>CM060921.1:385814654-387181320 GCA_030737875.1 Allium sativum
TTATAAATTAGTATAAACAAAAAAGATAGCGACATATGAGCTATAGTGTTTACTATGACTTGGTTTGAATTTTGGCTTTTTAGTTTTATTTGGTTAACCTTTCTACAGCTGAAAGAAAGATGGGCATAACAAGGTGAATTCTCACTGTGAATAATTCAGGAGGGAAAAAAGAAAAAAAAAAAACATGTTGCGCATTATTTACAAAATATACTGTTATCGAAACGTAAACCATTTGGCAAAGCACTGAGTTATCAATGGAAGAACACACAAAAAAGAAAATGGAAGATTTAGATCTGATCATTGGTAAATAATATCCTTTTTTTAGTTATCAACTGATGATTTTATGGTACACTATTGCAAAAATTTACTTACAGCATCTGTTTAAGTGGTATTCAAAGAAACATCATAGATTTTTGATTTTTTACTTTTTAAAGTTAAGGTGGACTACCAAGTAATATCACATGTTTAAATAGAATTAGCATTTAAGATTTTGGGGTTATTTCATCTTTGATGGAAACTGAATAAACGAAGAAACAGGAAAGAGGGCGAAGTGGAGATGGTTGTCTTTGAATTTTTGACAAGGAATAATATGCATTGGAATCGGATTTTAGCAAACTGCTGCAATCCATCAAGGCGATACTGTTAAATTCTGTTTGCTACATTTCTGATGACAATATATTTTGCCTAAATATAGAATTCCTTTGCCTAAATATAGAACATCTCCTCACTCCCAGGCCTAGCTAGCGATGCTAGTTATCTGTCACATACGCAACAAATCTATTTGCAACGTTAATAATGATTATAAATTAGTATAAATAAAACAGATAACGACATATGGGCTATACTCTTTACGATGATTTGGTTTGAATTTTGGCTTTTTAGTTTTATTTGGTTAACCTTGCTACAGCTGAAAGAAAAAGGTAGGCATAACAAGGTGAATACTCACTGTGAATTCTGGGAAAAGAAAAGAAAAAAACCATGTTGCACATGGTTATTTACAAAACATACTGCTATTGAAATATAAACCATTTGGCAAAGCACAGAGGTATCAATGGAAGAATACACAAAAAAGAAAATGCAAAATTTAGATCTGATCATTGGTAAATAACATCCTTTTTAGTTATATGTCAACTGATGATTTTATGGCACACTATTGCAAAAATTTACTTACAGCATCTGTTTAATTGGTATTCAAAGAAACATCATAAGCAAGACCTAAGTTTTAGAACTAGAAAGTTTGAGGACCAATAGGTTAAAGAAATAAGGGTTTTTGCCATTTTTGTTACTTAGAGTTTTACTCTAACTGTATTTTATTGATAATATTAACCAGTTTCAAATTTTATGTCCAGTGATTTTATTCCCTTACAAAACAAATAGTGGAAAAAATGTATGGTACGGTGAGTTGCCGATGAAAATGAAAACGAACGATAGTACCATGTTTTAGGTTGTGTAGCTATCCAGACATACATGAAAAGTTGATATGTCGGCATAGTTACTTTTGATGCTGAAACTAAAACAGGAAAATCAACCAAATTAGACAACTTGGAATTTAGTGTTGGATTTACCACTGTATATGGACAATGTTTGCTGAAAAAATCCAGAATGTTGCTAAGCAAAGCTTTCTATCGCTGTCTCCAAGCGAACACTGAGATCACACATGCAATCTCATCCTTATAGTACACTGATCTCACATGGTATTGATCAAATGTCCCCTACACATGTTTCCATATGGTGCACAAACAAAAAAGAGCTTGCCAGTCATATACGTACTTGTCATATAAATGTCATTATGTTCTTTTGTTCTTATATCATGAATTTCAATTATGAGAACGTTAGTGTGCTTCATTATGTGCCCTTGAACATTTTCTTTTAACTTATCTTTTATTCCTACATCATGAATTTTAATCTTGAGAACATAAAAGTTTTACAAAATTTTAAGTTCTTGATGGCATAGGGAATTAAATCACTGATAAATTGTGCAATGTAACAGAATCAACTACTGGTATTGTTCATTAGCAAAAGTGAACAAATATGGTTGGATGATTACGATTCACCACATATGTGATTGTGTGTTCAATATACATTAATGTTTCATGCATTTAAAATAAAGTTAATTTTTATTACTGATATGTCATTGTCTTCAGATTGTTTAAAATGAAGTTAATTTCTATGCCTGATATGCATATTTCACTTTTGTTGCAGGATTCAAAAGGTATAATGAACCAGGCAGAAGTGTAGCGTTTATGCATCATATATCTTGTTCCAATACACTTTTGTGCTGATAAAGACTATGTACAATGACCAGCTAAAATCTCAGTGTTGTAAAATAAAATAAATTGTAAAATCTATGTAATATTAAATTAGAAGACCTGTTCCACTCCTTTTCTTATAGTTAAAACTTAAAAGCAGAAAGAAGGAAAAACTATGATAAACTTCATTTACAGTTCAACCGCATTTGCTTTTCCCTTTATCTTAGTCTTTATATCATGTGCAGCTTGAGCCACATTCTTCGCTGAGCTCCCAATGCTCCCCTTTGTGCCGTTGTCTTTCATTTCTTCCACCTTGTTTTCAGTTACATGTTTGGCTTCTTTAGCCTTCTGACTGGTTGCCTCTGCTGCTCCTATATATCATATCAAATGTAAACCATTGATTTATTGCATAAATAAAGCAGGAATGATGTGCATATGTATTACAGGTATATTAACATACCATAAGCATAGTCTGATATCTTATCTTTGGTAACCATGGCAATGTCTCCAGCTGCATCCTTCATTTGCCTAGCTGCCTCCTTGGAATTTTTGTGCCTACGCCCTACATCCCTACTCATGCAAAATGCATGCAATCAATAACATAATCTTTTACCAATTTGAAATTAACAAAGGGTTAATTATCACTTTTTTAAAAAAAGAATTACATATGAAATTTTCTATGCATAATCTGACCAGCTCTATTAGAATTTGGATCACCTGTTCTTGCTTGAAATCAGAGTAGAAAAACACCAATAAATGTTGATCATGGGATCAAAAATTTAATGCAGGATGTCTTTACTTTGCTTAAAAGCAGAACATGCAAAACTTATGCATTATATGTAGGAAGAGAGAAAGACATACTGGGCGATTTTGTCTCGGGCCCAATCGGACCAGGAGTCCGATTGCGCTTTGCTGTTCTCTGTGGCCTTGACATTGCTTGCGTTCAGTCCTACACTTTGGTCGGTTCGGTTTTGGCTGCCAGCAGGAGTAAGTTTCGGATCTATGATGGAAGAGTTGCAGCATGAAATAAGGGTTGAGGAAACTGATATGGTTAGGATCAAGAGTACATTGTTTGTTTTATTAGTCATTTTCACTCTATAATTGAATTAAGCAATTTTAAAGGAGATGAAAAAGAAACACTGTCGGTGATAATGAAAAGAAGTACGTTTTGTTTGGAGGAGAAAATAACGGGAGCATGAGTGGATGAATCTAGTTATGATTGAACAATTGCTTTAGTTTCTTCGTTTAAAAGATGTTGTCTAATTTGAGGCTGTTATCAGTTCATGTATCCATTTGCTCTCCATTAAATTAGCATTGCATCAGCTAAAATCAATGAAACAGAATACAGGGTGAAAAAAGTTAGAACCATTGTAACTGTGTATGATATATACCTACATAGGGGAATTGGGGAATATGACATTAAATTTTTACCAAAGCATAGATGCAAATCAAGTGACAAACAAAGCAAATAGTTACTTACATATGGACATATGGCATTCAGATTTGGCAAAATGCTGTGGTGGGGTAGACTAAGATTTGCAAATTGCCACTAAGATTGATTTGCGGATCCACCGCAGCGGTGGTCTGGCGACCGTTGAGACTGATATGCCAACATCCGGCCTGTCTATGCAGTACAGCATAGTAGGTTGTGCCTTCTCTACATTCATCTTTTCAACTGCTTCCCTATCTTCACTGCATATTATCATTCAAAATTTTGGCTAACATCCTTATGATTAAAAATAATTAGACCAAAGTCCCTCTCAATCATTAAGTACAAATTGCATCTCTATTTTTAAACAATTTTAACAAGAACTGTAAGGACCAATGTTTTGCCTATCAAAAGTAGTAGTAAATTATTTTTAAATCTGTCTATGGTTTAATGACTTCATAACTTTGAAGTGTCTGCTAGGAACATTTTTAATCCTTGGAATTTTTATAAAATGATTTTGGCATTAAAAATCATGTAATGCCTATAACTTTTGATGCAAACTATACAAAGGTTGAAAACTACTTTTATTAGGTGGATATATGTTTCAATGACGTATTTTAGAAAAATATTAGATCAAAAGACAAACAACTTTTGCTACATAAATCAAGGACAACTTTCATGTTTAAATTGAAAAAAATCGAAATATTTTAAACTAAGGACACAAGTTGACATTTTGCATATAACATAAACTAATACAAAAATATTTTTCTGTGATTATAATATTACAAATTAATTAGAAAATATATATTTGTTTTGTAAATATGGAAAAAAAAAATATAAGAAAACTCAGGACGGAAAGATAAATGCATATGGCTTCCTTTTTAACATATAGTTTTTTTCGAGTGTAAACGACATTAGCTTTAAAATGACTGGGTTTTTTTTGTTTAGGTGATATAGTATAAAACTATATTTTCGGTAATAAAGCTATATTCATTTAGTTTTCCAAGCTGATTATTTCTATATGTTTATAATTATATCAATCGACTAAAATAATTTTGAAATCACTTTTTTTTTTCAATTTTAAGGGCAATTTTTATTTTTAAATTAATTTAGTAATGATGACAAATTAAAGTAAACTTCATGCTGATATAATACAATTTGGTCTTTTTCCTTCATTTAATTGTTAAACTTAGTTGTCCTTTGATCTATTTTTTTGGGAAATGTGTCATTAAAACTAAATACTTGAAGTTTGCATAGTCGTTATCCAAATTAACAGATAATTATATATATCCAAATTAAACCCGCTAACCTATTTCAGAAATTGTGCTTAATTAACAATGAGATGATATTGTCTTTTCACTTTCCCACCACCCAAAACTAATATATACTTCCATTATAATTCATTTTCAACCAAAATTTTCACTTTTTCAAAGTCCATGTTTCTGATCATTTTTCCACTACCTAAAACTATATTATACTTCCATTAATTTGTTTCCAATCAAAAAGCTCGTGTTTTCCATACACTACAAGATATACAGTATATTCCCAACAAACTACTTCCGACTGTCTTCAATTGTTTTTCCGACGGATAGCAATGGATGTTTGTTTTCATGGTATATTTGTATAAAAAATACATATATGTTAGAAAACGTAGCTTTTATTTCTGAAGGTGTCCATCGAGAACCGTCGGAAAATAATGGGCTACAACAACCCGAGAGCATTCTTTTTTCTCATTTCATCTTTCCCCTAAAAATATTTCCACACAAAAATTACTCCCTCCCCCCGCCCAAATATCTTCAATTTGTCATCCAACGTCCTTGACGCTTCGAGGAGGGTCCTTAATTCACTCAAATAAGTTTATCATCATTCCAATCCCCCAGGCATCTCTAAAATGATAATTAGTTTAAATCCTTAATTGTTAATTAGGATTAATTTGCTACTCTACTTGTTTGTATCATATATATGATTGTTTAGTATAGTTTAATGAGCATTAGTGGCTATTATTAACCTTCAAATATTGAAAATACAATTTGTTTAGTTTATGCAATAAATAATTAGCATTTAATTATTGAGTAATTAGTCCATTTAGAGCTTGCTGCGATTAGAAATTTTGGATACGCATGATATAGTTTATGTGTTTCGTAAAACATCGTAAACAACAATTATTTTTGTATAACGGCTACGATAAGTATATGCATATCGTTGATGCCGAAAAGTGGTCGTCAACCCTCGTGATTTCCACGTAAGTAAAAATAGACGTCCAAGGTGGAAGGTAAGTAAGCTGCGATGTAATGTACATGGGAAGAACGCAAGTAAACGATCTCATAGAAATTTATAGTGGTTCAGCTCGACGGATCCTATGTCCACTTTGAATGGTTTTGCTCTTTTATTGTGCTCTTCGTATAAGTTTACAACATTTGATCGGAATTTCCGAGTATACATGAGTTTCAATGATTTCCGATACATGATTGAGTAATTTTCATATACAATGCTTGGTGGAGGAGGAGGAAGCCTCTTCTTCATGATCTGAATGTTTGAAAGCGGAAGGATGAGCCTTTGAGTGTTCGCAACTCCCAAGCTTAGTTGAGTGATGATGGAGAGGTCATGGATCTTTCATGATGCTATCATGGCCATGTTGGCAAGGAGATCCAAAGATGCTTTCTTTTTCTTCTTGTCGGATGCCAAAACAACACAAAATGGTCTAATGTCCAAAAGTACGGTTAAATGTCCAAGAATATGTTCAAATGTCCAAGAATATGGTTCTTCTTCTTCCTAGGATGATGAAAGGTGCTGGGGAGGTTTTGAGAAGGTTATTTCATTCTTAGGCAGCCATTAGAACTTGGATATGAGTAAGAACCAACCCTCTTCGCGTTGAAAATGAGGGGTATCTATAAGAGTGGGCTGGAAGTGGAGTAGGTGAGCTGGAGTGGCACATAGCAGAATTTCGTATCCAGTGGTTCCATTTCGCATCCCAGGGATCAGATACGAATTCGTATTCCCTGGATGTGGATACGAATTCGTATCCCGCATTAGGGATATGAGACCGCTCATTGATGAAGTGATCGAGATGCGAATTCGTCTCAAGGAGTAGAGGCGGGATGTGTATTCGCATCCCATGATGGGATACAAATTCATATCTCCCGAAGTGCATGGATACAGATTTGTATCCCATGAGGAATACAAATTTGTATCCCCTGAAGTACATCGGATACAAATTCGTATTCCATATAGGGATGCGAATTCACATCCGTTGACTTATAGAGGATACAAATTACCATCCCATCGAGGGATTCGAATTCGTATCCCGCATGGGGATACAAGATTCATGTTAATGTGAGCTTCGGGGAAGCTGTGATGCCGGATGGTGAGGCTAGAGGATGATCTTAGAACACTGGTTCACTGTTGAGTAATTCGGTCAAGTCGGATCGATTATTCTTATGTGATTCTATCCAGACTCGGGGTTTAGATGCCTCAACAACTCTTCTAGGTTGTTGTTCCGTGCGATGGGCCGAGTTGGGTGGTCTTTAACTACTCTAGGGAACCGGTCCAAAAAATTCGTTAACATTTGCCCTCCAAAGGATGTCTTGCGAAAGCATGACGTGCTTTGAAAATAGCCAAGTATCCATGTTGATCAAGGAAATCTCCAAGTCGTGCTGGATGACTATTCATGATTTTTCTGTTGAGACTTGCATAGAGTTCCAGCGCTATTAAGAATTTTGATTGCTTGGACAAGAACCCATGATATCGTTCCAATGAACGCCCATTTCCTATGGGCTCAAGTAATTAAACGTCAGACGTTGACTCCCGTTTACGCAATGACGTAAACGAGTCATTGTCGAATGTTTGCACATGGTTTTGCGCAATAGAACCAAAGTTTGAAATAAGTAATATAATGTTTCTGTGACATGCATGGGCGTGCAACCATGCAAGTTAGCTTTCGAAAAGTCAATGGATTGGGACTCGATCGTTTGACGTGTACTCTCAAGCCATCTAAGTTTGTGAGTACACGATTGTATAATGATTCGAGTCAGTTTGGACGATCGAGATTCCAAAACCATGTATGGATGACTGTTGACGTGGCCTAGAAGTGAGATCGCGCAATTTGATTATAGAAACATCATTGATTAACGATTTAACCGTTTTGCGTATACCGCAAAATAGCTCGGATTCTTTGGTACATGATCATTTGACGATTCATGCCGGTTTCGACAATCAAAGTTTCAAAGTCCGGTATGTGCGATCATCGTAGTTTGAGTCTAGAAATAGTTCTTCAGTTTTGGAGTCCTCAGATGTATTCCACTCCTCCCCCTTTCTCTCTCTCTCTCTCTCTCTTTTTACAAAGAGATACAAAACTTTCGTATCCCGAGGGGATGCAATTTTTCGCATCCGGGTGGGATACAAAATTGCATCCCGATGGGATAAGAAATTTTTGTATCCCAAAGGGATGCAAATTTGCACATCCTGGTAGGATGCGAACGTACCTTATGGTCTTCTTGATTTATCTTCGCCCTCTCCATACAAATACCGAGATGCGAAATTTACTAGCCTCCACTTTCATAATTTTGACTCCCTAAAACTTGACCATTTTCACAAAATCGAATCACCTCCCAACATGCTTCATCCCCACCAACTTTAACCAAATTAAATAGGTTGGTTTTTCCTATGAGTAATTTGATTGGGATTCGTGAGAGTGGGGAGTTCGAACCATGGCCTAGGGATTCGGTCATGGCGCTTCAGAGAGAAGATGATGTTCCCTATGAGAATTCGATGGGTCCACGTGGGAGATGGAGTTGGAGATGAAGTCTCATGGATTCGAACTTCTAGGGCTTCACCACTTGGAGAAATTTTTTGGAAGTGGAGGGAAAAGACGACATGATAGGAAGGAGAAATGAGAGGAAGAGGAGATGGAAAATAAGGGAGAAGAAGAGGAGATATAGGGATGCGGGATTCGAAGGACTATGAGGCATGGGATAAGAAATGTGATTTTTCGTATCCAGGCCTCACAGAATTTTGTATCCCCAAGGAAGAATAGATGGGATATGAAATTTCTAGATTGGTCGCTATACAAGATACACGTTTTCGTATCTGGTTGTCCTAGGAGATTCTTGTCCCATAGTATTGTGATCCCTGAGTTGAAACGCCGGGAGTAGATAATTTCCTGGGCTCGTGGGGTTTCAAGACAAGGTTTCGTCCCACGTTGTTTGGAGGTATCCAAACTTAGGTGTCTTTACACTAGACACTTAGTGGACCGGAGTCGACTCATGATGTCGCGTGCCCAGGTTGAGTTTAAACAAAAACGTCATACCGCATAAATAGCTGATCGAACTTGTTTGAAGTGACGATTCAAATGTCCATATAGGTTTCGAGCATAAACTCGAACTATGGATGTACGATTGAACCATCACTTTTGTGTGATTCGACTCTTCACCCGATCATGTTATTATCACAATTCGACTCAGATTCTATTGATTTTGGTCTGTGATGACAATAGTTTAAATTCATAGACTAGTGATCGTTGCAGCATTCCAAAAGATATTAACACAACTGCATCAGCCACACTACACTCGCATGTTTCACGTTAGTTTACACCAATAAAGGGAGAGGGAGAGGGTCGAGTGTTAGCATGTTAAGTAATGAAATTTGTTTTTTAAGTATAGTTTACAATGATAAGGAGAAACTCTAGATGGTTTCAAGGCTTGGAAGCCAAACCCATATAACCATCTCCAAGTTTCAATGA
The DNA here is from genome assembly GCA_030737875.1 of Allium sativum. Taxonomy (NCBI): domain Eukaryota; kingdom Viridiplantae; phylum Streptophyta; class Magnoliopsida; order Asparagales; family Amaryllidaceae; genus Allium; species Allium sativum. The sequence goes on from CM060921.1 coordinate 385,824,070, forward strand.
ATCTTCAAATCATTATAGCCCACCAACGAGCAATAATAGAAAATACGGAACTCCCACCTTATCTCAACAAGTTGGCCCATCCGGCACACAAGAACAAGGGGTACTACTCGGAGGGTCTCCGCATCCAGGTGCACAAGTAGATGAATCGGTAGTTGAAGGTGAAGCGGGGTTTTTTGGATAGGGCCCAATATAAGGAGAGAATGGTGGTGGCAACCGGGAAGACGTTTTTATAGCCCCAGACATGGTGGGAGTTATATCGATTCTTGAAAATCCCTCGGATTAAGTTGTTTCGCGGATAGATAAAGCTTCTTGCGGAGAATTTTCATGTAGTATGGAATACCCTGGGACAACGTTAGAGTTCCTGAAAGGAAGGACAGGGCGCATGCTCCTCCAGAAGGGTATATTGCCTGGAACAAGCATATGTGTGCCACCGGGTGCATGCCCCTATCTTGTGCGTATATCCGGGATATTCTATACTTCTTCTGATTGGCACCAACGCAACTTCACCCAAACGTGTATGCCCTCCTACTTGGAGCCTACATCCTATATGTTGAGTGGTTGCAGATTGAGCCGTCATGGGGAGACATCAGATACCTCTATTCTCTGAAGAAGAGAGCACCATGTTGCCTTCCCTTATATACATGGAGGCACAACCCAACAGTTGCTTGATCGTGGGGACGTAAAACAAACTCAGCTAATTTAAGGGTGATTAGTTCTTCGTTCATTGCTTGCCAGAATTTTCGAGGAGGTGGCTTGCAGGCCATAAGTACCTGAAAATTTGCCTTGTTGCGTAAGTTAATTGAATTGCAAGCTCAAATCTAACTTAGGATTTTATGTAGCAGGGATTCCGCTATCTCAAAGAGTGGTGAATACTTGCAGTGAGTCTTGGCCTTGAGGGAAATTCCTAACGAGTATCACTATGTCCAGACTCTATTAACAGATCCTCTACTCCATCAGCTGGATTTGCTTCCAAAGGGTGCTCGACAGGCCGCTAGGACTACGATGGAATAGTGGAATTGACAGAAGATGAGGAAAGAGAAATTCCTCTGAGTCTGCAAGAGGAATTGGCCTCCATTGCATCTTTTGACGTACCCCCGGTTAGGGAGGAAGTAGTGGAGGCTCGAGGGATGTAGGTGGTGACACGAGCAGTGAAGAGGAACGTACTGGAAGAAATGCTTCACAGCCCACTCTTGTTCCTTGTCAGACTGAGGAGACAAGTCCAGAAGAGGCTACTGAACCAAGTTCTTCGCCCATGACCTCTGCGACCGTCATGTCAATGGAAGGTGAAAACCAGTTTAAGGATCTGGACAAGGACCCAATCGAGACATCTTCTTTCGGGTTGAGTGAAGCTGATGTTGAAAGTTTGTTGCCGAGCGCTAGGGAAATTACCCCTTCAAGCAAGGAAAAAACAAGTTCATGGGGGAACACATAGGACACACACTCACAAGCATTGCACAACACAACACTTGATTTGTATGCGTTGGATGTTCAATTCTGATTCAAAGTTTTCTCCATGCAGGTACCATGGTTCGTGAAGGTGACAAAGACCGTGGTCAGGGAGATTCTCAATGCTGGAAGAAAAGCACCAAGACTAACTTTTATGCAAGCATTGGACTAAGCTCACAAAAGAGGTTAAATGACTCAGAGGGTAGCGGGCATCACCGAGAAGATTCCCCATATTCATATCCTTGGTCGGTAGGTGCGAAACCATTGGATGTAAGGAAAGAAGCTAAACTATTTACAATGAGGAAGTAGACTGTGATTTTCCCACCTTTTTTACCTATCACCGCGGCGGTGGCAACGACTATTGGTAGGAGAGGGTCTAGTGATGTGAGGCAAGGAAGCGGAGGAAGGGATGTGAGAGATCGGAGGCCAACGCTACCCAACATGCCAGAGATCTCCTAGTTGAGTCCTGAGGAAAGGAAAGTTATATTGAAAAAGTCATTTCCTGGCTTTTATTTCGAGGAGCTGAAGTGGTTACCCGACATCAGCTCGATCCCATGCCAGGATGACAAAGATGGGCAGAAAAAGGTGCATGCTACTTATTACTAATATCAAGGGATGTACAAGTATGCCAGAAAACAAATTGAGCTAATCCACAAGAAGAATCCGAAGATCTAAGGTTTGGAGATTGCACTAAATCTTGCAAAAGAGAGCATCGTGAACCGAGACAAGGAGACAGGTAATCTCTAGATTAAAGTTACATCCATTTTTGCGTATTCGAATAACACTTTTATGTGCTAACTCTTTGTTGCTGAAACAGATAGCTTGAAAAAGGAGTTAGAGGACATGAAACTGGCGGAGGCTAGCACTCATTATAAAGATGTATTATACTCTATATCAACTCCTGTCACCAACCTGGAGAAATAAAATAAGGCTCTGGTAGAAGAGAACCATAAGTTGCAAGAAAAGAACATGATGGTGCAGCAGTTGAGAACAGATAAACAGGCATTGGTGGAGTAAAATGAAAGGCTATGAAAGGAGAATAAGGAGGCCCAAAGCCTAAAGAAAGAGAATAAGGAGTTTAGAAAGATGCTGGACAGGGTAAATGCCGAGTATGAGCTAGCCAATATAGATAAGAAGGAAGTGGAAGCTTCAAATAAAGAGGTGCTCAAACTAATAGGAAGGATTAGAGTTGAGCATGAAGCTAAGCTAGAAGAGCTGAGGCGGCAAGTCTGAGAGGCCCGAGCGGAGGTGGAGATGGACATGTAAGAGGCGATTTGGGGCTTCTATGTCAAAATCCTTAAAATCACGGGCTCTCAGGGGTCTGCAACTATCTTCGGAACCTGACACATACTTGGGAGAAGTTTATTGAGGATGAGGCCACTGCCTAGGGTGGAGAGTGTGGATGAGGCCAAGTTGATGGACCAATACCTGACAAAGGACGAACATAGAGTGTTGGAGGAAGAGAGGAAACTTCTTAAGGAGGATGCTACTACAGAGGAGGCAAAAAGACGTGTTGCTGAGAAAAGGAAAACACTCATGGTTGAGAGCATCATAGTAGATCACAATGTCGTCCCCGAGCTGTAGCAAGCAGTCCTTGCCGCTTCCGCTGGTGGCTCTTCCACAACAGTCCTAAGTGCACTTCCATCAATGACTGAAGGATCGGCATTAGGGGGTGCCATACAGTAGTCGACCGAAGGTATATCCACTTACTCAATGGAAATCAGGAAGATGATAACATGGAGAAAAAGTGACTAATCCTTATCTCAATGTGCAAGTATTTTTGAGAAGGAACGAAGGCCGGGGGAGATACAAGATACATATGGAGGAAGAACATGGGTTTCTCGTAAGCTTTGACCTAGAAATGTAAGAGTTTGGACTAACTGACTTCGATAAAGTGCTTGATGAGGGAAAGGACCCAGAAGGTTGAGATTCTCAAGTCAAAGGACAAATGGGGGCAACTGGGAAAACCATGCACGGGCTAGTTGAGGAACGGAAAGCCCAACTACTCATGAAGTATGAGGAACTTGAGGCAAATAAGAAGATGGACGAAGAGGCTAGGGTCAACTTTCAGTACGAAGTGAGGAGAAAGGCCGAGGAGGAAGCCCAGGCTAAAGCGAGGGATGAGGCTTGGAAGAAAACAGAGTTCGAGGCCCCTCATAGGCGAATTAAGATGAAGTTCAAAAAGTTGAAGGTCCAAAAGGCAGCGAAGCTGAAGGCGGGTCACTTGGCGATAAAAAAGGCCAAAAGGGAAGTTAGGAAAGCTCAGAAAGAGGCGGTGCATCCCAAGGTTATAAGGTCATTGTTGAAACTTTCCTTACTCCACTTAAGGGGATCCCCCCTTGGGAAGGGACCACAGATGTCCTGGATATTCCAAGTGAGGGATAAGGTGAAGGGGAGACCTTTCGAGCGACCCTGGCCAATGGATATGAGTTCAGGCCTCGCCCTTCCACAACTTCACCTAAGGAGAGGAATTTTGGGAGTTGGGAATCGAAGAGGAAGAGGAAGAAGGATGAGCCGTCCGAAATTGAGTCTGAAAAGAAGAAAGGGAAGAAGGGAGACTCTTCCAAGTAGTTATGTAAATAAGTCTTGTTAATGGTAGGCTGATGAGACGTGCGAGCGTGGCACTCACTTTTTGGAGGCACGATGTGGTTGTGATTTAAATCATGTCATTGATAAAAATTAGTAATTGTTGGCATTCTTTACACGATGTGGTTGTGAATAAAAGTCTATTTTCTTTGATCGCACATTGCTCTAAATCTTCAAGCATTATTTACATTTTATAGTACTATACTTATGTAAATTAACTTAGCATTGCACTTAGAATTGAGTTTCCTGAAGGGGCTTAGAGACTTCAGAAACTCGAGGATGGGCCAGGGAAACAAGAGAACTTACAGCAAGTGCGTGGGGATACAAATTCTCGACTTCGTATCCTAGTAACTTAACCAACTTCTCTTGTTTCTCGGAGAGTTAGAGGCTACATTATTTTCTTTGATCCTGTCTTCGAGTCCGTGAGCTTGGGTTTTCTAGGCACTAAGGGTGAGCAAATGGTTGATTTAGTCTGGACCGATCAAAAATTTTGAAACTAAAATAACCATTAAAAAATATAAACTAAACTAATCCAAACCGAAAAAAATTTAAAACCAAAATCAACCAAATTGATATTGTCTGGTTTGGTTTGTTTGGTTTATTAGGTTTAACTTATATTAATTTATTCTTTTAGTTGTAGAAAAAAATATAAGATTAAAACAATTAATAGAGACGATGTAATGCAAATATTTTAAGAAAACAAACTCATCTTTGAAAAATATTAATATGAATTGAAAGAAAAATAATAATATTATTAAAATATTTTTTTGAGTAGGAACATTATTAAAATATTATAAATAATAGCATTGTTAGGTCTTATTTTTTAAATTTTAAAATAACTTATTTTTATATTTGGTTTTATTGGTTAGTTCAGTTTTCAAATATCAAAAACCAAAACCAACCAATAAACCCAAATAATTTGAAAGCAAAAACCAAAATCAACCAATTAATTGGAAAAACAAGACCAAGCCGAGCAAACTTCACTGGTTTTGTTAGTTTATTTGGTTTTAACCAAGCTTACCCCTGTTAGGCACTCACGGAAGGTTAATAACTCTATGGCTTAAACCTTTTGTCTTGGATCGCCTTCCCCATGAGGTGAGTGTGCTTATAAAATGGTTGCTCCACTAGTTGTGGTAAAGACGATACAAGTGCAAGAACTGGTGGGGATCTGCCTCAATTCCAACGAAGGCTACGCCAGTGTAGGAACCGGTAGAGGACTACCTCTGGTCCCGCATGCTTTTCAAATTCTCCTTGGTCCTAAGCCTGATTTCAGCAGGTTCGGATCGTCACACAATGTTGTGAGATTGGATTGGGATTGAAGTCGAACACAAAGCAATTATTTGGCGCAATGTTCGCGAAATGAAACTATTCAAACTGACCACTATATATGCACATAAGATATGGATATATGAGTGAGTTGTCAATTCCAAGGTTTGATTCTTAATCCAATCACGTAGTTAACGCAATCTGATCCAAGTACCGCACTAGCGGTCGATGATGACAATAGATTTAATTATAGAGCTAAAGGTTGTCATTGCATTCTCAGACGCTTATATATAAGAATCCCTAACATCGGGGGTTGTCGAAAATGACTTCCACGGTGCTAAGACTCCAGTTTGGACCATCTTTTCCTCATGATAGGTTTGCTCCTACAAGGTCGCTCTGCGGTGGCAGAGAAGATAGTCGTAGTGGTAATGCTGGAACTGTTGGAGGGTAGTTTCCACTAAGCATGCTTTTAGTGACGTGCCTCCACTTGTGCTTCCCGACGTTCCCCTAGCTAACTAGAGCATGCCCGAAGCTCAGGTGGAGGAGAATGGCTATGACACAACGAAGAGAGGTACCTTTTGGAGGAGAGGGATTGTTGTCCATTCCCGTTTTGCCTTCGATAAGGGAGGCGAAGGTGGGAACGAGTCGCAAACTGGTATCTCTGTTGATGACCTCAGAGACCACTGCATCGTAGGAGATGGTTACGGGACTAGTGGAGGACTAGCACTCCGTACCCGCTTCCGAATGGGCCTCCGGTAGTACTTCCCGATGTGCCCTCGTCTAAATGGGAGGTGGCCAAAGCTCAGGTGGGGGCGAGAACCCATGATACAACGAAGAGGACATGCCTATTGTGGGAGGGAGCTTGTTTTCGTAAGCTGGTATCTTCGATGACAACCTCTGAGACCACTGCGTCATGGTAGTTGTTGGTCTAAGCACTCAAGTGTGCCTTGCACTTTCTGAGAATCGTACTCTTACAAGGCAACTTGACATTGCGCTTAGTTTGTGTTAGTCAAAAATCCACTCTTGATGAACTCATGTCGTGCGGAGTTTGGATAAGTTGGTACCAACAAACCAACTCCAGAGTACGCCTAAGCGTAGGTTGGTTGTCTAAATCTATTAGATTTATGGTGGTGGTGCCAACAGACTACCGCCAGAGTACACATGATCGTAGGTAGGCTGTTCTAAGTCCACTGGACTTGATATATTCATGGTAGCGGTGCTTCGACTATTCATGGGTGAATCTTAAGAGATGAGGCTAATGCTTATAAACTTCGCATAAGGATTACAGCTGAGTGGGTTACAACGTAACTCAATTTACTTGTTGAAGTTACAATACTAAGATGACATTGCTTGGAAAAGAAGACAATTAAGTTTGTACAAAAAGCGTGACTCGAGCAAGACTAGTCGTAGGGCGCAGTGCCAATTTTCAAGCCTCCCATTATTGTGGCAGTCTTACTAAGTCAAAAATACGATCTTGAGGGGATTTAATTGTCGGACGAGGTCCTTCTTTGTTGGAATTCTTGATGAGCATTAGTTGGCTTGGAAATCTCATGCGATGGACCCTATCGATACTGCTCAAGCTTTCCCTTAAGGATGAGTTTCTTGTTTTTGTCTTGCAAGTGAGAACAGTTGTTCGTGTTGTGTCCGTGGACGTTATGGATCCAATAATACATTATAGAGTCCCTTGGTGCATTCGATGGACCTTTCGGCTTTAGTTTCTTGTACAATATGACATTGTAAGTCTCGAAATAGATGTTCTTGAGGGTGTCATTCAATGGAGTGTAGTTGCGAAAAAATGAAAGCCGGAGATGCTTCCTCTTGATATAGCAGCCACCTCTTGTGTTTCCATTTTGAGCAGGATTGGGAGCGTTAGGATTGGAGTCGTTTGAGCTTTGGGCTCCACCTCGAATCAAGTTGTTAAAGTGAGAAGCTTGATTCCTTTATGCTATTTCTTGACATAGAAAATAGTTATCTTTCATGAAAAAGTTCTTCAGAGTTTTAGTTTGTGCACGATTAACCCATGCTCCGAATTTCGAATCGAGGAATACACCCTCGGTAAGTTGGTCTAGGATAGTTCAAGGGCTCAAATCCTCGACACCCTCTAAGGCATTGTCAACCCTCTCATGGTAACTTGTTAGAGTTTTGTTGGAGCCTTGGCGGATGTGTGTGCCGAACTGATTGATCACACACCTGACTAGTTTTTGGTGGAAGTTGGGTGATCCATAGAAAAGGCATGCCTTCTAGGAAGACAAGGAAACATTTTCATTTCACGACATCTATGACGTTAAAAAAATCATACAAGACTCGTGGCGGTGTATGAATTCCCAAGGGCCGGAATCCCCTGAATAAGCTTCTATCTGTGGCATATTGATATGTGCGGGCCATTTGGCATGAACATGTCTTCAATGAAAGGATTACGTCTCACACTGGTTTCTCAGTCATCGGTGACGTGACCTCGAAATTCTTTCATGATGCGACGAAGTAGGTTAGCTAGGACGGAAGTTCGAATCTCCACTAGATTACAATGGTCATGATCCAACTCGGGAGTGTGCGGCCTTGGACATCTTATAGGATGTACGTCTTCTGATCCAAAGAATCTTTGGCCTCGATTGGATGACTTTGCTGAGGCTGGTGAGTAGGTACTTGGGCTTGATTGTTGCACGTAGCATAGGTAGTAAGTTATGAGTCAATCTCACCCGGTGACAGGTTGGGCGCTAACCTGTTGGATGGGGTTAGTCTCGAGGAGAGCATGGTTGAAGCGAGAGCTATCACGTGAGGAGCAGGAGCGTAAATCGATGTGATATAGTCCGATGAGGGTTGAATGCCCAAGTCATCTTGAAGGTGAAGGACATCTCGTTGAGCATATTGTTGAAGCCATTGCGTTAATCCGATGTTTTCATGGATTTGGTTGACAAGGCTACTTTTGGTTTCGCCCAATTTTCTCAAAGTTTCATTAAGTTGAACTCGATCGACGAGTGTGTCATGGGTGGAAGCATTAATGGTATTCGAGTTGGTCGGAACTTCGCTAAGATAGATTTTTCGAATCCGGATCGGCAGTGGAAGGTCATTCCATTGGGTTCTTTCCTTTGTTGACCATTATCGATAGGCTTGGTTGGTATGTCTAGGAAGAATTAAGTAGCGTTCCAAGTCTTGATGCTCAACTAATACGAAAGGTGAGGTTTCACTTTCTCAGTTGAAGTGACAGAAAGTCGACCATAGGTGCATGCTTTGTCTGGCCCTTTCCTGGCGCGCCAAAGTGTTGACGCCAAAAAAGTGGTCGTCAACCCTCATGATTTCCACGTAAGTGAAAATAGACGTCCGACGATGGAAGGTAAATATGTTGCGATGTAATGTACATGGGAAAAGCGCAAGTGAACGATCACACAGAATTTATAGTAGTTCGGATCATCGGAGCCTATGTCCACTTTGAATAGTTTTCACTTTTATTATGCTCTTTATACAAGTTTACAACATTGGATTGAATATTTCCGAGTATACATGAGTTTCGATAATTTCTGATACATAATTAAGTAATTTTCGAGTGCTATTCTTGGTAGAGGAGGAAGTCTTCTCCATGATCCGAATGTTTAGAAGCGGAAGGATGAGCTTTCGAGTGTCCGCAATCCCAAGCTTAGTTGAATGATGATAGAGAGGTCATAGATCTTTCACAAAGCTATCTGCTTTCTTTATTTTCTTTTAGGATGCCAAAACAGCTCAAAATGGTCTACTTTCCAAAAGTATGGTCAAATGTCCAAGGATGTGTTCATATGTCCAAGGATGTGTTCGTATGTCCAAGAATATGTTTCTTCTTTTTCCTAGGATGATGGGAGGTGTTAGGGAGGCTTTGGGAAGGTTATTTCCTCCTTAGGCATCCATTAAAGCTTGGAGATAAGCAAGAACCAACCCTCTTTGCGTTGGAAATAAGGGGGTATTTATAGAAGTGAGTTAGAAGTGGAGTAGGTGAGCTGGAGTGGTCCACAGTAGAATTTTGTATCATGTATATAAGGCGTGATTTCACATCCCCAGGGTCGGATACGAATTCATATCCCCAGGACGGGGATAAAAATTCGTATCCCACATTAGGGATATGAGGCCACTAATTGACGGAGTGACCGGGATGTGGATTCGCATCCCACAAGGGATGCAGATTCGTCTCAAGAAGTTGAAGCAAGATGCGAATTTGCATCCCATGAAGGGATACGAATTCGTTTCCCTAAGAGTGCATGGATACGAATACTTATGCCATAGGGGATACAAATTCATATCCTGTGAGGAGATGCAAATTCGCATATGCTGACTTATGGCGGATACGAATTCGTATCCCATCGAGGGATACGAATTCATATCCCATAGAGGAGTATGAGATTCATGAGCCTCGGGGAAGGTGTGATGTCGGATGGTGAGTTGATGGCGAGGCCAGAGGCTGATCTCGGGATACTAATTCACTTTTGAGTAGTTCGGTTGAGTCAGATCAATTATTCTTGTGTGATTTTATCCGGACTTAGGCTCTAGATGCCTCAGCAACGCTTCTAGGTTGTTGTTCCATGCGATGGACCGAGTTGGGGAGGGGGGGGGGTCTTTAACTACTCTTGGGGACCGGTCCAAAAAGCGAGTTAACACATATATCATAGCTTAATTTAATCAACGTGTCCGTTAATTAAAATATAATCGTACATAAAACCAATTTGTATATAAATTATACCATATGTGATATATTACATATATTCAGAAAACCTTTAGAGATTCGGGCCTCCCTCTGATAGGTATTATATATGAATGGTATATGCGTATTCATTTTTATCACAGAAAATACATCTATATTCATCGTATACAATAGTTGTTGGATTCGTCCCTACAATGGACAAGTTACAAATACAACAAAGTAATTATATCTTGTAAATCATTTTATTTTAAACAGATCACAAAATTTTGATAACACTTCTTTTATGTTTTTTATGTGCACACATTTATGTATAATTCAGGAAACAAAAGGGAAATTCTATCGAAATTATATTGAATTATTTAAAATGAAATGATTTACGAGATGTAATTACTACTGCATTTGTAATGGAAAGTAGGATGATCAATCAGTAACTTGCAAAACAACATCATAAATTAGAATTATATTCATAATGTGATGAACGAAATTTATAGTAGAAAATTAATTAAAGCAGAAGTATGATTAAGGGAATATTAAACTATATAAATGAACTAAAACTAAATTTAAAAAGAATAATATTATATAAGTAATAATTAAACATTAAACTGTATTATTGAACCAAAAAATAAAATGTTAATTTTTTTTTCAAATTAGGAGAAATAATCAATTATATTACTGGTCGGAGTTGGATATATCAACAATGAAGAGAAATAGGAGGCTCAATAAGAGAATATTTTTATAATAGTATACACTTGTTTAATGAATTCGCTTTAGGTAATAACAGCAAATGTGAAGATTCTGTTATCCATGTAGTATATGCAAATGGTTGAAACATTTAATACTAGATACGGTTAGAATTCATTTTCATCAATGCGGTTTTATGCCAAATTATTTAGTGTGGGATCGTCATGAAGAATCTGTATTACCTATCATGTATAATCAGTGGAGGCTATGAGTAATGAAATTGTAACGACGATTCCCATAGAAGATATGATTAAAGAGACAATATGTTCTATATTCACTACCACTCAATTTGTTGATGAAGATGACAATGTTAAAGTAGAATAGGAATTGAATATTAGAGCAACAAAAAACTATCTATAGTTTATTGGATGCTGCTAAGAAACACCTTTGGGAAGACAATACAAGGAACACCTAGTAATCAGTAATTACATAATGCATTGCAATGAAATCAAAATACAACTGCATAAAAGCTTGATTTACAATCATTATACAATTTGCGAAACAACATATGTCTCTCGATAATTTAATGTGTGAGAATCATTATGAACTAATAAAACTTATGTCACCTTTTGGGTTATAGTATCAGAAAATCGATCTATTTTTAATTGGTTGTACATTTATTTGTCAAAAAAATGAAATATTTGTCATAAGTGATATTATGTCTATGACAGATACAGTTATGTCTTTTTATAGGAGGCATGACTCTTTTTAGTATGGTCGTTTCTCTTCTTCTTAGAGAAGGAATGCTATTGGAGGTGATGACAGTGGCTCATCACAGGAGCCAGTTCGTTTGGTAGTGAGATTGGTGTCGAAGGTCAATGGATCGTGAGTATTACACTTATTTTCCATATGGTATATTATATGGCTGTGATTTATAACGTGTTTGTTTAACATTTTTAATGCAGAGGTTTCGAGCTTGATCCATCCAGTATCGTTCTTTCTATTTATCGTGAAGCATATATGAGCAGGATGACTTCCTACTGGCCCATGTAGAGCAAGATCCCAACACTAGTTAAAACAGCATTTGGCAGGACTTCCTTATAAGTATAATTTATATATCATTATACATTATCGATTTATATTTCACACGCTATTTATAAATGTATAAACTCTATTTATTTTCTCAACTTGTAGGATGTGGTAAATAATAAAGGATAATGACGTTAAGCTAGTCAAGTAGCATTAGAACATCAAAATTGAAAAAATTATCGGGATAACATGTCTATCCTTAGAAAATCGGAGAAGAAACCTAACTGGATAGGCATTGGTTTATGTGTTCATGGATTGTATGGTGAAGTAGTAAGGAGTTCAAGGTTATTTTACCATACTTCTGGTTTAATTGTTGCGTACTTTTATATTATTTAATATTATAAAACATAATTTTCAAATTATGTCTATAGAAAGAGTGGAGAGGAACTTCACAAATAGGAATAGGAACCAGTGACACATATGATGGTCCCAAATAGTTTTATCATCATCGCGAGGACTTGATAATTTTACTACTTATGATTATAGAACACTGTTACATTTTTAAATTTTAATTAATTTACAAACAATCAATTTTTGGCATAGAAATTTACGAACAATCAGTTGTTAAATAATATATATACTTTAATTTTTCTAAGAAAGATCGCGTGGGGATCCTGTATTATATTGGGGTGTTTACGTTCGTGCCCATGCCACATAACAGACCGATGATGTGGGTTATGCCACATACCAGTGGAGCGATGATGATAAAGCAACAACTACATACGTTGAATATTTGTGATTCAAATATTTGATAAGAGGGAAAGAAATTAGCTAATTGATTCAATCAATTAACTATGCTATATGTGGAAATATATGGGAGGATATTTTGACAGGGAACTAATTGATTGCATAATCAATTTATCAATCAATGGATATGTAAAAGGGAATTATATATATTCATTGATTTTGTAATATGAAGAGATAAGTGATTGGCTTGTAGAATCATGCAAGAAAGGAAACATATGGAAATCAAGATCTCCTGTTTCCATTTACATTGCAATCACATCATGGAGATTTGGAAAGATTCCATGGCAAACAGAAAATTGTTTTCTTCGCCTTTAGGAAACCTTTCATCCTGAAGCCTATTTATATCTTCATATTTCTAGATCATGATATGTGAGAGTATCCACAATTATCCTCTTCTTTAGTATACCCTAATTTCTGTTGTCAATCAATTAGGGGTTTTGAGTGCATACAGGTCTGTGTTGAAATTGATTAATCAATTTGTAATTATAGGCTAGTCTCTCCATCTACTACCTATAATTTTGTAATTTTCTCTCTTGTGTTCTCTTTTGTACTCTCTTCAGTGAAATAAAGAATAGTTATTAGGTCCATGGATGTAGACATAGCCGAACCACATTAAATCTTTGTGTCTTCTTCTCCTCATTTATTTTTGTTCTTTTTGGTGATTATTTTTCATTGAGTTGGCGGTTGATAATTAATCGACAAGCTAGATCCTGCTTTTCATATTACTTCCGCATTTGTGCAACCTTTGCACAACAGTTTGGTATCGAAGCTAGCTATCTTGTTCTAGATTAGTTACCAATGGCTAATTCTTTTAGTAGTGGTATGAAAATTATGGTATCACCAAATTTGTTAGAAGAGAAGTTTTTGGGATATGGAAGGTTAAGGTGAAGACTAAGGACGGTGTTCTTCAACAACAACTTCATTCACGTGGAGGAAGAGATAAAATGCAGAAGCGCCTTGGAGAAGATATGCTTAGGACCCACTTCATGGGTTCTATAAGAGGCTCTTGTCATTATTGTAAGAAGAAGGGACATTTCATATGAAATTGTTCAGCTCTTAGAAAGAAGAGAGAGAAGAAGAAAACTTCAATTTTGGCAACAATTAGACCAGATGCAGATAGATGTGATAGTGATACATCATTATTTCCAATCAGCATTTCACCCTTTAGAGACTACAAGTTGGGTGATTGATTCTGGTGCCTCTTGTCATATGACGCTAGATAGGAGCTGTTTTGTCAGTTATGAGAATATTGATGGCATAGCAGTTCATTTGGAGAATGGCACATCTTGTCATGTTGCAGGCGTTGGAAGTGTGAGGTTTAAGATGCATGATGGTGTTATTAGGACTATCACGGATGTTAGACATGTTCTGATGTTGCATAAAAGTTTGTTGTCAGTCAGAGCTTTGAGTAGACTTGGTATGAGGATAATAATAGATGGAGATAATTTAAGAGCGGCAAAGGGTTTCTTGGTAGTGATGAAAGGGGTGCGAGTCGATGATATTTATATGCTTCATGGAGAGACAGTCTTGGAAGATTCAGTAGTTTACCGATTCTAGTGTTCCAGATTCTACTCAGTTATGGCACCTTTGTTTAGGTCATGTTGATGAGGAGAGCCTGGAAGTATTGAAGAAGCGTAATTTAATTGCTGTTTATTTTCAATTAAAGTCTAGCTCTTGTGGAGATTGTTCTTTTGGAAAGAAAAAACATGTCAGATTTGATGTTGAAAGACCTAAAGCTGCAAAGTTTATAGAGTATGTTCATTCTTATGTGTTGGGACCCACCCCAATTGCATCTTTAGGTGGAGCCAGTTTCTTCATCTTATTTGTGGATGATTTCTCACATATGGTTTAGGTCTATTTCATGAAGACTAGATCCGAAATATTTGCCAAATTTCAAAAGTGGAAGACCTTAGTTGAAAAGAAGTCAGGAAAGCAGCTGAGAGTTCTTAGAGTTGACAATAGTAGTGAATTTTTGTCACATGAATTCACTAACTATTGTGCATCCAAGCATGTATTTAGAGATTTTCTCTATGAAGTCACATTCTTTTGGAGTGGCAGAGAGCATGTTTCGGATATTATGGGAAAGAGCTATGAGCTTGAAACTGACTGCTGGTCTAGAAGAGGGATTTTGGGTAGAAGCACTATCTACGGTAGTATTTATCATTAATCGTACACCTTCTATTGCCATATATATGAATGTCCTAGAAGAAGTATGGAAAATAGAGCCTGTTGATTATTCATTCCTTAAAGTGTTTGGTTGTTCAGCTTATTTAGAAGATGAGAGACATGATAAGCTGAAGCCTAGAGGAAGCAAGAACATTTTGTTAGGCTATCAAGAAGGAATGAAGAAGTATAGGTTGTGGTGTAAAACAACTAAGAGAATTGTGACTAGCAGGCATGCAATATTTGATGAGAGGTCTTTATTGAAGGTGGAGACTCTATCAAGTGATGACATTAGGAGGACACAAAATTTCCAAACACGTTTGGAGTCATCAGATTGTTTCCATATTCGGAGAGAAAGCGGTATTTCTGATGGTACCATGGTTGATGAGAAGATGTCAAAGGTTCAGACTTTATGTGGAGCTCAGTTGCAGAAAAGGCCATTTAGTTCTGTTGGCCCTATTGGTAAGCATATTTTTAATGATGATCCTTCATCTTATGCTTTGAATGTTGCAAAGCTTGTTGGTGAGTCTGTTGGTATTGACAACGAATTTTCTAGTAAAATTCTTCACTAGGACCTTGAAGTAGAAAATATTGAGTATATCCTCACTCAATATAAATTGGAGAAGGTGAAGCGTGCAATGATGTCTCCATTAGTCTCTCAGATTTCCGTATCTACAATTTTGTCTCTTTCTTTGGATTTTTTGAAGAATTTTTTGTATTTTGTATCTTTCTTATGCTTGGGAAAGATCTATTTGGGCAATATTGCCCAAAGTAGTTCACATTGAGCTCGATGATGTAGACCCAACAATTTATTAATATTTGGTGATAAAGGGAGAGCGTTATATTTGAATCAAGGTGGAGTATTGAATATTTGTGATTCAAATATTTGATAAGAGGAAAAGGAATTAGCTAATTGATTCAATAAATTAATTGTGCTATATGTGGAAATATATGAGAGGATGTTTTGATAGGGAACTAATTGATTGCATAACCAATTTATCAATCAATGGATATGTAAAAGGGAAATATATATATTCATTGATTTTGTAATATGAAGAGATAAGTGATTGGCTTGTAGAATTATGCAAGAAAGGAAACATATGGAAATCAAGATCTTCTGTTTCCATTTACATTGCAATCACATCATGGAGATTTGGAAAGATTCCGAGGCAAACAGAAAATTGTTTTCTTCGTCTTTAAGAAACCTTTCATCCTGAAGCCTATTTATATCTTCATATTTGTAGAGCATGATGTGTGCGAGTATCCACCATTATCCTCTTCTTCAGTATACCCTAATTTTTGTTGTCAATCAATTAGGGGTTTTGGGTGCATACAAGTTTGTGTTGAAATTGATTATTCAATTTGTAATTATAGGCTAGTCTCTACATCTACTACCTATAATTTTGTAATTTTCTCTCTTGTGTTCTCTTTTATACTCTCTTTAGTGAAATAAAGAATAGTTGTTGGGTCCATGGACGTAGGCATAACCGAACCACGTTAAATCTTTATGTCTTCATCTCCTCTTCTATTTTTGTTCTTTTTCTCTGATTATTTTTCATTGAGTTAGCAGTTGATAATTAATCGACAAGCTAGATCCTGGTTTTTGTATTGCTTCCGCATTTGTGCAATCTTTGCACAACAACATATGTAAGTATAATATACTTATTTAGTTTTAATTTGTATAAATAAGAATCAAAATTATATTGCGTAAAGTCCAGTTGCATTTTGCAATACAACAACAATTTCAGCAAGCACTTACACAACTTTTGGATGATACAAGATGGAATGAGCTCACTACAACCGAGCATGATCCTATATTCGGGTGTGCTATGGATCCATCATCCATAACAAACGTTGTGGATTTGGAAATAAGGGGTTAGTAATTTAGTACATTTCTCTTCAATTTCAATAATTAAGTAGCATTTTTATATAATGTTAAATGGAACTGTATAGGATCGTTTGTTAGTTGGTTGATTAAAAAAAAAATTATTTTTAGTTATCAATCTTACAATATACAAAGGCAAAAGCCACTGAGGCCACATGTCATCACCACATTAATTGTTTTCCCGCCAAAACCTTTCTGCTAATAAAAAGACATTCTAAAATTGCTATTGGGTTTAGTTTCCAAGGTACACGGTTTTTAATTAATATTAATAATAAAACAACACATATAATTATTTATGGGTTTAGTTTCCAAAGAAGCACAACCATTTTAATAATAAATAAAAAATACCAGTTGTCTCTTCTCTTCTCTCTCTAATAAAAGCTTATAACCTAATGAATAATTCATTAAAAAGTGAAACGTCACATATTAAAAATCTCATGTCCCAATAGCAGCTTCTACATTGTTCTTCGCAACTTTTTAATTTTTGTACTCCATTCTCATCCATTTCAATTATTTACTGCTTTCTTATTTTCATCGATGCTCTCTTTGTCTTTCGTTTTCACAGACCAGAATCCATAGCAGCAAATTAATACTCATGTTTGTTACTCCTGTGTCTAACCCTAATCTATAAATTTGTTAACTCGCGATTTTGATTTTAACAATGTTTCCTATTTTTAATTTCTTCTTGCGCAATATTCTACCCACAAGATACAAATTCCTTTCTAGAAATTTCTGATCATACTCTCGTAAATAATTCGCAACTACGAATTAATCACTGCTATTGAAGAGCTTACACTTGACGAACTTGTGTTGATGAGTATAACAGATTCGTAACTGGTTTTGCATATGAAATGATTGTTGTTGTGTTGCCGACAAAGCTAAGAAATTTGGCTAATAATCTTGTAGGAGTTTTCTTGCCTGCTATGATAATTGCTTGCACAACACAAAAGAGAGTTTTAATTGCATGGCTTGTGGAACCTGCTCAGATCGGCATTGCGAATTTTATTCGAGAAAATTACATAACTGATTATAGTATTTTTACAGCATTAAATATGATGGGTTATGCAGTTCTAGAAAGCGACTATGTATTGACTAAGCCAGCGCGCGGTAGTAGCTTTCAGAGCAAAAATAGCAAGAAATTGCATTTGGGATATGGGATTGCAATTTAAGACAGACATAGGGGATGTTATGAAGAGAATTAGAGCTGAAAGAAGAACTGGCTGAGGAAGAGGGTGAACAAAGAAAAGAATTGGGCAAAAAATAAGAGACATTTGCAAGAAAAAAAGTTTATAAGAGTCTGCAGCAAAAGAACCAAACTCTGAGTGATTTCATTAATAAGAATCTCTCCCCTATTTCGTAATTACAACATCTTAACCATTTCTTATTACTGAATGAGTTTTGCTGCATATGTCCATTCCTCTTTCCATCACCGTCCGCGGTAATTATATCATCTTAATTTATTAATAAAATTAAGCTGAATTCCTAACTTATTTCTCACTGAATTCTTAATTTTGTTCTTCCATAATTTTCAGATTCTAGAATTCAGTTACGGTTGAGTGATGCTCCAATAATCAGATGACGAACTAAAAGCGACGAATGACAATAATGAATCGAAAGGTAGAAGGCTTCAGTCAGACAAGTAAAGAGTTCGATGAAGACAAATCGGTATCATTTTAATCGAAGGAAGCATTAATTTTGAGAAGCCACTATATTTTGTTGAATATGGCGACCACATTTGGTATGAAAAAAAAAATATTATTGAGCATTTCATCCATGCCATTTCAATTCGACTATAGTTTATAGTCTTGAAAATGCCACTTTGTATTTTATTTCATTTTTTGTATGTTAGATCCAGCTGATATAAAAGATGGATAGGGAGGAGCTGTTTTGCAGTTAGAGTTGGTAGAGAAATTTTTGTTCCAGAAATTACCAACGTGGGCAGTTGAGCTATCATTCGAGGTAATTATATTAATTTTATGTTTTATAAAATAATTTACTTAATTCAACCTGATACCAATCCAAGAGAGCAGAATAATCTGGTAGCACCTGCAAACAAATTGTGAGATTAGAAGAAGGTGTTACGACTCTGACAATGAAAGATTTGGATCTTAAAAAACTTGGATACATGTAAGTAACCATATTGATTTGTAATTATTTATTTTATTGTATTTTTATAATTATATGAGTTTTAAAAATTATAGGATGCTTCATGCATATGAGTTCAGATAAACGTAGTAGTTGACCAAATTTTATTGTATATCCATGTCACTTATTGTTAACATGATATAATGTTTTAGATACATTTTGATTCCTGGTTTATTTTTATTACAGTATTGCAAAGATAACAATGCCAGGTGCATCTGTAAACTGATGGTTAATGGTAGAGGATGGTGTCAAGGAATACATTTAGGCCTTAAAAAACTATATTGATTTTAATTTGTTTAGATCTTGAAAAACCTTGATTTTCATTCAAAAAATTATTGTTGTATATCATGGATTGAAATTTTACAGAAAATTTCCTTCAGAAAGACGAAATATTAATTTATTTCTAACCATTATCTTTTTTTTCGTATTAATACTAATAGATTGCTATTATACACCTGATTTGCATAACATATATCAGTCAAAAGATATGCTTTCTGATTGATGAAAAAAGTGCAAAAGATGAGTCATTGGAAAATAAAGTGCAAAGGTAACCTTATACAATATCATCTTTAGTTATTTTATTGTCTACTGCTCCCATTATCAATTGACAATCATTGATAACATTACGTGTATAGAAAAAAATACTCTTAACATCAACCATAAATAAACTATGTTATTACACTATCAAAGTCAAATTATTACCTGGAATATAACAACGATAAAATTTTCCAAATACCAAAGAATTACTCAAAAGTAATTATGATATATTTCTGAATTTTAAATATTTGGTTATTTATTTGAATCGAGTATGACGTTTAGTTGATATTTCGTTATACTTCTATTATAAAGGAAGTTAGATGAATTTGTAAGCTGTAATTACTAATTTTAGGAAAAAAATAAGTAATTTTTTTATTACAATTACGATGATTGACTTAAATATATCCATTAGTAGTCAGGGAAGTTTTTGGTTCAAATATATTTATGCACGTATATTAGTTGACTTATTATTCAGTTTTGTTCGTCAAAAGGGTAAGTGTGCCCAATGAAAAATAATTATATGGATCACTATTTAAACATAAGTTGATTGCAAATTAAACACGCAGCTTAGGTAACTAATCGATAACATTTATGAATTGTGATAGGATCGTAATGATGAGCCAATGTACAACTTAGAGATTTCAAATATAAGACCAACTCAATATTGATGGGTTATTTATGATTTGAATGAAATCATTCACAATCAGGTATATAATTATTATTTTAATCTTTTAACTGCTTCATTATTAAACAGTTTCTCTTATGGAATTACTATTGGTTAACTTCATGTGAAGAAGCTTTTTGAGGTTTTAAACAAACCCTAAAAATTTGGAGGCAATCAAGATAAACTAGTGCAATTCTAATTTCAAATTTTTGTGAAGTTAAGATTGAAATATTAAATTATCAATTTGGTTTCTTACCAAAATTTAGACAAATTTCCTATTAAAGCTTAGTTTACTTTTTATTATTAAGAAAATGGTGCAGTTCTAATTTATGGTTGCTCTTCGTGTGTCACAGAGTAAAGTTCACATCATGTAGATGCTTCAAAAATGGTATTGAATCATTCTACTTAATTTTCATTTTTTTTCTTTTAATTGATATTTGATAATGTATTTTCAACTTTTTCGTTTGCTGACTTAACACGCATGATGTTTTAGTTAAAGAAACTTATTTTAATGTTTAATTCATATATTCGGAGAAATTCATGAACAACAAAGATGTTTAAACACTACTGTAGATCATACTACATATTTATACAAATTATATTTATGTCAATACTAATACTAGCCAGTATCTGTCATAAAAATATAATAGTGAAATTGATATGAGTGAGGCACATTGGTTATGGTTGCCATATGTTAGTTTTTTCTTTATATGAAAACAAAAATTAAATTAGGGGACCACAAAGGCCTATAACTATGCAAAGCAGGATGCTGCTGCTGCATACCAAACTGCAGCAGCTGCTGCTGCATTACCATAGATTGCTGGGGAGAAGGTTGCAACATCTGTACGTGTGGTTATTGAGAAACATGTAAAGGCCTAAGTAGGTTCACTATCTGAGCTATTTGTATTAACTATTGTTGTTAATGGATACTTGCGTAGAGTGTTGCTATCTGTGTTGAATATTTTACAGTTTTTGGTGCTACTAATCACTTCTAAACATTTTATTTCAACTCAGGCACTGATTCACGGACTGAATTGACATTATTATTCTTTAGCAATCAATTACAGATAAAATGAACTTGAAGAGACAATGTCGCTAAAACTTCACTAAAAAAATGGACTGGTGTACTAATACTAAAATGGCACTCCATGTCCAATGAGCACTTGTTCAAGAAATGCTAGGTCTAGCTGTTAAGTATAATAAAGCAGTTTAAGAGGAAGATGAGGTGCCACCATAAAAGCTTGCTATTATTGAAAGGCAAGAATAGAAGAAACATCTAGAGGAATATGTTTCCAACCACATGTCTTGTAACATCGCTCAAACTTTGGGAACCATGGTCAACACTGATGTTTTTAAATGATTTGTTGACTACGTTCGATAGGTCCACGGTATTACATTAGTACTGTAACTGCTATCAGTTCGAAGGCAATCTGATAGAGATAAATTTTGTTATTATTATGTTCGATAGTGGATCTTTTAGTGTTATCTATGATGAAAATATATAATGATCCACTGTATTATTGTTGGCTAAAAATATGTCACATACATGCAGAAATTTACACCCGTCAATTTGATGAATACTGGATTGATTAGTTAACATATGGCAACAATGCTATAGTTTTGGTCTTAATGACATCTACATGTGTGGTAATTATATTTTGTTACTTATTAATTGGTATAAGCTTAATTTATTCTTTTGGGCTATGTTTTCAACTTGTACTTTGTACTGTATTATTTGTCTATACAAATGATGTTGTGATATGTGAACATTGGAAGTTTTAGGACAATAGTTTCTATGTGACTAACTTTGATTTATTTATATTATTTATGTACACAAATGATGCATATCACCATGTAGTTCATCCTACTTTGTCGCATTAGACCTATGCTTTGCCTCTTCTTTGATACACCGACTTTTATCCTAGATTGGATTGTTCCCACTATCATCTACTAGATTGTTATCATTTTCACTGTGCAACTGTTCACCTTCCTGTAAATCATGAGAAATACTAAATTTATTACTAACTTCAATCCCTTCTTTATCAATACCACCAAAGTGTTGTGTAAAAGTTGTAGTTATGTAGTGTTTGTGTTGGTGTACCATAAATTGATTTATATGAGTTGCCTTTTATTATCTATATTTCTAAAAGTATTAATACAAAAATATATGTTTTACAACATTACAATTATTTATATGTATATTTCTTAAAGTGTTAATATAAAATTATATTTTTTTCAGTTGTGCATCTGCACGGGGACTAACCTAGTTCATATAAATAAAAGATATTCCAAAAATAAACATATTCAATCTCATATTTTGAAAACTAGTGTGTACGACTAACATACGATAATAGTAGTTATGTTGTATTATATGTAAGTATATAGTGATATATAAATTAGTAGTAATTATATAAATTAGTTAGTTGATAGTAGTTATCAGTGATTTGTTATTGAATTATGTTACATTGGCATTAACAATTTAATATGGCTACGTTCATTTGTAAATTGTAAACTTATAATTTTTTTTTTTACAAGCAATCATAATAACCATTATAAATATAAACTAATTTGTAGCTTCTTAGAATTATATATAACAACTTATATTATTTGCAAGTTAAAACCACTCAAAAGGGTATCGGAAGGCTTAAGATAAAGCGGAGATTGTAGAACTATGAGCTCAATTGGCTAAGCTATAGGAGCCCGACCAACGTTGTGCTATAAAGATGGAGGGGCTGAACTAACGCTTGGCCGAGTACATGGAGCACCATGGAACATTCCCCTCGTCGGTGGTTCTGAGGGTTTTGATGCAACTTGATAGGTTGGTTTTAATTTGATTTTGACTTATATATGACTTGTATATATATGTTATGAGATGGTGAAGATGATGTTGATGTGATATTGTTGGTTTATGATGTGGTTTGACGATGGATTAGGCTTGTTTTTTGGACATGATAGAATTATGACTTGGATTTGCATTTGTTTTGTTTTATATATTGGTTGGTTTGTTGTTTTGGCTATGTTTTAATATTTATATTATGTATATTGATGATATTGTATTTATTGTATACCCGTTCTAGTGAGCTTGGTTGTATATCTAAGTTTAAAATAGAGCTATGAAATTGATTGTGGCATATGTGGAGGTTGGAAGGTGGAAGGTGCAACAACATACAAAAAAATATTAGGTTATCTGTCGGCTCTCGATGGCCAGCGATGAATTTTAGGTCATAATTTTCTAATGGTTTCCAATGACACATGTTGAATTTAAGCCATAGGAAACTGCCTCTAATATACGTTAGAGACCAGCGGAAGTATGGTTATTGCCTCTATTGAAAGTCACTGCTAAAGAAGAACTACATTTCGGTAGTTTTTTAGATAAATTCAAATGGCCGCCGATGGAAAATTTTCGTCGTAAATCACCAATTATCCTGTAATAATAGTTTAGTAAACTTAAAACATATTATTTTGAGTAATTAGCAAGGGAATCAAGTAAATACTGTATGGTTATCTTTAATCCGTAAAGGCATGTTCAATCTTTGATTTACATTGATGTTTGGATAAATACGATATTGGGTGAGTGGTATTCTTTCTCTCTAGTCTCTATGCCGTGTGTTAACCATAAAAATGTCAACACCCAAAGATGTGACTCCTTCGGTTGAATTCGAAAAGTGAACACTAATGAAGCACAACATCCCTCATATCGGGTGGATGAATTACTTTCGGTGA
Source organism: Allium sativum (assembly GCA_030737875.1). Classification (NCBI taxonomy): domain Eukaryota; kingdom Viridiplantae; phylum Streptophyta; class Magnoliopsida; order Asparagales; family Amaryllidaceae; genus Allium; species Allium sativum. The sequence goes on from CM060921.1 coordinate 385,847,665, forward strand.
AACCTAAATAGTTTCACCTAAATAGTTTTTAGGTGAAGTTATCGCGACACCTGCATGACTAAGGTTAAAAGATAAATTTAATATTACAAAAGATTCTACTAACCTGTGAGATATTATTGATTCATCCATTTTGTTAATCGTATTGAACAGTACTGACGTCTATGAACTGAAATCGAATAAATCCCCAAATTGATTTAGAAATTAGGATTCATGACTCTAACTTATGAATACAATAATATGCGTAAGAAATTAGATCCTGATTCTGGATCTTTCGGGTCATATTTATATGTGAGGGCTGGCCCTTTGTTATTTGGGCTCCGTTTTCTTGGCGAAAATGAATATGGAGGCCTCGTGAATGCGCCTTTCACTGTTCTTTGGAAGAGTAGCTCTTGGGAAACTCAAGATATTTCTACAGGAGCTTTCCTGGGCAGAGGCTTTGGCTAGTTGCTAGAGGAATGGGTTCGCTGGTGTCCTCATCTTTTGGTGCTTCCTACGGCTTCAGTTTTCTTTCGGTGTGAGATTTGCTTGAGATGTCCAAGTGGTGCAGGCTCATGCTACCTAGTATGTCCACTTCAGGTAACCCAAAAGGGATACTAAGCGTAGCTCCAACACATTAAAAGATAGATTATTCGATGTTATTCCCTTCATGTTATGTCGACTGTGGCTTTTCTTCAATAGTACTCATCGTCTTAATCTTGGTAATGTAGTTCTTCTGTTTGATGTTTACTGACAAGCACCTTGATCTCGTGGTTGCTAGACCTAATTGTTTCAAGAGGATGTGCTAGATCATGGTAGTAAGTTTCTGAAATAGCCTTCTTCAAGCTTTTAGGTTGAAGGCTCGTCCCACTCTTTTCTTTTCTTTCAAAAAAATTGTTGCACTTTTGAATATAGGTTACCTTTTTCGAATAGACAGAAGGGATCGGTCTATTCTCGTTGCTTCCTGCCATTATGTGGCGTTTTCTACTGCCCTTGGAGTCACAACAGGGCTTTCGTTGGTGGGAAAGGCTTATTTTGCTTCTAGATTGGCCGCCCTTAGGTGCTTCCTTATGATTTTTGTTGTTCACGGCCACGATGCTTTCAGCAACATAGGCCTTGTATCTCTAGAAGCTTCTTATCCCTTTGAAAGCTTGGTTTTCAGACTTTCTTTCTTTCAATGTCCTTGCTGATGCTCTTCTGATTCTCCGAACCCCCCGGAAGCTCCTCTTTCAAGATTTATTTTGATTATTTCCACTGTTTGTGTTTGGCACCGCCAGAAGCTTCTTTTACTATCTTCAGAGGCCTTCTCTTCCGATATTATGGGTAATCGATTGCCTTTATTGGCTCCTTTGTTATCTTTCTTCCATACTTCATGACAGGCGAATATTTGCCTAACATTTAGCACCTCCCCGAAGCCTTTGTTCTTAGGACAGAGTTCTATATGTTCATGCCGGCACCATAGGCAACAAACCTCCGTTTCATCTCCTATAACATTAGCAACACTGAATAAGTGATTTAACCCTTTTAATTTATACCAACTTGATTTCATTTTTTTATATAAGTGGTTGACGTTGGTTGTCATAACCCAAAACCCCATGTCACGGAATTAAGGATAATCATTCGGAATATAACACATTAATCAACATTAGCAGATTACAAATAATAGCATAAAACATTAAATAGAATAATTTACATCAATACGACAGCGGAATCATAAAATGTAATAAACATCAGAGTAGCACAGTCATAGGATACAACTTAGTGCATAAGGAAATGATCAGTCTACATCAAGATCACTGGGACATATACATCAGATAATACATAATAGAGATAAATCAGTCTACATCGCGATCAGCGGTACATATACATGTTAAAAATATTATTTTCAATCAACAAATATTTATTTCAACCTTTGGTTATTTTTAAAGGTTCATACATACAATAAAACTTGATTTTTATTGTTGAAACATTTTATTTCAAACATGAATATTTTTAGTGATTCATATATACAATAAAAATGTGATTTTTATTGTTCAAACAATTTATTTCAAACATAAATATTTAACAACACATAAATTTATTTTTAACACTTCATATACATGTTAAAAATATTAATTTCAATCAATAATATTTATTTCAACACACGATTATTTTTAACACCTCATATACATGTTAAAAATATTATTTTCAATCAACAAATTTTTATTTCAACCTTCGGTTATTTTTAACACTTCATATACATGTTAAAAATATTGTTTTCAATCAATAAATATTTATTTCAACCTTTGGTTATTTTTAAAGGTTCATACATACAGTAAAAATGTGATTTTTATTGTTGAAACATTTTATTTCAAATATGAATATTTTTAGAAATTCATATATACAATAAAAATGTGATTTTTATTGTTCAAACAATTTATTTCAAACATAAATATTTAACAACACATAAATTTTTCTAACACATGAATATTTCAGAAAATTTCAGCATTACAACGACAGAGTATTTAGCACCAGCACCGTGTCCAGCACGGCTCCTTTGCTATCCTAGGCCTTGCGGTGATACAAGGGGTTTATTTCAATGATTTCCATAATATCATTCATTTTCACAACACAATGGATTTTCACCAAACACAACCAATTTCGTTGCTATGACAATCAACCATTCAAAATCACAACCCAATTTCACAACACAGTCAATTTATACCGTCCATAGTCTGTGGACGAGGGGAGTGTGTGTGTGTGTGTATATATATATTTTTTTCCATTTCAATTTCATTTCAATTACATTCAACACACATATGATTTATACAACGTATATATAACTTATACATCACATATATAATTTATACAACGCTTGTATATGAGATATACAATGCTTATATAATTTATATATCGATTATATAATTTATACATCGCTATTCCATTCAAATTTGAATTTAGAAATCTCACATTGGGTTTCACTCCTTTGTAATTCGTAGAGAGCTCCAAATGTGTTCTAGTTTCTTCTGGAATGTAGTGTATGATGTCACGGTCCCGGTGTCTCTTGTTTCACTGGATTTCGACAACATACGAAAAAGATATTATTTTTATAAATAAATCACACTTTGCGATGCTTTAAAGCGTTATAAACTGTTTAAATGAATCAAGCCGTATACCTCAGCAAACCCTTCAAAACTAGGGTTGAATTTATCACTCAATCCATGCAGCGATTGGACGATCAAACTTCACCACAGTGGAGAGCTTCGAGAGGCGCGCAAATAGGTGGTAACCGCGACCAACTCAGTGGAGGATCTGAGCGGCGACGGCGGTTCAAAGTCGATGACTTTGGAGAGGTGGTTCTCGAAAAATACAACACGATACTGGGCGTAGTTGGTATGGATTTGAAGGTGGAGAGGAGATCTACAAAATCTTCAACTGGAGCTCTTGATTTTATTGTGTGGATTCACCAAAATTTAAGAGAGAAGGTGGAAAGCAACTTCCGTCGTCGACGAGAGGGTATTACAGGTTTTTCTGATTTTTTTTTGAGAAAATAAAATAATGAAAGAAAAATTATGATTGGCCTATATTTATATTTATTCCAAAAATAGTGTTTTCTAATCTGAGCTCCAAATCAAACCCAACGATTGACGCGTCTAGCTAAATACCCCCATTCCGGACACAATGGAATATTTTTGTAAGCCCATTCGACTGTTACAGTCAGTTATTCTTCAAATTAAAATATAAAACATTCAAATTTGGATTTGAACGTACATTTTAATTTGCCAGGACCACATACCGATTCCAAAAATTCCCGAAAAATAAATCTAGCTATTTTGGGATGATACGGTCCCAAAAAAATTAATTTCATCGAATTTGGAGACCGTTTGAAAAAATGGACTTTTCCTGGTCAATCCAATTCAAATTGAAATTACCAAACACGTTTTCCTTTGCTACGCCCACATATTAATTCCAAAAATTATGGAATTTGAAACCTAACAATAATTTGACATTCCAGATCCAACTAAAGTGGTTTCGTCGAAAATGGAGGTCGTTTGCAAAATGTCTATTTTTATGGGCTATATTTATATTAAATTTCATAGCGACTATTCTGAATATTCAACTGGCCATAACTTTTTATTTCCGCTATGAAATTTCAATTTTTCAGATTCCTTAGAAAGATATTTCTAAACAAATTTAAATATTTTTGGTTTTATTAAAATCCAATTTATTTTGAATCTTGTACATTCAGTCAAAGTTCAAAGTCACTTTTCAAACTGTTACGCCATTTCAGGCTCGTTATATAACTAGAATAAATTTATTCATTCTAACTTTGATTTAAATAAATTTTTAGTCATTATTATTTAAAATAAATCATTTTAAATATTCCAAATTCCTTAAAACAGCCAAATTAAAAAATTTAAATTAGTTCTGATTTTTCAGGTTGTTACATTAGTTTTGTAATTTATTTATGATAGATCCTTTAGAGGCAAATGAATTACTTTTATAAAGAATAGGAGGCCACTTCCTATACGGATGTTCTGGAAGTCGTTGGAGAAAGAACTACCATCGCCTTTGACTCCTCTTTGTTCTAGAGGGCCTAGAATCACCATTCAACATTCAAACGACCTCTTTAATAATTAGGAGATTAACAGTCTGAAAAATCATTTAAATGAGAATGATCTATCAACGATTACGAATAATTGAGATGAAAGTTCATAAATATAAGCCAAATATTATCATATGTATGAAAAACTGAAAATCACCGATAGGCCTCGGAAAATCAAGTGAACGAAACCTTGAAAATGATAAAATGTGTCGTTAAAAATCATGAAAAAAGGGGGAACAAAATTCATTTGGGATTGCTAACTCATGAGCAATGTAAAATCAAATTCTCACAAAACAAATGTATGAGTCAGTTTTGAACTAAAAAGTATCTTTTAGATTCAATTTTTTTTTGAAGAATCCCTAAACTAGGAAAATCACATCGACTAGAAATTCGTACAGGGAAATGAGGAGTAAAACAATAATCTAAAAATTTCTAAAGGGATAGGAGAGAGTATTGAATTCATTAATGAAGCATGAGAATTCAACGAATCGATTATCAAAAGTAAAAGCCACTTAATCAAGAGTTCAGTAAAACCAAACAAAGTGTCAGAAAACAACATATATCCATTGGTAATGGTTTAAATTTTTCTAAAAGCCATTGAAAAACATAATACATTCATTTAAACAGAGAAAATTTGTCAATTCATAGGTGAAAATTAGGAAATAATATAACATATTGGAATTCGTTCATAATCATCCTCTTATGGGAAGAAACCTGGAAAAATCACGGATATCATAAATCATATAAAGATGTTCTCATGAGCAAGAGTTGATGATAAAAATATATTTTGAATGGGTCATAAATCGTAAAAACATATTGGCCATTTGCTCAATAATAAACCAAACCTAACAATTATTCAAAAGTATTTGAAAGCAATATATAATTTATAATTGCCCTAAATTGTGAAAATCATTCAGATGAATGCATCATCCATTCGAAAATTAAATGATGAACTCATTCAACAAAAGGTAGAAAGTAGAAGCATTACTCCAGAATCCATAAAACAATCTTGAGTCAATCAATGACTTTATATTCGAAATAATATACACGTAATCAATAGAACAAAACCAAAACCAAAACCATGGAGCATCAAATCAGAAATTCAGAAGAGAACGTGAAGTATCTAGATTTATCAATGATGGTAAAATCATCAAAATATATTTGAAGTGAAATTGCTAACACATGAGAGAGAACCAGGAAATATTACGAATATCCGAAAAAAAATGGAATTGCCATCCCATAGGCGAAAATTTATGATAAGTAAACATGGCAAAACGATCAAAATCCATAGAAATATCATCCATTCGATTAGTATCGAAACTTATCCAAAGTCATCCCAAAATCACGTCCTAATAATAATTCGTGCAGCCAAAATCGAATAAGATGCTTCAATGACAGCATAAAAGAGTTATCAAGAATTATTCAAAGATCACATTTGTGGATAGTGTTGGGTAGAATAGCGACCATTGAAAGTTATAAAGTACATATTTATCATGTGTACACTCCTCGGAAGCTTATCTAAAAAGTATCCAAGGGATGTATGCAGCTGAAAGAGTCTTAAATTTTTCCAAGGAATAAATTTTAGTAGTTTAGAGAACTGGAAAATACCAAAATGAACAAAAAATTGTTCCATAAAGACAAGAGGCTAAAATTTTGTCTATAAGGACAAATTTTAGTGTAAATGGAGAATTATAGTGGGTCCCTGAATTCCTCCGTTTACACTAAAATTTGTCCCAATGGATAAAATTTTACCCCTCTGTCCTTATGGAACAGTTTTTTGTTCATTTTGTACTTGAGGCTAAAAAACCCCTTTCAAGAAATGGTTTTTCATTATAGAAGACCATAAGGATGTTGAGCCAAACTTCTTCCTTCATAGGCCAAGAGATAGAAAAAGGATTCTTGAAAGCTTATACAAATTTTTGAGATCAGATCGCATTCGTCAAGGATTCTGTTAAGTTCTTGACTTCCGTAGGGACTAATGGTTCTCTCTCAATCCTTTATGCTTTGACTAAGCTTTCATATATCTAACCAATAATATTTGTTTATCATATAACTTCGTGATTGTCTCCTTTGAATACAATCGATTCTCATTTCCAGTGAGGAAGCAGATGGTTGGCCCTTTTTAGTGGGAATATCCCGTAATTGAATTATGGTTTTCTCTTTTCTTCTTCTTTTTTCTGAAAATGATGAAGTGCTATTTGTATTTTATTAGAGGATGACCCTCACCCTAAGAGCGAATGCATTGTAATGACTATTTCTAATATGGCGAATGATACTTTATTTATGGGATTAACCCATCCTATGGAGGTTACTGTTACAGAATGGGCATTGGAAGCTTATGTGCTATGGGATTGACATCAAAGGCGAAATGTGCTTTGGAATGGACAACGAAGGCGAAATATGCTCCGGAATGGACAACAGAGGCGAATTTGATTTGTCCTCTCTTTTGGGGGTACTCCACTTAGTGGAGATAGATTCTCTTCTTGGAAGTGTTGTTTGACATGTCTCCTCCTCAAGGAGGTTTCCCCACTTAGTGGAGATATAGCAGCTCATCTTCTTGGAATACTTATTGATTCACCTTGTCTTCTAGATGCCTTGGACTTCCCTTTGGAGATTACTGATAGATGAGTTTCACCTTTCCCGGTAGAGGTATTTGAATTTTTATCCAACATAATTCAATTGTTATAATATTAGTCTCGTAAAATATTAAAAATAGAATAAATTGGGTTAAAGGTAGCCGATGTATGAATCAAGCGGAGGTCATCGATGAATGAGTCATCTTGCTTTCTATTCTTTGTTAAGCAATTTGTCATTAGAGCTTAATTTTTTATCGTATTACGCTTGGTTGCTTGATGATAGTTGCAATATCTACTTCCGTTGATGTCATAACTCATGCATCATTTCCCGTGATTAACTGTTTTCTCAATCTTGTCATTTGCATACGATTCGGAAAACCTCGAAATTTTATTTTGGCTTTTTGACCTGTAACGACACATGAATTTTCGTCAGTACATAGTTATATGCAAACATGATTATAGACGAAATTTAGAAATAAGTAGAGTTAAACCAGCCATTGAATAGGACAAGTAGGAAGTAAGAAAGTAGTGTTATGTTGATTTTTCTTCTATTTCCCCCACTAGTTTGAGAAGCCCTTTCCATTAACTCTTAGAGAATTCCAATCTTAATCATTTCCCGAATCAACCTCGCTAGAGATCTGTGACGGCCTGCACCAACCGGCATTTACTCCAAAAGTGCGCTGTACACATGTCCAGTTAGCACGGAACGGGTCGTCAGAAGAAAAAGGGAAGAAGGAAATGAACATACAAAGAACCTGTAGAATGTCTCACAGCGCATAGAATAAAATATAATAATAACATACTAGACATAAAACAGGTGAGACAGTGCATAAGCTGAAACAACTAACATAGCAGCGGAAAATGTAAGTACAGCTTATGATCCAAAGTTAAACATTATTACAACTTTTCAAACTGTCTCAAAGCAAAGGCAAGATAAAGGAGGTACGCTACTAATGCCCAAGTAGCGACCACCAGCGACACAGGGAGAATATCTATATATCATACGTCGAAGCCTCCTGCCCGCCTCCGAATCAGCTACTCGCGCATCACCAGCTAACCTGTCTCTAGTCTGCTCGTGTGAGCACCCAGAGTAATAAGAGGAGACATAAAACTCTGGGTCAGACATAAAGCCTGGTATGAGCGATAAGCATCTAAAGTGAACAATAACAGGTAGACTAAAACATACCTGAACCTGGACCTGCAACCAAAGAGTTAGCACTACATACTGTACAACACTCTAAGGTGCCATATCAAAAGGTGTAAAGATACGGAGGTGGGGGTGTGCATGTCATAGTGATGAAAACAATCAAACATAGCATCCATCCTCACATCTCTCACTCAGTGCGTAAAGCATACGATATTCACCACTTCGATCACCCATCCTTGCTACGATCACTTTGCCCCATGAAGTCATAAATGGCTTCAGTGCACTGATAACGTAGCCACTAATTCTTCGCTATGTCCACTTGCAACATGGAGTTATTCACCCCATCTGCGCTGGCTCATAGCCTTACCAATCCTTTACTATGTCCACTTGCCCCATGGAGTTATTCACCCCATCTGCGTTGGCTCATAGTCTAACCAATCCTTTACTATGTCCACTTGCCCTATGGAGTTATTCACCCCATATGCGCTGGCTCATAGTCTTACTACGCATCACCTTGCCTCTCAAGTCATAATGACTTTACTGCACTGATAACGTAGTCTTGCTACCATTACCTTGCCCCTCGAGTCATAATGACTCTACTGCACTGATAAGTAGCCCATCATCCATCTTTAGTGGTGAATCGAAGTTATGAACGTCGACAACTCCTTAGCACACGTCCCGCAGCAAAGCCCAACCATGAAGTGAACTCATCGGTTCCCAATTGGATCCTGAGCTCTAACTTCCCATATTGGACTACCTTTGCATCTCGGGTTATTGGTCAATACTGGTTCGGGTCGGGTTCCTCTTCAAGCCATCGGGTCGGGTCCACTGCGTTGCGTCGGTGCATGGTCTTCCTCTGGTAACGGTTCGGTTCGGGTCCACTCCATCGCGTCGGTTCGGGTCGGGTGTCCCCCTTCGGGTCGGGTCGGGTGCCATCTCCCATCCAGTTCATGCTCCCGCTCCGATCAGCTCCTTCGTTCTTCACATGCTCCGATCCGATCCCTCCTCCTTTATCCGATCCGATCCCAGTTCAATTAGCGTGGCCTTCCTTTTTGCCAGTTTTCTCAAGTGTCAGGTTCCGATCCGATCGAATCCCTTGCCCAGTTCAACTTATCCGATCCGAGCCACCATATCTGATCCGATCCTGCACTGTTTTCTGAAACTTTTTCAGCAAGTGTTTACGCCATTCGACGATGTTTTCGACCATTCTAACTATTGAAATCAATCACAAAGCATATCATATAGTCATAGCAACATGCATAATCAACCACAAACATCAAAACATCAATATGATAGGTTAAAATGGATCAAACATACCCAAAACCCCATATTTCCCCTTAAGCATGTTTAGGAGAAACTAATGATAGGATTAGCAAAACTTAACCAAATTAACCCAAATTCATATCAGAGGTCTAAAACATCATTTAAGAATTTATGAATATTTTTCCAGAATTTATTAGTGTATAAATTCGCTAATTAACACTAATTACCCTTAATTAGCCATAATTAGTGCAAAACTATGCAAATCACTCACCTTAGCCACAAATAAACTAAGATCTGAAATAAATCTCTGATTTGATGCAAATCCCAATGCTAAACAGCAGCTCCAATGTTGATTTGGTGTAGATCTTCCTTGATTTGATGTTGCTAAGCTTAATCCTTGATCAAAAGATGATTTGGAGGTGATTTAGAGGTTGGAGGCCATTTTTAGGGTTCCTTGGTGATAAGTGGAGGCTAGAAAACTGAAATGGAATGATTCTCTAACTCATTTCAGCCTTCCCATAACCCTAATCCCGAAATGGGTTATGGGCCTATTCACTAATCACCCTATTTGGCCCGGTTAAACAGTTTTTCACCTTCCAAACCTTATTTCAGCCATATCTCCCAAAAGGTAAGTCCGTTTGGCTATTATGACCACTTTACGGAAAGGTAAACCATCAAACGAATCTAATGGAAGTGGTTTCAAGTCAAAATCCCTTTTCAATCAAAAGTTATGGCCAAAACAAGATCAGCTAGGGGCAAAATGGTCATTTAAAAATCGACAAAAATTATGAACATGGGAAAGGACTCTGATGGATGTTTCCCAAAGTTACATGACCATACGACTTCATATGGGAAAGAAATAAATATTCTACGATCCTCCGATGCGTAGAATGCGGGTTGTTACATCCCCCCCCCCCCCCCCCTTAAGAAATTTCACCCCCGAAATTCCCCAATCAAAACACACACAAAAGGGTCCCACATGCCTATCAATCATAAAACAACAATCAAACATGCAAAACAAGTCTATCCTAGCATGCGGAATAACTAAATTACGAAGTAAATCTTACCAGGCAAAGAGTTCTGGATACGCCTTCCTAATGCTCTCCTCTGTCTCCCAAGTACAATCATTCTCGTTCTCGCCCCCACTGAACCTTGACTAGCTTCACCGCCTTCCTTCGAAGTTGCTTCGTATCGTGCCCCACAATACGAATCGGCTTGCGGTTCCCAACCGCCTCGGGTTCTACTTCGAAGTCCTCTAACTGATCAGGTGAAATAGTCACATCTGAGTCGTGAACGAACTTCCTTAATTGGGAAACATGAAATACATTGTGAACTCCCGCCATCTTCTCTGGTAAGCCAACTCTATACGCCAAATTCCCGACTAGTTCAAGAACAGGGAATGGGCCAACAAATCTTGATGCCAATTTGCCTCTCTTGCCAAATCGTATCACGCTCTTCAACGGAGAAATCTTGACAAACACCAAGTCACCAACGGAGAATTTCAAGTCTCTTCTCCTCTTATCAGCATAACTCTTCTGCCTATCTTGGGCAGCTTTCATTCGTTGTTGAATGATCTTAATCTTATCTGAAGTTTCCCTCACCACATCTGGTCCAAGCATAAACTTCTCGTCAGTCTCTATCCAACATGATGGTGAGTTGCACGGTCTTCCGTATAAAGCTTCATATGGAGCCATACCGATACTGGATTGGTAGCTATTATTATATGCAAACTCTACTAGATGCAAATGGTCATCCCTTGATCCACCAAAATCCAGTACACAAGCTCTCAAGAGGTCTTCCAATATACGATTCACCCTCTCCATCTGACCGTCGGTCTGAGGATGATATACGGTACTGAGATGTAATTTTGACCCTAGAGCCTCTTGTTAGCTCTTCCAAAACCCACTAGTGAACAACGGGTCTCGGTCACTCACAATGCTTTTAGGTACTCCATGAAATCTCACTACCCACTTCATATACAATTCTGCCAACTTGGCTGCCGTTCTGGTCGATTTGACTGGTATAAATCTTGCAATCTTAGTTACCCAAATGCTATCATATCCCAATCTAGTCCTCGGTAAACCATCGATGAAATCCATCGAGACTTGCTCCCATTTCCATTCGGGAATTTCTAATAGTTGCAACAACCCACTAGGCTTCTTTTGCTCGGCTTTAACTAGCTGGCAATTCAGGCATTTGGATATAAACTTCCCAACGTCTCTTTTCATCCCTTCCCAGTAGTAAGTTTGCTTCATGCCTCGATACATCTTATTACCACCAGGATGTATAGTCAGTTTTGAGTGATGACATTCTCTAAGCACTTTATCTCTCAAACCATTCACGTTGGGCACTACTAGTCTTCCATTCTTTCGAAGCCATCCATCTCGATCAAGCCCATACACATTCATCTCCTCACCGTCGATGTTCATTTCTAACTTGGAGACGATTTCCAGTAGATTAGGATCGTCCCTATGGCTGGAACCAATCCGCTCTATTAAAGTGGGTCTGATCGCCAAACTAGCTAGCATAACTGGATCCAATTCGCACTTTGGTCTGAAATCAAACCCCGCGATATACTCCAGTTGCTTCCATTCAAGAAACATTGCCCCTAAACTGACATGTCTCCTACTTAAGGCATCGGCTACCGCATTACCTTTCCCAGGTGTGTATGCGATATCAAAATCATACGAAGCCAAGAACTCTAACCATCTCTGCTGACGGAGATTCAGATCTTTCTGAGAGAAAAGATACTTTAACGACTTATGATCGGTAAACAACTCAAATCTTTCTCCCAAGAGATAGTGTCTCTACATCTTCAGCGCAAACACGATCGCTGCTAATTCCAAATCATAGGTAGGATACTTCTTCTCATGCGGTTTTAGTTGCCGACTAGCATAAGCTACAACCCTACCTCCTTGCATCAATACAGCACCTAGTCCGGTACCACAAGCATCCGTGTATACCGTCATCTCTGCATTCCCTTTAGGAATGACTAGCACTGGCGCATGCGTCAACCATTCCTTTAGACTCATGAATGCATTATCACACACTTTGTCCCAGACGAAGGACTGATTCTTCTTAGTCAACTGAGTCAACGGTGCTGCTATCTTGGAGAAGTCCTGGATAAACTTACGATAATATCCAGCTAATCCCAAGAAACTTCTTACATCTGTTGCATTCTTGGGCGTAGGCCAATCCTGTACCGTAGCCACCTTCGCAGGGTCCACGGCAATACCACTCTCTGAAACAACATGACCCAAGAATCTCACTTCCCTTCTCCAAAAGTGACACTTAGAGAATTTCGCTTTCAATTGGTGTTTCCTCAACACCTCCATCACTATCCTCAAGTGTCCCTTGTGTTCCTCCTTTGTCCTTGAGTAAACAAGGATATCATCTACGAACACAAGAACAAACTTATTCAATTGATCTCTGAATACTCAATTCATAAGATCCACAAAGTAGGCTGGTGCATTGGTCAACCCAAATGGCATGACCAACCACTCATAAAATCCGGACGGCGTCCTAAATGCCGTTTTCGGAACACTCTCATCTGCTACTCGAAGCCGATGAAATCCTGTCGCGAGGTCCAACTGGGAGAACACTCTTGCTCCTTCCAGTTGATCAAACAAATCATCTATCCGCGGTAGAGGATACTTATTCTTCCTCGTTACCTTATCCAACTCGCGATAGTCCACACACAAACGAAGGGAACCATCTGCCTTAGTGGCAAACACAACTGGTGCTCCCCACTCGGAGACACTTCTTCTAATAAATCCCTTCTTCAAAAGATTGCTGACTTGCACCCCGAGCTCTCGCTGCTCCCTTGGTGCCATGCGACGAAGTGGCATCACTATAGGTCTGGCATCTTTCACTAAATCAATACGGAACTCAATCTCTCAGTGTGGCGGAAGCCCGGTCACCTCCTCGAAGACGTCCGGATACTGGCCAACCACGGGCACATCTGACAGCTCATCCTGCGGGATGTCGAGGGAATTTACAAAACTAGCCATAACCCCATCACTAGGTAGACTACCAAACACTACCCTCCGCCCATCATCCGCCCTAACTGTCACCAAAAAGCACTCACAGTCTACCACCACCCCGTATCTTTGGAGCCAATCGACTTCCAATATAATGCCATACCCAGTAAAGCCCAGAACAAAGCAATCACAAACAAACATACATCCATGACTCGATAAGACCAAATTCCTGCAAATCATACTAAGGCTAGTCGAACCACCAAACGGGTTCATCACAACCAATGGTCTATCGACTATCTCGGGTTCCAGTCCCAACCTATCTACCAGGTCACTAGATATGAAGGAACGGGAAGCCCCTCTATCAAACAAAACTCGAACTGGTACATCATAAATAGAAAGCATGCCTTGAATAACAACATTCTTTCCTTTCTCCGCCGCAGTTGGGGCATTCGACGAAGAAGGAACAACATCAATAGCATATGCTTTCACAATCTGCTTCTCCTTAAGAGGTTGCAGACACTTATCCTTGAAATGTCTCACTTGACCACAGTTGAAGCACTTCTTATCCGCTGGCTTGGCCCGACAATCTTTGGCATAATGGCCCTTCTTACCACAGCTGAAGCACTCAACATCCTTCATGTTCTTTTTCTGGCCACCCTTAGATTGGTCCTGCTTCCTCTTATTCTAAGAGTTATTCTTGCCTCCACCGCCTGCTTGCGGCTTCAGCCCTTCTGCAGATGCAGACTCAGTCTTTGGCTTAGGGTAAAGACTCTTTGATCTCAAAGCTTTCCCCACAATTGATTCAAAAGTCTCATCGATGTGGTTGATAAGCCTTTCCCCCAAGTATCCATCCAAACCAGTAATGAACTTCTCATTATTCTTCTCAGGAGTATCGATAAGAGATAGTCCATACTTTGACAAAGTGTCGAACTCAACAATATAGTCAGAAACTGCTCTACCATTCTGCTTGAGTTCCAAGAATCTCTTAAACAACACTGACTTCTGGGCAGCTGGAATAAACTTCTCGCTAAAGCGAGCCTTAAACTGATCCCAAGTAACCTGATCTTCTGGAGTAGCTGTTCTAATGGCATTCCACCAATTCATCGCTCGCCCTTGCAGCTGACGAGACGCTAGCCTTCACTTCATCGCATCCTCAAGACCCAAGTCATCGAAGATACGATCACAGCTATCCATCCAGTCTTGAACATCTGTGGCCGACTCCGTCCCGTGGAACGGCTTCCCTTCAAGGTTAGTGTAATCCTTGCACAACTTGGCGAAATCGACCCTAGGCGCCTGCACTACTGGACCAACACCAACTCCGGGATTGGGAACCGCCCCTTGCACTTCTCTAAGCATGTCTCTCATGAGGTCGGTAAACATCGCCCTCATGTCAGCAGCATTCCCATGGTTGGTCCCTCTACCAGCACCCCTCGTGTCTCGACTCATCGTCAATCTGTAAAAGGGAAACGATTAACGACCCCATAGTGGTGCTAGTGCAGTGCGACTTCATCCTTATACTACTAATAGTATATACATATAGCTTTTGAAAACCAAAGTAATCACAAATACGTGCTCTCATATACGTACTATCTCTCCCTAGGTTAACTACGCAACCTAGAGCTCTGATACCAAGTGTGACGGCCCGCCCCGCACCAACCGACATTTACTCCAAAAGTGCGCTGTACACATGTCCAGTTAGCACGGAACGGGTCGTCAGAAGAAAAAGGGAAGAAGGAAATGAACATACAAAGAACCTGTAGAATGTCTCACAGCGCATAGAATAAAATATAATAATAACATACTAGACATAAAACAGGTGAGACAGTGCATAAGCTGAAACAACTAACATAGCAGCGGAAAATGTAAGTACAGCTTATGATCCAAAGTTAAACATTATTACAACTTTTCAAACTGTCTCAAAGCAAAGGCAAGATAAAGGAGGTACGCTACTAATGCCCAAGTAGCGACCACCAGCGACACAGGGAGAATATCTATATATCATACGTGGAAGCCTCCTGCCCGCCTCCGAATCAGCTACTCGCGCATCACCAGCTAACCTGTCTCTAGTCTGCTCGTGTGAGCACCCAGAGTAATAAGAGGAGACATAAAACTCTGGGTCAGACATAAAGCCTAGTATGAGCGATAAGCATCTAAAGTGAACAATAACAGGTAGACTAAAGCATACCTGAACCTGGACCTACAACCAAAGAGTTAGCACTACATACTGTACAACACTCTAAGGTGCCATATCAAAAGGTGTAGAGATACGGAGGTGGGGGTGTGCATGTCATAGTGATGGCAAACAATCAAACATAGCATCCATCCTCACATCTCTCACTCAGTGCGTAAAGCATACGATATTCACCACTTCGATCACCCATCCTTGCTACGATCACTTTGCCCCATGAAGTCATAAATGGCTTCACTGCACTGATAATGTAGCCACTAATTCTTCGCTATGTCCACTTGCCCCATGGAGTTATTTACCCCATCTGCGCTGGCTCATAGCCTTACCAATCCTTTACTATGTCCACTTGCCCCATGGAGTTATTCACCCCATCTGCGCTGACTCATAGTCTTACTACGCATCACCTTGCCCCTCAAGTCATAATGACTCTACTGCACTGATAACGTAGTCTTGCTACCATCACATTGCCCCTCGAGTCATAATGACTCTACTGCACTGATAAGTAGCCCATCATCCATTTTTAGTGGTGAATCGAAGTTATGAACGTCGACAACTCCTTAGCACACGTCCCGCAGCAAAGCCCAACCATGAAGTGAACTCATCGGTTCCTAATTGGATCCTGAGCTCTAACTTCCCATATTGGACTACCTTTGCATCTCGGGTTATTGGTCAATACTGGTTCGGGTCGGGTTCCTCTTCAAGCCATCGGGTCGGGTCGGGTCCACTGCGTTGTGTCGGTGCATGGTCTTCCTCTGGTAACGGTTCGGTTCGGGTCCACTCCATCGCGTCGGTTCGGGTCGGGTGTCCCCCTTTGGGTCGGGTCGGGTGCCATCTCCCATCCAGTTCATGCTCCCGCTCCGATCAGCTCCTTCGTTCTTCACATGCTCCGATCCGATCCCTCCTCCTTTATCCGATCCGATCCCAGTTCAATTAGCGTGGCCTTCCTTTTTGCCAGTTTTCTCAAGTGTCAGGTTCCGATCCGATCGAATCCCTTGCCCAGTTCAACTTATCCGATCCGAGCCACCATATCCGATCCGATCCGATCCTGCATTGTTTTCTGAAACTTTTCCAGCAAGTGTTTACGCCATTCGACGACGTTTTCGACCACTCTAACTATTGAAATCAATCACAAAGCATATCATACAGTCATAGCAACATGCATAATCAACCACAAACATCAAAACATCAATATGATAGGTTAAAATGGATCAAACATACCCAAAACCCCATATTTCCCCTTAAGCATGTTTAGGAGAAACTAATGATAGGATTAGCAAAACTTAACCAAATTAACCCAAATTCATATCAGAGGTCTAAAACATCATTTAAGAATTTATGAACATTTTTCTAGAATTTATTAGTGTATAAATTCGCTAATTAACATTAATTACCCGTAATTAGCCATAATTAGTGCAAAACTATGCAAATCAATCACCTTAGCCACAAATAAACTAAGATCTGAAATAAATCTCTGATTTGATGCAAATCCCAATGCTAAACAGTAGCTCCAATGTTGATTTGGTGTAGATCTTCCTTGATTTGATGTTGCTAAGCTTAATCCTTGATCAAAAGATGATTTGGAGGTGATTTAGAGGTTGGAGGCCATTTTTAGGTTTCCTTGGTGATAAGTGGAGGCTAGAAAACTGAAATGGAATTATTCTCTAACTCATTTCAGCCTTCCCATAACCCTAATCCCGAAATGGGTTATGGGTCTATTCACTAATCACCCTATTTGGCCCGGTTAAGCAGTTTTTCACCTTCCAAACCTTATTTCAGCCATATCTCACAAACGGTAAGTCCGTTTGGCTATTATGACCACTCTACGGAAAGGTAAACCATCAAACGAATCTAATGGAAGTGGTTTTAGGTCAAAATCCCTTTCCAATCAAAAGTTATGGCCAAAACAAGATCAGCTAGGGGCAAAATGGTCATTTAAAAATCGACAAAAATTATGAACATGGGAAATGACTCTGATGGATGTTTCCCAAAGTTACATGACCATACGACTTCATATGGGAAAGAAATAAATATTCTACGATCCTCCGATGCGAAGAATGCGGGTTGTTACAAGATCGGTAGTTGTCTGTGCCATATTCATTTACTTTATGATAAGTGCAATATTTCCTCTCACATATTGGTTTAACATTCCCATTTTCTTTACTTGCAATTACAAAACTCCTATCATCACTTCAAAGTGCAAAGATATAAGAAAGAGGATGATTCAAGCTCATAAGGGTGGTCTTACAGACACTCTATCTTTTCTTCTGCTTCTGCTTCTGTCTCTTTTGAAATTTCGAGATAAAGAGGGTAGGCTGAGGGCTTCCTTTCTCAGTGTATGCTTTGATATGTGTGACTTTTTCTCTATATAAACAAATATGCCAGCTCATGAGTAAAATTCAGAGAGTCCATTAGGTTCATCCAAATAAAGATCCCTCCAGAATGATGACGATTCGAACAATCCTGAATGGATCGATGATCAGTAGCTTTTGTTTGTCAGTAGCTCTTATTGTTTTCAATGATTCTTCATGAAGTCTCATTAGGTAGTTATTCAGTGATTCCTCTGAACCTAATTTGATCTTATCTAGTCTATAACGTCTTAAAGTTGGATTCTTGTGCGTGTGTAAGTGTGTTCCAAAAGCTAATGATAGTTGATTCCAAGTGCTAATGATAGGACCTTGATAACGCCTACTCCATTTGCTAGTTGTTTTGCAAAGAGTCGCTATGAATATTTTGCATCGAGCCAGGTCTTAATATTACATGCGTTCATATAGTTTCTAAAGGTTAAAACATGTTCATCTGAATCGGTGGTTCTGTCATATCTGTGAGGTGGCATTTTTATACTAACTGAAATTTGAATATCCATCATTTCACTTGAAAGGACTATTCCTTGAGAAGTTCTATTCCTTTTTGACTCAAAGCTTTCTACTTCTTCCAAAGTGTTCTGTTCCTTTTATACCTGGGCATCTTCTCACTGAATCGAGTTGCCTAATTGTTTGGAATTAAGCTTTACTTGACTTTCACAATCTTGGAATTTTGGCCTTTTTCATTCGATTTCATGTGGTTTAACTTCATGCAACCTTCGAATTAAATCCTCTTCACTGAGTTCCCTTGTGGCATCGATTTATAAATATAAGTTTATAATTTCAACCCTTTCATTAGCTTTTTATTGTTTGGATCGACGATTGTTCTACTTAAACACTTGTTTGGTTGATATCCGAGTTAGCATCGTCTTTTAGGTTTGGCAATTGACTAACATCATGTTCATTAGTGACTCTTGATACCATTATTTTATGTCCTCGTAGTTGATTATAAAGGAGAGGGAATTATATTATCGGAGGCTCAGGCCTTCCTTTAGCGCTAAAATGGTAACTACAAAATGGCCAACACCTAAATAAGTGACTCGTTCGGTTAAATTTGAATACCGAACCACTAATGAAGTACAACACCCTTTGTATCACGAGTATAAACTGCTTTCAATGAGCACGAATGGGTTTTGGAAGAACTTATCGCGATAAGTGAATAATTAAGGTTAAAATATAAATTTAACACTATAAAAGATTTTATTAACCCATGATATATTATTGATTCGTCCTTTTTTTGATTGTACTAAACATTACAGATGTTCCTGAATTGGAATTGAGTAAATTCCCAAATTAATTTAGGGGCAGTGCTATGAGGCCCGAGAGAAACAGGTGCGGCTTTGTGCGGAAATGGAAACAGCCATTGGATGGATTCACGTCATTCACGGGATGACTCCCACGTTTGCTGCCGCACAAAATGACAGCTTACTTTCGGGCCTTATAGCTTTGTTGTTAATTTAGAAATTACATTTCACAACTCTAACTATGTATACAAGAATAGGAATGAGAAGTTGGATCCTGATAGTGGACCTTTAGGGTTGTATTTATAGGTGTGGGTTAACCGTTTGTTATTTGTGCTTCGTCTTGGCTTCTTATGAAAGTGAATATGAAGGCCTTGCGCCTTTCAATATTCTTTGGAAGACTAGCCGCTGGGCTACTAAAGAGACTTCGAGAGGTGCTTTTCCGGAGGCATAGGCTTTGCTGGTTGCTAGAGGAATGGGTTCGCTGGTGTCCTCATCTTCTGGTGCTACCTATGGTTTCAATTTTCTTTTGGTGTGAGATTTTCTTGAGAGATTCAAGTGGTGTAGGCTCAAGCTTCCTAGTATTTCCGATTCAGGTAACCCGAAAGATATACCAAGCTCAGCTCTTGCACATTAAAGAAAGTACATCCAGTGATTCTGCCCTTCGGGTTCTGCCGATAGGAGCTTTTCTTCGATAGTACTCATCATCTTGATCTTAGTGATGTAGTTCTTCTATTTGATGTCTACTGTCGAGCGCCTTGATCAATTCGAAAGCGTTGGTGGCTTGAACTAATCGTTTCGAGAGGATGTGCTAGTTCACAATAGTAAGCTTTCGCAATAGCCTTCTTCGAGCTATTAGGTTGCCAGCATCCAACTATGGTCAAATTACAGCTTTTCTAGGTTTCTCTATGAGAGTTTCACTTGATATTTCCAAATGTTGTGCTTCCGAAGGATTATCCCTCTCTTTTCCTATTTTTTTAGATAAAATGTTGCACCTTGTATAAAAACGGGTAACCTTTTTCGAACAGACCGAAAGGCCTTTATCATTGCTCCCTACCCGTATGTGGCTTTTGCTGCTGCCCTTGGAGTCACAATAAAGGTTTATTTGGTGTGAAAGGCTTATTTTGCTTCTAAATTACTCTTAGGTGCGAGAGGCTTATATAGGAGCTAAGGATTGATTTAGGCCATCAGATTAGTCCTAAAAAAATTAATTGCATCACAACTGCTCTCTTATTTACTTCGTAATGAGGTAAGATCTTAGGGTGCGTCTCATACATACTTTATTATTTTCATCTAACCCATAATAAGAAGGAATTTCAATATACCATGTAGAAAAAGTAATAAACTAATATATTTTAAAATCTATCAAAAAATTAACCTTTATGCAAAAGAATTAGTTCCTAATCTCTAGGAAATAAGTCTTTATGTACACATACCAATTGCGTATGTGTCACAATTAATTCTCTATGGTATTAAAGACATTCTAATTTATAAATATTTAGGACAATTTGAATTCATGCAAATTATTTGCAATAATATGCAATTAACCTCCATGCAATATATAAAGTTAATAGAAAAACCATACATAAATGTTCTTTTGAAAACGTGGAATACATTAACAACAAACACACAATCGATTGCTAACCTATGCATCTAAGTCCAATAAGTAGAAACATTAAATAAAGAATTTGGATCTTATTTGTTATTTTCTCATAACTCATATAGCTAATGCACAATTAAGCTATACATATATACGTGAATTTTCCAAAAAGTTATACACACACACACACACACACACACACACACACACACACACACATATATATATATATATATATTTGGATTTGAAAAACATATTAATTAATGTGCAACTAATCCACAATTTATTCAACCAATGTGCAATTAATTCAAAACCTAGGAAATTAATGCATTACAACATGAAACAACATACACACCAAATATACACGCATGCACACACTCATACATATATATATATATATATATATATATATATATATATATATATATATATATATATGCAAATATACAATCTTTTCTTATATGTACATTTTAATCTTATACGTATTTCATTTATATATGTACATGCATACATACTTCCCACTTGGAACATGATCTTTTTGATTTATCTTCTTAAATTTCAAAAATGTGTTATAGATGGGAATCAAACTCATGACCTCTTATATAAAAGTCTACTCAGTTAACCACTTCACCAAACATAGCTTTTTGTTCTCAAAATTAGAACACTGAAAATTATTGGTTTTATGTGCGTATATTTTAAACTTACTAATTCAATATTTTTCTAAACTGCAACTCCAAATATACCAAAATTATATATGTAACCGATCGTCTTAGAAAGATATCCGCAATGGTTATAAACATGACATCCAGTTTATCTCCTTCTAAAAATTAATTCTTAATTACTTCAGTTTTAGAAACATGAAAATGGTGGGTCGTTACATTCTTCCCCCTTAAAAGAGTTGCGCTCTCATAATTTCCCAAATATAAAACCTCTTCAAAATAATAGATCATTGTTTAGTGTTTAATGAATGAGAAATATGAAAATTCATCGATCATAAGTTAACTTCACATAAAATAGTATGCAATAACTATATTTTCTCATCAATCTCAATACACCACAATTGATTCACAACAATAAAATAAATTTTCTACCTATATATATTACAATAAAATATGCCCCTTTTGTCATTCTATAGAATATGTGGTGTGTAAAAATGACATTCCAACAATAAAAGGTAAGATAATGATAATCGTTACTTAACAACGTGCACCATAGTATTTCAACCTTAACTGACTATAATTCAAGTCCATAACAATTAGAGGTTGTTCGACATATAAATAAAAGAATACACATAACTTAACAATCGGTGTAGTCCACAAGAATAAAGCACGTCAAAACTAGGAGAACTACTATCACATCATCACACTAACAATGAACATGTGTATGTTCATTTATGTGATAACCATATATTCATTCTAATATGTTTATTCTAAAAAAATGTTAAGAACTCCCTCAAAGCTTCATCTTCGTAATAATGATGTACTCTTTCTTTCTTACATTTTCAAGAATAACTTCTTCATTTTGGCAAAGCTGATTTTCAAGAATAACTTTCGCACCCACTTATGGTCATTTCTTAAAACAATAAGTGCACATTCTTAAATCTTCAAAATGGTAAGTATGGTCATCTTCTCCTATTACTGCTTCATCCATCATTCATTCTCGCATTCACTCACTTAATGCATCAGACATATAGTGTATGTGGTCCCACAGTAGTTGTACCCTATCTGAGCTGAAGTAGTTTACATCTCACCAATAACCAACATCTAGTTGAGAATAAGGTAAGTGGTATTTGTGAATCCCCCCTGGATAAATAACTTGCACTCTGGTTGGATGTTCAATGGACAAGCTACCAACTGGCTTACAACCTACATCTGGTTGAAGACCCGACCAATAGGGATTTAGTATGTCACTATGGTGGCTAACGGTCTATGTTGCTGATGGCGGTCGTGTCATCGATGGTCGATAATTTTGAATTTAAAGCAAGCTTGGATACAAATCCCGCAAAGGATCCGATGAGTTTTATTTTGAAGTTGTTAGGTACCAATGCCAAAAGGATGCACAAGCGTAGAGGAAAATTGAGGTCGATGTCTTAAAGGATGAAGAAATGACTGAAGCTCGACTCAAGCACGATAAAGGAAAGAGAAACATAGGAAACTAAGTGTTGGATCTAGGTTAACCCTAGGGGGGGTTGAATAGGGTTTATTGAATTAAATCATGATATTAAAAAATATCACAGCAAAGAATAATAATCACAACACAAACAGCAGAGGAGTAAATAAAGGCGGAAAGTAAATGACACAAAGATTTTATTCAGCTTCGGCAAACCCTACCTACTGCTGCATTCCCCAAGGTTTTTACTAGGTATTAAACAGACACCCGCACACAAAAAACTTATAAACTCATGAACCCCTCGCTAATCGCCTATACAGTTTTGTACACTCGCACAACTTACTGTTGTTCTAATCCTATGCTCAAAATCCTGAACCGATTTCTGTCCCCAAAACCAAATTTTCCCCTAACTACAATCTTGTAGTTAGTAAACCCTATTTATTATAGACACTATAAAACTGCTAGTTATAATCCTTACAACTAGATGATCTAATTTGACAGACAATAGAAAACTAAACAACGATTTTCAAATAAAAAAACAAAACAATTAAAAATAAAAACAAAACTAAAAAACCCTTTTTAATTAAAGAAACATAGGCTGGCCCCCTTCATTATGTTTGTATCATATTTCTTAGGCCAGATTGCTTTTTCTCTTTGGGAAATAAAAATGGCGGTCGGTTCTAGGTTTTTTTAATTCTTTTCCCTAATTCAATTCGCGATTTCGATCCTAATCTACTGGAAATATTTCTCTGATGTTATTCGAGACACCGTTCATCCTTGATCGATGATTAGGGGCTTCTTGCAAGCGGAAAACTTGGTGAGTAAAATCTAGTGATACTTCCTTGTTGCTCATGAATTTTTTGTTGTAGTTTTCAATCAATATTTGCCTGTGATATAATAGGTGTATAAGTAGGATTTTTAAATCCTGTACATCTCTGATTTCTAAATATGATTTTCTCTTATTGCTTGCGAAATTTTTGGCTTTGATTTCCTCTGTAAGTTGTTGTGATTTACTAATTGATTTTCTCGGCTTTAAATTCCCTGATTATTTTTTGGATGAAAATTAAGAAATAAAATAACTTGTGGCCCCTTGAATTTCCCCGTGCGTGATACTTGAATTTTTGCCTTGAATGTCAGATTGAAAAATGGAAACAAAAACATTAGTTTCCATAGTTCCTTGCGAGATTGTTGCCGTGAATATTTTGTGATAAACATAGCCGTGAATTCTAGGAAAAAAACATTTGTGATTTCTTGCCAAAAGGGTTGTTGGCAAAATCTAGAAATAATTTGAAAAAATCCTTGTCGAATTTAAATTGTTTCTACCCAAAAAAGTTTGCAAAAAATACTTTCAATCCAAAGAAAATGTTGTGATTTTTGGAAACAAAAATCTTGACAAATTATTCCTATGTACATTCCAAAAAGATTTCCTGCAGATTTTCTTGAGTCAAGAATATAAAGTCTTGCTCAATATTCCAGAAAAGAATTCTTTCCATTGCTAGGAAATGAACATTAGAAACTTGTCGGATAAAACATTGTCCCACTGTAAAACTTATGACATGATTGACAAAAACTTTCTTTTGTTTGACCATTTCCAATTTTATTTTGATAGTTCCCATTAGTTTAGTTGTACTGCTTTGTAGTTGCGTATATTTGGATTTTGGTCCTGCCATGTTTAGGCTTGTATATGCAGAAGTTGTTTGTGCCATTGTTCACCATGTTTACTTTGTCGCATGCACTCGTGTATGTGTGAGTTTAACCATTTCCCTTTGTGTATATAGGGGTATCACCCTGCTGCTTTGTTTCATGTGTGTGTGCAACCATGTAGTTACACTAATGTGTTTGTGCCTGAGAAACTATTCCAGTGCATGAACTCCTGAATCTTGCTTTTCTTGTGATCTGACTTAAGTTTGTACATGCATGTATCATTTGTGTATATCTATGCTTGGCCATGAAGTTGTTGACTTAAATTGCCTTTGAATTGCTGAGCTACTTTGCTGAGTACACATGATTATGTAGTTGTCCCTATTCATATTTGTTTGGCTCGACTATGATGCTATGTCCATCCATTGTTGTTCTACCATTTGTGTCTGAATTGTTCATGCATCCATTGTCGTGTACAAATATATTCTTGCTTATGTAGTTTGCATTGCTTTGTACATGTTCGGTATACTTGCTTTGGGCTGTTGAGACTATGTTGAACCATTTGTATTGTATTCATTTTCACTTGCTCTGGGTCGAGCTTGGTCTTCATGGCCGCTCCTCAGTTGCTCGCATTGCATTGTGTCTTATACACGTGTACCCATACACACGTACATACCCATTCTACTTGACAGTGTGTTCATGGATACTTGACCCATGCACTATGCATGCGTGTCAGGCTTTATCTGAACACAACATGTTTGATATATTTGTCCAATGCTGACCAAATTACCCCTGCACAGAAATATGTGTATTTACATACACATGTATGTGTATACATGTATAGTGCACAATATATATATATATATATATATGTGTGTGTGTGTGTGTGTGTGTTTGTGTGTGTGAGCACTAGAAATATTGTTTATCTTGTGATATTTACAGTGTATCACTGTGAATATCACAAGCTGTATAGACACAGATGGATGTCCATAAAAATCAGATCGAGTCATGAAATATGATGAGAAACACATCAAAATTCCGAGACAAATAGAATTTTAAAATAAAAATTATATCTGCTAGAATAGAAGTATTTTTATTCCAGATTACTGTGTGTGTGTTTCTGTGATAGGTAAGCAGAAGACTAGATTGATAGTGAAGAAGACAGATAGAAGACAAGTGACAGTGTCAGTGAATGTATCAATGTATATATAACAAAGAGTGAAATGAAATGTAACATGAGTGACTGAGTGAATTGTAGTGAGGAGCAATGTATACAAATGAAATTGAAAATTGAAAATTGAAAATTGAAAATTGAATGTATTGAATTTTGGTGAAATGTACAAATAGTGGAGTTACAAATTTGTACTGTTGAAATGTTGAAATAAAATATTATATTTAAATAAAATATTGTTTGAATATTTAAATTCTTGTCTAGTAGTATTCTATTTAAATATAAATATTATATTATGTCTGTGATGTAGTATAACAGTACAATTACAAACACATTTATAATAATAAATATATGTTTGTTATCATCAAGCAAAAATCATAGAATTGTTAGATACAACACTAAGCGTGATGGCTCGAGGAAGAATAAGGAGGGACAGAAATACCCTTCCTATGCAAAGCTAAATGAGTCCTTAAAGAGTATTTTCTTAGATACTCGGAGTAGATTATGTAAAACCCAAATTTCAATGGACTAGAATTTTTCGAAAAATGCTAAAATTCAAGACTACTGAAACCCGAGTTGGTTTGTTTGGTATCGTACATAAAGGTAAAGAAATGTTATACTAGATCATACAATAAAATATCTCATAATGGAATGAATAAAATATAATAGTTGGTAATACTTATCCTAATAATGAAACTATATAACAAGCATCTCTAAACTGTATAATATTTGCCACATGTCTAACTAGTGGTTTTGTTATGAGGAGGAGATCCAAACAAAAGTTTTGATGAATGGACAAATTAAACTTTATATAAATAACACTACATATACCGTTCTATCTCTGGTTCACCTATATTAAATTATTTGGGCTTATTACACATTACGCTTATGATTTCACGAATAAATCGTGCTCATCTATTCCCAGGTAGATTAACCTAATAAATCATATGTATGTAGCTATATGCCCAATATATCGAGGTACTCCCCGAGGTGCCCTTTTTGATCTGTCTCCATCGTCGTACCACGCAAACGTACTAGACCTTCATCCCTATGCTATGCAAGCGCAGTAGACCATGCTATGAAAGCACGCTATGTCTCCATCGTTAAGCTACAAAAGCGTACTAGGTTGTTCTGCAAAAGTGAATAAGCCTCTACCTATGTGCCACTAAGGAACCCTAATCCCGAGTACCCCCGCGAAACTCAGTTGCGGAATTTCCATAGTTATGAAGAATGACTTTGTTGCGTCCACAATATAAATATCAAGGATTGGTCTGTCTCTTTCGGTGACTATGGCCCCCCTAACTAATGAAAAACCATACAAAGAGCTAAGTGACGGTGCCTCTATAAAACAATCCAAACATCCAATTTTTCGTCGTCCCTCATCAGATGAATCGATAGTAAAAGATTGTTGACCTCTTGGTTTAGCTTCAGTCTTTCCTGTACTCCTCCGATTAACGATGACAGGTATTTGATGACCTATTACCCTTATTGAATCCTAACCACAAAGCCTGCTCTCTTGAGCCGAGGTAGCCACCGAACCATCCGAGAAATCATCCCAATCAATCTACTGCCTACCCTCTAACATAGAAGCAATAAAGGCATACTCTTCGGATGGAACCATAAAGATCATGCCTATGTGGGTATAGCTTCGTTAGGCATACCACAAAGCCATTACTGAGTATCCCCACGCTCCATAGAAGTCCTGCATTTCTTTCAATCCCATCGAATATTAAGCTGGGCGTGCTCCCACTGCGTCTCCGGACACCTATGATGATTTGCCCCCATTGGGCTCTTTATCTCTACGGATTGGACCAAATGCATATCTCTATTTTATTAGACCCTATGTATAATTTACAATTATGCGTTTTACTTCCTCATCTTTTCTTTGATTAACAATATTCATTAATTTATTTAATTTGAATATTATTTTTTAATTAATTTCATTGCCTAGTCGCAAGGCCACCATAGAATCTTAGGCTCGTAACTTACACCTTGTAAATCAGTATGTTCATATTAAAGCCTAACGCCTTGTAGGCTCGTAACTTAGTCTTTTTAAGCCAATATGTCCATATTAAAGTTTAATTGTCTTTTAACCATTTCCTTATGTATTCATATTTTCAATTAATCATGTTTGTTTTTATCATAATTTCCCAATTTTCATATTTGTGCAAATATAAGTTATGGTTGTAGATTTCACTACAACAAAAAAAACTTTTCGCAATAGGCAATATCTGTTGCAGTAGACCATTTGCAACAGACCCACTCCTGTTGGTATAGCCAGAGTTGTAAAAAGTCGGTCCCTTTTCGCAATATTTTCTGCCTGTTGCAATAAGAAGTTGCGGTATACTTTTTTGCAACTGGTCTTTGTTATTGCAAGAGAACCACTTGCAACAATAAATGCCAGTTGCAAACCTAAAATAGACATTGGAAAAGTTAGATACTGCAACTATTTATGACAGTTGCAATTTGATTATTTTGCAACACTACATGCTCGTTGCAAAGTTCAAAAAACCATTTGCCTACTACAATCCACCATCATCTGCATTTAATAATGTAATAATCAAAGCATATATTGTCAAAAAATAAATATATATTATCAAGAAACAACCGATATTTTATTTCAAGAAATTTAATATTACATATGACTGCAGCAAAAGTTCACAAAGTTTTCAAAAATCATTCACATATATATTAATTTCTATTCTCTACTATTACACGTTTTCTGAAAATACATTTTCTCTGATTGTATTTTCCAAATATATTATTTCTACTTAAATGGCGATGTTTTTCTTCTCATTCAAGCCCTTGTGCAAATAGAAATCTCTTCTACCTATCAAATAGCAATGCAATTCAAAAAGAATAAACAACACACAAGCGAAATGTATACAACAATGAAAGTCACAACGTAAAATTTGTGCTCATTTATAGTACTGACCTCTTTTAAAGGCTTTGGCGGTTATATTTCGAAACCTCCAGTGGAGTATGACTTTATTAGCTGCTCAAGTATTTGATTTCATCACAAAGAAGAAGTCACCAAAAAATATGATTATCGAATCATGCTATTTAAATAAAATATGAGTTCATTTCAGCCTCCCCAATCCAATAGCATCCTAACATATTCATTAATATTTCTAATATGTCATAAAAGTGTTCCTTTTTTAATAATGTCTCTTAGGTCAACATATACATGATCTGACAATGCAAAAAATATTGGTACTTCTAGTAAAGAACAAAATTAATATTAGTTTTGACAATCTAGCATACACCACATGAAATACTCTTGTCAAATTTACAACTGCTAGGTAGATATAGCTTCTTCATGGTTAGATATAGAAATAGATGAACATAGTTATTCTTTGTTGACTTGTAATATGAATAGTTAGATCAACTATAAATGCATATATTATACAGAAGAAAATATATGATCCAATTTGGTGTTGCAAATCAGGATAGAATATGAATGAGAAACTGTAATATAAAACGATGACAAAAACTGAAAAACACAGCAATCAAATTGGCATATAATGAATGGGAAACTGTTAATATAAAATGGTGGTAAGTAAATTTTGAACTTGACACCAATCATTTGAAACAACCAAAAGAAAACTAGAGGCCTAAGCAACAACAAAAAAGTTAGACTCTGGAAACTACCCCTATTAATTCTGTATCAAACTGAAGATTGCTAAAAGATCTTTTGTGAAAAATAAAACTGTATCCATTTGACTTTTAGATTCATCAAATTCCACAACAAATTCATATGTTCCCTTTAATATTTTGGTAAATGAGAAAGCCTCTTAAATTCTATAGTCAATTCCCTAACATACGTGTAGCGATCGAAGTATTATTTTAAGCACAAGAAAAGCTTTCTTAGTTGGGTTTATTATTCAAAAGACAACTAGAATTAGAGTTTGGTACTTGATCGATTCTTTTTGCAAGAGGAACAACTTGTTGGCCAACCAACTCGAGAACAATATCAACATATCTGTCCACTGCAGCCATTTATGTTTATAACCAATCTATGGACTGAAAACAAGAAATATATTTATGCATTGTGAAAAGTAGTTGGCGAGCAAAATAACAATGAGGTAAAAAGAATGAGAAAGCTCAAATCAATCAGAAGAAGTGCCTAATTCTCAAGTTTGATTTACCATATGAGCCACTGATTTTGTAAACTAAGTATCTGTTGAATTCAAAGATGCATTTTATTCTGTCTGGCACGTACCAAAAGAGATATAAGATATTCATAGGATACACATCGGTTAATATCCAAACTTAAAATAAACAAAACTATCTTCAGTATTTTCAATCCAAAATATTAGTATATAGTCTTAACAGAGACAAATAAAATAAGCTATCAATGAATCAGTAAATATCATAACTACAAAATAAGGGATAGAAAATGAACCTGCACACAATCCTCAACATCATCTTCGAATTCTTATGAAAACTCCATCTTGGCTCCCTAAGAAACAAAACATGCATGCATAATTCATGTGTTATACGCAAAAAATGCTAGTTTGACAAAAACTTGTTGTGATTGAAAATTATGTTACCTGATTCAGTTCTTTACAAATGCACATCTAATGCAAATGAATGTTATTGTATTACGGTTACTAAAGATTTACTGTGTTATTATATGATTTACCAAATTATGGCTTGTGCTGATCGACTACCTCCACTTCACCCGCATATCGTAGAATGGATATGGATACATAGGCATTTCATCACATTATGTTCAATTAGGATTGGAAATGCTCTTAGGACTAAAATTAATGGATTAAACATTTGGTGCTACATTGTCTCTATGAGATTCAAAGCAAAATTTGGATCATGGATGGTTTAAAAAATTGAATATATATTTTTATCATCAGAACTGATAACATTGAAACCAAATCAACACTTAAAATAATTGGAAAATAAAACAAAATAGAAAAAAACATTATTTACTTTGCTATCGTTTTATAAGGTTGAATTCAATTTAAGATTAATTTTTTTTATCTTTAAATTGAAATTTTCCTTACAGCAATATTCTATTATGTAATAGATTATTTTATCATTTATGTAACTTCGGTTATCCGTAAAGGTGGAAACTTATAGATTCACCAAATAAACAATTCCAATACATCATATTTCCACCTTAATAAGATAATGTTTTCCAATGGCCATTCATATGAACTTGAGTCGTGTATCATATACGCGTCTAATTATATATAATAAAAGCCTAATTAACCGACAAATAAATAAAACCTGGTCGTAGGTTTTAACAAGTCGGCAAACAGAGGCAAGCTCTTAGCTCGTGGCTGAAACTGGT
This sequence comes from Allium sativum, assembly GCA_030737875.1. Taxonomy (NCBI): domain Eukaryota; kingdom Viridiplantae; phylum Streptophyta; class Magnoliopsida; order Asparagales; family Amaryllidaceae; genus Allium; species Allium sativum. Next base: position 385,878,813 of record CM060921.1, read on the forward strand.
CGGAATCTGAGCAAAGGTTGGCCCTGCCATTCTGTCGTCTTCCTCCATCATATAATCACGGCTGCTTCCCACTTTTCCGCCCTTCATCGTGATTTCGCACCTTCTGCACCTTCAGTTCCTTTTCTGAGAAGATCACCTCCAACTCCCCTAGCACCCATCCGCCGCTTCCTTTCCTACCACCCATAGAGGTATTCGATTTCTTCTTGAAGTCCATTGCTAACTTGATCAGAAGCATAGTTGCGAAATTGGGGATGAATAAAAACACCGAGGGCAGATGAGGATATAAATAATGGAAAATTGATAAGCGACGGCGGTTGCTTTGAATGTGAAGTGAAGAAAGGCGGCAGAAGTATCTGGATTATAGGGTTAAGGAGGTAAAAGCGGGAAACGAAATTATCGAGGAAAATGGGGGTGGGAATGTATGTGTATTTCCAATTAGAAACTTATTTCCGTAACCGGCATACTTCAACCGTAACCGGCAAATTAGCATAGGAGTGAAATTAAAATATTTAGATTTAAGGAAAAAACAAGTTAAACTAAAAAAATTGCACTGTCTTATGTAATCCGAATTTATAAGGCTCCAATGCACATTACAACAAATTTTATTTTAAAATATAGCTTCTCATAGAAAATTAAAAAATTTACTTTTAAATTTTATGAATATTACAAGATGAACGTTTTCTTTTATGGTGTTATATTATTATTTTAATTTTTCTAGTTTAATGAAAATTTTGAATTTTTTTTTAAAGTTTTATGAATATTTTGTAGTTTATTTTAGTTATAAGTTTAAAATTATTTAAATTACTAAATATTTATATAATTATCAATTATAATTATTGAATACTAAGTAATAAAAAATAACATTAATATTAATTATCAAATACAATTATTAAATATTAGCCTTGGCTATTAATTATTACATTTAATTATTCATTAACTATTTGATAATCAATATTAATTATTAATAATTATTAATATATTTATAATTTTAAAATTACGTAGTGGTTATTTAATAATTTTAATTGTCAATCATTAATTATATATATGTGTGTATATATATGTGTGTATATATATATATGTACATATATATATATTAACTATTATGCTTATACTTCTTATATTATAATCGAATATTACTTGGGGAAAAATAATTTTTGAAAGTACGTTTTTCGCAAGTGGCTTTACCTGTTGCAGAAAAATTACAGTTATCGCAACTGGTGAAAACAGTTGTTAAATATATAATTTTTGCAACAAGTTTGAAAGTGTAGTTGCAAATAACATGTCTATTGCAAAAGGAATGAAAGCTAAAAGTACATTTTCGCAACAGGCATGAAAGCACTATTGCGAAAAATATGTTTTTTGCAACAGGCAGGAAAAGCCTGTTGTTAAATCTTATTTGTAGCTGCAGCTATGAAAGGTCTGTTGCTAAATATCATTTACTGCAACTGACATTTGAGGCCTGTTGCAAATAGCTAGTTGTAATAAGGTATTTTTCTTATAGTGTTTATAATAAATATTCCATTTTCCTTTCATGACATCTTTTAATCATGTTACCCTTTTTCTTTCCATCTTTACAATTTATTCTTTAGGAAGTTAGGCTTATTCTTAACTGACTGGTTATTAAAACTATACAATTTTATTTCGGTAGTTTTAGGTAGTCACTTTAATAGGAACCCATAATTGCAAGACATTAATTTTTTAAACCCTTTGTTACCGAATTAGTGCGCAATACGGTTAACTCCCTACTTTGCACTAATCCCTGCCTTTACTTGTTCTCATGTTTGCAATCATGTTTACTATTTTTCTTATTTATCAAACTGTGCAAATATATTCCTTTTTCCAAACCAATCAATATAGGTTATTTCTAAACTTTCGTTTTATAGATGTATGCGAATTCCTATTTTTTTATTTTTAACCCATATTCCCTTTTTGTTATCGTTTTGGTATACACGTTCATTTAACCCCCAAATGTCAAATCCTATTTTATTCATAATTCTAATTGAATTATAATTTCCAACGTGTGCAAATAAAGAAATTAGTTGCACAAAATTAAGCGCATAATTCAGTCTAATACCTATGCCAATATTGTGGATTTATACATATTTTTCAAATACTCAAAATTCAACATAAAACTATAAATTTCAATGCAGAAAGCATGAAAAGAGGAAGGAAATAATATATTGTAAATTTTACAGGAACTAAGTACTATTATAAGAAAATATAATTTAAATCCACTCACCTGTAGCATGCTCTAAAATCTAAATCTAATTTGAATTTGAGTTTATTTTTTGTTTGAAAGGGAAATCTGGATATCTAAATCTTCAATCCAATGATTTTGCCTTCAAATATCAAATCAAATAATCTAAATCTAATATATTTATTTTGTTTTTGAAGAGTTTAGAGGAGAAAAGGAATGATAGAGCTCCAGTGCTCTCTCGTAAAATATAAGTTCAAGAGCTAAACCCTGCAGGTTTATTTATAGATATCCAGACAAACCACGTTCCTTGGATGTATATTAATATAAGTCCAACCATTCAAATCAAACACGTAATTAATATGCATGTATATTTTGAAATTTATTTACATAATATTACAAACGTTATATTTATTTCTAGTTTTATTATATGCACATTAATTTTCTTTTATTTTCAACACACGTCTAATTTTAATTTTAAACACGTACCGTTTCTAAAATTAATGCACGCACACTCATTTTAAATTAAAATGTTACTTAACATCATTAAAAGCTCCATAATTTAATTCTATTTGTGTTGCACGTTTATTTTAAAATTCAAATGCGCCACCCCATATATTTTTTATACACATGTGCGTTCACATGCGTGTCAACATTCTAGAATTAATTATCTGCTTCTAACTTTGATGTTATTTTCATTTATTAATGTTTTTAATTGATGCACATTAACTTTCAAATTCAGATGCGTGTTGCTTTTAAAACTTATATGTTTATATATTTATATGAAATAAATATATAATTACATATGCTGACATGCGTGTTATTATTATTTAGTTTTCCATTTTTAAACTTTAATGTTACATTCTATTGATTAATTTGTAATGTGCTGTTAATTAACTTCCATTCATTTTTCTGTGACATTTCTTTTTATTTAATTCTATTTATACCATTGCAATGGTATATTTGCATGATGAATTTTTTTTATTTAATGCTCATTTCATAACATGCATTTGTTTTCGAATTTCAAACGCACATTATTCATGTAATTACTTTGATAATTTTAAATGTGTGATGTTATATTCTCCTACCCTTTAGAAAATTTCGTCCCTAAAATATAGTAAGGGTAGGGATGTCAATGGTACTCGAAAAATCCGAAATCCGTCCGCATCTGTATCCGAAAAAGGGATAAATATTCGATATTTGAAAAAACGGTTGCAGATACGCATACATAGATATCCGCATCCAAAAATTATCTGTCTGATTTTTGTTAACATTATGCTCATAATTGTATGCATTGTAGTACAGTGAATGAGATTTATTTATTGTTTTACTAAGTCCAAGATTTATATTATATTCGCTAAACGCATATTAGCTACTCAAATCTACTTAATTTCATCATATATGTTTATTTTTAGTACTTTTGTGATCAATGAAATTGAAAATCATGTATGTTAAACTAAAAAATTTCACTTACATTTCTTAATTTGTCGATTGTTAGCGGATAGGATAATTATCCGATATCCGTCCGTATCCACGGATACGGATATCCGATATTCGAAAATGATTTTGGATATGGATACGGATATGACACTATCTGTATCTGAAAGTATCCATTGATAGCCCTAAGTAAGGGTAAAATTATGCAATCCCTCGCAAAAATTTAAAACCATCATGTGTATATCTAATTTTACAACTATCTGTATATTTGTGCAAAGTGTAATACATCATAAAAATTTATGAATGCAATGAATGCCTGAGCGGTATTTCCTTTATGAATGCATTTTTCTTTCAAAAATCATTTGAAAACATGATGCAAACAACTTAAATATACTAGTAATTTCTACATGAACGCGATAATTAAAAATAAGGATATTTTTTCATCCAAATTTTCCCATAGTCCTATAAAATAAGAGAGTAATTCATCCAATTTATGCATCCAAAACCTACTAACCAGCTTTAAATTTACGAATTTAAAAAAAAAAATTCAAATTTGATTTCTTATGTTAGAAAAAGGTAGAAAAACGAAAATTCCATATTTTCCATTCCACTTTTACATACCTTTTTCTCCATACTTGGAAATGTTTATTGCTGATCTTTCAAAAATTCATATTTTCTATTCCAAGCACAGTTTACAAAAAAAGAATTTATTTTTCAGTTCCCTAAACTTACTTTGGAAGAGTTTAATTTCTCTTGTTGTTCTCATTTACTTCATTTTTCGTCTTCGTTGTCTTATGTAATTTTTGTTTTTTTTCTTTTAGTTATTTATCTTTTGCGTTTATTTCCATTTTATTTACAATATCCTATATCCATATTCCTTCCTAATGACCAACAAAGGCACATAAAAAGAAAATATCACACCAAACCATTCTATTTTTCTAAAATAAAATAGAATGTTATACAAGAGTGTAAATCTATACTAAAAGAAAACATGCTCTACTACCATCACTACTCGGTAGAAGATACAATGGCTAACTCCCAAGGACTAGGAGGCCCAGGACCAATTCCCTCTAACATAAAAAGGTCCTCGTCACTAAATCTAGACTACCATATAACCATCTACCACTCTGTACAACTCATGTCGCATATTCCCAGTTGACATTCCATTATAGATTAAGGCAAGATGTCAAACCTTCATATTTTCCCAAAAAGTGATGAAAAAATTCCATTAATTACAAACCATGTCATTATTTCACTTCAAAAATTCCAAAATTGCTCTTTTCAATTCATCTCCTCTTTATCCCTTTCACATAAACTGTGCAAATTTTAAGATTTCCTTTAACCTTTTTTTAATAAACAGTAATCACTTGGAACTTCTTTTCAAAATTTTCTTTTTCTCAATTCTCTTACATCACTTATAGCCATTAAGTGTTTACCATTTCTCGTTCTTACATCTTAATTTCTCCCTTAAGACTTTACCACTCAAGTTTAAGGTTTAATCACATACCAAAATAGTTCCTTACCAATAGTTCATGCATACTACCAGAACCATCGTCACTAAATTATATTTAATTCAATAAAATCTATATTTTTAGAACTTTTCTAGAAAGTTTAAAAGGGATTATGTATTTTAAATAAGTTAAAACTCTCATTTTTTTTAATGCACGTTTCTTTTTCAAAAGGAATTAATAAGATTAAGTTTCTATGAATCTTTTCTAAACAGGACTTTCGTGTTCTATGTAAAGTAACAAGGAAACTTCACTATTTTAATTTTCCTCTTTTTTTAAAAAGAGGTAGCACAAAATATGGTGTTTCACCGATATTTTATATATCTCTTTCTCCTATAAGTTATTCTTGCAAACTTATTCTTTCTCCAATAAGTTAAAGTGTGTCACAATCTATTCTTCATAAAAAACTTTTATTCTTTCAGTCAAGGTCACCTATGCACCATATATGTGTAATTTATTTATTCACGCTTTCTCTTAACCACTTAGATCGCTTAATCTGACACCTTGTTTACACATTCTTTTTTCCCTTATTTTGAAAACAGATTTGTATAACTTTTTCTCAAAAATTATTTTAATGCAACTCTCAACACTATGAATCAGTAAATTTCTGAAAATGTAAACTTTTTAAACTTTAAACTCGAAAATTCTTCTAGAAGTCTTTTTGTAACAAACCACTTTTATCGTGCAGTTTAAGTCGATATTTATCAACACATAGCAACTAAAATTGCACAGTAAAGCAGATAGTTAGAAAAAAGAAATTAGAGGGTGAGAGAAGAAAGAAAGAAATATTAGAATAGAAGGATAAGAAGAAGACCAACAATAATATCACAGAATCAGAGTAAAATGAAATCTCATAGCGGAATGAATAAAATATAGCATAACAAAACTCTTTACTCAAAAGGAAACTGTATATATATATATATATATATATATATATATATATATATATATATATATATAATTACAATATCAGAGTACACACAAATCAACACAACTCACACAGCGGAATAACTTATTACCAAAAAACACAGAATTATGTCTTGACTCCAGCTCCTCTCCTGAAGCTTAAAGCAAATCCTAATGCAACCTAGAAATAGACTCGGCCTGATCGATCCCATTTGCAGTACGCAAATCACACGGATTGTCAATCAGGAAGACTTTCAGTAATAAAACTCATACAACTGTTGGATCTGGATTAACCCTAGAGGGGGTGGGGGGTGAATAGGGTTTATCACAGTTTTTAACTGAATTGAAAATCTAACGAGATATATAATAATAAACAGATCACAGAATATAGCAGAAACAGAAATGCAAAAAATAAATCACACATAGATATACCCAGCTTCGGCAAAACCCTGCCTATTGCTGCATTTCTAAGGTTTCTACTAGGCGATAGAACAGTTCCCGCATACAAGACTGTGTACACTCGCAAACCCTGGTCCTATTCTAACCATACGCTTAAAACCGTAGACTGATCTAAACCCCTAGAGCAGATTCCCCCTTATTACAACCCCGTAACCAGTAAATCCTAGATTTTACAAACTCTAGCAACTGTCAGTCAACACCTTGACTGGATCACTCTAGTATTTTATAGACACTAGAAACTGATTGAACGATTACAATTCAAATTACAAAAAAAAACAATACAAGAATAAAAAAATTAAAACAATCTAAAAACCCTTGGATTTAAAAAATAAAAGGGGTCATCCCCTTTTGAACATGGCTTAGCCCCTTTAGCCCTTGAGAAAATTTGTCGGCCCACTTCAATTTTGCAAAGCTCAATCACTTTTGCTTTGAGAAAAAAAAATCGTGGCCGATATGAAACTAGGGTTTCTTCCCCAAATCGAATCGCTTGCTTCTTGGGAATGAATCTCTGTGCCTTCGAGTTGTTGTGGCTCTCTGATGCTTTCTTGCTCACTGATTTGGGTTTTGTTGCGATCGAAACTCTAGTGTGAATTTTGATTTTGAATTTCTGCTTGAAACTATTTGCTTGAGGATTCTATGGTTTTCGATTCAATTGTTTGTGGTTTCGATCGATATGCCTATGATGTAAATAGTGAAAAAATATATAGGATTATTACATCCTATAAATGCTCTGATTTCATTAGAATGATTTGATCTGAATTTTTGCCAATTTTAATGGTTTATGCTTGACCCCCTTTTGATTTGCAAGATTGAATTGCTTTCCACTTTTGCTTCGCATAATTTAAATGGATGAAATATGTTGCCTTGAATGTTTATTTCTGGAAAGCAATCTTACCAAGATTGATTGAGGAAAATTTGGAGAAAACTTGAAAATCCCCTTGCCAAAAAATGACTTTCTACAAAATAAATTCTTGCCAAAAATTGTGATGTTGTGCAATTATTTTGCAAAGAAAAAAAATTTGCCCCTTTCATTGATTGTAAATAAAAGCTTTGTCCATAATTCCTGTGAATTTCTTTGGTGATTGATAATTGAATCATTCATGTCTCCTTGCAGATTTTCTGATAAACAATTAAACACTGTTTAAATTCTGTGAACTATTTAAGAAATGCCAAAACCTGAAATGCATTTGATTATGCATGATTTCCTAAATGCATTTTTGAGCTCGACAAAACTAAAACATGTATTTCTTTTTGCCTTGAATGATTTCATTGAATTAATGAATATCCAGAAGTATTTACCCCTTGTATAAAATCATGCTATACTTGTAAAGCTGCTTGTATTGAACATTATTCTGACTTGTTACATGAATGTTTGCTGCCATATGAATATCACTGAACTTTGTACACTTAAAAAACTGGACTGAAACTGATTGTTGCACAACTCGCTGAACCATGTATTGAACTTGAGTCACGCTTGTTCAGGTTTGCATTTGAAAACTTGAAATATGTTTTGACTTGACCATTCATCTAGTTTGGGGCTGATCTGAAATGCTGAACACACAGCCACATTGATCATTGATTGCTAGCTCGACCATGCTTGTACTTTGTTGGCTTATGATCTGCACATTTGTTTGAGTACCATTGATGTTTTTGTTGTGCATGTATATACGACCATGCTCTTGTTCATTTGTTTTCACTGTCACAAACGTTCATACTAGTTTTGACTTATGCTGATCACATGTTTTTATGGCTGCACCATATTCTTGTTGGTCTGATCCTTGCTGTTCTTCACTCTTTTGATATGGCTATACCATGTTATGTTCCCCTAGACATTTGATTTGCTACTTGACCCATGAACTTCTGCCTGACTATTCCACCATGTTTAATTCTTTGCTACTCTTTTTGTGACCTGCAAGTCTTGCTTGATTATGCATTTTGATCCATTCACCTTGAAATAGTAGCATCACTTGTATTCCATTGATGTTGAAACATGGTTTGAGCTGTTGTACCATCTTGCACCATGCATGTCTATGTTGTCTTGTATGTATTGTTCCTCTGTTGATTGTGCACTGAGTCGAGATGGTCCACGTGGCTACTCCTTAGTTGCACACTGGATTGGCGAGGTAGTAAACACATGTATATTTATACATGTGTGTATATGCAGCCATTCAGACTATTTTTCTGTCCCTGTACTATACAAACTGACTAGACATAAATGAATCAGATCAAGTCATGGAAAATGATGAGAAACACACAGAAATCTGAGGCAAATAATTTTAAAAAATAAAATTTATATTTGCATATATTCAACTTTATTTATATTGTAGTGTACTCTATGTGTGTGTTTCATGTGACGGGTAAACAGACTGGACTAACTGAAGAATGCTGTGAAGACAGAAGATTTAGGATTTAAGCAGTGGCAATGTGTATAACAGCGAAATTGTCCGTATAAGAATATATGAAAATGTATATGAGTTTGAGTATGAGTATGAGTCTGTATATATATATATATGAGATGTATAGACAGAAGTGTTATATTGAGTGTTGCAGAGAGAAAATGTACTGATATTTGTATTAAACAAATTTGTTTGAAATAAAATATTATTTTTATTGTGTCCAAACAAATTTGTCTAACGTATACAGTTTATATATAAGTACAATATCATGTGTAATATCTGTGAATGTGTACAAATAGTGGAGTCATATAATTTGTACTATTTGAATGTTGAAATATTTATATTTAAATAAAATAACGTGTGAATATACGAAATTCTGTACAGTCGTATTATATTTAAATATAAATATTATATTTCTGTCTGTGATGTTATATACCAGTACAACAACAAATGCATTTAAAATGAAATATATTTGTTTGTTATCATCAAACAAAAATCATATAATTGTGTATACAACACCGTTATATACAACAATCTCCCTCTTTTGATGATGACAAACAAATATTAAGATTTTGAATATAATGAATGTGTTTGAGAGTGAAGAACCGAACTCCCCCTATTTGAAAGCTCCCCCTACAACAAAAACTCCCCCTATAACTGTGCATGAGTGAAGATGCATGAAAATTGAAATAATTTTCAAAATTAAAAATATTTATAAAATATTCACTCATAAATCAAAATCTCAATCCATTCTCCCCCTTTTGTTATCATCAAAAGGATACAGAATTTAAAATATAGATGAAAAATGACTAAAAATATAATTTCAGCTTAAGAGGAAGAACAGTCATCATAAATTCCAATCAGTCAAACAAAAATCATAATAAACTAAGAACTAGTGGCATATTTCGCATTGTAGAGAATGACGAATTTACGATGAAATTTATATAAAATGGGGAAAGTTACAAAAATATGATTTCCAATTATTTTCAAAAGAATTTTTTAAAATTGAGCTCAAAAACAGTGATGGATTTTGAACTATAATTATAAATTCAATTTAAGTGACAAAATTGTATAATCTCAAATCCCAATAGCTATCAATAAACAAATCATAATACTTCATAAGATTTCAACATATTTCATAGATTAGAAAGATGGATTGATAGGCTGGTTTTTATACACCAAGGAGAATTTCATATTAATTTTAGTTTATAATGCATTATTTCCTTTTTCTTCTTATTTTATTTAAGAGCACACTGACCATGCATAACCAGAGCTTGGATTTTTAAACTAGGTCAGTCACAGCTTAAATTCTAAGTTGTCTCTTAACCATGCATGACCAGAGCTTGGATTTTTAAATGAGGTTAGAGACACGCTTATATATTTATTATATATATTTATCATTTTCAGCTTTAAATAGAAAAACTCCTCAGTATATACAATCAATATGAATGATAGAAATATGGTAGGTACAGATATGGACTGTGAAATAAATTTCTAAATTAATTATATTATGAAATATAACCAACTGTATCGGGATCATTAAAAAATTTCAATTATCACTAATTCTGAATAATAATATAACCACAATTCCATCACAAATATTTCCACTATTTATTCAAAAAGAATGTTTAAAACATATTAACTCTCCACATTAATATAAAACTATCATGGATGGCAGAATGATGATAGATAAAGGAGATGGTCGTGAAATAATTGCCAATTCAAAGATATTATAATAATTATTCAACCATCATGAAAATATAAATAAAATCTCCTCTTGTTGTGAAATATACTGCAGTCACAATTCATCACAATTTCAAAGTCTGATGATAATTTTGATGAATTATAAATACAGTTCGGTTTGGTTATTGATTTCAATTTCTGAATGAATAATCAATAAATAATTTTAAAATTGAAAATCAATTATAAGAGGAAATTAAAATGATTTATACGGGACAAAAAATAGTGTGTGGAATTTGTACAGTGTGAAGATTCAAAACAGATGGGGAATAAAAATGAAGGGCTGATACCAATTGTAGTCTCCTTTATTGAGAAATTTAATCACGCCCCAGCATGGATATCTCAGAACGAAGAATTTTAAACACAAAACAAGTTGGACAAAAATAATCACACGAATTTCATTTATCGGGGCAATAAACAATTTTGACCCAAAACAAGCAGTTCCAGAGAGCATTTTCAAAACAGAATCAGAGATTGTTCCTTTTATCAGAGCAGCATGAAGATTTGACCAATACAGAAAGTTTCAAAAACATTTTAAAAAAAAAAATTAGAACACAACATAGATTAGTTTCAAAAATGGACTTGTCAAGAGAAGATGTTCCGCAAATTTATTTCAGAAGGTCATAACAGATGATTCATGATTCAAGATTAAAAAAATAGTTTATTTTAAATCGTTTGAAGAAATATGAGAATATTTGGATTTAATAAATCAATCACACCAAATTAAAAAAAATTAGATTTGAGATGTGTGTGGGATACAAGAAATTAATAACTTCAAATAATTTCAAACAAACAAATATTTAAATCAAATAACTATGAATTGATAGTGAAATTTAAGACCAGATTTCCAAAGAATTTTCAAAAATATCTCTGACAAGTATGAGAGAAATTTCAGATCCTTTACATCAAGTTTGAGAAATATTCATGATCGAAATAATTTATTTGAAATCAACTGAATCGATGTCAAGTTTCGAGATATAATGAATCTGCCACACAAGATTTATAATTTCAAATTTAAGAGGTATGTGAGATTCAAAATATCGGGAATTTCAGATGATTTCAAAGAAACAAATTTCAACAGCAATGATCATGAATAAAAAATGAATTTCAGGATGTATCACTGTAAATCAAGACAAATTAAAATATTCAAGCCAATCTGAACATTTCTGAAATTATCACAATTGATAAATAGCAGTGTGCTATAATGAGTATAATATTTCAAAGTTCTCTAAAATAAATTGGAAGAAACTCAAAACAGCAGAGGAGTGTGAAATTTCCATTAAACTTTCAGATCTTCAAAATTTTAAAATTCAAATTAACAGTTTTCAAGATATGACAAGGATACATTAGCACTGTAATGAATTCAGAAAACAGAAAAAATGAACTTCAAAACAATTGCAGGGATATACAAGATCGAGTTCAAGATCTGGAAAAAAAATTAAAACATTAGAGTTTCAGTCGAATGAAGCAGATTTCCAAAAAAATATGAATTCTGCAATTGGAATTTAATGAAGCCCAAGAACTTACAGGATATGATAGTAACAAATTAAGAGATAAAAATAAAAATAAAAAATTAAAACAGAAGGGACAGAAGGAGAAATAAACAAAATAAAAACAGAGAATATTTACAAAGGTGAGTTTAGAGATTATACTAGAATCCAATGTAAATCAGAATCTCTAACTCAACAAATCTTGGCCAAGGAACTGTAAAGAATACAGAAGTATAACTTAGCTTGATTTCAAATTTCTTTTTGCACAGCAGTTCCTCAGCCTCCACTGGTACCTAGCAAATGAAGGGATCGAGTGGTCTAACAAAAGTAGTAAAACCACTCACAGTTATATTCTTACGTTTTGGTACCCAAACCTGTTTGTATAATAATCCATTCGAATCTATCTTCGTACCCTTTGGAAACCAAATCTGTTTGAATTTCATGAAGTTTTTTTTTTGGGATCCAGAATTGTTAAACTGGATTATTATAAAACAAATTCACATCACGTTTATGATTCAAAAATCCTTTGCGATTATCAGAGTTTGCATTTTCATATCGATTCTTTCCAAAGCAGTTTAAAGGATTTTTAAAATCATTTGAGTTCTGATTTTCAAAAACATTATTTTTCTCAAATCCGAGTCCACATTTATTTGTAGCAGAAAATTGGTTTTTCAACAACATATTTAAAGATTTTTCTCCATCAGCAAATTTAACCAAAGTTGACTCTAGTTGTTGAATTTTGAATTTAAGATCACCGTTTTCTTTTATTAAATCTGAACAGCGGTTATTAGTGATTTTCCTTTCAGCATCATATTGTTTCAAAACCAAATTTTCAGATTCAAGTAATTCAATTCTGACTTAGGGCTCAGAAATTTCAGAATCAAATCGTTTTTGTTTTTCAAACTCAAATTTCTTGGATTTTTCAATCTCATTTTCAAGTTCTTTCAAAATCAACTCAGATTTCAACACATTCTCCTTTTCAACAATTTCAAATTTGGAATGTATATCAGTCTTAAAAATTTCAAATTCCTTTTGTAGAAATATCTTCAAACTTGACAACTCAATCTTGTTTTCTTTTAAGATCAGAATTTCCTTTTCAAACATTTGAATATTTTTATTGAGATGAACAAGATTGGTTTCCAATTTCAAACAATTATTGCAATCTAAATTTGAAGGATTTTTAAAATATTCAAGTTAGGATTCCAAATCAACAATTTTGCTGGTCAACTCAGAATTCTTAGATTTCAAAATTTTGTTTTTAGATTGGAGTTTATCAACAGATTTAGTTAGACCAGCACAAAAATAAACCAGATCTTCATAAGAGAAATTTTCTACTTCATTGTCTGTTGAGTCTCCATCAGTTGATCCATCTGAATTATCATCTGTAAGATCTGTTAAGCATAAATTTGAATCTGGGTTGATCTTTGCAGGTTTTAAGCAGTTGTCAACTTTTTGCCCATACAGCGCATTGAGAGTTTTCCAGATTTCCTGTCTAGATAAACAATGAGAGATAAGCTTAAATTGATCAATACTGAGACAAGAATAAATAATGTCCATAGCATGAGTATTGATAACAATATTCCTTTTATCTGACAAATCAACTCCATTAATAATAATATTCCAATATTTAATATGAACAGATTATATATAAATTTTCATCTTTATTTTCCAATTTAAAAAATTTGTACCATTAAAAATAGATGGAATATGACTGGACTGACTCTCTATGGACTGACACCTAGGGATCACCATTACTCTAGAGTTAAACAGAATACCTGCTCTGATACCAATTGTTGGATCAAGATTAACCCTAGAGGGGGGGTGAATAGGGTTTATCACAGTTTTTAACTGAATTAAAAATCTAATGAGATATATAATAATAAACAGATCATAGAATATAGCAGAAACAGAAATGCAGAAAATAAATCACACACAGATATTCCCAGCTTCGGCAAAACTCTGCCTACTGCTGCATTTCTAAGGTTTCTACTAGGTGATAGAACAGTTCCCGCATACAAGACCGTGTACACTCGCAAACCCTGCTCTTATTCTAACCCTACGCTCAAAACCATAGACTGATCTAAACCTTTAGATCAGATCCCCCCCCCCCCCCGATTACAACCCGTAACTAGTAAATCCTAGATTTTACAGACTCTAGCAACTGCCAGTCAACATCCTGACTGGATCACCCAAGTATTTTACAGACACTAGAAACTGATTGAACGATTACAATTCGAATTAAAAAAAACAATACAAGAATAAAAACAAAAATTAAAAAAATCTAAAAACCCTAGGATTTAAAAAATAAAAGGGGTCATCCCCTTTTAAACATGGCTTAGCCCCTTTAGCCCTTGAGAAAATTTGCCGGACTACTTCAATTTTGCAAAGCCCGATCACTTTTGCTCTGAGAAAAAAATGGTGGTCGATATGAAACTAGGGTTTCTTCCCCAAATCGAATCGCTTGCTTCTTGGAAATGAATCTCTGTGCCTTCGAGGTGTTGTGGCTTTCTAATGCTTTCTTGCTCACTGATTTGGGTTTTGTTGCGATGGAAACTCTGGTATGAATTTTGATTTTGAATTTCTTCTTGAAATTGTTTGCTTGAGGATTCTATGGTTTTCGATTCAATTGTTTGTGGTTTCGATCGATATGCCTGTGATGTAAATGGTGAAAAAAAATATAGGATTATTACATCCTATAAATGCTCTAATTTCATTAGAATGATTTGATCTGAATTTTTGCCGATTTTAATGGTTTATGCTTGATCCCCTTTTGATTTGCAAGATTGAATTACTTTCCACTTTTGCTTCGCATAATTTAAATGGATGAAGTATGTTGCCTTGAATGTTTATTTCTGGAAAGTAATCTTGCCGAGATTGATTGAGGAAAATTTGGAGAAAACTTGAAAATCCCCTTGCCAAAAAATGACTTTCTACAAAATAAATTCTTGCCAAAAATTGTGATGCTGTGAAATTATTTTGCAAAGAAAAAGAAATTTTCCCCTTTCATTGATTGTAAATAAAAGCTTTGTCCATAATTCCTGTGAATTTCTTTGGTGATTGAAAATTGAATCATTTTTGTCTCCTTGCTGATTTTCTGATAAACAATTAAACACTGTTTAAATTCTGTGAACTATTTAAGAAATGCCAAAACCTGAAATGCATTTGATTAGGCATGATTTCCTGAATGCATTTTTGAGCTCGACAAAACTAAAACATGTATTTCTTTTTGCGTTGAATGATTTCCTTGAATTAATGAATACCCAGAAGTATTTGCCCCTTGTATAAAATCATGTTGAACTTGTAAAACTGCTTGTATTGAACATTATTCTGACTTGTTACATGAATGTTTGCTGCCATATGAATATCACTAAACTTTGTACACTTGAAAAACTAGACTGAAACTGATTGTTGCACAACTTGCTGAACCATGTATTGAACTTGAGTCGTGCTCGTTCATGTTTTCATTTGAAAACTTGAAATATGTTTTGACTTGACCATTCATCTAGTTTGGGGCTGATCTGAAATGCTGAACACATAGCCACAATGATCATTGATTGCTAGCCCGACCATGCTTGTACTTTGTTGGCTTATGATCTGCACATTTGTTTGAGTACCATTGATGTTTTTGTTGTGCATGTATATACGACCATGCTCTTGTCCATTTGTTTGCACTGTCACAAATGTTCATACTAGTTTTGACTTATGCTGATCACATGTTTTTATGGCTGCACAATGTTCTTGTTGGTCTGACCCTTGCTGTGCTTCACTTTTGTGATATGGCTATACCATGTTATGTTCCCTTGGATATTTGATTTGCTTCTTGACCCATGAACTTTTGCCTGACTGTTCCACCATGTTTAATTCTTTGCTACTCTTTTTGTGACCTGCAAGTCTTGCTTGATTATGCATTTTTGTCCATTCACGTTGAAACAGTAGCATCACTTGTATTCCACTGACGTTGAAACATGGTTTGAGCTGTTGTACCATCTTGCACCATGCATGTCTATGTTGTCTTGTATGTATTGTTCCTCTATTGATTGTGCACTGAGTCGAGATGGTCCACGTGGCTACTCCTCAGTTGCACACTGGATTGGCGAGGCAGTGCACACGTGTATATTTATACACGTGTGTATATGAAGCCATTCAGACTATTTTTCTGTCCCTGTACTATACAAACTGACTAGACACAAATGAATCAGATCAAGTCATGAAAAATGATGAGAAACACACCCGAAATCTGAGGAAAATAAAATTTTAAAAAATAAAATTTATATTTGCATATATTCAGTTTTATTTCTATTGTAGTGTACTCTTTGTGTGTGTTTCATGTGATGGGTAAACAAATTGGACTGACTGAAGAATGCTGTAAAGACAAAAGATTCAGGATCTAAGCGGTGTCAATGTGTATAACAGTGAAACTGTCTGTATAAGAATATATGAAAATATATATGAGTGTGAATATTAGTCTATATATATATGAGGTGTATAGACAGAAGTGTTATATTGAGTATTGCAGAGAGAAAATGTATTGATATTTGTATTAAAAAAAAAATTGTCTGTAATAAAATATTATTTTTATTGTGTCCAAACAAATTTGTCTAACGTATACAGTTTATATACAAGTGCAATATCATGTGCAATATCTGTGAATGTGTACAAATAGTGAAGTCATATAATTTGTACTGTTTGAATGTTGAAATATTTATATTTAAATAAAATACTGTGTGAATGTATGAAATTCTGTACAATCGTATTATATTTAAATATAAATATTATATTTCTGTTTATGATGTTGTATACCAGTACAATAACAAACACATTTAAAATGAAATATATTTGTTTGTTATCATCAAACAAAAATCATATAATTCTGTATACAACACCGTTATATACAACAACAACCAACTTGCATAACTTTAGAAAATCTTTTGAAAGAAAAGAATAATCGTTAGACCAATCAACACATATAAACATGGACGGTTTTTACCCTACAATAATCCAAAATATTTTTGATATCAAATCAGTGATATTATAACAGTGTCTATCAAACCACAAATAAATAATCATCTGGCAGAACGCTTGCATCTCACGCTCCATATAATTAGTATATAATCAAAAACTGTATGCTTATTGGAGATTGGATCTGCAACATGACAAGGTATGGGAGCACCTTCAAATAAGTGTATTCTAGAGTGGATACACTAGGGTTCAACAAGAACATCTTTCAACCTGGCCACACATGACCGACCACTCATTTAACTTAATGCATAAAATATATTGTCACCCTACGGTTGCGCAACCACCGTATTCCACAAAGATACAGAAACGAAAGAAGAACGAAATGAAATTTCTCTTGATGGTAGAATACACCCTAATGGGAATGACCCGCATAGCCATGTTGCTTGCCTGATTTCTGTTATTTCATGATTGATGAGGCTTGAGGTCACGATTACCTTTTAAAGAACATTACATTATCTTTGAATGCCACATCGTCAGATCCATCCAATCACTAATTGACATCCACAAATATACACTGGGTGTTAAGCTAAGAGAAGTTTCTTTCTCCGCCACCAAACTTGGTATATTTGTAAAAATCAACGTACGTGACCCTCAAGAAATACTCTGTCATACATTTGTCTATACAAATCATCGAGGAACAGGATGAACCGAAGGCACAATCCTACCACATCCTATATTAGAATCACCTCAAGGATCAATAGCGAGTAGTCCTTGCTATCCGTAAATTTTAACTAAGATAGAATCATAATGTATCTCTAGTTGCAAGTCAGAGATTATAAGTGGCTCTTTCATTTTATGAAGATCTACGGTCTTTAATGCTCCTTCTTTATGCACATCCCTGCATATTAGTTTCAAACGCAACGTTGGTTTGATGTGGTTTTGGGTCTATTTCCTGTTCTGTTTTCTATGAAACAACATGCTAAATGTCCAATAAGATATTTATTAATAGTTGGGTTTTTAACTATCAATCATGCGACAACTGCCTATAACCCCCATACTTAACAAAGGAAATAATGTGCTGAAAGACGTGCCAGGCAGCTATGAACGATCACTAGGGTAGAATAACACAAACGGAAACCTATCGTATAACTCACAGTGCATGGATAAAATATAATAGAACATATACAACAAGAGATAATAGTGGAGTATAATTGAATAGAATCTCAAACTTTCAATATCATCATGAAAATATCAATACAACAACTGGATTACATCGAATATGTACAAAAAGCCTCACTACTAGTTCACTCAAAGTAGCATATATTAGCGGAAACAACAAATATGTATAGTATATAGTAATACATCAGCCTCCAGCACGTCGTTGCTCAGCAGCATCGTCCTCATCAAGATCTATTACCTGCCAGCGAATATGCTCATCCACAACATGGATGAACAAACCAAGGTAATAAGAGAGAAACATAAAACCTTGAGTCAGATAAACATCTTAATGAACGATAAAACAACTATCAACATTATCATCAATAAATTATATGGAAAATAGGTAGTTCAATCATCTGATCTTCCAATACATCAACAGAGAAGAAACCCAATCCCACTTCTCCTCCTCAACCTACGGTGATAGCATTCCAAGAGAATTAGAGAAGAAACAAACAGTACATAGATCATCTTAATCGAGTTCAATATCCCCAAGCACAAACCCTGAAGGCGTATACCAACATTAGATAAGCATCCAAGAAATATTTCCCTTGATGTCAAATAATCCATACAAGACGATACAAGCAAACAATAACATCATGACTCTAGCTATCACCATCTTCCTTGCCCTGAATCCATCGTTAATCGTATGACTGGTCCATCTTGTAATCCTTCAAGGTTAATGGTAACCCCGGTTCTAGCAGAACTCCATACACCACCATCATGACTCGTATCTAGGCCTATCATGACTGCCCAGGGTACTCGACTAATCATCTAGTCTATGGGCACCCCCATAATATCCCTTCTTTGAGTTCGCTAGACCCTCTGACCAATGACGATCCTTTGGCACTTCAAAACTCCAGCCATCTTCATAGACGATCATCCATAAGCTCAAGCGCCTTCTCGAGCAACCAACACTCACGAGCTCAAATCATCTTGAGTAATCTTCATAACATCGTTACATCATCACACGATCAATGATCACTTAACCATGCTTTGACATTCCACCTGAATTCACATCGAAGATACACCCGTCATCGAATCAAAAATCAACATCATTTGGTCAATACTTGATGGACCGTTCCCGACCTTATGTGGATCGCCCACCGATCCATATGGATCGCACCCTATTCACATTGACCCATCACCATATGTGACCTCTTTTCAATCATCCCTGCCGACTATGCATACAACTCGAACCATTTACCAACGACCATATGATCGTAATCATGCCAACCCGACCCTATCTCAAGTTCACTAAGCTCTGATCGATCCATTAAACCACCCGATCCACGATCCATACCCATGTACCACATCATCGACCCATCTTTCAACTGATCCATGTGATCCATCCTTTACCAACCGACCCATGCCATCCAGAAGTACACACGATCCATCACACGCAATCCACGCTTTCTCACAAACAAAGCCCAATCCATTCCCCCTGCAATCCATCAAGCCACGATCCAAGCTTTGCACCGACCGATCCATGTCCTTTGCCTTGCTTCTTTTCGTGTTCTGATCGAGCCAACGACTCGACCCATCAATGGATCGCAATCAATCCATCCACCCATGACCCATCACTTTGTCGAACCGATCCACATCTTATGCGACCAATCCACGCGATCTGTACCATCTAAGCACTTTACGTGAACATTTATGCATACAATTCATCCAAATCGACCAATTTCAACCAAATGATCAATAGTAGAGCAAGTAGTCATCAAGCAAACATTAGCACAATGAATAATCATCAATCATATGAAATTGATCACATCAAGATAAAACAATTAACGAATCAATAATTTGATTTAAACTTGCGTAAACATAAGATTTTAATGAATTTATCGTTAAAACTTGCTATATTAGATCTTATGGTGCAATCTGAATTCAAAATATACTTACCTCGATTAGGTCTAAGTGAAAATAACTTGTATGGATGAAATTAAGATCAAACAAATCCATATACTCGAGAATCCATGTGAGAGGTTCTTATCACTTACCAAATCCACAAAATAACTTCAAATCAACAAATCTCTAATTCAGACAGTGAAGAACAATGAAGAACGGTCTCTGAATCAACTCAACTGATGCAATCTACCCTTCCACGATGTTGATCTTTAATCCTAGATCTCAAATCTATGAATGGAAACGAAGTGGAGGTGTATCTCGTTGAGCTGGATAATCATAGGCACCCAAACAAATGAGAAAGGAAGAGACTAAACAATTCTCTTTACCCCTACCATCCTATTTATGACAAACAACCTCTAGTCTTAATGGGCCTCACTAATCAGGCCACTAATGACTAATTAGCCTGTCCATAAAATTAGCAGCACTAAAACATCGATTCCTCCCAGGCCGCTTACCCAAATCTTTAATGTGACCACTCTACGGAATTCGAAACACCATTTTTGATCCAATGCCATTCAAAAGTTATTCCCTAAACAAAAACAATAGGGACAAAATGGTCACAAACAAAATTGATAAAAATTATGGATACGTCTCACATCCCCATGAACAATATATCAAAATATGAGAATGATCCGACCCTTGGAGAATTAAATAAAAATATTTTTCGATCCTCCGATACGTAAAATGCTGGTCATTACATTCTCCCCCTTTAGGAATTTCTCCCCCCAAATTCCAAGCATCACAAGCAACAAAGATATTCCGCATGCCTACCATTCACGAGAAGCCACTCTACCGTTCAATCTAGCATCCAACAAGCCATGCATCCATAGCCTTAACCTAGCATGCAGAACTCTAATAACAGTACAATTTACAATAGTGTAAGGGTGACACGATGTCAATGGGTCATACCAACGGGGAGTTATGGATGGGTTGCTTTCATACTCTCTTTTGTTTCCCACATACAATCGTCATCATCCTCACACCACTGTACCTTGACTAGCTTAACCATCTTTCTCCTAAGCTGTTTCGTGTTGTTCCCCACAACGCTAAGCGGCTTATGAGGCCTCGAAACTACGGACTCGACCTCTAAGTCCTCATACTGATCTGGAGATACCACCATATTCGAATCGTGGACACATTTCCATAGGAAAGACACATGAAAAACATTGTGCACGCTAGGCAACTTCTCAGGTAAATCCAATCTCTATGCGAACTTTCCAATCTGCTCGACTATCGGAAATGCTCGAACGAATCTTGGAGCTAACTTCCCTTTATTTCCGAACCGAACAACATTCTTCAACGGTGAAATCTTACGAAATCATTATCACGAACATTGAACTCCAAACCCTTATGAAGTTTGTCGGCGTAGCTTTTCTAACGATCTTGGATTGCCTTCATTCATTGTTGAACAATCTCAATACAATCCAATGTCTCTCTTATCATCTCAGGCCAAGGCATCAGCTTATCTACAGTCTTTAACCAACATGCTGGAGAATTACACGGTCTATCGTACAACACCTCGTATGGTGCCATCCCGGTGCTCGACTGGTAACTGTTATTATATGCAAAATCAACAAAATGTAGATGGTCTTCCCATGATCCCCCGAAGTCCAGTACAAAAGCTCTAAGGAGATCTTCCAAAACTCGATTTACTGGCTCGGTTTGACCATCAGTTTGGGGATGATATGTTGTACTCAAACGTAACTCGGATCCCAAAGTCTCTTGCAGACTCTTCCAAAATCTACCTACGAATAATGGATCTCAATCACTCACTATGATTTTTGGGATACCATGGAATCGAACTATCCATTTAATGTATAACTCATCCAACTTCGATGTTGTCCTAGTCGATGTGACAGGAATAAACCATGCGCTTATGGTCAAATCATCTACTATGACCCAAATTCCTTCATTTCTTGCCCTGACCCTTAGTATTCCATTGATAAAATCCATCGACACTTGCTCCCATTTCCACGTAGGAACTTCCAATGGCTGAAGCAATCCACTAGGCTTCTTCTATTCATCTTTCACTAACAGTTCATGCATTTGGAAATAAAATTTCCAACATCCCTCTTGACACCTTCCCAATAATAAACTCGCTTCATATCCCGGTACATCTTGTTACCACCGGGATGAATCCTCAACTTACAATGATGACATTCCCTCGGAACCTCATCTCTCAATCCATTAATATCAGGAACAACTAGTCGTCCTTTCATCTGAAGTCAACCATCTCGATCATTCTCGAATTCCTTATCCTTTTCTAGCTCCGCTCTCACTTCCAGCTTCTGGATAATCTCAATAAGCTTTACATCATGTTTTTGGCTTTTGCCAATCCATTCGACGAGAGTAGATCTTATCGATAAGCTTGTCAACATTTCTTGCTTTAACTCACATCTAGATCTAAAATCAAAACCTGCCAAGTACTCGAGGTGCTTCCATTCCGAAAACATCGCTCCCAACCTGCATGTCTTCGATTTAACGCATCCGCCACTGCGTTACCTTTACCAGGAGTATAGGAAATACCAAAAGCGTAAGATGCCAAAAACTCTAACCACCGCTGATGCCAAAGGTTCAAATCCTTTTGGGAGAAAAGATACTTCAACGACTTGTGATCCGTAAACAGCTTGAATCGAACTCCCAACAGGAAATGTCTCCATATCTTCAGAGCAAACACGATCACTGCCAACTTTAAATCATGAGTCAGATAATTCATTTTGTGCAGCTTTAGTTATCGACTCGCATAGGCCATAACTCTATCCTTCTGCATCGGCACTGCTCCAAGTCTAGTATCACATGCATCGGTATACACAACCATTTCCTCATTCCTACTTGGAATAGTCAAAACAGGAGCACTTGGCAGTCTCTCTTTCAGGATTCCGATAGCATGCTCACATTTTGCATCCTATGTGAACACTTGATTCTTCTTTGTCAATCCTGTTAATGGTGTAGCTATCTTAGAGAAATCCTTGATAGAATGATGATAATATCCCGCCAACCAAAGGAAACTCCTAATATCCGTCGCATTCTTAGGTCTATCCCAGTCCTGGATTGCTGCCACCTTAGCGGGATCAACCAATATTCTATTTCTAGAACCAACATGGCCTAAGAACCTCACTTCATTCGTCCAGAAGTGACATTTCGAAAACTTAGCTCTCAACTGATGATTTTGCAAGGTTTCCAAAACAACTTGTAAGTGTGTCTGATGCTCTTCCTCATTCCGGGAGAAAACCAGAATATCATCCATAAATACAAGCACGAACTTGCTTAACTGATCTCTGAATATTCTAGTCATAATATCTATGAAATACCTTGGTCGTTGGTCAATCCAAATGGTATCACCAGCCATTCGAAGAAATCAGATGGTGTCCTAAAAGATATCTTCGACACACTATCCCTTGCCACTCTCAACTGGTGAAATCCCGTCGCCAAATCCATTTGGCAAAACAACTTGGCTTCAGAAGCTGAACAAACAAGTCATCTATTCTCGGCAATGGATACTTGTTCTTCTTAATCACCTTGTTCAACTCACAACAATCCACACACAATCTCAAAGATCCATTAGCCTTAGTTGTAAAAATGACTGGTGCACCCCATTCAAACATGCTCCACCAAATTAACGCTTCTTCAGAAGCTCATTTACTTGCACCTCTAACTCTCGTTGTTCTCTAGGCGCATCCACCTAAAGGGGAAAATGGTAGGCCTAGGACCTTCGACCAAATCGATCCTGAACTCAATCTCGCGATGCGGTGGCAAAACTTTGACCTCTTCAAAGACATCATCAAACTCACTGGCAATCAACGCAGATGACAAGTCTTCCCGTGGAATCTCAAGCGGATATAAAAAGATTACGAAGACACCATCTACTGGCTTACATCGAATCACCACCATTCTCCCTTCCACATTCCCGAATATCACCTCGAGCTTCTCGCAATCCACTATAGCCGCATACCTCTTGAGCCAGTCCATACCCAAAATAATCCTAAACCTAGCAAATTTAAAACAAAGAAATCACAAAAAGGAGCAACCATGACTCAATGACACTAGAGCACGACAAAGAATACAAAGACTAAACGAACCCCCTCTTGGATTAGTCACAACCAATGGTCTATCGCAAATCTCATGTTCCAAACCTAATAGGCACACAAGCTCATTGCAGATGAAAGAATGTGATGCTCCAGTGTTAAATGACACTTGAACTAAAACACCCCCAATAGAAAGCGTACCTTAAACAACAACACTCTTTCCTTTCTGCTCTGCCGTAGGAGCTCTCGAAGAAGTTGGCACAGTCCCCAAAGCATACTCCTTCACTATTTGCTTACCCTTCGACGGTTGTGGACAATCCTTTTTGTTATGCCCAGTTTTATCACAGTTATAACACTTCCTCTCAACTTTCGTTTTCTTACAATCCTTCGAATAATGGACCTTCTGCTAATAGTTGAAGCAAGTCACCTCGCTTTTCTGCTTCTTCTGACCATCCTTCCCTTGCTGCTGTTATTGCTTCCTTTTTCTGTTCCCTTTTTTTATTGCCTCCTTGCTGTGGTTTTGGATCCTCTTTGGTTGCAACGGCAATCTCTTCCTTGGGAAACATAACATTCATGCCTCAAAGTTTTCTCAACAATCTTCTCATAAGTTCATCCAGATGATCCACCAACTGCTCCCCAAGATATATGTCCAAGTCCATAACGAATTTCTCGTTCTTCTGATAAGGAGTCTCGATATACGAATGAGCATACTTGGATAAAGCTTCGAACTTAGAAATTGACTCCAATACTAGTCGACCATTGTTCTTTAGCTTAACAAATCTCTTGAACAAAATAAACTTTTTGGCAGCAGAAATTAACTTCGTCTCAAACTTGATTCAGAACTTATCCCAAGTGATCTATTCTTCTGGAGTCTCTAAAGTAACAGAGTTCCATCAATACATAACTCTGCCATGTAGCTGTCTCAATGCAATCTTGCTCTTAGTCGCATCGTCAATACCAAAATCTCTAAATATACGAACACAAGTATCAAGCCACCCTTGAATCTCTATAGTCAGCTCTGTCCCTAAAAACAGCTTCCCACCAACAGTAGTGAAATCCTTACATAACTTAGAGAAATCTACCACCCTAGGTACTTGTACTTGAACACCAACATCTACCTCGGTTTCTTCTGGAGTAGGTACCCTCCTCATGATCACTGCCATCATGGCCTCGAACATAGCTGGGTGACTAGGTAAACCACCATCTCCCCCTCCAGGAATAGGCTCTTCCCTAGCAATATGTCTCGAAGATTGACAACTCATTCTACATCTTAAAATAGAATGATTAGTCCAGATGAGAAAAACTGCAATGGAGTTCAAGCGCTACTATACTATACACTATATTTAGTATTCATCCATTTGAAATTACAAATACGTCTCCCATACGTCATTACACCCATAAACTTTGGATAAAACCAATTAGCCAAAGCTATGGTACCAAATGTGACGTCCGCCCATAACCCACGCACTTAACAAATGAAATAATGCATTGAACGACGTGCTAGGAAGCTATGGATGATCATCAAGGTAGAATAATACAAACATAAATCTGTCAAATAACTCACAGTGCATGGATAAGATATAATAGAACATATACAACATGATATAATAATGGATCATAATTGAACAGAATCTCAAACTTTTTATATCATCATGAAAATATCCATACAACAACTGGATTATATCTGAATTTGTACAAAAAGACTCACTACAAATTCACTCTGAGAAGCATACATCATTGAAAAAAAACAGATATGTACAATAGATAGTAATACATCAGCCTTCAGCTCATCGTTGCCCAGCAACATCGCCCTCATCAAGATCTACTAACTGCCACCTAGTCTTCCCATCCACAACATGGATGAACAACCCAAGGTAATAAGAGGTAAATATAAAACCTTGAGTAAGACAACAGTCTTAACGAGAGATACAACAAGTATCAACATTATCATCAATAAAGTATATAGAAAATAGGCAATTCAATCATCTGATTTGTCAACACATCAATAGAGAAGAAACCCAATCCCACTTCTCTACCTCAACATAGGGTAATAGCATTCCTAGAGAATGAGAGAAGACACAAACAATACATCCATAACAGCCAATTAACAAGCATATAACATCTTAATCGAGTTCAATATCCCCCAAGCACAAACCATGAAAGCCTAAATCAACATCAGATATGCACCCAAGAAATATTTCCCTCGACGTCGAATAATCCATACAAGACGAAACAAGCAAACAATAACATCCATGTCTATGGATATCACCATTTTCCTTTCCTCGAATCCATCATTAATCGTATGACTGGCCCATCTTGCCATCTGATAAGGGCTAATGGCAACCCCTATTCTAGCAAAACTCCATATGCCATTGTGACTCGTAACTAGGCCTATCGTGACTGCCCAGGATACTCGACTAATCATTTAGTCTTTGGGCGTCCCATTATACCCCTGTTTTGAGTCTGCTAGAACCATTGACATACGACGATCCCTTGACATTTCAAAACTCTAGTTGTCATCATCAACGACCATTCATAAGCTCAAGCATTCTCGAGCAAGCATTATCCATGAGCTCAAATCATCTTGAGTCATCTTCATAACATCGTTGCATCATCACACGGTCTACGATCACTTAAACATGCTTTGACATTCCACCTGAGTTCACATCGAAGATACACCCATAGTCGAACCAAAAATCAACATCATTTGGTCAATGCTTGATGGATAGTTCCCGACCCTTATATAGATCGCCCACCGATCCGTTATGGATCGCACCCCATTCACATTGATCCATCACCATAACAACGCCTTTTTTCAATAATCCCAGTCGATCTGTACATACGAATGACCCGAACCATTTACCAATGATCCATATGATTTTAATCATGCCGACCCGACCCTGTTTCAAGTTCACCAAGCTCTGGTCGATCCATTAAACCACGTGATCCACGGTCCATACCCATGCACCGCATAACCGACCCATTTTTCAACCGATCCATGTTATCCATCCTTTACCAACCGATCCATGCAATCCAGAAGTACACACGATCCATCACACGTGATCCATCACACACGATCCATTACACAAGATCCAAGCTTTCTCACAAACCAAGCCCGAGCCATACCCCCTACGATCCTTCAAGCTACGATCCAAGCTTTTCACCGACCGATCCATGTCCTTTGCCTTGCTTCTCTTCGGAGTCTGATCGAGCCAACAAACTGACCCATCATTGGATCGCGACCGAATAATCCACCCACAACCCATAACTTTCTATAATCGATCCACCACTCCGTGCGGCCAATCCACGCGATCCATACAATCTAAGCACTCTACGATGAACATCTATGCACATAATTCATCTAAATCGACCAATTTCAACCAAACGATTAATAGCGCAACAAGTAATTATCAAACAAACATTAGCACAACGAACAATCGTCATACAATCATACGAAATTCACGAAATCACGATAAAAAAATTAATGAATCAATAATTAGATATAAATTTGCATAAACATAAGATTTCAATGAATTTTCCATTATAACTTGCTAGGTTAGATCCTATGGTGTGATCTGAATTCTAAATATACTTACCTTGATTAGATCTAGGTGAAAATAACTTGTATGGATGAAATTAAGATCAAACAAACCCATATACTCGATTGAATCTGTGTGAGAGATACTTATCACTCACCAAATCCATAAAATATCTTCAAATCAACAAATCTCTTACATGGACAGTGAAGAACAACGGAGAATGGCCTCCGCATCAACTCAGTTGATGGGATCTACCCTTCCTCGATTTTGATCTTCAATCCTAGATCTCAAATTTATGAATGAAAATGAAGTGGAGGTGTATTTGTTTGAGCCGCAGAATCACTAGCACCCAACCAAATGAGAAGTGAAGAGACTAAACAGTTCTCTTTACCCCTACTCTTTTATTTCTAGCCAACAACCCCTAGTCTTAATGAGCCTCACTAATCATCCCACTAATGACTAATTAGCCTGTCCAGAAAACTAGCAACACTAAAACAACGATTCCTCCCAAATCGCTTAGCCAAATCTTTAATGTGACCAGTCTACGGAATTGGAAATACCATTTCTGATCCGATGAAATTTATCCCAACACCTGATTCGACCCCACTCAAAAGTTATTCCCTAAACAAAAACAAAACGGCAAAATGGTCACAATAAAAATTGATAAAAATCTGGATACTTCTCACATCCTCATGAACAATATATCAAAATATGTGAATGACCCGACCTTTGGAGAATGAAATAAAAATATTTTACATTCCTCCGATACGTAAAATGCGGGTCGTTACAAATCACCATAGTATTGTCAAGTACATTGGCAACTCAGGCTTTTATTATTTTTAAATCAATCTTTCAGAACTCTTTATCGATCTTTAAAACCGTTTCATCGATAAAATCGATTCCATTTACTTACCTCGAAAAATCACCTTTAGCTTCTGTTATTTGGAATAGTAACTGTATACTTAATTTTTTAAGAATAACCCGTTTACCAAACTCCCATTTATCGCTACATTTTTATAATATCTTTTTATTTCCTTAACTTGGAAATCTTGCTATACATTATAAGCTCAATAGTATAAATTCAAATACCAATTTCTATACAGGCCAAAATAATGTCAAATGACATATTCATTATTATATAACCCAAAACGGCTTTATCAAACTTCAGAGATTACATTTTAACACTGAAACTTATGGAAATATATATATATATATATATATATACACACACACACACACACATATATATATATATATAATTAAATTCCAAATATTCACCTTCATTGACAATTCGACATAACCCTTTCAAATTTCTTTGGAAAACCATAGTTGTTTACTTGTTACATTGAATAAGTGCATTCAAACCACATTATTTCCACTATCTAGAAAACAGTGCTATATATTTAACCAAATGGTATAAATATAATTACGCTTTAACCTGGGCCAAACAATGTTAAATTATACATTGTTTACTTTAAAACCCAATAGTTATAATTACATTTCATAACTTTGCAAATAATGTTGCAATATTTCTCTTATGGAAATAATAAACTAATCTCAACATCCTTTACCGTTACAAACTAATACCATCCCTCGATAATAGTGAAGTCATTCAAGTTGGGGTATTCTATTTACCACTCAGACCTTGATCGACAATGTTCTTATCTTGAGATAGATACAACATTGCTCAAAAACCGATATTACTTAATATCAACTAAATCTTATTCTCTGTTTGTTTAAAACATGGTTTTATAAATCATATCCTTACTTCTTGAAATCTCTATCGATTATAACCATTTTACTTAATTCATTGATTAAGTAAATCATTTACGAACCTTTTGCTTTAAACCTTTGTACACAATTCCATTTGTAACTTGAATCATATTACGATAATCCATTTACCAATACTTTATCCAAACTATTTTAACATCATATTATAAAACTAAATTGTTGAATTTTTATAACTAAAATCCCTTTTATCAACTTCTTTACCAAAATCCATTAACATCTTATTGTAACTAGGTTTAGGTTTAGGTTTATATTAATTACCCGTTAACCAAAATACGATAATATATTTCTTTGCTTTCTTGAAAACCTAATTTTCATCTCAAATACTTTTCCCAATTCAAATATATAATAAAAAATTAATTTTAAACTATCACATTAGCTCAAATTCCTTTCATAACTTCCATATATGGAACTCAGATTTTATTATAAAATCCCTTCCTAAATTCCTTTCAAAATTCAGTAAATCTCGTTGCATACTCTACTATGTCTTAATAAATTTCATTTAAGAAGTAATCACTTAAATGTAATTAACATTGTCAATTTCTGAAGTAAAAGTGATTTACTTCTTCATTAACTAAAACCGATTAGTTAAACACCTTTTAAATTAGAATTATTAAACCATAACTAAATTCATTTACAATCTTTAAACATCGTTCATTGAAAGTTAAATTATATTTAAATAATCTTGTTAAACTTAAACAAACATTTATTTAACAATATTTGTTTTAAATTGAAGATAAAATAAATCTAATAACCACCTTTAAATCAAAATAGTTGACTTAGTGAACTTTAGACCATCAGCTAACTTGTTTACTGATTCAATTACTTCTCCTCTTAGATTAATATAATTAATCTAATGATATCACCTAATTGTTTTCTCAAAATAATTATCCAAATTATAAACCGTAAGTTAGGTACTGCTTTATTCACTTATGAAACTTATTAAAACGTGAAAACAAATCATTTATATTTACTTTATAAAAACAAACTATAAAATATTAATTTATAATAGAAATTCTTTTTTTATATAAAATATTATTTAAAACTTAGCTTTAGTTACAGAAATAATTTTATAATTTAACTTCATCAATTAGCCTGACGGAAAATCAGCGTCTTAAAAAAGGGTGGATTTAAGGCCATCTGCTGTCAACCCTTAATCAGTACCATCTATTGATAAAATATGAAACATTGAATTTCAGTTCAACGTCTAGTATCCAAACAAGTTTTAATGTCACTGGAGTTTAACAGTTTATATATAATATGAAAACAAGCAGCCTACATAATATTTAAGGAATTCAGTTGGATCCCTCTAACCTGTTCTTCCATGCATCACAGCTCATGATCTCATTTTATAACAGCGTATAAGATAGAATTCTAATCTAATGTACTAAACGATGATAATATAAATAACATCAACCATTAAGCCAACAATAGATATCCAAGGAATCTAATCAACCAATTTATACTATCAATTATTAATACAAATTTTATCACATCTTAGTATTTTAGAAAGAGTGAGATAACTCACATTTGTTTTGGATTCGACGATCGATGAATTCAGGTCATTTCGTTTAATTTTAAACAAACGTTTAAAATTAAACGATAACTCAGTTACTTCCAAACCATTCCAAATCAGTTTAGCAGCGTAGTATTCTTCATTGCAATTCCAACATGATCAGTTTCGCTGAGTTTTGTTGACGTATGCATGAGATATACCAATTACAAATTTGAACGTACATAATATAACTAACTATAATTAACTAGATTATTCATTATTTAATTATGTTTAATTTACCTTAATCAAGCAATGAAGTCCCTAATTGTTCACTCTAATTACCTTCTCCCCTAGAAATCCTCGATTCCCTTCGTCATTCCCAACCCGTCATATTAAATCGATCGTTACCGCCGCCTCATCAGACATGGGACCACCGCACCACCTCTACATTGACCACCAACACCCCAGCTTGTATTTCCTATTAAACCCACCCCCTCCAGTCCACCGTAGCCCTCGAACGAGGCAATAACATGGATGTTACCAGATTTCGGTTAACTAGACCAATCGCCACCATCCGGTTACCTGAGACAGCGATGTCACCACCCAACAAACCGCCAACACTGCGCCTACATTTCTCCTTCAAGATCCAACACCTAATAACACCTCCACCATCTTCAAATCGACCTAAATCTGAACCCGACCTCAAAACACCAAGTCTCTGATCAACTTAAGATCGCGGTCGCCTCAGGCAACTTCAGGCCACCCGACCAACACGAAAATTGTTGACCTCCCTTTGCTCTACAATTTTCCTTCAGGTTACAACACGTAAAATCAATTCCACCGCCTTGAAAACATCAATGAACGAAACTGCTTAACCTCAATGTCTGCCCCAATTCCGTCCAACACAGACATCCATTCCCCACCAAATTTTACATGTGGGTTCCCCTCGACATCCTTCCCAACTTTGTTGATGGAACTTTCCTCCAGTTCCTCGTAAATTTTGAGGTGTAAATTAAAATGCAAAAATGGACTAAATTGTAAAATGTAGGCTGATGAAATGATTTAGGGGTTAGGGTTTTAGTAGATTAGAGTATTTATAGAGGCAGATTATATCATTTATCTTGAAGTGAATAAAAATATTTTATTGAAAACAACTAACGATATTTTGTTCGTGCCTATCGCCATTTCCGTGTGGTGTTTGTTGATTCGTATAATCATGTACGAACTCCATTCACGATGAAAATGGACATCATGCTATGGTTCTTCATTACGGACTCAATGAAACTTGTTTTATCGAAATTTGAGCCCGTTTGCAAAATCAGCGCTAGTTTGAGTACAAATTACCGATTTAATTTGCGTACACTCACAAAATAACTCCGAGTGACGCAAAACTCAAAATCTAGCAATAACTAGCTATTACAAATTTAATAAAACTTACTTCGTTGAAATCCAAGGTCGTTTGAATAATGGTTATATTTAAAGGTCTAAATTAAATCTAAATAAATCAATTTTAAAATACTTCAATATAATAATAATAAATTATTGTTATCAGACATACTCGAGCAGAATTTCATATAGCTCTAAAATAAATTATTCCAGGTTGAATATCAAGTTAAATCGATATCCAATATATTAAAAATCCTTTTATTTTACTGATAAATCGTTATGGTTTGTGAACAATTCCATAGCAACTTTCCAAAAATTTGATTTGGACATAACTCATAATCTACAGTAGGAAAATTCAAATTTTCTCTTTTATTAGAAAATTATAATCCAATAGATCCGGATATTTCTTGTTTCAAAGAATTCCGACTTATATTGGATCCTCTATATCCATTTAAAGTTCAAAACGTAATAATATAAACTACAGTGACCCTGCAGCTCGTTTTATAATTAAATTATAAAGTATACGTTCAAATGTCGTTTAACAAACGAATTCTTAATATAATTCAATTCCGACTTAAATAAATCATTTTATATTACCAACTCATATTATCTTACAAATCCAACAAATTCCGACAATTTTGAAATTAAATTTTTATTTTATTATTTATATTAATAGAATATTCAAAACCATTGAATTCAAATCATTTAAATTCTAAATCAACATTCAAAGCCATTTTTTAATGTTTAATTAGACGATTAAAAATCTGGGCCCTTACACTTTTTCTATATCCATATATAATTTTTTTCAAGTTCTTTCAAAATATATTTATGGGGGCGAGTACAAAGTGGTTTCTAATGTTTTTCGTTTCCAAATCCTTTGCAAAAAATTATATTTCTTCATCCAAAATTTTTCTTTTCGACTAGTTCCTCCAAAACCATGTTTGAACTGAAAAATAGGACTAGTGTCATTTTTGCACCAAATATGTGTGTGCGTGTGTGTGTATGTGTGTATTCCTTATTCTTTTTTTCTTTCTTAATTTATAAGGCCCTACTATCCAAGCCACTAATCTGAAATACCCAAATATCTGATATAAACACATGGAATTTTCTCTTTTATTATGAAAAATATTGTATACTTTTCATGATAGCCGCTCATGGGCCTACTATTCTAAAATTTCCATAATCATTTCCTTAGTATACAAAACTAATTTCTCTATATGTTGTTTTACTTAATTACTAGGTTCCTCTATGGATCTAGGTATACATATATGTATATAATTATATTTTAAAAATACAAATATGTTCCCTCATTATCTATACAGGAATCCTAATCCCAAGTTCTAATACTAGATGTAACGACCCAAATTTTAGCGGACCCGTATTTTTCGTAAAATGCTAAAATCTAAGTCCATTGAAACCAGAGTTGGTTTGTCTAGTATTCTGCAGAAAGATAAAGATAAAACATGTCAAAGATATCTCACGATGAAATGAATAAAATATATTAGTAAGTAAATACCTACCATAATAATGACACGGTCGAACAAGTATTTCTAAGCTGTATAATCTCTGCCACATATCTAACCAGTGGGTTCTTTATGCGAAGGGGATCAGAACACAAATTCTGATGAATAAACAAATTATATTTTCTATAAATAACACAAAAATATACCGTTCTATTACTAGTTTACTTTTATTAAGTTTTTTGGGTTTATTACATATTACGCTTCCGATCTCACGAATAAATCATACCTATCTACTCCTAAGTAGATTAACCTAATAAACCATATTACATATATATATATATATATATATATATATATATATTTGCATCAAGGTACTCCCCATAGTACCCTTCTTAAGTGGTCTTCATCGCTGCGCTATGAAAACAACTAGATTTTATCGTCACACTAAGAAAGCGTCCTAAAAAATGTAACCAAAGCGCGCCAAGTCTCCATCACTAAGCTATAAAAGTGTACTAGACTATGCTACGAAAGTGATTAAGCCTCTACTGCTGCGCCAAAGGCACCCTAATCTCGAATTCCTCCTCGGAACTTAGTCATAGGGTTTCCGTATCAGTCAAGAATGGCTTCGTTAGTCCCACAAATATGGACATCAAAGATTATTCTGTCTCTTTCAATGGCTACAACTTTACCCACCCCATCCCCTCAACTAATGAAAGAGCATTCAAATAGCTAAGTGACCATGCCCCTACCAAACAATCTAAGCATCCAATTTGGCGTTGTCCCTCATCCAATGAAACAATAGTAAACGATCATTGGCCTCTTGATTTTCTTTAGTCTTTCCCGTACTCTTGCGACTGATGATGACAAGTATCCAATGACCTCTAACCTTGTTAGGTCATGACTACGAAGCCTGCTCTCCTGAGCTGAGGCAGCTGCGGGATCATCATAGAAATCATTTCAATTAGTTTCTAGCTACTCTCAACCACAGATGCAGTTAGGGCATACTCTTCAGATGGAACTATACAGACCACGCCACTGTAGGTATAGCTTCGTCAGGCCTACCATAGAGAACCACCACTAAGAATCCTCATGTCCGTAGAAGTCCCGCGCTTCTTTTTGAGTCCAGTCGAATAGTAAGTTAGATGTGCACCTACCGTGTCTCCGGATGCCTATGATGATTTGCGTTGTTGCGCTCTTCATCCCCGCGAACTGGACCAAACACATACCTTTATTTTATTAGAACCTATATTTAATTTACAATTATTTGTTTTTGTTTCTTGTCTTTTCGCTGATTAACAATATTCATTAATTTATTTAATCTAAATATTATTTATCTTCAATTTCATTGCCTAGTCGTAAGATCACTATAAAATCTTAGGCTCGTAATTTACACCTTGTAAATCAATATATTCATATTAATGGCTACTGCATTTTAGGCTCGTAACTTAGTCCTATAAAATCAGTATGTCCATATTAAAGTTTAACTATCCTTTTAATCGTTTTCTATCATATTCGTATTTGCAATTAAACTATGTTCGTTTTATAATAATTTTCAAATTTTCATATTTGTGCAAATATAAGTTACTGTTGTAGGTTTATAATAGTGGAAATTAGGCTAAGGTCCCTATTTTGAAACTTAATTAGGCTCGGGTCCGGTCATAAACTTATTGTAAATTAGGTCCATATTTTTCTATTTAGAAAAATTACATATATTTATGCAACAATTCATCAACGTTAGTTCAACTTTATTTGCATACATGTATTCAACAATTCAGAATATTTGCATACATGTATGCAAATATTCGTTCAGAATAGTTGCATACATGTATGCAAAAATTCAGAATATTTGCAAACATGTATGCAAATATTCGTTCATAATAATTGCATACATGTATGCAAATATTTTGAATAGTTGCATACATGTGTGCAACTATTCTGAATGAATATTTGCATACATGTATGCAAATATTCATCAGAATAGTTGCATACATGTATGCAAAAATTCAAAATATTTGCATACATGTATGCACATACTCATTCAGAATATTTGCATACACGTATGCAAATATTATGAATAACACATAAAAATGAAAACAAGGACTAAACTTATAATAAGTTTATGACCGGATGTGAGCCTAATTTTGAAACTTAATAGGGACCTGTAGAAAACACACCCTTTATAATAAACCTCACATATTCCTTTTTCCTTTCATAACATCTTTTAATCATGTTACGCTTTTCTTTCTTTATGTAGAATTTATTCTTTAAGAAGTTAGGCCTATTCCTAATTGATTAGTTTTTAAAAATGTATAACTTTTTTTTCATAGTTTAAAGTAATAACTGTAATAGAAACCCATAATTGCAAGACATTTATTTTCAAAAGCCTTTGATTATTGAATTAGTGCACAATATGGTTAACTCCTTATTTCGCACTAACCCAAGCTCATACTTATTTTCGTGTTTGCAAGGATGTATCCTATTTCTCTTATTTACCAAACTATGCAAATATATCCCTCTTTTATTAACCGATCAATATAGTTATTCCTAGCATTTCATTTTACAGATATATGTGAATTCCTATTTTCCTCCTTTTGTATTCAATTCATCTTCTCTTTTTGTTATCGCTTTGGTTTACAAAGTCCATTTAACCCTAAAATATCAAATTCCCTTTTATTCATAATTTCAATTAAATTATATTTTCCAATGTGCGCAAACAAAAGAAATTATTTGCACAAAATTAGGCGCACAATCCAGTCTTATACAAATGTCAATGTTGCAAATTTATATATATTTTGTGCATATTCAAAATTCAGTATAAAACAGTAAATTCCAAAATAGAAAATGTGAAAAAGGGAAGAAGAAAACATATTATAAATTTTAAAGGAATCAAATGATATCTATACTATTATAAGAAAATATATTTTAAATCCACTCACCTACAACATGCTATAAAATCTGAATATTATTTGAATTTGAGTTTATTTTCGGTTTGAACAGGAAATCTAGACATCTAAATCTTAAATTCATTGTTTTTTCCTTCAAATGTCAGATCAAACAACCTGTATCTAATTTTATTTGAAGAGTTTGGAGGAGAAAAGGAATGACAAAGCTATAGCGCTTTCTCAGATAATATGAGTTCAAGAGCTAGGCCCTGTAGGTTTATTTATATATGTCCAGACAAACCACATTCGTTGGATTTATATTAATATAAATCCAACCGTTTAAATCAAACCCATAATTAATATGTGCGTATAATTTGAAATTTATATACATAAGATTTTAAATGTTATTGTAACGACCCGCAAATCCGAGCTATCTGAGTTGACTAAATACACCACACGTCCAACCCAAATAACCCAGAAATACGACCCATTAATAGAAAGAAGTTAGAGGATGAGAAATAGAAAGAAAGAAATATTAGAATAGAAGAAAAACGAAGATCACAACTCACAGCGGAACGAATAAAATATATTATATAACATAAGCTTTGAAATACAATCTGTTTTGTACATATATACATACCATCATCAGAGTATATAACATTTGATTCAGC
This sequence comes from Allium sativum, assembly GCA_030737875.1. Classification (NCBI taxonomy): domain Eukaryota; kingdom Viridiplantae; phylum Streptophyta; class Magnoliopsida; order Asparagales; family Amaryllidaceae; genus Allium; species Allium sativum. The sequence goes on from CM060921.1 coordinate 385,916,277, forward strand.
GGAAGTAACTCTAAATAACTAACGTTGAAGCCTCCAGCTTCAAGCTCCTCCAAGTGTATCTGTAAAAGCCTGAAACACTTGACTGCCCGTACAAATTTGGGCACCCAAGAGTTTAGGGAAAACAAAACAAAATAAACTCTGGGTCAGTCATGGGACTGGTGTGAGTAAACTCCAACCACTTGTTTAACTTTTAAAAATCCTTTCAAAAGAAAAGGTAATAGTAAGACCAGCCCACACATAAACATGGACGGTTTTTACCTTACTATAACCCAAAACACTTTAATATCAAATCCAGTGATATTATAGTAATGTCTACATCAAGTAAATAACCAAATAGTAGAACGCTTGCATCTCACGCTCCACCTATATAGTATAAAATCAAAAACCGCATGGCGCTTATTGGAGATTGGATTTCCAACATGACAAGGTATGGGACCACCTTCCGATGATGTATCTCTAGAGGCGAATACACCTGGGTTCAACAAGAACGTCTTGCAACCCGGCCCACACATGACCGACCACTCATTTCGCTTGAGTGTATCGAATGTATATCACCAACGGTTGGACTCAAACCACCGTTTCCCGAATGGGAAGAATCGATAGATTTAGAAACAAAAGGAATTTCTCTAGATAGGTGATTATACACCCTAATGGGTGCGACCCACATAGCCATGCTGCCTGCCCGATTTTTGTCCTTTCCCGGTTGTTGAGGCCTGAGGCTACGCATACTTACCATTCATTGATCACACATTCACTTTGAATGCCACATTGTCAGATCCGTTAATCACTAGTTGAGTTTGCACAAATATTCTGGATGTTATGCTAAGGGATAAATCCGTTGCAACCATATATATTCATACAGACCAACCCATTTGATCATTGGAAATACTCTGTCCGACATTCGTCCATTTACGTTCGTTCTGGGACTGAACGAAACCGAAGGCACTATTTCTATAAATAGAAAAGCCCTTGCACTTTACTCCGTCTTCAATATATTCAGCATACTTGGTTCGCAACGCTTATGCCGATACGGAGTGGTTCTTCGGATAATAATTCAACCGGTCTCTCCATATTGACAACGATGGTCAAAAACTTCGATAGTCTGTGATTTAACTATCGAATAAAAACAAGTGTTCAATCAACATATCAAACAAATCACTGGGCTCTTTAATTAATATTCATTAATTAAACCACTTCTCTATTTTCTCAATCAATATTTGTTAGCCAAATATTTTCAATAATCATTCTTGGCTCTTATGCCATTTGGAAAACGTTTCCAAATATTAACTTCTTTTATTTCTATATATTAGAAAATATCTCTATTTGCAATTGAAACAATTTCAATCACTTATCTCTATCCCTTTTTGTTTGCAATATTCGATTTTTATATTCATTTTACTATCGAATTCAATACGTCGATATAATGATCTCTAATTATCAAAATATCTTAAAAATATTCTAACTCCTTAAATTTCCGGAAAATTTCGCCATAACCTCCCCTGTATCGGGAGTATCGGGAAATTTCAAATAGCTTCCCGGTATCTTCCCATCTCAAAAAGAAAAAGAAAAAGCCAAGCGGCTTGCCGATACGGCGCATAAAACCTCATATATGAATTAAACATGTACCTTTTTGTCGAGCATTACGTTTATAAACTCCATATACCTCATCCCATACCTGTCTAACACCTGTTCACCTGTTTTCAATTCAATTCAATACCATCTAATCGTTTGAATTCAGTTTCGCCCATTTATTCTTTAATTAATCATTTCGCCTATTTCACTTCTTTGTCGAACATAACATGTTCAAACAAAATATTTAACTCGTTCATAACCAAATTGAATTTCAATTTCAATTCTAGTTTCCTTTTCTATTTCGAATATAAATTTTCAAATCGAATTTACTTATTCGAACCCCAATATTTCATTTGAAATCTCATTAACTAATTTCTATTCAATTTAGTTAATTCTATTCAATAAATCAAAATCTGGTTTCTGTTTCAAAATCATATCCATTTTCACAACTTGAATTCACATATACTTTACAACTCAACTCTGAAATTCTCTAAATAGAAACTTCGGATTTTATTTGCTTAAAATCCTTTTATAAAATGAAATAAACCGTTATGGTTTTTAAATAGTTCTGGCGCTGTTTTTCTGAAAATTTGATTTTGACATATCTCAAAATCTATACGACGAAATTCAGATTTTTCTCCTTCATTAGAAAACTATTATCAAACCGGTCCTGACGTTTCTTGTTTCAAAGAATTTCGACTTCAATCGAGTTCTATATATTCAATTGAAGTTCGAATCGCTATTTTTCGAACTGCAGCGCTGCGGCGAGTTTGTTTTAATTATATTTATATATATAAACTTTTAAACTTCTAAACTTCTTCAAAATGAATTCAACTCCATTTAACTCTGCTTGATTCAAATTCAAATCTCACTTTTATTTGAAATTCTAAATTCAAATTCCAATTCCTTTTCTATTTGGTATTCAAATTCAATATTTGAATTTCTATTTGAATTCCCTATATTCAAATTCTAATTCATTTGAATTCTCTTATTTAAATTTTATACTCAAATTCCATTTGAACTTCTATATTTCCATTTCTATATTTGAATTCTATTGAAGTTCAAATATTCAAACTCCCTTTTTACATTCTATATTCAAAATTCCATAGTTTAAAACCCATTTGAATTTCATGTTCAAATTCCATAGATCAAATCCGATTTGAATTCAATTTGAATCTCTTATATTCAAATTCCATTTTCCATTTCCGACCCCATTTGAATTTCTAATATTCAAATTCATTAACACCATTTGAATTTCTAATATTCAAATTCATTTGAATTCCCTTGAATTCAAATTCCATTTCAAAACCCTTTGGATTTCCTATTTGAAATCCTATTTGAAATTCCATTTCCCATTCTACTTTGAAATTCTATTTTCAAAGTTTATTTCAAATTCTATTTTGAAATCTCATATTCAAATTTCTACTTGAATTCCTATATTCAATTCCATGTTCAAATTCAATACTCGAATTTCTTTTTCAAACCTCTATTCAAATTTCATATTTAAATTCCATTCAAATCTCTATTCAAATTTCACATTTGAATTCTCCCTCGAAATACTATATTTCAAATTCTATTCAATTTTTCTTTGAAATTCTATATTTCAAATTTTATTTTGAAATTCTACATTCAAATCTCTATTCAAATTTCTTTATTTGAATTCCTTCGAATTCAAATTATATTTTAATTCCTTGAATTCAAATTCTATTTTTCATTCTAATTTCATCTATTCAGATTTCATTTGAACTTCTATTTGAATTTCTAATATTCAATATTTAACTCCCTTTTAAAAATTCAAATGTTATACTCAAATTTCATTTGAGTTATATATATTTAAAAATTTCATTTCACATCCTGTTTTGAAATTTTATTTCAAATCCCAATTTCACGCTTGTATTTCTATTTTTGAATTATCAATTGATAATTCTTTTCACTTCATTAATAACTTCGTTATAAAAGAACTATTTATAAATTTCGTTTATAAAGAAACTACTCGTCTTATTTCAAAAACAAGTTTATAATTTTTATTCCATTTAAAAAAAATCAAATTCTATTAAAAATAGAATTTTTCCTTTTTAAATCACCAATATCCTTCCACGATATTTTTAAATATCATTACTTAAGCCCAGTGATATTTAAGCACACAAAGCAACGAATTATTCTTTTTCTAACACATCATATATAACAATATATATGCAAACAAATAACCAAACAGATAATATATTTTTGAGGAATCCAGTTGGATTCCTCCAACCTGTTTCCCTGCATCCACAGATGTTAGCACATAAATAATACCCATTCTGCTTCGTGGCAGAATATCGTGGTATAGAAGGTCATCCACTAATCATAGCGTGGGGCGTATAGGGTAATCATCCGCTATGAAACTGCGGGCATCCGCTAATGAGACTGCGGGAATCCAACCAACAAATCAACCCAATATATATATATATATAGCCTAAATAACTAATATATATAAAGCAACCAGAAAATATTCACACAAGCAACAAACAATTATTTTTAAATGAAATAAAAATAATTTTAAAGGTGAGTGAGATTTACTCACCGAGATTTTCCTTTGCCGAATATCCTGTGAAATTCAAATCTTACTGCTTCGAATCGCCTCGAATGAATGTTATCGTGTACCTATGATAATTTTATTTAAATTTACAGGTTAAACATCTATTCATTTAAATTTACTATTTAAACGAATAACTAATTTTCCTATATATTTTAATTAACCAAGTTAAACATTAATTTGCATACTCAACTTTTAGTCTATGGATTTTATTTCTATACCAATCTATTTCTTTATATAAACTGATTTTATAAATTGATTTTCTTTAAATAAATGACAAACTAATTCTCTATTTAAATTTATGACACACTAATTAATTCTTTAACTAAACTAGACTAATTAAATAAATTATTAACTAAAAAATTTAATAAATTACCTAAATCCATTCTCTTCACTTCATCAGCCCCTAAAACCGCTATCCTCCATTATGACAATTCATCGAACGCTTTGCAAGCATCTCTATTTCCTTTACTAAACAGACAGGGTCGCCCTTCTTCCTGAACCTCCCTGTGATGGCGTTGTTTTCCAGGCCGACCCCCCTCCAATTCACGATTCCAATTCGCGGATCCCCCCTCCTGAATCAACGAAAAACCTTTGGCCTTGCTCGAGTTTCAGCATTTGAGCTTCCAGATCTCGCAAGTGCCACGGCCCCTTCGTACTCCATTTTTTCTGTGCTTCGAAATCCTCCAGAATTCGCACGCCCAGATCTGCTATCGCGGTTTTGAAAAATACTCTAGCTACATCGTCCCACCTTCACCACATATGACTCGCACCATCCTTCCAGTAAGCATCGACAGCCTTAGATCCCATATAGTGAAACCACTGAACCGCTTAATCAACAAATCCATCAGAAAATTCGAACTGCTCCGATAATGAATGTGGCTCTCTATTGTTAACTACATCGCGACTTTCCCCTCGCATGTTCCTATTTCTGCTCCTGGGCCTCAACAATGGTCGGAATCCCCCTTCGCAACTCTTCGAACAAACCCCTGACAGTCGCCAACTCCTCCCAAAGACGCGAGTACTTCTAGTGGCTCGAGCTTGTGAGATGATAGACGAAAAGCGATTTGCGATATCATTTTTTTTAAGTGTAATCGATTTTGATTTTAAACTAGAAGGAGGAAAATGAAATCGAACGCTTCGAATTGGTATAGGAAAGGAGAGGAACAGATTTTCTTAAGAGAGAAGGGAGTGTTGGACGCGATTTTATAATGGTGGACGGGGACAATACGTACACTCCATTAAACTGTTGTCTCCTTGATTTCGATGGTGGGAAGCAAAAGTTCCTGCTCGAGAAGAATAGGTCTGTGAAAAGAAAAAAGGAGGTCGGCTGAATTACAGTGTATTAAATCTGATTTGATTTTGTTTTTAATTCGATTTGATATCAAGGGATTTTCATTCTCTTTTTTTTTTTTCATCGATAAGTAAATATAAAAAATTCATTTATATTATTAATTCAATATTTAAAACGATATTAAATATTAAAAATTAATCGTTCAAAATCTGGGTCGTTACATTCTTCCCCCCTCAAAATAATTTCGTCCTCGAAATTGCTAAAGGTAGGAAAAATGGTACCAATCTATTACTTTTCAAAAATTCACTTATGTTGAAACTCAACTCCTCATATTTCAACAAATTAACTCCAACCAAAACTTTTGGTCTTCCCACATTTGATTCGAATGATCTACGATCAATCCATTTATATCCAATCTATATTCCATTAAACCTATTCAAATTGATTCTAATCAATTCATTCACTTCGATCCATTTAACTTGTTTAAGTTAAATTTAAATTCCAGAATTCAAATCCCTGGGTTTTCATTTCAAATTCTTTTGAAATCCCATAAATATATATTTATTTCATTTCAAATTCAAACATTTGAATTTTTAAACCACTTGTTTTCTTTCAAACAAATTTCCATCAAAACTTCTCTAAGGTAGCAATCCATCACTTAGAAACTCGGAAATGAACACTGATGATGTTGCAATCATCATCAGAATTATTTCCCAGCCACTGAAGTGAGTTCAGTGCTTTATCACTTCTAAAATCCATGATTTTCTTTCAAATCCTTTAAAACAAATCTATATTATTTTAATATACTTTGAAAAATATTTTTCAACTTCCCAGGATTTTGAATTCTTAATTCTGGTTGAATTTAATTCTAATTTATCTCATTTGTATATATTTTATTCATATACAAATTTTATTTTGGTTATATATAACCATTTCGATTTTTATAATCTTATTTGATTATAAAATCAACATCCAACACATCCATATAATAATAATTCTAGAAAATTATTCTTTCTATATCAAAATAGAAATTTTGGGTAAAATTATTTCATCTACCCACTTTAAAAACAATATTGTGTCGTAATTTCTGTTCGAGTGTTTAGAAATCCCTATCGACTTCGTGGCGTCCCACGATTCGACCGGAATTCATAAACCACTCACAGACTAGCCAACACAATATAAATCAATTTTTATATCAACATACAAATACGCTCTCTCGTATCCATACACTCAACTCATTCTAGGGTACTACTGACCCTATCTCTAATGAGCACATGCCACACAAGCCTAGGTATTCGCTCAACCTAAGCTCTGATACCACCTGTAACGACCCGCAAATCCGAGCTATCTGAGTTGACTAAATACACCACACGTCCAACCCAAATAACCCAGAAATACGACCCATTAATAGAAAGAAGTTAGAGGATGAGAAATAGAAAGAAAGAAATATTAGAATAGAAGAAAAACGAAGATCACAACTCACAGCGGAACGAATAAAATATATTATATAACATAAGCTTTGAAATACAATCTGTTTTGTACATATATACATACCATCATCAGAGTATATAACATTTGATTCAGCGGAAGTAACTCTAAATAACTAACGTTGAAGCCTCCAGCTTCAAGCTCCTCCAAGTGTATCTGTAAAAGCCTGAAACACTTGACTGCCCGTACAAATTTGGGCACCAAGGAGTTTAGGGAAAACAAAACAAAATAAACTCTGGGTCAGTCATGGGACTGGTGCGAGTAAACTCCAACCACTTGTTTAACTTTTAAAAATCCTTTCAAAAGAAAAGGTAATAGTAAGACCAGCCCACACATAAACATGGACGGTTTTTACCTTACTATAACCCAAAACACTTTAATATCAAATCCAGTGATATTATAATAATGTCTACATCAAGTAAATAACCAAATAGTAGAACGCTTGCATCTCACGCTCCACCTATATAGTATAAAATCAAAAACCGCATGGCGCTTATTGGAGATTGGATTTCCAACATGACAAGGTATGGGACCACCTTCCGATGATGTATCTCTAGAGGCGAATACACCTGGGTTCAACAAGAACGTCTTGCAACCCGGCCCACACATGACCGACCACTCATTTCGCTTGAGTGTATCGAATGTATATCACCAACGGTTGGACTCAAACCACCGTTTCCCGAATGGGCAGAATCGATAGATTTAGAAACAAAAGGAATTTCTCTAGATAGGTGATTATACACCCTAATGGGTGCGACCCACATAGCCATGCTGCCTGCCCGATTTTTGTCCTTTCTCGGTTGTTGAGGCCTGAGGCTACGCATACTTACCATTCATTGATCACACATTCACTTTGAATGCCACATTGTCAGATCCGTTAATCACTAGTTGAGTTTGCACAAATATTCTGGATGTTATGCTAAGGGATAAATCCGTTGCAACCATATATATTCATACAGACCAACCCATTTGATCATTGGAAATACTCTGTCCGACATTCGTCCATTTACGTTCGTTCTGGGACTGAACGAAACCGAAGGCACTATTTCTATAAATAGAAAAGCCCTTGCACTTTACTCCGTCTTCAATATATTCAGCATACTTGGTTCGCAACGCTTATGCCGATACGGAGTGGTTCTTCGGATAATAATTCAACCGGTCTCTCCATATTGACAACGATGGTCAAAAACTTCGATAGTCTGTGATTTAACTATCGAATAAAAACAAGTGTTCAATCAACATATCAAACAAATCACTGGGCTCTTTAATTAATATTCATTAATTAAACCACTTCTCTATTTTCTCAATCAATATTTGTTAGCCAAATATTTTCAATAATCATTCTTGGCTCTTATGCCATTTGGAAAACGTTTCCAAATATTAACTTCTTTTATTTCTATATATTAGAAAATATCTCTATTTGCAATTGAAACAATTTCAATCACTTATCTCTATCCCTTTTTGTTTGCAATATTCGATTTTTATATTCATTTTACTATCGAATTCAATACGTCGATATAATGATCTCTAATTATCAAAATATCTTAAAAATATTCTAACTCCTTAAATTTCCGGAAAATTTCGCCATAACCTCCCCTGTATCGGGAGTATCGGGAAATTTCAAATAGCTTCCCGGTATCTTCCCATCTCAAAAAGAAAAAGAAAAAGCCAAGCGGCTTGCCGATACGGCGCATAAAACCTCATATATGAATTAAACATGTACCTTTTTGTCGAGCATTACGTTTATAAACTCCATATACCTCATCCCATACCTGTCTAACACCTGTTCACCTGTTTTCAATTCAATTCAATACCATCTAATCGTTTGAATTCAGTTTCGCCCATTTATTCTTTAATTAATCATTTCGCCTATTTCACTTCTTTGTCGAACATAACATGTTCAAACAAAATATTTAACTCGTTCATAACCAAATTGAATTTCAATTTCAATTCTAGTTTCCTTTTCTATTTCGAATATAAATTTTCAAATCGAATTTACTTATTCGAACCCCAATATTTCATTTGAAATCTCATTAACTAATTTCTATTCAATTTAGTTAATTCTATTCAATAAATCAAAATCTGGTTTCTGTTTCAAAATCATATCCATTTTCACAACTTGAATTCACATATACTTTACAACTCAACTCTGAAATTCTCTAAATAGAAACTTCGGATTTTATTTGCTTAAAATCCTTTTATAAAATGAAATAAACCGTTATGGTTTTTAAATAGTTCTGGCGTTGTTTTTCTGAAAATTTGATTTTGACATATCTCAAAATCTATACGACGAAATTCAGATTTTTCTCCTTCATTAGAAAACTATTATCAAACCGGTCCTGACGTTTCTTGTTTCAAAGAATTTCGACTTCAATCGAGTTCTATATATTCAATTGAAGTTCGAATCGCTATTTTTCGAACTGCAGCGCTGCGGCGAGTTCGTTTTAATTATATTTATATATATAAACTTTTAAACTTCTAAACTTCTTCAAAATGAATTCAACTCCATTTAACTCTGCTTGATTCAAATTCAAATCTCACTTTTATTTGAAATTCTAAATTCAAATTCCAATTCCTTTTCTATTTGGTATTCAAATTCAATATTTGAATTTCTATTTGAATTCCCTATATTCAAATTCTAATTCATTTGAATTCTCTTATTTAAATTTTATACTCAAATTCCATTTGAACTTCTATATTTCCATTTCTATATTTGAATTCTATTGAAGTTCAAATATTCAAACTCCCTTTTTACATTCTATATTCAAAATTCCATAGTTTAAAACCCATTTGAATTTCATGTTCAAATTCCATAGATCAAATCCGATTTGAATTCAATTTGAATCTCTTATATTCAAATTCCATTTTCCATTTCCGACCCCATTTGAATTTCTAATATTCAAATTCATTAACACCATTTGAATTTCTAATATTCAAATTCATTTGAATTCCCTTGAATTCAAATTCCATTTCAAAACCCTTTGGATTTCCTATTTGAAATCCTATTTGAAATTCCATTTCCCATTCTACTTTGAAATTCTATTTTCAAAGTTTATTTCAAATTCTATTTTGAAATCTCATATTCAAATTTCTACTTGAATTCCTATATTCAATTCCATGTTCAAATTCAATACTCGAATTTCTTTTTCAAACCTCTATTCAAATTTCATATTTAAATTCCATTCAAATCTCTATTCAAATTTCACATTTGAATTCTCCCTCGAAATACTATATTTCAAATTCTATTCAATTTTTCTTTGAAATTCTATATTTCAAATTTTATTTTGAAATTCTACATTCAAATCTCTATTCAAATTTCTTTATTTGAATTCCTTCGAATTCAAATTATATTTTAATTCCTTGAATTCAAATTCTATTTTTCATTCTAATTTCGTCTATTCAGATTTCATTTGAACTTCTATTTGAATTTCTAATATTCAATATTTAACTCCCTTTTAAAAATTCAAATGTTATACTCAAATTTCATTTGAGTTATATATATTTAAAAATTTCATTTCACATCCTGTTTTGAAATTTTATTTCAAATCCCAATTTCACGCTTGTATTTCTATTTTTGAATTATCAATTGATAATTCTTTTCACTTCATTAATAACTTCGTTATAAAAGAACTATTTATAAATTTCGTTTATAAAGAAACTACTCGTCTTATTTCAAAAACAAGTTTATAATTTTTATTCCATTTAAAAAAAATCAAATTCTATTAAAAATAGAATTTTTCCTTTTTAAATCACCAATATCCTTCCACGATATTTTTAAATATCATTACTTAAGCCCAGTGATATTTAAACACACAAAGCAACGAATTATTCTTTTTCTAACACATCATATATAACAATATATATGCAAACAAATAACCAAACAGATAATATATTTTTGAGGAATCCAGTTGGATTCCTCCAACCTGTTTCCCTGCATCCACAGATGTTAGCACATAAATAATACCCATTCTGCTTCGTGGCAGAATATCGTGGTATAGAAGGTCATCCACTAATCATAGCGTGGGGCGTATAGGGTAATCATCCGCTATGAAACTGCGGGCATCCGCTAATGAGACTGCGGGAATCCAACCAACAAATCAACCCAATATATATATATATAGCCTAAATAACTAATATATATAAAGCAACCAGAAAATATTCACACAAGCAACAAACAATTATTTTTAAATGAAATAAAAATAATTTTAAAGGTGAGTGAGATTTACTCACCGAGATTTTCCTTTGCCGAATATCCTGTGAAATTCAAATCTTACTGCTTCGAATCGCCTCGAATGAATGTTATCGTGTACCTATGATAATTTTATTTAAATTTACAGGTTAAACATCTATTCATTTAAATTTACTATTTAAACGAATAACTAATTTTCCTATATATTTTAATTAACCAAGTTAAACATTAATTTGCATACTCAACTTTTAGTCTATGGATTTTATTTCTATACCAATCTATTTCTTTATATAAACTGATTTTATAAATTGATTTTCTTTAAATAAATGACAAACTAATTCTCTATTTAAATTTATGACACACTAATTAATTCTTTAACTAAACTAGACTAATTAAATAAATTATTAACTAAAAAATTTAATAAATTACCTAAATCCATTCTCTTCACTTCATCAGCCCCTAAAACCGCTATCCTCCATTATGACAATTCATCGAACGCTTTGCAAGCATCTCTATTTCCTTTACTAAACAGACAGGGTCGCCCTTCTTCCTGAACCTCCCTGTGATGGCGTTGTTTTCCAGGCCGACCCCCCTCCAATTCACGATTCCAATTCGCGGATCCCCCCTCCTGAATCAACGAAAAACCTTTGGCCTTGCTCGAGTTTCAGCATTTGAGCTTCCAGATCTCGCAAGTGCCACGGCCCCTTCGTACTCCATTTTTTCTGTGCTTCGAAATCCTCCAGAATTCGCACGCCCAGATCTGCTATCGCGGTTTTGAAAAATACTCTAGCTACATCGTCCCACCTTCACCACATATGACTCGCACCATCCTTCCAGTAAGCATCGACAGCCTTAGATCCCATATAGTGAAACCACTGAACCGCTTAATCAACAAATCCATCAGAAAATTCGAACTGCTCCGATAATGAATGTGGCTCTCTATTGTTAACTACATCGCGACTTTCCCCTCGCATGTTCCTATTTCTGCTCCTGGGCCTCAACAATGGTCGGAATCCCCCTTCGCAACTCTTCGAACAAACCCCTGACAGTCGCCAACTCCTCCCAAAGACGCGAGTACTTCTAGTGGCTCGAGCTTGTGAGATGATAGACGAAAAGCGATTTGCGATATCATTTTTTTAAGTGTAATCGATTTTGATTTTAAACTAGAAGGAGGAAAATGAAATCGAACGCTTCGAATTGGTATAGGAAAGGAGAGGAACAGATTTTCTTAAGAGAGAAGGGAGTGTTGGACGCGATTTTATAATGGTGGACGGGGACAATACGTACACTCCATTAAACTGTTGTCTCCTTGATATCGATGGTGGGAAGCAAAAGTTCCTGCTCGAGAAGAATAGGTCTGTGAAAAGAAAAAAGGAGGTCGGCTGAATTACAGTGTATTAAATCTGATTTGATTTTGTTTTTAATTCGATTTGATATCAAGGGATTTTCATTCTCTCTCTTTTTTTTTTTTCATCGATAACTAAATATAAAAATTCATTTATATTATTAATTCAATATTTAAAACGATATTAAATATTAAAAATTAATCGTTCAAAATCTGGGTTGTTACAGTTATTTTTAATGTTATATTTATTTCCATTTTTATTACCTGCGAATTTGTTTTCTTCTATTTTCAACACATGTCTAATTTTAATTTTAAACACGTACTATTTCTACACGTAATACAAGAACACTATTTCACATTTGAATATTACTTAACGTCATTAAATTCACCATAATTTAATTCTATTTGTGACACGCGTTTATTTTCAAACTCAAATGCATGCCACCTTAGATATTTGTCTATACATATTTTTATATACATGTGCTTTCACATGCATATCAACATTCGAGAATTAATTATCTGCTTCCTAGTTTGATGTCATTTTCAATTATGTTCACAGGTAATGTCATTAATGATGCACATTAATTTTCAAATTCAAATGCGCGTTTCTTTTGAAACTTATACGTTTGTATATTTATATGAAATAAAAATATATTTATTCACTCTTAGATGTGTGTTATTATTAATTAGTGTAACGTGCTATTAATTAACCTCCATTCATTTTTCTATAATATTTCTTTTTATATAATTCTATTTATATCATTGCAACGTTATGTTTGTATAATTACAACTTTTTATTTATTGCTCATTTCATAACTTGCGTTTGTTTTCAAATTTCAAACACATATTACTCATGTAATTATTTTGATAATTTTTTTACTTAAAATGTGTGGTGTTACAGATCTCGTATCGTAAACCGCCTTCAAGAGATTCGATAGAAAAAGAAAGGAGAACAGGAAAATATTGAGGAGCATGTTAGAAATGGACGGCTCCAAGAATATGTTGAAACCAGAGGGGCGATGCCTGAGCATGGATTCAAGGAGGGCCACGGTCCAGAAATTAAATTTTCATCTCATGATCGAGGTGATGACTTCGGGATATCCAACGAATGCTTTCTGATTTAACGACTCAATTGCTTACACATGTACGAGGCCCTGATTAGTCCCTAAGCATGCTCTGAGCATTGTGTTGTGAGACATAGAGAGAGGCCTAGCTTAGTTTTTTTCTTCTTTCTTTGCACTTTTTATTTGGTTTGATTTTGCTTTAAACCGCCATCAGTGACGAATGAGATTTGATTAGGATTTTTTCTTCACTCGGAGATTTAGAGAAAAACCTCGTAATATGAATTTCCTTCACCGGATCGTAATTGGATGAATTCACTAACTACGAGTTCCTCTCGCTAGATAGTGACCAGACAAGCTCGTAGAAACCGACCATGAATCCCTTTTATTCGAAAATGTCTGAATGGATCCATACCAGTGACTACAAATTCATTTCACCAAGAAGTGAATATATGAATTCATACGGAGGAATTGTGAGTTCCTTTCATCAAAACTGAATGGATAGATGTATAAGAGCTAGACGTGAATCCTGCTTATTCGGAATGTGAATGGATGAATTCATGTAATTGAACTGTGAATTCCTTCACCGAAGAGTGATCGGATGAATTCGTATCGATGAACTACAGAGTCCTCTATCGAAGAGTGATTGGATGAATTCGTAATGTTGTACTACGAATTCCTCCACCGGAGAGCAATCAATTGAAGTCTTACTGACAAATTATGAGTTCTTTCACCAGAATGTGAATAGATGAACTTGTATTAAGAAAGAAACAAATGCTTTCACTCGATAATAACTGGATGAATTCATGCAAAATTAAACATAAGCTCCCATCGTCAGGAAGTGGCAAGGTAGATTTACGAATACAAACTGCAAGTTTCTTTCGCTCAAGCACGATCAGATGGATTCACGCAAATAAAATGAATGACTAAGCAATCGACAGGAGAGTGAAAACTAGAAAAAAGAAAGTAATGCCGCTTCGCTAGAGAAAGATAGGATTGGCTACCGATTGGTGATCATCAATCACCAGAAAGTGATTGACATGCATCCAGGAAAAGCTGTGCAACAACCCGGATTTTCTGAACCAATTAAAAAAAAATTATTTTAGCAATTTTAACGGATTTTGAATATTTAAAATGATTCATTTTAAATAATAACGACTAAAAATTTATTTTAATCGAAATTAGAATGAATTATTTTTAATTTAATTATAAAAGGGATTGGAAATGGCGTGGTAGTTTGAAAATTTAATTTCAAATTTCATATGAATGTACATGATTCAAAATAAATCGGATTTTAGCGAACAAGAAATATCTGAATCTGTTTAATTATATCTTTCTAATGAATCCAAAAAATTCAGATTTCATAGCGGGAATAAAAAGTTATGTTCAGTTTAAAATTTAAAATAGTCGTTATGGAATTTAATGTAATATAATAAATAACGGTTTTGAAAACGACCACCGTTTTCGACGAGACCAATTTTGTTGGGTTCGGAATGTCAAATTATTGCTAGGTTTCAAATTTCATAATTTTTGGATTTACTATGTAAGCGCGGTAAATTTAAATGTGTTTGGTAATTTAAATTTGAATTGGATCGATCAGAAAATGGCCATTTTTCAACGGTCTCCAAATTCGATGAAATTAATTTTGTTAGGACCGTATTGTCAAAACATAGCCGGATTTATTTTTCGGGAATTTTTGGAGTCAGTATGTGTCCCCGGTAAATTAGAATATACGTTAGAATTCAATATATATTGATTTTTATTTTAATTTAAAGAAAAACTGATCAATTGGCTTACGAAACATATCCCATTGTGTCCGGAATGGGGGTATTTAGCTAGGGGCGACATTCGTTGGGTTTAATTTGGAAATAGAATGCGAAATCATTTTTTTTGAATTAAAAAGTAATTAAATATATATATAAATCTATTTTCAGAGAAACCCTAATTCACAATCTGGAGCCGCCACCGGTTCTTCAAATCAAGGGCGATTTTCATTCGATCCTTCTCCTTCCTTTTTCTTCAAATCCAAACAATGATTCTCAGAAACTCCCAACTACAATACCTTCATCTTGGTGTGCTCTACCACTTGAACGGTGGTGATCTGAAGTTGTGCTCTGAGGTGATCGGATGTTGCCTCAAAAGGGGCTGGCATCGTGGGTCTTTTTGGAGCTGAAGGGGGCGTCGATTGCAATGGGATTGGGGTAGGAGGAAGGTGACGTGAAGCTCGATGAGGTGGTGGCGGCCGATCGTGGTCACGATGACCGTGGATGGTGCGACTGCGGAGAGATGGTTTTGAATGATGAAGGCATGGAGGATTTCAAACAGACGGGGAAGAAGGTTATTAAGAAATGGATTAATAAAATTAATTATATTTTAATAATCTTAAATCATAATTAATATTTAAACTGCCATATTTTCTTCATATCAAATCAGAATCGCACAAACCTAAATGCGTTGGATTCCTCTCGTCGAGCACTACACGATGAACAAACCAGGACAGAAACAGAGCAGATCAGATTCGTGGCGAATTTAAATTCAAGCATTACAGAAATCAGAAATAAAAGAACGGAGGAGTGGAAACAAATGTGATATCTCTCTCACACTCAAATTATATTATAGTAAATATATACTAGGATGCAGATGGGGCTTAGAAACCCCCGACACTATTTATTGTATAGACCAGTTGCTTGGTTGTTTGGATTGTGATTAGATTGTTGTGTATTGATATTGTTGTATACAAAAATTATTCATATAAAATAAATATATAAATTATTATGAAATGAAAATAAAATAAATATTCATTTACAAATCGGACGGTTTGTTTATGTATACTTATTTATCTGATATTGATTAGAACGATAAATTTTACACATCGCCCAACTACCCAAATAATAATCAGTATTTGTTGTTTGAAAACCCCATATGGGTATTGGGATTATATTTGACATACACTGATCTCAATAATTAGTGGTATGTCAATCGATGGGTTGACAGACTGTATAAGCGTTACTTATTTATTTTAATGCTTATACAGTTGTAGAACGCACTCTGGATGTTGTATGAATTTTTAATGATTGTTTATCGTTATTGTTGTAAACATGCGATGTATGAAATTCATATAACTGAAATTATATCGTAATTGATTGAGTCTGATTCCAGTTAAGAATTAACAAATATTTTAAAATAATATTCAGTGAATATTGAAATGTGAAGCCGTATTAAGTAGTTAAATGCCATTTTAACACGAACGGGATTTTCTATCGATTTTATTCATTTTATAAGGGATATCAAAAAGTGATTTTAAAATATAATATTTTGAAAATATAGTCATTTTAATATTATAATGATAATGTAAAATTCAATTTTGATTCAAATTTGAAGATCAAATTGAAATCGTTTTAAAATGAATTTGAAACGAATTTATAATGGAATATTAAATTTTGATTTGAATTCGAAAATCAAATTGAAATTGTTTTAAAATGAATTTAAAATGAATTTGTAATGGAATATTCGATTTTGCTAAAAAATTGAAATCAATTTGAAATGAAATTATAAATGAAATATTCAATTTTGATTTAAAATTGAAATGGAATTGAAATCGATTTGAAATGAATTTATAAACAAAT
The DNA here is from genome assembly GCA_030737875.1 of Allium sativum. NCBI lineage: Eukaryota > Viridiplantae > Streptophyta > Magnoliopsida > Asparagales > Amaryllidaceae > Allium > Allium sativum. Next base: position 385,933,427 of record CM060921.1, read on the forward strand.
TTATAATGGAAAATTCAATTTTGATTTAAATTTGAAAATCAAATTGAAATCGTTTTAAAATGAATTTGAAACAAATTTATAATGGAATATTCAAATTTTGGTTTGAAATTGAAATGGAAGTGGAAATCATTTTTAAAACGAATTTAAAACGATTTATAAAATTCGTTTTAAATGAAAATCGACGAAATATAATATATATACATATATATTATAATGGCCTGAATAGAATACCCGCGCGGCGACCGTTTGAGAATTTCGACCATTAACTTCAAATTGATGTTACGGGAGATCCGACCGTCGGATTCTCCAAAAACCGGAACCGTTGGGTTCGTATCGAAAAGAGATTTCCAATGAATATAAGAAATTTGATATTTAACGGTTAGAGTTGGATTTGTCCAAATCAATTTCGGAAAAGGTCGCTATGAACGGTGGTCGTTATTGGAAACCGACTATACGGGCGATAATAAAATTATAAAAATTATGGAAAAATTATGTAAAATCATAATAAATGATTTGGAAAGATTTTGGATGAAAAAATCCAGTTTTTAAAAGATAAAAATATATTTTTATCGAAATGAACTAGTTATTAACTAGAATATTATTCCAATTAATTTTGGAAATAAATAAAATGGATTTGAAAATGGTTTTAAAATAACCAGGGTTTTCCAAAGGATAAATTGGAATGAATTTGGAATGGAAATAATCTTCGGAGTATTTCGATATTGGAATCCGTGATTATATGGATATTGTTGGGGAATTTGGAAGATATATATATATATATCGTTATTCCCAATATGATATTTGTTGGTTTCAGAATTTGATATTGAATATAAGCCGATATAATTTCTATTCAGAGCCTTGTATTTGATATCAAATTGGATTTTGGGTTTTTCGTGAACGGTGTCTTTAATAATATTATCCTTAAACCCACCTGAGAAAAGAATAAATATTTTAATTTAGATTTAGGGAATTTTACCAATTAATTAATATATAATTGGATTGAAATGGGATTTTGGGTTTGTCGTGAATTGTGTCTTCATTAACACTGTTCTTAAACCCAGTAGAGAAAAGAATAATCTTTAAATTAAGATTTAGTGAAGTTTTCCAATTAATTAATATTTAACTGGAATTGAATAAAAGAATTGGATTTTTGGGCTTATCGGGAACGGTGTTTTAAATAACACTTGTTCTTTAACCCAATTAACAAGGAAGAATATGATTTGGAATTTATATACTTTTAATTAAGATTAATGGAATTTTCCAAAGTAAAGATTTCTAATTTAATATATTAGATTCGAATTGAACGGAATTCGATTTAGTAATAATCGAAGTGAGTTTCTGTGGAGGAAGACTGTTAATACATATGGAATTTAAAAGGCTTTGTCTTTATTCCATTTATATTATTAATCGGATACGGCAATTGATATCGATTATAAATTGATCTATTTTCCGTGAAGATTCCATGGTTAATGGAATGGGATTTTGGGTTTATCGTGAACTGTGTTTTAAATGACATTGGTTCTTTAACCCAATTAAAAACAGGTTTACATGTCTAACATTGTATTTCGATCTGTATTTGTTGATCTTTGCTAAATATATACATGTTTGGTGGCGGAGAATTTATTCTCTTACTTAACACCCTTCTCTGAGACGAGCTCAGAGGTTATATATCAGCAGAAATCAGTGGTGCAGTATAGGTTGTCAATGCGGCATGTTTGATTTCCCAAAGTTAAATAATCGTTAATATTGATTTTTGGGAAGATTAAAACTAAGTGGAGTTTTAATGAATATTTAATTAGATTGAAAAGTGAATGTGATAATTATAATTATCAATTCAAGAAAATGATCGAGAATGGAGTATCACCAGTTTTGCTCCAAGCGATAGTTAAATCTTTAATTAGATTTGAACATGAAATGTTAATTAATTTTTACCAATAACACCGTGGTGTTAGATATGGAGTATTACCCGTTTTGCTCCATGGGATGAATAGATTGGGATTGGGAAAATAAACAAATGATTACTTCGGTAAGGTTCGCTAATCCCGACTAGTTTGGAAAACCTTAATTTGGTTTAAGTTGTGAAAAGAATATTTGAATAAAAGAATATTCTGGATTGGAATGAGGCGTATGATGTGTTATTATAGCACTTGATTATAAGATACGCGAGTTATTCGGAAAGATCGGGTTTAACCCATTCTGAATAACTGATACGACGAAAAGTCGAAGAAATTGAAGATGGTGCAAGATCGACGATCTTCACATCGAATGGATGGGTTGCTACTGTTGCTCATGATTGGAGTAGCTACCTTGAAGGGGCTACAGTGGTAGCCGTCTGGACATACTTGTTGATTGTACGAATATGCAAGGGCCTTTCTCCTGTATTGGACATATGGGACGAGGAATAAGGTGCCTCCGATTTCGTTCAGACCTAGAACAGACTTTTAAATGGATGGTGTGTCTGACATTGTATTCCTTTATACAGTATTCGTTGATCTCTGCTAAATATATATCTGTTTGGTGGCGGAGAATTTATTCTCTTGCTTAACATCCTTCTCTGAGACGTACGAGTTCAGAGGAATATATTGGCAGAAATCCATGGTACAGTATGGATTGATAGTGTGGCATGCTGAGATGCAGTGATCCAAACTTTTGTTAAAAAGCAAAGTTTGGTGGATGATGATCAAAGCACAACTTTAATATAGCACAACTTTGTGTAGCGTTAATTCGCGAGCCTCACACACTGGTATGGTGGTAAACTGATGGTTAAATCAGTATACTTTAGAGATGGGGATAGACATCCTACGGGTTGTCATGGATTCGGTCGGCCGAGATGATACTGGGTGTGGTCGCCCCACACCAGTAGGGTTAGGGCACACCCCCGATTCCCAGATGGGTAGAGTTAGCGGTGTTTTCCAATGCTTGGAGTAAGCCGCGGTAACATGTTTCCTGGATAGTGCGGATGTGCATTACGGTGTTTTCGTATGCCTGCGATGTAAACCGTGGTGAATTGCACTACGCCATTGATCTTTCGAATCAGTAACCACCATGATGGAAATCCAAACTTCGAATATGACATTTTGCGGTTTTTATTGTATACTATATATGGCGACATAGTGGGATGGGGCGCTCATGCCGTCTATGATTGATACATTTATATTTGAAGTTGATTTCTTCACTTATAGTAATAATAAAAGATTTGTTTTAAAATGTACCAAGCATATTTGGCTATTATAAGGTAAAACTCTATCCTCAACTACGTTCATTGTGTGATGGGACCTGAGTCTTATAATAGCTTCATTTTTCTTTATTTAGCATTATGGTGTTAGTTTTAGGCACTGGTATTCTTGGGGGTAACCCCGTTCCGTGTTATACGGCGTGGTCCCTTGATTTACCTTATTCTAAAAGTAAAGTTTTAATAAATGTTTTAGTCCTCACACCAGTCCCATGACTGACTAGGAGTTTATTGTTTTATCCTAAACTCTGTGTGCCCCTATTTTCCACACGGGCAACTAGTAGTTTTGGTTTTGCAGATTTATTTATACAGGATCCTGGATTTATAGCTGGAGCTATATTCGGAACACTCTGTATCCGTGTATTTCTTTCGGTTATATTTGTCATTGTATTTCCGCTACGTATTGTATTTATACATTTTATTTCTGCTGCTTTGTATTTTAATCTCTGATATTTTTCTATGTAATATTTATTCATACTCTGAATATTCTTGTACTCTGATGTAAATTATTGTAAATAGAAATGAAATGTTCTTCTGTTTGTGTTCCGGTTTGTCTTGTTCTCGAAGCAGTCTGCCTTCTTGTTCAGTTTAGGCCGGCCGGGAAGTACGGATCGCTACATTTGGTATCAGAGATTTGGTATGCAGAGCTCGAGAACAAGACATATTAGAACCGAACGATAAAATTCATCAGAGATTGGATTAGTAATATCCAATGAGAATGACTCATTAAAGATAGGATCAGTAGTATCTTAGAATGAGTTTGAAGAGTGTTCTTTTTAAAAATCAAATTAGATTTTGAAAATTTAATACCAAATTATACGTATTTTAATATTTATTTTATTTTGAAATTGAACTATCAAATGTAAGAAGAGTTTGAATATACGCCTTGCAAGCATGTATTCGAAGTCTCAAATATACTGGATAGATATAGAATCACACTCTAGTCGCCCGGGGATGATTATGATGATCGGTATACCATCATCAACATCTGTGTTCGAGTTTCAAAAGTGGAATATCTATATATTTCCAGTTGACTGGTGTGAGAACCAAAACCTTATTTTGAATTTATTGTTTGGAATTTGACACTAGAAATATGATTTTTGAATATATATAAAAAGTTAAATGTTTTGGAAATTTAATTCACTAATTGATTGCAGGTTGTGTTGTCTGATTATTAGTTCAACTAAATAAAAATATTGGAATAATAAATCCAATATGAAAATGAAAAGTTGAATTGAACCAAATTAAAACCAATAAGAGAACAAGAAAGGTAAATTTAGCCAAATTGAATCAAAGTATTGAACTGAATTGTATTTAATTGGAATTTCATGCATATACATGTATATATAATGAACAAGTCATAGCAAGGGGACCAGAGATGAGAAATAAAATTATATGCCCGACAAATAGGTATTACCATATTCATTGGGTTTTGATGATTTTATGAGCCGATTGTCTAGCCGCTTGGCTTTTTCTTTTTCTTTTGGATTGGTGAGGGCTTTGTGAGCAAGTTGCAACTTTAAATATCACCCCATACAAAGGAGGTTATGGCGAAATTTTTCGAAAATTTAGGGTGTTAACCAAATTTTTGAGAAATTAGAAATTCTTAGAAACTGAAAAGTTGAAGAATGAAAGACGGATTAAAAGTTGAGTTGGTTAGTTTGTTTAACTTTCAGCTCCATTCCTTTTCGAGGACGAAAATATTTTAAGTGGGGAAGATTATAATAACCCGGATTTTCTGAACCAATTAATTTTTTTTATTTTAGCAATTTTAACGGATTTTGAATATTTAAAATGATTTATTTTAAGTAATAATGACTAAAAGTTTATTTTAATTGAAGTTAGAACAAATTATTTTTAATTTAATTATAAAAGGAATTGGAAATGGCGTGGTAGTTTGAAAATTCGATATCGAATTTCATATGAACGTACAGGATTCAAAATAAATCGGATTTTAGCGAAACAAGAAATATTTGAATCTGTTTAATTATATCTTTCTAACGAATCTGAAAAATCCAGATTTCATAGCGGGAATAAAAAGTCATGTCCAGTTTAAAATTTAAAATAGTCGTTATGGAATTTAATATAATATAATAAATAGCGATTTTGTAAACGACCTCCGTTTTCGACGAGACCATTTTTGTTGGATCCGGAATGTCAAATTATTGCTAGGTTTTAAATTACATAATTTTTGGATTTAATATGTGAGCGTAGTAAATTTAAATGTGTTTGTTAATTTAAATTTGAATTCGATCAACCAGAAAATGGCCATTTTTCAAACGGTCTCCAAATTCGACGAAATTAATTTTGTTAGCACCGTATCGTCAAAACATAGCCAGATTTTTTTGAAGTCAGTATGTGGTCCTGGTAAATTAGAATGTACGTTAGAATTTAATATATATTGGTTTATATTTTAATTTAAAGAAAAACTCATCAAAACATTAGAATTGGCTTACGAAACATATCCCATTGTGTCCGGAATGAGGGTATTAGCTAGGGGCGACATTCGTTGGGTTTAATTTGGAATTAGAATGCGAAATCATTTTTTTTGAATTAAAAATTAATTAAATATATATAAAAATCTATTTTCAGAGAAACCCCAATTCACAATATGGAGCCGCCGCCGGTTCTTCAAAGCAAGGGCGATTTTCATCCAATCCTTCTCCTTCCTTTTTCTTTAAATCCGAACAATGATTCTCAAAACTGCCAACCACGAAATCTTCATCTTGGTATGCTCTATCACTTGAACGGTGGTGATATGAAGTTGTGCTCTGAGGTGATCGGATTTTACCTCAAAAGGCGCCAGCATCGTGGGTCTTGGAGCTGAAGGGGGCTTCGATCTCAATGGGATTGGGGCGGGAGGAAGGTGACGCGAAGCTCGATGAGGCGGTGGTGGTCGATCGTGGTCACGATGACCAAGGGTGGTGCGACTGCGGAGAGATGGTTTTGAACGATGAAGGCCTGGAGAATTTCAAACAGACGGGGAAGAAGGTTATTAAGAAATGGATTAATAAAATTAATTATATTTTAATAATCTTAAATCGTAATTAATATTTAAACTACCATATTTTCTTCATATCAAATCAGAATCGCACAAACCTAAATGCGTTGGATTCCTCACGTCGAGCACTATACGATGAACAAACCGGGACAGAAACAGAGTAGATCAGATTCGTGGTGAATTTAAATTCAAGCATTACAGAAATTAGAAATAAAAGAATGGAGGAGTGGAAACAAATGTGAGATCTCTCTCACACTCAAATTATATTATAGTAAATATATACGAGGATGCAGATGGGGCTTAGAAGCCCCCGACACTATTTATTGTATAGACCAGTTGATTGGTTGTTTCGATTGTGATTAGATTGTCGTGTATTGATATTGTTGTATATAAAAATCATTCATATAAAATAAATATATAAATTATTATGAAATGAAAATAAAATAAATATTCATTTACAAATCGGACGGTTGGTTTATGTACACTTATTTATCTGATATTGATTGGGACGATAAATTTTACACATCACCCAACTGCACAAATAATAATCAGTATTTGTTGTTTGAAAACCCCACACGGGTATTGGGATTATATTTGACATACACTGATCCCAATAATTAGTGGTATGTTAATCGATGGTTGACAGACTGTATAAGCGTTATTTATTTATTTATTTATTTATTTTAATTCTTATACAATTGTAGAGCGCACTCTGGATGTTGTATGAATTTTTAATGATTGTTTATTGTTATTGTTGTACACATGCGATATATGAAATCCATATAGCTGAAATTATATGGTAATTGATTGAGTCTGATTCCAGTCCAAAATTAACGAATATTTTTAAATCATATTCAGTGAATATTGTAACGTGAAGCGGTGTTAAGTAGTTATACGCCATTTTAACACGAATGAGATTTTCTGTCGATTTTATTCATTTTACAATGAATATCGAAAAATGATTTTAAAATATAAAATTTTGAAAATATAGTCATTTTAATATTATAATGATAATGGAAAATTCAATTTTGATTTAAATTTGAAAATCAAATTGAAGTCGTTTTAAAATGAATTTGAAACGCATTTATAATGGAATATTCAATTTTGATTTGAATTTGAAAATCAAATTGAAATTGTTTTAAAATGAATTTAAAACGAATTTGTAAGGGAATATTCGATTTTGATTAGAAATTGAAATCGTTTTGAAATGAATTTATAAATGAAATTTTCAATTTTGATTTAAAATTGAAATTGAAATCGATTTGAAATGAATTTATAAACGAATTTATAATGGAAAATTCAGTTTTTATTTAAATTTGAAAATCAATTTGAAATCATTTTAAAATGAATTTGAAACGAATTTATAATGGAATATTCAATTTTGGTTTGAAGTTGAAATGGAAGTGGAAATCGTTTTTAAAACGAATTTAAAATGATTTATAAAATTCGTTTTAAATGGAAATCGATAAAATATTTAATATATATTATATATTATAAGGGCGTGAATAGGACGTGTCGCGCAGCGACCATTCGCGAATTTCGACCATTAACTTCAAATTGATGTTACGGGAGATCTGACCGTCAGATTCTCCTAAAACCGGAACCATTAGTTCGTATTGAAAAGAGCTTTCCAATGAATATAAGAGATTTGAAATCTCACGGTTAGATTTGGAGATATGTCCAAATCAATTTCAGAAAAGGCCGCTATGCATGCAGTTCGGTGGCCGTTATTGAAAACCGACTGTAAGGACGATAATAAAATTATTAAAAAATGGAAAAATAACGTAAAATCATAATAAATGATTTGGAAAGACTTTGGATGAAAAATTCCAGTTTTGAAAAGATAAAAATATATTTTTATCGAAATGAACTAGTTATTAACTAGAATATTAATTTAATTAGTTTTGGAAATAAATAAAGTGGATTTGAAAATGGTTTTAAAATAACTAGAATTTTCCAAGGGATAAACTGGAATGGATTTGGAATGGAAATAATCTTCGGAGTATTTCGATATTGGATTCTGTGATTATATGGATATTGTTGAGGAATTTGGAAGATATATATATATATATATCATTATCCCCAATACGATATTGCTTGGTTTTAGAATTTGATATTGAATATAAGCCGATATAATTTTTATTCAGAGGCTTGTATTTGACATCAAATTGGATTTTGGGTTTGTCGAGAACAGTGTCTTCAATAACACTGTCCTTAAACCCAGTTGAGAAAAGAATAAATCATTTAATTAAGATTTAGAGAATTTTACCAATTAATTAATATTTATTTGGATTGAAATTGGATTTTGGGATTGTCGTGAATGGTGTCTTCATTAACACTATTCTTAAACCCAGTAGAGAAAAGAATAAATCTTTAAATTAAGATTTATTGAAGTTTTCCAATTAATTAATATTTAATTAGAATTGAATAAAAGAATTGGATTTTTGGGTTTATCGTGCCACGATGTTTTAAATAACACTTGTTCTTTAACCCAATTAACAGTGAAGAATATGATTTGGAATTTATAATCTTTTAGCTAAGATTAATGGAATTTTCTAAAGTAAAGATTTCCAATTTAATATATTAAATTCGAATTAAATGGAATTCGATTTGGTAATAATCGAAGTGAGTTATTGTGGAGGAAGACTGTTAATACATATGGAATTTAAAAGTCTTTGTCGTTATTCCATTTATATTATTAGTTGGATAAGGAAATTGATATCGATTATATATTGATCTGTTTTCCATGAAGATTCCATGGTTAATGGAATGGGATTTTAGGTTTATCATGAAATGTGATTTATATGACATTGGTTCTATAACACAGTTAAAGATAGGATTACATGTCTAACATTGTATTTCGATATGTATTTGTTGATCTCTACTAAATACATATTTGTTTGGTGGCGGAGAATTTATTCTCTTGCTTAACACCCTTCTCTGAGACGTACGAGCTCAAAGGTTATATATCGGCTGAAATCAGTGGTACGGTGTAGATTGTCAATGCGACATGTTTGATTTCCCAAAGTTCAATAATCATTAATATTGATTTTTGGGAAGATTAAAACTAAGTGGAGTTTTAATGAATCTTTAATTAGATTGAAAAGTGAATGTGATAATTAAAATTATCAATTCAAGAAAATGATCGAGAATGGAGTATCACCAGTTTTTCTTCAAGTGATAGTTAAATCTATAATTAGATTTGAACATGAAATGGTAATTAATTTTTACCGATAACACCGTGGTGTTAGATATGGAGTATTACTAGCTTTTCTCCATGCGATGAATAGGTTGGGATTGGGAAAATAAACAAATGATTACTTCGGTAAGGTTCGCTAATCCCAAATAGTTTGGAAAACCTTAATTTGGTTTAAATTATGAAAAGAATTTTTGAATAAAAGAATATTATGGATTGGAATGAGGCATATGATGTGTTGTTATAGCACTTGATTATAAGATACGCAAGTTATTCGGAAAGACCGGGTTTAACCCATTCTGAATAACTGATACGACGAAAAGTTGAAGAGATTGAAGACGGTGCAAGACCGACGATCTTCACATCGAATGGATGGGTTGCTACTATTGCTCATGATTGGAGTAGCTATCTTGAAGGGGCTACAGTGGTAGCCGTCCGGAAGTACTTGTTGATTGTATGGATATGCGAGGGCCTCTCTCCTGTATTGGACATACGGGATGAAGAATAAGGTGCCTCCGGTTTCGTTCAGACCAAGAACGGACTTGTAAATAGATGGTGTGTCTGACATTGTATTCTTTTGTACTGTATTCGTTGATCTCTGCTAAATATATATCTGTTTGGTGGCGGAGAATTTATTCTCTTGCTTAACACCCTTCTCTGAGATGTAAGAGCTCAAATGTTATATATTGGCAGAAATCAGTGGTACAGTATGGATTGATAGTGTAGCAAGCTGAGATGCAGTGATCCAAACTTTTGTTGAAAAGCAAAGTTTGGTGGATGATGATCAAAACAAAGCTTTAATATAACATAGTTTTTTGTATCGTTAATTTGCGAGCTTCACACACCGGTATGGTGGAAAACTAATGGTTAGATAAATATACTTTAGAGATGAGGATAGACATCCTACGGGTTGTCATGGATTCGATCGACTGAGGTGATACTGGGTGTGGTCGCCCCACACCAGTAGGGATAGGGCACACCCCCCGATTCCCAGATGGGAAGAGTTAGTGGTGTTTTCCAATGCTTGAACGTAAGCTGCGGTAACTTGTTTCCTGGATAGTGCGGATGTGCATTACGGTGTTTTCGCATGCCTACGACGTAAACCGTGGTGAATTGCACTACGCGATCGATCTTTCGAATCAATAACCAACATGATGGAAATCCAAATTTCAAATACGACATTTTGTGGTTTTAATTGTATAATATATATGGCGACATAGTGGGATGAGGCGCTCATGCCGTCTATGATTGATACATTTATATTTGAAGTTGATTTCTTCACTTATAGTAACAATAAAAGATTAGTTTTAAAACGTATCAAGCATATTTGGCTATTATAAGGTAAAACTCTATCCTCAACTGCGTTCATTGTGTGATGGGACCTAAGTCTTATAATAGCTTCATTTTTCTTTATTTAGCATTGTGTTGTTTGTTTTAGGCACTGGTATTCTTGGGGGTAAACCAGTTTCGTGTTATACGACGTGGTCCCTTGATTTACCTTATTCTAAAAGTAAAGTTTCAATAACTATTTTAGTTCTCACACCAGTCCCATGACTGACCTAGAGTTTATTGTTTTAACCTACACTCTGGGTGCCCCTGTTTTCCATACGGACAGCTAGTAGTTTTGGTTTTGCAGATTTATTTATACAGGATCCTAGATTTACAGCTGGAGCTATATTCGGAACGCTCTGTATCCGTGTATTTCTTTCGGTTGTATTTGTCATTGTATTTCCGCTACGTGTTGTATTAATACATTTTGTTTCCGCTGCTTTGTATTTTAATCTCTGATATTTTTTTATGTAATATTTATTCATACTCTGAATATTCTTGTACTCTGATGTAAATTGTTGTAAATAGCAATGAAATGTTCTTTTGTTTGTGTTCCGATTTGTCTTGTTTTCGAAGCAGTCCGCCTTTTTGTTCGGTTTAGGCCGGTCGGTAAGCACAGGTCGCTACAGGCTGCTCTTAGCTCTTGAGCGATCTCGAAAGATTGTAAATACCGAATCAATTCAAAACACATCTTTAAGAGAAATACTTGTTCTGGAGGGCAAGATGTTGATTCATCTTTTTACAAGACCGTCACACTTTGAATTTACGACATCTGGATCGCTCGGGTCTTTAGCACGGACTTGAAAAGCATTTATTAAGCAATGGAAGCCACGAGAACTCGAAGTATCAGGTGGTTGGGATCTAGATCGACATAGCAACATGGCCTCGGTTCGGCTATATTTCGGTTCGACATAAAGCGTGATACTTCGTATCGGCCCTGAGAGATAGCCTCGGATCTGCGTACTTGTTTTGCCTCATATTGGCTTATGAGTTTGCTTCACCGGATCTGCTTAGAGGTCATACACTTCAGATCGGTGAAATCTGGGAGCATTTGGATGTGCTTCAGCTTAGCAAACTTGGATCGACAAGGACTACGCCGTGAATGGATTTGACACTTTGGGTTTGAGTGACAATTCATATGAATTGACCTACCTTTTCGGATGATGGGAACATGGACGGAGCAAAGCATGGAGTACCAAGGCATGGCATATGGCACTTTCCAGATCGTCCCCCTCCCCCTGATTGGTACCGATCCGAATTATGACGGTTCGGCCCGATCCGGACTCCTTCTCATGTTTGACCCGGTCTTCCTTACTCCGTCCACTACTTCTATTTCCGCGCCACTACCTCTTACCGAACCAGATTCCTATGCACCTATAAGTACTCTTGGAAATGGTCATCTAGGGAATCTTTTTTCAGTCTCCTACGCTCAAAGGTTGCTGTTTTGGAGATTAGCTCTTTTCCTCCTCAAATTTCTTAGATGAAATCAATTATAAATGTAGTCAACGTTATCAACAAGAGACTTCAATGAGTGGACGCAGGCTTGATTGTTAAGCCACTATAAAATCGTTGTGCCCCTTTGTTTTATTTTGTTATGTATTTGGATCAACTTGACTATTTCGTGATTGCAACTTTGATTTGGGTATTGGACTTGATAGAAACAAAAATTAACTCAAAAATATGTACGTATGTGTGGTGATCGATTATTTGAATACAAAATTAAACACAAGTGATGATACAATGATCTGAATCGTTGATCCTTTGATCGTTGTATGAGATGTCTAATCAACGGATAATTCAATGGTAAAACTTTGTTGTGTCACTAGTGACTACATTTTCTATTCTAGAAGATTGCATAAATGTGCACGAGTGCGCACATATATATATGAAGAGAGAGCGTGCATTTCATTTTTATTCGATAACATTTTGTCAGCATAAGAACATCATCTTCGCAAAATATTATTCCACTCCAATATTCTTTATCTGCTAGCAGAAATTACCTAATACATTGTATATTTAAAATACTTGGGTTGCGCTCGTAGGTCTTAGATGTCCCTTTTTTTGTTAGCCATGCGTCACAAACAAAATATGGTCATTTGTCCTTGTGGAGCAAATGATTCAAAAACCTTTTGATGATGTCGTACGCGTACGATGCCAACATGAGTTCTTTTTAATTATTACTCTGTTTTCGCCGTTTGAATATCTCGTTTATCAATAATTACCGCATTTGAATACTTCTAGTTGTCCCATTTAAATGGTTTTCTGAAAACTGTAACACTTACTTTATTTAACTTTCTAATTTGTTTAAATGTCTCATTTCGTTTAACGCATACGCACCCTTGCTATAATAACTGATTTATAAATATTAACTTGGCGGCCAATGGATATCAGGATATTCTAGTATTTTTTGGCCCAGATGATTTTATGATATGTAGATGCTTCCTGCAAAAGAATATCAAATTCGGTTAAGGCATGGGCAGAGTGCCTATGAAATGTACGATTGTTTGGTTATTTCCTTGAACATGCATAAACCGAAAATTAAAAGAGGCATTCTGTTAATAGGACGAGAAGCTATATACCTTATCTTTCAGAAACATACTTGCACCTCACATCCATCACAAGCACCTGTGTAGATAAGAATCTCAATGGAAGCAGCTCAGATTTTCTCTCCTAATTCCTACATCCCTCTTTTAGAAAGATGCTCAAACTTGGAACAAGTAAACCAAATTCATGCCCAAATGATCAAAACTCGTCTCATACACCATAACATTCCCACTAGCAAACTATTAGCCGCATTTTGCAAAATTTCACTAAACCATTCCCTCTGTTTCTTCCAGAAAGTAAAAGCACCAAACACTTACATGTACAATACAATCATCAAAGCATTCTCCCGCAGCAAACACAATCAAGAACAATCAATCTTCCTCTACAGCCAAATGCTATACAATGCTACTCCCCATAATCTCCATACATTTCCTTCCCTCATCAAAACATGCCAAAATCTTCAAGACACTCAGCAAATTCATGCTCATGCGATAAAGTTCGGGTTTTCCTCCAAAATACATACAGCCAACGCTCTTCTTCATTCATATACTAACTTCTACTCACAGATTGATGTCGCTAGGAAATTTTTCGAGCAAATGGAAGAGAAAAATGTTGTATCATGGACCTCAATCATGAATGGATATGTTGCAAGCTCTAACTACAAGGAGGCCTTATACCTTTTCCATGCAATGCAAGTGAGAAATATTGAGCCTGATAGGGTGACATTGGCGTGTGCATTATCGGCTTGTGCAGGTGTGGGTGCACTCGACCAGGGTCAATGGATACACACCTACATAAAAAGGAATAGAATACAGTTAGATAGTACACTGTCTTGTGTACTTGTAGACATGTATTGTAAATGTGGTGAGCTTGATGGAGCTATGAAGATATTCGAGAAGAGTAAATACAAACGATGTGTTTCAGTCTGGACATCGATGATAACGGGTCTTGCAATGCATGGAAAAGGGATGGAAGCTATTGAACTTTTTACGGAGATGGAGGTGATGGGGATTAAGGCTAATGAAATAACTTTCACAGCGGTTTTAACAGCATGTAGCTATTCAGGTTTTATCGATAAGGGCAAAAGATTATTCGACAGAATGGTGACATGTTATGGGGTTAGACCATCAATAGAGCATTATGGTTGTATGGTCGATCTTTATGGCCGAGCTGGACTATTAAAAGAAGCCGAGGAGCTGATTTGGGGAATGCCCATGAAACCAAATGCTGTTATTTTAGGTGCATTGCTCAATGCCTGTAGAATATATAAAGACTACGACAGAGGAACGCGAGTAGGTAAAAGGCTCATCGAATTGGAGCCAAGCCACGGTGGTAGACACGTAAATTTAGCAAGCATGTACGCGGCGAATGGTGAATGGGATAAGGGTGTGCATGTCAGGAGAACCATGAAAGAAAATGAAGTTAAGAAATTGCCAGGATCAAGTATCATAAGTGTTGATGGAACGAGTCACGAGTTTTTCTGTTGGAAGTAGATTGAATCAAGATACGAACATGTTTATGAATATTGGAATGGGATAACCCATCTTTTGTGGAAAAAGTGATCATAGACAAGTGGATCAACACTAGATCTAGAAGGGCAAAAAAAAACAGTTATATAGCATTATCAAGAGTCTTAAAATATGATCCAAATTTAATTTTAACAAAAGAAATCCTTCGTTATACATGTATCAACCTCATATATACACTTATCTTTTTTGAAATAGCTTGCGACCTGATAATAACTGCAACTCCAATATAAACATTCACTCTAATACAATGCAGCCCACCACTAATATGTTCAAATTTGTGGCAACGAATCATGCCTTCTGTTGAAGTTGAAAGAGCAAAACACAGACCCGTTAGTATTCATTTACTTTTACAGTGATTTTAACATTGATTCAGGTTTTAACAACGCAAGTAGTCGTCCTTACAAGGAAGGGATGGGATTCTAGTTTCAATGTTTTATTTAAAAGAGTGCTTGCAGCATTCTTGGAATTGATAATTATGCTCGATAAATTTGTATACAACATTCCTTGATTTATGAGACCATTTTAGACTATGTTTGGAAAAAACTGAATAGAATTAATTCGCCTACCGGAGCACTACGGCAAATTATCAAACTAGCAAGATGCAATACTACGGTTCGCACCCATATTTTGTGTTGGCAAAGCTACAGGTTTCTTCTTGCTAGGTTAGATTCTGCTATTGACAATTACGTAAACCACCAAAACATTACTTGATACCTCATAAGCATATTTTGAAAAACAAACAATTTTGAAGACGAACTTTACAAAATGAAAAAAAAAAAAAAAAAACTGTTTTTCTTTTCTTTTTTCAATTTTTCTTTGTTTTCAACTCGTGAAAAAAAGCAGAAACAATTCACCATTCCATTATCCATTCAACTTCTACATCTTCTTTCCATCTCTTTAATCATCTCTGCACTCTTTGTTAGTGCGACAGAAGGATGTTTTGATGATAACAATAACAAATATAACAAGTATTGATACAAAATATATTTGCAATTATTACTAATGAATATGTATATATGTGTATATATATATATATATATATATATATATATATATATATATATATATATATATATATACACACACATATGTATATATATATATATATATATACATATGTGATAACTTTCCAACCGTTTTTCGTTTTTAATGGCAGACGACTCTGCTCTATAACTAACTCATGATTTCCTCCATCACGATCGCAACCTCCTTTTTCATCTATTAATCCATCGTCTCCATCAATCAGTGCAAATCCTCATGTAAATCCATCATCCTCTTCTAATAATAATAAAAAAACAGGATCAATCTGAATCGGGTAATAGAAGTTTGAACTTTGTGAAGCTGGCTTCTGAATATGTTGTCATTCCTAAAAATGTTTATAAAAAATCAGAAATAGCTTGGATATATATATATATATATATATATATATATATATATATATATATATATATATATATATATATATATTATTGCTCTGATGCCGATTCATTTTCGCCTATCAACCATAAGTTGAAGGAATATGGTTCAAGGGTTTGGAAACCATCTGGTACCTTCAATATCCATATTTCTCCTAGCTTTAACTTTGTTGTTCAATTTGAAAGTAAGGCAGATTATTCTCGTATTATTGAATGTTCTACATATTCATATTTTGGTAGACTTCTATTTGTTGAAGCATGGTGTCCTGGCTATGATTTTAGTAAAAAAAAACAATGTGATGTTGTTCAGATCTGGGTTAGATTGCTTGATCTACCTTTGGAATTGTGGACAAAAGATGCTATACAAATGGCAGCCAGTTTTATATCAATTCCATTACTGATAGATGAGAATACTGCAGACACAACAAAACAGATCTATTACAATGGGCAATGCCCGTTGTAATAGGGGTTTTACAACAACCAGTATGTCCGTTGTATTAGGCCATGTTGTAATATGTCATCTTTTACAACGGACAATGAACGTGGTAACAAGCGGTTGTAATAGACTTTTGACAACGGTCATATATTGTTGTTGTCGTTGTTCAAATAGTACACATAGTGTTTTCCCTCTATTTACAAAACCACCTATACATACACTTCCTCACTACATTTCACTCGTATACATTGACTCCTCACTATACACTTATTCACTCATATACACATACACAGTCACTCACACTCTCACTATAGTTTTAGTCTTCAGCTTCTTGCTTCAGAGTTTATACAACTTTGAGCCCAACATATCACACCCCTCTCAGCCATGCATTAGCAAGCAACTATTCTCCATCTCAGTATGTGTAAAACAGGCCCCCGCTTGTAGTAACCTTCCATTCTAACTGTCAAAAACTAGAGTTATTCAATACTTGCCAAATGGGTGTAT
The DNA here is from genome assembly GCA_030737875.1 of Allium sativum. NCBI lineage: Eukaryota > Viridiplantae > Streptophyta > Magnoliopsida > Asparagales > Amaryllidaceae > Allium > Allium sativum. Next base: position 385,950,613 of record CM060921.1, read on the forward strand.
TATGTTAATCGACTATTCATTGAAACCTGAAATGCTATTTACATGAGCACGGAAAACTAAACTAGCGTGTATTACTTGATACGAAATTGTCTTAATCATATCAACACTGACATTAGTTTAGTGAAAGAAAGTGAATAACATAAGATACTTAATACAAAATTCATATAAACTGATGATGGGTGTATGGATTAACTTAAATAAAATTAAATAGAAAAGAAGAGTTAGCTAACATAGGCCCAACTTAAGCTAATGGGTTGTTTTCATATAGTTGCCTTATCATCTTAGGCAACAAAGCTTTGACATCTATCCTTTGAAATATATTGTACATAGCAGCATCAAAATTACCTCTTAGATCTTCCAATTGGCCTAACAGTGCACGTGCTTCTTTGTCAAACAAATCGATCCCTGGTAATTCAACAGCAGTTCAAAAAACAAGGTCTTGTAATGTAAGCATATAACATGTTACACCTAAAAGCAGTTCTAAAGCAAAACTGCTGATACCTAAAAGCAGTATCAAAACAAACTAATTGAACCAGAATTATAGACACTGGAACACAACATCAACAATAAAAGACTGAACCAAAATGATAGATGCTCTAACACAACATCTTTGAACCAAAAAGCATTTTTTTTTCATTTTTTTTAGAGGAAAAAAAAGGATATTTGAAATCTGTGTAGCATGTTTGAATAATTAGTTATTCAGAAGAAGTGTGGCTAGTAAACAGCAGGTGAATATCTCATCTACAAATCAACTATACCAGTCGAGGAAAAGAATTGAAAATGTAAGAACAAACAAGAAAAGCATGAGAAATGTTCTGCTGCTGCTATTTCTTTTTATTGCTTGCGTTAGTTCCTTGTTTCCCAGCTCCAAAGTTATAACATCAATATACATCACCTTAATCTTAAAAGTAAAAGATATAATAACCACGACCCCAAAGTTGAAAGAACTGAATCTAGCAAAATCTTACTCACGGCATTTTTAACTCTGAAAGAACAACATGATTGAAAAAGAATAACCATGGAAATCACTTAATACTCCAGATATAACTCAGTAGTACATAATGATACATTCCATTTAGTCAGATTCAATTCCTTTACCAAGTTTCCAGGAGTAAACAATTGCATGGTAAAACATAATTCAATGAATCAACATCACTAAAATGACCAAAAATGAGTTAGGGATTACATGTAGCCAAGCACCTGGAGCACAACCAAGATCAAGAACTGAAGCGCCCCCATGAATCTATTAAAACTGCTTTTGCAACTGGAGGAGCTAAGAAAACAGAACAAATATGAAAAAGATGAACAGCTTCCTGACCAAGATTTAGAAGTTAAAATTTAAGCAAATTACGAGAATAAAAACCTTAAAAGCGGATCGGGCAACATATCCTAAGCGCTGAGCCTCTCTATAGAAGAAATCATGTGTTCTGCTCATTTGGTTTTGCACGGTCGAGCAGACAAGAGGAAAGGGAGAAGACAGAGAGTCGTGATGGCGAGCACAAGCTAGAATGTTAGGGATTTTGACATTTTTCTGATTTGGGGATTTCTAGTCTAATTGAGGCGGCTGCTTTATTGGATTAGTGAAGAAGACAAGTGAAGCAAAATGAATTGCTTCGTGTTCTGTTATGATGAATAAAAAATGGAAGAGCCAAAATTTCGGTGGGATAGCTAAAAATTTCATGTTATGGAGCCAAAATTTTGACCATGTAGAGTCAAAACAACTTTCAAGCAAAGTTATAATTTTCTATAAAAGCAAAACGTAATCTTATTTATACATGTTAAAAAAATTAATTATAAAATAAACATTCAAATACAGAAGAAATTAATGATTTACAACGTGATAACCATATCATTCAATTTTATTTTTTTTCTTCAATATTTTTTAATTTCGTGTAATTTTGAATATTTTCTAAATTTTTATGGATGTTAATTTTCATGATAATAAAAAAACTGTTAAAAATTGGCTTTTATTACAAGTGGTAAGTGAAAAGATTGTAACAAAAAAATAGTATGTATAAATTATTAATTAACATGTATATATTGTTAATTATTAATTTTCAACATTATTTTTAATTTTTAATTGTAATATTATTAATCGTAAATTATTAATATTTATTTTTAGTTAAAAATTATTATATATTTAATATTGAAAACTCGATATTACTTACTAATAATTGGAAAGTAAAATTAGGCATATTGATTATAAATTATTATACATGTGATATTAATTACTCAATTTTACTTACAAATAACTAAAAATAAAGTAATTACTCGATGCTAATTACTCGATTTTTCATGTAGTGTAGTAATGTTATTAATCATAAATTGTTAATGTTTATTGTTAATTATAAATTATTGATATTGATTACTGGATATATATTACTTACTAATAACTAGAAAGTAAACTTAAGTTTGTTAGAATACTGATTATATATAATAATTAGTAATTAGAGATTATTTATTAATAATCATTAGTTATTATAATTTATAAATGACTTATATAATATTATTAATGATTGATTATTAAATATTAATAAATAATATAATATTATTAATGATTAGTAATTAGTAGTATAATATTATACTTAATAATAAGTAATATATGATTAATGATTAATTACTAAATAATCAAAATTAATTTTAAGGAAGTATTGTAATTATTAATTATTGAGTGTCAAAAATTGGCATCTATTACAACAGACATTTTGTGGCCGTTGTAAAATAGATATCTATTACAACGGACATTTTGTGACCGTTGTAAAATAAATTTCTATTACAACGGGCCTAAAAATGATCATTGTAATAGCATTTATTACAACAGGCATTATATGCCCGTTGTAAAAAAGGGTGTTGTATAGGCACCTATTACAACCGTCCGGAAAATGACCGTTGTAATAGCAGTCTATTACAACGGGCAACAAACGCCCGTTGTAAAATAGAGGTTGTAATAGATCTGTTTTGTTGTAGTCCATAAACGGTTTACAAAATTTGTGAGAGTGCTTATTTAAATTGATACTCAAACTGATTTAAAAAACTGAAATAACTATTTTACTACACAATGGTGCCAAAATAAGTATTTCAGTGGAATACGAGTTTATACCTGAGAAATGCTTGCAGTGTCTGCAGTGTCATTTATTTGGTCATGATGAGGATACACATGAGGTAACTAATGATCCTCGGTGGATTCCTCCTGACACTCAAAATGAAACTATTGAAAATAATGCTGAAGACATAGGTGGTGATTCTTCAACAGAACCAGTCCAATCTGTATCAAAGAAGATAGATGATCTCTCTTTTCTTAATCCTAAGTGTAACGAGTCGGATTTCGCCCGACCCGATCGATCGCAAAATCGACCAAGACCATTCAAAACTCGAACACGTTAACTTTGGGAATACAACATATTAGGACAACAACAACAGACTTTTATAAACATCATAATAATGTTACATCAGAGTACATTGAATAAAATTACAACGGAAGATAAATTACAATATTTTAATACATTGCATCGGAAATAAAATCACTAAGGCAGCGGAAGACAACTATGCTCTGGACACAGCTTTAGGCTTCAATCCAGAATCCTGCTCGAGATAAGAACCTGTAGACAAACTACTCGACTGCCCGTGAGGAAAAGAGGGCACTCGAGTTTGCAAAGTGAAACAAACTACGAGTCAGTCATGGGACTGGTACGAGAAATCAAACTTAACTAATCTAACAATAATAGGGCAAATCCAAGGACTACGCCGCTAACGTGGAACGGGTTTACTCCAATGGATTGCCGTGCATAATTAAAGGTAAATCGTAAAACAACGCAATGCTTTTTAGAAAAATAAAACCATTATAAGACTCAAGTCCCATCACACAATGCAACGCAAACCGAAGGATAGAGTTTTACCTTATAATGGTCAAAAGATGCTTAATATGACAAAAACGGATTTGATATTATTATTAGTGTATATATGTTTCAAAAACATTTCAATCATAATGTATCAATCCTAGACGGCATAGTACCCCATCCTACTATGTCGCCATACTAGTAATACAATCAAAACCGCATGGTGATGTATTGGAAATTGTGTAACACCCCGTATTTCTGTTAACACTAAAGTTACTAATTTAATAATAAATGTATAAAGGGAGATGTATCTAATGTGCATACAAATTTAATAATAAATGTGTAAAGGGGAGATGTATCTAATGTGCATACAAATTTAATAATAAATGTGTAAAGGGGAGATGTATCTAATGTGCATACAAATTTAATAATAAATGTTAATAATGTACATTAAGAAAGTAATTGTGAACATAATTGGCTTCTTTTTAGAACGGATGGCTTTGATTAACCTTGGCTTCATCGACGGCTCAAATTAACTTGCAATCCTATATAAACAGCCCCCTAATCTCCTTCTCTTTGCATCATTCTTCTCTAACCTTATGTTGCACAAATTCTTGATGGACATGGCTTCTTCTTCTTCCTCTAAATCTAAATAAATAAATTAAAATAAAATATAAATCAAGACGAGGATATCCTGCTCAAGTCTTTCAAGAGAAGATTCAAAACAAGTTAGGATTCAAGTAAAGATTCAACGGCTTCAAGCAACGCTATCTTTCTATTCTTTTCTAGATCCAATCAATGTAAGTCGGTTACTTTTTAGATTTGAACGCCTTTTCTATTTGTGACATGAAATTAAAAGAATATAAGAAATATGCCTTATCATTTCATTGAATCTGTGCTTGTTTATGACTTTGGATCTGATTCTTGATTATGGCCTAGAACACATTGTGACTAAATTGCCAGTGCTTAAGATTATGACTATGGAACTGTGGCCTTTGAAACCATAAGCCTTTGACTATGAACATAAGCCTTTGACTAGGATCATAAACCAATGCCTATGACTATGACAAGGACAATAGTGGATAATTACCTATGATTCATGAACATGATATTATTGCCTAGGATTATGACTGTGAGATTGGATCTAAACTTGATTATCTATTGAGTTTATTCTTAATTATACCTGGATCTTGATTATGAGAATTTATCTATTAAGTTAGATCTACCCATATACTTGAACCTATGTTATTTGTTCAACCCTTTTTATGTCATAATATTATCAGATCTATAGGCCTTCGATGCTTTAATCAATTTATTCAGCGTAATTTGTTAGATCTGTGATTAGTGAATTATCATCTTCTGCCAGTCATTATGTCTATCTTTTCATGGCATTTTGGTTCATTCCCTTTTTATCCACGAATCTAGATTTATCTATAATCTAGGATGAAATCACAATTACACGAACGATGGGAATACAATTTGGGCAAATCATAAATTTGACTTAAACATGGTTGTAAACTTGGAAATTGGCATAATGTGGAACATTAACATAATTATGATTGACATAATTCAGAACATGTATTATGGCATGTTTATTAGAACGCAAATTTGAAAATTTGACATGAATTATGGAATATGTAATTTGACATATTAAATTTAGTATTGGCAAGTAAGCTAAGTTTTAGGCGTAAACGGTAAACTAGAATAATAATTCCAGTCTTGCCATAAACTGTAAATTAGGCTGTTAAATCAGAATTGGGTCAATTAAAGTTAATTTGGCATAATAAGTATATTAGCACAAATTTTGAATTTAGTCATAATTGTGAGTAATTGTCATGTTTAGAATAATCATGGTTAGTGACACTTAATTTGGTATAATTTACATACCAAAAACTATAAATATGATATATAGGGAAAATGGGCCATAATAATAAATGTTGACAATGAACATTAAAAGAGTAACAATGGAATAAGTAAATTAGGGAAAATTTACTTATAAAATTTATCCTAAATGAGAAAAGTAAATTTAGACAATACGAACATGCTTAACCCGAGGTTGGATTGAGTTGTGATGTAAACCCGCCCGGCTGTCCAGTTGTAACACCCCACCTCCGCCAGGGTGGCTCTTACAAGCACTCTGACTTTGGAGGGGCGTTTGAATCAGGTAAACATGCATAATGATATATCAAGGCAGAACAAGAACATATGTATATATGTAAACAGAGTAAATAACATAGATAAAACAGCGGAAGATTTCAAACCATTTCAAAACAAGTCTGGTACAACATAATGTCAACTTTCCAAATACACAAGTCTAGATAAAAACAACATTACTGAAAGACTGAAATACATAAGTACTATCCCCAAAATAAGTGATAACCATAGCTAGCTTCATGTCAAGACCGTACATGAGCTAAAATCCCACAAGCAAGCGATCAGAAATCCAAGCTAAGCTCCAAAATTCCCACCCTGAGAACCTAGGGGGGGAACGGAAGAAAAGAGGCGAAAGAAAACAGGTCAGTCAAAAAGACTGAGTAAGCCCTACTACAATCAATGTAAACTGATAAAGTTGATTGGCATGAGAAGCAGGGATGAACATAAGGATAACAACATACTAGCATGATGATTAACTAACAAGGTAGATAAAGGTGTCATCGCATAATCAGGTTTAAGGTTTTTGCACCACAGGTGTACTAGCAAACTAACATGACTTGAATAAGCAAGTATTGATCCCTTGGCCCAAGCTTTGGCCCAATAACATGAAGTGACCCTAATACGAGGTCCAACCAAACGGTCTAGTCGATCGGCTCCCTAAGCAAAACTCGTCACGTGTTGGTGTCAATGCGGCCCAAACATAATTGTAGTCAGACTGTGCAGGGTCTCCCGTCGGGTGTATCAAGCCCTAGGGTGTCAACCCCTGGACACCATAAACATAAGTGCACAGTCTCGATCTACTGGTACCCATGCATGCTTTCCCCGGCTTCGGACTATGTGCACGACCATAGTCCACCCGGAACTACACCGGCGTACCACTCTGCCGTCGCTTTTGGTCACTTACCTCAAGTCCAGTAATCGTGCCCCCACCCTAGCCTAGTCCCTAGGGTCATAATGATACAAACTTGGGATTACTGCTGGAGTGGACCCCCATTGCTAGGATTTTTCTAGTGGGTTAAGTACGGTTTAACCCTCTTGCTAATCATGGATTAACTTGGTTAAGTGTAACGATGAGTTCACGACTTAACCCTGATTAATCTACCAAGCCCAAATTGGTTAAGTATTAAGTGGACCATGACTTAACCCTAATCATGAGGCATTAATTAATTTTAATGCGCCTTAACATCTCACATTAGACCTTGTTGTGGTTACTAGTTAAGCCGGGCGGGTCCGGGTAGCTTTACACCACGACTTGGTCTAACCTCGGGTTCAAGGTACAACATGACCAACTTCTCACATTGGGTCCTATTGTTTGTAGCAACTAGTTAAGCCGGTCGGTTCCGGGTAGGTTTACGCTACAAACTCAACCCAACCTCGAGTTGGTCACACTTATATTTTCTAAGTGTCATGTCCATCATGTTTCCAAAACATGTTACAAATTTTCAAGCATTTGGGTAGACCTAACTTAATAGGTAAATTCCCAAAGGGTAGACCTAACTTAATAGGTAAATTCCCAAGCTTATGTTTTTATGTCTTTTAAGTTTACCCAACCCCAAACGCAATCCCATCGCTTACATATCGCAATAGTGCATAAAGGATAGAAAGAGGGAACTTGGCATAATCATGACATAAAGGTGTTGAAGCCACAAGTTTAACATGGTGGCATATGAAATGTACATATGTTCATATACTTGCATATTACATTTTAGGCCTCAAAAGCATGCATAAAACCAAACTTAGCATATTGGTGATACATGGTGATAAATGATATGTAGAAATGGCCATAAGTTCGCATTTAGCCTTACATGCAAGTTATCATAAGAGATATGATAACCTACATGTTGCCAAAATGCAACCTTTAGCATAAAGCTTGAAGCTTTAGGCTCATAAACCCAAGATAAGCTTGCATAACATGATAACATGAGTGAGATGATCAACCCAAACTTGCATACATAACATGGCAACTTGCATATCATAACATAACAAACTTGAATACATAACATGATAGACTTGCATATTACATCATAGTAAACTTGCATAACATATCATGATAAACTTGCATATCATATCATAGCATACTTGCATAACATGATAAACTTGCATATCATATCATAATGATCAAACACAACTTGCATCATTCATTAGCTTTAGAGTTTAAATATGAAAGTAGAAAAGGGCTTACAATGCTTATGAAGACTCAAATGAGTATAAGCAAATATAAGATTGAGCCAAAGCCCTTATGCAATCAAATAGACCCAAAATGCAAGCTCTAATAGAAAAACCCTTGAGCCAAAATGATCAAAACTCTTTCTTTATGATGCAAATATAGAAACTTGACTTGAATGCAAGCTAATGATGCTCATACAAGCTTGAAAACACTTGTATGCATGGAAAATCTCTCATAGAAATTTATTTAGGAATTTTATGAAGAGAGTGGAGGCTATGAGAGGATTGATTTTACCATAGTTTAGTTGTATGAATGAATAATGATGATTTAGGGTTAGGTTAGGGCCTTATTTATAGAGATTAGGACTAGTTTTAGCCTTAGGATTAAACCCTAGTTCCAATCTCAGCCCTCAAAACCGAATCTGGCCCCCAAACTCAACACAAACCCAAAATGGTGCACCAGGCAAAACTGCCCGGCTGGACCAAGTCGACAGCCAAGTCGACAAGGCTGTCGACTTGGGTCCAACCAAGTCGACTCCCAAGTCGACAGGGCTGTCGACTTGGGTGCTCTAGCGGGAATTTTCCCGCCTGGCCCAATCTTACCCTAATCTCCAATTTCAAACTTGAATTTGAAATCTGTTTTTACTTTGGAATTTTCTGAAAACTTCGTTGGGCCTTAATCGGGTCATACGGACTCCGATTTTCGAAAACTCGGACTCTATTTCGCGTATTTTTCCGAGACGAACGCAATGGCATAGCCCGTTTCCCTTGATTCAGATTTATAAATTAAATTCTGCCTCGATTTACGTTATAACAGGTTATTGAAAATACGGGTTGTTACATTCTCCCCTCCTTAAAGGATTTCGTCCCCGAAATCTTCAAGTTAGGAAGAACGTATCCTACCATCCAACATCCATCTACTCAAAACATCATCCACGAGCAATCATTGTCCTTACAAGATTCTAAATGTTGTATGAACATATGCAAAGGTGTGTGTATATGTACTTATCTAATGCAAATATCATCAATGCAAATTATGTTAGTGAAATGAATCCATATGTATGCAATTCCTAACATAATGTATAACATCTATATGTGTGCACATAACATACATCCATATGCAACATCCATGTGATAACACAAAAAATTTCATCCATGAATAAGCGTAAACACTCATGCATATGCAATATGAGGAGTGTGTGAGCCAATCTAGTGCCTAACGTGTATAATGCATCCACGAGTAACCACTTGCAAACACTTGCAACCACTTACAACCATCAAGCATAACATGCTTCAAACACATGTTTCATCCAAAGGGTTTCTGCCTAAGGTTCTCATGACAAGATTAACATAATAAACTAGATAATCAAGACAAACATGGATAGCAAAAGATATGCTACAAAGAGATCGGGAAGATAAGCAGGATATACTCATTTCGGAATACAAGAAATCCCTTACTAACCCAACCCATATTCTATAAAAGCCCAAAAGGTTTAGTCAACCTAATGGACCCCTCCAAACCCTGACATGTATTACTAGCCAATAAGTCATACCTCCTGACAGAAATAGGACCGAGAACGGGACCGAGAGGATATATGTAAAAAGATAACATACGAGTAAGTTCCACAGGAAAACAAGGATCAAGGATATGCTCTTAAAAAGAGATATGATGCGCGTATCTAGCCTTCAGTCTTCTAAGTCACGTTTCCTTGAGCTTAACTCCACTGTGCTTTGACCGTCTTTTACTTCATGATTCCTTGGCTTCTTAACTCTTATTTCCAAATATGAGTTGGAACCCATTTCATTGTCGCCTCTCGTCTTCCTTCATCACTTACCCTTCTATCATTCTTGGCTTAAACATAACTACGACCTCATGGTTTCATGCAAGCTCTCCAAAATTCACTAGTGAATCCTGGATCTCGTTTACTTACTATAAAGTATTCCACGCAGCAGAACCTTTCTTGGAAATACCAATCCACGTTGCCAATTGCTCTTACTAACGTGATTTTCTATAACTCATGCTTGAACAAAATGAACCATCCGCCTGTGAACGATAGGCCGTACTTAGATTCAGTTGCTTGCCCATGACTTCCCGTAGACTATCCCAAAACTGGCTAGTGAAGATTGAGTCATGGTTACTAACTATACTTTAGGTAACCTCGTGCAACCGCCTTATTTCTTGAAAGTAAACTGTTGCTAGCTATGATGCAGTCCTTTTGCTCTTTACCGGAGTGAAATGAGCACTCTTCGTGAGTCTACCTACTTGCTCGTATTCCCTTTTCTTGATCTAGGCAGTCCATCCACGAAATCCTTCGTGACGCTTTTCCCTCTTCCATTACGGGGACCTCCAATGGATATAATAGCCCACCGGGCTTCTATGACTCGGCCTTTAACCTGTTGGCACAACATGCACCTTGGGACAAACTCGGCCACCTCCTCGGGTGATGTGCATCTTCAAGAACCTTCTTTCTCTCATCGCGTCTTAGCCATCCCTTGTCATCTATAGCGAGGTGACTTACCATCTCGCCTCGAATCAACTTGTCCATGATCTCGACTAACTGCGGGTCTTCTTTCTGTGAAGTCCCTACTTGATCTAGAAGGGTAGGTCTAAACTCAAGGGACGCTAACTGACTAATTAAACTGAGAGAACTTCTTACTTCAATTGTCCTCGTCGGAGCTTTTCGGTTTTGAACCGCGACCACTTTAACAGGATACACCACTAAGCCTTGCTTAGAAACTATGTGCCCAAGAAATCTAACTCCTTTTTCTCCAAAATGACATTTGGAGGGCTTGGATTTCAACTGATGGGCTCTAAGCGTATCCATCACCTCCTTGAAATGTCTAGCATGTTCTTCCTCGTTCTTTAAGAAAGTCAGGATATCGTCTACAAAGACTACCACAAACTCGTTCAGGAACTCCCTAGACACCCTACTCATCAAGTCCACGAAGTAGGCGGGTGCATTAGTCAAACCGAATGGCATGACCAGCCATTCTAAGAATCCATCTGGAGTTCTGAACGCAGTCTTGTCTATTCTATCTTCAGCTGCCCTGAGCTGATGGAATCCAGTAGCAAGATCAAGAGAAAACAGATGTTCCTACAAGCTGATCGAACAAATCATCGATCCTTGGCAATGGTTGTCTATTCTCTTTGTTTAGCTCACGATAATCAACACCAAGTCGGAGAGAACCATCTGCCTTGGTAGTAAATACTACAGGCGCTCCCCATTCAGACATACTTCGTCTAATGAAGTTCTTCTCAAGCAACTCCTTGACTTGCTTTCTTAACTCTCATCTTGCGGGGCCACGTGCCTAACCGGCCACGAAACTATCTTGGCATTATCAACCAGATAAATGCGGAAATCCATCTCCCGTTTAGGGGTAACCCCCTTCACTTCACCCAAGATATCAGGATATTCTCGGACCACCCTCACCGATTGCAAACTATCGATAGACGAGTTGAGGGATTCAAGATAACACAACATGACGGGACTCATAGGGATACTAGAAATTTTTAGGGTATTACCGAGGCGAGTCATGAGCCTCACAACCCTATGCTCAAAAATCAAGGATGGCTCCAAAACTGGACAACCAATCCATGCCCAAAATCAACCCATACCCCATGAAACCGAGAATATAAGCATCACGCGAGAATTCTATACTCAAGATAGAGATTTTCAAATCCACGTAGATAATAGACAAATGGGCGTAAACCCCAATTGGATTTGAAACACACACGGGATCACTAACTAGACTAGTACTTAGGTGCAAACTTTCAACTAGATCAGATGAAATAAACTATGCGATGCACCAAAATCAAACAAGGTACGAACAGGAAAATCAGAAATGTAAACAAGACTTCCGACAGAAACACTACCTCGATCATGAGCTGAAAGAACGATGTTGAGGGGATGAACTCGCCCTCCAGATGGTCTTGCACACTGAGTCTGACCTTGCCCTTGCTTCTTCGGGCAATCTTTGCTGAAATGTCCAGTCTCACCGCAGAAAAAGCATTCACCACTCTTCCATTTTCTCTTCCTACAATCCTTAATAAGATGCCCAACTGAACCGCAATAATGGCACTTCCTCTTGTCGTTATTGCCCTTGCTATTGTTGTTCCCCTTGTTGCCTTGACTCTTGTTCTTGTTCTTATTGCCTTGACTGCTCTGACCACTTGGATTACCCTGATTTCCTTTCCACTGGGAATCAGTCTTCTTGGCTTGAGTATCATTCATCTTGATCTCCTTCTTGTCACTCCTATTCTCTTCATTGAGTAGGGCCATATTCACCAAACTCTCGAAAGTTTCCCCCAAGGGTATATGAGAAATGGCCAAACCATGTAATGGCTCGTTTAATCCTAGAGCAAAGTATAGGGCCTTCTTCTGAGCTGTGTTAACCAAGTCTAAACCGAACCGAGCGAGTTGATTAAACTTATCCATGTATTCCCTAATAGTCATGCCCCCTTGCTTTAGTGATAGGAACCTTAGTCCAAACTTTCCCCGAAAGTCATCCCAAGTCTCAATTGGCCTAGTAGCGGTGGTGACCACCCACCAACGTGCAGCTTCTTCCTTTAGCAACCACACTGCTAATAAAACCTTCCTACGGTCATCTATATCAAAGAAGGCAAAAAGATCTTCGGTTTCTTTCAACCAATTCTTTGCCTCTACATAAGTCTCTGTTGCAAAGAAATTATTGCCACCCATCGCCTTAAAGTCCTTGCAAATCTTTGCGAAGTCAGCTTGAGGATGCTGAGGGGGAGGAGGAAGAGGAACCTCAGCAACAGGAGGAGGAGGAACATTAACTACTGGAGGAGGAGGAGGAACATCTGCGGGGCCGGCTTCGGTCGCCCTAGCCTCCAAAAGTCTCCTATACCAAACAGGTACGTGTACTCCCTCCGGAATGGCAAAGTTATCGGCCATACTGAAAACGAAGAAAAAGATAGATTTAGAATGGAGTAAAACGAAGGAATTTTTGCTAATGGCTTTTTGGGGAATAGACTTTTCTTTGGAAAATACTTTATACTTGGTTTTGAAAATAGTTTTCCAAAGTTTTAAAAAAAAACTTTTTGTCCCTTCTCGTAAACCATATGCTCTGATACCAAATGTAACACCCCACCTCCGCCAGGGTGGCTCTTGCAAGCACTCTGACTTTGGAGGGGCGTTTGAATCAGGTAAACATGCATAATGATATATCAAGGCAGAACAAGAACATATGTATATATGTAAACAGAGTAAATAACATAGATAAAACAGCGGAAGATTTCAAACCATTTCAAAACAAGTCTGGTACAACATAATGTCAACTTTCCAAATACACAAGTCTAGATAAAAACAACATTACTGAAAGACTGAAATACATAAGTACTATCCCCAAATTAAGTGATAACCATAGCTAGCTTCATGTCAAGACCGTACATGAGCTAAAATCCCACAAGCAAGCGATCAGAAATCCAAGCTAAGCTCCAAAATTCCCACCCTGAGAACCTGGGGGGGGGGGAAACGGAAGAAAAGAGGCAAAAGAAAACAGGTCAGTCAAAAAGACTGAGTAAGCCCTACTACAATCAATGTAAACTGATAAAGTTAACTGGCATGAGAAGCAGGGATGAACATAAGGATAACAACATACTAGCATGATGATTAACTAACAAGGTAGATAAAGGTGTCATCGCATAATCAGGTTTAAGGTTTTTGCACCACAGGTGTACTAGCAAACTAACATGACTTGAATAAGCAAGTATTGATCCCTTGGCCCAAGCTTTGGCCCAATAACATGAAGTGACCCTAATACGAGGTCCAACCAAACGGTCTAGTCGATCGGCTCCCTAAGCCTAACTCGTCACGTGTTGGTGTCAATGCGGCCCAAACATAATTGTAGTCAGACTGTGCAGGGTCTCCCGTCGGGTGTATCAAGCCCTAGGGTGTCAACCCCTGGACACCATAAACATAAGTGCACAGTCTCGATCTACTGGTACCCGTGCATGCTTTCCCCGGCTTCGGACTATGTGCACGACCATAGTCCGCCCGGAACTACACCGGCGTACCACTCTGCCGTCGCTTTTGGTCACTTACCTCAAGTCCAGTAATCGTGCCCCCACCCTAGCCTAGTCCCTAGGGTCATAATGATACAAACTTGGGATTACTGCTGGAGTGGACCCCCATTGCTAGGATTTTTCTAGTGGGTTAAGTACGGTTTAACCCTCTTGCTAATCATGGATTAACTTGGTTAAGTGTAACGATGAGTTCACGACTTAACCCTGATTAATCTACCAAGCCCAAATTGGTTAAGTATTAAGTGGACCATGACTTAACCCTAATCATGAGGCATTAATTAATTTTAATGCGCCTTAACCTCTCACATTAGACCTTGTTGTGGTTACTAGTTAAGCCGGGCGGGTCCGGGTAGCTTTACACCACGACTTGGTCTAACCTCGGGTTCAAGGTACAACATGACCAGCTTCTCACATTGGGTCCTATTGTTTGTAGCAACTAGTTAAGCCGGTCGGTTCCGGGTAGGTTTACGCTACAAACTCAACCCAACCTCGAGTTGGTGACACTTATATTTTCTAAGTGTCATGTCCATCATGTTTCCAAAACATGTTACAAATTTTCAAGCATTTGGGTAGACCTAACTTAATAGGTAAATTCCCAAAGGGTAGACCTAACTTAATAGGTAAATTCCCAAGCTTATGTTTTTATGTCTTTTAAGTTTACCCAACCCCAAACGCAATCCCATCGCTTACATATCGCAATAGCGCATAAAGGATAGAAAGAGGGAACTTGGCATAATCATGACATAAAGGTGTTGAAGCCACAAGTTTAACATGGTGGCATATGAAATGTACATATGTTCATATACTTGCATATTACATTTTAGGCCTCAAAAGCATGCATAAAACCAAACTTAGCATATTGGTGATACATGGTGATAAATGACATGTAGAAATGGCCATAAGTTCGCATTTAGCCTCACATGCAAGTTATCATAAGAGATATGATAACCTACATGTTGCCAAAATGCAACCTTTAGCATAAAGCTTGAAGCTTTAGGCTCATAAACCCAAGATAAGCTTGCATAACATGATAACATGAGTGAGATGATCAACCCAAACTTGCATACATAACATGGCAACTTGCATATCATAACATAACAAACTTGCATACATAACATGATAGACTTGCATATTACATCATAGTAAACTTGCATAACATATCATGATAAACTTGCATATCATATCATAGCATACTTGCATAACATGATAAACTTGCATATCATATCATAATGATCAAACACAACTTGCATCATTCATTAGCTTTAGAGTTTAAATATGAAAGTAGAAAAGGGCTTACAATGCTTATGAAGACTCAAATGAGTATAAGCAAATATAAGATTGAGCCAAAGCCCTTATGCAATCAAATAGACCCAAAATGCAAGCTCTAGTAGAAAAACCCTTGAGCCAAAATGATCAAAAATCTTTCTTTATGATGCAAATATAGAAACTTGACTTGAATGCAAGCTAATGATGCTCATACAAGCTTGAAAACACTTGTATGCATGGAAAATCTCTCATAGAAATTTATTTAGGAATTTTATGAAGAGAGTGGTGGTCATGAGAGGATTGATTTTGCCATAGTTTAGTTGTATGAATGAATAATGATGATTTAGGGTTAGGTTAGGGCCTTATTTATAGAGATTAGGACTAGTTTTAGCCTTAGGATTAAACCCCAGTTCCAATCTCAGCCCTCAAAACCGAATCTGGCCCCCAAACTCAACACAAACCCAAAATGGTGCACCAGGCAAAACTGCCCGGCTGGACCAAGTCGACAGGACTGTCGACTTGGGTCCAACCAAGTCGATTCCCCAGTCGACAAGGCTGTCGACTTGGGTGCTCTAGCGGGAATTTTCCTGCCTAGCCCAATCTTACCCTAATCTCCAATTTCAAACTTGAATTTGAAATCTGTTTTTACTTTGGAATTTTCTGAAAACTTCGTTGGGCCTTAATCGGGTCATACGGACTCCGATTTTCGAAAACTCGGACTCTATTTCGCGTATTTTTCCGAGACGAACGCAATGGCATAGCCCGTTTCCCTTGATTCAGATTTATAAATTAAATTCTGCCTCGATTTACGTTATAACAGGTTATTGAAAATACGGGTTGTTACATTCTCCCCTCCTTAAAGGATTTCGTCCCCGAAATCTTCAAGTTAGGAAGAACGTATCCTACCATCCAACATCCATCTACTCAAAACATCATCCACGAGCAATCATTGTCCTTACAAGATTCTAAATGTTGTATGAACATATGCAAAGGTGTGTGTATATGTACTTATCTAATGCAAATATCATCAATGCAAATTATGTTAGTGAAATGAATCCATATGTATGCAATTCCTAACATAATGTATAACATCTATATGTGTGCACATAACATACATCCATATGCAACATCCATGTGATAACACAAAAAATTTCATCCATGAATAAGCGTAAACACTCATGCATATGCAATATGAGGAGTGTGTGAGCCGATCTAGTGCCTAACGTGTATAATGCATCCACGAGTAACCACTTGCAAACACTTGCAACCACTTACAACCATCAAGCATAACATGCTTCAAACACATGTTTCATCCAAAGGGTTTCTACCTAAGGTTCTCATGACAAGATTAACATAATAAACTAGATAATCAAGACAAACATGGATAGCAAAAGATATGCTACAAAGAGATCGGGAAGATAAGCAGGATATACTCCTTTCGGATTACAAGAAATCCCTTCCTAACCCAACCCATATTCTATAAAAGCCCAAAAGGTTTAGTCAACCTAACGGACCCCTCCAAACCCTGACATGTATTACTAGCCAATAAGTCATACCTCCTGACAGAAATAGGACCAAGAACGGGACCGAGAGGATATACGTAAAAAGATAACATACGAGTAAGTTCCACAGGAAAACAAGGATCACGGATATGCTCTTAAAAAGAGATATGATGCGCGTATCTAACCTTCAGTCTTCTAAGTCACGTTTCCTTTAGCTTAACTCCACTGTGCTTTGACCGTCTTTTACTTCATGATTCCTTGGCTTCTTAACTCTTATTTCCAAGTATGAGTTGGAACCCATTTCATTGTCGCCTCTCGTCTTCCTTTTTCACTTACCCTTCTATCATTCTTGGCTTAAACATAACTATGACCTCATGGTTTCATGCAAGCTCTCCAAAATTCACTAGTGAATCCTGGATCTCGTTTACTTACTATAAAGTATTCCACGCAGCAGAACCTTTCTTGGAAATACCAATCCACATTGCCAATTGCTCTTACTAACGTGATTTTCTATAACTCATGCTTGAACAAAATGAACCATCCGCCTGTGAATGATAGGCCGTACTTAGATTCAGTTGCTTGCCCATGACTTCCCGTAGACTATCCCAAAACTGCCTAGTGAAGATTGAGTCATGGTTACTAACTATACTTTAGGGAACCTCGTGCAACCGCCTTATTTCTTGAAAGTAAACTGTTGCTAGCTATGATGCAGTCCTTTCGCTCTTTACCGGAGTGAAATGAGCACTCTTCGTGAGTCTACCTACTTGCTCGTATTCCCTTTTCTTGATCTAGGCAGTCCATCCCCGAAATCCTTCGTGACGCTTTTCCCTCTTCCATTACGGGGACCTCCAATGGATATAATAGCCCACCGGGCTTCTATGACTCGGCCTTTAACCTGTCGGCACAACATGCACCTTGGGACAAACTCGGCCACCTCCTCGGGTGATGTGCATCTTCAAGAACATTCTTTCTCTCATCGCGTCTTAGCAATCCCTTGTCATCTATAGCGAGGTGACTTACCATCTCGCCTCGAATCAACTTGTCCATGATCTCGACTAACTGCGGGTCTTCTTTCTGTGAAGTCCCTACTTGATCGAGAAGGGTAGGTCTAAACTCAAGGGACGCTAGATGACTAATTAAACTGAGAGAACTTCTTACTTCAATTGTCCTCGTCGGAGCTTTTCGGTTTTGAACCGCGACCACTTTAACAGGATCCACCACTAAGCCTTGCTTAGAAACTATGTGCCTAATAAATCTAACTCCTTTTTCTCCAAAATGACATTTGGAGGGCTTGGCTTTCAACTGATGGGCTCTAAGCGTATCCATCACCTCCTTGAAATGTCTAGCATGTTCTTCCTCGTTCTTTAAGAAAGTCAGGATATCGTCTACAAAGACTACCACAAACTCGTTCAGGAACTCCCTAGACACCCTACTCATCAAGTCCACGAAGTAGGCGGGTGCATTAGTCAAACCGAATGGCATGACCAGCCATTCTAAGAATCCATCTGGAGTTCTGAACGCAGTCTTGTCTATTCTATCTTCAGCTGCCCTGAGCTGATGGAATCCAGTAGCAAGATCAAGAGAAAACAGATGTTCCTACAAGCTGATCGAACAAATCATCGATCCTTGGCAATGGTTGTCTATTCTCTTTGTTTAGCTCACGATAATCAACACCAAGTCGGAGAGAACCATCTGCCTTGGTAGTAAATACTACAAGCGCTCCCCATTCAGACATACTTCGTCTAATGAAGTTCTTCTCAAGCAACTCCTTGACTTGCTTTCTTAACTCTCATCTTGCGGGGCCACGTGCCTAACCGGCCACGAAACTATCTTGGCATTATCAACCAGATAAATGCGGAAATCCATCTCCCATTTAGGGGTAACCCCCTTCACTTCACCCAAGATATCAGGATATTCTCGGACCACCCTCACCGATTGCAAATTATCGATAGACGAGTTGAGGGATTCAAGATAACACAACATGACGGGACTCATAGGGTTACTAGAAATTTTTAGGGTATTACCGAGGCGAGTCATGAGCCTCACAACCCTATGCTCAAAAATCAAGGATGGCTCCAAAACTGGACAACCAATCCATGCCCAAAATCAACCCATACCCCATGAAACCGAGAATATAAGCATCACGCGAGAATTCTATACTCAAGATAGAGATTTTCAAATCCACTTAGATAATAGACAAATGGGCGTAAACCCCAATTGGATTTGAAACACACACGGGATCACTAACTAGACTAGTACTTAGGTGCAAACTTTCAACTAGATCAGATGAAATAAACTATGCGATGCACCAAAGTCAAACAAGGTACGAACAGGAAAATCAGAAATGTAAACAAGACTTCCGACAGAAACACTACCTCGATCATGAGCAGAAAGAACGATGTTGAGGGGATGAACTCGCCCTCCAGATGGTCTTGCACACTGAGTCTGACCTTGCCCTTGCTTCTTCGGGCAATCTTTGCTGAAATGTCCAGTCTCACCGCAGAAAAAGCATTCACCACTCTTCCATTTTCTCTTCCTACAATCCTTAATAAGATGCCCAACTGAACCGCAATAATGGCACTTCCTCTTGTCGTTATTGCCCTTGCTATTGTTGTTCCCCTTGTTGCCTTGACTCTTGTTCTTGTTCTTATTGCCTTGACTGCTCTGACCACTTGGATTACCCTGATTTCCTTTCCACTGGGAATCAGTCTTCTTGGCTTGAGTATCATTCATCTTGATCTCCTTCTTGTCACTCCTATTCTCTTCATTGAGTAGGGCGATATTCACCAAACTCTCGAAAGTTGCCCCCAAGGGTATAAGAGATATGGCCAAACCATGTAATGACTCGTTTAATCCTAGAGCAAAGTATAGGGCCTTCTTCTGAGCTGTGTTAACCAAGTCTAAACCGAACCGAGCGAGTTGATTAAACTTATCCACGTATTCCCTAATAGTCATGTCCCCTTGCTTTAGTGATAGGAACCTCAGTCCAAACTTTCCCCGAAAGTCATCCCAAGTCTCAATTGGCCTAGTAGCGGTGGTGACCACCCACCAACGTGCAGCTTCTTCCTTTAGCAACCACACTGCTAATAAAACCTTCCTACGGTCATCTATATCAAAGAAGGAAAAAAGATCTTCGATTTCTTTCAACCAATTCTTTGCCTCTACATAAGTCTCGGTTCCAAAGAAATTATTGCCACCCATCGCCTTAAAGTCCTTGCAAATCTTTGCGAAGTCAGCTTGAGGATGCTGAGGGGGAGGAGGAAGAGGAACCTCAGCAACAGGAGGAGGAGGAACATTAACTACTGGAGGAGGAAAAGGAACATCTGCGGGGCCGGCTTCGGTCGCCCTAGCCTCCAAAAGTCTCATATACCAAACAGGTACGTGTACTCCCTCCGGAATGGCAAAGTTATCGGCCATACTGAAAACGAAGAAAAAGATAGATTTAGAATGGAGAAAAACGAAGGAATTTTTGCTAATGGCTTTTTGGGGAATAGACTTTTCTTTGGAAAATACTTTATACTTGGTTTTGAAAATAGTTTTCCAAAAGTTTTAAAAAAAAACTTTTTGTCCCTTCTCATAAACCATATGCTCTGATACCAAATGTAACACCCCACCTCCGCCAGGGTGGCTCTTGCAAGCACTCTGACTTTGGAGGGGCGTTTGAATCAGGTAAACATGCATAATGATATATCAAGACAGAACATGAACATATGTATATATGTAAACAGAGTAAATAACATAGATAAAACAGCGGAAGATTTCAAACCATTTCAAAACAAGTCTGGTACAACATAATGTCAACTTTCCAAATACACAAGTCTAGATAAAAACAACATTACTGAAAGACTGAAATACATAATAAGTACTATCCCCAAAATAAGTGATAACCATAGCTAGCTTCATGTCAAGACCGTACATGAGCTAAAATCCCACAAGCAAGCGATCAGAAATCCAAGCTAAGCTCCAAAATTCCCACCCTGAGAACCTGGGGGGGGGGGGGGAACGGAAGAAAAGAGGCAAAAGAAAACAGGTCAGTAAAAAAGACTGAGTAAGCCCTACTACAATCAATGTAAACTGATAAAGTTAACTGGCATGAGAAGCAGGGATGAACATAAGGATAACAACATACTAGCATGATGATTAACTAACAAGGTAGATAAAGGTGTCATCGCATAATCAGGTTTAAGGTTTTTGCACCACAGGTGTACTAGCAAACTAACATGACTTGAATAAGCAAGTATTGATCCCTTGGCCCAAGCTTTGGCCCAATAACATGAAGTGACCCTAATACGAGGTCCAACCAAACGGTCTAGTCGATCGACTCCCTAAGCCTAACTCGTCACGTGTTGGTGTCAATGCGGCCCAAACATAATTGTAGTCAGACTGTGCAGGGTCTCCCGTCGGGTGTATCAAGCCCTAGGGTGTCAACCCCTGGACACCATAAACATAAGTGCACAGTCTCGATCTACTGGTACCCGTGCATGCTTTCCCCGGCTTCGGACTATGTGCACGACCATAGTCCGCCCGGAACTACACCGGCGTACCACTCTGCCGTCGCTTTTGGTCACTTACCTCAAGTCCAGTAATCGTGCCCCCACCCTAGCCTAGTCCCTAGGGTCATAATGATACAAACTTGGGATTACTCCTGGAGTGGACCCCCATTGCTAGGATTTTTCTAGTGGGTTAAGTACGGTTTAACCCTCTTGCTAATCATGGATTAACTTGGTTAAGTGTAACGATGAGTTCACGACTTAACCCTGATTAATCTACCAAGCCCAAATTGGTTAAGTATTAAGTGGACCATGACTTAACCCTAATCATGAGGCATTAATTAATTTTAATGCGCCTTAACCTCTCACATTAGACCTTGTTGTGGTTACTAGTTAAGCCGGGCGGGTCTGGGTAGCTTTACACCACGACTTGGTCTAACCTCGGGTTCAAGGTACAACATGACCAACTTCTCACATTGGGTCCTATTGTTTGTAGCAACTAGTTAAGCCGGTCGGTTCCGGGTAGGTTTACGCTACAAACTCAACCCAACCTCGAGTTGGTCACACTTATATTTTCTAAGTGTCATGCCCATCATGTTTCCAAAACATGTTACAAATTTTTAAGCATTTGGGTAGACCTAACTTAATAGGTAAATTCCCAAAGGGTAGACCTAACTTAATAGGTAAATTCCCAAGCTTATGTTTTTATGTCTTTTAAGTTTACCCAACCCCAAACGCAATCCCATCGCTTACATATCGCAATAGCGCATAAAGGATAGAAAGAGGGAACTTGGCATAATCATGACATAAAGGTGTTGAAGCCACAAGTTTAACATGGTGGCATATGAAATGTACATATGTTCATATACTTGCATATTACATTTTAGGCCTCAAAAGCATGCATATAACCAAACTTAGCATATTGGTGATATATGGTGATAAATGACATGTAGAAATGGCCATAAGTTCGCATTTAGCCTCACATGCAAGTTATCATAAGAGATATGATAACCTACATGTTGCCAAAATGCAACCTTTAGCATAAAGCTTGAAGCTTTAGGCTCATAAACCCAAGATAAGCTTGCATAACATGATAACATGAGTGAGATGATCAACCCAAACTTGCATACATAACATGGCAACTTGCATATCATAACATAACAAACTTGCATACATAACATGATAGACTTGCATATTACATCATAGTAAACTTGCATAACATATCATGATAAACTTGCATATCATATCATAGCATACTTGCATAACATGATAAACTTGCATATCATATCATAATGATCAAACACAACTTGCATCATTCATTAGCTTTAGAGTTTAAATATGAAAGTAGAAAAGGGCTTACAATGCTTATGAAGACTCAAATGAGTATAAGCAAATATAAGATTGAGCCAAAGCCCTTATGCAATCAAATAGACCCAAAATGCAAGCTCTAATAGAAAAACCCTTGAGCCAAAATGATCAAAACTCTTTCTTTATGATGCAAATATAGAAACTTGACTTGAATGCAAGCTAATGATGCTCATACAAGCTTGAAAACACTTGTATGCATGGAAAATCTCTCATAGAAATTTATTTAGGAATTTTATGAAGAGAGTGGAGGCCATGAGAGGATTGATTTTGCCATAGTTTAGTTGTATGAATGAATAATGATGATTTAGGGTTAGGTTAGGGCCTTATTTATAGAGATTAAGACTAGTTTTAGCCTTAGGATTAAACCCTAGTTCCAATCTCAGCCCTCAAAACCGAATCTGGCCCCCAAACTCAACACAAACCCAAAATGGTGCACCAGGCAAAACTGCCCGGTTGGACCAAGTCGACAGCCAAGTCGACAGGGCTGTCGACTTGGGTCCAACCAAGTCGACTCCCAAGTCGACAGGGCTGTCGACTTGGGTGCTCTGGGGGGAATTTTCCCGCCTGGCCCAATCTTACCCTAATCTCCAATTTCAAACTTGAATTTGAAATCTGTTTTTACTTTGGAATTTTCTGAAAACTTCGTTGGGCCTTAATCGGGTCATACGGACTCCGATTTTCGAAAACTCGGATTCTATTTCGCGTATTTTTCCGAGACGAACGCAATGGCATAGCCAGTTTCCCTTGATTCAGATTTATAAATTAAATTCTGCCTCGATTTACGTTATAACAGGTTATTGAAAATACGGGTTGTTACACCAGTGATCACAACAATACCTATCCAATGTGGGAGGTTAAGGCATTGAGCCCGATAAAGGCCCGAGGTTAGACTGAGTTGTGGCGTAAGATTGCCCGGAACCAACCGGCATACCGGCAGCCACAACAATACCTGTCTAATGTGAGTGGCTGGTGCTTTAATAAGACAATTAAAGTTAAGCTAGAATGGGAGGGTTAAGTCCATAAGAACACTTAACCAACTTAACACAGTTAAGCTAGAATGAGAGGGTTAAGTCCATAGGAACACTTAACCAACTTAACACAGTTAAGTTAGAACGATAGGGTTAAGTTAACTAGAACACTTAACCAACTTAACATGGTAACAAGACAAGATTTGTAGGGGTTAAGTAACTAAGAAAAACACTTAGCCAATTTAATATGTTAACCAGACTAGAAAGTGGGGGTTAAGTAAATTCAATACACTTAGCCAATTTAACATGTTAACTAGACTAGAGGTTGGGGATAAGTAAAGTTAATACACTTAGCCAATTTAACATGCTAACTAGACTAGAGGTTGGGGTTAAGTAAATTTAATACACTTAGCCAATTTAATATGTTAGCTGGACTAGACCGTAGGGTTAAGTAAGCTTGAACACTTAACCATCAGAGTGTGATAAATGAATAGGGTTAAGTTTAAAACATGAAGGGACAATACTTAACCATTAGAACATGTTAATCAAACCAATGTTAGGGTTAAGTTAACTAAGGGAACACTTAACCGTTATAACATGTTAGTTAAAACAGATAGGCAAGGTTAAGTTAAAAAGGAACACTTAACCAATACAAGATGAATGGGTAGGGTTAAGTAAATACTTAACCAATATAACTTGATGCTGGTAAGGTTAAGTCAACGTGAATTACTGATAACACTTAACCAGTTTAACATGACAAATGAATGGGTTAAGTTAACTTGTATCGACTAATGACACTTAACCAATCCAACTTGACGAGAAAGAGAACTAAGTAGTAAACCTTAGTTGAAAGGGGCTAAGTAGTAAACCTTAGTTAAGAAAACGAAAATTCAGGAAACTAAGTGGTAAACCTTAGTTAGGAAAACTAAGTAGTAATTCTTAGTATAACACGAGGAGGAGCGAACGTCCATCTAATCTTAAAAAAGGCTCCAACGAATTGGGTTACGAAGCCCGAGGCTTCGAGAGGATGTGAGGGTATTCTTGGTATCCCTCTGTGAGGCTGCAGATGATCCTCCTGGGCTCACAGAGGTTAAGGTCTGCGTTAGAAGAACCAAGGGTATGCCTTGGTTGCAATATAAGGCAACCTAAAGACTAGGATGGACCAGCATGATTCGGAGAGACCAGTAGCCCTGTGATAGCAACTCGTCGTCTACCTACTATCTTGAGTCAGTCGACATACGTAAAGCGGAAAGGCAGAGAACTCCAAAAGACCATATACTTGCTATCTAGTTATGGGTGAGGATGGCCATAAGACAGTGGGGCATAGGGGGCCTGCGTATAGTTCTCAATTTTTCAAGGGTGGCCTTTCATTAGTTGAGGGAGGGGTCAGGTGGGACCATAGCCACTGAAAAAAAAACAGACCTTAGCATCTGCATTGGCATATATCTGAAAGCTCCCGACCAAGTTCCGTGTTTCTAGAATAGCCCTGCCACGGGACTCGGGACGCACATTTCATGACATGTGCATCTAGACAACGATAAACGATTCGCGACACATACATGGGGAAAGTCTAGGAACATATACCACTCTAGGTAGTGCGTCCTAGACTAGGGGCATTGTTCGACATGTAGCATAATCCCTAGTTGGACCTAGGTGGCATAAATCCTGAATCCGAGAAGTATTAGATAAGTCGCATAAACCCTAATTGAATTTAGGAAGCGCTCGATAAGAAAACCCTAGATTAGATCTAGGTAATAAATAATAAATGTACGCCTAAAGGCAACCACAATTACTGGGATTGGGATCACGTTATCATTTTAGACAGATTACTAGTTGGGACACTAGATAGGTGGTGCAGAGACATATAAACCATAATAACAGGTTAATAGAGAAGCGGAGAAAGTATTAAAGCATATCCAGATTATCTTGTCTTAGCATATCTTGTGTTAATCTTATCCTATCTTGTTGGCCCTATCATCATGGTATTATCTCGTATTCAGTTAATTCATGTCGTTTTGTTTTTCCTTGTTCACATGCTAGAAGTAACTGAACTTACCAGACTTTATGTCTGACCCAGTTTTCTTTCGTCTTCTTTTCTTCCGTTTCCCCCCAGGTAGTTAAGGAGGGAATAGTATAGCTCAGGTTAGATTGGACCGTCACTCTTCCCAAGCTCGAAGATTCTTTGACAAAGTGCTTTGGACTCTCTTTTTCTGCTGCTATGGCTGGCTTATGCTACATTGGGGAATATAAATGTTATTTTATGCTTCTTTATTTTGTAAGACAGATGATACTCTGATATTGGAAAACAATTGTTATACAAACTATTTTATCAATAAAGTAAAGTTTTATTTTCCGCTGTTTTAATTTTGTCTGTCTTGTAATTTATCTTCATCTTTTACCCTAAATGCTCCACAGAACTTAGTGCATTCCCTTTATGAGTGACACTAAAGGATGTGGGGTGTTACACGTGGTATCAGAGCTGAAGGTTACCGGATCAGATAAAAGATTTGAAAAAAATTATTATTTTCAAACAGTTTTAAAAGAAGCATTTTCAAAAGAAAAGTTTTGTTTTAAAGGCATATTCCCCAAAAGCCATGCACACTATCTTCTGATTCTCTGTTTGAATTCTTGTCCCCTTCTTTCTTGAGTCTCTGGGGCTCCTGGCTTTCTGGGAGGTAACCTCATCGAAGGGCGAAGTAGTGCCCGACTTCCATCTATAACCGTAGTAGTTTCACCTGCGGCTAGTTTTCTTTCAAGCTTAGTAGGGTTTTCTGTACGATGGAGGCAACTTTTGAGAGATTTGTCAACATGATTACACACGAAAGAGGATGAGGAGTTTGGCTAAGGAGCACAACCCAAGGATGAGGAATTCATGGATGTAGACTTGGCTCACGAAGGAGGAAGGGATTATAAAACCTAAGACAAGAGGAAGTATATTTACTATGGCAGAATAGGGCATATAATTAAGAACAAAGGACAAGATTTTCAGAAGGGCAAGTACATGCTTTCACCACTAAGCGTACCTAGGAGAAAGGTAGTAAAGTTCTGTTGGAAGAGTCTAGCTTTTCTGTTTGTACTCTTTCTTTTGGTTTTAGCACTTCGCATTTGTTCATATTTGCTTCCATAGTTGAGTCTCTGCACTTTAGTACTTGTATAGTAAAAGATCCCAACTAGTGCTCAAGTGTTTGGTTGTTTTTGCTTAGATCATCTCACGTAGATCGTCCAAATTCGGAGGAGACATTCCTCGGGTGCTTGTCTGATATTGGTTTAGGCCTTTGGGGCTTGTACTTGAGGGATGTCGAGTTCCACTAGGATGGTTTGCTTGAGAGATGAATAGTTGTGGCAGGCACTCTATATAGAGAAGGACTAACCTTAAGAGAGGTAAAATGTAACAACCCGGAAAATCTGGGCCAGTTTAAAATTTTTATTTTGGCAATTTTAGCGAATTTTGATTATTTAAAATGAATTATTTTAAATAATATCGATGAGAAATTTATTTTGAATTGAATTAGAACGTATATATTTATATACGTCGTCGTTAGAATATATAATAATTATATATAATTATAAAAGGAATAGAAAATGGCGCGGTAGTTCGAAAATTCGATTTCTAATTTCAAATGAATATACAGAATTCAATATAAGTCAGAATTGAACGAAACAAGAAATATTTGAATCTGTATAACTATATCTTTGGAACGAAGTTAACAAACTGAAATTTCATTTTAGAAATGATAAGATATGTCCAGTTGAAAATTAGAAATAGTCGCTGTGGAATTTATATATATTTTATATAATATAAGGCCCTTAAAAATAGCAATTTTGCAAACGACCTCGGATTTCGACGAAACCAGTTTTGTTGGGTCCGTGATGTTAAGTTATTGCTAGGTTTCAAATTTCATAATTTTTCGAATCAATATGTGAGCGTGGCAAAGGAAAACGCGTTTGACCAGTTTCAGTTGATTTTAATCGACTGGAAGATGGCCATTTTTCCAACGGTCTCAGAATTCGACGAAACTAGTTTGGTTAGGACCGTATCGTCAACACGAAGCTAGAAAATATTTTTCAGGAATTTTTCTAGTTAGTATGTGACCCCGGTAATTTGAAATGTACGTTTAAAATTCAATATAGTGATTTAAATGTAAATTTAACGAAAACTGATCGAAAACAGTCGAATCAGCCTGGGATACATATCCCATTGTGTTCGGAATGGGGGCAATTAGTTAGGGGCGACAGTCGTTGGGTTTGATTTGGTGTCCGAATGGATCAACAAGTTATGATTGAATTAAAATAATTGAATAATAATATATATTTATTATAAATATCCCTTTTCTTATAAACCCTAACTCCCCCAAACAGAAGCAACCGCCACCGAACTTTTCAAAGGCCAATATTTCTCCAATTTATTTCCCAAAATCGCAACCAAAATACATTGAATTAAACGTTGATTCATTGTGAAAATCGCTGAACTTTCTCCGATCTAGAAATCTATACCGGTTGGATAAAATCTCGTATGGTATTTAGCTCGATTTATGAGCTGGAACTCGCGGGCTTTAGGGCGTTTTCGGGAGCATCAAGGGGGTCGAACAGGCCGCCGTCGTCGGCGATGAGGGGCGACGCAGGGGGCTTCTAAGTGGTGGCTGTGGATCGTTGTCAAGAGGCTCCGGTGGTTGTGCGCAAGGGGATTCCGAAATTGAGCAGATGGGTTCGAAGATTTGACTGATCCTGGAACTGCTGAGCGCAATGTAGAAGAAAGGTAATTAAATAATTTAGTTTCTTTATTAAATACCTTAACGAGGAGCTTAACAGTGATTTTTTTTATATATTTAATTTTATTTTGAGCTTATTATTGTATTTAAGTAAACTCAGTTTTGTTATATAATTAACATTATTTAAAATTAGTTTTTGAAAATAAAATTAGTTTTTTTTTAAAAAAAATAAAATAAAATAAAATTAGAATAGTTTTAAATATATATATATATATATGTAGTAGTGTTTAGGAATTGAAAAGGGTTTTGAAAATTAGAACTATTTTTGAAAATAAAGGCAGAATTGGTTTTAGGAATATAGAAGTAGAATTGTTTTAAAAAAATAGAAATATCACATTTTTAAAATATAAACATAGTATAAGAATGGGATTATATATATATAGCGAGGTTTAAAAATAGAATTTTTATATATTGAACATCGAAGTAAAAAATTCGATTTTTATATATTGAATAGCAAAGTAAAAATGTGATTTTTACGAATGTGATTTTTACGAATGTGATTTTTACGTATGTAGTGAAAGCAGCAACGAAGGTGACAAAAAGGCGAAACGACGAAGACTTCTGCAAAAGAAGAGTCAAGAAGATTGGATAGCTATCTGTGAGAATTTCTCACTCTTCAATTTTATTTCTAGTTATATATATATATACTAGGATGCAGACGGTGCTTAGTAGCACCCGACACAATCGTCCACAGACCATGGACTTGTTTGTTTGGTTGCAAATTAGTTAGATTATTGTTTGGTGATTGATTGCGATATTGGTTTGAATGTGGTTTGTGGTGTGAAAAATCGAATCGATAAATTGGTTAGGATTAGACGTGCGCCGTTATAAGGCGAAGGAGTAAGGCTAGGTTAGACTCTTACTCCAAAATTTTGTGGTTTGCATAACGAATTGAATATGATTGATGTGTGAATGGCGTGGGCCTTCACTAGACCGGGGATAAGGCTAGGCCTCGTCCCGTTTCTAGTATCGTGCCGTTATGCCGCCGAAATTTTCTAAAATGTGTTAGAAAAATAAAAATATCATTTTATAGAATAAATGAATTGAATAGAAATTCATAGGTTGAAATAAAATGTTTTATCGTTAAAAATATAATTTTTAACGTGAATGTGAATAAATGAATAGTTATAAACAAATCGGCCGATTTGTTTGTATATACACTGATTTGACTGATATTGATTGGGTCGATAAATTTCACACATCGCCCAACTGCACAAATAAAATCTGTGTTTGATTGTTTGAAACCCCACACGGGTGTTGGGATGAAATTTGAAGTTCACTCATCCTGATGGATTAAATATGTCGATCGATTGATTGACAGGCTGTTATAAGCGTTAGATATCTATATTTGATGCTTATACAGTGTAGTGCACTTTGGTTGATGGTTGATTATTTTTCAATGCTATTATACATGTGTTGTATGAAAATCCATATAATAACTTTATATGGTAATTGATTGGGCCTCATTCCAGTTTTAAAATAGAAATATTTGAAATAGAAATATTTGAAATAGAAATATGCGAAATAGAATATTTGAAAATGGAAATATATGAAGCCGTGTTGATTAGATGCGCCATTTTGACGTGAACGATATTTTTATCGATTTTATTCATTTTGAAATGGATATTGAAAAGTAATTTTGAAATCAAATATTTCGTAATGAATTGAATTGAAAACGAATTCAAATTGAATTGAAAACGATTTCGAAATGAATTGAATTGAAAACGATTTCGAAATGAATTGAATTGAAAACGATTTCGAAATGAATTGAATTGAAAACGATTTCGAAATGAATTGAATTGAAAACGATTTCGAAATGAATTGAATTGAAAACGATTTCGAAATGAATTGAATTGAAAACGAATTCAAATTGAATTGGAAACGATTTCGAAATGAATTGAATTGAAAACGAATTCAAAGTGAATTGAATTGAAAGTGATTTCGAAATGAACTGAATTGAAAACGATTTCGTAATGAATTGAATTGAAAACGAATTCAAATTGAATTGAAAACGATTTCGTAATGAATTGAATTGAGAACGAATTCAAATTGAATTGAAAACGATTTCGAAATGAATTGAATTGAAAACGATTTCGAAATGAATTGAATTGAAAACGATTTCGAAATGAATTGAATTGAAAACGATTTCGAAATGAATTGAATTGAAAACGATTTCGAAATGAATTGAATTGAAAACGATTTCGAAATGAATTGAATTGAAAACGAATTCAAATTGAATTGGAAACGATTTCGAAATGAATTGAATTGAAAACGAATTCAAAGTGAATTGAATTGAAAGTGATTTCGAAATGAATTGAATTGAAAGCGAATTCAAATTGAATTGAAAGCAAATTGAAATGAATTCAAATTGAATTGAAATTTGAATTGAATAGAATTGAACTTTAAAACGAATTTATAGAAAAGAATTCAATTTTGCTTTGAATTGAGATGGAAGTTGAAATAGATTTTGAAACGATTTTAAAACTATTTATATAATTCGTTTTAAATAGAAATCGACGAAATATATATTATATATATTATATATATAATATAATGGCCTGAATAGAACGCGCCGCGCCGCGGCAGTTCGCGAATTTCGACCATTTATTTCAAACGGACGTTACGGGAGATCCGACCGTCGGATTCTCCTAAAACCGGAACCGTTGGGTTCGTATCGAAAAGAGCTTTCTAATGAATGTTAGAAATTTGAAATCTAACGGTTGGATTTGGAATTATGTCCAAATCAAATTCGAAAAAGGTCGCTGTAAGTGCAGTTCGATGGCCATTGTTGGAAATCGACTGTACGGGCCTTAATAAAATTATTAAAAATAGTAATAATTTATGTAAAATCATAAGAAATGATTTGTGAAGATTTGGGATGAAAAACTCCATATTTGAAAAGATAAAAATAGATTTTTATCGAAATGAACTAGTTTTGAACTAGAATTATAATTCTATTTATTTTTAAATAAATAAATTGAATTTGAAAAGGGTTTTGAAAATAACCAAAATTTCCAATGATTGCATTGGAGTGGATTTGAATCGAAATTGTCTTCGGAATATTTCGATGTTGGAATTCGTGATTATACATATGTTGTTATGGAAATTTGAAAGATATATATTTATATCGTTATTTCCAATACGACATTTGTTGGTCGTAGAATTTGATATTGAATATAAGCCGGGATATTTTTCTATTCAGAGCCTTGTATTGAATATCAAATGTGATTTGGGTTTGTCGTGAATGGTGTCTTCACTAACACTGTTCTTGAACCCAGTTGAGAAAAGATTAAATCTTTTTATTTAGATTTAATGAAGTGTACCAATTAAAAATGATATTTAATTGGAATTGAATTAGTATTGATTTTTGGGTTTATCGTGAACAGTGTTTTAAATAACACTTGTTCTTTAACCCGATAATTAATGGATTGATTTTTGGGTTTATCGTGAACAGTGTTTTAAATAACACTTGTTCTTTAACCTGATAATTAATGGAATGATTTTTGGGTTTATCGTGAACAGTGTTTTAAATTACACTTGTTCTTTAACCTGATAATTAATGGAATGATTTTTGGGTTTATCGTGGACAGTGTTTTTAAATAACACTCGTTCTTTAACCCGATGATTAATGAATGTGATTTTGGGTTTATCGTGAACCGTGTTTTTAAATGACACTGATTCTTTAACCCAGTCAAAGATTAAAACTAAGTGGAGTTTTAATGAATCTTTAATTAGATTGAAATGATCGAAAATGGAGTATCACCAGTTTTGCTCCAGGCGATAGTTAAATCTTTAATTAGATTTGAACGTGAAATGGTAATTGAATTTACCGATAACACTGTGGTGTTAGATATGAAGTATTACCAGTTTTACTTCATGGGATGAATAGGTTGGGATTGGGAAATTAAAACAAATGATTACTTCGGTAAGGTTCGCTAATCCCGACTAGTTTGAATTGATATTCAAAAATGGATTAAAGAATAAATTCAAGGAATTTATCTTTGATAAAATATATGGGAATCTTTCCCTATGAATGTGAAATTTAGAAACTAACTGTCGGTTAGCCAAGCAGAATGGTTTTCTGGATATTGATCTGATGTTGGTTTCGGCCTTCGGGGTTAATATTTGGGAAATTATTCTCTTGATTAATTTACGGTTAGTGACTAATGAATTGGAATGAGGCGTATGTTGTGTTTGTGTAACACTTATTTAAAATATACGCGAGTTATTCGGAAAGACCGGGTTTATCCCATTCTGAATAACTGATACGACGATAAGTCGAAGATGAAGACGATGGTCGAAGACCGGAGGTCTTCACGTCGTTTGGGTGATAACTGATGATCTTGATTGGGCTGTACACCCAAGAAGATGGAAACAGTTAGTGATCGTCCAGACGTACTTGGAGATCGATGGATATGCGGGGTACTAGGTGCCTCCGGTTTCGTTCAGACCCAGAACGGACTTGTAAATGGACTGTGTGTCTGACATCGGATTTCATTCTGTGTGACTGATATCGGTTGCATAGGATGGTTTGCCTGTGTGGCATGCTAAGATGCAAATGATCAAGGCTTCTGTTGAAAAGCAAAGTCTTGTGGTGATGATCAAAGCACGGCCTTTGTGGCGTAGCTTTGTGTAACGTTTACCTCGCGTGTTTCACACCCGGTATGAACCAAAAACGGGAGACGGACCTCAGGGAGGACTTGCGTTTCTTTCTAGCTAGAAGTGGCGTCAGTGGTTTTACACGCCCTGACGAGTTTGACTTATGTGGTTGTTGCGGTTGCGAGGCGCCTCGGTTATATCGGTTTCGGCCGAATGCATTCTGGTCGGCTGACGGACCAGACTTACACCCCATAGGGTGGGGAGACGTATTGTTCAGGCATAATAATCCACTCCGTGTGGACCGGCCCTGACGATCCAAGGCTTGCCTGCGCGCTTGCCTGAGACATGGGCTAGATTGTCTCGAATCGGTTGAGGACTATCTTTTGCCTCGGTTCATAGATGGAAACCCAATTTCCAAATACGTGACTTTGCGATTTTGATTGTAATCCTATTTATGGCGACATAGTGGGATGGGGCGCTTATGCCGCCTATGATTGATACTTATGATTTGAAGTTGTTTTATACACTATGCACTTATTATAGTATCAAATGATTTGTTTTAAAACGTATCAAGCATTCTTTGGCTGTTATAAGGGAAAACCCTATCCTCGACTGCGTTGCATTGTGTGATGGGACCTGGGTCTTATAACAGCTTCATTTTTCTTTATTTAGCATTGCGCTGTTTGTTTATGCACTGGTATTCTTGGGAGGAAACCCGTTCCGTGTTATACGGCGTGGTCCCTTGATTTACCTAATGATTTAAAATAAAGATTAATAACTGTTTTAGTTCTCACACCAGTCCCATGACTGACCTGGAGTTTATTGTTTTAACCTAAACTCTGGGTGCCCTTATTTTGACACGGGCAGCTAGTAGTTTCGGTTTTGCAGATTTATATTCACAGGATCCTGGTTTACAGCTGGAACGATATCCGGAAAGCTTTGTATCCGTATATCTACTTCTAGTTGTGTATTGTATTATTTTCCGCTGCTATGTATTTAAATGTAATTTAAATCTCTGATATTTCTGTGTAATATTCATTTACTCTGTATATTCTTGTAATCTGTTGCATTGTTGTAATATACAATGAAATGTTCTTCTGTTTGCGTTCTGTTGTGGCTTGTTCTCGAACTATCCGACGCTTTCCTTTACGGGGAAGTTGCGGGTCTTTACAGTTTGGTATCAGAGCTTTGGTTTACAAAGCTAGAGAACAAGACACATTAGAACCATACGAAAGAATTCATCAGATATTGGATTAGTAATATCCAATGGGATGACTCGTTAGAGATAGGATCAGTAGTATCCTAGAACGAGTGTGAAGAGTATATTTTTCAAATGAAAACAAATTTTGTTTTGAAAATTTAAATCAATTATTCGTATTTGATTATTTATTTATATTGATTGGGACAGTCCAGTATATAAAGATTTTGCATATACGCCTTGCAAACGTGTATTTGAAGTTTTAATATACTGGATAGATATAGAATTACACTCTAATCGCCCGGAGATGATTTTGATGATGGAACTCCATCATTAGAATTTATGTTCGAGTGACGAAAGTGAGATATCTATATATTTCCTATTGACTGGTGTGAGAACCAAAATTAGATAGGGCCTATTGTTGTGATTTGGCATCAAAAATCTGATTTTTGTATATGTATCAAAGTTATCAATTTGAAAACTCTAATTCACTAATTGATTGATGTTTGTGTTGTTTGTTTATTTGTTTGCTAATTTTTAGCCATTTAGCCTAATTGGATCACATATTGAATTATATTGAAAATTGGTTGCATTTGCTTGCATATACATATATATCATTGAACAGGTCATAGCAAGGAGGCTAGAGCAGAGAATAAAATTTGTTTGCCCGACAAATAGGTACATGTTTACTACATAATTTCCTGTTTTGTTTGGGTGATGATGATTTTGTGAGCCTATTGGCTAGCCGCTTGGCTTTTTCTTTTTCTTTTTGAGATCTGAAGGACCGGGGAAGCTATTTGAAATTCCCCGATGCTCCCGGTGCAGGGGAGGTTATGGCGAAATTTTTCGAAAATTTAGGGTGTTAGCCAAATTTTTGAAATTTTGAAAATTCTCAGAAACTAAAGAGTTGGAGAATAGAAGCCAGACCGAGCGTAGAGTTGAATTATCAAACCACTTTCGACTTTGTTCCTTTTCGGGGACGAAAAGTTTTAAGTGGGGGAGATTGTAACAACCCGGAAAATCTGGGCCAGTTTAAAATTTTTATTTTGGCAATTTTAGCGAATTTTGATTATTTAAAATGAATTATTTTAAATAATATCGATGAGAAATTTATTTTGAATTGAATTAGAACGTATATATTTATATACGTCGTCGTTAGAATATATAATAATTATATATAATTATAAAAGGAATAGAAAATGGCGCGGTAGTTCGAAAATTCGATTTCTAATTTCAAATGAATATACAGAATTCAATATAAGTCAGAATTGAACGAAACAAGAAATATTTGAATCTGTATAACTATATCTTTGGAACGAAGTTAACAAACTGAAATTTCATTTTAGAAATGATAAGATATGTCCAGTTGAAAATTAGAAATAGTCGCTGTGGAATTTATATATATTTTATATAATATAAGGCCCTTAAAAATAGCAATTTTGCAAACGACCTCGGATTTCGACGAAACCAGTTTTGTTGGGTCCGTGATGTTAAGTTATTGCTAGGTTTCAAATTTCATAATTTTTCGAATCAATATGTGAGCGTGGCAAAGGAAAACGCGTTTGACCAGTTTCAGTTGATTTTAATCGACTGGAAGATGGCCATTTTTCCAACGGTCTCAGAATTCGACGAAACTAGTTTGGTTAGGACCGTATCGTCAACACGAAGCTAGAAAATATTTTTCAGGAATTTTTCTAGTTAGTATGTGACCCCGGTAATTTGAAATGTACGTTTAAAATTCAATATAGTGATTTAAATGTAAATTTAACGAAAACTGATCGAAAACAGTCGAATCAGCCTGGGATACATATCCCATTGTGTTCGGAATGGGGGCAATTAGTTAGGGGCGACAGTCGTTGGGTTTGATTTGGTGTCCGAATGGATCAACAAGTTATGATTGAATTAAAATAATTGAATAATAATATATATTTATTATAAATATCCCTTTTCTTATAAACCCTAACTCCCCCAAACAGAAGCAACCGCCACCGAACTTTTCAAAGGCCAATATTTCTCCAATTTATTTCCCAAAATCGCAACCAAAATACATTGAATTAAACGTTGATTCATTGTGAAAATCGCTGAACTTTCTCCGATCTAGAAATCTATACCGGTTGGATAAAATCTCGTATGGTATTTAGCTCGATTTATGAGCTGGAACTCGCGGGCTTTAGGGCGTTTTCGGGAGCATCAAGGGGGCTCGAACAGGCCGCCGTCGTCGGCGATGAGGGGCGACGCAGGGGGCTTCTAAGTGGTGGCTGTGGATCGTTGTCAAGAGGCTCCGGTGGTTGTGCGCAAGGGGATTCCGAAATTGAGCAGATGGGTTCGAAGATTTGACTGATCCTGGAACTGCTGAGCGCAATGTAGAAGAAAGGTAATTAAATAATTTAGTTTCTTTATTAAATACCTTAACGAGGAGCTTAACAGTGATTTTTTTATATATTTAATTTTATTTTGAGCTTATTATTGTATTTAAGTAAACTCAGTTTTGTTATATAATTAACATTATTTAAAATTAGTTTTTGAAAATAAAATTAGTTTTTTTTTTAAAAATAAAATAAAATAAAATTAGAATAGTTTTAAATATATATATATATATGTAGTAGTGTTTAGGAATTGAAAAGGGTTTTGAAAATTAGAACTATTTTTGAAAATAAAGGCAGAATTGGTTTTAGGAATATAGAAGTAGAATTGTTTTAAAAAAATAGAAATATCACATTTTTAAAATATAAACATAGTATAAGAATGGGATTATATATATATAGCGAGGTTTAAAAATAGAATTTTTATATATTGAACATCGAAGTAAAAAATTCGATTTTTATATATTGAATAGCAAAGTAAAAATGTGATTTTTACGAATGTGATTTTTACGAATGTGATTTTTACGTATGTAGTGAAAGCAGCAACGAAGGTGACAAAAAGGCGAAACGACGAAGACTTCTGCAAAAGAAGAGTCAAGAAGATTGGATAGCTATCTGTGAGAATTTCTCACTCTTCAATTTTATTTCTAGTTATATATATATATACTAGGATGCAGACGGTGCTTAGTAGCACCCGACACAATCGTCCACAGACCATGGACTTGTTTGTTTGGTTGCAAATTAGTTAGATTATTGTTTGGTGATTGATTGCGATATTGGTTTGAATGTGGTTTGTGGTGTGAAAAATCGAATCGATAAATTGGTTAGGATTAGACGTGCGCCGTTATAAGGCGAAGGAGTAAGGCTAGGTTAGACTCTTACTCCAAAATTTTGTGGTTTGCATAACGAATTGAATATGATTGATGTGTGAATGGCGTGGGCCTTCACTAGACCGGGGATAAGGCTAGGCCTCGTCCCGTTTCTAGTATCGTGCCGTTATGCCGCCGAAATTTTCTAAAATGTGTTAGAAAAATAAAAATATCATTTTATAGAATAAATGAATTGAATAGAAATTCATAGGTTGAAATAAAATGTTTTATCGTTAAAAATATAATTTTTAACGTGAATGTGAATAAATGAATAGTTATAAACAAATCGGCCGATTTGTTTGTATATACACTGATTTGACTGATATTGATTGGGTCG
Source organism: Allium sativum (assembly GCA_030737875.1). Taxonomy (NCBI): domain Eukaryota; kingdom Viridiplantae; phylum Streptophyta; class Magnoliopsida; order Asparagales; family Amaryllidaceae; genus Allium; species Allium sativum. Next base: position 385,988,544 of record CM060921.1, read on the forward strand.
ATAAATTTCACACATCGCCCAACTGCACAAATAAAATCTGTGTTTGATTGTTTGAAACCCCACACGGGTGTTGGGATGAAATTTGAAGTTCACTCATCCTGATGGATTAAATATGTCGATCGATTGATTGACAGGCTGTTATAAGCGTTAGATATCTATATTTGATGCTTATACAGTGTAGTGCACTTTGGTTGATGGTTGATTATTTTTCAATGCTATTATACATGTGTTGTATGAAAATCCATATAATAACTTTATATGGTAATTGATTGGGCCTCATTCCAGTTTTAAAATAGAAATATTTGAAATAGAAATATTTGAAATAGAAATATGCGAAATAGAATATTTGAAAATGGAAATATATGAAGCCGTGTTGATTAGATGCGCCATTTTGACGTGAACGATATTTTTATCGATTTTATTCATTTTGAAATGGATATTGAAAAGTAATTTTGAAATCAAATATTTCGTAATGAATTGAATTGAAAACGAATTCAAATTGAATTGAAAACGATTTCGAAATGAATTGAATTGAAAACGATTTCGAAATGAATTGAATTGAAAACGATTTCGAAATGAATTGAATTGAAAACGATTTCGAAATGAATTGAATTGAAAACGATTTCGAAATGAATTGAATTGAAAACGATTTCGAAATGAATTGAATTGAAAACGAATTCAAATTGAATTGGAAACGATTTCGAAATGAATTGAATTGAAAACGAATTCAAAGTGAATTGAATTGAAAGTGATTTCGAAATGAATTGAATTGAAAACGATTTCGTAATGAATTGAATTGAAAACGAATTCAAATTGAATTGAAAACGATTTCGTAATGAATTGAATTGAAAACGAATTCAAATTGAATTGAAAACGATTTCGAAATGAATTGAATTGAAAACGATTTCGAAATGAATTGAATTGAAAACGATTTCGAAATGAATTGAATTGAAAACGATTTCGAAATGAATTGAATTGAAAACGATTTCGAAATGAATTGAATTGAAAACGATTTCGAAATGAATTGAATTGAAAACGATTTCGAAATGAATTGAATTGAAAACGAATTCAAATTGAATTGGAAACGATTTCGAAATGAATTGAATTGAAAACGAATTCAAAGTGAATTGAATTGAAAGTGATTTCGAAATGAATTGAATTGAAAGCGAATTCAAATTGAATTGAAAGCAAATTGAAATGAATTCAAATTGAATTGAAATTTGAATTGAATAGAATTGAACTTTAAAACGAATTTATAGAAAAGAATTCAATTTTGCTTTGAATTGAGATGGAAGTTGAAATAGATTTTGAAACGATTTTAAAACTATTTATATAATTCGTTTTAAATAGAAATCGACGAAATATATATTATATATATTATATATATAATATAATGGCCTGAATAGAACGCGCCGCGCCGCGGCAGTTCGCGAATTTCGACCATTTATTTCAAACGGACGTTACGGGAGATCCGACCGTCGGATTCTCCTAAAACCGGAACCGTTGGGTTCGTATCGAAAAGAGCTTTCTAATGAATGTTAGAAATTTGAAATCTAACGGTTGGATTTGGAATTATGTCCAAATCAAATTCGAAAAAGGTCGCTGTAAGTGCAGTTCGATGGCCATTGTTGGAAATCGACTGTACGGGCCTTAATAAAATTATTAAAAATAGTAATAATTTATGTAAAATCATAAGAAATGATTTGTGAAGATTTGGGATGAAAAACTCCATATTTGAAAAGATAAAAATAGATTTTTATCGAAATGAACTAGTTTTGAACTAGAATTATAATTCTATTTATTTTTAAATAAATAAATTGAATTTGAAAAGGGTTTTGAAAATAACCAAAATTTCCAATGATTGCATTGGAGTGGATTTGAATCGAAATTGTCTTCGGAATATTTCGATGTTGGAATTCGTGATTATACATATGTTGTTATGGAAATTTGAAAGATATATATTTATATCGTTATTTCCAATACGACATTTGTTGGTCGTAGAATTTGATATTGAATATAAGCCGGGATATTTTTCTATTCAGAGCCTTGTATTGAATATCAAATGTGATTTGGGTTTGTCGTGAATGGTGTCTTCACTAACACTGTTCTTGAACCCAGTTGAGAAAAGATTAAATCTTTTTATTTAGATTTAATGAAGTGTACCAATTAAAAATGATATTTAATTGGAATTGAATTAGTATTGATTTTTGGGTTTATCGTGAACAGTGTTTTAAATAACACTTGTTCTTTAACCCGATAATTAATGGATTGATTTTTGGGTTTATCGTGAACAGTGTTTTAAATAACACTTGTTCTTTAACCTGATAATTAATGGAATGATTTTTGGGTTTATCGTGAACAGTGTTTTAAATTACACTTGTTCTTTAACCTGATAATTAATGGAATGATTTTTGGGTTTATCGTGGACAGTGTTTTTAAATAACACTCGTTCTTTAACCCGATGATTAATGAATGTGATTTTGGGTTTATCGTGAACCGTGTTTTTAAATGACACTGATTCTTTAACCCAGTCAAAGATTAAAACTAAGTGGAGTTTTAATGAATCTTTAATTAGATTGAAATGATCGAAAATGGAGTATCACCAGTTTTGCTCCAGGCGATAGTTAAATCTTTAATTAGATTTGAACGTGAAATGGTAATTGAATTTACCGATAACACTGTGGTGTTAGATATGAAGTATTACCAGTTTTACTTCATGGGATGAATAGGTTGGGATTGGGAAATTAAAACAAATGATTACTTCGGTAAGGTTCGCTAATCCCGACTAGTTTGAATTGATATTCAAAAATGGATTAAAGAATAAATTCAAGGAATTTATCTTTGATAAAATATATGGGAATCTTTCCCTATGAATGTGAAATTTAGAAACTAACTGTCGGTTAGCCAAGCAGAATGGTTTTCTGGATATTGATCTGATGTTGGTTTCGGCCTTCGGGGTTAATATTTGGGAAATTATTCTCTTGATTAATTTACGGTTAGTGACTAATGAATTGGAATGAGGCGTATGTTGTGTTTGTGTAACACTTATTTAAAATATACGCGAGTTATTCGGAAAGACCGGGTTTATCCCATTCTGAATAACTGATACGACGATAAGTCGAAGATGAAGACGATGGTCGAAGACCGGAGGTCTTCACGTCGTTTGGGTGATAACTGATGATCTTGATTGGGCTGTACACCCAAGAAGATGGAAACAGTTAGTGATCGTCCAGACGTACTTGGAGATCGATGGATATGCGGGGTACTAGGTGCCTCCGGTTTCGTTCAGACCCAGAACGGACTTGTAAATGGACTGTGTGTCTGACATCGGATTTCATTCTGTGTGACTGATATCGGTTGCATAGGATGGTTTGCCTGTGTGGCATGCTAAGATGCAAATGATCAAGGCTTCTGTTGAAAAGCAAAGTCTTGTGGTGATGATCAAAGCACGGCCTTTGTGGCGTAGCTTTGTGTAACGTTTACCTCGCGTGTTTCACACCCGGTATGAACCAAAAACGGGAGACGGACCTCAGGGAGGACTTGCGTTTCTTTCTAGCTAGAAGTGGCGTCAGTGGTTTTACACGCCCTGACGAGTTTGACTTATGTGGTTGTTGCGGTTGCGAGGCGCCTCGGTTATATCGGTTTCGGCCGAATGCATTCTGGTCGGCTGACGGACCAGACTTACACCCCACAGGGTGGGGAGACGTATTGTTCAGGCATAATAATCCACTCCGTGTGGACCGGCCCTGACGATCCAAGGCTTGCCTGCGTGCTTGCCTGAGACATGGGCTAGATTGTCTCGAATCGGTTGAGGACTATCTTTTGCCTCGGTTCATAGATGGAAACCCAATTTCCAAATACGTGACTTTGCGATTTTGATTGTAATCCTATTTATGGCGACATAGTGGGATGGGGCGCTTATGCTGCCTATGATTGATACTTATGATTTGAAGTTGTTTTATACACTATGCACTTATTATAGTATCAAATGATTTGTTTTAAAACGTATCAAGCATTCTTTGGCTGTTATAAGGGAAAACCCTATCCTCGACTGCGTTGCATTGTGTGATGGGACCTGGGTCTTATAACAGCTTCATTTTTCTTTATTTAGCATTGCGTTGTTTGTTTATGCACTGGTATTCTTGGGAGGAAACCCGTTCCGTGTTATACGGCGTGGTCCCTTGATTTACCTAATGATTTAAAATAAAGATTAATAACTGTTTTAGTTCTCACACCAGTCCCATGACTGACCTGGAGTTTATTGTTTTAACCTAAACTCTGGGTGCCCTTATTTTGACACGGGCAGCTAGTAGTTTCGGTTTTGCAGATTTATATTCACAGGATCCTGGTTTACAGCTGGAACGATATCCGGAAAGCTTTGTATCCGTATATCTACTTCTAGTTGTGTATTGTATTATTTTCCGCTGCTATGTATTTAAATGTAATTTAAATCTCTGATATTTCTGTGTAATATTCATTTACTCTGTATATTCTTGTAATCTGTTGCATTGTTGTAATATACAATGAAATGTTCTTCTGTTTGCGTTCTGTTGTGGCTTGTTCTCGAACTATCCGACGCTTTCCTTTACGGGGAAGTTGCGGGTCTTTACATAAAAAGTACGTAGTGACCTTTTTACCCTCATAGTTATGGCATGATGGATAAGTTAAGAGGAGAGACCTCTGATCATCCTAGTATATACACTCAGTATCATGGTTGACATTTGTTTATTTTGGAAATGGAGGTCAAGAAACTTCGCAATCGTGAAGTTGAATATGTTAAGGTACAGTTGAGTAAAGCTCAAGATGACGTGATACGGGAGATTGAAGATAAGGCATACGCGCCTCATACCCTTTTTCTTAAGGGTACATCCTTGACTCCTTTTTTTAGGAATTCCATGCATACTAATTTCTAGCTTTTAAGATATATCCTCTAGGACGTATCATCGATCCTTAGGTAGAAACCCTTTTGGATGTAAACATGTATTTGAAACATGTTATGGTTGATGGTTGCGAATGGTTGCTAGTGGTTGCTCGTGAATGCATATACACACGTATTAGGCACTAGATCAGCTCAGACGCCTTCATATTTCATTTACATATATGTATTTGTTTATGAATTGAACTTAATGTGTTATCATATGGATGTCGCATTTGAGTGAATGATTGTGCACTCATATAGAAATAATATGTATCATTAGGATTTGCATACATATTGGACGCATGGCACTGACATGATTTGCATTAAGGAGGTCAACTGAATCAGTAGACCGCTTGATTTTGCATTAGATAAAGACATGTACACACACTATGCATATGAACATACAAGCATTAGAAATCTTTAAGGACAATGGATGCCTATGTTTGATGGTTGAGTAGATGGATGATTGGATGGTAGGATTTACATTCTTCTTGACTTGAAGATTTCGGGGTCGAAATCCTTTAAGGAGGGGAGAATGTAACACCCTGTATTTTTGTTAACACTAAAGTTACTAATTTAATAATAAATGTGTAAAGGGGAGATGTATCTAATGTGCATACAAATTTAATAATAAATGTGTAAAGGGGAGATGTATCTAATGTGCATACAAATTTAATAATAAATTGAGTAAAGGGCAGATGTATCTAATGTGCATACAAATTTAATAATAAATGTGTAAAGGGGAGATGTATCTAATGTGCATACAAATTTAAGAATAAATGTTAATAATGTACATTAAGAAAGTAATTGTGAACATAATTGGCTTCTCTTTAGAACGGATGGCTTTGATTAACCTTGGCTTCATCGACGGCCCAAATTAACTTGCAATCCTATATGAACAGCCCCCTAGTCTCCTTCTCTTTGCATCATTCTTCTCTAACCTTATGCTGCACAAATTCTTGATGGACATGGCTTCTTCTTCTTCCTCTAAATCTAAATAAATAAATTAAAATAAAATATAAATCAAGATGAGGATATCCTGCTCAAGTCTTTCAAGAGAAGATTCAAAACAAGTTAGGATTCAAGTAAAGATTCAACGGCTTCAAGCAACGCTATCTTTCTATTCTTTTCTAGATCCAATCAATGTAAGTCAGTTACTTTTTAAATTTGAACGCCTTTTCTATTTGTGACATGAAATTAAAAGAATATAAGAAATATGCCTTATCATTTCATTGAATCTGTGCTTGTTTATGACTTTGGATCTGATTCTTGATTATGGCCTAGAACACATTGTGACTAAATTGCCAATGCTTAAGATAATGACTATGGAACTGTGACCTTTGAAACCATAAGCCTTTGACTATGAACATAAGCCTTTGACTATGTACATAAGCCTTTGACTAGGAGCATAAACCAATGCCTATGACTATGACAAGGACAATAGTGGATAATTACCTATGATTCATGAACATGATATTATTGCCAAGGATTATGACTGTGAGATTGGGTCTAAACTTGATTATCTATTCAGTTTATTCTTAATTACACCTGGATCTTGATTATGGGAATTTATCTATTAAGTTAGATCTACCCATATACTTGAACCTATGTTATTTGTTCAACCCTTTTTATGTCATAATATTATCAGATCTATAGGCCTTCGATGCTTTAATCAATTTATTCAGCGTAATTTGTTAGATCTGTGATTAGTGAATTATCATCTTCTGCCAGTCATTATGTCTATCTTTTCATGGCATTTTGGTTCATTCCCTTTTTATCCACGAATCTAGATTTATCTATAATCTAGGATGAAATCACGATTACACGAATGATGGGAATACGATTTGGGCAAATCATAAATTTGACTTAAACATGGTTGTAAACTTGGAAATTGGCATAATGTGGAACATTAACATAATTATGATTGACATAATTTAAAACATGTATTATGGCATGTTTATTAGAACGCAAATTTGAAAATTTGACATGAATTATGGAATATGTAATTTGACATATTAAATTTAGTATTGGCAAGTAAGCTAAGTTTTAGGCGTAAACGGTAAACTAGAATAATAATTCCAGTCTTGCCATAAACTGTAAATTAGGGTGTTAAATCAGAATTAGGTCAATTAAAGTTAATTTGGCATAATAAGTATATTAGCACAAATTTTGAATTTAGTCATAATTGTGAGTAATTGTCACGTTTAGAATAATCATGGTTAGTGACACTGAATTTGGTATATTTTACATACCAAAAACTATAAATATGATATATAGGGAAAATGGGCCATAATAATAAATGTTGACAATGTACATTAAAAGAGTAACAATGGAATAAGAAAATTAGGGAAAATTTACTTATAGAATTTATCCTAAATGAGAAAAGTAAATTTAGACAATACGAACATGCTTAACCCGAGGTTGGATTGAGTTGTGATGTAAACCCGCTCGGCTGTCCAGTGATCACAAAAATACCTATCCAATGTGGGAGGTTAAGGCATTGAGCCCGATAAAGGCCCGAGGTTAGACTGAGTTGTGGCGTAAGACTGCCCGGAACCAACCGACATACCGGCAGCCACAACAATACCTGTCTAATGTGAGTGGCTGGTGCTTTAATAAGACAATTAAAGTTAAGCTAGAATGGAAGGGTTAAGTCCGTAGGAACACTTAACCAACTTAACACGGTTAAGTTAGAACGATAGGGTTAAGTTAACTAGAACACTTAACCAACTTAACATGGTAACAAGACAAGATTTGTAGGGGTTAAGTAACTAAGAAAAACACTTAGCCAATTTAATATGTTAACCAGACTAGAAAGTGGGGGTTAAGTAAATTCAATACACTTAGCCAATTTAACATGTTAACTAGACTAGAGGTTGGGGATTAGTAAAGTTAATACACTTAGCCAATTTAACATGCTAACTAGACTAGAGGTTGGGGTTAAGTAAATTTAATACACTTAGCCAATTTAATATGTTAGCTGGACTAGACCGTAGGGTTAAGTATGCTTGAACACTTAACCATCAGAGTATGATAAATGAATAGGGTTAAGTTAAAAACATGAAGGGAAAATACTTAACCATTAGAACATGTTTATCAAACCAATGTTAGGGTTAAGTTAACTAAGGGAACACTTAACCGTTATAACATGTTAGTTAAAACAGATAGGCAAGGTTAAGTTAAAAAGGAACACTTAACCAATACAAGATGAATGAGTAGGGTTAAGTAAATACTTAACCAATATAACTTGACGCTGGTAAGGTTAAGTCAATGTGAATTACTGATAACACTTAACCAGTTTAACATGACAAATGAATGGGTTAAGTTAACTTGTATCGACTAATGACACTTAACCAATCCAACTTGACGAGAAAGAGAACTAAGTAGTAAACCTTAGTTGAAAGGGGCTAAGTAGTAAACCTTAGTTAAGAAAACGACAATTCAGGAAACTAAGTGGTAAACCTTAGTTAGGAAAACTAAGTAGTAATTCTTAGTATAAAATGAGGAGGAGCGAACGTCCATCTAATCTTAAAAAAGGCACCAACGAATTGGGTTACGAAGCCCGAGGCTTCGAGAGGACGTGAGGGTATTCTTGGTATCCCTCTGTGAGGCTGCAGATGATCCTCCTGGGCTCACAGAGGTTAAGGTCTGCGTTAGAAGAACCAAGGGTATGCCTTGGTTGCAATATAAGGCAACCTAAAATCTAGGATGGACCAGCGTGATTCGGCGAGACCAGTAGCCCTGTGATAGCAACTCGTCGTCTACCTACCATCTTGAGTCAGTCGAGATACGTAAAGCGGAAAGGCAGAGAACTCCAAAAGACCATATACTTGCTATCTAGTTATGGGTGAGGATGGCCATAAGACAGTGGGGCATAGGGGGCCTGCGTATAGTTCTCAATTTTTCAAGGGTGGCCTTTCATTAGTTGAGGGAGGGGTCAGGTGGGACCATAGCCACTGGAAAAAAACAGACCTTAGCATCTGCATTGGCAGATATCTGAAAGCTCTCGACCGAGTTCCATGTTTCTAGAATAGCCCTGCCACGGGACTCGGGTCGCACATTTCATGACATGTGCATCTAGACAGCAATAAACGATTCGCGATACATACGTGGGGAAAGTCTAGGAACATATACCACTGTAGGTAGTGCGTCCTAGACTAGGGGCATCGTTCGACAGGTAGCATAATCCCTAGTTGGACCTAGGTGGCATAAATCCTGAATCCGAGAAGTATTAGATAAGTCGCATAAACCCTAATTGAATTTAGGAAGCGCTCGATAAGAAAACCCTAGATTAGATCTAGGTAATAAATAATAAATGTACACCTAAAGGCAACCACAATTACTGGGACTGGGATGCGTTATCATTTTAGACAGATTACTAGTTGGGACACTAGATAGGTAGTGCAGAGACATAGAAACCATAATAACAGGTTAACAGCGAAGCGGAGAAAGTATTAAAGCATATCCCATTTATCTTGTCTTAGCATATCTTGTGTTAATCTTATCCTATCTTGTTGGCCCTATCATCATGGTATTGTCTTGTATTCAGTTAATTCATGTCGTTTTGTTTTTCCTTGTTCACATGCTAGAAGTAACTGAACTTACCAGACTTTATGTCTGACCCAGTTTTCTTTCGTCTTCTTTTCTTCCGTTTTCCTCCCAGGTAGTTAAGGAGGGAATAGTATAGCTCAGGTTAGATTGGACCGTCACTCTTCCCAAGCTTGAAGATTCTTTGACAAAGTGCTTTGGACTCTCTTTTTCTGCTGCTATGGCTGGCTTATGCTACATTGGGGAATATAAATGTTATTTTATGCTTCTTTATTTTGTAAGACAGATGATACTCTGATATTGGAAAACAATTATATTACAAACTATTTTATCAATAAAGTAAAGTTTTATTTTCCGCTGTTTTAATTTTGTCTGTCTTGTAATTTATCTGCATCTTTTACCCTAAATGCTCCACAGAACTTAGTGCATTCCCTTTGTGAGTGACACTAAAGGATGTGGGGTGTTACAAATTGGGTTTCCATCATGAGTCAAGGCTAGGGAGGAGGTCCTTACCGATTCGAGACACTCTAGTTAATGTCTCATGATCCCCCGCAGTGAACCCTTGGATAGCTGCAGGGCCGGTCCACACATACAGCTTCGTGGATTAGTTATTCCTGAACACACGTTTCCCGATCCTATAGGACCTATCATCCGTGGCACCTCATTCCATCATCCACATAAGTAAATATGAGCCAGTTTAAGCACCTACACCACTTCTAGCTAGAAAGAAACGTGTTGCTCTCCCTGCGTTCCCTTCTCCCGTTTTAGACTCCACCGGGTTGTGAGGCTCGCGAAGTCATGCTATACACAAAGCTACGCCTACACAGGCCGTGCTTTGATCATCAACCACAAGGCCTACTTTTCAACAAAAGCCTTGATCATTGCATCTTGGTATGTCACACTGTCAATCCATATCATACTATTAATCTTTGCCAAAATATACAAAAGGGTGTTAAGTAAGAGAATAAATTCTCCGCCACCAAGCATTCATACATTCAGCAGAAAATCAATAAGTACAATATATAAAGGAGTACGATGTTATACACACATTCCATTTATAAGCTTATGCTCTGGGTCTGAGAGAAAGCCAAATCCGTACAAATCAACACTACGTCCGAATGGCCACCATTTTAGCCCTTTCAAGGTAGCTACTCCAATCATGGGCGTCAATGGTAACTCATCCATTCGACGTGAAGATCGTCGGTCTTGTACCGTCTTCAACTCTTCGACTGTTAGTCGCCGTATTCATTATTCAGAATGGGTTAAACCCGGTCTTTCCGAATAACTCGCGTGATTTAAAATTAGGTGCTATATATAAACCACATCAATGCCTCATTCCAATTCATAATATCCTTTTAATAAAGTATTCACATTATTAGGGAAAGGTTCCTATAAATTTTATCAAAGATAAATCTTTCAACTTATTCTTTAATCTTCCTTTATTCACCTTCAATCTAATTAAAGATTTATTTAAAACTTTATTAAGTTTTAGTCTTCTAAAATCATTGTTAAATGACTAATCACTTTTCTGGAATTAATCTTATCTTTAATCCGGGTTTAAGAACTGATGTTATTTAAAAAAAAGTTCACGAGAGACCCCATTTCATGTTTCATTAATTCCCAATTTAATATATAATATTAGGCATTTCTTCTTTTAGAAAATTTCATTTAATCTTAATTAAAAGATTAATTAATAACAAATCAAAATTTCACTATTGATTTGAGTTTCAAGAATTAATGCCCTTCAAAACATTGTTCACAACCAACCCATAATCAATTTCCTTTTTATTTCAGTTATATTTAATAATTGGAAATCTCATTTAAATCTCAAAAAAAAAAGATTTTCCTTTACTCAAATGGATTTAAGAATAATGTTATTTAAGACACTATTCACGACAAACCCAAAATCTAACTTGATATTAAATATAAAGCTTTGAATGGGAATTATATCGATTATATTCAATATCAAATTCTAAAACCAACGGATATCATATCTATTAAATATCTTCCAAATTCCCAAAATGATATCCGTATAATCACAGAATTAATATTGAAATAGTCCATAGATAATTTCCATTTAAATCCAATTCAATATACTCAGGGAATTCTTAGTTGTATCAAAAACCATTTTAAATCCTTTTATTTATTTATAAAATAAATAAATCACTTATTTTGATAAAAATATCTTTTATCTTTATAAACTTGGAGATTTTCATCAAAACCCTTTTTGGATCATTTATTATGATTTCACATAAATTTTTCCTTATTTTTACGTATTTTAAAACGTTTATAAATTCGTTTCCAAGACGATTCCAACTTTTATTCCAACTATAATCTAAAAATTGATTATTCTATATGTTATCCTTTTATAATAATATTATTTTCCAAAATATTAATTTTGAAACTTCTCTTTTAATATTCATTATAAAATGGATAAAATAAATCGATAAACTCGTTCGGGTTTTTAAAATGCGTTGCTATTTTTAAAACGGGTTAAATAGCCCAACTCATTTTCTTATCCATTTGTATTTTATAATGGACTAGACCTCTCACATTAAGCCTACGACTTGTGGATGCTGGATGTGTCGGTCGGTTCCGGGCAAACTTATTCCACCTGTTGGGATTAACCTCGTGTCATGGCCTGTTTCGTATTTGTGCACTTGGACCTCTCACATTATGTTCAACATTTGTGGCTGCTGGATATGCCGGTCGGGTCCGGGCAGACTTCCATCATAAATGTAACCTAACCTCGTGTTCAAGCATAATTATAATTTATAATTATAATTAATTTTTCCAAAACATATTATTTGAAATTATCCTTCCCATTAAGGAATCTTAATTTTAAGATATCCTTTATTTATAAATATCTTAATATAAATTATAACTTTCCATATTCTTATAATATTAAAATAATATTATAATAATACTTTCAAAATGTGTAATTTTGAAATTCAAACTTGAAATATTAATTAGTCATTTATTGCTACATTTATTCTTATAATATTTAAAATAATATTATAATAATATTTTCAAAATGTATAATTTTTGAATTTCGAACTTCTAATATTAATTAATTATTTATTACTGCATTAGTCATTCTTGATAACTTTAGAAAAATCTGCATTGGAATGAGACTCAAATCAAATACCATTGATTAATGGATTTCATACAACGCATTTGTGAAATAATGATAGACATTCCTTATCACCAAATTAACATTCCAATAACATTCAGATAACATTCACACAACATTCAAATGACATTCAAACAAAATCCAAATAATAATATATTATTTGTGCACTTGGGCGATGTGTGAAAATATCAGCCCAATCAACATATACAAGTCAGGCAACTTGTATATGGCAGTGTAATATATTTGAATTATCATAAATAATAATAAATTAACATTGATTAGCATGCTACCTATTTTCAAAATTCAAACATTGCATCTCATCCAAACAATAATTCACAACATATCATGCATGCCACAGAAATAATTCAAAAACATTCACCACAGACATTTATATACATACATTTATGAAAGTAAATAATAACAGTAAATAAAAATTGAGTGAGAAAAGAGTTCTCACATAGATTTTACTATGTAAATTCTTATTACATATAAAATGTAATTTTACATTCAATGCAAATTTTCATTCTTATTTTACATATAAAAATGTACTTTTAATGTTTCCATATTTGTCAAACAAGCATCCCTTTTTTTATTTATGACTCATATTTCATCTACACTAAAAATGAAAATTCTTATGTTAACAAAATTTCATTCTTCCTTATACACTTTAATGATTCATTTTTATGTTAACACAATTCCATTCTAACCAAATTAACATTAAAAATGCCCCTTTTTAACTTACACTCAAAAATGATACTTTTGTACTTTGTTTCACTACACATAAAAATAAAAGTGACATTCTTTTTAAATGACAAAAATAAAAAGGGAATTCTTTTTATTTAAAATCCAAAGGTGAAATCTTTTTAAGTATAAACAAAAGTTAAATCTTTTTAATTTGACAAAACGGCGATAAATAATATAATTTTCCATTTTAACAAAAGAATATTAAAAGTATTCTTTTTAACTTTCACTAAAAATGAAAATTGTCTGTTAACTTTCAATACACAAACAAAAATGAATGTTGTCTTATTTTATTACAAAACAAAAATGAATCTTTTCTTTTTTATTACCACAAAATGAATCTTTCTTTTTTTATTACAACAAAAATGAATGTTTTCTTATTTTATTACAAAACAAAAATGAATCTTTTCTTTTTATTACAACAAAATGAATCTTTCTTTTTTTATTACAACAAAATGAATCTAACGTAAGTGACATGTAAATTTTCATAACATGAATTCTAACATAAGTGACAAATTTGTATGTCAATTCTAATTTTAGCAAAAGTAACAAATTTGTATGCTAATACTAATTTTAACAAAAGTGGCAAATTCTAATATGTTAACATTAAAAATAACAAAGCCTATATTTCAAATGTAAATAAAAAGAACATTTTTTCTTAATGTTATTTTACTCTAATGTATAACATTTATGCAAAATGTATTTTATTTCTAATGCGATATTCCATAACAGGAATGTTTTTGATCTCTAATACAATATTTCATAATGATAATGAATTTTATTTCTAATACAATATTTCATAACAAGAATGTATTTTATCTTGACCATAATCCAATTCAGCCAAATTGACATCTTTATTTTTGTCAATTTTAATGCAACAAAAATATTTCATCCAATCAACCAATCAGTATCAAAAAATCAAATCACGTATATGTAAAAAAAAAATCATATCATGATGATAATCAATTGATTATAATTATATATAAAAATATAAAAAAAGAAATCTCACCATCAGTCTTTATTTTTGAATTTTCTTGAAATTCTGATCTGCTCTATTATGGTTCTAGACAGTGTCATCGCGAAGTATTCTTCGTCACGAGTCCAACGCTTTTCGTTTCATCAAATTCTGACCTTATATAAAAAAAGATATCGCTATTTAATCCTTTAAATAACTTAATAACAAAATTAATTAAATTAATTAACTTTTTATTACGTTATTAAAGCGTTACCTTCCATCATTTAGAAACTGAGGCGACGTCGAACAGCTTCAAACGGATTTCTAGCCCAGAATTTTATGAATTTCAGAAAACGAACTTGATCAGTAATTTTGTGGTAACTTGGAAATTGATCGAGATATCACAAGGCTAGTTTCTGAGAATTTGAAAATTTGGGGATTTTTGTGATTTAGAAAATTGGAATAGCTTCAAACGAATTTCTAGCCTAGAAGTTTATGAATTTCGAAAAACGAATTTGATCAGTAATTTTGTGGTAATTTGGCAAATTGATCGAGATGTGACAAGGCTAGTTTCTGAGAATTTGAAAATTTGGGGATTTTTGTGCAAAGAAGTTTTTTTTTCCTTTTTTTCTAAGGGGGAGGCCATGGAAATGAAGAAGATGGAGGCTAGGTTATGTTTAGATTTTTAGAATTAGGTTATGGCTGGTCTATGAGATATTATATAGGGTTTACTTTAATTCAACTCATATGTAATTTAGCCCATTTTAATTATAGCTTTAGTGTAATTATTAACATCCGTTTTGCAGTTTTTAAAACCGTACGACCACGTACTGATTCCAAATTCGATGGAATTTGGATCACAACTAATCCTAATCAATACGAACCTATAGAAACTGGTTTTGTAAATTTTCGTGTCCATATGAATTTTTAATGAATTTTTAAAGTCAAAAATTGTCCGTTTACACTAAAAAATCAATTATAATTATATATTAATTCTAAAAATTACCGAAAAATCATTTTTAGCTTTGTTTTGACGATACAAACCCGACAAAATTAATTTTATTCAATTTGGAGACCATTTGCAATATTTCAATTTTCAAGGCATATATATTAAATATTAAAAATACATTTTTAAACAAATAATTTCCAAAACTCAAAATATATAAGTTTTTACTGTTTTTCAATGCAGAAACGTCATTCTGAACTAAATGGAAGTGGTTTCGAGTTCAAATTCCTTCATATGCAAAAAGTAGCATTTTTGTCCTTTGTAAATTTCATAGCAACCTTTCTAAATTTTAATTTTGACATAACTTTTGATTCCTGCTATGAAATTTCGATTTTTCAGATTCGTTGGAAAGATATTTTAAATAGATTCCAAAAATTTTGGTTTCACTAAAATCCGTTAAATTTTGCATCCTGTACGGTCAGTCAAATTTCAAGTTTGACTTTTCAAACTACCGCGCTATTTCTAACTCCTTTTATATTTAAAATTAAATTATTCATTCTAACTTTGATTTAAATCAATTTTTAATCATTATTATTTTAAATAAATTGTTCTAAATATCAAAAACTCATTAAAATTACTTAATATAAATTTTTAAATTTACCCCCAAAATTCAGGGTTGTTACACTAAGCTACTTGAAAACATAATCCCTGATGATCTGAATGCAGTAGCTGATATAATTGAAGGATTAAACAAGGTTAAGGAATCTGATAAGGGTAAACAGGTTTATGCCTTTGAGTTTATTGATAAAAACACAGATTACTTGCAAGGTAATAAATTGGGTGGTTCAAAGGCTTCTTTTATCGCTCCTTCTAAAAGAGATCTAAGGAGCTCATCAACCATTAAATGACAATCTTAATTTGGAATGTCAGGGGATTGAGCACTACTTCTCGTATGAAGGAAGTGATCAACCTTCTACATCAAACTAAATCAACTATTGTACTGGTTTCGTTGAAAATAATCTTTCTAATGCTAATCTAAATTTATTTGGTTCCTTACTTCCTACATTATGGAAATCTCTAAATAATAATTTTGTTGATTCAAGAGGTCGAATATTGCTTTTATGGGATTCTATTGTATGGGATGTATTTCTGGAATCTTCTTCATTTCAGCACATGACAGTGAAGGCTTATAATAAAAGGGGTTTTGATATGACATTTTCATTGATTTGTGCTATTAATACTTTTGATGATAGATAAATCTTATGGCAAACATTGGTAGCTGAATCTGTTTAATCAACAACGCATGGATTTTGATGGGAGACTTAAACAATGCTTTATCACCAAATGACAAAAGAGGAGGATGTCCTATTCCTTGCCAACAATTGAGAGAATTTCAGAAATTTCTAATACAAACAGCTTTAACTGAAATAAAACTGTAACGACCCGGGGAAAAAGAACGACAATCGGGTTCTCGACAACAATACATAAACTCGTATCACTTGCCAAAACCCAAGTATCGAACCCCCAGATTGTCATGAGAAAGAATTTAGAGGGTGAGGATAGAAAGAAAGAATGTTAGAATAGAAGAAAGAAGAAGAACACATCAGAATCTCTCAGCGGAACGAATAAGATATAATATAACAAATCCTTTATACAAAAACTGTATATACATACCAATCATCAGAGTACAGCATATATCAATCACAGCGGAATAATAACTTTGAATAACTAGCGGTGAAGCCGCCTGCTTCGAGCTCCTGAAACTCCAAGCAGAACCTAACCTGGAACATACTCGGTCTGACCCGAGCACATTTGATTTAAAACAAAATACACCGGGTCAGTCTGGAATACTATCAGTGATAAATTCACATTACACACACTTGTTTAACTTTGCAAAATCCTTTGTGGAATCAAAAGGTAATAGTAAGACCAGTCCACACATAAATATGGACGGTTTTTACCTTACTATAACCAAACCATTTTTTGAAATCAATATCTTCCTATGATATTATCATAATGTCTAAATACAAGTAAATAATAATCTAGAGGAACGCTTGCATCTCACGCTCCACATATATAGTATACAATCGAAAAGCCGCGGGCGCTTATTGGATATTGGATTCCAACTTGACAAGGTATGGGACCACCTTCCGCACGTGTATCTCTAGAGGCGAATACACTGGGTTCAACAAGAACGTCTTGCAACCCGGCCCTCACATGACCGACCACTCATTTCGCTTGAGTGTATCGAATGTATATCACCGACGGTTGGGATCAACAACCGCCACCCGAATAGGGTCAGCATCGAATAGATAAAGAAGCAATAGGAATTTCTCTAGATAGGTGATCATACATCCTAATGGGAGCGACCCACATAGCCATGCTGCCTGCCCGATTTTTGTCATTTCCCGGTTGATGAGGCTTGAGGCTAGAACTTTATCTCTAGAACATCTGGTCATCATTCACTTTGAATGCCACATCGTCAGATCCGCCAGATCACACTTGATTGACGTCCACAAACATACTCTAGCTATCTGGCTAGAGAATAACCATTTCTCCGCCGTCAACTATCGTACGTTTGGAGAAATCAACGCATGTAATTCCTTTGGAAATACTCTGTCAGACATCCGTCCATACAAGTCATCCAGGAACAGGATGAACCGAAGGTACTCTCCTACTGCATCTCATATAGGAATCACCCCATGAATCAGTAGCGAGAAGTCCTTGCAACCCGTGGATTTCAACCACGACAGAATCACAAATCAAAATAACTCTGGCTGCAGGCCAGAGAAATTCAACAAGTAGTCCTTCTGCTTATGAAGATCCACGGTCTTCACTTGCTCCGTCTTCAATCGACGTCTTCACGTATTTGATGGTCGGAATGGTTTTCGAATATAATTCAATCCCGGGCTTTCCGAACCAACAATCGTATTGGTTGGGTTTGATAGTCGGTGTTTTAACTATCAATTAACGATAGTGTGAACACAATGAGTTTTCTGATTCAGTACTTGGCACAACTCGACCTCCTTTAAAATATATTTAACCAAATTCCCTTTGGACTAACTTTAACAAATTTACTTTGGTTGATTAACTCTAACTTGACTGACTCGACTTATTTAACTCGACAAACTTGACTTGATTACTCCTATTAACTAATACTCGACTTAACTCCATTCGCTCGACTCTAGATCGCAGCGATCACAATGGTTACGCCTGATTCCCTCAGGAAACATCCGACCGCCATAGGCTATCTGCAGCCCTGCGAATTACGCTAGCAGTCGTACGCAATGGAACTTTTTCCTAGATAACTTTGTTTGACTAACTCTAACTATATTCGATCAACTCTAATTGAATAACAAATGTTTAAAATAAATTTTAAAGCACTTATTCTTATTTCCTTTGGAACCATCATTGCAATATTATTTAATTCCCAAAATCTTGCATTAGAGTTCGATGTACCTCGTATAGGGCAAAACAATTTCAACAACTTCACTTACTTCAAACTAATACTGTTCCTCGATAATAGCGAGGCCAACCGAGTTGGGGTATTTTAATTACCTCTCAGACCTTGGTCAACCCGTTCTTATCTCGGAATAACATCAGTCTATCACTTAACCATTTTCCCAAATCTTATTTACCTTATCGATCCCATAAATTGTTTCTTACATTTGAAATCTTCTTTTAAAGTCTTTTACTTAATTCCCTTATCTAAATTAATATCCATTAAAACATCACTTTAACTTCAAATATTCTTCCACTTAAAACCTTTTGATTTATAATATAAATCCCTCGTCACATAAATTGATTTCATCTACTTGGACATTTTATAATAAACCTTTATCGCCTCTTTGGCTAAACCTCATCGTCATTTGATCATTGGTTAAATGAATTCCATATATTAAATCTTGTTGAAACTTGGATTTTACAAATCCCTTTTATAAATTCTTACTTGGCCTTAAATTGAATTCACCACTTTAAATTATTTGAAATTTAAAGAATAACTTGCTTTAACATCTACTATATCAAAATATAGTTAACTTTAATCTTAACCCAAAATAGCATTATTATCATGTTTACGTGCTTACTCGATAATAATCCAGGTTATTTACAATAACCAATTCAACTATCTCTTTAGACTATAGTTAATCGAAGATTAACTAATATCCAACACTATTTGATAACTTTAATAAATATTTAACCAACATTTATTTCCTTTGACCATTCTACTTGCACTGGTGGATTTACCAACCATACACATTAGTTAACTATTAACTGAAATTCCAATTGTCATTTCCCCTTTCTTAAATTAATTAATTAACTTAATTAATTTAAGTCACATTTTAATTGTTTGAAACAATAAATTTCCCTTTTTAACAACCTATGGAATATCTTGATTTCTGCTTCTCAACTGATCAAAACCATTTAACTAAATTCTCTTAATAACTCGATTTAACTTATTAAATTTAAATTCCCGATTTAAATACTCGTATGAAATAATTGAATAACTTAAAATTCAGTTATAAATAAATTATAACTTTGAAACCCCGTCAATTTCCCTGACGGTAGAACAATGTCAAAACCCTACGACTAGACCATTACTGCCCATCTACTCAGTCAACACAACAATTGACTTTAACCACAACAACGATGGTTGTATATTCAACTATCAACATTCAAATAGTTTTGGTGTCAGATGATGTGAACAATCCATATATATGCACAACAAAAACAAATACAGTAAATTTGAGGAATCCGGTCGGATCCTCCAACCTGTCCTTCTCTGCATCACAGATGTCAATTGATAACAATATGCGAATTAAACAATTTGCAGAATATAAATAACTGCAACCATCAACCAACAACAAGCAACTTGCATCCATCGCATCCAATAAGCCAATTTAAACTGTTAACTGTAAATATAATTTACCGTGACTTTACCACATCACAGTATTCCAGAAGGTGTGAGAATTAACTCACCAGAGTTGGTTCTGGTCAACGGTTGATGCGTTTGTCGCTTTTAATTTGAACCATTCGTCCAAAAATAGCTGAATTTTCAACTGCGTCGGATTGACTTCTACTCAGTGCCATCGGGTAGGTCTCGTCCCTGCGATCCCAACGGATTTTGTCTCGTTAAATTTTGTCCACGTATGACAGAGTTATGCCAGTTTAAAGTTTGAGTATATATATGGTTTTTAACTAATTAATTAATAAATAAATTAAATAATTAAAAACCTTAATTACCTTTTTAATTGCGCCACGTCATCATCGGTTATTACGAACGCGTTTTCTCTTACTTCCCAGTCACGAACCCGATTATCCCATTCCTCCTTCTCGTTCAAACAACTCTCGCCACCTTCCTTCGACTGCCCCGCCACCCTCCGTTCACCTGAGACCCAAAGTCCGACCCCACCTGGAAGTCCTCAGCGAGGCGCCCCCCCGGCAGCCGCCTCGACCTCCAGTTTGCCATGATCGTCGCGAAAACCATGGATGGACGGAAATAGCTTCCACTCCATTTTCTCCGACCACACCCTACCGGATCCAACACCACCGCCTCCAATGTCTTCATCTCGCCACCACGCTTCCATCCGCATCAGACCCGAACCCCCTCGGTCACCACAGCCGCCGGATTTTGACGATTTCCGATTTGAGCTTTCAAAAACAACCAAAAAAACCATACCTTCCGATCATCTCCTCCTACCGGCCGCCACAGTCAACGTTAGCACCTCCGATCCATGCCAAAACGAAGCCTTGCTCCTCCCCTTCGAAAGCCCTAAGGTCTCCGTACCTCAAATCAACCCTATTGCTCGAATTTGGACCAAAACCGAAAGTGGTTTTCTGGCTTTTAACCCGGATTCCGACCACCATACTTGCCGAAACCACCCCAACTTCTGGCTGTAGGTAGCCCTCCTCCCGATCTACCATTTCCCTTCATGTCCCCTTAGCAAAAACTCTACGGATTGAGAGCATTAATTGTTTTAGTATTTAGGGACTTTTTTGCAAAATGTGGTGAGGAAAATTATGGTTGGCTGAAAATAGTGATAGGGAAGGGTTTATATAAGTGTAGTTTATTATATTTTAAGTTGATTTGACGATTGACGCTGACTAACAATTTTTATTTCGTACCTATCGCTATTTCGAATATCGTTTATTCGCTGTTGCGTTCACATATAAACCCCGTTCGAGACGCGACTGGAACGGCGTAGTATATTTTGATGATACGGTCCTAACGAATCTTGTTTCGTCGAATTCCGTGCTCGTATGCTCAAATAGCGTTTGTACACGTCCAATTTGATCGATTTATTTTACATTTTATTTTGCCACGCTCACAGAATAACCCCGATTGACGCGCCGTTTGAAAATCTGGCAATAATTTACTGTTACGGTCACAACAAAATTTGTTTCGTCGAAAACAGAGGTCGTTTGAAAAATGTCCCTTTTAAACTGGCCAATTTGAATTAAAATAACCCAATTTTAAAATACTTCAATATAATATAAATAAAATATCGCCATTGGTCATACACGACCAGAATTTGATGTATTATCAAGGAAAAATATCCCGGGTTGAATTCCAAAGCCAAATTGATACTCAAATATTTAAAAACCGTTATTTTATATATATGCAGCGCTATATATATAAAGGAATTCCTGGCGCTGTTTTTCTGAGAATTTGATTTGGAGATAAAACAAAATCTACACGACGAAAACTGGATTTTTCTCTGCCATTGGAAAGATATCGTCAAACCGGTCCCGACGTTTCTTGTTTCGATGAAATCCGACTTTTTTTGAACCCGGTACGACCAATTGAAGTTCAAAACGCCAAAACGCGAACTGCCGCGCCGCTGCAGCTCGTTATTTAATTAAATTATAAACTATATATATTCGTCTTCGTTTTCAAAACGAATTGTCACTAATATTCCACCATAAACAATATTTGACCACTTTAAACTGTCCCATCACAATATATTTCGAATTCGACAATTTCCCATATTTTGGAAATTAAAATAATATTTATTATTTATTTTAAATAATATATTCCCAATAAAATCGTTAAATTCGATTATCCAACCTCAAACCAATATTTTAAATTATTAAAATATTTAAAATAATCCAATTAAATTGGCAGAAAAATACGGGTCGTTACATTCCTTCCCCCTTAAAATAATTTCGTCCTCGAAATTGCTAAGGTAGAAGAAATGCCGTCTATTATTGTCTTTTCAAAAATAATAAAATTTAAAACTCGAATTTATTTTCAAACTGACCCTATTGGTTTTAAAACCAATTTATTTCAAAGGAAAGAATTTCCTAAAAAAAATTCCAAAAATTTTCTAACTCCTTGAATTTTAGAAAAATTTCGGCAGAGTCTCCCCTGTACGGAGGGACATCTGCAATATCGCAGGATCAAGAAATATGTATACATCGACTCTCATGGTCGGAAAATTCAAAATCCAAACTCAAAACCCCAAAGAAAACCAAAAATTTATATTTGGCGTAGGCGTACCTTTTTGCGAGCGCTATTACGCGATAAACGATAATTTATACTCGAGCTTGCTTTATTATTTTGCAGCTCTATTCTCAAACTGGATTCAATTAACTCCAGAGTTTTCTCTTGAATGGATTTTGAATGATCACTTCAGCACCTGTTTCTCAACTCAAATAAATTCATCAATCATCAAACAACATCAATTATATTCAAGACATCCATATCACCCAATTCGACACACAGTTTAATCCACACGGGATGATAATTATGTATAATCAATCCATTTATTTCCTTTTTCTCTTTAATTACACCTTCAAATTATTTCATCTGGATTGATTTATTCAACTTCTTTATTTCATATTGGTTTCAACCACATTGATTCAGGTTCTGGTTTTTATCTCAACACCCAACAGCATAATCCAAACATACAAACAAATCAACCAATTGCCCATATTATAATAACCTTTACTTTTAATTTATTATAAAATAAATTGGGCAAAAACAATTTAAAAAAATAATTTTATATCAAAATACAAATACGCTCTCTCGTATATATAATCCAACTCAATCTAGGGTGCTGCTAACCCCATCTCCATTGAGTCACACCACAGAGCCAAGGTTAATCATTAAACCAATAGCTCTGATACCACTGTAACGACCCGGGGAAAAAGAACGACAATCGGGTTCTCGACAACAATACATAAACTCGTATCACTTGCCAAAACCCAAGTATCGAACCCCCAGATTGTCATGAGAAAGAATTTAGAGGGTGAGGATAGAAAGAAAGAATGTTAGAATAGAAGAAAGAAGAAGAACACATCAGAATCTCTCAGCGGAACGAATAAGATATAATATAACAAATCCTTTATACAAAAACTGTATATACATACCATTCATCAGAGTACAGCATATATCAATCACAGCGGAATAATAACTTTGAATAACTAGCGGTGAAGCCGCCTGCTTCGAGCTCCTGAAACTCCAAGCAGAACCTAACCTGGAACATACTCGGTCTGACCCGAGCACATTTGATTTAAAACAAAATACACCGGGTCAGTCTGGAATACTATCAGTGATAAATTCACATTACACACACTTGTTTAACTTTGCAAAATCCTTTGTGGAATCAAAAGGTAATAGTAAGACCAGTCCACACATAAATACGGACGGTTTTTACCTTACTATAACCAAACCATTTTTTGAAATCAATATCTTCCTCTGATATTATCATAATGTCTAAATACAAGTAAATAATAATCTAGAGGAACGCTTGCATCTCACGCTCCACATATATAATATACAATCGAAAAGCCGCGGGCGCTTATTGGATATTGGATTCCAACTTGACAAGGTATGGGACCACCTTCCGCACGTGTATCTCTAGAGGCGAATACACTGGGTTCAACAAGAACGTCTTGCAACCCGGCCCTCACATGACCGACCACTCATTTCGCTTGAGTGTATCGAATGTATATCACCGACGGTTGGGATCAACAACCGCCACCCGAATAGGGTCAGCATCGAATAGATAAAGAAGCAATAGGAATTTCTCTAGATAGGTGATCATACATCCTAATGGGAGCGACCCACATAGCCATGCTGCCTGCCCGATTTTTGTCATTTCCCGGTTGATGAGGCTTGAGGCTAGAACTTTATCTCTAGAACATCTGGTCATCATTCACTTTGAATGCCACATCGTCAGATCCGCCAGATCACACTTGATTGACGTCCACAAACATACTCTAGCTATCTGGCTAGAGAATAACCATTTCTCCGCCGTCAACTATCGTACGTTTAGAGAAATCAACGCATGTAATTCCTTTGGAAATACTCTGTCAGACATCCGTCCATACAAGTCATCCAGGAACAGGATGAACCGAAGGTACTCTCCTACTGCATCTCATATAGGAATCACCCCATGAATCAGTAGCGAGAAGTCCTTGCAACCCGTGGATTTCAACCACGACAGAATCACAAATCAAAATAACTCTGGCTGCAGGCCAGAGAAATTCAACAAGTAGTCCTTCCGCTTATGAAGATCCACGGTCTTCACTTGCTCCGTCTTCAATCGACGTCTTCACGTATTTGATGGTCGGAATGGTTTTCGAATATAATTCAATCCCGGACTTTCCGAACCAACAATCGTATTGGTTGGGTTTGATAGTCGGTGTTTTAACTATCAATTAACGATAGTGTGAACACAATGACTTTTCTGATTCAGTACTTGGCACAACTCGACCTCCTTTAAAATATATTTAACCAAATTCCCTTTTGACTAACTTTAACAAATTTACTTTGGTTGATTAACTCTAACTTGACTGACTCGACTTATTTAACTCGACAAACTTGACTTGATTACTCCTATTAACTAATACTCGACTTAACTCCATTCGCTCGACTCTAGATCGCAGCGATCACAATGGTTACGCCTGATTCCCTCAGGAAACATCCGACCGCCATAGGCTATCTGCAGCCCTGCGAATTACACTAGCAGTCGTACGCAATGGAACTTTTTCCTAGATAACTTTGTTTGACTAACTCTAACTATATTCGATCAACTCTAATTGAATAACAAATGTTTAAAATAAATTTTAAAGCACTTATTCTTATTTCCTTTGGAACCATCATTGCAATATTATTTAATTCCCAAAATCTTGCATTAGAGTTCGATGTACCTCGTATAGGGCAAAACAATTTCAACAACTTCACTTACTTCAAACTAATACTGTTCCTCGATAATAGCGAGGCCAACCGAGTTGGGGTATTTTAGTTACCTCTCAGACCTTGGTCAACCCGTTCTTATCTCGGAATAACATCAGTCTATCACTTAACCATTTTCCCAAATCTTATTTACCTTATCGATCCCATAAATTGTTTCTTACATTTGAAATCTTCTTTTAAAGTCTTTTACTTAATTCCCTTATCTAAATTAATATCCATTAAAACATCACTTTAACTTCAAATATTCTTCCACTTAAAACCTTTTGATTTATAATATAAATCCCTCGTCACATAAATTGATTTCATCTACTTGGACATTTTATAATAAACCTTTATCGCCTCTTTGGCTAAACCTCGTCGTCATTTGATCACTGGTTAAATGAATTCCATATATTAAATCTTGTTGAAACTTGGATTTTACAAATCCCTTTTATAAATTCTTACTTGGCCTTAAATTGAATTCACCACTTTAAATTATTTGAAATTTAAAGAATAACTTGCTTTAACATCTACTATATCAAAATATAGTTAACTTTAATCTTAACCCAAAATAGCATTATTATCATGTTTACGTGCTTACTCGATAATAATCCAGGTTATTTACAATAACCAATTCAACTATCTCTTTAGACTATAGTTAATCGAAGATTAACTAATATCCAACACTATTTGATAACTTTAATAAATATTTAACCAACATTTATTTCCTTTGACCATTCTACTTGCACTGGTGGATTTACCAACCATACACATTAGTTAACTATTAACTGAAATTCCAATTGTCATTTCCCCTTTCTTAAATTAATTAATTAACTTAATTAATTTAAGTCACATTTTAATTGTTTGAAACAATAAATTTCCCTTTTTAACAACCTATGGAATATCTTGATTTCTGCTTCTCAACTGATCAAAACCATTTAACTAAATTCTCTTAATAACTCGATTTAACTTATTAAATTTAAATTCCCGATTTAAATACTCGTATGAAATAATTGAATAACTTAAAATTCAATTATAAATAAATTATAACTTTGAAACCCCGTCAATTTCCCTGACGGTAGAACAATGTCAAAACCCTACGACTAGACCATTACTGCCCATCTACTCAGTCAACACAACAATTGACTTTAACCACAACAACGATGGTTGTATATTCAACTATCAACATTCAAATAGTTTTGGTGTCAGATGATGTGAACAATCCATATATATGCACAACAAAAACAAATACAGTAAATTTGAGGAATCCGGTCGGATCCTCCAACCTGTCCTTCTCTGCATCACAGATGTCAGTTGATAACAATATGCGAATTAAACAATTTGCAGAATATAAATAACTGCAACCATCAACCAACAACAAGCAACTTGCATCCATCGCATCCAATCAGCCAATTTAAACTGTTAACTGTAAATATAATTTACCGTGACTTTACCACATCACAGTATTCCAGAAGGTGTGAGAATGAACTCACCAGAGTTGGTCTGGTCAACGGTTGATGCGTTTGTCGCTTTTAATTTGAACCATTCGTCCAAAAATAGCTGAATTTTCAACTGCGTCGGATTGACTTCTACTCAATGCCATCGGGTAGGTCTCGTCCCTGCGATCCCAACGGATTTTGTCTCGTTAAATTTTGTCCACGTATGACAGAGTTATGCCAGTTTAAAGTTTGAGTATATATATGGTTTTTAACTAATTAATTAATTAATAAATTAAATAATTAAAAACCTTAATTACCTTTTTAATTGCGTCACATCATCATCGGTTATTACGAACGCGTTTTCTCTTACTTCCCAGTCACGAACCCGATTATCCCATTCCTCCTTCTCGTTCAAACAACTCTCGCCACCTTCCTTCGACTGCCCCGCCGCCCTCCGTTCACCTGAGACCCAAAGTCCGACCCCACCTGGAAGTCCTCAGCGAGGCGCCCCCCCGGCAGCCGCCTCGACCTCCAGTTCGCCATGATCGTCGCGAAAACCATGGATGGACGGAAATAGCTTCCACTCCATTTTCTCCGACCACACCCTACCGGATCCAACGCCACCGCCTCCAATGTCTTCATCTCGCCACCACGCTTCCATCCGCATCAGACCCGAACCCCCTCGGTCACCACAGCCGCCGGATTTTGACGATTTCCGATTTGAGCTTTCAAAAACAACCAAAAAAACCATACCTTCCGATCATCTCCTCTTACCGGCCGCCACAGTCAACGTTAGCACTTCCGATCCATGCCAAAACGAAGCCTTGCTCCTCCCCTTCGAAAGCCCTAAGGTCTCCGTACCTCAAATCAACCCTATTGCTCGAATTTGGACCAAAACCGAAAGTGGTTTTCTGGCTTTTAACCCGGATTCCGACCACCATACTTGCCGAAACCACCCCAACTTCTGGCTGTAGGTAGCCCTCCTCCCGATCTACCATTTCCCTTCATGTCCCCTTAGCAAAAACTCTACGGATTGAGAGCATTAATTGTTTTAGTATTTAGGGACTTTTTTGCAAAATGTGGTGAGGAAAATTATGGTTGGCTGAAAATAGTGATAGGGAAGGGTTTATATAAGTGTAGTTTATTATATTTTAAGTTGATTTGACGATTGACGCTGACTAACGATTTTTATTTCGTACCTATCGCTATTTCGAATATCGTTTATTCGCTGCTGCGTTCACATACAAACCCCGTTCGAGACGCGACTGGAACGGCGTAGTATATTTTGATGATACGGTCCTAACGAATCTTGTTTCGTCGAATTCCGTGCTCGTATGCTCAAATAGCGTTTGTACACGTCCAATTTGATCGATTTATTTTACATTTTATTTTGCCACGCTCACAGAATAACCCCGATTGACGCGCCGTTTGAAAATCTGGCAATAATTTACTGTTACGGTCACAACAAAATTTGTTTCGTCGAAAACAGAGGTCATTTGAAAAATGTCCCTTTTAAACTGGCCAATTTGAATTAAAATAACCCAATTTTAAAATACTTCAATATAATATAAATAAAATATCGCCATTGGTCATACACGACCAGAATTTGATGTATTATCAAGGAAAAATATCCCGGGTTGAATTCCAAAGCCAAATTGATACTCAAATATTTAAAAACCGTTATTTTATATATATGCAGCGCTATATATATAAAGGAATTCCTGGCGCTGTTTTTCTGAGAATTTGATTTGGAGATAAAACAAAATTTACACGACGAAAACTGGATTTTTCTCTGCCATTGGAAAGATATCGTCAAACCGGTCCCGACGTTTCTTGTTACGATGAAATCCGACTTTTTTTGAACCCGGTACGACCAATTGAAGTTCAAAACGCCAAAACGTGAACTGCCGCGCCGCTGCAGCTCGTTATTTAATTAAATTATAAACTATATATATTTGTCTTCGTTTTCAAAACGAATTGTCACTAATATTCCACCATAAACAATATTTGACCACTTTAAACTGTCCCATCACAATATATTTCGAATTCGACAATTTCCCATATTTTGGAAATTAAAATAATATTTATTATTTATTTTAAATAATATATTCCCAATAAAATCGTTAAATTCGATTATCCAACCTCAAACCAATATTTTAAATTATTAAAATATTTAAAATAATCCAATTAAATTGGCAGAAAAATACGGGTCGTTACATTCCTTCCCCCTTAAAATAATTTCGTCCTCGAAATTGCTAAGGTAGAAGAAATGCCGTCTATTATTGTCTTTTCAAAAATAATAAAATTTAAAACTCGAATTTATTTTCAAACTGACCCTATTGGTTTTAAAACCAATTTATTTCAAAGGAAAGAATTTCCTAAAATGAATTCCAAAAATTTTCTAACTCCTTGAATTTTAGAAAAATTTCGGCAGAGTCTCCCCTGTACGGAGGGACATCTGCAATATCGCAGGATCAAGAAATATGTATACATCGACTCTCATGGTCGGAAAATTCAAAATCCAAACTCAAAACCCCAAAGAAAACCAAAAATTTATATTTGGCGTAGGCGTACCTTTTTGCGAGCGCTATTACGCGATAAACGATAATTTATACTCGAGCTTGCTTTATTATTTTGCAGCTCTATTCTCAAACTGGATTCTATTAACTCCAGAGTTTTCTCTTGAATGGATTTTACAGCTGAATGATCACTTCAGCACCTGTTTCTCAACTCAAATAAATTCATCAGTCATCAAACAACATCAATTATATTCAAGACATCCATATCACCCAATTCGACACACAGTTTAATCCACACGGGATGATAATTATGTATAATCAATCCATTTATTTCCTTTTTCTCTTTAATTACATCTTCAAATTATTTCATCTGGATTGATTTATTCAACTTCTTTATTTCATATTGGTTTCAACCACATTGATTCAGGTTCTGGTTTTTATCTCAACACCCAACAGCATAATCCAAACATACAAACAAATCAACCAATTGCCCATATTATAATAACCTTTACTTTTAATTTATTATAAAATAAATTGGGCAAAAACAATTTGAAAAAATAATTTTATATCAAAATACAAATACGCTCTCTCGTATATATAATCCAACTCAATCTAGGGTGCTGCTAACCCCATCTCCATTGAGTCACACCACAGAGCCAAGGTTAATCATTAAACCAATAGCTCTGATACCACTGTAACGACCCGGGGAAAAAGAACGACAATCGGGTTCTCGACAACAATACATAAACTCGTATCACTTGCCAAAACCCAAGTATCGAACCCCCAGATTGTCATGAGAAAGAATTTAGAGGGTGAGGATAGAAAGAAAGAATGTTAGAATAGAAGAAAGAAGAAGAACACATCAGAATCTCTCAGCGGAACGAATAAGATATAATATAACAAATCCTTTGTACAAAAACTATATATACATACCAATCATCAGAGTACAGCATATATCAATCACAGCGGAATAATAACTTTGAATAACTAGCGGTGAAGCCGCCTGCTTCGAGCTCCTGAAACTCCAAGCAGAACCTAACCTGGAACATACTCGGTCTGACCCGAGCACATTTGATTTAAAACAAAATACACCGGGTCAGTCTGGAATACTATCAGTGATAAATTCACATTACACACACTTGTTTAACTTTGCAAAATCCTTTGTGGAATCAAAAGGTAATAGTAAGACCAGTCCACACATAAATACGGACGGTTTTTACCTTACTATAACCAAACCATTTTTTGAAATCAATATCTTCCTCTGATATTATCATAATGTCTAAATACAAGTAAATAATAATCTAGAGGAACGCTTGCATCTCACGCTCCACATATATAGTATACAATCGAAAAGCCGCGGGCGCTTATTGGATATTGGATTCCAACTTGACAAGGTATGGGACCACCTTCCGCACGTGTATCTCTAGAGGCGAATACACTGGGTTCAACAAGAACGTCTTGCAACCCGGCCCTCACATGACCGACCACTCATTTCGCTTGAGTGTATCGAATGTATATCACTGACGGTTGGGATCAACAACCGCCACCCGAATAGGGTCAGCATCGAATAGATAAAGAAGCAATAGGAATTTCTCTAGATAGGTGATCATACATCCTAATGGGAGCGACCCACATAGCCATGCTGCCTGCCCGATTTTTGTCATTTCCCGGTTGATGAGGCTTGAGGCTAGAACTTTATCTCTAGAACATCTGGTCATCATTCACTTTGAATGCCACATCGTCAGATCCGCCAGATCACACTTGATTGACGTCCACAAACATACTCTAGCTATCTGGCTAGAGAATAACCATTTCTCCGCCGTCAACTATCGTACGTTTGGAGAAATCAACGCATGTAATTCCTTTGGAAATACTCTGTCAGACATCCGTCCATACAAGTAATCCAGGAACAGGATGAACCGAAGGTACTCTCCTACTGCATCTCATATAGGAATCACCCCATGAATCAGTAGCGAGAAGTCCTTGCAACCCGTGGATTTCAACCACGACAGAATCACAAATCAAAATAACTCTGGCTGCAGGCCAGAGAAATTCAACAAGTAGTCCTTCCGCTTATGAAGATCCAAGGTCTTCACTTGCTCCGTCTTCAATCGACGTCTTCACGTATTTGATGGTCGGAATGGTTTTCGAATATAATTCAATCCCGGACTTTCCGAACCAACAATCGTATTGGTTGGGTTTGATAGTCGGTGTTTTAACTATCAATTAACGATAGTGTGAACACAATGAGTTTTCTGATTCAGTACTTGGCACAACTCGACGTCCTTTAAAATATATTTAACCAAATTCCCTTTTGACTAACTTTAACAAATTTACTTTGGTTGATTAACTCTAACTTGACTGACTCGACTTATTTAACTCGACAAACTTGACTTGATTACTCCTATTAACTAATACTCGACTTAACTCCATTCGCTCGACTCTAGATCGCAGCGATCACAATGGTTACGCCTGATTCCCTCAGGAAACATCCGACCCCCATAGGCTATCTGCAGCTCTGCGAATTACGCTAGCAGTCGTACGCAATGGAACTTTTTCCTAGATAACTTTGTTTGACTAACTCTAACTATATTCGATCAACTCTAATTGAATAACAAATGTTTAAAATAAATTTTAAAGCACTTATTCTTATTTCCTTTGGAACCATCATTGCAATATTATTTAATTCCCAAAATCTTGCATTAGAGTTCGATGTACCTCGTATAGGGCAAAACAATTTCAACAACTTCACTTACTTCAAACTAATACTGTTCCTCGATAATAGCGAGGCCAACCGAGTTGGGGTATTTTAGTTACCTCTCAGACCTTGGTCAACCCGTTCTTATCTCGGAATAACATCAATCTATCACTTAACCATTTTCCCAAATCTTATTTACCTTATCGATCCCATAAATTGTTTCTTACATTTGAAATCTTCTTTTAAAGTCTTTTACTTAATTCCCTTATCTAAATTAATATCCATTAAAACATCACTTTAACTTCAAATATTCTTCCACTTAAAACCTTTTGATTTATAATATAAATCCCTCGTCACATAAATTGATTTCATCTACTTGGACATTTTATAATAAACCTTTATCGCCTCTTTGGCTAAACCTCATCGTCATTTGATCACTGGTTAAATGAATTCCATATATTAAATCTTGTTGAAACTTGGATTTTACAAATCCCTTTTATAAATTCTTACTTGGCCTTAAATTGAATTCACCACTTTAAATTATTTGAAATTTAAAGAATAACTTGCTTTAACATCTACTATATCAAAATATAGTTAACTTTAATCTTAACCCAAAATAGCATTATTATCATGTTTACGTGCTTACTCGATAATAATCCAGGTTATTTACAATAACCAATTCAACTATCTCTTTAGACTATAGTTAATCGAAGATTAACTAATATCCAACACTATTTGATAACTTTAATAAATATTTAATCAACATTTATTTCCTTTGACCATTCTACTTGCACTGGTGGATTTACCAACCATACACATTAGTTAACTATTAACTGAAATTCCAATTGTCATTTCCTCTTTCTTAAATTAATTAATTAACTTAATTAATTTAAGTCACATTTTAATTGTTTGAAACAATAAATTTCCCTTTTTAACAACCTATGGAATATCTTGATTTCTGCTTCTCAACTGATCAAAACCATTTAACTAAATTCTCTTAATAACTCGATTTAACTTATTAAATTTAAATTCCCGATTTAAATACTCGTATGAAATAATTGAATAACTTAAAATTCAGTTATAAATAAATTATAACTTTGAAACCCCGTCAATTTCCCTGACGGTAGAACAATGTCAAAACCCTACGACTAGACCATTACTGCCCATCTACTCAGTCAACACAACAATTGACTTTAACCACAACAACGATGGTTGTATATTCAACTATCAACATTCAAATAGTTTTGGTGTCAGATGATGTGAACAATCCATATATATGCACAACAAAAACAAATACAGTAAATTTGAGGAATCCGGTCGGATCCTCCAACCTGTCCTTCTCTGCATCACAGATGTCAGTTGATAACAATATGCGAATTAAACAATTTGCAGAATATAAATAACTGCAACCATCAACCAACAACAAGCAACTTGCATCCATCGCATCCAATCAGCCAATTTAAACTGTTAACTGTAAATATAATTTACCGTGACTTTACCACATCACAGTATTCCAGAAGGTGTGAGAATTAACTCACCAGAGTTGGTTCTGGTCAACGGTTGATGCGTTTGTCGCTTTTAATTTGAACCATTCGTCCAAAAATAGCTGAATTTTCAACTGCGTCGGATTGACTTCTACTCAGTGCCATCGGGTAGGTCTCGTCCCTGCGATCCCAACGGATTTTGTCTCGTTAAATTTCGTCCACGTATGACAGAGTTATGCCAGTTTAAAGTTTGAGTATATATATGGTTTTTAACTAATTAATTAATTAATAAATTAAATAATTAAAAACCTTAATTACCTTTTTAATTGCGCCACGTCATCATCGGTTATTACGAACGCGTTTTCTCTTACTTCCCAGTCACGAACCCGATTATCCCATTCCTCCTTCTCGTTCAAACAACTCTCGCCACCTTCCTTCGACTGCCCCGCCGCCCTCCGTTCACCTGAGACCCAAAGTCCGACCCCACCTGGAAGTCCTCAGCGAGGCGCCCCCCCGGCAGCCGCCTCGACCTCCAGTTCGCCATGATCATCGCGAAAACCATGGATGGACGGAAATAGCTTCCACTCCATTTTCTCCGACCACACCCTACCGGATCCAACGCCACCGCCTCCAATGTCTTCATCTCGCCACCACGCTTCCATCCGCATCAGACCCAAACCCCCTCGGTCACCACAGCCGCCGGATTTTGACGATTTCCGATTTGAGCTTTCAAAAACAACCAAAAAAACCATACCTTCCGATCATCTCCTCCTACCGGCCGCCACAGTCAACGTTAGCACCTCCGATCCATGCCAAAACGAAGCCTTGCTCCTCCCCTTCGAAAGCCCTAAGGTCTCCGTACCTCAAATCAACCCTATTGCTCGAATTTGGACCAAAACCGAAAGTGGTTTTCTGGCTTTTAACCCGGATTCCGACCACCATACTTGCCGAAACCACCCCAACTTCTGGCTGTAGGTAGCCCTCCTCCCGATCTACCATTTCCCTTCATGTCCCCTTAGCAAAAACTCTACGGATTGAGAGCATTAATTGTTTTAGTATTTAGGGACTTTTTTGCAAAATGTGGTGAGGAAAATTATGGTTGGCTGAAAATAGTGATAGGGAAGGGTTTATATAAGTGTAGTTTATTATATTTTAAGTTGATTTGACGATTGACGCTGACTAACGATTTTTATTTCGTACCTATCGCTATTTCGAATATCGTTTATTCGCTGCTGCGTTCACATACAAACCCCGTTCGAGACGCGACTGGAACGGCGTAGTATATTTTGATGATACGGTCCTAACGAATCTTGTTTCGTCGAATTCCGTGCTCGTATGCTCAAATAGCGTTTGTACACGTCCAATTTGATCGATTTATTTTACATTTTATTTTTCCACGCTCACAGAATAACCCCGATTGACGCGCCGTTTGAAAATCTGGCAATAATTTACTGTTACGGTCACAACAAAATTTGTTTCGTCGAAAACAGAGGTCGTTTGAAAAATGTCCCTTTTAAACTGGCCAATTTGAATTAAAATAACCCAATTTTAAAATACTTCAATATAATATAAATAAAATATCGCCATTGGTCATACACGACCAGAATTTGATGTATTATCAAGGAAAAATATCCCGGGTTGAATTCCAAAGCCAAATTGATACTCAAATATTTAAAAACCGTTATTTTATATATATGCAGCGCTATATATAAAGGAATTCCTGGCGCTGTTTTTCTGAGAATTTGATTTGGAGATAAAAAAAAATCTACACGACGAAAACTGGATTTTTCTCTGCCATTGGAAAGATATCGTCAAACCGGTCCCGACGTTTCTTGTTTCGATGAAATCCGACTTTTTTTGAACCCGGTACGACCAATTGAAGTTCAAAACGCCAAAACGCGAACTACCGCGCCGCTACAGCTCGTTATTTAATTAAATTATAAACTATATATATTCGTCTTCGTTTTCAAAACGAATTGTCACTAATATTCCACCATAAACAATATTTGACCACTTTAAACTGTCCCATCACAATATATTTCGAATTCGACAATTTCCCATATTTTGGAAATTAAAATAATATTTATTATTTAATTTAAATAATATATTCCCAATAAAATCGTTAAATTCGATTATCCAACCTCAAACCAATATTTTAAATTATTAAAATATTTAAAATAATCCAATTAAATTGGCAGAAAAATACGGGTCGTTACAAAAACCATTGGGATTTCTTTTTTACTTTGCATAGAAGAGGCATTGCTACTCATATTGATATAATTTTGGTAAATAACAGCTGTTTGCACCTTTTTTTGAATATGAAAGCTTTGGCATATTCTCAAAAATCAAGTGATCATAATCCTATTCTTCTAGAGCTGATTCCAACCGAAGCTACAAAAGGTTATCCTTTTAGATTTAGAAATGATTGGCCATTTTTAGCAGGATATAATGAAGCTATATAAAAAGGTTTGAACTCAAATGTTTGGGTTTTTTACAGCTATCAATTTATGCAAAAATTTCAATATTGTAAGAAGGAGCTTAAAAATTGGAATAGATTAAGGGAAAGTATTTCTACAAACCTCAAACAAGTAGAGATTTCCATTCAACTAGAGAAAGAAGCTTATTCACATCCTGAAGACATTTTGCTGTATGAAAATTACCTGCAAGCTAAGAAAGATTTTTAAAATCTTCAACAAATTCATTTCAGCAGCTTTTAACAACAAGCAAAGGTATCTTGGCTACAACAAGGGGATACAAACTCCAAAAAAAATTATTCTCGTATGTCAAATAGGAGATTTTCAATCACATTAGAGCTTTGATTGATCAAAATGGTAATCTATGTTTCAAACCAGAGGACATTGAGATAGAATCTACCGACTATTTTACTGCAATGTTCAATGGACCAATTCAGACTGGATTTCCAAATTTCCATCCTATATCTATAGTCAACTCACAAAGCCAGCAATTTCTATTGAAAACAGAAGATATTTTAGAAATCAAAGAAGCTCCATTTTCTATTCATGATGATTCTAGCCCTGAACCAGATGGTATGAATGCTAAGTTTTTTAAAGTTCATTGGGAATTATTGAAATATGATTTACTGGCAGCTATCTCTGTCATTTTTATATCTAGAAAATTACCAAAATCACTAAATCATACATTTATAACTTTAATCCCAAAGAATGATAGACCAACTGAGATAGCTCACTATAGGCCAATTTCATGTTGTAATGTCTATTATAAAATTTTCTCCAAAGTTATGTGCAATAGACTCAAGCCTTTTCTACCTTATTTGATATCAGAAAATCAGAGTGCATTTATTAAAAAAACAGATACATTGGTGATAACATTTTATTGGCTCATGAATTGTTGAGAGACTTTAAGAAAAAGTGGATGCCTAAGCTACGCGTCAAAGTTGATCTGCAAAAAGCATATGACAAAGTGAATAGAGAATTTATTTGCTTCATAATGTCAAAGATGAAATTTCAAGTCCATTTTATAAATTTGATTTATGAATGTATGTCAATGGCTACATTCTCTATTATTATACAAGGCATTACTA
Organism: Allium sativum; assembly: GCA_030737875.1. NCBI lineage: Eukaryota > Viridiplantae > Streptophyta > Magnoliopsida > Asparagales > Amaryllidaceae > Allium > Allium sativum. Next base: position 386,025,667 of record CM060921.1, read on the forward strand.
AAGGTCTTATCACTTCAACAAGAGGAATTAGGCAAGGAGATCCCTTATCTCCATACCTTTTGGCAATTTCCATGCAATATTTCTCATTTCTAACGGATGAAACTACGCAGTCTAATGAATTTCAACCAAGTTCATCAATTCAGCCAATCATATCACACTTATTATATGTAGATGATCTAATGATTTTTGGTAAATCTTCAATTAGCAATGCTCTGTCATTACAGAATATTTTTCAAAAATTAAGTATGCACGCTGGTTTAATATGAATGCCTCAAAAACAAAAGCTTTCTTTAGTGTGTTTGCTGCTAATTCTAATGATATTCTGGATAAATTGGAAATTTATCAAGGGATTTTGCCTATCAAATACCTTGGAGTACCATTATCTTCTAATTATCTTCAGTACTCAGAGTGTAATTCTTTGATTCAAAGGGTTCAAAGTATGATTCAAGGGTGGGAAACAAAGACGCTCAATTTTGCAGGGAGGGCAGAATTATTAAATATTGTTATAACTCCTATAATATTATATTGGCTTTTTATATACCAAATACCATAATATACTTTAGATAAACTTGAATCTCTTTATGCAGATTCCTTTTGGGGTAGCACTGCACATAAAGTGGCTTGGAATTCTTTATGTAAACCTAAGAATGAAGGAGGCATAGGTTTAAAGAATTTATCTGATCATAAAAAAGCAGCATGTGTCAAACTGCTTTGGAATTTTCTAACAAATTCTTCTTAATGGAGCCAATAGATGCATAATAGATATTGTAGAAAAAATCATTTATGATCTATGGATATGGATAATAATGCTTATATTACTTGGAAATTACTCTTAAGGCTTCGAACCAATTGAAAGCAACTATTTAACAAAGTCATATCTAAAGGACAGGAAACTTACTTGTGGTTTGAGCCTTGGATTAATTGCCATTGCCTTGTTGATCTTTTGGGTTATGATAGAATTCACTTAATTGAAAACTCAAATCAGAGAGTAAGTTCTATCATAAGAAATGAAATGTTTTAGCCTGATATCTATCCTGCAACAAGGAAACTAAATGAGGAAATTACATCCATTTCTACTCATCCTAATATGAGTCAAGACCACTATGCATGGTGTGAAGGTGGAAGCTTTTCTTTTCACAAAGCTTGGGACTATGTGAGAACTCATGAAGAATCTAATATAATTTTTCCAGTAATTCTGGCATTTGAAAAACAGTAAAAGAATGGCATTCATTTCATACCTTGCAATTCTGGGAAGAATGAATACAAAGGATAGGATCAAAGAATATGGAAATGTAGCAAATGTGTTATGCCCTCTTTGAAATAACCATTCTAAATCAGTTCAACACTTATTTTTGCAGTGTGAATATTCTGCTTTTATTTGGTTATCCCTTAAGCAAAAACTGTTGCTTCCCTTGAATTCTCATTCTGATCTGAAAGAGCTGGCTAGAATAATTCATTCCAGTTTCAACGTGAAGGACCAAGTGAAAGATTTAGCTTGTGGAGCTATTACAACAACTATACATTTTATTTGGAATGAGAGAAACTTGAGATTTTTTCAAGGTAAAAGCATTCACTCAGCTTTGTGTTTAATGAAAATCGAAAGGGAAATTGTGTTCTTGGTCAAAAACAATGGCAACAAATCGTCTCAAGCAGGAGAAATGAAGAATACTTTGGAAATGGGGTATCGAATTGATTTTTACTAGTTAGAGTTGGTAGTTGGTGTTTTGAATTTCAGCGGTAGGTGAAGAATAAAAGTGAGTCGGTTACGTGGGCTTTGAAGAAGGACTCCAACTTGTTTTTTTTATGACTCCATCTTATTTTTCATTTATTTTTGCGGTTTATTGTTGTATTTGTTTTTATTTTGTGTTGTATTAAGCAACTTTCTGATGTATACCAAATTTATGAGTACTCTTTTTCCCCGTAAGGTACCCATCTAGGTTGGAAGGATTATAGGGTTTTGACGAGGCTTATAAAGGAAGTTTTTATTGGTTTTTGCAGTATGGTGAACCAATTTTCCAAAAAAAAAATAGTATAGTTCAAACTTTATAATAGGTGTTATAATCAAGATTGTACAATAATAAGACCATCCGTGATTCTTTAAGGAGATGTTATAGAGATGCTGATCAAGACTGGTGATACAAATCAAGGTTCATGCATTATCAAGAGTTCAAGAATTCAAGAATGATGAAGAATTTTAGTTATATATGTTAAAACTCGATTGCACTTATCTGATCCATTTTCAGATGATTTTTCAAAATAAATTTTTATTTAATAAAATTTTCTGAAGTGTTTTTCAAAGCACATATTGTAATTGGTTTTTAATTTTAAATAATTTGGATATTTTACGCTTTAAGTTTCAAATCAGTTTACTATTTTAATTTATTTATATTTGTTATTTATGAAATTTGATATTATATTTTAATTTTTGTTAATATATACTTTATACTTGTAGTTTGATACATTTTATATTATTTAGGCTAAGCATTACCATTTTATTCTTTATTATTTTAAATATTTAGTTTTGGATTTTAAATTAATTTATATATTGATTCTGATTATATAGTATAGATTTAATTTTAAATTCTTTAAAATTATTTTGATAGTATTGTTATATATCTAAACCCTCTTATGTGATGTTAAAGAGTTTTCCAAAGTTCTAATTAAATTATTTGGTTTATATTTTTGAAAAAAATAAGACTTTCAAAATTTACAAAGGGACAATGTCGACATGACCAAACATAGTACCTCGACATGCTAGCCGAATTTTTTCAAATTTCAAATTTGAATTGAAGTGTCTTTTCATTATACCCTTCTGCAAATGGACATTTCTCTTCTTTCTATAAATATGGGGTTCTGATTTCGAAATTTTGTTCATTGTTTTATCTCCCTTTTCACCTATTTTCGTATCCACCATCTCTAATCATAATTCTACCGAATTTTCAAGTAAATCAGTCTAGTTTTACTCGGTTTTTGATTTTCCATCACCCACTCCATAATCTATCATGATCAGAGTGCAAATCAGAGTTGTATCGCTGTTGTAATCACAATCGCAAAATCAGGTCTGCATTCCTTTGCAAAATCTACATAAATGTACTTAAAAGGGTTTGACTTGTTAGCCGGTATATCAAGTTGAGTGTTATTATACCCAGAAAGCAATTGAATGTGACTTGTTAACCCAAAAATAAAGCTGATTATGTCTAGAGGCCGAGATTTTAAAGGGTGTCTTCTTATAGCCTTAAAATCAAGAAGCGTAACGGACTTTGAAGTGATTAAAAATCTGTACAGGTTCTGGTGCGGTACGAGATGCAGGATACTTCTAAACTAGTATAAAATTCGTTATGTTCCTTCATTTTACTAATTTACACTATTTTTGATTATGTTGTTATTTCTTTGATTTATGTGATAAATCTATGATAATTTTCTTATACAAGTACAACTGAGGTAATTTGAAAACGATTCATATAAATATCACAAGCACTATTCATCCCTTGATTAGTGTTTTGTTTGCCTTAAGATCTACTTCCATTGCACCCAAAGTTGTTATCAGAGCATTGGTTTTCAAAAGTTTAATAATTTGATTTTTCGAAAGGTTTCAAAATCGAAATTTATGAGATGGTAATCAGTTTTATTCTAGCATGGATTTTTCACAAAATCATCATGTTAGCATTCTGCAAATTGCATCCATAATTGTTGAAATGTCACTTGATCTATTACAAAAATACTTTGCAGTAACAAACTTGTTACATGGTGATTGATGAATAGAAATCTGATGAAAAAGGACAATGAATCAGAAACAAATAAATGGATACTTGATAGTAGATGCTGATCAAGGTATATAACTGGAAATCTAGAAATATTAAGAGATATTGTTGGTAAAGATGGAGGATTGGTTAATTTTGGAGATAATTCAAAAGGATACTTGGTTAGAATCGGCAATGTCACTAATTCTAAAACTCCTACTATTTATTATGTTTTATTAGTTAGGAGCTTAAAACATAATCTGCTTAGTATTAGTCAATTATGTGATAAAGGCTGTAGGATAAAATTCAAAAAAGATAGATGCTATATCGAAGATAATGAATCAATGGGTTTGAAACCTAGAATGGCATGCTAAGAGATTACCATGTGCATATGCTAAGATCAACCATTTATGTGGTGCTCGCAGACTGGGCTAGGTGCGCTAGGGAGGGTTTTACAACTCCGGTCGGTTTCCATCCGGAACAAATTCAAAAAAAAGAAGATAACGAGTCAAACATTCTCTTTGAAGGCATTAAAAAAAGAAATATTCATATACTAAGTAAAAAAATTCCAAATCATGATCTATATCTTTTGGCTAGTACAAGTGACCATTGGATCTAGCACAAAAGATTTCATCATGTAAATTTTAAATTATTGTCAAAAAATTCTGAAAATAATCTAGTTAGTATTCTCCTCAAAGTCAATTTTATGGTCGATAAACTATATAATGCTTGCCAATTAGGAAAACTTAAAAAAATCCTTCAAATAAAAAAATATGATTTCAACTTCTCAATCCTTAGAAATCTTACATCTTGATCTTTCTAGTCCTTCGCAAATTCAATCTATAAATCACAATAAATATGTTATTGCCATAGTAGACGCTTTTTCTCAATTCATAATTTGGACGATTTTTCTAAAGAATAAAAGTGATTCTTATAAAAGATTTAAAATTTTTGCTAAAAGAATACAAAATCAACTTTCTATTAAAATAAAAAATACATAGAATGATCACAAAGGTAAATTTCAAAAATAAGAATTTTGAAAAAAATTATAATAAGAAAGGAATAACTCACAACTTTTCTTTTCCTAAAACCCCAAAAATGGAGTAGTTGATCATAAAAGTAGGACTTTTCAAGAGTGTGCTAGAACGTTGATAAATGATAGTAATTACTAATGAATTTTTGGGCTAAAGCAGTTGCTACCACATGTTATATTTTAAATAAAATATTAGTTAGATCATTAACCAACAAAACATCATATGGTTACTAAGCAATAAAAAGCCTATAGTATCGTATTTAAAAAAAATTGGGAGTAGATGCTATATTTTAAATACTGAATATTATTTTAATAATTTGATTCGAAATGTAATAAAGGAATATTTATTGGATATTCAAATAGAAATAAAGCATATAGAGTATACAATACTAGAACTAAAACAATTATAGAAACCGTACAGGTTTCATCTGATGAAAATCATAAAACAATAAATTCTAAGAGATCATCTAATAAAAATACTTTAGGGAGTAGGGAATCAATAGGAAAGACAATAAATCAATTAAACAAAATGAGTAATGTTGCGTTTAACTCTACGATTGAATCTAAAAATCAAATAAAAGCATCTACAGATGACTCTTAGATATTAGCCATGCAAGAGGAATTAAATCAATTTACTAGAAATATCGTTTAGGAATTAGTTCCAAAACCGATAAATAAATCTATAATTGGAGATAAATGGGTATATAAAAACAAGATGAATGGGCAAGGAGAATTAGTATGAAATAAAGCACGATTAGTCAAGCAAGGCTATTGTTAGGAAAAAGGAATAGATTATGATAAAACTTTTGCACCCATAGCTAGACTTGAAGCAATATGAATTTTATTCGCTTTAAAAAATCATACCAACTTTAAACTATCTCAAGTGGATGTTAAAAGTTCTTTTATAATTAGTTTTACCAAAGAAGATGTTTATGTAAAGCAGCCCCCACTTTTCGAAGATAACGATTTATCCAATCATGTTATCAAACTTAAGAAAGCCTTACATGGTCTTAAGCAGACTTCCAAAGCATAGGATGATAGAATCAAATCATATTTACTTCAGTTTAATTTTAAAATTAGAAAATAGTACACTATTTATTAAGAATACTAATAAAGATATTTTGCTCATACGAATATATGTAGATGATATTATATTTGGATCAACAAATAAACAATTAAATTAAAAAATTCAGAAATAACGACCAAAAAATTTGAGATAAACCTTATAGGAAAATTAAACTATTTTAAATAGGTCTTTAAGTTAAAAAATTAGAAAATGGAATATTTACATATCAAGAAAAACATGCAAGAAACTTGGTAAAGAAGTTTGGAATGTCAAATACAAGTGGAAATAAACCAATGACATCTAATGAAAACTTAAACAAGGAAGATAATTTTAAAGACATGATCAAAAAAATGTAATAACCTGGATTTTTAGCAATTGAACATTTAATTTATTCAAATACTAAAATATTGATTTGGAAAATTAAATAACTTTAATTCAATTGCTTAAAGTTAGTTAATCGATTTGAATAGTGCAATAGTAATTTTAATTCTGTAAATTTTTTTAAAATAAATTGCATTTGGAATCTAATATGAATTTAAATGGTTTTAAAAACTTCGTTATATTTGATGTGAATCAGAACTATAATTATAAATTAATATCGTTAAAATTTAAGTGATTTAAAATTATTTAATAACAATCATTTAATTTTAATTAATGTGTGAATTAAGAAATTTTAAAAACTCTCTTGTATTTCGATGAATCTAATTTCATTAGATTCAAAATATTAAATTATTGTAATATATCTAGTTTCACGGCGATTTTAAAATTACATAGCATTATAATTTGATTTTTTTAGTGAAATAGAAGTTATTTGTGATTTTTCAGAATCTAATAACCAGTGTACATTATTATTTATTAGGAATCGTTTTGGAATACTAAGAGCGACAATATTTTTATTCTTCCTATAACTATCCAAGCCAACATATCATTATTGCGTTGAGTTGAGAGAATTCAAAAGCAAAGATTTTTTTTAGAAAACTACCTCTTTTAAATCCAAGAATCAATACAAATAAGATCCTAAAAGTCAGAAAGCAAATATCTTTAAACTTGGTTTTATGTGATCTTCAAGCTAATAGAGTTTGGTAAGAATCGACTGTGTGTTGCTGGATGCTTCAGCTACAGTCACAGTTGGGAGAATTTTTTCCACTAAGGTTGAGGTTTTTGTTCGAACGGAGGAGGGTTCCACAAATTGGAGGTTGGATTGAGGCTCGAGGTGTTAAGTGGCACCTCGTGGAGGGATTTAGTGGAATTCGACACTGCATAGCTTGCGTGTGGATGGCTGGAAGATCGCGATTTCATGGGGCTATTCGGGTTTGAAGTGGTGGTGTCAAGCTAAAAAGATTTTGACAAGAGGTTCATTCGTGAAGCTGGTGCTTGAATTCGTGGAGAGGAGGAGGAGCTTGAGGCGTTAGAAGTTGCATTCATTATGTAGTTTAAACTACGGAGAAGCAGCCTCATAAGGAGGATAAATTAACATGTTATGATGGTAATTAAAATTCTTAATGAATGTGATTAAGGGATTAAACCTTATTATTTAATTTATGAATATTGTAAACTTAATATCTAACTCATTTTAGATCAATATCCAATGCAATCAGTCGCATTGGATTCGTAATAACAATACCTGCATTTTGAAATAGGATTAGTTGTATATTGGAACCTGTGGGAGTTTCTGCTTATTTCAAACACTGTTTGAAATTTATAAAATCGAATTGCAAAGCTAGAACGATGATGAGTAAAACTCACGTTTCTAATCTACCAGTGTTATTAAATGGTTAAAATATTTTTGTCTATTTATTTGTGTGAGTTATAAGTTGATTTGTTTAGTTAATATAGCCATATTGTTAATTGCATGTCTGGATTGATAAACTTATTGATGGTTGAATTAAACTAGGATTGTGAGATAGCATCTTGAAAAGCTATTAGTTTGAATTTAGTCTAGGATCACAATATGACATCTTGAATTGTCAGTAAAAGTTGTTCGCGTTTATTACTGTTCAAATTATATTTTGAATGTTGATTATGTGTGAATTAATAATGATGTTTTATTTTCATTTGTTATGACGTAGTCAAATGATAGATATGCTGATGTTTAGGTTCTAATCAAATAAACATCATTTGACTAATTGGACAAATTCATTCATAATAACATATGTTGAGCAAAGCAAATCCCCCTCTGCTAGCATATTAACTTGGAATTATCACCATCCACAGTGATGAAGTGATATTGGCCATTGAAAGCTAATTATTTATTTACCTATCTATCTATTATATAAATGCCAGTATTGACTGGAAAATGATTTTATTTGCTGGTAACTTATATAAGTAACATGGCGGACAACAAGCCTTATAGAGCAAATGTCAAATTTTATAAGTTTGCTTATAGTTGCTTATGGATTCTCTAAGATAGAGATGCACCCAGTGCGTAACTACAGTCACTAAGTTTATTTTAAAAAATATTTTTAATTATTATTTATTTTAAATATGATGTTTCCAAAAGAAAATTCATTATTCAATAATTATTAAAAATAAATCTATGTTATTTTTATATTATTGTTTTAAAGTAGATTATTTGCGATCTAATATAAGTATTTGAAATTTACTTATTATTATTAATATTTATTAAGTTTAAATGGGTTTAAATTTTTAATAATATATTATTTTATATTTATAAATTCTTTATAATATTACAATGTTATATATATTAATTTATTTTATTTAATATCATTGTTTTTAATTTGTTTTATACTTTACATTATTTTATATTATTTAAATTGTTTTATATTATTTAATTGTTTTATATTTTAAATGTTTTTTTATTATCAACTATTATTTATTAAATTGTTTAATTTTAAACTATTGTATCATTTTAAATTGTTAAATTTTTATTATGTAATTGATTTATAAGAATTGATAAGCTTGTTTTTTATTAATGTTTAAAAGGATTTACTTTGTTAATGATATTATGTAAAGAAATTACTTAAGTAAAGTTTTGTAAAGGAATTTTATAAAGGAATTTATAGATTGTCTAACTAAAGTATTTTGTATAAGAGTTTAACAAAACCCTATTTTGAATATTTAATGGATTTAACCCATTAAATATGTTTCTAAAGTGAGTTAGCTTCCCAAATTGATTAGTGAATATATTTATACCATTATGATCGGTAGATGAAAGTTTCCAAGTACTAAAATCATGTTTTGTTAATATACATCTTTGTTTTCGTTAGATATGTATATGCATATATTTCCTAAATATTAGGAATACAATGATTATGCATATACTTAGGTTGGTGTTGGATAAGATACGCATATATAAACATTTCCAGTATTGAGAAATACTTTATAAACATACGATAAGTTTGTGTGCACATGTTATTCGAAGTATTGTAATAATGGTCTACGGAATTACTTACGAATTTGAGATAAGCATATGAAAATGGTTTCCAAGTTATGAAGAGAGTGATTAATAAAGAATTAATTAACTGAGACTTACGGAATTCCATTGTGAAATTGTCTCTGGATGATTGTTATTCGTGTGTGATAGTTAAATAATTGACTATCAAATCAGGGCTAATTTTAATCTATCGATTGTCGTTTCGAAAAGACCGAAATCAGGCCTAATTGTCTGGAAACCACTTTGATTTAGCTGAGCGATGGAACTAAAAGAATTTGAAAAATGATGAACGATTTTAAATGTTAAATGCTTAAGCAAGCTATAATGTAGTCTCTAGTTTCATCAACCGAAAATGACTAAAACAGGGGATAAGCAACAGGGCTATGTAGGTCACACCTATTAGGTTATGTTTATCACTAATCTAGAACGACTGGCCCTTGATTATTTTATGCTTTGGTGTGGTTGCTGATCACAACCATGATGGTGACATATTCAGTACTATCAAGTTAAGTGATAGGTTCAGTCTGTGTTGTTAGAGAGCCATAGGTTGACTCTCGGTACGGCTCATCTAGAGAGGTACCTCTCGGTACGGCTCATCTAGAGAGGTACCATGACGGGTGTTACCCCAGTACCCAAGCATTGTATGGAATCCAAACTCCAATAAGTGCTTTATGGTTTTAGTTGTAAACCAATTATGTTGGAACAGGAGATGCAAGCATTCTGGCTATATTAATATTTATTTTGGATTACAAGCATTATCGTAATATTATTGATTTTTGATATTAAGTGTTATGGTTATTGTAAGGTAAAAACCCGTCTGTGTTTATGTGCGGCGTGGTCTTACAAGATACCCTTGAATTCAAAGGTTTTATAACTTAAAACTAAAGTTCTCTTTAACTCGAATTTTCTCACGTATTTTAGTAGACTAATCCAGGTATTATTTCATTATAATGCTCGGGTCAAACCGAGTATTTTTGCAGGATAGTTTAGATTTCTTGGAGCTTACAAAAGGGAAGTTGGATGTTGTGACTTATTCTCGTATTTGTTATTTCCGCTGTGTTTATTATTGTTTCATCAGTGCTGTAAAGGGAATCCTGATATAACTATATAGCAGGTTATTGATTAGTACTCTGATGTATATCTGATAGTTTTATTTATTAAAGTCTTTTCATTTGTAAAGATTATTGTTATATTAGAGATTATTTATTCCACTTTGATGTTTTGTCTTTTCTTTCCTTTTTGCCCTAATGATTAGATTTTCCGACACTTAAATGTTCTACAAATGAATACCATAGTTGTATTGGTATCAATTTCTGATGGTTGGAAAATCGGGTCGTTACAAAAAACTTTATAGAGGTATCAAAAAATCTATTCTTTACATAGAACCTAGTAGACTGGATATCATGCATAGTGTCTGCCTTTATGCAAGATATCAATGGCAACCTAAGTAAACTCATTCAAAATATGTTAAACGAATATTACAATACATGAATAATATGTTAGATTATGGATAATTCTATCTGATGAATGATACATTTGAATTAATATCATATAGCGATGCATATTATGCTGGATGCAAATTAGATAGGAATAGTACTAGTGGAACTTGTCACTTTTTATAACGTTCATTAGTCCCATGGTTTAGTAAAATCAAAATACAGTATTATTATTAACTACAAAAGCATATTATATTTCAACAGCTTTTCCTGCTCCCACATAATTTTTATGAAACAAACTCAAAGAGATTTTGTAATAAACTTCACATAGTCACCTATATCGTAACAATCCGAAAAATCAGAACCAATTTCAAATTTTTATTTTGGCAATTTCAATGAATTTTGAATATTTAAAATGATTTATTTTAAATAATAACGACTAAAATTTATTTTAAACGAAGTTAAAATGAATAAATTTTATTTTAATCATAAAATGAGCTTGAAATGGCACGACAGTTTGAAAATTCGATTTCTAATTTCAAATGATTGTACAGAATTCAATATAAGTCAGAATTGGACGAAACAAGAAATATTTGAATCTGTTTAACAACATCTTTCTAACGGATGTAAGAAACTGAGATTTCGTTTTATAAGTTGAAAGTTATGTCCAGTTTAAAATTCAGAAAAGTCGCTGTGGAATTTATATATTTTTTAATATAATATATAGTCCTTAAAAATAGCAATTTCGCAAACGACCTCCGTTTTCGACAAGACTACTTTTGTTGGATCCGGAATGTCAAATTATTTCGAGATTCCAATTTTGTAATAACCCGGAAAATCTGGGCCAGTTTAAAATTTTTATTTTGGCAATTTTAATGAATTTTGAATATTTAAAATAGATTATTTTAAATAAAATTGACGAGAAATTTATTTTGAATATATTTAGAACGTATATATTATATACGTCGTCGTTAGAATATAAATATTTATTTTTAATTATAAAAGGAATTGAAAATGGCGCGGTAGTTCGATAATTCGATTTCAAACTTCAATTGAATGTACCGGGTGCAAAACAATCCGGATTTTAGTGAAACCAAAAATCATAGGATCTAATTGATGATATCTTTCCAACGAATCCGAAAAATCAAAATTTCATAGCGGGGATCAAAAGATATGTCCAGTTGAAAATTTTGAATAGTCGCTATGGAATTCAGGCCCTTAAAAATAGACATTTTGCAAGCGACCTCGGATTTCAACGAAACCACTTTTGTTGGGTCCGTGATGTCAAATTATTGCTAGATTCCAAATTTCATAATTTTTCGAATCAATATGTGAGTGTGGCAAAGGAAAACGCATTTGACCAGTTTCAGTTGATTTTAATCGACTGGAAATTGGCCATTTTTCAAACGGTCTCGGAATTTGACGAAACTAGTTTTGTTAGGACCGTATCGTCAATACGAAGCTAGAAAATATTTTTCGGGAATTTTTAGAGTGAGTATGTAGCCCCGGTAAATTGAAATGCGCGTTCAAATTCAATATATAGAGTTATATGTTGATTTTGACGAAAACTGATCGTAACGACCGAATCAGCTTACGATGCATATCCCATTGTGTTCGGAATGGGGGCAATTAGCTAGGGACGACAGGCGGTGGGTCTCGTTTCGAGGTCGAAATTAAAAGTTACTTTATGGAATTAAATAATTAAATAAATATATTTTATATAAAGGCCCTTGGCCCTTTTCTATCTCTTCAAAAGTCAAACAGGAAAAGAAAAAAAATACGAACGATCCTTCTCAGATCAGAAGGGGCGACGCCGCCGATCCAACGACCGCCGCACCCCCCCATCAGCCGCCGCCATCAATCCCTCCTCCACTGCCTCTCTCTCCTCTCTCTCCTTCTAGAAACCCGCGCCCTAGCCCCAAAACCACCCAACGTCACCTAGCTGCGCCTCTCCACGCGTTGACTGACCACCGCCACCCGCACTAGGGCCAAACCCCGACCCTTCGCCGTCGTCTAAGCCTCCGCCTGACCCCCAATACCCCCTCCGACCATCAGCTCCAGTTCGACGCAGCAGAAATCGATTAAAGGTGAGTTTTTTTATATAAAACTAGTTTTTTTTCTATCAGTTTCTTTTATTTATATAAAGCATAGTAAATCTGATTATACTTTAATTTAAAACATTTTTTTATCAGTTTTAATTAGGTATAAAGCATTATTTTTAAAATCAATTTATATATATATTTATTTAAAGGTAATGGGATATATATATACATATGAAATCCGTTTTATATATACATGTAATAAAATAACAAAAAGATTGTATTTTTAATTATGAAAAGCATACCTTTTTATTATAGAAAGAATATGATTTTTAATCATGAAAAGCTATGATTTTCACTTATGAAAGTTATGACTTTCATATATTATAACATTGGATAAAGACCCGATCTTTAAAAGTATAAAGGAAGGGTTTATAAATAAAAAGATTCGATTTTTTTTATATATATTACTAAAAAGATTGGATTTTTATTATATACTTTTGCTATGGAAAAGATGAAGTTTTTAAATTAGAAAAGACCTCATTTTTTTTTATAGTAAAGACCACATTTTTAAAATAGAAATATACTTTGTTTTAAAATACAATTGCTTTGAAAATAAATATGTTTTTAAAATAAAATTTACTTTGTTTTGAAATGGTTATCATAAGTATAAAAATTCGATCTTTATATATGAAGTGAAATAAAAATATGATTTTTATTTATTAGAATGAAGATATAAAAATGTGATTTTTATATATGTAGTGAATATGGGCAACGAAAGTGACAAAAGGGCAAGAACGACGAAGATTTCCACATAAGAAGTGTCGTGGAGTTGGGATAGCTTTGGTGAGAACTTCTCACTCTTCAATTTCTTTTCTAGTTATATATATATACTCGGATGCAGACGGTGTTTAGTAGCACCCGACACCCATCATCCACAGACCATGGATGGCTTGTTTGTTTAATTGTTTGGTTGTGTAGTTGGTTAGATTATTTGGTTTGAATTGAATTGTTTGGTGAAATGAAATTGATTTGATTGATGTGTGAATGGTGTGGGCCTTCACTAGACCGGGGATAAGGCTAGGCCTCGTCCCGTTTCTAGTATCGTGCCGTTATGCCGCAGAAATTTTCTAAAATATGTTAGAAAAATAAAAATATCATTTTTATTGTGTAAATGAAATGAATAGAAATTCATGTGTTGAAATAAAATATTTTATCGTTAAAAATATAATTTTTAACGTAGAAGTGAATAAAATAAAATATTCATTTACAAACCAGACGGTTTGTTTATGTACACCTATTTGAAGGACATTGATTGGGACGATAAATTTTACATATCGCCCAACTGCACAAATAAAATCTGTGTTTGATTGTTTGAAACCCCACACGGGTGTTGGGATGAAATTTGAAGTTCACTCATCCTGATTGATTAAATATGTCGATCGATTGATTGACAGGCTGTTATAAGCGTTAGATATCTATATTTGATGCTTATACAGTGTAGTGCACTTTGGTTGATGGTTGATTATTTTTCAATGCTATTATATACGTGTGATGTATGAAAATCCATATAATTAACATTATATGGTGATTGATTGGGCCTCATTTCAATTTAGAAAATAATATAAAATAAAGGTTCATGTGTTGACTGTACTCATCCGTTGAGATTAGTCATGTGTTGAACGAAATATTTTGATAATAACAAATATTTTGATAATAGGAAATATTTGAAATAGAATATTTGAAAATAGAAATATATGAAGCCGTGTTGATTAGATTGACGCCATTTTGACGTGAACGATATTTATATCGATTTTATTCATTTTGAAATGAATTGAATTGAAAACGATTTCGAAATGAATTGAATTGAAAACGATTTCGAAATGAATTGAATTGAAAACGATTTCGAAATGAATTGAATTGAAAACGATTTCGAAATGAATTGAATTGAAAACGATTTCGAAATGAATTGAATTGAAAACGATTTCGAAATGTATTGAATTGAAAACGATTTCGAAATGAATTGAATTGAAAACGATTCCGAATGGAATTGAATTGAAAACGAATTTGATTTGAATAGGAAACCAATTTGATTTCAATTGAATATATAAAACGAATTTGATTTCAATTGCATATATAACGAATTAAATTGAATAGAAAACGAATTCAATTTAAATTGAATAGAAAACGAAATGAATTCGAATCGAATTAAAATCGATTTGAATTGAAATCAAATAGAAAAGAAAGTAAAAAGGATTTATAACAGAAAATTCAATTTTGATTTGAATTTGAAATAAAGGTTGAAATTATTTTTGAAACGAATTCAAAATGATTTATAAAATTCGTTTTAAATAGAAATCGATGAAATATATATATTATATATTATATATATAATATAATGGCCTGAATAGAACGCGCTGCGCCGCGGCAGTTCGTGAATTTCGACCATTTATTTCAAACGGACATTACAGGAGATCCGACCGTCGGATTCTCCTAAAACTGGAACCGTTGGGTTCGTATCGAAAAGAGCTTTTTAACGAATATTAGAAATTTGAAATCTAACGGTTGGATTTGGAGATACGTCCAAATCAAATTTGGAAAAGGTCGTTGTAAGTGCAGTTCGATGGCCATTGTTGGAAATCGACTGTACGGGCCTTGATAAAATTATTAAAAATAGTAATAATTTGTTTAAAATCATAAGAAATGATTTGGAAAATTTGGGATGAAAAACTCCATATTTGAAAAGATAAAAATAGATTTTTATCAAAATGAACTAGTTTGAACTAAAAATTTAAAACCCGATTTGTTTTTAAATAAATAAATTAGATTTAAAAAGGGGTTTTAAATAATCGGAATTCCTAATATACTTGAATTAAATTAAACTAGAATTGATTCATGGGTTTATCGTGAACTGTGTTTTAAATAACACTAGTTCTTTAACCCGATAATAAATAGAATGTGATTTGGGTTTGTCGTGAACTGTGTTTTAAATAACACCTAGTTCTTTAACCCAGTAAAAGGAGTTTTAATGAATCTGCAATTAGATTGAAATGGGAAATTGATAATTTAAATTATCAACTTTAGAAAATGAGCGAGAATGGAGTATCACCAGTTTTGCTCCAAAGCGATAGTTAAATCTTTAATCAGATTTGAACGTGAAATGGTAATTGATTTTACCGATAACACTGTGGTGTTAGATATGGAGTATTACCAGTTTTCTTCATGGGATGAATAGGTTGGGATTGGGAAATAAATAATTACTTCGTTACGGTTCGCTAATCTCGACTAGTTTAGAAAACCATAATCTGGTTTGAAACGACATCCAAAGGAAGACTACAGGATAAATTTTAAAGAATTTATCTTGGATAAAATTAATGGGAACCTTTCCCTAAGAATGTGATTTCGTGAACAAAAAGGATATTCTGCATTGGAATGAGGCGTATGTTGTGTTTGTGTAACATTTGTTTTAAATATACGCGGGTTGTTCGGAAAGGTCGGGTTTATACCCATTTTGAATAACCGATTCGACGATAAGTCGAAGATGAAGACGGTGGTTGAAGACCGGAAGTCTTCACATCGTTTGGATAATTACTGACGATCCTGATTGGGCTGTACACCCAAGAGGATGGAAATAGTTGGTGGTCGTCCAGACGTACTTGGAGATGGATGGATATGCGAGGAAAGTGCCTCCGGTTTCGTTCAGACCCAGAACGGACTTGTAAATGGATGGTGTGTCTGACATTGTATTCCTTTATATTGTATTCGTTGATCTCTGCTAAATATATATCTGTTTGGCGGCGGAGAATTTATTCTCTTGCTTAACGCCCTTCTCTGAGACATACGAGCTCAGAGGTTATATATTGGCAGAAATCAGTGGTACGATATGGATTGATAGTGTGGCATGTTGAGATGCAGTGATCCAGTCTTTTGTTGAAAAGCAAAGTTTGGTGGATGTTGATCAAAGCGCAGCTTTAATATAGCACGACTTTGTGTATAGCGTTGATTCGTGAGCCTCACACCCCGGTATGGTGGTAATCTGATGGAATTGTTGTAATAACAATGAAAATGTTCTTTTGTCTGCGTTCTGATTTGTCTTGTCCTCACAGTAATTCGTTCTTTCTCATCTCTTCGGAGACCGGGGAAGTTTCGGGTCGCTTCAAATTTTCATAATTTTTGGATCTAATATGTGGTGGCAAAAGAAAACGTGTTTGGTAATTTCAGTTTGAATTTAATCGACTGGAAAATGACCGTTTTTCAAACGGTCTTCAAATTCGACGAAATTAGTTTTGTTAGGACCGTATCGTCAAAACATAGTTAGATTTATTTTTCGAGAAATTTTAGAGTCAGTATGTGGCCCTAGTAAATTAAAATGTACATTCAAATTCAATATATATTGATTTATATTTTAATTTAAATGAAAATTGATAGTAACAGTCGAATTAGCTTATGGGACATATCCCATTGTGTCCGGAATGGGGTATTTTTCTAGAAGCGACAGTCGTTCGGTTCAATTTGGGATTCAAATAAAGAGGTAACTTTTTGGATTCAAAATTAATTAAATAAATAAATAAATATAAATTATATATTCTTACCTCCCCCCTCTCTCTCATACCTCGTTCAGTAAAAATAAAAATAAAAAAAACAAAAGAAAACCCGCACCCACCAGATCCCGTCGCCCCCCTTCCAGTCGCGCCGCCTCCGCTAGAGGCTGGCCGTCGCCACCTCCGCTCCCCTCCGCGCTTCCTTCTCCATTTTCCACCGCTAACCCTCAGCTCCTCCCCCAATTCGAACGCAATGCCAAAAACCCCCTCCCAGAAACCCACCATGCCGCCACTGTAGACCCACCACCGCCTAGCGCCGGCCTCCACCACCACAAATAACCCCCTGTCTCCAACGATCGAAATTTGTGAGTTTACTATTTTTATTCCTTCGGTTAAAAATGAGATTTTTTATTGTGTAAGAATGTGATTTTTATCAGATAAAGATCTGACTTTTATAAAGGAAAGTTATGATTTTTAGTTAAGGAAAAGGTTTGATTTTTAATTAGAGAAAAGGTATGATTTTTATGTATATAAAAATACGATTTTTATGTATGTAAAGGAATGATTTTTTATGTATGTAAAGATATGACTTTTATGAATATAAAAATATGATTTTTAGTTACATAAAAATACGATTTTAATTATGTAAAAATATGATTTTTTAGTAGATAAAAATGTGATCTTTTATATGTATGAAGCGATATAAAAATATGATCTTTTATATGTATAAAACGATATAAAGATTTGATTTTTAACGATATAAAGATATGATTTTTCATTACAAAAAGATATGATTTTTCATTATATAAATATATGATTTTTACATATGTAGAGAATATAAAAATATGATTTTTATATATGTAGCGAAATAAAAATATGATTTTTATATATGTAGAGAATATAGAAATATGATTTTTATATATGTAGCGAAATAAAAATATGATTTTTTATATATGTAGAGAATATAAAAATATGATTTTTAATGTATAAACGTCATATTAAAAATGTGATTTTTACGATGAAAAGCGTGAAAAAGGATTGCGTTGGAATTTCGAGAAAATCCAAACTGTTCAGAAATTCAAAAATAAAACAGGCGGAGTGGATCCCAAAGGTGAGAACTTCTCACTATAGTTTTATTTTCTAGTTAAATATATACTAGGATGCAGACAGTGCTTATTAGCACCCGACACCTTTAATTGAAACCATGGATGTTTGGTTGTTTGTTTTAATTAATAAATTGGTTGAATTTGATTGGGATGTGAATGGAATTGATTAGAATTGGTATGTGTATGGCGCAAGCCAGTATTAGGCGAGGGATAAGGCAAGACCTTATTCCGGTTCTAGTATCGCACCGTTATGTTGCCAAAATTTTCTAAAATATGTTAGAACAATAAAAATATCATTTTTATTGTATAAACGAATTGTATAAAATATTCATGTGTTGTAACAAATATTTTATAGTTAAAAATAATTTTTTTTAACGTGTATATGAATAAAATAAATATTAATTTATGAATCGAATTATTCGTTTATGTACATCCACTTGACTGACATTGACTGGGACGATATATTTTACACATCGCCTAACTGCACAAATAAAATCTGTTTGTGTTGATTGAAACCCCACATGGATATTGGGATGATATTTGACGTACACTAATCCCAATTGTTTAGTTGTATGTCAATCGATAGGTTGACAGACTATTGTAAGTGTTAATTATTTATATTTAAAGCTTATGCAGTTGTGTGATGCACTCTGGATGATGGTTGACTGTGTTTGATTATTATTGTGTACATGTGTGTATGAAATCCATATAAATAAAATTATAGGGTAATTGACTGTGTCTGATTCCAGCTCGGAAAGAACGAATATTTTAAAATAAAGGATATTTTAAAATAATATTCAGTAATGGATAAAAATCGGAACCGTTTGGTTCGTATCGAAAAGATCTTTCCAACGAATAGAAGAGATTTGAAATCTAATTGTTGGATTCAGAATTATGTCCAAATCAAATTTGGAAAAGGTCGCTGTAAGTGCAGTTCGATGACCGTTTATGAAAATTGACTGAAAGGGACTTAATAAAATTATTAAAAATATTGATAATTTATGTAAAATAATAATAAATAATTTGGAAAGAAATGGGATGAAAAATTCCATATTTGAAAAGATAAAAATATATTTTTATCGAAATGAACTAGTTATTAACTAGAATTATAATCCATTTTTTTTAAATAAATGAATTGTATTGAGAATGGGTTTTAATATAACCAGAATTTCCAATATATGAATTAGAGCGGATTTGAATAGAAATTAACTTTGGAATATTTCAATGTTGGATTTCGTAATTATATGGATATTGTTATGGAAATTTGGAAGATATATTTATATCGTTATTTCCAATACGATGTTAGTTGGTTTCAGAATTTGATATTGAATATAAGCCGATATATTTTCTATTCAGAGCCTTGTATTTAATATCAAATGAGATTTTGGGTTTGTCGTTAAATTACACTATTCTTAAACCCAGTTGAGAAAAGAATAAATCTTTAATTTAAGATTTAGTGAAGGTTTCCAATTAATTAATATTTAATTGGAATTGAATAAAAGAATTGGATTTTGGGTTTGTCGTGAGTGGTGTCTTAGATAACACTGTTCTTAAACCCCGTGTGAAAAGAATAAATCTTTTAAATAAGATTATTAGAGTTTCCAATTAATTAACATTTAATTGGAAAAAAATGAAATCTGAATCAGGTTTACCATAAACTGTGTTTTAATGATATTCGTTCTTTAACCCGATTTACAGTGAAATGTGATTTGGAATTTATAAATCTTTTTATTAAAATTTAATGGAAATTTTCCAAAATAAAGTTTTCCAATTTAATAAAATAAATTGGAATTGAATGGAATTCGATTTGATAATAATCGAAGTGAGCTTCTGTGGAGGAAGACTATTAATATATATGGAATTTAAAAGGCTTGGTCGTTATTCCATTTATATTATTAGTTGGATTCAGAAATTGATAACGATTATATATATATATATCGATCTGTTTTCCGTGAAGATTCAATAATTAATCAAATGTGATTTTGGGTTTATCGTGAACTGTGTTTTAAACGACATTAGTTCTTTAACCCAGTTAAAGACAGGATTACATGTCTAACATTGTATTTCAAACTGTATGGTTGATCACTGCTAAATATATATTTATTCGGTGGTAGAGAATTTATTCTCTTTCTTAACACCCTTCTCTAAGACGTACGAGCTTAGAGGTTATATATCGGCAGAAATCAATAGTACGGTGTAGATTGTCGATGCGACATGTTTGTGTTTCCAAAGTTAAATCGTCATTAATATGGATTTTTGGTAAGATTAAAACTAAGTGGAGTTTTAATGAATCTTTAATTAGATTGAAATGAGAATTGATAATTTAAATTATCAAATTTGGGAAATGATCGAGAGTGGAGTATCATCAGTTTTTCTCCAAGCGATAGTTAAATCTTTAATTAGATTTGAACGGGAAATGGTAATTAATTTTACCGATAACACCATGGTGTTAGATATGGAGTATTACCAGTTTTTCTCCATGGGATGAATAGGTTGGGATTGGGAAATTAACAAATGGTTACTTCTAAGGTGCGCTAATCCCGACTAGTCGATAAACCTTAATTTGGTTTGAATTGATATCCAAAGGAAGATTGAAGAATAAATTTAAAGAATTTATCTTCGATAAAATTAATGGGAACCTTTCCCAATGTATAAGAATATTTGAATAAAGAATATTCTGGATTGGAATGAGGCGTATGTTGTGTTTCTATAGCACTTGTTTATTATATGCGCGGGTTATTCAGAAAGGCCGGGTTTATACCCATTCTGAATAACGGATTCGACGATGAAGACGGTGGTTGAAGACCGGAGGTCTTCACATCATTTGGATGATTACTGATGTCTCAATTGGGCTGTACACCCAAGACAAGGTAATAAGTGGTGATCGTCCAGACATACTTGGAGATCGACCGGATATGCGAGGACCTCTCTCCTGTATTGGACACGGGACGAGGAATAAGGTGCCTCCGGTTTCGTTCAGGCCCAGAATGAACTATTAAATGGATGTGTGCTTGACATTGGATTTTATTCTGTGTTGATTGATATCAATTAAATATATATCTGTTTGGTGGCAGAGAATTTATTCTCTTGCTTAACACCCTTCTCTGAGACGTATGAGCTCAGAGGTTATATATCAATAGACATCAGTTGCATGGCGTGAATTGTCAGTGTAGCTTGCTGAGATGCAAATGATCAATGCTTCTGTTGAAAAGCAGAGTCTTGTGTTTGATGATCAAAGAACGGCCTTAAAGGGCATAACTTTGTGTATAGCGTTAATTTGTGAGCCTTACACCTCGGTATAAGTCAAAAACGGGATAAGGGACCAAATGAGGACATGACGTTTCTTTCTAGTTAGGGGTAGTGTCATTGTATGGAGCCCAGTCATTTATTATACTTTCACCTATGTGGATGATGGATAGCGAGGCGCCTCAGATATATCGGTTACAACAGAGCCGATGGATGAAGGTCCTATAGGACCGAAAACGTGTGTTCAGGAATTTCCAATCCTCAAACATAAGAGAGGACCGGCCTTGGATGATCCAAGGGTCTTCTACGGGAGATCCTGAGGCATTTGCTAGAGTGTCTCGACGCCGGCAAGGAGTACATCCCTTGCCTCGATTCATGACGGAAATCCAATTTCCAATACGTGACATTTCAGTTTTAGTTGTAAACCTATATGGCGACATAACAGCATGGGATACTAGACCATCTATGATTGATACATTTATATTTGAAGTTGTTTTATACACTTTACACTTATAGTAGTATCAAAATGATTTGTTTTAAACGTACCAAGCTTGTTTGGCTAATATAAGGGAAAACTCTATCCTCCGGCTTGCGTTGCATTGTGTGATGGGACCTGAGTCTTACAATAGCTTCATTTTTCCAAAAAGCATTGCGCTGTTTGTTATATGCATTGGTATTCTTGGGAGGAAACCCGTTTCGTGTTATACAGCGTGGTCCTTGATTTACTCTATTTTAAAGTAAAGTTTTAAATAACTGTTTTAGTTCTCACACCAGTCACATGACTGACCTAGAGTTTATTGTTTCAACCTAAACTCTGGGTTCCCCTATTTTCCGTACGGGCAGCTAGTGGTTTGGGTTTTGCGGATATTATATTCACGGGATCCTGGTTTACAGCTGGAGCTATATTCGGAACGCTCTGTATCCGTGTAATTCTTTCTGTTGTGTTTTGTATTATTTTCCGCTGCATTGTAATTTGTAAATCTCTGATATTTTTCAAACATATATTATTTGTTCATACTCTGTATATTCTTGTACTCTGATGTAAAGTGTTGTAATAGCAATGAAAAGTTCTTCTATTTGTGTTCAGATTTGTCGTTTTCTTAACTCAGTCCAGGCTTTCCCTTACGTGCGAGTTTGGGTCGTTTCAGTTGGTATCAGAGCTTTGGTTTACAGAGCTCGAGCACAAGACACTTTAGAACCAAACGAAGGAATTCATCAGAGATTGGATTAGTAATATCCAATAAGAATGACTCGTTAGAGATGGGATCAGTAGTATCCTAGAATGAGTTGAAAGAGTGTTATTTTTTTAAAATAAAAATGAAAACAATTTGTTTTGAAAATTTAAATCTTGTTACATGTATTTGATTATTTATTTTATACTGAATTTGGACAATCTAGTATATGAAGATTTTGCGTATACGCCTTGCAAACGTGTATACGAAGCCTCGAATATACTGGATAGATATAGAATCACACTCTAGTCGCCCAGAGATGATTCTGGTGATTGTCCGGTTATCATCCGTATTTATGTTCGCGTTTCGAAAGTGTGATATCTATATATTTCCAATTGACTGGTGTGAGAACCAAAACTAGATAGGATTATTGTTGTGAATTGACGTCAAAAACATGATTTTGTGTGTGTGTGTATATATATATATCAAAGTTATGAATTTGAAAATTTGATTAACCAATTGATTGCCGGTTGTGTTGTTTGATTATTAGTTTAACTAATAAAAATATTAGAGTGGTAATTAATTAAAACCATTATAAGAATGTATGGTAAATTTAGCCAAATTGAATCAAATTATTGAACTGAATTGAAAATTGATTGAAACTGCATGCATATACATGTATATACACTGAACAGGGCATAGCAGGGAAGCTAAGTAGAGGAATAAAATTGTATGCCCGACAAATAGGTACATGTTTACTAACTTATTGGGTTTGGATGATTTTATGAGCCGATTGGCTTTTTATTTTTCTTTTGGATTGATGAGGGTCCTGCGTGGCTAGTTGCGGTTTTAAATGTCTCCCCGTACAAAGGAAGTTATGGCGAAATTTTTCGAAAATTTAGGGTGTTAGCCAAATTTTTGAAAAATTAGAAAATTCTTGGAATCTGAAAAGTTGAAGAATGAAAGTTGAGTTGGTTAGTTAAACAACTTTCAGCTCCATTCATTTTCGAGGATGAAAAGATTTTAAGTGGGGAAGATTGTAACAACCCGAAAAATCAAAACCAATTTAAATTTTTTATTTTGGCAATTTTAATGAATTTTGAATATTTAAAATGATTTATTTTAAATAATAACGACTAAAAATTTATCTTGAATGAAGTTAAAACGAATAAATTTTATTTTAATTATAAAACGAGCCTGAAATGGCACGGCGGTTTGAAAATTCGATTTATAATTTCAAATGATTGTACGAAATTCAATATAAGTCAGAATTGGACGAAACAAGAATTGTTTGAATCTGTTTAACAATATCTTTCTAACCGATGTAAGAAACTGAGATTCGTTTTATAAGTTGAAAGTTATGTTCAATTTAAAATTCAGAAAAATCGTTGTGGAATTTATATATATATATATATATATATTAATATAATATATAGCCCTTAAAAATAGCGATTTTGCAAACGACCTTCGTTTTCGGCGAGACCACTTTTGTTGGATCCGGAATGTCAAATTATTGCTAGATTCCGATTTTCATAATTTTTGGATCTAATATGTGAGCATGGCAAAAGAAAACGTGTTTGATAATTTCAGTTTGAATTTAATCGACTGAAAAATGACCGTTTTTCAAACGATCTCCAAATTCGACGAAATTAGTTTTGATAGGACCGTATCGTCAAAACATAGCTAAATTTATTTTTTGGGAATTTTGAGAGTCAGTATGTGGCCCCGGTAAATTATCATGTACGTTCAAATTCAATAAATATTGATTTATATTTTAATTTAAATGAAAACTGATCATAACAGTCGAATTGGATTACGGGACATACACCGTTGTGTCCGGAATGAGAGTAATTAGCTAGAGGCGACAGTTGTTGGGTTCGATTTGGGATTCGAATAAAAAGTAACTTTTTGGATTCAAAATTAAATAAAATAAATATATATAAATTATATACTCTCACCTCGCCCTTCTCTCTCATACCTCGTTCAGTAAAAAAACCGCACCCGCCAGATCCCGTCGCCCCCACTTTTCCAGTCGCGCCGCGGCCGCTGGAGGCTGGACATCGCCACCTCCGCTTCCCTCCGCGCCTCCTTCTTCATTTGCCACCGCTAACCCTCAGCTCCTCCCCCACTTCAAATGCAATGCCCAAAATCCCCACCCAAAAACCCACCGCGACACCATTGTAGACCCACCACCGCCCAGCGCCAGCCTCCACCACCACAAGCAACGCCCCTTTCTTCAACGATCGAAATTTGTGAGTTTTCTATTTTTATATCTTTCATTAAAAATGAGATTTTTTATTGTGTAAGAATGTGATTATTAGATAAAGATCTGATTTTTATAAAGGAAAGTTATGATTTTTAGTTAAGGAAAAGGTTTGATTTTTAATTAGAGAAAAGGTATGATTTTTATGTATATAAAAAATACGATTTTTACGTATGTAAAGGGATGATTTTTATGTATGTAAAGATATGATTTTTATGAATATAAAAATATAA
This sequence comes from Allium sativum, assembly GCA_030737875.1. Classification (NCBI taxonomy): domain Eukaryota; kingdom Viridiplantae; phylum Streptophyta; class Magnoliopsida; order Asparagales; family Amaryllidaceae; genus Allium; species Allium sativum. Next base: position 386,050,936 of record CM060921.1, read on the forward strand.
TTTTTAATTATATAAAAATACGATTTTTAGTTATGTAAAAATACGATTTTTTAGTAGATAAAAATGCGATCTTTTATATGTATGAAGCGATATAAAAATATGATCTTTTATATGTATAAAATGATACAAAGATTTGATTTTTAATGATATAAAGATACGATTTTTCATTACAAAAGGATATGATTTTTACAAATTTAAAAATATGATTTTTTAATTACATAAAAATACGATTTTTAGTTATGTAGAAATACGATTTTTTAGTAGATAAAAATGTGATCTTTTATATGTATGAAGCAATATAAAAAAGTGATCCTTTATATGTATGAAACGATATAAAGATTTGATTTTTAATGATATAAAGATTTGATTTTTAACGATATAAAGATACGATTTTTCATTACAAAAAGATCTGATTTTTCATTATACAAAAATATGATTTTTATATATGTAGAGAATATAAAAATATGATTTTTATATATGTAGCGAAATAAAAATATGATTTTTTATATATGTAGAGAATATAGAAATATGATTTTTATATATGTAGCGAAATAAAAATATTATTTTTATATATGTAGAGAATATAAAAATATGATTTTTAATGTATAAATGTCATATTAAAAATGTGATTTTTACGACGAACAGCGTGTAAAAGGGTTGCTTTGGAATTTCGGGAAAATTCAAACTGTTCAGAAATTCAGAAATAAAACAGGCGGAGTGGATCCTAAAGGTGAGAACTTCTCACTCTAATTTTATTTTATAGTTAAATATATACTAGGATGCAGACGGTGCTTAGTAGCCCCCGACACCTTTGATTGAAACCATGGATGTTTGGTTGTTAGTTTTGACTGATAAATTGGTTGAATTTGATTGGAATGTGAATAGAATTGATTAGAATTGGTATGTGTATGGCACGAGCCAGTATTAGGCGAGGGATAAGGCTAGACTTTATTCTGGTTCTTGTATCGCGCCGTTATGTTGCCAAAATTTTCTAAAATATGTTAGAGCAATAAAAATCTCATTTTTATTGTATAAATGAACTGTATAAAATATTCATGTGTTGAAATAAATATTTTATTGTTAAAAATATTTTTTTTTACGTGTATATGAATAAAATAAATATTCATTTACGAATCTGACGATTCGTTTATGTATACCCATTTGACTGACATTGATTGGGACGATATATTTTACACATCGCCCAACTACACAAATAAAATCTGTGTGTTGATTGAAACCCCACACGGGTATTGGGATGATATTTGATGTATACAAATCCCAATTGTTTAGTTGTATGTCAATCGATAGGTCGACAGACTGTTGTAAGCGTTAATTGTTTTATTTAATGCTTATGCAGTTGTGTAATGCACTCTGGATGATGGTTGACTGTGTTTGATTATTGTTGTGTACATGTGTGTATGAAATCCATATAAATAAAATTATATGGTAATTAACGGTGTCTGATTCCAATTTGGAAAGAACGAATATTTTAAAATAATATTCAGTAATGGATCAAAAAATGATTTTGATGTCCGATTTGGGATGGACACGAAAATATAGAAATATATGAAGCCGTGTTGATTAGATATGCGCCGAGGCGAACGATATTTATATTGATTTATTCATTTTTATAATGAATATCGAAAAGGAAATTATTTCAAAATCTGATATTTTGAAAATAATATCATTTATATATTATAGTGATATGGAATATTCAATTTTGATTAAAAATTAAAAATGAAGTTGAAATCAATTTTAAAACAAATTTAAAACGATTTATAAAATACGTTTTAAAATGGAAATCAATGAAATAAATATAATATATATATATATATATAATGGACTGAATAGAACACGCCGCGCCGCGGCCATTCGCGAATTTCAACCATTGACTTCGAATTGGGATTACGGAAGATCCGACCGTCGAATTCTCCTAAATGTGGAACCGTTGGGTTCGTATCGAAAAGAGCTTTCCAACGAGTACAAGAAATTTGAAATCTAACGGTTGGATTTGGAATTATGTCCAAATCAAATTTGGAAAAGGTCGTTGTAAGTGCAGTTTGATGACCGTTTATGGAAATCGACTGAAAGGGCCTTAATAAAATTATTAAAATATTGATAATTTGTGTAAAATCATAATAAATAATTTGGAAAGAATTGGGATGAAAAATTCCATAATTAAGATAAAAATATATTTTTGTCGAAATGAACTAGTTATTGACTAGAATTATAATCCAATTATTTTTAAATAAATGAATCGGATTGAGAATGAGTTTTAATATAACCAGAATTTCCAATATATGAATTGGAGTGGATTTGAATGGAAATCATCTTTGGAATATTTCGATGTTGGATTTCGTGATTATACGGATATTGTTATGGAAATTTGGAAGATATATTTATATCATTATTTCCATTACGATGTTTGTTGGTTTCAGAATTTGATATTGAATATAAGCCATTATAATTTCTATTCATAGCCTTGTATTTAATATCAAATGAGATTTTGGGTTTGTCGTGAATGGTGTCTTAAATAACACTATTCGTAAACCCAGTTGAGAAAAGAATAAACCTTTAATTTAAGATTTAGTGAAGGTTTCCAATTAATTAATATTTAATTGGAATTGAATAAAAGAATTGGATTTTTGGTTTGTCGTGAATGGTGTCTTAGATAACACTATTCTTAAACCCCGTGTGAAAAGAATAAATATTTTAATTAAGATTATTAGAGTTTCTAGTTAATATACATTTAATTGGAAAAAAAATGAAATGCGAACTTGGTTTATCGTGAACTGTGTTTTAGTGACATTCATTTTTTAACCCGATTAACGATGAAATGTGATTTGGAATTTATAAATCTTTTTATTAAGATTTAATGGAAATTTTCCAAAATAAAATTTTCCAATTTAATAAAATAAATTGGAATTGAATGGAATTCGATTTGATAATAATCGAAGTCAGCTTCTATGGAGGAAAACTATTAATATATATGGAATTTAAAAGGCTTGTTCGTTATTCCATTTATATTACTAGTCGGATACGGAAATTGATATCGATTATATATATATCGATCTGTTTTCCGTGAAGATTCCATAATTAATGGAATGTGATTTTGGGCTTATCGTGAACTGTGTTTTAAATGACATTAGTTATTTATACCAGTTAAAGATAGGATTACATGTCTAACATTGTATTTCGAACTGTATGGTTGATCTCTGCTAAATATATATCTGTTCGGTGGCGGAGAATTTATTCTCTTGCTTAACACCCTTCTCTAAGACGTACGAGCTTAGAGGTTATATATCCGCAGAAATCAATAGTACGGTGTAGATTGTCGATGCGACATGTTTGTGTTTCTAAAGTTAAAACATCATTAATATTGATTTTTGGTAAGACTAAAACTAAGTGAAGTTTTAATGAATCTTTAATTAGATTGAAATGAGAATTGATAATTTAAATTATCAAATTTGGGAAATGATCGAGAGTGGAGTATCATCAGTTTTGCTCCAAGCGATAGTTAAATCTTTAATTAGATTTGAACGGGAAATGGTAATTAATTTTACCGATAACACCATGGTGTTAGATATAGAGTATTACCAGTTTTTCTCCATGGGATGAATAAGTTGGGATTGGGAAATTAAAAAATGATTACTTCGGTATGGTGCGCTAATCCCGACTAGTCGATAAACCTTAATTTGGGTTGAATTGATATCCAAAGGAACATTAAAGAATAGATTTAAAGAATTCATCTTTGATAAAATTAATGGGAACCTTTCCCAAAGTATAAGAATATTTGAATAAAAGAATATTCTGGATTGGAATAAGGCGTATGTTGTGTTTGTATAGCACTTGTTTATTATATACGCGGGTTATTCGGAAAGGTCGGGTTTATACCCATTCTGAATAACTGATTCGACGATAAGTCAGCGATGAAGACGGTGGTTGAAGACCGGAGGTCTTCACGTCGTTTGGATGATTAATTATGTCTTGATTGGGCTATACACCCAAGACAAGGTAATAAGTGGTGATCGTCCAGACGTACTTGCAGTTCGACCGGATATGCGAGGACCTCTCTCCTGTATTGGACACGGAACGAGGAATAAGGTGCCTCTGGTTTCATTTAGACCTAGAACAAACTATTAAATGGATGTGTGTCTGACATTGGATATTATTCTGTGTTGATTGATCTCTATTAAATATATATTTGTTTGGTGGCGGAGAATTTATTCTCTTGCTTAACACCTTTCTCTGAGACGTACGAGCTCAGGGGTTATATACCGATAGACATCGGTTGCATGGCATGAATTGTCAGTGTGGCATGCTGAGATGCAAATGATCAAGGCTTCTATTGAAAAGCAGAGTCTTGCGGTTGATGATTAAAGCACGGCCTTAAAGGGCATAGCTTTGTGTATAACATTAATTCGCGAGCCTCACACCTCGGTATAAGTCAAAAATGGGATAAGGGACCCAAGGAGGACATGACGTTTCTTTCTAGCTAGGGGTGGTGTCATGGTATGGAGCCCAGACATTTATTATATTGTTACCTATGTGGATGATGGATAGCGAGGCGCCTCAGATATATCGGTTACTACGGAGCCGACGGATATGGGTCCTATAGGACTGGGAAACGTCTGTTCAGGAATTGCCCATCGTTAAACGTTAGAGAGGGCCAACCTTGGAGGATCCAATAGTCTTCTGCAGGAGATCCTGCGGCATTTCTAGAGTGTCTCGAAGCCGGTGAGGAGTACATCCCTTGCCTCGATTCATGAAGGAAATCCAATTTCCAATACGTGACATTTGGTTTTAGTTGTAAACCTATATAGCGACATAGTAGCATAGGTTAGTATGCCATCTGCGATTGATACATTTATATTTGAAGTTGTTTTATACACTTTACACTTATAATAGTATCAAAATGAATTGTTTTAAATGTACCAAGCATGTTTGGCTATTATAAGGGAAAACTCTATCCTCCGGCTTGCGTTGCATTGTGTGATGGGACCTGAGTCTTGTAATTGCTTCATTTTCCCGAAAAGCATTGCGCTATTTGTTATATGCACTGGTATTCTTGGGAGGAAACCCGTTCCGTGTTATACGACGTGGTCCCTTGATTTACTCTATTTCAAAGTAAAGTTTTAAATAACTGTTTTAGTTCTCACACCAGTCACATGACTGACCTGGAGTATATTGTTTTTACATAAACTCTGGGTGCCCCTATTTTCCACACGGGCAGCTAGTAGTTTTGGTTTTGCGGATATTATATTCACAAGATCCTGGTTTACAGCTGGAGCTATATTCATAACGCTCTGTATCCGTGTATTTCTTTCAGTTGCGTTTTGTATTATTTTCCGCTGCATTGTAATTTGTAAATCTCTGATATTTATCAAATGTATATTATTTGTTCATACTTTGTGTATTCTTGTACCCTGATGTAAATTGTTGTAATAGCAATGAAATGTTCTTCTGTTTATGTTCTGATTTGTCGTGTTCTCAACTCAATCCGGGCTTTCCATTACGGGCGAGTTTGGGTCGTTTCCTATATACTACGATAATACGAGTGAAATAAAATTATTTAAAAATCCAACTCACCATGCTATAACCAAACACATTGACGTCAGATATCATTTTCTAAGAGATAATATAAATAAAAAAATAATTACCTTGGAATATATTAATGCAGAAAATAAAACAGCTGATATATTAACTAAATCCTTGAATCAACAGCCTTTTACTAAATTACGACGATATTTAGGTGTATATCCATTATCCGATTTTTTTTTACAACAACTCAAAACTTCAAAATTGAAGTCAAGTATGTCGTCATAATATATATAAGCATGCTGACATGTAATGTTAAAATCCATTTTTTCAAATTTCCCTTCAAATTATATTTTATACCTATATAAATTAAATTCGAAAGATTTCCTTCTCCTAAATACAACATTATCTCTGTACAAAAATTGAAAACTCTCTAACTCTTGGCATCCCCCTCTAATAATCTGAATTCTTCTTAATTATTATTCATAGACCCTACCATAACTCCTACTCAAAATAATACACTCGCAAAAGTCATTAAATAGAAGAAAGTTTAAAAGATATTCTTTAAATGATGACTGAATTTTAGGTACAAAAAATACATATGGCAAAGGAATAACAAAAGAATGGTTGGATGCTCTGTAATCTACAGAAAGATTCTAGATGATTCAAATGATCATATCATGATTGAGGAAGAAACATCAAGTATAGACATTCACAATCTAATAAATGATGGTGATAATGAAGAAGAAGAATAATAAAAGAAAGAAATGGAAAAGGATAATGAAGTTGAGTGTGTTGAAGAAGTATGTTTCTATAAGAATGGAAACCTTTTCGAACAAAAGGGTAATTTCCCCTTCATTATCCTTATTGGCATACCCATAAATCCTCGATCATTAGGAAACCAAAATAGATTAGTTTAGAGTCAGTTAATTTAATAGTTATATAAGGTTTAGTGTAGGAATAGAAGTAATTGTATATATGGTTCTATTCAATTAATAAGTGTTTTTTTGGTGTATTTGGTGTATGTTTGGATTGAAACATGCATATCGATTGAAGTATTGAATATAAGTTTGATTTATTCGAATTGAAGCTATTTTATCAAGTAATATCTCTCATTACATTTTGCAATAGATTAAAGAGAAGCTCATTTTATTATACATATTTATTTGAGATTTTTGATGAATGGCAAAGGGAGAGAAATAAAATATAGTGTGGTTGTCAAAGTAACAGGGAGTTAGGAAATATATTTTATTATGTGGTCATCATAAAAAAGGGGAGATTTTTAGTGCAACAAAAGGATGTTTTGATGACAACAACAAAAAGTATAACAAATATCGGTATAACAGATATTGGTATAAAATATATTTACAGTTATTACTAATGATTATATTTATAATGTATAGTACACATTTTATAACAGGTGGTGATAATCAAGACAGTATAGTAACAAGACCGTCTGTGATGATCTAAGGAGATTCAATGGGGATGCCGATCAAGATTGGTGATACAAAACAAGGCTCATGAGTAATCAAGAGTTCAATAATTAAGAACGATGAAGATAAGTATTAGAGTCTTATTTATATATGTTAAAACTCAATTGCACTCATCTAATCCCTTTTAAAATGGTTTTTCAAAATATATTTTTATTTATTAAAAAAATTAAATTATTTTTCAAAGCATACAATATAATTTCTTTATAAGATTTAAGTTTTAAACTAGTTTTAAATATATATTATGTTTCATGTTTGAAATCTATGTATTATTTATTTAATTCTAATAATATTTGATAATTATGATATTTGATATTATATTTTAATTTTTGATAATATATACTTAGTAGTTTGATACATTTTAAATCATTTGTGCTATATGTATTACTATTTTAATCTTTATTATATTAAAATTTTATTTTAGGATTTTAAATTTACTTTATATATTAATTTTGATTATATAGTATATATTTAAGTTTAAATTATTTTGATAATTTTTCTTAAGTATTTTTATGTCTAAAACTCTCTTATACAATGTTAAATAGTTTTCAGAAGTTTCAAATTAAATTATATAGTTTTATATTTTCAAAAACAAATTTTAAAATAAGAATTTCAAAATTTACAAAGGGACCATATCGACATGACCAAACGTAGTATGTCGACGTATAAGACAATGTTTTTCAAATATCAAATTTGAATTGAAGCATCTTTTCGTCGTATTCCTTTGCCGAATGGACATTTCTCTTCTCTTCTATAAGTAAGGGGTTCTGATTTTGAAATTTTATTCATTATTTTACCTTCTTCTTCACTCCTCTTCTTTTTCATCATTTTTAATCAAAATCCTAATTATATTCTGCCGAATTTTCAAGTAAATCAATTTAGTTCTATGCTGTTTTTAATTCTCTGCCACCCTCTCTACAATCTATCAAGATCAAAGTTATAGGTTATTGTATTCATGATCTCAAGATTATGTCTGCATTTCTTTGTGAAATCTACACAAATATACTTAAAATGGTGTGACTTGTTGGTCAAACATCATGTTGGGTTTGATTGTACCAAGAAAGTAACTGGGTGTACTTGTTGGCCTGGAAATCGAGTTGGATATGCCTAGAGGCCGAGATTCTAGAGGTGTCGCCTTGTAGCCTTGAAATCAAGGAGTGTAATAAATTTTGACGTGATTGAAAATCTATGTAAATTCTGGCATGGGATTGGATGCATGGTAACTCCGAACCAATATAAAATTTGGTGCGTTCCTTCCTTTACTTTACCGTTTTTTACTGTTTTTTATTCTATTGTGATTTCTATAATAAATATGTATTAATTTACTTATTACAATTATAATTGAAGTAATTCTAAAAATATTAATATAAATCCCACAAACCCTATTTGCCCCCCCTCTAGTGTTAGGTTTGCCTTAAGATCCAATTTTGTTGCACCCACACTCTTACCATATTATGTTGTTAAGGTTGAAAATTCAGAACAAAAAATAAATCAAACAAATGCTTAATTACTCCAATCAGCTTATTGCTTAAGATCTAAGTTGCTTTGATTGAATATTTTGGGACAACAACCAGCCACTCTCATCAAATTGGATAAAAGTTTGATGGATCCATGACCTATTGACGATAGGAATACATAATTGATTTTGACCTTCGATGGACTAGGAAACCACCGGTGCTCTAATATGTAATGATAAGGTATATTATTATTGTTTAGTTGGTTTGGTTTATGGTACGATGATTGTAATGAAACCTAACTCAACATGAAAATCAATCAAATCTGCTATATTATGTTTTTTTGGTCAGGTTGATTCCCGATTCAACCGAAATAAAAACAATTCACAACTTATGTTGGAAATATTCATTTTAATTTGAAATGAAATTTTAATATATAATTAAAATATTCCTATTTAGAATTCTAATGCTTTCCAATGCTAATTTTGGCATATGTACAATAATCAAAATTTATTTAGATCACTAAACTAATGTAAAATATATATTATAATATTAGCAATCTTGGAAAATATAATAAAGATTGAGTTAATTTAGTCAAAAACCAAACTTATTTTTCAGTAAGCCATTTATAAACCAATTTAGTTTCAAAATCAATCTAAACAAATGAAATGGATTGGTCTGGTTGTTTCATCTGTTCTAACCAAAGATTACTTACCCCTAACTAGCTCATAGTAATTTATATTTTAAATAAGATCTTGCTAATATTTTTGGATGGTCAACACAATCTAAATAGATAATCCAAACTAAGAATTCAACTCAGAACATCAAATAATGTTCTTTGTAACAACCAGGGTGTTAGCTTATTTTGTGAACTAGGCTACACAAAGTTAAAGACTCAAACAATGAAGAGCACCCTGCCAGATAATCGGATCGGGTTTTCCTTGGGCAGAGACAGATCATCACAAAGCAGAAAGGGAAGGAAAACAAGCTGGACCAGATCGGAAGGAATGGAGCCGATCCAAACCCCATGCACAAACATATGCGGTCTGATCCCAGAGTCACAGCAGCTTTCACCCTACGTTTTCCTTAATAATCGAGACGGTTACGCACACGATCTGCCAACGTTTGCCACTAACCGGTTGTGTTGTCATCATCAGATTCCATCCGAACCCGATTGTGGCGGGATTAATGCCACGTGGATCCGAACCGATCCCACTCCAAGGGGATTTTCTACCTATAAATACAACATCAAGAGGCATTTGGAAGGATCTTTTGGCATTTTCAGAATTCAAACTTCTTTGCAATCCGAATTCTATCATCTTTTTCAGACTACAATCATCTTTCAAACAATATTTTAGATAATCTTGAGTGAATTAATGTATTGTATAAGTAGAAGAGAGTGAAGATCGTCATTGTACTTGCATTTGAATTATCAATTTGAAGAGTAGAAAGTGGACGTAGGCTAGTTAACGTCGAACCACTTTAAATTGTGTGTTCTCTTCGTTTTAGCTTTCATTTCATTAGAATCATTACTAGTTTGGGTGTTAGAGCCAATTTTGGATCTATCATTTTGGTGCTTTCACTGAGAAATCTTTGAATTCTTCACTTTTTGGGATTATCATTCTACTATTTGGACCTTCAAAGTTCAAAGAAGTTAATCCTCCGTTTTTGACATCTTTTAGTACCTTTTGGTGAACCATTGAAGAATTGAACACTATGGACAAAATGAAAGGAAAAGAAGTGCAAGGTGCTAGGGAGAACGATGCTAGAGAGAATCAACAAGCCATGGTATTGACGAGGTCGCATGGACAAGACTATGGAACAGGCCACTCCGGTCAGGAGGATCCTATCCGAGCAGGTGACTCCGATCCGAGCCGATCATAAGACGTTGAAGTCACTCGCTCCCCCCATCTGAACCGGTCCGGTCCTAGTATCTTGCTCCAATCCGATCCGAACCAGAATGAAGCTGGAACTTCTACTCGAGCTCCCTCCAATGCTCCGATTCCAGCTGCTATGACCAATGATCAGCTTGACCCGTCTGCACCCGTCACCTAAGGAGATTTTTCTCGCTTCCTTGACATGCTCCAGAGTACTAAGGAGGCATTGGAAGCCCATAGGCGTGACAGTCTTCACATGTAAGAAAACATGATCACTATGTGTAGGGAACTCCAAGAGCTCCGGAGACAAAAGACACCTTCCCCAACGCACCGCCTTGCTGTAGACGATTCATCTTCTTCAGATGAGGGACGTCCTTGTGAAAGAAGACCGCTAGAGCGACCTCAGAACCTTGATCAGTTAACTTTTGGATCTTTAGGATCCCGCGAAGACTGTGCTCGTGTGTTAGGGCATGATGTCCCAAGCTTGAAAGAGCCTATGTTGTTGCCCAAGCTAGAAACAGGAGGTTATTCCCTAATTAGGAGCCTATGGGTAATCCGAGTATTAGACCTAGAGAACCGGTGCAGACATTAACAAATGTCGATGTATGGGCGATGGTGCGTCAGATTATGTCCTAAAATCGGCGGTACACTAATGAGGACTGGGGTATTGAGCGGAGTCATACCCCCTTCACAGACGATATATTGGATTTCCAGTTCCCTCGGAGGTTCAACTTGCCTCAGATGGATCGGTATTCAAGAAGAACGGACCCAGGGCAGCATCTGATGAGGTATGCATGGTTCATGAATGCTGCAGCAGCTCCAGATGCTTTAAATGCAAAGCCTTTCCAATTTATCTTGAAGACGTAGCTTTAATGTGGTTCACCCGACTCCCTCCCTGGTCGATATCAAATTTCACAGAATTGAGTGAGCTCTTCATGAACCAGTTTCGACTTCATGCCCGAAAGTCCAAGAGCGTCATAGAGTTGTCACGGATTAAACAGGCCCCAGGAGAATCTTTGAAGTCATATTTAGATCGCTTCAACCTGACCATAACCGAAGTTAGTTATCCTCATGAGCCCACTATTCTGATGGCCTTGATAGAAGGGGTTGACCCCGACTCAGAATTCGGGGATTGCTTGTTTGGGAAACTGCCTCCTACTAGAGAATTGTTCTATGAAAAAGCTAATATCCGCTTAAGGCAAGAAGAAGCTCATGCAAATAGGAAGAGAAAGTCCGAAGGGGCCTCGAGGGAAGGTGTCCAAAGTAATGTTGTTGTGAAACAATCTGGTGATAGTTCAGGGAAGGTTGAAGTAAATGTTGGCAACCAGAGCGGGAGTAATAGCAACAGGAATGGGAACGACAGTAGAAGGAACAGAAACCGAGGGAATAGCTCTAGTAAAAGATCCATATTCCAGACTTTTGAAAACTATACGCCGTTAAAAGATACGTTAGAGAATATTTACTTGGATACATATAACATATTGCAGTACAAAAAACCACCACCTAGAGACTCCACTGAGAAAGAGATCGCAACGGGAAAGTTTTATTTGTTCCATGGAACCCACGGTCATTCCACCAATGAATGCCATCATTTGAGAGATATAGTTGAAAGATTGCTGCGGGAAGGGAAGTTGGACGAATGCAAGGTAGCCCCATGGGACAGGGGGCAAGGGGGGCAAGCCCCGGACCAAAACCAGCCTACTTCAAAACCCACAGCCCAGCAGAAAGATAAGAGGATTGTTATTAATACCATTATAGGCGGACCCCACCTAGCTAGTCGTAGTTTCAAGGCGAGATCAGTACGTCAATGCCGCTAAGCATTTTGAGGTAGGAGAATGCAGTAACCTCGAAGTCATTACTCCAATAAAACAACAAAAGACGATGTCAGACGACGTCATATTCCGCAGTAGAGATGATTCAGGAGTTCAATCCCCAACTGAAGATCCACTAGTAATTACCACGACAATTGGCCCTGCTTTATTCCATAAAGTATTAGTGGACAATGGGAGCTCAGTCAATATCCTCTTCAAGAAAGCTTTCGAACATATGAGACTTGAAGCAAAAGATCTAAAGCCATGCAAAGGATGGATACGTGGCTTCAACGGAGCGTCGACGGCTCCGATGGGCTACGTAGAATTACCAGCGACATTAGGGCAGGGAGATCTCCAGAGAGTGAGGATCCTGTCGTTTGTAGTTTTGGATGTGGAGTCGCCCTACAATGCCAACCGGCCCTTGCCGAGTTTAGGGCATGTATTGCACCTTGGTGCTTGCTGCTTAAATTCCCGACTGACGCAGGAATTGGGGAGATGAGGGGCGACCAAGCTACGGGACGAGCTTGTTACATGACGTAGTTAAAGATGCTAATGAAGGGGTTGAATATAGAAACTAAGGACGATTCTTCCCCTCCGAAGGAGAACTCAGCATAGCAATTAAGGGGTCCAGCCCCAAGAGAGTCATCCTCAAATGTGCTCGAGGATATAGATCCCAGAGAGGATAGAGAACCCGAGGATAGGAAGGCGACTCCCAACGAAATAACAATAGATATACCTATTGATGAGACAGATTCGACAAAAGTACTAAAGATCGGCTCGCAACTAGATCCAGTTCGAGCGAAATAGTTGGCTAATTTTTTAAGGGCAAATCTGGATGTGCTTGCCTGGACTCACGCTGACATGTGTGGGATTTCGCCTGCCATTATGAGCCACTCTTTGTGTATTAATCCAAAGCACCCACCAGTCAAACAGAAAAGAAGGATGTTAGTTCCAGAGCGGTCAACAGTTTTGAAAGAAGAGGTAGAGAAATTAAAAGATAATGGATTCATTAAGGATTCAAAATATCCCGACTGGATATCGAATCATGTCCTGGTCAAAAAGTCTAACGGGAAGTGGCGTACATGTATCGACTTTTCTGATTTGAACAAGGCCTGCCCGAAGGATAACTTTCCTCTCCCCAGAACTGATCAGCTAGTAGATTCGACGGCTGGGCACGAGCTTTTATCCTTTATGGATGCCTATTCTAGGTACAATCAAATTCCCATGCACATACCAGATCAAGAGCATACAAGTTTCATCACAGACTTGGGGTTATATTGTTATGTGGTAATGGCCTTTAGGTTAAAGAATGCAGGATCTACATATCAGCGCTTGGTCAACCGCATGTTCTATAATCAAATTGGGAAAACCATGGAGGTTTACGTGGATGACATGCTTTTGAAGTCTAAACAATCTTCCGACCATACAAGGGATTTAGATGAAATGTTTGATATTCTTTGAAGGTATGGAATGAAGTTAAACCCCCTAAAATGCTCGTTTGGGGTCGCATCTATAAAATTCCTTGGGTTTATCGTGAGTTATCGAGGAATTGAGATAAATCCTAGTTAAATAGCAGCGATAAGGGATATTGAAGAACCACGGAAGATCAAAGATGTTCAAAGCTTGGCCGGAAAAGTTGCTGCATTGAGCAAGTTTATCTCCAAAGCTACAGATAGGTGTGTACCTTTCTTCGATATAATAAAACGAGAAAAGCAAAATTTTGAGTGGACCCCCGACTGTATGAAAGCGTTCCAGAATTTATTAGACTTACTAGAAAAACCTCCAATATTATCAAACCCGTGGAACAAGAGGATTTGTTTGTCTACCTAGCGGTATCATCTCACGCCGTCAGTACAACATTGGCACGCGAAGAGGATAAAGTCCAGAGGCCTGTATTTTACGTGAGCAAAAAGCTAGCTGCTGCAGAACATAATTATCCGAAGATAGAAAAGCTTGCTTATAGCCTCCTGATTGCTTCCCGCAAGCTTCTTCACTACTTTCAGGCTCACCCAATAATTGTATACACCGATCAACCTTTAAGACAAGTGTTGCAAAAACCCGAAGCATCGGGGCGGTTACTTAAATGGAACATTGAGCTGAGTCAATTTGATTTAAATTTTCAACCGCGGAAATCAATAAGAGGGCAGGCATTGGCCGACTTTATAGCTGAATTTACAATTCTCGAAGAGGAAACGGTGGGTGACAAGATAGTTACTTTGGACCAAGAGTTAGAGCTTAGTCCGTGGAAGCTATATACAGACGGAGCCAAAAATGATCAAAGGTCCGACGTCGGAGTTGTTTTAATAACTCCTGAATTGAAAATCAGAAAGTAGATCGGTTGGCAAAGCTAGCAAGTTCTGACAATCCCAAAAAAACTAAAATGGTTCTGATAGAGGTTTTAGAATCACCGAGTTTCGACCCGATGGAAGCGGAACTAGCCTTGGAAGTCGACCCAGAGAGAGAATCATGGATGACATCGATCAAGAATTTTCTCAAGAATGGAACCCACCCGTTGAAAAAGAGCGAAAGACGAGCTGTAAGACGCAAGGCTGCAAAATACGTTTTACAGGACGACGTCCTTTATCGACAAGGGTTTTTAGTGCCCCTATTACGGTGTATCGCACACAACGACATTAAATGTGTACTGCAAGAAGTACATGAAGGTTAGTGTGGGGACCACACCGGGGGCCAAACCCTAGCAAAGAAAGTATTACGGTATGGATATTTCTGGCCTACCGTGAATAAAGACGCGACTGATTATTCACGACGCTGCAACAGATGTCAAAGATTTGCCAAGATTCCCAGAGCGCCTCCGACTCAGCTCAAGTCGATGGTAAGCCCATGGACGTTTTCCATGTGGGGGATTGAAATTATTGGAGTGTTACCTATTGCCAGAGGAGGAGCTAAGTATGTGATCATCGCCGTGGACTATTTCACGAAATGGGTTGAAGTTGAACCTTTAACAATGATCACGACAAGAAAGGTGATCAGTTTTGTAGTCAGAAACATTATCTGTCGATTTGGGATATCGAAGACCATCATAACTGATAATGGGACACAGTTTGACAGCATCGAATTCAGAAGTTTCTGCTAGAAGTACAAGATTGATAAACTGTACACTTCTGTAGCTCACTCACAGTCAAATGGCCAGGTCAAAGCAATAAACAAGGTCATTAAATCTATTCTTAAGAAGCGGTTAGAGCGGGCCAAAGCCAGATGGTAGATGACTTGCCACTAGCTTTATGGGCCTACAGGACAACCTTTAAGATGGCCACCGACCATACACCCTACTCACTTTCCTTTGGGTTAGAAGCAGTAATCCCGGTAGAATTGGAAGTCCCTTCTCATCGAGTCGCGTACTATGACCCGATGACAAATAGAACAATCCTCCTAGAGTCTCTTGATATGGTTGAAGAAAAAAGAGACGAAGCAGACTTGCATGCCTTAAGACACCGACATCAAGTAGCACGTTATTATGACCGGAAAGTTCTCTTCAAAACCTTTGAACTAGGGGACCTAGTACTGAAACGAGTCTTCCCGCCTTCGACCCAATTGGGTCCAAAATGGGAAGGGCCATACACCATCCAATGGAAGCTTGATACAGGAGCATTCAAGCTAACGACCGTGGACAGTGAAGAGATTCCCAGAGCTTGGAATGCTCAGCACTTACGACGATACCTGAGCTAAATATGAATTATCTTCTTTTTGTTTTTATAAGCTATGTAAAAAGGCACGACTTGCCTTAAAAAGTCTGTTTATATGAATAAAGGATTATGAAGTGGATGTAGGCTACAACTTAGCTGAACTACTATAAAATTATCGTGTGTCATTTACTTTCCTGCATTATTTATATCTTCGACAATTATTCTATCATGACCATGAAACACGAAAAATTAAATTAAATCTGGGAAATTGGAGATATCCTATGTGCAGGAGCAAACAAAATGACCGTTTGCATGATAAGATGCAAAGAATGGGAAGACGACTTTCCTAACTCTAACTCTCATTAGACGAGAGAGAGAGAGAGTATAAAGGACGGGAAGACGACGTCCCTTGAGGCGTGAAGGTGCACACCGATAAGAGACCGCCTCAGTAATACTCTAACCTGGTTATGAGACAGGAGAGTATAAAGATGCTATGAAGAATAGGCATCAATGACAAAAGGAATATGGCCCCGTCAGAGAACCGGGGACAACTGAATTTTGAATTTAATCGATCTTGAATAAGTCTTAATCAATTATCCAAGATTGATTGGGGGCATATATATGTACACATATTCCCCTTAATAACGACTTTAATATATAATTATGATTTGACATGCTGTTTGTGCGCATCTTTACCTAAATGTTAAAATTAATGGATATCAGGCATTGCAGAGAACAAACAATTTTATTCACAAATATGTGAGTATATATAGGAAGACAAAGCAAAAGACGCGAGGGCCGCACTCACTACAACAACAGCGGACCAATGGAATATCAAAATAAAATAAAACAAAGCACATCATCACTTGGGCTTCGGAGAAGACTTGGATTTTTTGGAAGCCTTAAGAGCATTTCTAGCCTCTTTTTCAGCATCAGACATGAGACGCTTTGGCCTTTTCTTCTCTGTAGTTGAAGTACCAGAATCGGTGGATTTCTTCCCAGGAGTCAGAACACTGGAATCAAGAGAAGATTTTTTAGCAAGCTCTTCTGTAATAGACCTAGTTGAAAGCTTAACAACTAACCTCGATCCAGGATCCACCACTGCAAGGGGCTTAAGGCTTTCGGGGTTCAAGTCTTCAACTTTCAGCTGCATGCGTTTGTCTTGTTCGGCCTTCATTTCAGCCAAAGTAACGTCATCGACATTTTTTGAATCCCCAATTATAGCCACATCAGGATCTTCTTCATGCCCCTCATCACCACCGTCGTCTTTTAAAGCATCTATCATCTCGTCATCATGAGAAGTGTCAGCCTTAGACAATTCAGCTCCCCTCCTGACTCAACGATGTTAGCCTTATCCTGTTCTCCCTGAGTCTCTTCCACAGATTTCTCCCCAACGGTGGTTCCCTGATGCTTGTCAGTCTTCTCGACTGGTCCAGCACCTACAGAATGAGAAACAACAGTTATCAACTCAGGAGAAAATAAAGTATCCTTGATTGATTGCCCAATGATGTGACGAAAGGTGGAGACTGCCTTGGCAAATTGAGGTGAAAAGGTGGAAATGCCTTCAGATGATTTCTCAACTGGGGCAGCTACCGTCTCTGATGCTGATTCGGGTATAGAAGATAAAAGAGATGCTTCAGGAATTCCCGGATTCTTGGGATCATATCCCTCAACTTCAGTAGTTTCAGCGGTAGCAGAAGAAGAACCAACTTCAGGGATACTCTTTTGTTTGGCCAGGCGTTTCTCCTCCTCCATAGCCGCGGCAATGAGGCGACGCCCCTCGGCCAGGCGTGCCGGTTCATCATCTCTCAGATACTTTTCCATAAGTTTATCTTCATCAACAAAGTCTATCTTAAGTTCCTCTTTCTCCCATTCGATGATTTGACTCCATATGTGAACTAAGGTAGTCGGATAATCTTCAATCCAAGAGATGTTTTGGCGACGAATTATGTGTGCAAAGAATTCAATCAATAGTTCGCCAAAACCATGCACTTCTTCCTGAGCCTTTGACAGCTGTTTACGGGTTTCTTCAGCAGACTTAATGGCGTTATCCACATTCCCCTCAGCTAGGGCAACCCTATTCTCGGCTTCCATCAACTTGGACTCCAAGTTAGCGTTTCGTTTCTCCAGTTCAGCATTTTTTCTCGCTAAGTCGGCCTTTTCTTGCTCAAGAATATTGTAAGCTAGTTGCATTTTGACACTGTCTGACTTAGCGTCTTCTGCTTGTTTCTTTAACTCCAAACGCTCTTGACTATGCTATTCCAGCAAGTTATGATAACGCTTCTGTAATTCCTTAAATTGTTGTTTGAAGTTGTTGGCATCCCGTTGAGCAATGACGAGTTGAGCCTGTGTGTTTTCTAAGTCCCTCTCCAAATTTTTCAAGACATTCTCATAAGAATCCACAACCTTTTTCATTGAATCAACGTCTATAATTAAATTCCTAATAATTCTGGAGAGATTGCATGAATATTTGTACATCTCCGAGTATTGCTTCTCAATTGCATCAATTTTTTCTTTAGCCTCATCTGCCCACTTTGAAGAAATAGGCTCAAGTGCGGGTAAAAAAGTTAGATTCTCAAAGTAGTGATCTAGGAACTGCTTCTCCAGATATGCCAGCTTAACTTTGGAATCAACATCTAGTGGTGGAGGCTTGCACTATGTTAGTTCAACATGCTTTCGCTTAGCCGGGACGATGGCTTCATCACCCTTTCCAGATCGTTTCTCAGAAACTTTGCGTTTGTCTTGTGAATCGGTATGTTTCGGTGGACTTTTTTCCCGACTATATTTTTCTTGAGGAGAAGTTCGATCTTTGGATTGCGACGCGTCTTCTTTTCGACGACTTTGGTGGCTCTTATACCTGTCTGGATCCGACCGAACGGGGAACGAGAGCGCGAGGTGTGTGGTCGATGAGAATCATGAGGCCTTCTGTCATCTCTGCCCCGGCTCTCACGGCGATCATGCACGATTTCGGAAGGAGGTATAAACATGCTACGACGTGTTTTTCTGACATCATAGTAAGGGTGAGACATTGTACCTGCTCAACAATATAAGTGGAATTCAGAATCAGTGTTCACATAAGACATGAGTGTCGTGACGTGTGGTGCTAATGTGTTGAGTGCATCCTAAGTGGTGTTCCTCCTAATAAACCCGAGTCTGAAACCAGACTAGCACGAGCGGGCTCTTTGGTCTTCACGGGAGTAGTCTCCTCTGAAGAAGTGAAAGTTAAAGGATTCGTGCCAAAGTCCTCTTAAGTATAGATGGTTTCAGCCAGGGGAAGATTTCCTAAACCCTTAAAGGTGGAATCATCGGTAGTAGGAGCATCTCCTTGAGAAGCATCCGTTGGCAACTCTTTAGGAGATGTTGACTTCTCAGGAGAAATAGCGTCATCGGGGACGGTATACCCTTCTCTGTGCTTTTCAGCTATATTAGCTAACTCGTCGTCCTGAGTTGAAGATGGAGAAGGCGAAGTCCGAAGAGGTATTGTTGGACCTTTCGAACCCTCGCCCGTCTCAGGAATAATGTCTACCGGGGGTATGTACACATATGGACCCGTCCCATGACCTATACTACGGGTAATGGATAGTAACCCGTGATGATGGAGATACTCATCCTTAAGAACTTCGTCGATGATTAGAAACTTTTGATCGCCATTGAGAAGCCGATGCAAACGATCAAAGTACAATTGATTGGATATTTGCTTTGGATATCAATTGCGAATAAAAAAGAAAGCAAGTTAATGTGTTGGCATGAGCATTTAAAATTGAGATCTAGAAAGTCGGTGCTTTACTTGATTTGGTCCATCTCCTGGCGCACCCCGGTTGCTGCCTGATATAAAACCATTCGAGCTTAGAATCGCCAGCCTTGCTGCTAAATGGAGCTGTAATAATTTTCCTTTTTGGGACTGATTCAAAATATGAGAAGGAAGGAGTCTCTTGAGTCCAGTGCTTGAAATTATAAAAAAAAGTGGACATCATCGAAGGTAGGCTCTATACCTAAAACCTCTTTGTATGTTATATACAAGGTGTATAAATAAGCATAAGAGTTGGGATGTAATTGCATGGGGGTAATCCGCATCTGTCTCAGAAAATCGACAACAAAAGGTGGAATAGCCCCAACCATACACATCAATCTGGTAATTGCCATAAATCCTTCCGGAGGATTGTGGGGGCGATCTATTTTCGATGGCACTAGGGTATCTCTTTTTAGTATTCCACGCTTTAGACATATTCGAACGAGTCTGTCATCATCATCGTCGATTCAACAGAATCTTTGGGTAACTCCAATACAAAGGCAGATTCAAACTCATCAGGAGCACGATTATCTCCTATCCCTCCTTCCTCTTCATCGCCAAGAGAAACTTCACTATCGGAAGGTATTTCACTATTGTGTGCTTCTACTTCATAATCTGGGCCCTCATCATCCCATTCAGGGTCTGAGGAAGAGGATATGTCATCAAGAGTGAATTTCTCGGAAGTTTCTGCAACTTCTCTCTTCTCTGCTAACCTAGACGAACGTCTCTCGGCCATGATCGCTAAACTACTGAAGAAGCAATAACATAAGTTAAAGTAAGATAGCCTGTATCCCCCCGTGTATGTGTGTGAACTAAAGTGTGTGCTATGTGCGCAAAGGATGCAAAGTAAACACATGAGAGCGTAATGCAAAGGTTTGATAAAGCAGTAATGTTCGGAATAGTTCTTGATGTTCGTTTATGTTCGTAAGGCACTATCCTAACTGTTCTTTAAGTTGCAGGTTATGGTCAGTTGAACAAATTCTTGTGCATTGAGTAGGACTGCGTCGGTTCGGTTCGGATGTAAGTGTTGGGATCGGATCGGGGGAGAGCCATGTTTTGATCTGAAGCAAACATTCGCAACCAGCCAGCAAAACCGGATCTGTTCGGAAGTAGGCATTTGGAGCGGTCCGGATTGACTTGAGTATCCATGCCTTTCTTCCTCTTTGTTTCTTACTCCGACCCGATCCGGTCATAGGAACCTCTTCCCCTTACCTTTACTCTAACCTTTCTTCACCCGAACCGATCCCAGCTCCTCTCTTTCTCTTTTCTTCTCCATTTTCCATCTCGCTCAACCAACACCGAACCAAACTCCATCTCAAAAACCCCGATTGAAACCAAGAACTCATGTGCCCAAATATCCAATAATGGATCCTAATCCCATCTCTTAAAGCCTCGAGGTGATAATGGAATCACCAACGATGACGACGAGGGAGGGAGAGGCCACGGCGTTGAAGCCGAGCAAAAGCTATAATCATACCGTTCAAATTGACCACAAACACTAGCTGAAATCGATTATTACAAGGATAATCGAAGTTTTAAACCTACTTACGAGTTTGATTTGAAGTTTAACGAGAAGGATTATTGGAGTTTTTAAGAGTTAGGGTTTCGGTCCAAAATCTGGTAAGTGAAGGCAATAAAAGAGATAAAAGAAAGAAAGAGAAGAGATAGCGAGTTTATATAGATATATCGTGGCCCTTTGTATACCCAGCTTTTCACCCCGTTTCGGACCGGAGTTTAGGCCCACGAATGTGCTCTGGCCCATTGATCTGATACCATGCAAAATAGAATACAGAAGCTGTTCGGGTCGGAATCTGAACTGAATGGAATCCTACACATCGAAGTGGTATGTAAATCAAATTCGAAGGAAAAGAAAGAAAAAGTTTACCTGGAGGAACTGCTGGACATCAAGAAGAGTTCTTAAATTTGTTTAAAAATGAGGAGGGTAAGTCATATGCGTCATGGCATATATATAGACGGTAAGAGACACAGTTTTATGAAGCAACATGTCCCTATGAACGAACGGAGATGACTATTTAACGATTCAAATTCAAAGACCAATGAACCGACGATGTCAAGGCACACTCCATCTTCGATAGAAGCATCCCTTGATGGGGCAAAATGTTAGCCTACTTTGTGAACTAGGCTACACAAAGTTAAAGACTCAAACAATGAAGAGCACCCTGCCAAATAATCGCATCGGGTTTTCCTTGGGCAGAGACAGATCAACACAAAGCAGAAAGGGAAGAAAAACAAGCCGGACCGGATCGGAAGGAATGGAGCCGATCCGAACCCTATGCATAAGCATATCCAATCCGATCCCAAAGTCACAACAGCTTCCACCCTACGTTTTCCTTAATATCGAGATGGTTACGCACACGATCTGCCCATGTTTACCACTAACCGGTTGTGCTGTCATCATCAGATTCCATCCGAACCCGATTGTGCGGGATCAATGCCACATGGATCCGAACCGATCCCACTCCAGGGGGATTTTCCACCTATAAATACAGCATCAAGAGGCATTTGGAAGGATCTTTTGGCATTTTCAGAATTCAAACTTCTTTGCAATCCGAATTCTATCATCTTTTTCAGACTACAATCATCTTTCAAACAATATTTTAGATAATCTTGAGTGAATTAATGTATTGTATAAGTAGAAGAGAGTGAAGATCATCATTGTACTTGCATTTGAATTATCAATTTGAAGAGTAGAAAGTGGACGTAGGCTACCTAACGCCGAGCCACTATAAATTGTGTGTTCTCTTCGTTTTAGCTTTCATTTCATTAGAATCATTACTAGTTTGGGCGTTAGAGCCAATTTTGGATCTAACATAGGGTTATTGATTAACTTAAGTGAGGGTATTTGAGTAGTTTAATTGCCAAAGTATGAGTGAAATTTGAATTAAAAGGAAGTGAAGAACACTGAATAATGATTTTGGAGAAACTAAAAGGTGTATCATCAATAAAGGGATTATATTCAATAATGAATCCTTTGATGATGTTCTATTGATTGTGATGAATATTCTAATAAGTATTTTAAATAGCGATAATTCATTATAAATGAATAAGCATATAATGATAAATAGGTTTTGTAAACAAATATAAATAACTTGAAAATATAAGGAAAAATAATTACAATTTTTCAACCGTTATGACTGGCATATGGACTCAGTCCGTGCCACCAATGCTATAAAGTGCAAGTATTATTGGGTATTTATCATGGCGAATGTTAAAGGGACTCCATTTTTTTTGTTAATGAGAGGATAAATTTAAGGGGACTCCATCTTATTTTTTATTTATCAAGGGGGTTTGTAATTTTAAAAATAAAATAAAACATAGACTAAAGTACCCTGACCTCATCATCCCTTAAACCCTGTCGGCCAAAATTCAATTTCAGTTCGATCCAAACACATTACGAGATTAAAAAAATAAAAAATACAAACGTTGATAAATCCCCTTTTTGAAATTTTAGATTTTGTTGAAAAAGATGAATACAATTTGCAGAAGGCGGATGAAATTTCATTCATTTGCGCGAGTGATAAATACAATTCATCATGGAAAGTTTGAATTTCTTGAGGGTGAATACAGTATGTTACGTTTAGATCTTGCAGTTTGATTAGAAAAACAACCTCGTTGTGAGATGATTTGTCAAAAGTAATTACATAAAAACAGTGTACATATTCCAACATTAAAACAAATGTTTTAAGTCAATTTATGCTTATGTTCATGTTACTCTTTTTTTCATTTGTGGCTAGTTTGTTTTGTATGTGTTTATTTGTTGTTATTGTGTCCCATGCTTACTTTGATAGTGAAAAATAAAGTAAATAATGCTTGAATATGTTATTTTTATGTGTGCAGAACGTTTATGTTTCATGTATTATAATTTTTCTATGTGTAGAATTAAATTAGAGTTTGTTTTTTTAAGGTTGCATTAATGAAGAATATAAGGTTAGTATTGGAAATTTTACTAATATGTTTAAGGGGAGACTAATTTATTTTAACCCCCTTAACAATTTTAAAATAAACTGAAAATGGTACTCCCATTAATCAAAAGTGGAGTCCCTTTAACAATCCCCTTTATCAAAGGTGTGCCTCTATTATGGTTCTCTGTGAAAGTTCTTTATCGATATAATTTTGAATTTTGAAAATAAGTGTTTAATATTTACGGTTTTAATACCAAAATATCATATTTTAATTATTTAAAAATGAAAAGAATTTTCTTCTCAAGTTTTATTTACTATGAAAAATAGTCAAACTAAAAAATGAAAATATGACCATTAAACGGATTTTGAATTCTCAATGATTTAATGAATAGGGGATGTGGGGATGTACAATGTTGTATATCACATATGTCATACATATATATGAACATATGATAATATATATATGTATATAAGGTTAATGAAGTAATTAAATAAAGTAAGAGAGACTAGGAAAAACAAGGGAAAGAGGACAAAGGAGTTTACTTTAATAAAATATTAATTTGGCTCTTACACACACCATAACCTTACATATATATACACGTATCAAAACTCTCTTATACACAAGTACAAGCATGGAAAAGGGGGAAGGGGTGCGGCCGAAAGCAAGGGTATAGGATGAAGGGGTTTTAAATGCTTTACCAATATATTTTTAATTCTCTAAGTTCCCATATAAATATTTTGCCTCTTTCTCTTATTAATTCACACCAGAACACTACTCATCTTCCTCTCTCAATCTACATTAAAGGCTTAAAACTCTCCTAAACTAGTAAGAAAAATATAATAAGAAATAAAGAAATAATCAAGAAAAAATAGAAAGGAAATGCTAGCAAAGTCGCTTCAAGAACCGTCTTTCTATTTGCCTCCTCCTCTACCATCATTGCCATCACTATCAAGTAAAAGAACCACTCTTGCTTGACCAAGACCAAACCACAAAGGGGAAGGGAAGCAAGATCAAAACCACTGTTTTAAATCTCGCAAATATTGCCCGAGAACTCCTCAGAGATCTCGTTTTGGGCTCCTTCCAAAACGAAACAACAAATATCACTCTAAATCTTCTTTCGAATATATCACCCGAGATATTGCAATATCGAACGATATATTAACCGGGACGAAATATTGGAATATCGTCTGAGATCTTAGTTTTTCTGGTTAAAATTTAAATTTGTGCCTGAACTAGAACTATAATTTAAAAACTCAAATCTAGCCATTACAATTTTGTGTTATTTTACATTTTGCATGTTAAATGACTGTACTGTATGTTCGTATATGTTTTACAATGCTTATAATTTCATATTCGTCTTTTTACATTCATATTACTTATGAAATGATGTATTTTATGGTCTATTTATGATGAATTTTTTAATGTTTTCGATGCTTTTAATTTTTCCTATCTAACAACATTTCTGTTTTAAGCATATTACGATTTAGAGTATGAATGATCTTTCGCAAAATAAAGAATAATAAAGTTATTTTGCACTTTAAGTTTAAGTTACTACGTTTTTAATAGCATCCATAAAAATCATTTTGTTAAAATATCATTTTTAACATATCATGTACCCGAGATTGTTCTGATATGAACTTTTTGACCCGAGATGAAAATCCAAGAAGAACTCCCGAGTTAGACTCATCTCATCCGAGATCTCCCCCGATACGAGTCCGAGTCTATAAAATCTCCAAGACGAAACACGATCGATATCCGAGATTTAAAACCTTAATCAAAACATTTCGTAGGAAGAACACTCAAGATTGGGAAATTTTTGAGGTATCGTAGCTAAGCTACAACCATTTTTAGGGTCTCTAAATAATAGCCAATGAATTTAAGATAAAACTAAACTTAGACGGCCCTAAATATTTTTATGTTATGTTAATGAATATGTTTGTTATGATGATATTAAATGTTGAAAATTCTTATTATGATGATTTTTTACTAATTTTGATTGATGATATGTTGTTGAATGGATTATTTTATAAGTCACGTTAAATACACTTCGATGAACACAAAGGGAATCACTTTTCTTTCATGAATTGTAACAACCTGCTTATTTGTGATAATATATTAAATATTTTATTTAAATATAACGTTGTTAATCGAGTATAGGTAAAAAATCACTTTTTGCATGTGGATGAATTTGGATTGGAAACCACTTTCATTAAGTTCAAAATGTCATTTACGACAGCAAAAACTGAAAACGTCGATATGTTTGGAGATTGTGAAAATTGGGAGTTTGGTTGAGGCATAGGTTAGCCAACCTAGCTCGCACCCTTATAACTCCACAACCCCCTCTTCTTCCCATTCACTTTTAACATTTAGAAGAAAAAATAAATGGGGAGAGGAAATATAGATTGAAATTCCTAAACCTAGGTTTGCAATTAGGAATTCAATTCTTTAGGAAATCAAGTGTAGAGACCTGGGTAAGCTCCTCCATCTTCCTCTCCATCTTCTCTAACTTAACTTCTCTTCAATTTTTATGATTTCCTAAACTAACTCTTAAAAAATATGGGTGTTTGTTTGCAAATTGAAGATTTGTGAGTAATATCAGAAGAGAGCTTGTTAAAGCTAAGCTTTGGATCACTTCTTTACTTACAACAATCAAAGGTTAGCTCTTGGAGAACTCACATCTATGCCTCAAGCTTTAAGCTTGTATAGTGTGCCTATGGTATGTTTGCATTGTGTTTATGTTGCTTTATTTAGATTGATTTCGTGTACATTCCATTTCATACGTTTGAATTCGATTATATAAATTCTAATGTAAAATCTTTGTCTACGTTTGATTCGTGTGATAGTAGTATTTCAACGAACCATGAAGGCTTCATTGTCACTTTGCCAAAATGCTTAGACTCTACCATTCGTCTAAGATTCATCGAGGTTTGACTTGGCCTAAGGGTCAAGCTTATGTTGTTCCAGTCAGCAGCGACCAGTCGACCAGTCAAAAATGAACCAATCAACTGGTAAATTGACCAGCCGACTGGTCATAAATGAATCGGTCGATCGGTCTTGTTGATTTTGCGCAGTTGACCAGTGGAGACCATGGTCAATAGTGTAATATGTTTCAGGCTTTTTTCTGACCAAGTTTTGGGCCATTTTCTCTTTTACCTGTGTTTTCTCAGTTGCTCTAATTCGATAATTTCAGCAGCTCGTGTATATCGACCTTTGATGATCATTCGTGATAAACGTATTTATAATCGATAGTCGTGAGATTTAATTTACGTTATTAAAACATGAATTTTTCGTCCTATCGTTATTACATGAGATTTTCCACTTCGAAATTATATAAAAGGGTTTTAAATTATTGGTAGATACCAATCTCTTACTAAATGGTTTCTAACTCTACATCATTATATGAAGTTATTTTCTAAATTGGGTTCTAATCTGACTTAATTATATGAAGCTATTTTATAAATGGAGTTACAAATCTACTAGTATATATTTGATAAACCTTTTTCTCATTCGTATGAGAAATGTAGTTAAATGCCTTAGTAAAAACAAGGATTATGGACCCTTGCGCTTGTTTCGATGGTTAATTCTTGGACTCGTTTGATTGAAAACCATGGCAATGGTCATTTCGCTTTCCTAGTGGAATATACATTTTGTTCGTAAATATTCGAGTAGAGCAAGTGGTTATGGGACATGTAGCTCGACTCTTATATTTACTAGTTTGGCGTAGTTTACACTATATTCGATCAATTTTGATCATCGAGGATCTTCAGATCATTCCGACCTTTGGGTCACTCCAATGATCATCGGATCATCTTCAGAAACTTCAGTTCATTCCTTTATACCGATGATCATCGGATCATCTTATGGAACTTCGGTTCATTTGACTATATCGATGATCTTCGGATCATTGAGGAACATCAGTTCATTCCTTTATATCGATGATCTTCGGGTCATCCTGAGGAACTTCGGTTAATTTGATTATATCGATGATCTTCGGATCATTTCGTATCGGTGAGATATGCAATATCATATCTTAGGAGTTGCTTTTATGATTTAGGATTAGATATCCTTGTATAGCATTGAGATTTCCATGACATATTATATGGACATTTCGAGCCTCCACATTCTATTTGTGAACAATGTTATTGTTGCTTACATATCATTTTCTATTTATATCTCTTATTGTATCTCAGTTTAATATCATGAGTACAGTTAGACTGATCCATTTGTTGAGTACAGTTAGACTAATATATTTGTTGTTTATTTTCTTATAAATAATGCTCAGGTCAGACTGAGATATTACAGGTGCTTCTCCTTAGTTATAGCATGGACTAGCTTCTCCTTTTGGCTAACTAAATCTATTTAGTAGTTTACCATTTATGTATTTGAGATAGAGACTCACATGTGTACATATTCTTTTGTGGTGTACATGTTTCTATTGTTTTACGTAAAGTGGATCAACCTTGACCACTATCTTTTTATTTGCTCTTATGAACTTCATTCATATCTATTTCCGCCTTAGTGATGTGAATATCTGTGTTTAACTCTGATATTATTGTTTTGTATTTTATATTGATTCTAAATTATATACATCCACTGCATAGTGGATTTGAACTTGAATTATATACATTGTATTTCCTCTTGAGATTTAAAAAGTAAGACCACATTATTTGACATGTTTAACAATCGTTCAAAGCTATTATACAGATGGTCTCTCTTCAACAGCCTTATTTTTAGGTTTGTTGACACCATTACTTGCAATGACCTTGGCTAAAGCAGGTATAGAGGTGGAGCATTACACTTCGTATCAAAGCCAAGTTTGGAATAATATAAGATATTATGGCCGGGTTCATTGTCCTAATCTCTCTTAGAAAATCATATTTAGGATTTAATTTGAGTCTTTGGACCCACCATATCCTATCTTATATCACCATCCTTTGTTTGATCAATCGAGTTTGATTTAATTTCATCTTTGTGAAATCTTGGCCCATAAAAATTTAGAATCTCATTCATGAGTTGGAGACTTAGAGCTAATTTGCTATTTCCTGTTGAAATCAATCTTGGGATGGTTATTTTTCTAATTTGCAAACTTGCATTCCTATATGGAAGTTGTTCTTTTGTGTTATTTTTCCCTTGGAGTATGTTATAAATTCTAGTCGAGACATGGGATGCCACTTTATCCATAGGGATTTATAAACACTCCAGTGTGAGAAATTCTAACACAATAATTCTTCTTTTTGCGTTCCGTAGTGGATTTTACAATTTGTTCATAAATACTTGAATTAAGTTAGTGGTTATGGGACATTTGGCTAAGCTCGCCTATTTACTAGCTTAATGTAAATTACGCTTTCTTGTTGATCGTTGATGATTACTTGGTGGAGTTCTCAAACTCTCACCTTGTGGGATTCATTCCCTTTTGAGTATTGATCTTTGGATCATTGTGGTCTTTGGACCGTATTGATCTTCAGATCGTTTTGGTCATTAGACCGTATTGATCTACGGATCGTTGTGGTATTTGAACCATATTGATCTTCGGATAGTTTTGTTCATTGGACTGTATTCGTATTGATCTTCGGATCGTTATGTTCATTGGATTGTATTGATCTTCTGATCGTTGTGGTCTTTGGACCGTATTGATTTTCAGATCATTTTGGTCCTTGGACCGTACCAATCTTTGGATCGATTTTGTCATTGGGCCATATTGATTTTTGGATTATTTTGGTCATTAGACCGTATTGATTTTCAGATCATTTTGGTCATTGAACCGTATTTTAGGATCTTTCAGTCATTGGATCGGATCTACGGATCGTTTTGGTCATTGGACTGTATCTACGGATAGTTTTGGTCCTTGGACCGGGTCTCTAGACTGTTTTGGTCACTGGACCGTATTTTCGGGTCGTTTTGGTCATTGGACTGGATCTTTATATCACTTTAGTCGTTTGACCATATTTTCAGATCGTTTTGGTCATGGACCGTATTTTTAGATATTTTTAGTCGTTGGACTGGATCTCCAAATCATTTTGATCGTTGGACTAGATCTTTGGATCGATTTGGTAATTTGGAACGTATTTTCGGATCATTTTGGTTGTTGGACTGGATCTTCGGATCATTTTGGCCATTGGACCGTATCTTCGGATCGTTTTGGTCGTTGGAACGGATCTGCGGATCGTTTTGGTCAGTGGACCATATTTTTGGATCGTTTTGGTCGTTGGACCGCATTTCCAAATTGCTTTGGTTATTGGACCAGATCTTTGAATCGTTTTAGTTGTTGAATCGAATATGCGGATCGTTTTGATCATTGGACGGGATCTCCGAATCCTTTTGGTCTCGGACCATTATAGGTTAGCTACCTAAAGATCACATGTGTTGTATATCTCCATATACATTGAGGTTGGTAACTTTCTTTTGCGATGTGAAGCCACCGCGTTGGATAGATGAAAAGCTTAGTGATGTGTGAAGCCACCTAATCGTGAGGCGAAAAGCTTAGTTAGATCTCTTTGCGGTGTTGGACGACCTTATTGAAAGACAAAAAGTTCCTGTAATGAATTGCAAACTCATGGTGAACAAAATTTCTTATCCTTCCACCAAGTTTTAAACAAGTTGGTTTGGTGACTTTTGATTAGGAAGCAACCATTTATTTCTTTTGGGTACTTCCGGGATCTTGGATGTTCAAACTCTTTCCTTAAAGAACGACCATTCTTTACTTACATATTTGCATGTTTTGTTCGTCTGGGGTTTGTGGTGATTTTTAGGGATGAATCGACCTAATCACTTTGAGGTGCATATTATATTTTCTAAAAGAATCATCCTTCTTCGAAATCCCTTGCCTCAGATTGATGATCTACTTAATAGGTTAGTAGTGCTTAAGTCATTCCGCTATTTGATTTCGTAATCAAATCTCGCCAACTTTTTTTTCGTGCTCGTTTTATCATTGGGGTTAACAAATATTTATTTTGTTAACCTTAATGAACCAAAGTCTTCGAGATCCTAACCGGACTGGTTTGACCTCACTCTTGTAGGTGATATCCTTGTGAATTTGAAAACCCACGTTTTCAAGTTTTATGAAATTCGTTTGACTTCTACAATTTATCATGTTTTCATGATTTAGAAGTTGTTCGTGAAATATTAGAGAATGCGCTAATATTTCTAATTTGAGATTTTAGGGGTTTAATGAAAACTTAAAGTTCCAATTTATTTATTTTTGGGAATGTTAGAGGACGTGCTAATACTTCCAATTTAGGGTGTATAATCCGGATTTTTATTTCTCGATCTTGATTCCCTCAATGAGATCGCTTATCCTTGTGATTGGGATATATATGACCATCATATACATCCTACTTAATACAAGAAAATCTTATAATCTAGAATATTTTTTGAGAAAAATTTAATGGATAAATACTCTAGCTAAAACATGACAAGGAATATTCGACGATTTTGGGCAGTCGATATTTCCAAGTGAATTTGAATGCTTAATTAGTTATGTTGAGAACGTAAGAGAATAGGTTTAAAATTTATAAATATTGAACGTTAAATGAATTAATTAAAACAAGCTTATCGCGTAGCGGTAGTTCATGATTTTGAGAATTGAACTTTAAATGAATGTGTAGGATCCAATACAAGTTGGAATTCTTTGAAACAAGAATTATCCAGATCTATTAGATTGTAGTTTTCTAATGAAAGAAAATATTTGAATTCCGTCTTGTATATTTTGAGACATGTCTAAACCATGTTTTCATAAAAATACCGTGTGGTAGTTCGCGATTTAATATTTAAATAATAGATGAAATTGAGGTTTAAAATGTTTAAAATTGAAATAAGGAAACTTCTAATTTATTGAAACCACTTGTAATTGAAATAAATTAGTTGCACATATATGTTCATGACTTTTATCGAAACATTATATGTGTATAGACTTAAGTTATTTAGTGATTTATAACTTAAAGTTAAAATCTATGAAATAATTCAAAAATGAATTCCTTAAGTTAATCTATTTCTTAATAGGTTTTTTTGTTGATGCTGGGTTGTTATTTATATTGAGGTTTTCCTTAAGTAATTGGGAGGACGCAATTTCTTTAAGGGGGGAGTCTGTAATAACCCACATATTTTATGATAATACATTTAAGTATAACGTCGTTAATGAGTATAGGTCCAAAAAGTCACTTCTTGCATACGGGTGAATTTGGACTCGAAACCACTTCCATTGGGTTCAAAATGACGTTTACGACAACAAAAACTGTAAACATCGATATGTTTGGAGTTTGTGAAAATTGGGACTTTGGTTGGGGTTGGGTTAGCCAACCTAGCCCACACCCTTATAACTACATAGCCCCTCTCCTTCTCATTCACTTTCAACATTTAAGAAGAAAAAAACAGAAATGGGGAAAGGAAAGATAAATTGACATTCCTAAACATAGGTTTGCTATTTGGAATTCAATTCTTGAGGAAATCAAGTGTAGAGACTTGGGTAAGCTTCTCCAACTTCCTCTCCATCTTCTCCAACTCAACTTCTCTTCAATTTTTATGATTTCCTAAACCTAACTCTTAGGAAATTTAGGTGTTTGTTTGTAGATTGAAGATTTATGAGTAATATCAGAAGAGAGGTTGTTCAAGCTGAGCTTTGGATCACTTCTTTACTTCCAACAATCAAATGTGAGTTCTTGGAGAACTCACATTTTTGCCTCAAGCTTTAAGCATGTATATCATGCCTATGGCACGTTTGTTTTGTGTTTATGTTGCACGATTTGGATTGATTTCGTGTATATTCCATTTCATAGGTTTGAGTTCGATTATATAAATTCTTGTGTAAAATCTTTGTCTACGTTTGATTCGTGTGATAGTAAGATACCTTGAACTACAAAACACACCCAATACATATGATCAATATATAACTAATGTATACAAACAACAAAAAACTGTTAAGTGTACCAATCTACTGTATCCTCTAGTCAACAAATAAGTTTACAACATAATAAGTACTGCAACAAATAACATAGGATATCTAATCCTAATATTATACAACCATTGTGATCTACCAATTTCACTACTAAGAATATACTGGGTGATCCGCTAGTTGGATGCATTTTAGCTTACGCACCTGGGATAAGTATTCATGCTTATTAGATTTATTCAAGTGTCAAATGCTGCTTCACTTAACCTTAGGAGAAAGTTGCTTTCACTTGCAATTCAGCAATATATTTTGAAGCAACTTTTACTTTGTTTGAAGCAGACTGTATACTGTAAGTAATATAAATTTGTGCTGCTGCGCATGGGAAGTATTTTCATAGGATTATCTGATTTTCTTTTACTGCAAAAGAAAAACAGATAACCCCATGAAAATACTTCCCTGTAACAAAATAAATTTATATTATTTACACTATACAGTCTGCTTTGAAGAAAGTAAAAGTTGCTTCAAAATACATTACTGAACTGCAAGCAGTTGCAAGTGAAAGCAGTTTTTCCTAAGGTTAAGTGAAGCAGCACTTGACACTTGAATAAAGCTAATAAGCATGAATACATGACCCTGCGTGGGCTAAAATGCATCCAACTGGTGGATCACTCAGTAAATTCTTAACCAAAATGTTAAAACCTTCAGCTTGGTGAGGCTTCATCTGCTTCATCTGCCTTGGATGAATAGATATATCAGTAGCATCAAAGAAGTATTCATTCATGTTAGTGTTGGGATTCTCACCAATGTCCACTAAACTAGAATTTCTGGCATCAAAGAAGTGTTCATTCAATAAATTTCTTCCTAAAAGCCAGATATATTACTCACAAATGCTACTTATACCTTATAAGTATCTCCTAGGAAAATACAACATTTACTTACATAGTTATATTACAAACATGGGTCAAGAAAATAAAATATTGGTAACTGTAATTTTAATTGTTCAAAGGAAAATAAAAAAAATGAGGCAGAATTTATTACCTCATCTTCAGTTTCCTTGATTGTAGAGATCCATCATCTTCGTCAATACTTGCAACCTAATTTGCATTAAAACAACGAGTCACATAAAAATTACAAAAATGCTCAGAATATTCATATCCAAAATGCACTCTTACGCTAACAAAAACAGAGTAGATACCGGGCCTTATCAATTTTCATATTTTCTTGTATACCAGTGCGAACTCGTGCTACGCACACGGGCCACAACCATATCAAGTGTAGAGACTTACTAAGAGCGCCCATTTCATACCTGTGAAGAGCAAGAGGACCGCTCCATGGCTAGCTTCAGTATATCTTCGAGAGATAGTTCGATTGCATGGGGTACCCTCTAGCATAGTGAGTGATCGAGATCCTATCTTCACTAGCGAGTTCTGGAGAAGTTTGCAAGAAGCAGTGGGGACTCAATTGTGTCTGAGCACCGCATATCATCCTCAGACAGACGGCCAGACTGAGAGGGTGAATCGTGTTCTAGAAGACCTTTTGAGGCTTTGTATCCTAGATTTTGGAGGTACATGGGAAGAGCATCTTCCATTGGTGGAGTTCGCATATAATAACAGCTTTCAGTCCAGTATTGGTATGGCTCCTTTCGAAGCTCTCTATGGAAGGCCTTGTCGATCACCTACATGTTGGTGGGAATCTACGGACAAGATCTTGCTTGGGCCTGATATGGTTAGGGAGACTTCTGAGAAGATTGACTTGATTCGAAGAAGAATGAAAGCAGCGCAGGATAGGCAAAAATCTTATGCGGACAAGAGAAGGACTGATCTTGAGTTTGAGGTTGGGGATATGGTTTTTGTTAAGGTATCCCCGTTGAGAAATGTTGTTCGCTTCGGATCTGTTGGGAAGTTAGCACCGAGGTTTGTTGGGCCGTTTCCTATCAAGGAAAGGATTGGACGGATGGCATATAGGGTGGAGTTGCCCGACAGACTTAGTGGTGTTCATGATGTATTCCATGTATCACATCTGAGGAAGTGCTTACATGAGACCGTAGAGGTGGTAGAGCCGAGCTTGCTTAGAGATGTAGAGGTTGAGCGTGTTGCGACGATTTGACGAGCTCCTACTCGCATCCTTGGGTCAGAGACTAGGAAATTGAGGAATCGAGAGGTTCAGCTAGTCAAAGTGCAATGGGGAGAAGATGAGAGCAACGCGACTTGGGAGACGGAAGCGAAGATGTGTTCATAGTACCCATTTCTTTTTGAGGGTACGTCTTTACTTTCTCCTTTATCGCTTGTCTAGTACTTATCTTATCTTTGGTATGTCCTCTCGTTAGTACCTTTGACCTTTAGATAGGGTAAACCTATGGTTGAAACATGTGTTTGAGACATGTTATGGTTGATGGATGCAAGTGGATGCAAGTGTTTGCTAGTGGTTGCTCATGGATGCATATACACACACTCTAGGCACTAGATCGGCTCAGTCACTTCATATTGCATACTGCATAAAATTGTGTGTAGGAAGATATATTTATGGATGTATAATGGTTGTGTTATCACATGGATGATGCATTTTGGTGAATGATTGTGCACTCATGTAGATATTGTATGTGTCGATAGGGTTCTCTCGCATACATAATGGATGCATGGCACTATCATGGTTTGCATATGTTCATACATTAGATAGGGAACATATACACACACTTTTTGCATATGCTCATACATCATTAGAAACTGTTTAAGGACAATGGATGCCCGTGGTTGATGATTTGAGTAGATGGTTGTTTGGATGGTAGGATATGCATTCTCCTTAGCTTAGAGATTTCGGGGACGAAATCCTTTAAGGAGGGGAGAATGTAACACCCCGAATTTTAGTTAATACTAAAATTCACTAATTACAGGATAAATAATCTCAGACATGGGAATTGGGGGTAACGGGCTGCGTTATTGCGTTCGTCTCGGAAAAATACGCAAAATAGAGTCCGAGTTTTCGAGAATCGGAGTCCGTATGGCCCGGTTATGGCCCAAAGAAGTTTGCAGAAAATTTAGAGCTAAAAACAGATTTAGAAACTTAAATTCAGATTTTAAATTAGAACCAGCGGGGCCAGGCGGGAAGATTCCCGCCCTAAGCATGTCGACAGGGCTATCGACAGGCCTGTCGACAGGGGTGTCGACTTGCCTGTCGACTTGCCTGTCGACACGGCGTGTCGAACCAGGGTGCTTGGGTGCACCAGATCTGGTTTTCTGGCTAGGGCTGGGCTGGGTTCTAGAGATTTCCTAAATCTAACGGACCTAATCTAATTTAGGGTTAATCTAAGGGCCTAAAACACTCTCCTAATCTATAAATACACCCTAAACCTACCTTAATCCATACTAAAAATAGAAATGAAGGCCTCATGCCGCCAAATTAAATCCTAGAAGGAGTCTCCACTAATCTAAGAAGGAAGTTGCAAGCTAATCCCTCTCAAATCATTCTCTAATCATCACCATCTTCATATTTAGCAACTAATTCCACTTCATAAGTTGGTTAATTTTGGGTTTGGTGAGTTTCTATCACTTTAACATCAATTGTTAAAGTAAGTAGATTGGGTGTAATGAGACTTATGGTCTTAGATGCGGATTAGTGAGTTTGAATCATTTGTAATGATATGCTATTCCATGTTTCTCTATGTATATGCATAATTAATAAGTGAGTTTATGCATGTTTGATAAGTTGGTTTATGCATGCTTAACAAGTTGGTTTATGCATATTTAACAAGTGGATTTATGCATGTTTAATATGTGGGTTTATGCATATTTAATAAGTGGATTTATGCATGTTTAACAAAGTGAGTTATGAAAGTTCATATGCAAGTTATGTATATGTTTAAATGCAAGTTTAACATGATTTGCAAGTTATGAATGCTTATGCAAGTATATGAATGCTTATGCAAGATATGTATATGCTTAAATGCAAGTTTAACATGATATGCAAGTCATGCATGCTTATGCAAGTATGTGAATGTTTATGCAAGTACGTGAATGCTTATGCAAGTATGTAAATGCTTATGCAAGTATGTGAATGCTTATGCAAGTTATGAGTATGCTTAAATGCATGTTTAACATGTTATGCAAGTTATGAGAATGCTTATATGCAAGTTCAACATGTTATGCAAGATATGTGTATGATAATATGCAAGCTCATATGTCATATGTTATGCAAATCATGTGTGTGATAATATGCAAGTTTGGGTTATATGTAGTTGGGTTAATATATGCTCATATATGCAAGTTGACATCCTCTTAACCCATGACAAAGTTGTATGCTAAACCCATGATATTTGTGATGATCTTCCCTTTATTTATGTCATGAAATGAGAACGATTTACGTGGGGAACGATGGGGTTGGTAAATATGTTAATAAAAGTATGATTGGGTATGATTAAGCATACCATAAAAATAAATTACCATAAGTGGGAATTTACCTATTGAGTTAGGTCTACCCCATGGGAATTTACCTATTGAGTTAGGTCTACCCATGTTATGGAAAACTTGATATTAATTAGGGATAATTAATATGGGGGTGATTAATTAGGTGTAATTAATCGACTAAGACACGAGGTTGGACTCATTTGTAGTGTAAAACTGCCCGGACCCGACCGGCTTAACCAGTTGCTACAAATGTCAGCCCAATGTGAGAGGCATAGCCATAAATTAAATACGTGATTAAAGTAAAGACACGAGGTTAGGCTCTGTTATGACGTAAGACTGCCCGGACTCTACCGGCTTAACCAGGCGGTCATAACAGCCAGTCTAATGTGGGAGGTCTTTATGGGAGATCACGGTCTTAATTAATTAAGAAACAATTAACCATATTAGCATGTAGTGGGACATGAGGGGTTAAGTGGGTGCCTTGGGTGGCATGTGGAAATTTTGTGGTTGCCTTGGGTGGCATGTGGAATCTAGTGGGTTGCCTTGGGTGGCAATAGAAAATACGATTAAAATACTTAACCAAGTGGAAACATGTAATTAAACATGATTAAAGGGTTAAGTGGGATACACTAGATATATGACAAGCTTAGGTGGGTAGCTTGTGGGGGCCCATTTCAACCAATATCCCAAACGTATCTTTGTGGGCTCGACCCATGTCGAGTGACGGGACACGCATATTGGGCTTGATTATAAGAGGCCAAAACGGGTTAGCGGTGGCAACGCAAGTCCAACGGGTTTCATATGCGTGTGTGGGCCCGGGCTGGTAGATAAGCCGTTGTTGCATCGTGTAGATATAAAGCCGTGCACCGTTGATAGTATTGGGTAGCCACTTTAGGGGAGTGATACACCCCACTGTGGGACCAGCACGGGTATCTACGGTAGGGAACCGATCGATGGGGAGTAGTGGGTACACCTAATAAAGATAGGGGCAGACGGCACCTATGTAGGGGTACATGAAACTACTGGGTAAGAATTACTGAGTACACCTAGTGGAGATAGGGGCAGACGGCACCTATGTAGTGGCTAGGGGTACACGAGACTACTGGGGAAATTTTCTAAGTCCTTAGAAGGGATCAACCTTTAAGTAGGAATGACTGGTGTGGTGCAGTTAGTAATTATCCTTGGGTGGGTAGATGCGTCCTTACGGTTATCTTAGTTTATCCTAAGTCTACCAAGCTGCTTAGTGTAGTCATTCATCCCCAGATATTACCGTAGGTCAAGTTTATGTCTTCTCTGGTTACTTTAATGATTGTATTGTTAAAGTTATAGGGCTCACTCAGACGTATGTCTGACCCCGTTGTTTTTATCTTTTTCCCAACCCTCAGGTCCTACGGTGGATCCTAGCAGTAGTAGAGCTTGATCGGATTGCTGTTCCAGTCTTTAGGAGCTTGGATAGATGTAAAGCTCCAGTTATCCAGTTATCTTTCCTTTTGTTCTGGCTATTGTGTGAGAGAGTGGGATTATGTACTTCTTTATTTTGACGGATATTGTACTTGAATTTTATCGTGGTTTTATGATGTAACCAGACATGTTTATTTCCGCTGTTATGAGATGATGTTTAAAATTTTCAAGTACTATTTATATCTGTCTTGTTGTAATTTTTCTGTTCTATATTCACTAAAATACTCCACCGATGCTATGGCATTCCCTTAGTGAGTGACCATAGCGGGTGTGGGGTGTTACATTTAAAGTTCAATACATTATGAATGGACAACAGCGAACAAACATGTAATGCTTTATTTGGCGGACAACAGCCGATAGGCAGCGAAAAACACAAACAGGACATGCACTACAACAGATAAGCTAGATTCAGACACTTTGAAATAGGAGACAAAAGCTTGCAAATTATGACATGATAAATGCTTGCAAAATCCATGTAGCATAATAGATACAGATAGTCAATATAGTTGTTCCAAACTGAAACTCGTAGAATCATATGTCAAATATGTATCACAGCGGTAGTACTGCTGCCCTGAAATCATGATAACACATATACTTAAAATTAGTGATATGTAATAAGCGCAAATAATAATTAAAGGACATATACCATGGAATAATGAGCTGAATATTTTGCAAATTCTTCCTTGTAATATTCCACTTGCTTTTCTTTTAAAATTTTTATTTGTAGCTTCTTCTATTGAGTACTATGTGCTAAATAAAATAAACCAACATTGCATAAAACTGGGCCCAAACATTAAGAAACAAATACAAACTATTTTGAATATCTCGCCCTACCAATAAGGGGCTAACACATATCAACTTAGTTTGGAATGCATGGAAATCCATAAGAAATACCCCTTCATGTCCTATTTGAAATTTATTCATAATTGTCAGTTAATGGTCACTTGTAGAACCATAGAAGAGTTTTAAATAAATGTTTGGTCTTAAAACTATCGTACGGATGACATATTTCATATTACAAAATTTAAAAACATGTAAAATATATTAACAAAAGAATAATGTTTACATCAAACAACTTCAAACTTACATCTGCAGACAAACAACCACAGAGAAGCTAATAACATCTGTCGTATATGAGTACTTGAAATAAGGATATCAAATGGTATAAAATTATTATATATTAATGGGGCAGTTATAAAGGATAACTATTGTAAATACTAAAAGAGATTTAGCATGGATATAGAATAAGAATATACTATAATAAAACGACTATATTATATAAAAATCATATCAATAAAATGTTGCATAACAATGTTTCCAAGTAAATTCCTTTTTCTTATTTGGTAAGCTTCACTATTTCCTTTTTGTAAATAAGCTAGAATATGCATATACAGGATCTAATAATATATAGTATAAAATAAGTTATTCCACATATTATAGGTTCTAGGTTGCAGTCTTATGTTAGCACTACATATAAATTGTACATCAACGTGCAACAAAAGTAAAAGTTTATGAAATCTTAAGTAAGTTCGGTTGGCTTCCACAATTTATTGTAAAAAAACATTATATCCAGTTGGCATAATTACGGTTCACATATTGGACATGTGCCAATTGCCATTTGCATTGCGCTGGTGGAATAACCATGCCCAAAACTTCACTTATTTAAAAGGCTAGTTGCTATATAAAGAGTAGTTGGTTTTGTAAAATAAGAAACATGGTGAACCTTCTTACCGACAAATCAATTCTATAAAAGTGCTGCAGGTTTTGCAATCAAACTATTGTATGTTGGGGTTAGTTCTATGTCAGTTGTCTTGGTATCCAAAACATCAATTTTATTCCAAAATGGAAAGGACAAAAAGAAATTAAGTAGGACATCATGTTATATGAATATTTTTATGTTATATAGGTTGATGTATTTCCCAAAAATAGCACTCATGTTATATAAAATTATACTTGCTTCTTGTTCATTTTGATTTATAAAATCTTAAGGAAATGTTTATTTTCTTTGAATCGATTGTAATATGGATTCAGCTGTAGAATAGAACTACCATCTATGATCACCATATGCTATTTTTTGTTGAAATTTTTGACTTAAGCCTCTAAGCTCAATATAGCATGGTAGTAGACTATCAATATGATTATATGTAACGACATCAATAACTTCATTAAGATGTCTTAAAAATAATGCATGATTAATAACATATAAGAAATAAATAAAAACAATAACTCCATTCTTAATTATTTGGTAGAAAATCGAACTATGTACTAATTTATTTTAAATACAAACTGTAGTAACCGATCATTAAAAGCAATTAAATAGGCTTAGTTTAAACGTTACAATTAATTCCAACAAGATCCATTACTACTGTAAGCACCAGAGTAAATAAATTCATTCAAAATGGTCATATGTTGTACCAACGACTTTAACTCACTACTACGTATTTGCATTAAAACAAAATGCAGTTAAAAGATTAATGCATGTTCTATATGCAAAATCACATTAAAAAAATAACTATCAAAGCCCAAATTTGTTCTTGCAAAGCAAGTGTGCTATCACTGCCCCGCCGCCTGAAGTACCATCCACCGGAAAGCCATGAATATCATAAATTTAATGATATATATATGTGTGTGTGTGTGTGTGTGTGTCTGTGTGGGGATGTGTCTGTGTGTCTATAATTTTAGTTTGCTGTATATAGTTGGAAATCAAAAGGAGTGAGGTAGAAAAGGACAACAAAGGTTGAGTTCATATTTATGAAGAAAAGAAAGGAACATGAGTGGTAAATGGGGTAAGGTATCTTATTTCGCTCCTATAATAATATACTTAAGGTATAGTGAACTGATTTAAATCCAAAAATATTAAGTGAGTGATCGCATAATCATTGCCCAAAACCTATGTTGTTTCCTTTAACGATCAATTGCTGTATTTTGGACTTTTTGATGTATTTGCTATACAGATAACATGGATTGATTTATACTAAGAAATATAAAATATAATTTATCGTGAAGTGAAATGAAGATTTGGAATTCCTTAATATAGCTAAACGGAAGAATGAGGATAAACTGTGACATTCAACACCTAATAAGTTGTTACCCATTCTCCCAAAAAATTTAAAAGATATCTGGTCCTTAATACACATGTACAGATAGATTAACATGATGTTTATTTGTAAACTACAATTAAAATTAAGTTACACGTATTCATCGTCTGTCCTATTGTCTTGTTCCAAGAAACCTTGTTTAAAATATTGATTAGAGATAAAGTACCTTGATATAACAGTTCAGAATAAATTATAGAATCAATTGTGAACAGATATCATGTGGGAAGAGATAACTTAGTTTGTCAATTTACTTTTGTACACTATAGTATAAATTTGAGCTCGTATAATGTTGGCCTTGATTATGACAAAATAAAGTTTGCATACACAGTAAGTGAGCAAACAAACTTCTACGCAACTATCGACTGCGGGACAGCTGAACATGGTATGGAAATATATTTAAACGCCGCAAGCTCAATGTGACAGCAACGTGGAACAAAAATTTCAGACCATAGAATCCAAAGTAATTCAGTATGTGATCGCAGGTTGTACAATTGTGAGATCAGTTATACGCGATACAAATAGTGAACAACGTATATTATGAGATGCAAATTGAACATGATGTTTAGGTGTGGAATGAATTTTCAAAATCATGAAAGAGTTAAGGAACATACCAAATATTTGTTTCAAACGGAAGAGGACCAATGTGAATCTCTAAAGCTTAAGTATTCTATTACAAATATTGTCCGTTATCATGCTATTGGAAGAATTACACTTGTAGTCACAAATTTTATAACTTAATTAGGTCTAGAACAATGCAAATAGTGTTTTACCATATGGACATGAAAATTTCACTACGCAACGATAAGAAGAAAACGAAAATAATCAAGTATAATTAGTCTACCAATCTTATTCAAATACCCCAAGTTAAATTCGAGCAAATCAAGACAAATATGTATTCATTTGCTAGTAGTAGCTGCCAACATTATTATAACTGAAGTTTATAAGCTTAATTTCTTTCATAAAGCAAAATTGTGTTAAGGTTCCAATTGTTAACAATTACTTACCATTATTAATGCACACGCATATATTATACATTGCCAGAAAGTTCTTTTTTGTCATCAGAATTAAAATTAGACAGTAGTAATTTGTTTACATTTGTTTTTTATTGATTCTTGCAGATAGACTACTAAAATCATAAGTTTTCAAGTTCTCAAAGTATAAATCAACTTCTTAAAGCACACGGCTGCAAGATCTTGAAACATTGTATAAATAATATATTATGTGACAAAACTGGTCATGATTATATGATTCGGTGCTTGGTTATGTACTT
This sequence comes from Allium sativum, assembly GCA_030737875.1. Taxonomy (NCBI): domain Eukaryota; kingdom Viridiplantae; phylum Streptophyta; class Magnoliopsida; order Asparagales; family Amaryllidaceae; genus Allium; species Allium sativum. The sequence goes on from CM060921.1 coordinate 386,093,577, forward strand.
TAGGTTTCATTACTGCACATTTTTTAGAGTAAGATTTTCAAACTGTAAAATATGCCCTTATACGAAGATCCACACAAAACCAAAATGAAAAGAAACTATTTTTTAATAACTCAACAATGTTACAAACACTCTGTAAAAGCTCAAAAATACACAAACTTGTAGTGCGTGAAGCTTTTAAAAATTAAGAGTGGGGAATTTACTATGTTAGAAAATAGAGAAATGTCATAAAGCTTAATAGAAAATATATATCAAATAAAATAGCAAAGTAAATATAACTCAAGGTTAATGTTCTTCTATTGTATCATGTCTCTATTTCATTCTCTTTTGTAGTTAATGAAAAATTAGGAGGTTAAATATGTATCCTGGAATTGCAACCTTGACTCACAATTTTGATTCGCTGACATTAGCATTTAATGAATTAAATAATAAAACTTTATTTAAAACATCATATTAACAATTATAAAACGAAGATATACTGCCATGCCTTATAGGCAATAGAATATATTGCCATGCCTTATAGGCAATAGAATATATTTTTGAGACCTTAAAGTAAAGGAAGAAGAAAATTAAACTATTAAAAAAATTACTTTTCGACAGTTAAGGAGAAGTAAGAAGAGCAGAATAAGTTTTTATTTTCTAAAAAAAAGGGTGTTTTGCGGATTAAAATATTAATCTATATATTAGCTTCTGCCAAAAATTTCAACGTATAATTTATTGATTTTATGTACAAATGTGGAGAAAAACATAGAATCAAAACCTTTTTCAATAACCCAATAATGCTACCGTTGTTGAATTTTCAAAATGAACACACTTTAAATGCCTGAAACTTTTGCAAAAAGTACGCAAATGATTTGCAGTGTCAAACAAAAAGTAGACCAAAATCACCTACATATTAATGTAAGCATATCATATATAACAAGAAAGAATCAAATAATAATAAGAATTCAATAGTTGATCTTAAAAATTAGGATAATTGACATACAAAGTTTGGTTTCACTTTGAAATTTCTGATCGTAAAGTTAACTATACATATGTCAGAATGGAATAAGAAGAGAAAACAAAAATATCCGCATAGAAAAAAGCATCGTCTTTCATTACCTTCGTTTTGAGTAATTCATCCAGAATTTTGACGGCCATAACAACATAACTTAATATTTGAAAATAATCTAGTGTAAAATATTATAATTTCAAACAGTTCAAATTATTTCAGATATGGGAAAATAGTTACCTTATATTAGAAAGGCATATCCAAACTGATTATTTCAGATATATCATTGACCATCGTAGTACATTCGGTGGATGGAACTCTTCTTCATTATGTACAGGGCTTTTCCTTTTATGGATGCTCGTACACGATCACATGCATTAGGAAAATCAATCTTGATAGATGTTTTCTCTTCTTTCTACAAAGAAAGACCCAAAACAATAAGATTAAATTAATATTATTCTAAATAGATGCCACTTCATAAACATTGTAAATGTTCATCTCAAATTGATTTATTTCTAATTAATCATAGTAATGTATACCAGCTTTGTAAATGTTTTCTACTCCACAATAACAACACCATTTAGCAAACCAAATAGGGGGTCAAGAATAGATGCTAGAGTGTTATGACACTAATATTTATTAATAATTCTCTTGGAAGCACAAAGTTTTGGTCCGACCATGAACTTCCCAAAATGCCCTTATGTATAAATTTTAAAATATACTATATTGTTATTTAACCTAATTTCCCCAATAAATTAGACATTTAATGTCATTTAAATTAGGATGTAATAAACTTTTTCAACAAATTCAAATTACCCCGCTAATATCGCTCAAAAAGAGGATCTGTAAATAGGATTTCATTACAAATTTTAACTGCTTCCCTATATGTATTATCAAAACTTAATAGTAGATAAAATATTTAAATAAATTAAAATCCTAAAAGTTTGTTCATTTGAAAATTTTCAACCATAAATTGTAGTCGCAAAACAATTGATTATTTAATTGATTGATTGATTAATATGAAATTAGTAACTTAAATTAATTATAATTAAAATTGGAAATAAAGTTTATTGGAAACAAAATGTATGTCTATACATATAATATGTATTTATATCATTATCTTTATTAATAATTCTCTTTGAAGCGCAAAGTTTTGGTCCGACTATGAACTTCCCAAAATCCCTTATGTATGAATTTTAAAATATACTAGATTGTTATTTAACATAATCTCCCTAATAAATTAGACATTCAATGTCATTTAAATTATGATATAATAAACTTTTTCAACAAATTCAAACTACCCCGCTAATATCGCTCAAAAAGAGGATCTGTAAATAGCCTTCATTACAAATTTTAACCGCTTCTCTATATATATTATCAAAACTTAACATTTGATAGAGTATTTTAAAAAATTAAAATCCTAAAAGTTTGTTCGTTTGATATTTTCAACCATAAATTGTAGTCGCAAAACAATTGATTATTTGATTGATTGATTAATTAATATGAAATTAGTAACTTAAATTAATTATAATTAAAAATGAAAATAAAGTTTATTGGAAACAAAGTGTGTGTCTATACATATAATATATATTTATATATACGAGCGCATACATAGAAAAGGAGAAAAATAATGAAATATTTAATAACAATTAATGTACGTTGCAATTTTAATTAATGTTTGTTAAAAAAGAAATTAATGCATGTTAATTAGTAAATATTGTATTTACAAACATAGAAAAGAAGGAAATATTGTATTTACAAACTAATAGGAATATAGTCAATTCCCTAAAATTTCGCTGAACCCAAAAAAATAGCATTTGTCTAACCATGTTTTATTCATATTCACATTTCTAGAATAAACAACTAAAAAATAGCATCTTCTGTATTTGACTGGTTCTGGAATACTCTCGGCCTCTACCTACAAATGCGACATTTCTAGAATAAACCATACACCCCTTTAAATATCGTTCAAAATCTCCATTCTTATTCACATTTCTCTCCTCATTCTCACCGCTCTTTATTCATCACTAATGTTTTCTCTTCATTCACCCTTCCCTTCCTATTTTTAGGAAACACTTAAAAAGGGAACGATCGCTAAACAATTAATTTGTATTTTTTTTGTATTTTTTTTAAATTTGATGTGAAAATTACCTCCAAAGTAGCTTCAATGTCGGTCTCAAAGGAACTGAAGAGTCTGGTAGAGCCGTCATCACTTGAGACATTAGGATTGGCGCGATGCTTTTCAACATCGTATTTTAGTATTTGTGGCAGATCGCTAAAATCCCTAGGTTAGTCATTTATTTTTGGTTCTTTCTTATTGTTTAGTTGTTAAACTTTGGAAATATTTCAAAGCTTCAGGCTCCTGAGTTTTAATTTTCTCGATAGTTTGTAATTTGCGAGTTTCGATGATGCCTAGGGTTTGTAAATAGGAATAGGAAGCATTATGATTTGAAGTTCTTCTCCATTTCGACCTTTCCAGGCATATTTACCAGTTTATACAATTTTATATATGAACCACCTCTACCACATCTATAAATTGTAAGTTTATTCTTTACTCTCTGCAATGTTGTTTTTTTAGCATATCATTACTCTAAAAAATTGTTTTTTTTGGCATACTAGAAAGAACGTATCGTGCCATAGTCATGCGCGAAGCGCGTGCCATGACCACGCGCGAAGCGCGTGCCATGACGTCTCGTTTATAAAAATTGAAATGGAAATTGAATGGCCCGTTTATAATTTTCTATATACTTCTCAATTGAAGATCACTTGATAAATCACATCACCTTGCATTTTACTTGGCGTCACCATATTTTTTCAATCTGAACTCTATACACTTTAAATGAAAATTGAGAATATTTATCAGGAGAAATTCCAATTTTAACAAAAAATATAGATCTTTGTCTTGAACACTTACTGCAAATGAGTCCTAAATAATACAAAAAAGGGTCTGAAAACCAGAATAGTTAATTAAGAACAATGTGCAAAGCATAAGCTTTTTATTTGATGTTAAAAACTATTGAGGATTAACTTTTTCCATGAATTTTTTGGAAAATGGTAACATAGATACATAATCACCTGAAGGGTTTTTGTAAATATAAGTTGATGGCTAATACGGGTTCAACAATACCATGTAATATATTAGAATGCACATCTTATTTAACAATGTTAGAATAATGAGCTGTGTTACTCTTTCCATTTCCAGAAGTAAAGCATGATACAAATTATGCTACTCTTTTCACATCAAAATAGATTCTGAAATAAAGTACAAAAGTAAAAATTATCCCCAAATAAGTACACTTATATCATAGGTTAAGCAAAAAAAGAAATAAATAACAAAAGTGATCATCAAAAACCAGAAGTTCTGATTCCTAAGTAGGTATAATATTTCAGCAGCATGTTTGTACTTTGTAAGCACACAGTGCAGGAGAAGAGTGGAACAAAAAAAAGTCAAGTATCTCTATTTTAGAATGATAATTCAAATATTTCTACTTCACAAAAAGTTTTTGACCTACAGTAAAGAACATTTATAGGAAGAAATGACCTTAATCGAGTATCAGACGTCGATCAACAACTATGCACATACGAAACCAACACAGAAAAAACCTAGCAAGTACTAAATTCAGTGATCAAGCACAGTTAAATTGTGTAACCCGAGAAGAAATAAGAACTTTTACCTCTAATCAGACTTCCACCTGGCTAGATAAGTAGGTTAACGAAGGAAGAGCGACATCGAATCGACGGCGTAGTCTTCCTAGAAGGAACAATTTTGAGTTAGAACACGGTGGCTACCAAAAAAAGCAACGGCAGAAGACTAGGAACTACCGAGACTTTTGTAGTGGATGCAGAAGGGAAAGGAGACTAACGAAGCCGGGCTGAGCAGAAGGGATGGTGGCAGAAGAAACGTCATTTTTTTAGCGTAATAGTTGGAATAAGAGGGTTTTTTATTGGTATTGGTATTAAAGTGAGAAAGAGAGAAAGGAAAGGGGAGGACATCGATGGGGATAACCAAGCCGTTGTGCTTTTTCGGTGAAAATGAAGTTGAAAGGTGCGGTCATCGAAGAGATTGGACGGTTATTCTGCTCTATATGGAGGATTGAAACACCGTACACATGTCGATCCGTGAATTTTTTGAAGAATCTGGATCTAAAAGGTCTCGAATAAAGTTTGTGCTTTCATATAATATAATAGATGTGAAAAAAAACAGTTTACAGTACAACAGTTTTATTTTTATAATAGTATATATGTAACTATATGTAGAAAACTAGAATTTCATTTTCTTTTATGTGAGATTCTAAAACGTATCAAAGTTGGAAACATAACCATGTGTACAAAATTTAAGTTAGAACTATAAAGCCTCAAAAACCATGAATATGTACAAAAACTAAAGCAGAAGCTACTCTCCTGTAATATTGTTATTACATAGGAGTGGAATAGTGAATTAGACCTTGAACATAAACATATACTAGATAATCAAAATTGTTAACATCCATCTTCCAAATTTTCAACAAACTTGTTAATATAATTCAAAATCAAATACTGACACACACATAAAGAATTAAATTAAAAAACTAATTATTTATCCATTAACGTCCAAGTCTTCAAAAATACTTACATTAAACAACTCATAAGGATCAATTGTTGTGGTATTTTTCTTTCTTCTGAAGTACAGTAGGAAAGAAAATGAAGAGAACATACTGTCATAGCAACAACAAAAGAGTTATTGAGTCGTCCTTCTCCGTGTATTTATCAACGTGATTTAAGGTGCCATTTTTCGCAAGAAAGAATTCACGTTTTTAAAACATTCCAGATAATTGCAAGAACAAATTTTTGGGCATAAAAATCATTTAGAGTTTCCAAAAATCATTTGGGAAATCATGTAGTATCACTGAAAAACCACAAGAAAATCATTCAATCATCAAAGAAAAAAATACTCACATCGGTTTTCGATCAATTGCAAAAGCGAAATCGGTTGACCACAGAGCATCGAACAATCGGAGCATCAGAGAACAAATTCGAGAGGTTGGATTCACGATTTGGGGAAAAACCCTAATTTTGTTTCTCGGTCACCATAGAAGTAAAAAAGAGAAAGCCAATATTTTTATTCTCAAAGTCATGTAATACAGGTTCATTGATGATTGAGTATAAAAAATATGATGAGGATTTGATACGGCTCAAAGCCGTATCAAATGAATTGATCCGAGGCTTTGGAGATGTAGGGTCAGATTTTAGTTCTTGGGGGTGTTGCGGATCACAAAAGAAACTTGATACATCTTAAAGCCATATCAAATCTCCACATCCTCGTGTGCCAAATTTGCTGTTTTTGTAACGTCCCGTATTTTCGGTAGTTAGATATTGAAACACCCCACCTCCGTTAAGGCCACTCACAAAGGGAATGCCTTAAATTTGGTGGAGGGTTATAGGTACAAGACACAAAAAACTTTACAAGACAGATAAATATAAGCAGCGAAATTTAATTATTTATTCCATACATGGTTCAATACAAAAGCATTACATCAAATTGTCTAAAAATAACTTCCAAACATTACAACATAATTTCTTTCTTGATTATTTATTAAAGAAGCATAAACCATAAATAAAACTGCATAAATCCCCAAGGATAATGTCCAAGAGCCATAGACAAGGTGAGAGAGAGAGTCCAAATCATACATCTACTTTCTTGAAGCTTGCAAAGAGTCTGACTAAGCTGCAGTATTCCCTCCCTGTGGACCTGGGGGGAGGGGGGAAACGGAAGAAAAGAGGATGAAAGAAAATGGGTCAGACAATAAGTTTGGTAAATTCGGTGATTACTAGTATTTAAACAAGGAAAGGGATCATGACAGTACTAACAGAACATAGGATAATACCCTAATATAAGATAAGAGGAACATGTGATCGCACCCATTACTATAGTCTCTGCACCTACTTAACCATTGGTTCAACCAGCCCTACGTGTTCATTACAAATGATCCCCTTAATGATCGGCTCCTACTCGTATGCATTCGTATCCTGTGTCACTCGGCCCCGCTTGACTGTAGATACATGTGTTGGTCCAACCATGGGGTGTATCAGTCCCTCTGGTGGCAACCTAACACGATTCAGAATGCACAGTGTATACTACTGATGCCCAGTGCCTGATTTTTCCACTCCGGAGTACGTGCACGCCCAAACTTTGTCAGAAACACTAGCCCACCAACCGCCGACGTTTTGACCGCTTATACTCAGCCCAGTAATCGTGCCCCACCCTCCCTAGTTTCAGGGTACCATGATACATCTATGTGGGTTACTGCTGAAATGGGTCCCCGTTACTAGGGTTTTCTAATCAACATGTTTATTTGACTAAGTGTCCAAGTTTAATTAACCCCACCCATTCGTTTAGTTAACATGTTGAATCGGTTAAGTGTTTTCCCTAATTGGCTTAACCTTACCAATCCTGACTTAGCTTAAATTTATTAAAGCGCCAACCACTCACATTAGACATGTATTGTTGTGGTCACTGGATGTGCTGGTCGGTTCTGGGCAGATTTACACCACAACTCAGTCTAACCTCGGGTTCTTTTTGGGCTTGATGCACTAACCACCCAGATTAGACAGGTCTTGTTGTGGTCACTAGATATGTTGGTCGGTTCCGGGCAGATTTACACCACACTCAGTCTAACCTCGGGTTAGGCATATTCGTCTTTTTCTAATTTCACATTTTTATATATATGTCTAATTTCTTTATGTAAATTTAATTTAATTTAATTTAATCATACCATAATTTTCCTTTGATTATGCTCACCATAAATGGTATATCAAATATACCATTTTATGAACAAATCTATGCCATGAATTTTCATATTTTCCCATCGCTACCCCCGTGGAATGTACGCATGAATCACATAAAATGTTGGGCTAGTAAATTAGCCCAAACCCATAAACAAAAAGGGTAATAAACAAGGGACATAAAATAACATACATTTCAACTTGTCATGTGTAACTTGGCATAGAGGTATCATTAACTTTGATTAATTGGGTAAAGGTGTACTTGTGACCAAGTTGTGTCTAATTTTCATGAAAATTTGACAAAGTTCTAGCATGGAGGTTTAACGTATAATCACAGTTTCAACCCTCAACTTAGCATATTAACTTATGTATGTCAAAACATAAGAAAGCTACTATAATCATTTTTAAATCGCAACTTAGCATATTAACTTATAAGTGTTAAACATAAGAGAACTATTATCAACATATTCGAATCACACTTAGCATGATGACTTATGTGTTAAAACATAAGACGACTATAATTCCAAATTTTACCACATAATTAGATTCAACCTAACGTGGATATACATGAGTGTTGATCTAACATATAAGCATGTGTTTTAGATCATAAACTTGCAAATAACCACCAATTTATGACATGACATGTTTTACCATTTAATTGGCAAAATAAATCCATTACCCAATCATAATAGATTCCAATAACATACAATATGTTCATCACCATAAGCATATAGACATGATCAATATACAATATGTTCATCACCATAAGCATATAGACATGATTAATTACAACGATACTTTAAGATAAACGAGAATCAAATCTTATACATAAGCATCATTCTATCTTCAAATTACAACATGTCATGATTCAATTGAAAGAACTTTTAAATCTGCGTAATAACCAACTTACAAACTAAAAAGGAATTCTTGCGTTCTGAAATCTGAATTCTGAAATTGGTAAGCTCGCCTTTAATGTAGATCATTGTACTTGATAATCTTTTAATTTGATTTTTGATTCAAATTCTTATCTTGTCTTTGAATTGGTGACGGCTACTCCAAGTTTTCCATTGACAGCATGATAGTTCTAGGATTATTTTTGAGAGATTTTTAGGTTTGAGCTTTGGGTTATTTATATAGAATTTCAACTCAATTTGAGCCGTCGGACGATCCTATGGTTAACCACAGCCATCCAGTGAAGATAGGGTGACACCTCAGCCCTAGTGACTCAACACTGAGTCACAGAATCATCACCTTTCAGATCTGCCCGGGGGGGAGGGGGCAGGTCGACCTGTAGGGGGGAGGTCGACACTAGGGTCGACCCCCTGGTCGACCTGGGTCCTAGGCGGGAATTTTCCCGCCCAGCCCGCTTCTGACTCCTAATTTGAATTTGAATTTGTTTTCGAGCTGTTTAATTTTTTTTTTGAATTTTCTGGAAACTTCCGACTGCCATAACTTCTTCAAACGAAGTCCAATTTACGCAAACTCGGGCTCTATCTCAACCAGAATTTCGAGACGAACACAATGGCGTAACCCGTTTCCCTTAATTCTCGCATTTTAAATTAAGTATTGTTTAATTCGTTACTACACCATTAACAGAAAATACGGGGTGTTACATTCTCCCCTCCTTTTAGGATTTCGTCCCCGAAATCTTCAAGTCGAGAAGAACTTATATCCTACCATCTAATCACCCATCTACTCAACCATCAAACACAGGCGTCAATTATTCTTAAAAGATTTCTAATGCTTCATGATCATATGCATCGTGTGTGTACATGTCCTTATCTAATGCAGAATCAAGTGGTCTACTGATTCAGTTGACCTCCTTAATGCAAATTATGTCAGTGCCATGAGTCCATTATGAATGCAAATTTTCCTACATGAGTGCACAATCATTCATACAAATGTAACGTCCATATGATAACACATCAAGTTTCAATCCATATACCAATACATATATGCATATGCAATATGGGAGTGACTGAGCCGATGTAATACCTAATGTGTGTGTATATGAATCTACTAGCAACCACTTGCAACCACTTGCAACCATCAATCATAACATGTTTCAATTACATGTTTACACCCAAATGGGTTCCTACCTAAGGATAAAGGATAGGATCGAGGAGATATACCTAAAAAGATAGATATGAGCATAAACTTAAGGAAAAAGAGATTAAGGACGTACCCTCAAAAAGAAAAGGGTAGGCTGTGCGTATTCTGTCCTCAGTTTCCCAAGTCGCGTCTTCCTCGGTGTCGCTCCATTGAACTTTGACGAGCTTAACTTCATGGTTGCGTAGCTTTTTGACTTCTGTTCCCAAGATACGGGTTGGAACTCTCCTCACAGTTGCTTCTCATTCAATTTCAATTTCCTCTAGCATACTTAGTTCTACCACTTCCGCAGACTCGTGTAAGCATTTCCGCAGGTGAGAGACATGAAAGACATTATGAACCCCGGCCAACCTTTCGGGGAGCTGTACCCTATAAGCCATCTTCCCAATCTTCTCGATGATAGGGAATGACCCTACAAATCTTGGTGCTAACTTTCATGCGGATCCAAAGCGAACGATGTTCCTCAAAGGAGATACTTTAAGGAACACCTTGTCTCCAACTTCGAACTCAAGGTCAGTTCTTCTTTTGTCTGCGTAGGACTTCTGTCTATCTTGGGAAGTCTTCATTCTTCTTCGTATCAAGTCTACTTTCTTTGAAGTTTCCCTAATCATGTCTGGTCCAAGTATGAGCTTGTCTGTGGACTCCCACCAGCAAGTTGGTAACCTGCACGGTCTTCCATATAAAGCTTCGAAAGGCGCCATGCCTATGGTGGCTTGGTAGCTATTGTTGTAAGAAAATTCCACCAAAGGTAGATGATCCTCCCATGTACCTCTGAAGTCAAGAATGCATAGTCTCAAGAGGTCTTCTAATACTCTGTTGACTCTTTCCATCTATCCATTGGTTTGAGGGTGATAGGTCGTGCTTAAGCATAACTGTGTGCCTACAGCCTCTTGTAAACTCTTCAAAAACTCGCTCGTGAAGGTAGGGTCTCGATCACTCACTATGCTGGAGGGTATCCCATGGAGTCGAACTATCTTTTTAAGATATATGGATGCTATAGATGAGGCAGTCCTTCTACTTTTGATGGGTATAAAGTGGGCGCTTTTTGTGAGCCTGTCCACTATTACCCAAATGCTGGTATTGCCCCTTCTTGACCTAGGCAACCCATCTATAAAGTCCATCGAGATGCTATCCCATTTCCATTGTGGGACGTCTAGAGGATGGAGCAGACAACCAGGCTTCTTCTGCTCCGCTTTGACTTGTTGGCATATTAAACACTTAGAAACAAATTCAGCTACGTCTTTCTTCATGCCATTCCAAAAGAAAACTCTTTTGATATCTTCATACATTTTGTCTCCGCATGGGAGTATGGTCAGCTTGGAATGGTGTGCCTCTTCTAGAACCACCTTTACCAAATCCCTTCCTTTTGGGACGCATAGTCTTCCATCTTGTCTCAACCAGCCCTTGGCATCAATGGAGTATCTATTGAGGTGACTGGAAGTCTCACCCCTAATTAACTTGTACATCATATCGGCTAGTTGAGGGTCTTCTCTTTGCGTGGCTCCGATTGAGTCTAATAGAGTTGGTCACACTTCTAACGTTGCTAGCAAGCCAGGTACAAAGTCAAAGGAGGGTTTGAAACTAAAGCTTGCTATGAACTTTAAGCTTTGCCTTCCCACAAAGAGAGGGCTTAAGGCCAGCTTCTTTCTACTTAAGGCGTCTACTACTGCATTGCCCTTGCCAAGAGTGTAGGAAATCTCAAAATCGAACGAGGCAAGAAACTCCATCCATCTTTACTGCCTCAAATTGAGATCTTTCTGCAAGAAAAGGTATTTCAATGATTTATGGTCAGTATACAGTTCAAATTTCTCACCTAGGAGATAATGGAGCCAAGACTAAAGCGCAAAAACGATGGTTACCAACTCTAGGTCGTGGGTTGGGTAGTTTTTCTCGTGTACTTTCAACTGCCTTCCACCATAAGCAACTACCTTCCCTTCTTGCATCAGAACAGCGCCTAGTCCCGTTCCGCAAGCGTCTGTGTAAACATCTTGCTTCCATCAGGCAATGTCAGAACTAGGGCTGTTGTTAGAGCCCTTGTCCTTTTCAAACGTTGGAAAGCAATATCGCAATCCAAATCCCAATTGAAAGCTAGGTTCTTCTTTGTCAACCTTGTCAGTGGAGCTGAGATTTTTGCAAAATCTTTGATAAATTTTCGATAAAAGCCTGCTAGCTCGAGAAAGCTTTGGACTTCAGTTACGTTTCGAGGAACCTTCCAATCTTGCACAACAGCCACTTTCGCCGAATCCACAACTATCCCCTCTTTTGACACCACGTGTCCAAGGAATCTAACTTCTTCTCTCCAGAAATGGCATTTGGAGAATTTCGCCTTCAACTGATGTGCACAGAGAGTATCCATGACTTCTTTTAGATGCTGAGCATGCTCTTCCTCATTCTTTGAGAAGATCAAAATGTTGTCTATGAAGACCACCACAAACTTATTGAGGAACTCTCGGAACACCCTGCTCATTAAATCAATGAAGTAAGCAGGTGCATTTGTCAAGCCGAAGGGCATGATAAGCCACTCGAAGAAACCATCTGGAGTTCTGAACGCGGTCTTATCAATACTGTCTTCAGCCATCCTTAGCTGATGAAACCCGGTAGTCAAATCTAATTGGGAGAAAACCGATGAACCTATAAGTTGATTGGACAATTCATCTATTCTCGGAAGTGGGTGCCTATTCCTTTTGGTCAGCTTGTTTAGCTCCCTATAATCAACGCATATGCGAAGCGAACCGTCTGCTTTAGTTGCGAACACTACTGGAGCACCCCATTCAGAAATACTCCGCCTTATAAGCCCCTTCTCAAGTAATTCTTTAACTTGCTTGCTGAGTTCTTTCCTCTCCCTCGGAGCCATGTGTCTAACGGGTAAAGCAACGGGTTTTGCATTGTCCATGAATGCGGAAGTTTATCTCCCGCTTCGGAGGTAAGCCCTTTACCTCTTTAAACACATCCGAGTATTCATGGACTACCCTTACAGACTGCAAGTTCTCAATGGACGCATCAAGAGATTCTAGATAACTAAGCATAATGGAGTTCATGGGATTACAAGAAATTTCGAGAGTGTTACCGAGGCGAGTAATGAGTCTATCCACTCTCTTTTCACAATCGAGGACGGCACCATTACTGGATAGCCAATCCATGCCTAGAATCAACCCATAGCCCGTGAAGCCCAAACCAAAGGCATTACATCTAAACCCAACGCTTAGTATATATATTTTCAAATCCAAACAAACCATTGACAAATAAGCTGAGCCCCCAATTGGATTTGAAACAACCAAGGGATCCACTACTATATTGGTGTCTAGGTGCAGAGATTCCACTAAAGCAGTAGATATAAAAGAGTGTGATGTGCCAGAATCAAATAGTGTACGAACAGGATGATCAAAAAGATAGACTAAACTTTCGATAGAAATGTTTCTACGTCGTTCTTGCGGAGGTGCCGTAAGAGCGTGAACTTGTCCTCTAGAAGAAGGTCCAGCTCCCTGCCCTTGCTTCCTTAGGCAAGCCCTAGCCACGTGTCCTGTCTCACCACAGTGGAAACAGCCACCCATCTTCCTTTTCTTCTTCTTGCAGTCTTTGATCAGATGTCCGGGAATGCCACAGAAATTACACTTTCTCTTTTCACGGGGTTTGTTTTTCTTCCCCCTTTCTTTGAATCAGCCTTCTTGTTCTGCAAGCCCTCCCCCTTCTTTTCTTGAGGCACTTCCACTTTTGCCTCTTTCTTGCCCTTCTCTTCCTCATGTAAGAGTGCCATGTCCACTAACCTCTCGTAAGTAGCCCCCATAGGTATATGGGTCATAGCCAAGCTGTGAAGTGTCTCATTCAATCCTTTGACAAAATGGAGAGCCTTCTTATGAGGAGTATTCACTAAGTCCAGTCCGAATTGGGCTAGCTGATTGAATTGATTGACGTACTCCTTGACCGTCATACTTCCTTGCTTAAGAGATAAGAACTTTTCTAGCTGTAGACTTCGCTCAGCTTGTGAGAGGAATTTCATCTCAAACATTATTCTGAAATCCATCTATGTGTCAACTGGTCTTTCAGCGTTAGTGACTTCCCACCAATAGGAAGCATCGTCTTTGAGCAACCATACAGCCAGCTGTATCTTCTGCCTATCGTCCACCTCGAAGATAACGAATAGATCCTCAGTTTCTTTAAGCCAGTTCCTAGCTTCTACGAATGATTCAGTTCCCTTGAAATCCTTTCCACCCATGGCCCTAAAGTCTCTACAAATCTTTGAGAAAGCATTTGCACGAGGAGGAGGAGGAGGAGGTACCACTGCAGCTGGAGGAGGAGGAATATCTACTGGGCCTGCATCGTTGGCCCTAGCCTCTAAGTACCTCCTGAACCAGCCAGGTATCGGTACACTCTCTGGAAGGTTAAGATTCCCAGACATGCTGAAACGAAAAAGAAAAGATTCAAAACGAAGGATAGAAAGATAGTGCATATGGCTTTGGGGATTATGCCTTTTTAAATTTAAAACAGCACTCTTTCTTGAAAAATGCTTCTTTACATTTCTTTTTGAAATTATTTTTCAAAAACTCTTAACTGATCTAGTAAATCTTTGCTCTGATACCAAGTGAAACACCCCACCTCCGTTAAGGTCACTCACAAAAGGAATGCCTTAACTTTGGTTGAGGGATATAGGTACAAGACACAGAAAACTTTACAAGACAGATAAATATAAGCAGCGAAATTCAATTATTTATTCCATACGTGGTTCAATACAAAAGCATTACATCAAATTATCTTAAAATAACTTCCAAAACATTACAACATAATTTCTGTCTTGGTTATTTATTAAAGAAGCATAAACCATAAATAAAACTGCATAAATCCCCAAGGATAATGTCCAAGAGCCATAGCCAAGGTGAGAGAGAGTCCAAATTATACATCTACTTTCTTGAAGCTTGCAAAGAGTCTGACTAAGCTGCATTATTTCCTCCCTGTGGACCTGGGGGGAAGGGGGGAAACGGAAGAAAAGAGGATGAAAGAAAACGGGTCAGATAATAAGTTTGGTAAGTTCGGTGATTACTAGTATTTAAACAAGGAAAGATATCATGACAGTAATAACAGAACATAGGATAATACACTAATATAAGATAAGAGGAACATGTGATCGCACCCATTACTATAATCTTTGCACCTACATAACCATTGGTTCAACCAACCCTACGTGTTCATTACAAACAATCCCCTTAATGATCGGCTCCTACTCGTATGCATTCATATCCTGTGTCATTCGACCCCACTTGACTGTAGATACCTGTGCTGGTCCCACCATGGGGTGTATCAGTCCCTCTGGTGGCAACTCAACACGATTCAGGATACACAGTGTATACGACTGATGCCCAGTGCCTGATTTTTCCACTCCGGAGTACGTGCACGCCCAAACTCTGTCGGAACCTACACTGGCTCACCAACTGCCAACATTTTGACAGCTTATACTCAGCCCAGTAATCGTGCCCCACCCTGCCTAGTTTCAGGGTACCATGATACATCTATGTGGGTTACTGTTGAAATGGGTCCCCGTTACTAAGGTTTTCTAATCAACATGTTTTTTTGGCTAAGTGTCCAGGTTTACTTAACCCCACCCATTCGTTTAGTTAACATGTTGAATCGGTTAAGTGTTTTCCCTAATTGACTTAACCTTACCAATCCTGACTTAGCTTAAGCTTATTAAAGCGCCAACCACCCACACTAGACGTGTATTGTTGTGGTCACTGGATGTGCCGGTCGGTTCCGGGCAGATTTACACCACAACTCAGTCTAACCTCGGGTTCTTTTTGGGCTTGATGCACTAACCACCCAGATTAGACAGGTCTTGTTGTGGTCACTGGATATGCCGGTCGGTTCCGGGCAGATTTACACCACAACTCAGTCTAACCTCGGGTTAGGCATATTCGTCTTTTTCTAAATTCACATTTTTATATATATGTCTAATTTCTTTATGTAAATTTAATTTAATTTAATCATGCCATAATTATCCTTTGATTATGCTCACCATAAATGGTATATCAAATATACCATTTTATGAACAAATCTATGCCATGAATTTTCATATTTTCCCATCGCTACCCCCGTGGAACGTACGCATGAATCACATAAAATGTTGGGCTAGTAAATTAGCCCAAACCCATAAACAAAAAGGTTAATAAACAAGGGACATAAAATAACATACATTTCAACTTGTCATGTGTAACTTGGCATAGAGGTATCATTAACTTTGATTAATTGGGTAAAGGTGAACTTGTGACTAAGTTGGGTCTAATTGTCATGAAAATTTGACAAAGGTCTAGCATGGAGGTTTAATGTATAATCACAGTTTCAACCTTCAACTTAGCATATTAACTTATGTATGTCAAAACATAAGAAAGCTACTATAATCATTTTTAAATCGCAACTTAGCATATTAACTTATAAGTGTTAAACATAAGAGAACTATTATCAACATATTCGAATCACACTTAGCATGATGACTTATGTGTTAAAACATAAGAGGACTATAATTCCAAATTTTACCACATAATTAGATTCAACCTAACGTGGATATACATGAGTGTTGATCTAACATATAAGCATGTGTTTTAGATCATAAACTTGCAAATAACCACCAATTTATGACATGACATGTTTTACCATTTAATTGGCAAAATAAATCCATTACCCAATCATAATAGATTCCAATAACATACAATATGTTCATCACCATAAGCATATAGACATGATTAATATACAATATGTTCATCACCACAAGCATATAGACATGATTAATTACAAAGATACTTTAAGATAAACGAGAATCAAATCTTATACATAAGCATCATTCTATCTTCAAATTATAACATGTCATGATTCAATTGAAAGAACTTTTAAATCTGCGTAATAACCAACTTACAAACTAAAAAGGAATTCTTGCGTTCTGAAATCTGAATTCTGAAATTGGTAAGCTCGCCTTTGATGTAGATCGTTGTATTTGATAATCTTTTAATTTGATTTTTGATTCAAGTTCTTATCTTGACTTTGAATTGGTGACGGCTACTCCAAGTTTTCCATTGTAAGCATGATAGTTCTAGGATTATTTTTGAGAGATTTTTAGGTTTGAGCTTTGGGTTGTTTATATAGAATTTCAACTCAATTTGAGCCGTCGGATGATCCTAGGGTTAACCACAACCATCCAGTAAAGATAGGGTGACACCTCAGCCCTAGTGACTCAACACTGAGTCACAAAATCGTCACCTTCCAGATCTGTCGGGGGGAGGAGGCGGGTGGGGGGGGGGGGCAGGTCGACCTGTAGGGGGGAGTTCGACACTAGGGTCGACCCCCTGGTCGACCTGGGTCCTAGGCGGGAATTTTCCCGCCCAACCCGCTTCTGACGTCTGATTTGAATTTGAATTTGTTTTCAGGCTGTTTGAATTTATTTGAATTTTCTGGAAACTTCCGACAGCCATAACTTCTTCATACGAAGTCTAATTTACGCAAACTCGGACTCTATCTCAACCAGAATTCCGAGACGAACACAATGGCATAACCCGTTTCCCTTATTTCTCACA
The DNA here is from genome assembly GCA_030737875.1 of Allium sativum. Lineage (NCBI taxonomy): Eukaryota > Viridiplantae > Streptophyta > Magnoliopsida > Asparagales > Amaryllidaceae > Allium > Allium sativum. Next base: position 386,110,989 of record CM060921.1, read on the forward strand.
TTTTAAATTAAGTATTGTTTAATTCGTTATTATACCGTTAACAGAAAATACGGGGTGCTACAGATATTTATTTTATTATTTAAATATTGATTTGGGATTTATAAATGGATTGATAATATTGAAGTCAGTTATATAACGAAGTTTGAATGATAAATTTATATATAATTATAAACAGGCTCATAACATTGCGATAGTTCGTAATTTACGATCTGAACATCAATTGAATACACATGATCCGATATAAGTTGGAATTCTGTAAAACAATAAATGTTTGAATCTATCTGATTATATTTTTCTAATGTAAGAGAAAAATGGAGATTTCATATTATAAGTTATGAGTTATGTCCAATTCAAAATTTTCGAATAGTGGCTATGGAATTCATTAATAAATGATTACGTTTATTTAATAAATATGAAAGGATTTTGATATATAATTGGAAAATCATTTAACGCAAGATTTTAAATATTTAGTTTAAAATATATATGGGTTTTTTCTAAAGATGTAAAATATTTCATTTAGAGATATATGGTAATAATAATTCATTATTATTATTTAAATCGAATTGTTTTGGATTTAATTATATTTTATCATTATTATATAGGCCTTATTTTAAACAATCGTTTTTCAAACAACCTCTATTTTCGATGAAACAAATTTTATTGGAATACGTATAACTAGTTATGGCTAGATCTCTAGTTTGGGGCCAATCGGAGTTGTTTTGTCAGCAAATGATATTTAAATGCGAACCGATGAATATATCGAAATAAAAATAACGACTTTTTGCAAACAAAGTCTTTTTTCAAAAAAATTAATTTCATTGAGATCGAAACGTTAAGACGTAGCAGTATATCCATTTTCATCGTGTTTGGGTGTCATTTGTGACAGTACGAATATAGAACGGGCAACGTTAACTAGCTGTAAAAATAAAATTTAATAGTATAAAATATTATTTTATAACTAAACCTTAAGCAAAATATATATGTATGCCAACCGTACCTACCTAAGATTTTAAATACGCCACTGCCTACCCTAAACTGCATACACTACACACACTGCTAGCTCTTTCCTATTCTTTATTCTATATACTGAGAAAATCACATGCTCCTCTCCTATTTTTGCATGCCCACACATAAGCCCCTGTATTTTTTCTGCTTCCCCTAACAGTGCCTAATGAAGTGAGCAACTGCTTCTCCTACACATGCCTGCGCTGTCATGTTATTTCACTTTCCCATTTGCACATGTCGAACTTCGTCAGCAAACCTAAAATAGAGCTATGGCATGTAATGTCTTATACTACATGAAGTGGACATTATTTTTATCTTGACCTTTCTCCTTTCTATTTGTACATAAAGCGTCTTCATTTCTTTCACCTTTCATAAATAATATGAAAGCTTCCATACCAAGTTTTATGTAAAACAACACCGAATCCCACTTTAGTTTGAAAACAAAACCCCTTATGCTTCACTAAATCACGCGCCTCTAGAATTTTATTAAACCACAAATGCAAGCTATTTTTTTAAAAATCTTAAGATCACCAATACCCACCAAACGCATGTGAGTGGAGAAAAATGTAGGACTAGGTGCTATTTTCAAGGAGAGGAGGTTTGTGCTGTCAACCAGATGTGTGCAGTCAACACGAGGAGGTGGATGGTGATCAGAGATTGGTGAACGACGGTGTCAGCATGTGGAGAGTCGTGAGAACAATAGCAGAAATAATATACAACCATGAATGGCAGCCAGATCGGAGAGGGGTAGTAGATGCGGCGGATTGTTCAGTGGTGGCGATGGTGGAGTTTAGTTCAGTGGGATGGTGCTTCGCGAGGAACGGTGAGATGGAGTTAGGGTGCGAGGTTCGAAGTCGAACAGACAAAGAGAGATGAAGAATGAACAGTGGTTTGCGTGGCTTGGGTAAGAAATGTGAATATGCCTAATCTCATTTAGAGCTGCCTAATCATAATATTTATTATATGCCGAATTAAGATTAAAACTAATGTAAGTAAAATATATTAATTTATTTATACGTGGCTTGGGAAGTAATATATATATTAAGTATTATTAAAATTATAACGTAGCCAATGGGGTTAAAGTACCTAAACGGTTAATTAATAAAATATATAAGTGGGTGGTTTTGAATTAGTGGGAAAGGGGAGAACAGTGCGTGCCTAGAACAAATTGTATTATGCATAGTTTTCATTTAAAATGCGCCCAAATCCGTTTATACATTTCCTATTCGCGTTATTATAATTAAATCTTATAGATTAGTTAATATAATATTATTTAAGTTTAATAATATAAAAATATAAAGTAAATACTGTACTAAATCATATCTTGGTCATACAGTAGCAAAATGGAACAAACCAAAAGACATTGGGACCGTATCGACAGACGTAATATTATGGAGCTGGGTTGGACAGAGTTGGGCGCAGCTAGGAATTTTAATTAAATTAAACGCTTGTTTAATTTTATTAAAACTAATTATTTCAACGATGAATGGAACCCAAGGTGAGTATAACTCAGTCAATTTTGTCCTAGTTATGTTTTATATATAAGTTGGGTTAATATTTGTGAGCTATGTTTGCTAATTGTTGGATGATTTAATAATTGTTTGAACGGATGTTAAATATTTATATATACTATTTAAATTAAACGTTCGTTTCATTTTAATGAAATGAAATCGTTATTTTAACGATTATTTCCAAATGAGGTGACTTACCTCGTTGGTTAAATTTATAATAATATAAACGTATTAAATTGAATATGGAATTTGGATTAGTGTTATTGTTCAATTATTGAATATTATATCTGTTTATTGAAATATATGATTTCATTTAAGGTAACGTATTTGGATTCAGGGGAAAACAAGTTAGAGGGATCCGACGGGATTCCTCAAATATATTAAATGTTATTTATTTTCATTATATGAACTGTTCTGATTGAACATTTTGTTTGGTTGTTGATCATTGACTGGAAATTCAACATTTGTTTTAACCAGTGGTCAGTACTGTTAACCGGCTTTTTGATCCGATCCCCAAAAGTACATAAGGGACGCTCGATTCAACGTATCGCGTGGAATTAAGGCCGAAAGGGACGCATAAGAGTGAAGGAAACAGGATGAAAAGGGATCGCACCAGCAGAGACCTCACGGCACCCCAAACTCCCCTTCGCGCAGCCTTCGAGGTGTGGAACCTCGCACCCTCGAGGTGCGAGATCCCGCACCCTCGAGGTGCGACATCCCACACCCTCGAGGTGCAAAATCCCGCACCCTCGAGGTGCGAAATCCCGCACCCTCGAGGTGCGAAAATTCGTGCCATGGGTCCAGGTGCAAATTTCTCGTATGTGCAGGCTCCAGGTGCGAATTTCTGCATGTGGTCCCTTATTTCTACCTACTCCTACCTAACCCCTACCTACTCCTTTCCTATAAATACCCCATGACTTCACACTTCAAAGGGGATGGAATTTGAGACCTTGGGACCTCTAGAGAGCTCTATTAATGGCATCCACCATTTGAGGAAGAAGAAGGGCAAAAGTGTCCCTTTCTTGAAATATTTAATATATGATAATTATGACATCATATATGAGGAAGATGACATCATGCCTTAGAGGTGACATCATATAGCCCTAAGGATGACATCATATAGCTTAATTATGACATCATCTAGCATAAAGATGAATGTAATGAATGTAATGAGATGTCATGAGAGGGTCTCAACCTCGTAACTTTTTGTGATTAATAATATTCCAACAATGCTTCAAAGTGGACGTAGGCCCCTCACGAGGCCAAACCACTATAAATCTCTTGTGTTATTTACTGCTTTTGTACTCTTGTCTGTGCAACCAAATTAACTATTCCGAGTAATTGGAATTTTGGTGTTTACAAAATTTTTTGCCATCAAAATTTGGTGCTTTCACTGAGAAAACTTGGATTTTGCGCCTTTGTTCCACATTGTCATCTCGACCCCCGGCGAGCTTGAGGTTCCTTGTTAAACCTGCCGTCGAGTCTGCTCTTTGCCCAAAGAATTCAATGGTCGCTCTTCAGTCGCAGCCGAGGCCGGTACGTCCCAACAACCTCAATCACTAATGAAACTGTCCCTCCTACTGTGGACCCCGAAGCGTCCGCAACACAAACTCAAATCCGCATGCTTAATGAAAAATATGAGAGCACGACGGTCGAGCATAACCAAGAATTAAGGAATAACATCGACCTTATGCGACAACTTCAAGAAAGTCAGCGCATCGTCATTCGACTTCAACTAACTCGGATTGCTCAACCCCGACCAACCTATCGGAAACTTCCACTTCCGAGTCAAGTGGCCCGCATCAAAGGAGGAGGTTTAGCCTCATCAACAACATCGCCACCCGCACCAATGCCCTCAACAACAGTAATAGCAATGGCTACGCCAACGGCAATGGGAACGGGAACGGCGACCGAACTACCGTCACATATTGCGAGGGGGCACAATATCGAGATCGTTCTCGCTTGATCATCAATGACAAACTAGGTCCTACAAACCAACCTCTTCCTTGACACAACCCGACGGTGGACAATCATGATGATGGGCTTGCTATCACAACAGCTCGCGTTCCTCCAGAACAAGAACCACATCACCCCGCTCCACCTCCTCGTCCACACCTAGATCAATCATAGATGTCGAGGACATGGAGGAAGACGATCCGGACGTCCATCATAGAAGACACCCTCGCAATAGAACTCCAGAACCTCGTCAAAACCCATTGGTCCCAATGGTGGATCCCCATCCAACTTACCTAGCAGACATGGTTCGAAGAATCATGAGGGAAATGTGAGGGAATGTGCACGATTCATGGGAAGCGCACATTAGGCGTAACCCCTTCACAAGAAGGGTAGACGAAACTGAATGGCCGCGACGCTTTAGTATGCGGCAAATGTCACTCTACGATGACACCACTGACCCATGTGTCTTCCTAAATCGATATGAATGACAAATGGACTCGAGTCGGGGCAACGATCCGGTCAAATGCAAATGTTTCCCAATCTTCTTATCAGGACCTCTCTGTTATGGTTCTGTTGCTTCCCACTTAATTCCATTAACAACTTCGGTCAGTTAGCAACACAGTTAGTCAAGCAATTTAGGATGCACATACCAACTCCAAAGAATACTCTCACCCTTTTTAACTTATACCAAGGGCCCGCTGAGTCGCTCAAAATATACCTCTCCGGGTTCAATATTGCCCTCGTCGAGGTCGAGGATCCGGACCCTCGCACCATACTCTTTCAATTAGCCAAAGGTGTTTTCCCAACTTCCGAATTCGGGGCGGGGATCGATCGGAAGCAGCCAAAAAGCCTTGATGCCTTATATGAAAAGGCGGATCAGTACCTATGCCAAGAGGAGGCAAGGCGCAACCGACTCTCAGGCACCATTCGCCCTAATGGCCATCAAACAGGCACTGCAAATAACAACCTCGGGAGAAAACAAGTAGGAGAGCCCTTTGATCAGAACAAGGGGGAAGGTGCTAACATGAAAAGACCGAATAATGGTAGGCAAGAAGGTCGGAACAATGATCAGGCCCCGATCGAGCCAAGAAAGCCCGGCCCTTACCAAGCCTTTGAGACATACACCCCGCTAAACGAGGATGTAGAAACAGTCTACTTGGAGATATGAAACACTTTCCTATATAAGAAGCCACGCACCAGGGAATCAACCGATCTTGAAAAAAATACTGGGAGGTACTGCCGATACCACGATGTATACGACCACAATACCAATGAATGTCGCCAGCTCAGGGATGCAATTGAGAATTTTATTTGTGAAAAGCGACTTGAGTAATACATCCAAGACCCCTTCCCCCCCCCCCTCCCCCAAAGCAAATCCAAAGCCTCAGGCACCAGCGCCTCAGGCAGTCGCTAAAGCAGCTCCAGGTCTATCTAACCCAAGGCGTGGGATCGTAATCAACACCATATGCGGTGGACCTTATCCCACACATGATCTCTTCCGAAAAATGGAAGAGTATTTACTTATGAAACTTGCTCCGTACTCAACGAATCCGTCCCAGCCAAGCTCCAAAAGATCATGCGGGACGACATCATTTTCCGCGAAAGAGATTCTACTAGGGTGGAGATCCCAACCACCGATCCACTAGTTATCACTGCTCAGATCGGTGCCGCTTCTGTTCGAAAGGTATTGATCAATTACGGAAGCTCAGTCAACATCATTTTCAAAGCTACTTACGAGCAGATGACGTTAGAAACAAAGGACTTAAGGCCATGTCACACCACGATCCACGGCTTCAATGGGGCTTCTAGTTTGCCAGTAGGAGTGATCAATTTACCTATGGAGCTAGGCGAGGGGGATCGGAGCCGGGTCCGAATCCTCACTTTCGTGGTTATAGACATTGATTCCCCCTACAACGCTCTCCTTGGGCGCTTGTTTCTCACAGAGTTTCGGATTTGCATATCGCCATGGTCTCTTCTAATGAAATTTCCATCAGAAAATGGGATTGGAACATTCAGATGCGACCAAGTAAGCGCCAGAGAATGATATGCAATAGAATGGAAGAATGTGCGCAATAAGGACAAGGGTAAAGCATGCCCACGCCTTCTTGTGCCAAAACTATTTCAGCATAGCAATCAGTGGCGTTTGGGCCTTGGCTCAGGCGTTATTGCCGTCTTTCCAAAGACCTCAACCCACAGAAGGACGAAGAGTCTGAGTACGAAAGGGCTACCCCGGTCGAATCTATAATAGCTATCGTCGTTAATCCCGATGATCCATCATGAGTTCTAAAGATAGGATCGCAACTTCATCCCGCAATAAAAGAAGATCTTGTGAATTTCTTGAAGGCTAACCTAGACGTGTTTACATGGACTCGTTCCGATATGAAAGGCATTGACCCTGCGATTGCCTGCCATTGTCTAAGTATCGATCCTACAACAATTCCAGTCAAGCAGAAGCACCGTTTCTTGGGACCCGAGAGATCCAAAGCACTGGAGGAAGAGGTAGACCTTCTATTCAACCACAATTTCATTCGCGAAGCCGACTACCCCGAATGGGTCTTCAATCCCATTCTGGTCAAGAAGGCCAACAGTAAATAGTGAACGTGTGTTGACTTCTCCCGCTTAAACAAAGCATGTTCCAAGGACAGCTTCCCACTTCCAAAGATCGACCGACTTGTTGACTCAACCGCCGGATACCAGCTGCTATCTTTCATAGACGCCTATCCAGGCTACAATCAGATCCCAATGAGCCTTTGCGACCAGGATCACACCTCTTTCATAACATACCTCGGACTTTACTGCTATCGCGTCATGCCCTTCGGTCTCAAGAAAGTCGGCGCTACTTATCTGCGAATGGTTAATCGGCTCTTTAAAAACCAAATCGGAAAGTCCATGGAGGTGGACATGGATGACATGCTGTTAAATCAAAAGTATCAAGCGGTCACATCCATGACCTCTCTAAAATGTTCGATATCCTTCGCCGGTACGACATGAAACTCAACCCCTTGAAATGCTCCTTTGGAGTCGCTTCAGGAAATTTCTTGGGTTTCATCATCAACTCTCGGGAAATCGAAGTTAATCTAGAAAAAATCCAAGCTATTTAGGACATCCAAGTCCCCAAAAACATCAAGGATGTCTAAAGTTTAAATGGAAAGGTCACCGCTTTAAGTCGGTACATATTCAAGGCCACCGACAAATGCATTCCTATCTTCGATTTGCTTCAAAAAGGGAAACACAATTTCGAGTGGACCTCAGAATGAATTTCCACGTTTAAAGAACTTCTGGATCACTTAGAGCGACCACCTATCCTATCCAAGCCCATAGACCATGAGGACTTATACATTTATTTGGCTGTTTCAACACAGACAATCAGCTCAGAATTAATCCGCCTCGAGGACCGTGTCTAGCTGCCCGTCTACTGCATAAGCAAACAATTAACAGGGGCAGAGAAGAACTACCCGAAGCTGGAAAAGCTGCCATTCTGCTTGATTATTTCCTCTTGGAAGCTTCGACCATACTTCCAGTCTCATCCTATAAAGGTTTTCACCAATTAGCCACTACGACCAGTCCTGCAGCGAACCGAAACGTCTGGATGGATATTGAAGTGGAGTATGGAGCTGAGCCAATTTTAGATAACATTCATTCCCTGCCGAGCCATCTTCGGACAAGCTCTCGCTGATAGCTATTGAAGTGGAGTATGGAGCTGAGCCAATTTGAGATAACATTCATTCCCTGCCGAGCCATCTTCGGACAAGCTCTCGCTGACTTCATAGTAGAGTTCACTTCCCCCGAGAAGACTCCAGCAGAAAACACGGAAGCTCCCAGTATTCAATGGAAATTATTCGTGGACGGGTCCTCCAACAACAGATTCTCTAAGGCAGGAGTTATGTTCATCACCTCCGAGGAACGCCCAATATGTTACGCGCTAAAACTAAATTTCCCTGCTACCAACAACGACACAGAATATGAGGCCTTGATTGCCGGACTCAGAATTGCGGTCGAGCTCAAAATAAAGACAATCCAAATCTTCTCCGAATCATAACACATCGTGCGTCAAGTACAAGGGGAATATCAAGCTAAGGGGGAACGACTCTCCCTCTACTTAACCAAGCTTCAGGAGCTACTCGCTCGCCTTAACCACTTTGTCATTACTCACATACCCCGAGAACAGAATGAAAAGCTGATTCGCTATCCAAACTAGCAGGCTCCGAGGATCCGCAGCTTTTAGGGTTCGCCCCCGTCGAAGTGCTCAACTCCCCTAGTATCAAGCAAACTCAAACTAAGGCAGTCCTAAACACCGAACCCGAACCTGAGTCTTGGATGACACCAATCAAGAATTACCTACAACATGGGACCCTTCCAGGGAGCTACAAGGAAAGACGAGCACTCACCACCAATTAGCTCGCTATCTTCTTATGTATGGGATTCTCTACTGTAGAGGTTTCTCCGTCCCATTGCTCAGATGTGTAGCCCATCATGACGCCACCAAAGTCTTAACCGATGTGCATGAAGGGGAGTGCAGCGAACATACTAGAGGGAAAACCATAGCCAGAAAAATACTTAGACATGCTTATTATTGGCCCACGCTCGACTAAGACACTGCAAACTATGCTCGCAAGTGCGATAAATGCCAGCGCTTCTCAAAGATTCCGAGACCCCCGCCTACAGAGCTGACACAAATGATAGCCCATGGCCTTTCGCCATGTGGGGAACCGACATCATTGAAACTCTTCCAATGGCCAAAGGTGGGGCACAATACGCCGTCATCGCAGTTGATTATTTTACCAAATGGGCAGAAGCCGAAGCTCTCGCCATGATTACCACCAAGAAAATGATCAACTTCTTCGTACACAACATCGTTACTCGATACGAGGTCGCTCAAGCTATCATCTCTAATAACGACACTCAATTAAAGAGTGCCGAATTCAAAGCCTTCTGCCAGTGGCACAACATCGAAAAGAGATTCTTGGCAGTGGCTCACCCTCAAGTCAATGGGTAGGTCGAAGCGGTCAACAAAGTTATTAAGTCCATCATCAAGAAGCACCTAGAAAAGGCTGGGGGCATGTGGGCAGACGAACTTCCTCTAGCCCTATGGGCATACCGAACCACCTACAAGACGGCAAACGAACATAGTCCCTTCGCCCTCGCCTACGAATCAGAAGTCGTCATTCCGATTGAACTCAAGCTTCCATCTCACCGAGTCACCTATTTCGATCTAAGGACAAACCAAGATTTACTTTTAGGATCACTTGACTTATTGGAAGGAAAAAGGAATGAAGTTGATCTTCAAGCTGCCGCCCAACGACAACGAGTTGCCTGATACTTCAATTCTAGGGTCTGCCAAAAGGACCTCAATGTTGGCGACCTCGTCTTAAAATGGGTCTTCCCTCCACCAATAGGCCTCGCCCCTCGTTGTGAAGGCCCATACTCCATACAATGGAAGCTCAGCAATGGATCTTTCAAACTCGCAACCGTGGACGGAGCTGAACTCCCAAGGGCATGGAACATTGAACATCTCTGCCACTACTTTACATAACTTAGTACACAATCATGTACGCTTTCCAACAATGTTTTGTTTTCTAACAATTCAATGCATTGTAAAGGTTATTACTACCAAAGTTATTAGTGGAAATGATGTTCAACTTCTCATCTCTTCATGTTTGTGTTTACTCCGCACATGATGCATTTGATTAATCCTGACAACTAGCTACGTTCAAGCAATCGGTTGTCGTGTCGACCTCCGAGCACGGGGTCGGCACCGCCGTTCGAGTCTTGAGCCAACCTCGAGGCCAAAACACAATGGCTACGACCGGCACCCCGAGCACGGGAGCCGGCAACGCTACTCGAGTCGCCGACCTAAGGTGCGACCGAGTATAAATAACCACGAACTCGAATCTCGGCCCGTACCGAGACCGAGGATAAATCGTTCCGCGCCTAAGTCCCAAGCGACTTGGGGCCACCCAACAACCAGGCGAGAGTGATGTAAATCCCTCCCCCGGCTATAGGTACCGGTCGAATCTTGGCGCAACACCGAGACCGGCCCTTAAATCGTTTCTTCCCCGAAGCTCTCAAGGGTAAGGGGTAACCCATGGCCACGATCGAACCATACTGGCTGATGATTCGGGCTTCTCTTCTCAGGAGAATAAACGACACCTACGGCTCGCCTCAACCTGATGAACGACGGGAGAGCCACCCACCGAACGGACTGCACAACGCGACATCATACGCCTTCGCTACACTTGGGATTAACCCCGAGCAACCCACACACAGCAGGCGCTCAGCCTGGCTTCGCAAAGTATGGGTTTCCTGAGCTGAGGGAAACTTACTAGAAGCCTGTGCTCTATCACACCCCTTCGGAATAATTTACACAGAGCGCGGTACACAATCACACCCCTCTAGAATAATCAACCCAAAGCACGGTACACAATCGCTTTTTTGTTAAGTGTACGATAAGTATGCTTATGCAAGTACAAGACGCCTGAAAACATAAGGAGAACATCCAAACACTTAACACAAATTGCGATCTTTACTAATTCATATTTCTATTTCAACACACACACATTAAAAACAGACTGCATGTCTAACATCTTTCTTTCTAATGACAGGGTGTACATGAGAAACACACTGTGTCTTGAAAAACCAAAAGCGAGGGCCATACTCGCGTAAACTATCGACCTACACTACCAAAATAAATGGTAACTACTACGTAGGTTGCTAACACTAATCGTGTTTCTTACTCTTGTGCTTGTTCTTTTTTGTAGATTCAACACTCGATGGTTTATCCTTTGCACAGGGCCTCTTCTTGCTGGACCCGCTCCTTCCCTCTCGGCCCTTCCGAGAAGTGGTCGATTCATGAGAAGCCGAGAGATACTTCTCGTCCGCCCCATCGCCGCTAGAGATCTTGGTGATGTCAACAAGGGCGGTATGCGGCGTAGGTGCGAGGGCACTTCCGGCAGCAAGGCCTAATACAACGCCACTCTTCTCTGGTATCTCCTTGCCTTCTCGCTCAGCTCGTTCCTTGGCCTCTCTAGTAGCCCGACGCTCAGCCAGCTTCTGGGATCTATGCGGCATGTCACCACCAACCTTGGCTTTCTTAGAGGACTCAGTAGTCCTCTATTGTGCTTCATCATCAGCTTTTCTCTTCTCAACCGTCGCAGTGGCTCTCGCCTCGATATCCTGCCTGGTCTTCATTAGGACCTCCGTCCTGGCAGCCTCGTCATGCCTCTGCTGCTCCTCCACCTCTTCACGCTTAGCCACCATTTTGGCTTTTTGGGTCTCCACCATAGCAGCCATCGAAGGAACATCAGCCTCCACTAGACCCCGGGCAGCCGCACTTTAACCATCATCCACCTCTCCTTCCTCCATAAGGGTATCGACCATGCTGGGGGTTAACCTTATATCCGAATAGGTATCCAGTTGATCATCGACCTCTCCAAATTGCACAGCCGCAAGTCCTGGTAGAAATTCAGTTGTTTGTGGGACCACGGGGGGAGGGCCCAATGCAATAGTCAATCCAGGAAGGGCTGTACATTGAAAACACAACCTTTAGTCTGCAAATTCGGTAATTACATCATCCTCGGGGATGCATGGAAAAAGAGATTTACCTCCGGCCAGGGATGGTGTAGAAATGTCAAGAGGGGTATTGGTGGTGGTAGGTAAAGTTAATCCGGTCCTTCCTAGTTTCGGGTGTCCAGGGTCATACTCGGTCGAAACCCGAGCAGAAGCTATGGGATCACTCACCATACCCGATTCAGGGACCGGTGGTCGATAGGTGCTTGCTTTGGTAAATGTCTCCGCAACCATTACACTCTCAACCATGATAGACTTCCCCTTCTCAGCGGTGAGCCTCTCCAGCCTCTCCCTCTCATTATCCTCAAGCAGCAGCCTCTTACCCTCTTCCATCTTCTAACGCTCCTCGATGGTTAGGAGATCAATCGTGAACTGGCGTTCATCTAAAGTTCCCACATCCTCTTCGCGTAAGAAGGCCTCATACGGGACCAATCTCTCCCAAGTCCGAGCCAGTTCCCGGGGATAATCGTCGACCCAAGAGAGTCCATGGAATCTCCGAACTTTGACGTACATGTTTTGGATGTCCTCCACCACAGATGATTGCACTCGGAACTCTGTGTTCTCCAGCTTCTCTCTCAGTTGCTCCACCTCTCTCTGATGTGCCTCTCTCAGTCCATCCATCGTCCCCAACACATCCCGGTTACTGGCTTGTGTGTCCTCCTTGGCCTTCTTCATCTTCTCAAGTTGCCTCTTCAGGCTGTCATTCTCCGCTCTCAGAGCATTGTTGTCAGTTTGGAGGTCAAAGACTCATGCATTTTCCCTTTCTAGATCGTCACATACTTTGTCCGCCTCGGCCTTATCTCTCTTCAGGGTCGTGTTCTGGGTAGTAAGATCAGCTATAGTTTCCGTGAAAATAGAGTGGAAGTGATCAGCCTCCCTCTTAAGGGCCTCGTACCCTTTCTTTATGTCAGCTACAGTGATGAGATTCATGAGTTAGCATTTAAAGATACGAGAATAAATGACAATGTAGCCATAGTACAGAAAACAAACTCACCAATGTCTGCATTTAGATGAACGGCGGTGGTCCTCTCAGCTTCGATAGTTAACTTTTGATTCATGAGCTCCATGTTCTTCTGCTTGATTAACTCCGACAGATGGAAGGAATAGGCAGTGTTCTCGTTGGCCTGATGATACGCTTCCTTCACATGCATCCAGATCTCTATGGAATCCCTAGCGGGATATGGGCGAAGGTCTAGAAGGACCATCAGCTCATCAAAGTAATATCAAGGGAAAGTCATTTTCAAACATGCCCCATGTTCCTCCATAGAAAGCCTTTGTTGCTCAGAAGCCTCTAGTTCCCGCGTCCCGGTTACGTTCATCCTATCCGTCCTTGGTTTGCCGAGCGGCGACTATCTCTCTCTGGTGACTAGAACGGGCGTAGGAGCCGTTGTATGTGGAGAAGATGTCGGAGACGGACTCCAAGAACCCCCAAGTTAAGTCAAGAGTCTCCCTCAGACACCCGAATCGGAGGGGGAGAAGGAGGAGTCGGAGATCTTCGAGACCGGTCCCCATCTCGGTGCCCACTACTGCAACCAATCGAGGGTGGAGTACCATACAGGGTGGTCCCTCTCCTAAAACCTTCAAAGAAAGGATTCATAGGGCGTGGGTGGCCTCCATGACCATAACCTCGTCCTCCACATCCTCTAGCCATGTCACCTGTCAAAGAAATGAAGTGAAATCAGTTAAGTCGCATGCTCAGATAAGCCGCTATGACATGCAGTGCTAATGAGTGTATGCCCTAAGTGTTCTCTCAATATACCAGATTGTCATCCGCTCGAAGGAGTTAACCCCTCCGCAGCAAGTTCTAAGTTGTCCATGACTGCCGGAGTCGGCCGCAGAGATACGTCAAGGTCAAGTTTATTCAAGTCATCAAACTGCCGCTCGTCCTTGAGCGAGGTGGCAACTCCAGGAGAAGATACTGGAGACAATGGCCTAATCGACTCTCCCTCCCCCGTCCCTCAAGTCGAGGGTGGAACGGGAGCATTCAATGGGCCCTCATCTCTAGCTGTAACCTCCTCGCCATGAGCCCCATCTCCACCGACGTCTCCTTGGAACTTGACGACCTTCTTCGGTTGGGGCCCAGTAGAGGGCATCTTCCTTTTCTGACCAGGGGTCAAAGGGCCTTTCGCCACCACCTTCTTTGGTACACCGCTTGCCACCACGGGCCTAATTATAGCCCGATCGTTGGGAAGCAACCCCGCACAGCGAAGGCGCTCTTAGCTCGTAACAGTTTCCGTTTTGCAAAACTCCTCAGGAATCGCCCACAAGGCATCAAGACGCTGCCTATACTCTTCGCCGGTGGGTGCCTCTGGATTCCCTACCACAATTAAAAAGGACAATAATAAGATACAGGCTCCTAAAACTTTATAGTGGAAAGCAAGTTTGAAGGCACTTACACCTGTTAATCCACCTCCTTGCAAATCCAGGAGGGATCCACCTTTTTGCAAATCCAGGAGGGCAGCGCACAAAGAACCAGTCTTGTTTAAACACTGATGGCCGGGGACACGTCCCGCTAAAGAATTTGTGGTGGATGTCGCTTCTAGGAACCAATGGGAAGGCGTTCTATTAGATGTTCTTCTCAGACTAAAGAAATACCGAATAACCTCTCCGGTGGGTTCCATGTTCAAGTACTCTCGGCATAGGACGTAAGTGCCAAGAGCGACGAGTAAGCATTGGGATGTAGTTGTGAAGGTGCCTGTAACACCCCGTATTTCAGTTAATGCTAAAATTCACTAATTGCAGAATAAATAATCTCAAATGTGAGAATTGGGGGTAACGGGCTGCGTCATTGCGTTCGTCTCGGAAAAATACGCAGAATAGAGTCCGAAATTTTGTAAATCGGAGTCCGTATGGCCCAGTTATGGCCCAATGAAGTTTGCAGAAAATTTAAAGTTAAAAACAGATTTAAAATTCAAATTCATATTTAGAAAATAGAACTAGCGGGGCAGGCGGGAAGGTTCCCGCCCTAGCCATGTCGACAGGGCTGTCGACAGGCCTGTCGACCTGGAGGTCGACTGCCCTGTCGACTTGCCTGTCGACGCAGGGTGTCAAGCCAGATTGCCTGGATGCACCAGGTTTGGTTTTCTGGCTAGGGCTGGGCTGTGTTCTAGAGACTTCCTAAATCTGACGGACCTAATCTAGCCTAGGGTTAATCCTATGGTCTAAAACACACCCTAATCCTATAAATATACCCTAATGCAAGCCTAATCCATACTAAAAATAGAAATGATGGCATCATGCCGCCGAAATCAAACTTAGGAGGAGCCTCCACTGGTTTATGAAGGAAGTTGCAAGCTAATCAACCTCTAATCATCATCTCCTTCAAATATTGCAACTAGTTCTACTTCATAAGTTTGCTAATCTTGGTTTTGGTGAGTTCCTATGCCTTTAGCAAGTAATTGCTAAACTAATTAGGATAGGATATTAGGAGGCTATGGATGTAAATGTGGATTATGCAAGTTGTGGTTGTCATATGTTATAAGTTCATATGTAAACTTGCCTCTTTTTATGATATGATGTGTCATGTAAGTTCATATGCAAGTTTTATGCAAGTTTATATGCAAGATCATATGCAAGTTAGTCTCTTTCTATGATATGCATAACATATGCAAGTTTGCCTTTGTGATATGACATGGTATGCAAGTTTTATGCAAGTTCATATGCAAGTTCATATGCGAGTTTTATGCAAGTTTATATGCAAGTTCATATGCAAGTTTTATGCAAGTTTATATGCAAGATTCATGTGCAAGTTAGCCTCTTTCTATGATGTGCATAACATATGCAAGTTTGCCTTTGTGATATGACATGGTATGCAAGTTTATATGCAAGTTTTATGCAAGTCCATATGCAAGTTCATATGTGAGTTTTATGCAAGTTTATATGCAAGTTCATATGCAAGTTTTATGCAAGTTTATATGCAAGTTCATATGCAAGTTTCATGCAAGTCATATGCAAGTTCATATGCAAGTTTTATGCAAGTTTATATGCAAGTTCATATGCAAGTTTGTCTCTTTTTATGATGTGCATAACATATGCAAAGTTGTCCCTATGAATGACGTGTTATGTAAACGAATTACGTGGGAAACGATGGGGTTAATATGCATGATTATAAAAAGGTGTAAAGTTGTTATGATTAAGCATAACATAAAATGAATGGACATAATTGGGAATTTACCTATTAAGTTAGGTCTACCCACATTATGGAGTTGGGAATTTACCTATTAAGTTAGGTCTACCCATACTATGGAATTGGGAATTTACATATTGAGTTAGGTCTACCCATATTCTTAAAAATGTGTAATTAATTAGGGATAATTAATTATGGGGGTGATTAATTAGGTATAATTAATCAACTAAGACACGAGGTTGGACCCTTTTGTAGCGGAAGTCTGCCCGGAACCGACCGGCCATCCAGCGGCTACAAATGATTGGCCCAATGTGAGAGGTCTTTGTCATAAATTAAATACGTGATTAAAGTAAAGACACGAGGTTAGACCCTTTTTATGGCAGAAGTCTGCCCGGAACCAACCGGCATATCCAGCGGTCATAAAAAGATGGTCTAATGTGAGAGGTCTTTATGAGGTCATGATCTTAATTAATTAATTAAGAAACACTTAACCATATTAGCATGTAGAGGGACATGAGGGGTTAAGTGGGTGCCTTGGGTGGCATGAGGAAATCTAGTGGTTGCCTTGGGTGGCAATAGAAAATACGATTAGAATACTTAACCAAAGTGGAACATGTAATTAAAACATGATTAAAGGGTTAAGTGGTATACACTAGAAATGACAAGCTTAGGTGGGTAGCTTGTGGGGGCCCATTTCAACCAATATCCCAAACGTATCTTAGTGGGCTCGACTCTAGTCGAGTGACGGGACACGCATATTGGGCTTGACTATAAGAGGCCAAACGGGGTAGCGGTGGCAACGCGAGTCCAACGGGTTTCATATGCGTGTGTGGACCCAGGGCTGGTAGGTAAGACGTTGTTGCATCGTGTAGATATAACCCGTGCACCATTTGTTGTATCGGGCTAGCCACTTTGGGGAGTGATACACCCCATTGTGGGGCCAGCACGGATATCTACGGTAGGGAGCCGATCGCTTGGGAGTAGTGGGTACACCTAGTGGAGATAGGGGCAGACGACACCTATGTAGTGAGCTAGGGGTACACGAAACTACTGGGTAAATTTTCTAAGTCCTTGGGAGGGATCAACCTTTAAGTAGGAATGACTGGTGCGGTGCGGTGTAGTAATTATCCTTGGGTGGGTAAATGCGTCTTTATCGTTATCTTAGTCCACTCTAAGTCTGATTGGCTAGTGAGTGTAGTCATTTATCCCCAGTCACACCGTACCAAGTTATATCATATCCTTATTACTTTAATGATTACATTGTTAAAGTTATAGGACTCGCTCAGACTTATGTCTGACCCCGTTGTTTTTTTCTTTTTCCCAACCCTCAAGTTCTCAGAGTGGGCCCAGCACGAGTGGGCTTTGATCAGGCTGCTTTTATTTCTCTCTTGGAGCTTGGACCCTAGATGTAGAGCTCAGTTTACCCTTTTCTTTTATGGCTATCAGTTCATGTATTGGGATTATGTATTTTTATTTAGCAGGATGGATATTTGTACTTGACTTCTATTATGGTTTTGTGATGTAACCAGACATGTTTTATTTTCCGCTGCAATTGAAATGGTGTTTTAAATTTTCAAAGTATTACTTATATCTGTCTTGCTGTAATTACTCTGTTCTATATTCACTCAAATACTCCACCGATGTTATGGCTTCCCTTAGAGAGTGACCGTAGCGGGCGTGGGGTGTTACACGTGGTATCAGAGCAAAGGTTACCGGAACAGATAAAATTTTTAGAAAACTATTTTTCTAAAAACATTTTTGGAAGAGATATTTTCAAAAACATGTCTTTAAAGAGAAAAGTTTTTGAAAGAAAAGCATAATCCCCAATAGCCATATCTTTATCTTTCGAATTCTCCGTTTTGAATCTTTCCTTTTTCGTTTCAGCATGGCCGAGGATCTTAACTTTCCGGAGGGTGTGACGATACCAGTATGGTATAGGAGATTGATGGAGGCTAGGGCCACCACTGCGGGTCCAGCAAATGTTCCTCCACCAACCGTAGCACCCGATCTTCCTCCTCCCCCTCCTCCTCGCACGGATACTTTTGCTAAGACTTGCAAGGAATTTAAAGCTATGGGAGGGAAACCTTTTCAAGGATCTGAAACTTTTGTGGAGGCTAGAGACTGGCTTAAGGAGGTGGAAGAGTTGATAGATATCTTTGAGATGGAAGAAGGAAAGAAAGTCAAGTTAGCTGCTTGGTTAATGAAGGGAGAGGCCTCATTCTGGTGGGAGGTCACTAATGGAGAACGCCCCGTTAACTCTTGGGCGGATTTTAGGCAAAGATTTGTGGCAAAGTTTCTCTCAAGGGCGGAGGAAAACTTGTATATGGAAAGATTCTTGACTCTAAAGCAAGGAAATCTCTCAGTGAAGGAATATGTCAACAAGTTTAATCAATTGGCAAGGTTTGGCCTAGACATGGTGAATACACCGGAGAAGAAGGCTTTGAGGTTCGTGAAAGGCTTGAATGAACCGATGCATGGGTTGGCTATGACTCATATCCCTATGGGGGCCACCTTTGAGAAGCTAGTTGACATGGCACTCATGCATGAAGAAGAGAAGGGTCCCAATGCTAATAAGGCACCCGAGAAGAAGGGAGATCAAAAGAGACCTCAGCAACAACAGCAAAACAAAGGTGGGAAAGGCAACGGTGGCAAGGGGAAGAAGAAGTGCTTCAATTGTGGGATACCGGGCCACATAAGCAAAGATTGTAGAAAGAAGAAGAAGACTGGTTGCTTTCACTGTGGCGAAGCAGGTCATTTAGTGAAGGATTGCCCTAAGAAGGGGCAAAGGACGGGATCTACCTCAGGAGGACAGGTGCAAGCTCTTATGGCACCGGGTCAGGCTAGGGGGCAAGTACAGGCTCTCGCGGTTCCACCGATTCAGGAAAGAGGTAGAACTATTTCCGTTGAAAGTCTGGTTTTTCTATTTGATCATCCTGTCCGTACATTGTTTGATTCAGGCGCATCGCATTCGTTTATCTCATCATCATTAGTTGAGTCACTGCACTTAGACACCAGTCTGGTAGATGATCCCTTGGTTGTTTCAAACCCAATTGGGGGCTCCACTTATTTGTCCATGATATGTTTGGGTTTGAAGATTTCTATACTTAGCATTGAGTTTAGATGTGATGCTTTTGTTTTGGGCTTCACGGGCTATGGGTTAATTTTGGGCATGGACTGGTTATCCAGTAATGGTGTTGTTCTTGATTGCGAAAGGAGAGTTGTTAGGCTCATGACCCGCTTGGGTAACACTCTCGAGATCTCTTGTAATCCCATGGATTCTGTTATGCTAAGTTATCTTGAATCGCTTGACGCTTCGGTCGAGAGTTTGCAATCTGTTAGAGTGGTCCGGGAATACTCGGATGTGTTTGAGGAGGTGAAGGGCTTACCTCCGAAGCGGGAGATTGACTTCCGAATATATCTGGTGGATAATGCCAAACCTGTATCTTTACCAGTGCGCCACATGGCTCCTCGTGAGAGGAGGGAACTCCATAAGCAAGTAGGGGAGTTGCTTGAGAAGGGGTTCATAAGACGAAGTATATCGGAGTGGGGTGCTCCAGTAGTTTTTGCTACGAAGGCGGATGGGTCCCTCAGACTTTGTGTAGACTATAGAGAACTCAACAAGCTCACAAAGAAGAATAGACACCCATTGCCGAGGATTGATGATCTTTTCGATCAGTTGGTTGGCGCTTCAGTATTTTCTCAGTTGGACTTAGCCACGGGGTTTCATCAGTTGAGGGTGGCTGAGGATAGCATAGACAAGACTGCCTTTAGGACTCCGGATGGTTTCTATGAGTGGCTGGTGATGCCGTTTGGGTTGACGAACGCCCCTGCATACTTTGTTGATTTGATGAGTAGGGTGTTCAGGGAGTTCCTTAATAAATTCGTGGTGGTCTTTGTGGATGATATCTTAGTATTTTCTAAGAGTGAAGAAGAGAATGCCCTACATCTTGGGGAGGTATTGAAGACTCTTCGAGCACATAGCCTTAAGGCTAAATTCTCTAAATGTCACTTCTGGAGGAAGGAGGTACGGTTCTTGGGACACGTGGTCTCCAAGGAAGGGATAGCTGTGGATCCCGTGAAGGTAGTATCAATTCAGGATTGGAAGGTTCCGAAGAATGCTACCGAAGTAAGAAGTTTCTTGGGGTTGGCGGGTTATTATAGGAAGTTTATTAAAGACTTCGCGAAGATATCAGCCCCGTTAACCCGCTTAACGAAGAAGAATCTTGTTTTCGCATGGGACGTAGATTGTGATGATGCGTTCCGACGGTTAAAGAGAGATTTAACCACTGCTCCAGTTTTAGTGTTGCCAGATGGGAGCAAGCCATTTGTTGTTTATACCGATGCTTATGGGACAGGACTTGGCGCAGTCTTAATGCAAGAGGGAAGGGTAATAGCCTATGGTGGAAGGCAGTTGAGAGTGCATGAGAAAAATTACCCTACCCATGATTTAGAGTTGGCCGCTATTGTTTTTGCGCTTAAGATTTGGCGCCATTATCTTCTTGGTGAGAGATTCGAATTGTTCACTGACCACAAATCATTGAAGTACTTGTTTTCTCAGAAGGATTTGAATTTGAGACAGCAAAGGTGGATGGAGTTCTTAGCATCCTATGATTTCGAGATAGCGTATACCCCTGGCAAGGGTAACGTGGTGGCGGACGCCTTGAGCAGAAAGAGGTTGTCCTTGAGTCCATTGTTCGTGGAACAAAGAAGCTTGGAATTTATCTCGATGTTTGATTTCAGACCTTCCATTGATTATGTACCCGGTTTGCTAGCATCCTTGGAGGTCAGACCTACTCTTCTGGGGCGGATTGGAGAAGCACAGAGGGACGACCCACAGTTGGTTGAGTTGGTGGAGAAGCTCATAAGGGGGGTGTCGTCCAGCCATTTGAGTAGGTACACCCTAGACGATAGGGGGTGCTTGCGTAGAGACGGTAGACTTTGTGTACCGCAAGACGAGGGTTTGAGGAAGGTTATTCTTGATGATGCACACCGTTCTAGGATGACCATTCATCCCGGTGGGGACAAGATGTACCAAGACATGAAGAGGGTTTTCTTCTGGGCCGGTATGAAGAAAGATGTGGCCGAGTATGTCGCTCGATGCTTGGTGTGCCAACAAGTGAAGGCGGAGCAAAAGAAACCTGGTGGGTTGCTTCACCCATTGGAAGTTCCGCAATGGAAGTGGGATAGCGTCTCGATGGATTTTATTGACGGGTTACCCAGATCAAAAAAGGGTAATACGGGAATTTGGGTTGTGGTAGACAGACTTACTAAAAGCGCCCATTTCATACCTGTGAAGAGCAAGAGGACTGCTCCATGGCAAGCTTCAGTATATCTTCGAGAGATAGTTCGATTGCATGGGGTACCCTCTAGCATAGTGAGTGATCGAGATCCTATCTTCACTAGTGAGTTCTGGAGAAGTTTGCAAGAAGCAGTGGGGACTCAATTGTGTCTGAGCACCGCATATCATCCTCAGACGGATGACCAGACTGAGAGGGTGAATCGTGTCCTAGAAGACCTTTTGAGGCTTTGTATCTTAGATTTTGGAGGTACATGGGAAGAGCATCTTCCATTGGTGGAGTTCGCATATAATAATAGCTTTCAGTCCAGTATTGGTATGGCTCCTTTCGAAGCTCTTTATGGAAGGCCTTGTCGATCACCTGCATGTTGGTGGGAATCTACGGATAAGATTTTGCTTGGGCCTGATATGGTTAGGGAGACTTCTGAGAAGATTGACTTGATTCAAAGAAGGATGAAAGCAGCGCAGGATAGGCAAAAATCTTATGCGGACAAGAGAAGGATGGATCTTGAGTTTGATGTTGGGGACATGGTCTTTGTCAAAGTGTCTCCGTTACGAAATGTGGTTCGCTTTGGATCTGTTGGGAAGTTAGCACCAAGGTTCGTAGGGCCATTTCCCATTAAGGAAAGAATTGGATGGATGGCATATAGAGTGGAGTTGCCCGACAGACTTAGTGGTGTACATGATGTATTCCATGTGTCCCATTTGAGGAAGTGCTTACATGAGACCGCAGAGGTGGTAGAGCCGAGCTTGCTTAAAGAAGTGGAAGTAGAGCGTGATGCGACTATTCGACGAGCTCCTACCCGCATCCTTGGGTCAGAGACTAGGAAATTGAGGAATCGAGAGGTTCAACTAGTCAAAGTACAATGGGGAGAAGACGAGAGCAACGCAACTTGGGAAACAGAAGCGAAGATGCGTTCATTGTACCCGTTCCTTTTTGAGGGTATGTCTTTTAACTTCTCCTTTATCGTTTGTCTAGTACTTATCTTATCTTTAGTATGTCCTCTCATTTGTACCTTTGACCTTTAGATAGGGCAAAACCTATGATTGAAACATGTGTTTGAGACATGTTATGTTTGATGGATGCATGTGGATGCAAGTGGTTGCTAGTGGTTGCTCGTGGATGCATATATACACACTCTAGGCACTAGATCGGCTCAATCACTTCATATTGCATATTGCATAAAATTGTGTGTAGGAAGCTATATTTATGGATGTATAATGATTGTGTTATCATATGGATGATGCATTTTGGTGAATGATTGTGCACTCATGTAGATATTGTATGTGTCGATAGGGTTCTTTCGCATACATAATGGATGCATGGCACTATCATGGTTTGCATATATTCATACATTAGATAGGGAACATATACACACACTTTTTGCATATGCTCATACATCATTAGAAATTTTGATTTAAGGACAATGGATGCTCGTGATTGATGGATTGAGTAGATGGTTGTTTGGATGGTAGGATATGCATTCTCCTTAGCTTAGAGATTTCGGGGACGAAATCCTTTAAGGAGGGGAGAATGTAACACCCCGTATTTCAGTTAATGCTAAAATTCACTAATTGCAGAATAAATAATCTCAAATGTGAGAATTGGGGGAAACGGGCTACGTCATTGCGTTCGTCTCGGAAAAATACGCAGAATAGAGTCCGAAATTTTGTAAATTGGAGTCCGTATGGCCCAGTTATGGCCCAATGAAGTTTGCAGAAAATTTAAAGTTAAAAACAGATTTAAAATTCAAATTCAGATTTAGAAAATAGAACTAGCGGGGCAGGCGGGAAGGTTCCCGCCCTAGCCATGTCGACAGGGCTGTCGACAGGCCTGTCGACCTGGAGGTCGACTGCCCTGTCGACTTGCCTGTCGACGCAGGGTGTCGAGCCAGATTGCCTGGGTGCACCAGGTTTGGTTTTCTGGCTAGGGCTGGGCTGTGTTCTAGAGACTTCCTAAATCTGACGGACCTAATCTAGCCTAGGGTTAATCCTATGGTCTAAAACACACCCTAATCCTATAAATATACCCTAATGCAAGCCTAATCCATACTAAAAATAGAAATGATGGCATCATGCCGCCGAAATCAAACTTAGGAGGAGCCTCCACTAGTTTATGAAGGAAATTGCAAGCTAATCAACCTCTAATCATCATCTCCTTCAAATATTGCAACTAGTTCTACTTCATAAGTTTGCTAATCTTGGTTTTGGTGAGTTCCTATGCCTTTAGCAAGTAATTGCTAAACTAATTAGGATAGGATATTAGGAGGCTATGGATGTAAATGTGGATTATGCAAGTTGTGGTTGTCATATGTTATAAGTTCATATGTAAACTTGCCTCTTTTTATGATATGATGTGTCATGTAAGTTCATATGCAAGTTTTATGCAAGTTTATATGCAAGATCATATGCAAGTTAGTCTCTTTCTATGATGTGCATAACATATGCAAGTTTGCCTTTGTGATATGACATGGTATGCAAGTTTATATGCAAGTTTTATGCAAGTTCATATGCAAGTTCATATGCGAGTTTTATGCAAGTTCATATGCAAGTTTTATGCAAGTTTATATGCAAGATTCATGTGCAAGTTAGCCTCTTTCTATGATGTGCATAACATATGTAAGTTTGCCTTTGTGATATGACATGGTATGCAAGTTTATATGCAAGTTTTATGCAAGTTCATATGCAAGTTCATATGCGAGTTTTATGCAAGTTTATATGCAAGTTCATATGCAAGTTTTATGCAAGTTTATATGCAAGTTCATATGCAAGTTTCATGCAAGTCATATGCAAGTTCATATGCAAGTTTTATGCAAGTTTATATGCAAGTTCATATGCAAGTTTGTCTCTTTTTATGATGTGCATAACATATGCAAAGTTGTCCCTATGAATGACGTGTTATGTAAACGAATTACGTGGGAAACGATGGGGTTAATATGCATGATTATAAAAAGGTGTAAAGTTGTTATGATTAAGCATAACATAAAATGAATGGACATAATTGGGAATTTACCTATTAAGTTAGGTCTACCCACATTATGGAGTTGGGAATTTACCTATTAAGTTAGGTCTACCCATACTATGGAATTGGGAATTTACCTATTGAGTTAGGTCTACCCATATTCTTAAAAATGTGTAATTAATTAGGGATAATTAATTATGGGGGTGATTAATTAGGTATAATTAATCAACTAAGACACGAGGTTGGACCCTTTTGTAGTGGAAGTCTGCCCGGAACCGACCGGCCATCCAGCGACTACAAATGATTGGCCCAATGTGAGAGGTCTTAGTCATAAATTAAATACGTGATTAAAGTAAAGACACGAGGTTAGACCCTTTTTATGACAGAAGTCTGCCCGGAACCAACCGGCATATCCAGCGGTCATAAAAAGATGGTCTAATGTGAGAGGTCTTTATGAGGTCATGATCTTAATTAATAAATTAAGAAACACTTAACCATATTAGCATGTAGAGGGACATGAGGGGTTAAGTGGGTGCCTTGGGTGGCATGAGGAAATCTAGTGGTTGCCTTGGGTGGCAATAGAAAATACGATTAGAATACTTAACCAAAGTGGAACATGTAATTAAAACATGATTAAAGGGTTAAGTGGTATACACTAGAAATGACAAGCTTAGGTGGGTAGCTTGTGGGGGCCCATTTCAACCAATATCCCAAACTTATCTTAGTGGGCTCGACTCTAGTCGAGTGACAGGACACGCATATTGGGCTTGACTATAAGAGGCCAAACGGGGTAGCGGTGGCAACGCGAGTCCAACGGGTTTCATATGCGTGTGTGGACCCCGGGCTGGTAGGTAAGACGTTGTTGCATCGTGTAGATATAACCCGTGCACCATTTGTTGTATCGGGCTAGCCACTTTGGGGAATGATACACCCCATTGTGGGGCCAGCACGGATATCTACGGTAGGGAGCCGATCACTTGGGAGTAGTGGGTACACCTAGTGGAGATAGGGGCAGACGACACCTATGTAGTGAGCTAGGGGTACACGAAACTACTGGGTAAATTTTCTAAGTCCTTGGAAGGGATCAACCTTTAAGTAGGAATGACTGGTGTGGTGCAGTGTAGTAATTATCCTTGGGTGGGTAAATGCGTCTTTATCGTTATCTTAGTTCACTCTAAGTCTGATTGGCTACTGAGTGTAGTCATTTATCCCCAGTCACACCGTACCAAGTTATATCATATCCTTATTACTTTAATGATTACATTGTTAAAGTTATAGGACTCGCTCAGACTTATGTCTGACCCCGTTGTTTTTATCTTTTTCCCAACCCTCAGGTTCTCAGAGTGGGCCCAGCACGAGTGGGCTTTGATCAGGCTGCTTTTATTTCTCTCTTGGAGCTTGGACCCTAGATGTAGAGCTCAGTTTACCCTTTTCTTTTATGGCTATCAGTTCATGTATTGGGATTATGTATTTTTATTTAGCAGGATGGATATTTGTACTTGACTTCTATTATGGTTTTGTGATGTAACCAGACATGTTTTATTTTCCGCTGCAATTGAAATGGTGTTTTAAATTTTCAAAGTATTACTTATATCTGTCTTGCTGTAATTACTCTGTTCTATATTCACTCAAATACTCCACCGATGTTATGGCATTCCCTTAGAGAGTGATCGTAGCGGGCGTGGGGTGTTACAGTGCCAGGCATAAATAGAACAAAATATCCTGAATAAAATCATTGGTGGGGGCACGCACCCCACAAAACAAGCTTGCCTGTTCTAGGCAGTTAAACTCTCGGGCGGTGCATGAGCCCTTCCATCTCCTCCCAGCGCATGAGCATCACCTACTGGTATGTTGAATCGCTACGCCATTTTCATTGTTGTCGTAGCATCCAGGCGCGACGGTACCGAGTCCGTCGGATTTTCCAAGATAATAACATCGTGTAACATATCCGGGGCCACTAGGCCCGCCGGGCATCTTCATTCATAATGTCCACATTCTCAACCTCTTCACGTATGACCGGAGAAAGTAGCCTCTCAAGTTGTTCCCCGTGATTAGGCGCTTCGGGTGAACTGGCCGATTGAGAAGGAATGGGCTCTTCGGTAGTCTCAGGCTCGCAGGCACTCGAGCTACCACTATTGGTAGAATCAGATGAATGTGACGATGATGGGGAAGCCTCGACTTCCAGGAATTTTCTCGTCTTTGATCTTGTTTGCATGTTCAACTATACTTTAAGACACTAGTGTTAGACGTCGCATTGGAATAACTTGTACCCCTCGTGTTGCTAAAAGCTAACATGTGTGTATGGTATCATGCAAGATTAAGATATGCATAGGAAAGTAAAACAGTCCAACAGTTCGGTCACTGTTCGAGTATATGCTATATCCTATGTGGAAAGGTCATAATGTATACATAGCCACAATACTTTGGCGACATGGAGGATCCGAAGGCACAAAAGCTTGAACCCACTAGGGGGTTCGAATGCTCGAACCTCGGCAAGGTTCGAATGTTGAACCTCTGCAGGTTCGAGCGTCCGAACCTCCTCCGAGTTCGAAGCTCCACTCCGTGCTCCAGCGCCTCCCTCTCCTCCGCACGTGCCTCCAAAAAACCATTCGAGGCCCACCTAATTCGAAGCTCAAAGATTTTCTATGGCGGTCGAGGCAAGAAAGTAAGCAGAAGGAAAAAAGTGAAGGGGGGAGCTATTTATAATAAAAGGAAATAGTTCCTTCGCATTCCCGAAGGATTCGAGCTGCTAGGTTCGAAATTTCGAACCAGCGGGCTTCGAAAATTCGAACCTCGAGGCTTTGAAATTTTGAATCTGCAGGTCATGAAATCTCGAGCCTTGGCAGGTCGAACCCCCCGTGGTTCGAAATTTTGAACCTAAAAAAAAGAAAAAAGGGAGAGAAAGAACCGAACCCCCCGGGTTCGAAACTTCACGCCACGCGCTCATGTACATGTATTCCCCACGCACAATGATCTCGCGGACACGCGAGGCAACGCCTTGCGAATACTTAGCAACGTGAGCATAGCACCACGCCAACAACAGCTCGCTCGCCACTATGCAACGAACAAGCTTGTCGATCAACATGTTTTTTTCTCTAAACTACAGGATAAACCAGCAACTCAATTACCACTTCACCCAATCCAAAGAACATCATGTCAACATAAGACGTACTTTGAGGGAAAAATGTTAACCAGATTTTTGGTCCAGTTCCCAAAAGTACACAAGACACGCTCGATTCAACGCATCGCGTGTAACTAAGGACGGAAGAGACGCATAAGAGCAAAGGAAACAGGATGAAGAGGGATCATTCCAGCAGAGACCTCACGGCACCCCAAACTCCCCTTCACGCAGCCTTCGAGGTGTGGAACCTCGCATCCTCGAGGTGCGAAATCTCGCACCCTCCAGGTGCGTGATCTCACAACCTCGAGGTGTGAGATCTCGACCCCTCGAGTTACGAGATCTCGTAACCTCGAGGTGCGAGATCTCGACCCCTCGAGTTGCGACATCCCGCACCCTCGAGGTGCGACATCCCGCACCCTCGAGATGCGACATTTTGCACCCTCGAGGTGCGAAATTTCGCACCTACGAGGTGCGAAAATTCATGCCTTGGGTCCAGGTGAAAATTTCTAGTACGTGCAGGCTCCAGGTGCGAATTTCTGCATGTGGTCCCCTATTTCTACCTACTCCTACCTTACCCCTACCTACTCCTTTCCTATAAATACCCCATGACTTCACACTTCAAAGGGGTTGGAATTTGAGACCTTGGGACCTCTAGAGTGCTCCGTTAATGGCATCTCCCATTTGAGGAAGAAGAAGAAAAAAAGTGTCCCTTTCTTGAGATATTTAATATATGATGATTATGACATCATATATAAGGATGATGACATCATGCCTTAGAGGTGACATTATATAGCCCTAAGGATGACATCATATGGCTTAATTATGACATCATCTAGCATAAAGATGAATGTAATGAATGTAATGAGATGTCATGAGAGGGTCTTAACCTTGTAACTTTTTGTGATTAATAATATTCCAACAATGCTTCAAAGTGGACGTAGGCCCCTCACGAGGCCGAACCACTATAAATTTCTTAGGTTATTTACTGCTTTTCTACTCTTGTCTGTGTGACAAAGTTAACTATTCCTAGTAATTGGAATCTTTGGTGTTTACGACATTTTTTGCCATCAATAAGTACTAGTTGAGAAATTGGTAGCAAATGGCCTGTAAATCAATTGTTTTATAAATGTTGATACACATCAAATGAATCAAAAAAAATGAAGTTATAAAATTTATTTTTATAACTGAAAATAAATTTTATAAATGAAAATAGATTTTGAAATCTATTATTTTGAATAAAGGTTTAATAAAAGGAGATTATATTTATTATTGATTATTTAAGTTTATAAATAATTATAAAATGATTTTGTAACATAAATTCTTATGTTAATAAGAATTTTAGCAAATGAGCAAAAATTAATGTAATGGTTAAGAGTTGAATTTATTGTTGCTAAGAAACAATTAAATGAAATTATTTAAATTAATTATATTATTAATTGATTTAAAGGAAGGACTAATTAGATTTGGTAAAAAGGATTTGAAATTGGATTTGGTAAAAAGAGTTAGTAATAGGATTTGTAATAAAAATCTGGTTTATAAAACAAACTATTTAAATAAGTTGAAAGTTAAAAGGTGGTGTTTAGTAAGCAATTATTAAAATCGACGAATTAAGTAATATGGTTATATTTAAAAAGGAGACTGCCAAAAAGATAGGAAGAGTTATAAAACTATATTTATAATAAAATAGTTAAATGGAATGTGTTTTCAGATTAGAATCAATATTGGTTTTTAAATTACAACTCATATCTATCTTAAGATAAGAATGTTGTTGATCATGGTTTGAGAGGTAATTAAAATACCCCAACTTGAATGACTTCAGGATTATTTGAGGATGATATTAGTTGGAAATAGTTTATTATTCCCATAAGAGCAATAATAGTGCAACGTTGGTTGAATGTGTTGATTCATGAGATTTTTTATTCACGACAACGAAGAAAATGAAGATCGATTAAAGAGCTACTTCATATATATATATATATATATATATGTGTGTGTGTGTGTGTGTGTGTGTGTTTAATTTGTTAGATTTGCATTAAGATATATCCTCATTTTATATAACACAAATACACAAATCAAGGAAATATATATATGTGTGTGTGTGTGTGTGTGTGTGTATATATATATGTAAATGGCCAAATACAGCCATTACTGGGGATTCTACCCTGGACCAGTCGACTGGTTCAAATGCTACCAGTCGACTAGTAGGGCACTAAAACCCCAGTAATGGCTATTTTCATCCGTTTTTCAAATATATATATATATATATATATATATATGTATGTATGTATGTATGATTCGTATTTTCTACCAGTTGACTGGTGATTTTTATACCAGTTGAATGACCCGATAGTAACAACCATATTTATGAAAGGTCATGATCTTTCATGAAGAGATTCCTCTTCATTTCTAATAGAAATGGTTGCTTCTCTTCGCTGAAACTCTTCATGAAAGTTGACTACTCTTCAACCATTATATATACATCAAAAACATGTTTTACAAATCATCGAATCTTCTTATATTTTTTGATCTTAAACTTTATGCTCTCTTGAATTCTGAAAGCTTACTCAAACATTCAAATTCCTTTTGAATCTATGAATATATTTCATATATCTTAATTCATAAGCAATATACTTTCTTCAATTCTTCACACACACACACACACACATTGTATACTTGATGATAAGATCACAGGAAAGGTGTACTAAAACCATTTCCTATTCAGTGTTATTCAAGAGCAAAATCAAAGTCAAACTCTTGTTGTATATATGAAAGTCCTATTTGGTTGATCAAGCAGAGAAAATCCTATTCGGTTTCTCAGGTACGTTGTGAACCTATTCCTCCGGGTGAAGAGAGGGTATTGATAGTTAAATTACAGAAGGAGTCTGGTACTGGACGTTGGACAGTGCTCCGAACTCGTATGAAAATTCATGGTGTCATTTTTATTTAATATATTACCAATGTGTGATATCATATATTAGTTATTATTTACTTGCATAACTATTGCATTAGACAAATTAGATTATCATATACAATTCCGCATATTCCATATATGATCCTACTCTAGGTCACTTGACAACTTGACTTTTCATTTGGTATCAAAGCAGGACATCATTTAACCTTACAACCATTATTTAATATTCAGTTAATATGGAAAATAACACTAGCACTAACACAAACATTGGATTCACAGAAGGTCAATCTACCGCACAACCGCCTTTTTCAATGGCATAAACTATAGTTATTGGGCTACACGTATGAGAATTTATATGCATGCTAATGGCTTTGATGCTTGGAATATCACTCAAAAAGAATATGCATAACCTACTACAAATTATAATGAATCGTCAACTAATGAAAAAGCAGAAGCTACCGTTAATGCTAAAGCCATGAATATGCTGCATTGTGCCTTGGATAGAAATGAGTTAACCAAGTTTGTATGTGCAATACTGCATATGAAATTTGGCGAACACTCAAAGTCACACATAAAGGAACTAGGAAGGTTAAACAAAGCAAGATATCCATGCTCAAAAATCACTTTCAGAATTTTGAGATGAATGAAAATGAATTTATCAATAATATGTATTCACGATTTCAAAACATTTATCATTCATTACTGGGCTTAGGTGAAAAATATACTAATTTTGATATAGTATCGAAAATCCTAAATTCTTTGACGGATGAATAGGAAAGAAAAGCTTTGGCTATCAAAGAAGCTAGTGATCTTTCAACTATGAAACCCAAAGAATTAATAGGAAACATGATGTCATATGAAGCGAATCTGCAGGCTAAAAAGGCACATGCTCAAGATTAAAAGAATCTAGCTTTCCATGTAGAAAAAGGTGAATTATATTCAGATGGAGAGGACATAACTTTCATTGCCAAAAATTTCTAAAACATAAGAAAGGAAACAAGAAAGATATGAAGAAGAATTCTATAAAAGAAAGTAATAAGGCAAATTCATCCTCAGTTGAATGCTATAATTGTCACAAAATGTGGCAATATCAAGTAAATTGTAAATATTTAAAGAAAAATCGCAATAAAAAGGAGAAATCCAAGAGGTGAGCTTTCTCAGTGACTTGGGATGATTCAGATTCTTCAGCATCTGAAAGTGATAGTGAAAGTGATAATGAAAAGGCAAATATGTGCTTTATGGAAAAGGAAACTGAGGTCCCACTCAAAAATAGAGGAAAATCGATGCTCGACAATGGTTGCTCGAAACATATGACAGGATACAAGGAAATATGTTGAATGCGTTTTGTGGTTCACTTGCCATGTCTACCGATCCGGTAAAAGGCCAATTTCTCCAATAAATTGCACTTTGTGTTTTGTGTCTTGTACTTCAAAAAACTATCTCTATGTTGTGTGATCATTATCTATTTTCTTATGTTCTCTCTATTATGCTTGATTATTGCTTTATCATGTTACATATTCTTTTTAATCGTTGACAAAGGGGGAGAAAATATTATATATATATATATATATATATATATATATATGTATGTATGGATATAATATTCTACTAACATTTTGTTACAGAGAAGAAACAATGGTAAGTATATATTATATAAAAAGATGTTGCAGAGAAGCTTTATATTCAAGGGGGAGACAAATATATACAAGCAAACACTCAGGGAAAGAAAAATAAAATTTCTACAAGATTGCAAGAGGCTGTCATCAATCAAAAATTGGGAGAATGTTGATTCATGAGATTTTTGATTCATGATAACGAAGAAATGAACATCGATTGAAGAGTTAATTCATATATATATATGTGTGTGTGTGTGTGTGTGTGTGTGTATGCATGCGCGCGTGTGTGTTTATTGTATTAGAATCATGTTAAAATCTATCCTCATTTTATATAACACAAATACACAAAACATATAAATTTATATATATATATATATATATATATGTGTGTGTGTGTGTGTGTGTGTGTGCGTGTGTGTTTTTTTGTGTGTGTAATACCCCAAATTTTTACAACACTAAAAGAGGATAAATTAAATAATAATTTATTTAATATTCAGAATTAAGGAAAAAGGACTGCACCATTGCATCCTTCTCGAAATTCTGGTCAAGATAGACATTTGGTTTGCATGAAACGGACACCGTATGAAGAAGTTATGTGGGTTTTAAGTTTGTAGAAACGCAGAGAGAACATATATACATATATGAGTCATGTATGAGTCAGACCCTATCCAGAACAGTTCGAAAATCAAAAATTCGTCAAGGCGGCAAATTTCCCGCTCTAGGGGTTCGACCCCACCCCAAGAGGGGTGTCGACACCAGGGTCGACGCCCCTTAAGGGGTGTTGACCTATGGGTCGACCCATCCATAGGGTTGTCGACACCCGTAAGGATGAGGTGGCAATCGGTTTCAGAGGGTTCTGCAGCTATATATACATGTCTAATTCTCCTATTTCTTCATTGGAAATCATGGGAGCCAAATGCTACCGGTGTGCGAACTGAGATGGATCCGTTTTCTCCCAACAACTATTAGTTTTGCAAATCAAATTCTATGATTCAAGCGTAGATTCAACACCAACTTCTTTTCTATCATCTTGACAATCTAAACACAGTGAGTTGGTTATTTTTAGGTTTAAATAAATAAAAGTAAATTGTGAAAGACTGTGAATTGGATATATTGTAAACTATGAATCCATGCTATTGTTAAACCTTATACTATTTCATGATAGATCTATTTCTCTAGATCTAATGCAATTGTGGTTATTCAATTATATTGCCTATGTGGTTCTTGACTTGTAACTATATTGTGGTGAATGTAAATCTGTTAATTTAGACAGTTGCAACATTGGTTACATCTAATTCTTTATGTAAATCACCTTTCACCTGTCATATAGCAATCAACTTAGATATGTTGTAAATTGGACATGTGAATCGATATTTAGATCTTAACATGTTATTATGTCATTCTAATGGTGTTAGATCTATTTTAACCTTTGGATCTGAATTATGTGATCTAATTTATCACCTTGTGTTTATCATGTTAGATCTAAACCAATTGGACATCTAAACTGCTAATTTAGATCTCACTATGCTTATTGAGACATCATAGTTATGTTAGAATCAATTGACTACCACAAGTTCACCAGTTTTATGTCCACCTTGTTTTGATGTTAATTACATGTCCATGTTAGTATGTATGTTCACCTTATCAACATGATAGTATATGCCTATGCCAAGTTATGTTAAACAATCACTTTTGTTACACTCCTATTATTTTCCCCTTTTTCTCGTTTATGGCTAGGTTGTTATCTAGCCTAGGCATGCTGCAAATTTTATGAGGGCACTAGTTAAGGTATGGAGGAATAAGGGTTAATAATGGCATAATTGGATATGAACATTTTTGGACATATAATTCAAATAACTGGGTTGAGTGGGCATTAACACCTATAAAGGGAAAGGTTTAATTAATTGATTAATTAATTAATAATGGAATGTCTAGTAATTACAATTAGGAATTGTAATTGTACTTATGACATGAGTTTAGGTTGCATTAGTAGTGGAAGTCTGCCCGGACCCGACTGGCATATCCAGCAGCCACTGATGTTGAACCTAATGTGGGAGGTCTAAGTTCACAAATACGAATCGGGATATGACACAAGGTTAGGCCCAACTGTGGAACAAGTCTGCCCAAACCCGACCGACATATCCAGCATCCACACGTTGTAGGCCTAATGTGGGAGGTCAAGCCCATTATGAACCATAAATGGACATGGTAATGAATTGGACTACTTAACCAAATCTAATCCATAGGTTTTGTATGATTGCGAACTAAAGTTAGGGTTAAGTTAATTGATTGGGTAGTGGATGGGTTAAGCAAATCTAAAGGGGGTGGGTAATATTTACATATAGGCCCACAACTTAACCCGATAAGGTTATTTAATTAAAGACACCTAGTGGTATACATAACCGGAGGAAATAATAGAGTTATGTAATTAAAGACACCTTTTAGGGTAAGCATAACTGGTATAGGGATATGTAATTAAAGACACCTAATGGTATACATAGTCAGTGAAAACCTAGTGGGGGATATAAGACAAAGGGGAGAACTTGTATCATATTGTGTGGGACCTATTTCAGTCAGTAACCCGGAGTAGGTATCAAATAAAAGTACTTCGTACTAGGCGGAGAGGGGACACATTTACTGACAGATTGTAAGAGATCCAAACGTAGAGGATGGTGTAGGCGGCGCAAACCGACCAGGCCATGTGTGTGCATGAGCCGGGCAGAGGGGGGATTAGACGATTGTGACACCTGTAGATATTGGGTTGTGCATATCAATGAGGGGTTGCCACTTTAGGACGTGATACATCCTACCGTGGGGCTGGCACAAAGTATCTACGGACCAGGGAGCCAATCGATTAGGGTAGTGGTTAGGGTACACTGGGACGTATGCCCTAAGTCTACCAACTTATAGTGGAAGAGATCATCTCATTCTAGTTATACTGGTAATAGTGCAGAGTAGTCATTAGAAAAGTGTACACACCTTATCCTGTCTACCTTGTCACACCTGCCATTTATGTAATGGTCTCCCTTATTCATTTTATATGCCTGTCATGCTACTTTTATTTATTTACTGGCTAAAAGTAACTAGACTCGCCAGATTTTATGTCTGACCCTTTTTTCTCCTTCTTTCTTCCGTTCCCCCTCCAGATTCTCAGGGAGGAAACACTCGGGCTTGGTCGGGACTCAGATATTATCTTGTTAGGAGCTACTTCTGAAGTATGGCTTAAGTTCTTGTCTCTGCTATGGCTTAACTCTTTTATTTGGGGAATTATGCTTTTTGTATACTTATGTACTCTGACTCTGATGGTGCAAGATATAAGTTATTTTATTGCAATGGTTTTTGTGACTTATGGCATTATGGACCACGGCATTTTGATTTATGCTTGAAATAAAAATTTAAATTTCCGCTGCTATCTTATTTATTTCTATCTGTGTTTGTTTACCTATAACGCTTCACGAAACTTAATGCATTCCCTTAGTGAGTGACATTAACGAACGTGGGGTGTCACACTTGGTATTAGAGCTGAAGGTTACCAGATTGGATAAAGTTTTTGAAAATTATTTTCAAAAAGATTTTAAAAGAAAGCATTTTCAAAAAGAAAACTCTGTTTTGAAAAAAACCATTCACCCAAAAGCCATATGCAGTATCCTTCGGTCCTTTATCTAAATTTCTTCCTTTTCCTTTTTCAACATGTCTGGGGAATAAAACATTCCTAATATCCCAGAGGGCACCACAATACCCGGATGGTTCCATAGGTATTTGGAGGCCAAGCCGCCTGCCGAAGGCCAAGGAAACGTTCCTCCCCCAGCTGCACTAGTCATTCCTCCTCCTTCTTCCCCTCCAAGAGCAGACAACTTCGCCAAGATCTGCAAGGACTTCCGTGCTATGGGAGGGAAGCCATTTCATGGGAATGATACATTCGTAGAAGCTCGGAATTGGCTCAAGAAGACCAAGGACTTATTCATAATCTTTGAAGTAGAGGATAGAAGGAAGGTTCAGTTAGTCGCCTGGCTACTAAAGGACGAAGCCTCATTTTGGTGGGAGGTCACCCATGTCGGACGTCCGGTGGAAACTTGGGAAGATTTTAGAAAGAGTTTCGAAATGAAATTTCTTTCCCAAGCCAATAGAAGCATGCAGATGGAGAGATTCCTAGCACTCAAACAAGGAAACTTGTCTGTAAAGGAGTATGTGAATAAATTCAACTAGCTAGCAAGGTTCGGTTTATAGATGGTGGATACGCCGCACAAAAGGGCTTTGAGTTTGCTAAAGGGTTGAATGAGCCTCTGCATGGGTTAGCCATGTCCCATATTTAAATGGGGGCCACTTTCAAAAAGCTTGTCGATATGTCCCTAATGCATGAGGAAGACAAGGGAGAAAAGAAGGCTGATGAGACATTGCAAAATAGGAAGGTGTGGCCCAAGAAGGGGCAGCAACAACAATAGAAGAAAGGAGGCAAAAATGATAAAGGCAAGAATAAGAGAAAATGTCACAATTGTGGGAAGGAAGGTCACCTAAATAAAGACTGTAAGCGAAGGAAGAACTCTTGCTACCACTATGTAGAGGTAGGACATTTTGCTAGAGAGTGCCCAAAGAAACAGGGATCACAGGGACAGGGTCAAAGGACATGGACTTCTAGAGGGCAGGAGCATGCTCTCGTGATCAGTGCTCCTGATAAAGGTAGAAAATTTTCTGTGGAAGTTTTAATTTCTCTTTCAAACCACCCTATTAGAACACTTTTTGATTTTGGTGCCTCACATTCATTTATATCAAGTTCTGTAGTTGAATCTTTGCGCTCAATTACTAGTATGGTAGTGGATCCCGTAGTTTCAAATCCCATTAGTGGTTTGGCTCATTTATCTTTGATTTGTCGGGGTTTGAAAATATCTGTGTTAGGCGTCGAGTTTGAATGCAATGCGTATATGCTCGGGTTTATGGGCTATGGGTTGATTCTAGGAATGGAATAGCTTACCACGTATGGTGCCATTCTGAATTGTGAGAAGAGAGTTATTAGGCTTCTGACTTGTCATGAGAGGACCCTTGAGATTTCTTGTGACCCATAAGGGTCGGTTATGCTTAGTTTCCTAGAGCCTCTTGATGAATCTATCGATGATCTGCAATCTTTTCCAGTAGTTCAAGATTATTCCGATGTTTTTGATGAGGTTCGGGTTTACCTCCGAGGCGCGAAATCGACTTTCTTATATATTTAGTGGACAATGCAAAGCCAGTTGCATTGCCAGTGCGCCACATGGCTCCAAGAGAAAGGAGGGAGCTAAGTAAGCAAGTAGGGGAGCTACTTGAGAAGGGGTTTATCATACGAAGCATATCTGAATGGGGTTCTCTAGTAGTATTCGTGACTATGGCGGACGGTTCGCTTCATTTGTGTGTTGACTATAGAGAGCTGAATAAACTCACTAAGAAGAATAGGCACCCGCTTCCAAGGATTGATGATTTATTTGATCATCTTGTTGGTGCCTCGGTATTTTCCTAGTTAGACTTGGCCACGGGGTTCATCAGTTGAGGGTGGTTGAGGACATCATAGATAAGGCTGCTTTTAGGACTCCGGACAGTTTCTTTGAATGGCTAGTAATGCCTTTTGGGCTGACGAATGCACACGCCTATTTTGTCAATCTGATGAGCAGGATGTTTCGGGAGTTCCTAAATAAATTTGTTGTAGTATTTGTTGATGATATTTTGATCTTCTCCAAAAGTGAAGAAGAGCATGCCCAACATTTGAGAGAAATTTTGAAAACTCTTCGTGACCATCAGCTTAAAGCAAAATTCTCCAAATGCCATTTTTGGAGGAAAGAGGTGAGACTTTTTGGGCATATAGTCTCCAAAGAACGGATAGCTGTAGATCACGCGAAGGTGGTTGCAGTGCAAGATTGGTAGATTCCTAAAAATGCAACCGAGGTGAGAAGTTTTCTTGAGTTGGCAGGTTACGATAGGAAGTTCATTAAGGACTTTGCAAAGATATCAGGCCCACTCACCAGGCCGACGAAGAAGAACTTGGCATCTTGTGGGATATAGACTGTGACATTGCTTTCAAACGACTGAAGAGGGCTCTGACAACAGCCCCAGTCTTGACCTTGCCTGACGGGAGTAAGGTGTTTACCCTTTACACTGATGCGTGTGGTACAGGGCTTGGTGTGGTTCTAATGCAAGAAGGGAAAGTAATGTGTTATGGGGTAGACAGTTGAGAGTTCATGCAAAGAACTACCCCACCCATGATCTAGAGCTAGCTGCCATAGTATTTGCGTTAAAGACGTGGCGTCATTATTTACTTGGAGAGAAGTTCGAGTTGTACACCGATCATAAATCTCTCAAGTATCTGTTCTCGCAGAAGGATCTCAATTTAAGGCAACAACGGTGGATGGATTTTCTAGCTTCTTATGATTTCGAGATTGTTTATACCCCTGGCAAGGGTAATGTGGTGGCAGACGCACTAAGTAGACATAGGATGGTTGTGAGTCCTCTGTTTGTGGAAAGAAAGAACTTAGAATTCATATCATCTTTTGATTTTAGGACCTCCATTGAGATTTTTCCTGATTTGTTTGCATCCTTGGAGATATGACCAACTCTTATGGACCAAATAGGAGCTTCTCAACAAGGTGACCCATAAATTCTAGACATCATGGATAATCTCGGAAGAGGGGAGACTTCCAGTCACCTCAGTAGATATGCCATAGATGAAAAAGGGGTGGTTGCGATGAGATGGAAGGCTTTGTGTTCCTCAAACTGGAAGCTTGATAAAGGCAGACCTAGAAGAAGCCCACCATTCTAAGATGACCATTCATCCAGGCGGTGATAAGACGTACAAGGACATGAAGAGGGTTTTCTTTTGGGATAGGATGAAGAAAGATGTGGCCAAATTTGTTTCTCAATGTTTAGTTTGCCAGCAAGTCAAAGCTGAGCAAAATAAGCCTAGTGGATTACTTCATCCGTTGGAGGTTCCGCAGTAGAAATGGGAGAGAGTCTTTATGGATTTCATAAATGGTTTGCCTAGATCGAAGAAGGGAAACACCAGTATCTGGGTCATGGTAGATAGACTCACTAAGAGCCCTCACTTTATTGAAGTTAAGAGTAAGAGGACGACATCATGGTTGGCAGCAATTTATGTGCGTGAGATAGTTCGTCTTCACGGAGTAACTTCCAGCATCATGAGCAATCGTGACCCTATCTTTACTAGCGAATTTTGGAGGAGCTTGCAAGAAGCATTAGGTACACAGTTGTGTTTGAGCACCGCTTATCATCCTCAGACCGATGGACAGACGGAGAGGTTGAACAGGATTCTTGAAGATCTTTTGAGGCAGTGTATCCTAGACTTCGGAGGGACTTGGGAAGAGCATCTTCCTTTAGAGTTTGCCTATAATAACAGTTATCAAGCTAGCATCAACATGGCACCCTTCGAAGCATTGTACGGGTGACCACATAGATCACCAACTTGTTAGTAGGAACCTACAGAAAGATTATTACTTGGACCAGATATGGTTAGGGAAACATCCGAAAAGATTGACCTTATTCAACGGCGGATGAAGACAACTCAAGATAGGCAGAAATCCTATGCAAAAAAGAGAAGTACTGACATCGAATTCGAAGTGGGAGACTTAGTTTTTATCAAAGTGTCAACCCTGGGGAATGTGGTTCGCTTCAGATCAGTAGGGAAGTTGGCACCTAGGTTTGTGGGACCATTTCCCATAACCAAGAGGATTGGCCAAATGGTCTACAGAGTAAAGTTCCCAGAAAATGTATCTGGTGTTCATGATGTTTTCCATGTTCCTCATCTGTAGAAGTGCTTGCATGACACCACAGAGGTTGTTGAAACGAGTGTGTTGGAAGAAGTCAAAGTGGAACGGGAGGCGACAGTCAGGCGAGTCCCTACCCGTATTCTGGGATCAGAAGTTATGTAATAAAGAGAACAAGTTTCTAAAGGTTCAATGGGGAGATAACCCAAAGGATGCAACTTAGGAAACCGAAGGCAAGATTCGTGCTTCATACCCTTTCCTTTTCGAGGGTATGTTCTTAACACCTTTTTCCAAAGTTTTATCAGTGTTTGTTTCTATCATTTGAGTATATCTTATCCATATTATTTTTCGACCTTTAGATAGGAATCCTATGGATGTAAACATGTGTTTGAAATGTGTTATGCTTGATGGATGCAAGTGGATGCAAGTGTTTTCTAGTGGTTGCCTGTGGACGCATATACACACACGTTAGGCACTAATATCGGCTCAATCACTTTCATACTGCATATGGATGTGTGTGCGTTTTCTTTTCTTTTATGGATGGAAATGGATGAATTAGCATATGGATGTTGCATTTGGATGAATGGGTGTGTGCACAAATACAGCTTACATGTTATAATAGGATTATTTGCATACATATTGGATTCATGGCACTAACATACATTGCATAAAGAAGGTCAACTGAATTAGTAGACCACTTGATTTTTCGCACTAGTGTTGGGACATAAACACACACCTTTACATATATTCATATAAGCATTAGAATCCTTTAAGGACAATAGATGTCAGTGGTTGTTGGATGATGGATGGTAGGATATGCATTCTTCTCAACTTAGAGATTTCGGGGATGAAGTCCTTTGAGTAGGGGAGAATGTAACACCCCGAATTTTTAACTACACTAAAAGAGGGTAAATTAAATAATAATTTATTTAATATTTAGAATTAAGGAAAATGAACTAATCCATTGCGTCTGTCTCGAAATTTTGGTAAAGATAGACATTTAGTTTGCGTGAAACGGACACCGTATGAAGAAGTTATGAGGGTTTTAAGTTTGTATAAGCGCAGAAAAAACATATATACACATATGAGTCACGTATGAGTCAGGCCCTATCCAGAACAATTCGAAAATCAAAAATTCATCAAGGCGGAAAATTTCCCGCTCTAGGGGGTCGACCCCCCTAGAGGGGTGTCGACACCGGGGTCGACCCCCCTTAAAGGGTGTTGACCTATGGGTCGACCCACCCACAGGGGTGTCGACACCCCTAGGGCTGAGGTAGCAATCGGTTTCAGAGGGTTCTGCAGCTATATATATGTGTCCAATTCTCCTATTTCTTCATTGGAAATCATTGGAGCCAAATGCTGCCGGTGTGCGAACTGAGATGGATCTGTTTTCTTCAAACAACTACCGGTTTTGCAAATCAAACTCTGAGATTCAAGCATAGATTCAACACCAACTTCTTTTCTATCATCTTGAAAATCCAAAGATAGTGAGTTGGTTATTTTTAGGTTTAGATAAATAAAAGTAAATTGTGAAAGACTGTGGATTGGATATGTTGTAAACTATGAGTCCATGTTATTGTTAAACCTTATACTATGTCATGATAGATCTATTTCTCTAGATCTAATGCAATTGTGGTTATTCTATTATATTTCCTATGTGGATCTTGACTTGTAACTATATTGTGGTGAATGTAAATCTGTTAATTTAGACAGTTGCAACATTGGTTAGATCTAATTCTTTATGTAAATCACCTTCCACCTGTCATATTGTGATCAACTTAGATATGTTGTAAATTGGACATGTGAATCCATATTTATTTCTAAACATGTTATTATGTCATCCTAATGGTGTTAGATCTATTTTAACCTTTGGATCTGAATTATGTGATCTAATTTATCACCTTGTGTTTATAATATTAGATCTAAACCAACTGGACATCTAAACTGCTAACTTAGATCTCACTATGCTTATTGAGACATCGTAGTTATGTTAGAATCAATCGAATGCCACAAGTTCACCAGTTTTATGTCCACCTTGTTATGGTTTAATTACATGTCCATGTTAGTATGTATGTTCACCTTATCACCATGATAGTAATTATACCCATTCCAAGTTATGTTAAACAATCACTTTTGTTACGCTCCTATTATTTTTTCCTTTGACTCGTTTATTGCTAGGCTGTTATCTAGCCTAGGCATGCTGCCAATTTTGTGAGGGCGCTAGTTAAGGAACGGGGGAAAAGGGTTAATAATGGCATAATTGGAATATGAACATTTTTGGACATATAATTCAAATAACTGGGTCGAGTGGGCATTAACACCTATAAAGGGAAAGTTTAATTAAATGATTAATTATTTGATTAATTAATAATGGAATGTCTAGTAATTACAATTAGGAATTGTAATTGTACTTACGACACGAGGTTAGGTTGCATTAGTGGAGGAAGTCTGCCCGGACCCGACCGGCATATCCAGCAGCCACTTATGTTGAACCTAATGCGGGAGGTCTAAGTACGCAAATACAAATCAGGCTATGACACGAAGTTAGGCCCAAATGTGGAATAAGTCTGCCTGGACCCGACCGGCATATCCAGTATCCACACGTTGTAGGCCTAATGTGGGAGGTCTAGCCCATTATGAACCATAAATGGACATGGTAATGAATTGGACTACTTAACCAAATCTAATCCATACGGATTGTATGATTGTGAACTAAGGTGAGGATTAAGTAAATTGATTGGATAGTAGATGGGTTAAGAAAATATGGAGGGGTGGGTAATATTTACATATAGGCCCACAACTTAACCCGATAAGGTTATGTAATTAAAGACACCTAGTGGTATACATAACCGGAGGAAATAATAGAGTTTTGTAATTAAAGACACCTTTTAGGGTAAGCATAACTGGTATAGGGCTATGTAATTAAAGACACCTAATGGTATACATAGTCAGTGAAAACCTAGTGGGGGATACAAGACAAAGGGGAGAGCTTTTATCATATTGTGTGGGACCCATTTCAGTTAGTAACCCGGAGTAGGTATCAAATAAAAGTACTCCATGCTAGGCGGAGAGGGGACACGCTTACTGACTGGTTGTAATATATCCAAATGTGGAGGACGGTGTGGACGGCGCAAACCGACCAGGCCATGTGCGTGCATGAGCCGGGCAGAGGGGGGTAAGACGACCGTGACACCTGTAGATATGGGGCTGTGCATATCAGTGAAGGGTTGCCACTTTAGGACGTGATACATCCTACCGTGGGGTCGTCATAAAGTATCTACGGAGTAGGGATCCGATCGATTAGGGTAGTGGTTAGGGTACATTTGGACATATGCCCTAAGTCTACCAACTTATAGTGGAATGGATCATCTCATTTTGGTTATACTAGTAATAGTGCAGAGTAATCATTAGAAAAGTGTACACAACTTATCCTGTCTACCTTGTCACACCTGCCATTTATGTAATGATCTCTCTTATCCACTTTATATGCATGTCATGCTATTTTATTTATTTACTGGCTAAAAGTAAATAGACTCACCAGACTTTATGTCTTACCTTTTGTTTCTCCTTCTTTCTCCCTCCCACCCCCCCCCCCCCCCCTCTCCAGGTTCTCAGGGAGGAAACACTCAGGCTTGGTCAAGACTCAGATATTATCTTGCTAGGAGCTACTTCTGAAGTATGGCTCAAGTTCTTGTCTCTGTTATGGCTTAACTCTTTTATTTGGGGAATCATGCTTTTTATATACTTATGTACTCTGATGGTGCAAGATAGAATTTATTTTATTGTGATGGTTTTTGCGACTTATGGTATTGTGGACCACGACATTATGATTTATGTTTGAAATAAAAATTTAAACTTCCGTTGCTATCTTATTTATATTTGACTTGTAATTATTCTGTGTCTGTTTACCTATAACGCTTCACGAAACTTAATGCATTCCCTTAGTGAGTGACATTAACGGATGTGGGGTGTCACAATATGTGTGTGTGTGTGTGTGTATGAATGGCTAAAAACAACCATTACTAGGGCTTCTGCTCTGGACTAATCGTCTGGTCCAAAAGCTACCAGTCAACTGGTAGGGTACTGAAACCCTAATAACGGCTATTTTCAAATATATATACGATTTATATTTTCTACCAGTTGACTGGTGATTTTTATACCAGTTGACTAAACCGATAGTAATAGACATATTTCTAAAAGGTCTCCATCTTTCATATAGAGATTCCTCTTCATTTCCAATAGAAATGATTTCTTCTCTCCACTCAAACTCTTCATGAAAGGTGACTACTCTTCAACCATTATACATACATCACAAACGTGATTTACCAATCACTGAATCTTCTTATATTTTCTGATCTTAAACTTTATACTCTCTTGCATTCTAAAAGCTTAATCAAACATTCAAATTGCTTTTGAATCTCTGAATATATTTCATATCTCTTAATTCATAAGCAATATACTTCCTTCAAATCATCACACAGACGTTGTTTACTTGAGGATAAGATTATAGAAGGGTGTACTCAAACTATTGGCTATTTAGTGTTATTTAAGAGCACAATCAAAGTCAACTTGTTGTGTTTGTGAAAGTCCTGTTTGGTTGCTCAGGCAGAGAAAATCTCATTCGGTTGCCCGGGTATGTTGTGAACTTGTTCCTCCGGGTGAAGAGAGGGTGTTAATAGTTTCATTCCAGAAGGAGTCTGGGACTAGACGTAGGATGGTGCTTCGAACCAGTATAAAAATTCCTGGTGTCATTTTTATTTACTGCATTCTGTGATATCTTATATTAGTTAATATTTACTTGCATAACTATTGTATAAGACAAGTTAGATTTCATGTACACTTCCGCATATTCCATATAAGATCCTACTCTAAGTCACTTGACAACTTGACTTTTCAGAAAGATTTGAAAAAATATAGAATTGAAACGAATGAAATTGAAATGAGATTTTCAAAGCGGAAAATGGATGGAATGGATTAGAAGGGGAATAATATGGGTTGATAATGGTTTAATTAAAGAATTGGAACCTAACTGGAGATTGGTTAAGTTTTTAAGTGTTAATCTGATGTTGATTTCAGTCTTCCGGGTTGATACTTAGGGAATTATTCGCTTACCAATTTCCGGTCAGAAACT
This sequence comes from Allium sativum, assembly GCA_030737875.1. Lineage (NCBI taxonomy): Eukaryota > Viridiplantae > Streptophyta > Magnoliopsida > Asparagales > Amaryllidaceae > Allium > Allium sativum. The sequence goes on from CM060921.1 coordinate 386,155,932, forward strand.
AATGAATGTGGATGTAATGAAAATAAAAAGGATTTGAGGATATAAAATAGTATTTCCTGGGTAACAAAAATAAAAGGCAATTTTATGAAAATATAACGATATTTTCAAGTTAAAAAGGAAGCGAAGAATTGAGTTTTGGAATACGTTATTCAAAAGGGCTAGGTGTTGGATTTTGTTTTCAAGCACTGAAATAAAAGAGATTTCGAAATGGTGTTATACGTGAAATTTGTAAAAAAAACAAAGTTAGGAATATATATATATATATATATATATGATTTATTTTTAAATAAAGAGTACTTATATTACAAATAACATAGTGCTTAAAAGGGGAAGAGCTGGCTACAAATATAAACTACAAACAAAACGAATACTATACAAATAGACACCTAAAACTAGCTCAACCCTAAAAAAAAACAAGACTAAAAAAATTACAATAAGGAGTAAACCATGCAGACACATCATATAACACTACTAGCAACCTTGCCTAATAGACAACTAAATACACAAAGGCACCAACGTCAAAGAAGGATATGGAAGCCATAAACCAAAAAAGGAGCTCCCAAACACTCCAATAAGTAATCTTTTAGGCCAATAGCTTCAAGGGCTCCAGGAGAAACTAAAAACACTAAAAACCATGCAAAAGACCAAATATCAAAGAGCCAAATGAACAACTCCAAACATCATCAGGTTCAGCAAAGGAATACAAACTTCAGAAACCAAATCCAACACAACTAGAGGAGGAAAACATAAACCCAGATATATTTACACCAAACTAAACCAAGAAAATAAGCCAACTTATCACAGGAAACAAAACAGCCCAGCAAAGCATAGAGAAGAACAACACTGAAAGTGAAATTCATTCTTTAGAAATGTCACCATTTAACACTCCACCAGGGGAACCACTTTCCTCTCTAATTTTTATGCATTTATACCTTGTTTTAATTTGGGAAACAAGCTTGATCCACTTAGGTATTGTCTCAACTAAAGGCTCATTACCAATAATTATGTTTTCTCCCTTCATCTTATTTGTTCTATTTCTACATCTTCTCCTACTAATAGTGCTCGCAGAACTATCCGAATCATTCATTAGCGTGTCTAGGTGATCGATATTATTCACTTCTTGCTGGTCATAATAAGTCTAAGAATCAACCCTATCTTTAACTGCCTCAACTGAAGCTTCTTGTGTTGTTATATTAGCCTTTCTTTCAGTAACATCCCTGACATTCACCCCTTCTAACACTTGGTTTAGTACTATGTTGTCAGCATCATTACACATTCATGTCATCCCAACCTCATTAGATTGCTTATTTGTTCCCTCAAAAACTTCCTGCATATTCTCATTAGAATCCATAAGCACATTAAAAAGATTGATGCTTTTATCAACATTATCTTTACAAGGAAACAGATTTGCTTTTGAATGTTGTTCCATTTCTAAATTTACATTTATCCATGTATTATTCTCTTTAACAAAATCTATGTTAGATATAATCTGATTTTTCAAACTCTCATCAACTTTCATCCCACACACTGAACCAGCATTGACTTTAGGAGTCCAAATCTTGATGGATTTACAAGTAGCACTTGAATGTCCAATTTTTTACAGTTTGAACATAATGCTGGAACCCATTCATATACAACCCCCGCCAGAGAATATCTCCATTACAACACTGAATAGGTATTGTCTCAGGGCATTTAAAATCACAATTAATTTCCACCATAATTCTAGCATAAGATAGTCGAATTAATTCTTCAGTAACTATCCTACTTATTGCCTCTACAGTCCATAAATCTAAATCTAAATCAGGTAAACGAACCTATACGGTAAGGAGTGAAGACATTCATGAGTTAATTTCAGACCTGGCATCCATTTCTTTATAAATTTTAGCCTCATATTATAATAGTATAGCCCTGATGTTAGAATTCTCTCACAGTCTTCGACTATTTCACATTTAATTATGAAAAAACCACTTTACCTTGAGAACAATCAATAATTTCTCTTCAAATTCCAGTTTCTATCTATGTATTCCTTTAGAAATTTGTAATATGGCTTACTCCCAGAGACATAGAAAACTATGGAATTAATCCAATTTTCTCTAGTCTTATTAGTCAATTTCTTATCTATAACCGCAAGTCTGAGATTATTCTTAACCTCGGGTTCATAAAATTTAAGCTGGGTAGAATTTAAATGATATTTATTTTCAAAGATTACATATATCCATGCTTTTCGACGGTTTAAAACTAACCTTGTTTGTGAGATCCCTATCTTTTATTACTAGCCCAGGAAAATCGATTTTTAAACTAAGATCTAGATGAATGGAGAAACCTCGAGTTAAAGAGATTTTTGCTCTGCATGTTTCTTGGAGGGTCGTAAATCTGAAAGTATAGCAGAGCAAAAGTCCGAATCAGTGTTTTAGGCAGATGCGAGTGAGATTTAAGAATTTTGGAAGAGGAAGTTGCCATTGCTCAAATTATAACTTTTATTTTAGCTATACTTTAGATTTTTTGTATATATATGATTTAATTCTAAGGTATTTAAATGATTACGGAAGTATTAGTATATTAAAATAAGCAGTAAATATTGTGTTAAGAATATTGAAAGATTTAGAAGTATAATTAACTATCACTTTATTAGTTAAATTAAAAAGGCCAAGTGATGTTGTATACTAAACCAACGAATTCATTTTATTTTCATGGTTGTTTATTTGATAGTTAAATAACCGACTATCAAATCTGACTTATACGATTGTTGATACAGAAAGACCGAGATCGAATTTATATTCAAAAAACATTCCGAAACAGTGAATTCGAAATCGTCAAAGATGTTGATTGAAGATGGAGCAATTGAAGACTGTGGATCTTCATAAGTGGAAGGACAACTTGATAAACTTCTTTGGATTGCAAGCCAGGGATATTTTGATAGCTTCTCGGCCGTGATTGAAATCTGCGGATTGCAAGGTCTACTCACTACAGATTTATAGGTTTATTTTAGGATGTGGTAGGAGGGTGCCTTCGATTTGGCTAGTCCCAGGACAACTTATATGGACGAATGTCTGACAATGTATTTCCTAAAAAACCACGTATGTTGATTTTTACAAACATACTGAGTTGGTGGTGAAGAAGGGCACTTCTTTTACAACCAGAGTGTTTGTGGACGTCAATTAGTGATTTGATGGATATAACAATGTGACATCCAAAGTAAATGGTAGTTATATGTTCTAAATGTAAATTCTAACCTCAAGCCTCATCAACTGGGAAATGGAAAAATCGGGCACGTAACATGGATAAGTGGATCGCTCCCAATTAGGGTGTGTAATCACCTATCTAGAGAAAATCTATTTCCTTATTTATACTATTCGATGCTGTCCCTATCAGGAAACGGTTGCTAATCCCAAAACGCTGGTGATATACATTCGATACACTCAAACGAAATGAGTGGTCGGTCATGTGTGGCCAGGTTGCAAGATATCTTGTTGAACTTAGTGTATGCTCCTTTAAAGAAATACTATCGGCAGGTGGTTCATACCTTGTCATAGTAGTAATCAAATCTCCAATAAATGCATGCGGTTCTGATTGTATACTATGTATGTGGAGCGTGAGATGCAAGCATTTCGCTAGATTGTTATTTATTTGACTTAATATAATATCAGATAAGATTTGATTTCAAAAATGTTTTGGGTTATTGAAAGGTAAAAACCGTCTGTGTTTATGTGTGGACTGGTCTTGTGATTATCCTTTTCTTTTAGAAAATATTTGTTTAACTATAAAATTAAGCTGGATGTTACCCTTAAATTTAGTAAGTTTTCTCATGCTGGTTCACCAAACTGATCCTGGAATTTGCAAATGCTTGGGTTAGATCGAGTTTTGCAGGTTCAGGTTATTGGATGTTGTGAAGTCCAGTGGTAAGTTGGAGGAGTTCAGATGTAAGAGACGTATTACTAGTTATTCCGCTGTGTGTTGTATATGAGGACATGTAGTTATAACCGTCCAGATGTATTGATGTACTTTGATGGTTGTAAGTATTTTCAATCTCTCAATAAAGATTTAGTTCTATATTATATTTTATTCCGCTGCGATGTAAGACTTTGTGTTGTGTTGTTTAGTTGGTTGTTCTTCTTTTCTTTTATTCTAATATTTCTTTCTTTTTTATATTACCCTATAATTTCTTTCTGTTAACTATCTAGTGTTTTCGATACCTGGGTTTTGGTAATGATACGGGTTTATGTATTATCATCAGAATTAGGGCATCGAAATCACAGGGTTGTTACAGTGGTATCAGAGCAAAAGGTTTGTAATAACCTTTGCTCTGTGGCATAAATCGATACAGATGGGGTTAGTAATACCTTATATTGAGTTTGAGTGTATATATTTGAGAGCGCGTATTCGTAGATTTTATATAAAAAAATTAAACTGTGTTGTTTGATCGGTTGAAGTGTTGAGAAACATTGGAACTAGCGACTAACATAATATTGTTTTGTAAAGAGGGTAAATGATTTAATTTTGCCCGAGTTATATTTTGTATAGAAAAGAATTTTTTTATCAAATTATTGAGATATTGGTGTGTTTGATTGATTAGATGGAATTCAGATTGAATTAAAATTTGGAACGGTTTAATATAACCAAAATAATTTTAACATGAGATTAGTGAATGAGACTGAACAAAATCAGAATTTAGATTTTAAAATGGAAGCAAACTAACTAGAAAATATGTTAGTTTATTGAATATGAAATTGAAACTTAACCTGGTTAAGTTAAGAATGGATATTGGAATTAAATAAAATTGATTTGGAATTTGGAAACTGAATAAAATATAGATTGATTGGTTTGGTTAAGTTGGTTGTATATAAATTATTGTTGTGCATTGTTTGTTGATTGTTGTAAAATTGGCTGAATATAATTAATCAATGATTTGATAAAAGAGTTGGATGAATTACTTTTCGATTTATAATAAATTGGATCTTTGAAAATTATAGTGGGTTTGGAACATTTTTCCTACCTTAGTAATTTCGATGACGAAATTCTTTAAAGTGGGACGAAATGTAATGTCCTGTATTTTCGGTAGTCAGATATTTATTTTATTTTATTATTTAAATAATTATTTGGGATTTATAAATGGAATAATGATATAGAAGTCGGTTATATAACAAAGTTTAAACGTTAATTTTATATAGAATTATAAACAAGCTCGTAACGTATAACCAGTTATTGCTTGATTTTCAGTATGGAGCCAATCAGAGTTGTTTTGTAAGCAAATGATATTTAAATGTGAACTGATGTATATATTAAGATTAAAATAACGTTGTTGTGCAAACGGAGTCGGTTTTCAACGAATTAATTTCATTAAGACCGGAATGTTAAGACGTAGCGGTATATCCATTTTCATCGTGTTTGGGTGTCATTTGTGATAGTACAAATATAGAATGGCCAACGTTAACTAGTGGTAAAAATAAAATTTAACGATACAACAAATTATTTTATAATAGGTTATGCCTTAAGTAAAATATATATATATATGCCAACCATACTTACCCAAAGATTTTAAATAAGTCGTTGCCTAACCTAAACTACACACACAGCTAGCTCTCTCCTATCCTATATTCTATATACTGAGAAATGCACATGCTCCTCTCCTATTTCTTCATGCCTACACACGAGCTCCTATATTTTTTTCTGCCACCCTTAACTATGCCTAATGAAGTGAGTAGTTGCTTCTCCTACACATGCTTATGATGTCCTATTATTTACCTTCACTGTTATATTTGAACATGCCGAACTTCCTCAGCAGACCTAAAATAGTAATGTCTTGTACTACATGAAGTGGACATTGTTCTTATCCTGACCTTTCTCCTTTCTATACATACACAGCGCGTAGGGATGTGTATCGGACAGGGCAATCCGTTGTCTGGCTCGGTCCGAAGCTATAAGGTGTCCAGTCCGTGTCCGTTTGATTCTCTTATAGGACAAAGCTTAGACACAACGAGTGTAACGACCCGTATTCTACGCATCATAGGATCGTAGGATATTTATTTCTTTCACATACGAAGTCGTATGGTCATGTAACTTTGGGAGACGACTATTGGGGTCATTTCCCATGTTCATGATTTTTCCCGATTTTTAAACGACCATTTTACCCCTAGTTGATACTGTTTTGGACATAACTTTTGACTGGAAATGAATTTTGACCTGAAACCACTTCCATTGGCTTCGGATGATGGTTTCTCTTTCCGTAGAGTGGTCACATTAGCCAAACGGACTTACCGTTTGGGAGATATGGCTGAAACAAGTTTCAGATGGTGAAAAACAGCTTAATTGGGCTTAACCGGGTGATTAACAGCTAGGCCCAAAGGGAAATTTCGGGATTAGGAGTTTAAAAGGGCTGTTAGGGTTTGGAGAATACCTTTTTCTCATTTTTCAGCCGTCACTATTCATTCCTCTTAACCTAGCCATGGCCTCCACCCTCTAAATCTCTTCAAAACACCTCTTAATCACTTTCTAATTGAAGATTAGGCTTAGCAAACATCAAATCAAGGAGTATTAGCACGAGAACCGAGGTAGAGCTGCTGTGTAAGATTGGGAACAGCGCCAAATCAGAGAATATTTCAGTTTTGGGGTTTTAGTTGTGGCAAAGGTGAGTGATAACATCGTTTTGACACTAATTACAGTTAATTAAGGGTAATTAGTGAAGATTAACGAATTTATACACCAATAAATTCTGGAAAAATGTTTAGAAATTCTTAAATAATATTTTATGCCTCTATTAGAAATTTGGTTCGATTTAGTTAAGTTTTATTAATTCTATGATTAGTCTTATTTAATCATGCTTAAGGGGAAAATAGGATTTTGGGCATCTTTGATCCATTTTGACATGTAAATTCGTGGTTTTGGTGTTTGTGGTTGCTCTTACATATTGCTATGACTCTATGGTATGTTTTATGATTGATTAGAATAGTTAGATTGGTCGAAAACGCCGTCGAATGGCGTAGAAAGCTCGCTGGAAAGTTGCAGAAATGTGCAGGTTCCGAACCGGATCGGATCGGAGTAGGGGGTCGGATCGGATTTGTGAACTGACCGAGGGAATTCGAAATGGATTGGAACTTATCACTGGAGGAGGCTTGGCGAGAAGGAAAGCCGTTTACTTTGAGTTGGAGTGGACGAGGGGATCAGATCGGAATTATAGAGAGCGGATCGGATCGGAAGAATAATGGAGGCCAGATCGGATCGGATAGGAGACGCAGGGCTCGGATAGGAAGTAAGCTCTTTGGAGGACTAGCAAGAGGGAAAGCCACGCGGATCAGACAGCAAGTGGGGATCGGATCGGAATACGTGAAGAAACGTGGGAGCGGATCGGAACACGAGAAGGAAGACAGCAACCCGAAACGACCCGGAGGAGGACACCGACCCGACCCGATGTGGAGTATCCGACCCGAATCGAATGAAAAGATGACCACCGAACCGAACCGTCGAGGGTGATGACTACCGAACCGAACCGAATTCTAGGACTGCTACTGCACGACAACTCTTCTGAAGACCCACTCCAATTCGACCAAGCCCGAGATGCAAAGGAAGTCCAAATGAGAAGTTAGAGCTCAAGATTCGGATGGGAATCAACGAGTTCGCTTCATGGTTGGGCTTTGCTACGGGAAGCGTGCTAAGGGGTTATCGATGTCTATAGCTTTGGACCACTATGGTAGGAGGTACGAAGACGGATTCAGGGCCATTATGGCATTGGTAAGACCAAGGGCTACGACCAATGTGGTGGGTCATTGAAATGTTTGGTCATGACTCCAAGTGTTTGGCTTGGTCACAGCAGGGTTTCAACAAGTCGGGATTCGTCGTTACCTCAATTTGTCTAGTGTTCCAAAGTGGTAGATATCGTATGCTTTACGCACTGAGTGAGAAATGTGAGGATGGCTGCTATGGATGATTTGTTTGCTATCATTATGACATGCATACCCCACCCCCGTATTCTTATACTATTTATTATGGCACCTTAGAGTATTGTACGGTATGTGGTACTAACTCTTTGGTTGCAGGTGCAGGTTCAGGTATGGTTTAGTATACCTGTTATTATTCTGTTTAGATGCTTATCGCTCATACCAGGCTTTATGTCTGACCCAGAGTTTTATGTCTCCTCTTATTACTCTGGGTGCTCACACGAGCAGACTAGAGACAGGTTAGCTGGTGATGCACGGGTAGATGATCCGGAGACGAGCATGAGGCTTCCACGTAGTATATACATAGTATTCTCCCTGTGTTGTTGAAGATCACTGCTTGGGCATTGGTGGTGCATCTTCTACTTTAGCTTTCTTTTGTTTAGAGACAGTAAATTTGGAAAATTGTAATAAGCTGTATTTGGATTTCTGCTGCTCTGATGATTGATGATTAATTTTAGTTATCAGCTTATGCACTGTCTCACCTGTTTTATGTCAAGTATGTTATTATTATATTTTATTCCATGCGCTGTGAGACATTCTACAGGTTCCTCGATTAGTTCATTCCCTTCTTTCCTTTCTTCTGACGACCGTCCCGTGCTGGTCGGGCATGTGTACAGCGCACTTCTGGAGTAAATGCAGGCTGGTGTGGGACGGGCCGTCACAACGAGGTCTAGTCTAATCCAAAATGTTCAATGTTTTTCTATTATCAGAACGTTGTACATCTGTTGTCCAGCTCATATGAACAACATTTGAACTTAATGCTTGTCCGGTCTGTGTCCTTCCGAATCACTTGTAGGACAGAGCTTGGACACACCTCCGTTCGGTTCGGTCCAACTCGTTTACACCCCTAACAACACGTCATTTCTTTCACCTTTCAGGAATAATATGAAAGTTTCCTCACCAAGTTTTATTTAAAACAACTACGAACCCCACTTCAGTTTGAAAACAAAATCCCCATTTGCTTCACTAAGATCGTGCGCCTCCAGGATTTTATTAAATCACAAACGCAAGCTACTTTTTTCTAAGATCACCAGTACCTTGTCGCGTGTGAGTGGAGAAAAACATGGGACCGATGTTGTTTTCAAGGAGAGGAGGTCTGTGCTATCAACTGGAGGCGTGCATTTGACGTAAGGAGGTGGTTGATCATTGGAGATCGGTTACTGGCAATGTCAGCAAGTGGGGAGTCGCGAGAACAATAGCAGAAAAAAATATACAACTGCGTATGGTAGCCGGATCAGAGAGGGAAAGTAGATGCGACAGATTGTTCAGTTGTGGAGTTCGGTGTTAGTGTGGTGGTGCTTCGCGAGGAACGGTGAGATGGAGATGGCATGCGAGGTTCGAAGTCTAACAGACAAAGTGGGAAGAAGGATGAACAATGGTTTGTGTGGCCTGGGTAAGAAATGTGAATATGGCTAATCTCATTTACAGCTGCCCAATCATAATATTTATTGTATGGCTAATGAAGATTAAAACTAACATAAATAATATATGTATTAATTTATTTATACGTGGCTTGGGGAAGTAATATATAATAAGTATTATCAAAATTATAATGTAGCTAATGGGGTTAAAATGCCTAAACTATTTAATAAAATACATAGGTGGGTGGATTCGAAATAGTTGGAAAGGGGAGAACAGTGTGCGCTTGGGACAAATTGTATTATGCCCATTTTTTGTTTAAAATGTGCCCAAACCCTTTTATACATTGCCTAATCGGGGTATTATAATTAAATAATATAGATTAGTTAATATTATATTATTTAAGTTTTAGTAATTTAAAATTATAAAGTGAATACCATATTAAATCATATCTTGGTCATACAGTAGCAAAATGGAACAAACTAATAGACGTTAGGACCGTATTGACGGACGTAATATCATGGAGCTGGGTTGGACACTGTTGGGCGCAGCTGGGAGTTTTAACTAAATTAAACGCTTTTTTAATATAATTAAAACTAATTATTTCAATGATGAATGGAACCCAAGGTGAGTACACTTTACTCAGTTATGTCCCACTTATATTTTATATATAAGTTGGGTTAATATTTGCGTGCTATGTTTGCTAATTCTTGGATGATTTGATAATTGTTTGAATGGATGCTGAATATTTATATATACTATTTAAATTAAACGTTCGTTTAAATTAAATGTTAGTTTAATTTAATGAAATGAAATCATTATTTTATGATAATTTCCAAATGAGGTAACTTACCTCGTAGGTTACGTTTATAATAACATAAAATAATTAAATTAAATATGGGTATTTGGTTTATTATTATTGTTTGATTGCTAAGTATTATATCTATTTATTGAAATAGATGATTTTATTTGAGGTAACGTATTTGGATTCAAGGGAAAACAGGTTGGAGGGATCCAACTGGATTCCTTAAATATATTAAACGTTATTTATTTTCATATTTTCATTATATGAACTGTTCTGATTGAATGATTGATTTGGTTGTTGATCATTGACTGGAAATTCAACGTTTGTTTTGTTTTAACCAATGGGCAATATTGGTTGAGAAATTGGTAGCATATGGCCATAAATTTGTGACGGCCCCCCATAGCAACAGACATTTCCCCAAGATGTATTGTGCCAATGCCCAACTAGCATGGGACGATTGTCAAAAGGGTTGAAACGATGAATGACCAAAGGACCTGTAGTATATCTCACAGCGCATGGAATAAAATATAATAATAACATAACTTGGTATAAAACGGGCAAGACAATACCTAAGCTGAAAATTAAACCATATCCATCAGAGTAGCAGAAACCAAAATACAGCTTCATATCCAATTATTACAACTTTAAAATACTGCCTCTAAAGGAAATAAAAGAGGTACACTACTAATGCCCGAAGCAGTGGCCAACAACAACACAGGGAGAATATGTATAAAGTACGTGGAAGCCTCCTGCTCATCTCCGGACAGCTATTCGTGCATAATCACCTAACCTGCCTCTAGTTTGCTCGTTTAGGAGCACCCGGAGTAATAAGAAGAGACATAAAACTCTGGGTCAAATGAAAGTCTGGTGTGAGCGATAGCAAATCTATGTAACTGAATAAAGCAATAACAGGTATAAATAATCATACCTAACCTGTACTTACAACCAAAGACTTAGCACAACAAGATGTACAATACTCCAAGGTAACACTAACATAGAGTATAAAATGGAAGTGTGCATGTCATGGTGATAGCAAACATAAAACATAGCAACCATCCTTACATCTCTCACTAAGTGCGTAAAGCATACGATATCCACTGCTTTGATCACCAAACCCATTGGGCCGTGACGGGTCTACACCGCCCTAGACTCCGTACAACTATTGCTATGACCACGCTGCCCTGGTCTATAGTCAATAATTGTAACACCCTGCATTTTTAAGATAATAAAATAAGAATAACTTAATTATATATTCGGAATTGAGTAAAACGAACTACTCCATTATGTTCATCTCAAAATCCTGGTCAAAATAGACACCTGGTTTGTGTAAATTGGACACCATATGAAGAAGTTATGAGCATTAGAAGTTTGTATACATATAAGGAGCTTATATGTATGTATGTATATATATATATTAAATAAATATAACCAGAAAATTCGAAAATCAAATCAAAAATCAAAATACACGAGTGGGAAAATCTGGAGGGAAATTAGACCGTTGGGGGTCGACCTAGGGGTCGACCCACCAACAGGGGGTCGACCTAAGGGTCGACCCACCTGCGGATCTGGAAAGTTATTTTCTGACGTAGACGATTCTGATGTTTTTAAATTAAATATGAGGGTCCTGATTTCTCTGATATACCTGTAAATAAGACCCTAGACCTAACCCTAAACCTCATATTTCTGAGGCTATGCTAAAGCTCAGCTATTTTCCCTCTTCCTCCCCTATTCTATTCAGAAAATTTTGGTTATAGTTTAGGAAAAATTCTGAATCCATATCAGAAGGAAAGGAATGTATGTTTGTAAATAGGCGTTCAGATCTCTTATCGAAGTGAGGTAATTTTCTAGATCTAGCCTATTTCAATTCTCTTCTCTTTCTTCTTTTTCTTTCTTTCTTTTAGTAAAAAGTTATGAATCCATGGTGGTTGGGTTCTGAATCAAATTAGGAGGAAAAACCATGAAATGATAGATCTAGACCAGATCCAGGATTTGGAAAGCTTACGAGGTAAGTGGGTTTAAGCTATAGCCTTTAGATAATAATATGTTATCGTTTAGCATTCCCCTTTTTATTAATTGTGAAAATTCCAGAATAATTGTAAATTATTATAACAAGTTGAGATGTTAATATGAATAATTCATACTTTGAATCAGTTAAAGTGTTGGAATGATTACATGTTGAATAAACTTGTTAGAATATGGGCAATGACTACTGTTGTTATAATTATATGATTCACTTGTGGCATATTATTGAGGAAATGGCATGTTTAACTTGTTGGATTTGAATAATTACCCGACTGAATGTTTACATGTCAAAATAGAATTAAACATATGTTAAAAAGGACATGTGACAAAATATAGGCATAATTGGACAACATGTAAATTAGATTACTGTAATCTAGATTATAGTAAAAAGGATAATACGCCTAAAATTCACATGAATAGGAATAGTTTTTAAAGAACGAAAATGCCTAGATTTACAGTAATTTGACACTGTAACGCTCTTAGACACGAGGTTAGATTGCACTAGTGATTGAAGTCTGCCAGGAACCGCCCGGCATATCCAGCATTCATAAGTGGTAAATCCAATGTGAGGGGTCTAAGTGCATAATTAAAACATGTAATGGTACTAAGACACAAGGTTAAGTCAACTTGTGGTAGAAGTTTTCCCGGACCCGCAAGGCAAATCCAACATCCACAAGTATAGACTTAATGTGAGAGGTCTGGTGCGTAAATATATATATATAAAGATATATGTATATAAAAAGATATGAATAAATGACAATGATAGTAATTAAATGACTAACTCATAAAATAAGAAAGGAAGGGACATAATGGACCGAGTTAGGGTGATGCGAAGGAAAAGTGATGTATTTCCCTAAATGACCTATTTCTGAGAACGTGGTTACAAGTAAGCCACAGCCAATAAAGTAAGAAAAAGGAAAGAAATTACTTGCCACCATGGATTTAGATGGGAATACATTATGAAAATAAATCATTGATTCCTTCTATATGTCAAACTGATAAGGTGCATGAAGTGTTTTCCTTAATTAAAATAAAGAACATATATTACAGTGAATGAAGAATACTGGAATACAACAGTAAAAGAAATTTTTTTAAAGGGGGAATGATAAAAACCTATTATAAATAATTAATATTAATGAAAATGTTGTATATCGGTAGACTTGTCCTAAGGACAAGTGAAGATTATAAGTTAGGTTATAATAAACTAGTAAGGAAATGAGATAACTAGTGAAATGAGATAAAGGACACTTAATTGTAAAATTAAGTAATCAGTAAATGAGGATAACCGGAAACCATTTGAGAAAAGAGGGAAAATATTTGGAATATAAGAAGTTGTACTTAATTATAAATTAAGTAATCTGTAAATTTAGAAGTCTGAAAACCGCTAATAAGAATAACATATTTGGACTTGTCCTAGGGACAAGAGGAAATTATAATATAGGTTATAGTAAATGGGTAGAGAAACTTGTTAATGGGCCTTAGTTAAAAGAACTAAGTTAATAAGTAAACAACGATAAGTTGTAGCAACGATGTAAAATGGGATTATGATTAAAAGACAAAGAATGAGGAAAACTTATGAAATAAGATATATTTAATCATAAATGGTAAGTGACATGTTAATTAGAAAACATGTGAATTGAGGTATACTTAATAACATATTAAGTAGAACATGTTATTGTAACCTTGAAATCAAACAAGAATACAAAAGGGATTGTGGATTACAATCCTTGGGCCACAATCTAGAGAATAACATGCCGTCGGCTTATAAATAAACTTAATGGGCTAAGTTATATAACTGGAATTAATAAGCAAGAGGAGCTCGGTAACTTGATTAAGAATTCAATGTGAATGGGAATAACCAAGTTAAATGGAAACCTGATGAGGTAAGGCAAGCGCGTAAAAGAATGTTTATACATAGGCTATAACAACATATTAAATGGAGACGCTTGGACCAGTCCGCTCGTTTGAGGGTGAATAACCCAACGGGGTAGATCATCGTGGTGTAAAAAGGCACGAGGGTAGCGCACATTCATCTGATTATTCTTCCGGCTCCAAAGGACTGGAAGGGGAAGCACGCGGCTTCCTGAGATAAGTAAGGTGCTCCTAGTAGTCCTTTGTGCGGTGCCAGATGTTTAGGCTGTGCTCGCAGAGGTTGGGTCTACGCGTAACTTCTAGGTGGGTGGGCCTTGACTGCAGAAGTAGTTATGCAGTCAGAGTGCTGTGACGCATCAACGCTAGGGTGATTCGGCGGTCGCCTCAGCGGAGAGGCGAAGGGTCACGACCGACAAGGATAGTAGATCGTCGGATACCCGTCATCGGCAGCCAGTGTGATGCGGAAAGACTAGAGCTAAAATCAATAGACCATTCACCCTTCACTATCGGGGCACGGTGGTTGAGGGAAGATGCCAAATGGATGTTTAGATTGTTTTCTTTAGGGGCAGTCGTTTAGCTCTTATAATCTTTACTAGTTGAGGGAGCGGCCGAGGTGGGGCCATAGCCACCGTGACAACAGACCGTAGGGATATCTGTATATAGAGGCTCTTAAAGACGGGCCTGTACAGATATGGAAAAGCTCCCGGACGAGTTTTGTGTTTCTTGTATCTCCCTGCCATAGAACTCGGTACACATTAGAGGACGTGCGGTTATGGCATCGATCTACAATTGACGATACGTATGTGGACAGTCTAGATACATGCATGTCGGCTCTGGGTGGTGTATCGTAGACTTGCGGGCATAACTTTAGTATGGAGTCTGATTTGATCAAAGGTGGAAGTATGTACGCTTACATAGCATAGTAATGATAGATATATGCGGAACGTAACATTGTTATATGGAGATTCGTACTTCACTACAGCGTAGGATGAGGGACTGCGTATATTTCGATGGTATTACGGTGGAGACCATGTGAGTGGGGTACCATGGGGTGTACCTTAATATTGGGGGTAGCTACATATATACTATATTAGGTTAATCCACTGGGAAGTAAATAGGTACGACGTGTGTGTAAGCCTTGAGTGTTGTAAACCCAAGTAACCTAATAAATAAGGAAATATAATTGAACGGTACATGTAGGATTATCCAAAGTGTATAATTTAAATCCAGTCACCAGAACTTGTGTTCTGACCCCCTCTCATAACATACTCACAGGTTAGATTTGTGGAAGAGACATGACACATTATAGCCTTGGGGACTGGTTAGGCAGTATTATTATTATTACGATAAGGCTATATTTTGATTATATTATATTTTTATCCGTTCCGCTGTGAGATAATTTCTGAGCTCTGACATGTTTTATATCTCCGTCTTTTCTGCAGGATACCAGAGCGATCCAATCCGAGTTTCGATAGATTGGAATTTTGGAAAGAAAAAAAAATTGGTCTATCGGAATTTGGGTTGTTACATCTGGTATCAGAGCTTAGGTTTAGGATTCTTGTATAAATAGTGAGTGAACATATTTATATTTTTTAAAAATGTAAATATTATATATATATATATGTAGATCCATAGAGGAACCCAGTAAATAGAAAGAGTATAATATGGCTAGAAATGGGATGTTTGTTTTCGTACACTAAAGGAATGAATATGGAAATCTGAGACCTTTAGGTAATTTGGGTAGAGAGTGTACATTGTACTTTGTATGGAAGCAAAATAAATCCCATATGATTAGTATTTTGGGTTAGTAGGCTTGAAAATCTTGTGAATTGGAAAAGGTTAAAAAGGGAAAGATGGATTAGGAATATATATAGTTAAGAGAATTGACTTTGTGGGAGTGACTAGGAAAGCCTAGGAAAAATTGAAAACTCGCTTTAAGTCTAACCCTATTGTTAACTTTTAAGAACTTGAAGTTTTAAGAAAAAAGTTTTGGGAAAATAGTTTATTGTATTTTCAGGTTTTAATCTTAAAAGATATAGTTTTAAATATGTAAAGAAGTACACATTGGGTTTTGAAGTAAAATGGGGTATATTTTGTAAATTGTGATTTCTTGTGAAAACTTTGTCTAAAGTAAAATTCTCTCAGTAAAAGGTTCATATTATAGAGCATGTATAGCTCGCTAGTTTTCTTGTTATATTTCATACGAAATTTTTTAATAAAGAAAGATTTGAAGTCTCTATTCTTATGACAATCTTTTTTGGATAATTTGTTTCAACAAGAGAATTTTGTTTAGAGGACAAAATAAGTATAGAAATTAAGAATAGAGAGGATGTTTGCACCTTGTAGTAAGAAACTGAACTAACCTTATAGGCAAGAACAAGTCAATAACCCGATTGAGAAATAGCTGTCCTTATCTACTCCAGTTTTTTTGATTTGGAAAAAAAATGATTAACATTTTTTTAAGATAACATGTTTTATGGCTTGGCAAAAGTAAGTTTTCATGAGGAAAATAAAATTTTGACGCTTCTGATTTTTGAATGAAAAATTTAAATGAAAAGACCAAACCGTGTTTTAAAGTGTGGAGTAGGTGAGAATTAGAGCCCAGGGAAGACGGGAAGAGTTTTAAGGCTATAAAGTAAATAGCGAAAATTATCTTGGAAAAATGGTAAGTTCCCGTAGAATGCGTAAGCATTGAAAAGCCAAGGCTGTTTCTTAAAACTAATAATCGCTACACAGCTAGGACTAGTGGCGACCATTGTATAGTAAAAAGGGCAAGTAAGCATTTAGATCATGTTGTTAATTTTCATGTTAGGGGTAAAGCCTGTTACTACATTTCTGTTGGGATCATTTCGTTATTTTGTTCTTATTGGGTAGTTAGGGTAACACCTAAGCCTGTTGTGGATCCCATAGTTTGTACTTTTCTGTCTGAGGGGGACATAATCCCGAGATTCTTGGCCCTTAGTAGTAGCTATATAGGGTGTCTGTTCTCCTGTTTTAGTTGAAAGACTAGAAGCTTATTTAAATTTAAACTAAGATCAGATAATTAAATAAGCTAAGAAAGAACGAAACGGTACAACTAAAAAGGAAACAAAAAATTCAGTAAAGCAACAAAAATGGAAAATTATGAGAAAAGATGGATAACAATAAAAATTTCCAATATAAGATGAAAAGAAAATCTGTAACAAAAGGAAATTTTCTTATGGAGGTTGCGCTTGGATTGGAAAATAAGAGAATTTTTATAAATAGTTACATAAAATTCAAATACGGTTGGAAAAAATGTACATAAAAGAAAAATGGAAGATGTGAAATTTTTCGTTTTCTACCTTTTTGTAACATAATAAATCGAATTTAGAAAATTAGATTTTTCTAAAATTTGAAAAATAAAGTTGGTTGGTACGATTATGGATGCAACAATTGGATGAAATACATTCTTATTCAGTAACAGTGTCAGAAAATTTGGGTGAAAAAATATTTTGGTTTTCAAAATATTGTATTCATGTAGAACTGGCAGTATATTTAGGATGTGAGCATCATATTTTAAAAGGTTTTTTGAAAATTTGCATACACATAGGAGGTACCGCTTTGGCATATAAGCATTATTATGTTGTATTTCACTTTGCACAAGTGCACAATATTTGCAAAATTGGATGCACACATGATTGATGTATATTACGCAAGGTGTTAATTGATTTTACCCTTATCACATTTCGGGGACGAAATTTCCTAACGGTGGGAGAATATAACACCCCGCACTTTTAAGACAATAAAATAAGGATAACTTAATTGTATATTCAGAATTGAGTAAAACAGACTACGCCATTGCGTCCATCTCGAAATCCTGGTCAAAATAGACACCTGGTTTGCGTAAATCGGACACCGTATGAAGAAGTTATGAGTATAAGAAGTTTGTATACATATAAGGAGCTTATATGTATGTATATATTAAATAAATATATCCAGAAAATTCGAAAATCAGTTCAAAAAACAAAATTCACGAGCGGGAAAATCTAGAGGGAAATTAGACCGTTGGAGGTCAACCTAGGGGTCGACCCTCCAACAGGGGGGTCGGCCCACCTGCGGATCTGGAAATTTCTTTTCTGACGTGGATGATTCTGATGTTTTTAAATTAAATCTAAGAGTCCTGGTTTCTCTGATACACCAAAAAATAAGATCCTAGAGCTAACCCTAAACCTCATATTTTTTAGGCTACTCTGCTATTTTCCTTCTTCCTCCCCTAATCTATTCATAAAATTTAGGTTATTAGTTTAGGAAAATTTTTGAATCCAGATCAGAAGGAAAGGAACGTGTGTTTATAAATAGGTGTTCAGATCTCTTATTGAAGTGAGATAATTTTCTGGATCTGGTCTATTTCAATTCTCTTCTCTTTCTTCTTTTTCTTTATTTCTTTTAGTAAAAAGTTATGAATCTGTGGTTGTTAGGTTCCGAATCAAATTAGAGGGAAAAACCATGGAATGATAGATCTGGACCAGATCCAGGATTTGGAAAGCTTACGAGGTGAGTGGGTTTAAGCTATATCCTTTAGATAATAATATGTTATCGTTTAGCATTCCTCTTTTTATTAATTGTGAAATTTCCAGATTAATTATATATTATTGATGTAACAAGTTGAGATGTTAATATGAACAATTCATACTTTGAATCAGTTAAAGTGTTGGAATGATTACATGTTGAATAAACTTGTTAGAATATGGGCAATGACTACTGTTGTTATAATTATATGATTCACTTGTGGCATATTATTGAGGAAATGGCATGTTTAACTTGTTAGATTTGAATAATTACCCGACTGAATGTTTACATGTCAAAATAGAATTAAACATATGTTAAAAAGGACATGCGACAAAATATAGGCATAATTGGACGACATGTAAATTAGATTACTGTAAACTAGATTATAATAAAAAGGATAATATGCCTAAAATTCACATGAATATGAATAGTTGTTAAAGAACGAGCATGCCTAGATTTACAGTAATTTGACATTGTAATGCTCTTAGACACGAGGTTAGATTGCACTTGTGATAGAAGTCTGCCCGGAATAGCCCGAAATATCCAGCATTCACAAGTGGTAAATCTAATGTGAGGGGTCTAAGCGCATAATTAAAACATGCAATGGTACTAAGACACGAGGTTAAGTCAACTTGTGGTAGAAGTTTGCCCGGACCCGCCCGGCAACTCCAGCATCCACAAATATAGACCTAATGTGAGAGGTCTAGTGCATAAATATATATATATACTAAAAGATATATGTATATAACAAGATATAAATAAATGGCAATGATGGTAATTAAATGACTAACTCAGAAAATAATAAAAGAGGGGATGTAATGGACTGAGTTAGGGTGATGCGAAGGAAAAGTGATGTATTTCCCTAAGTGACCTATTTCTGAGAACGTGGTTGCAAGTAAGCCACAGCCAATAAAGTAAGAAAAAGGAAAGGAATTACTTGCCACCACGGATTTAGACGGGAATACGTTATGAAAATATATCATTGATTCCTTCTATACATCAAACTGATAAGGTTCATGAAGTGTTTTCCTTAATTAAAATAAGGAGCATATATTACAGTGAATGAAGAATACTGGAATACAACAATAAAAGAAAATGGTTTAAATAGGGAATGATAATCACCTATTATAAATAATTGACATTAATGAAAATGTTGTATAATAGGTAGAATTGTCCTAGGGACAAGTGAAGATTATAAGTTAGGTTATAATAAACTAGTAAGGAAATGAGATAACTGGTGAAATGAGATAAGGGACACTTAATTGCAAAATTAAGTAATCAGTAAATGGGGAAAACCGGAAACCAGTTGAGAAAAGAGGGAAAATATTTGGAATATAAGAAGTTGTACTTAATTATAAATTAAGTAATCTATAAACTTGGAAGTCTGAAACCCGCTGATAAGAATAACATGTTTGGACTTGTCCAAGGGACAAAAGGAAATTATAACATAGGTTATAATAAATGGGTAGAGAAACTTATTAATGGGCATTAGTTAAAAGATCTAAGTTAATAAGTAAACAATGATAAGTTGTAGTAACAATGTAAAATGGGATTATGATTTAAATGAGAAAGAATGAGGAAAACTTATGAAATAAGTTATATTTGATCATAAATGGTAAGTGACAAGTTAATTAGAAAGCATGTGAATTGGGGTATACTTAATAACATATTAAGTAGAACATATTATTGTAACCTTGAAATCAAACAAGAATATAAAAGGGATTGTGGATTACAAACCTTGGGCCACAATCTCGAAAATAACATGTTGTGGGCTTAATGAGTTAAGTTATATAACTGGAATTAATAAGCAAGAGGAACTTGGCAACTTGATTAAGAATTCAATGTGAATGGGAATAACCAAGTTAAATGAAAACCTGATGAGGTAAGGCAAGCGCGTAAAAGAATGTTTAGCATAGGGTCTAACAACATATTAAAGGGAGGTGCTTTGACCAATCCACATGTTTGAGGGTGAATAACCCAACGGGGTATGGTGTAAAAAGGCACGACGGAAGCGCACATTCATCTGATTATTCTGTCGGCTCCGAAGGACTGGAAGAGGAAGCATGCGACTTTCTGAGATACGTATGGTGCTCCTAGTAGTCCTCTGTGCGGTGCAAGATGTTTAGACTGTGCTCGCAGAGGTTGGGTCTGCGCGTAATTACTAGGTGGGTGGGCCTTGACGACAGAAGTAGCTATGCAGTCAGAATGTTGTGACGCGTTGATGCCAGGGTGATTCGGCGGTCGCCTCAACGGGGAGGCGAAGGGTCACGACCAACAAGGATAGTAGATTGTCGGATACCTGTTATCGACAGCCAGTAGGATACGGAAAGACTAGAGCTAAAACCAATAGACCATTCACCCTTCACTATCGGGGCACGGTGGTTGAGGGAAGACACCAAGTGGATGTTTAGAATGTTTTCTTTAGGGGCAATCGTTTAGCTCTTGTAATCTTTGCTAGTTGAGGGAGCAGCCGAGGTGGGGCCATAGCCACCGTGAAAACAGACCCTAGGAATATCTGTATATAGAGGCTCTTAAAGACGGGCATGTACAGATATGGAAAAGCTCCCAGCCGAATTCCGTGTTTCTCGTATTGCCCTGCCACGGAACTCGGTGCACATTAGAGGACGTGCAGTTATGGGATAGAGCTACAATTGACGATACGTATGTGGACAGTCTAGATACATGCATGTCGGCTCTGGGTGGTGTATCGTAGACTTGAGGGCGTTACTCTAGTATGGAGTCTGATTTAATCAAAGGTGGCAGTCCGTACGCTTACGTAGCATAGTAATGATAGATATATGCGGAACGTAACATTGTTATATAGAGATCCATACATCACTATGGCGTAGGATGAGGGACTGCGTATATTTCGATGGAGTCACGGTGGAGTCCATGCCGGTGGGGTACCATGGGGTGTACCTTAATATTAGGGGTTACAACATATACACTATATTAGGTTAATCCACTAGGAAGTAAATGGGTATGACGTGTGTGTAAGACTTGAGTTTTGTTTACCTAAGTAACCTAATAAATAAGGAAATATGATTGAACGATATATGTAGGATTATCCAATTTGTATAATTTAAATTCAGTCATCATAACTTGTGTTCTGACCCCCTCCTCATAACATACTCGCAGGTTAGATTTGTGGCAGAGACATGAGATATTATAGCCTTGGGGACTGGTTAGGTAGTATTATTATTACGGTGAGGCTATATTTTGATTATATTATATTTTTATCTATTCCGCTGTGAGTTAATTTCTGAGCTCTGATATGTTTTATGTCTCTTCCTTTTCTTTAGGATACCATAGTAAACCAATCTGGGTTTCGATAGATTGGAATTTTGAAAAAAAATCAGTCTGTCATAATTCAGGTTGTTACAATAACCCTACCCAGTCCACACCGCCCTGGTCTATAGTCATTAACCTTACGCAGTCCACATCACCATGGCTCTGGGGTATAGGCCAACCAGTCCACACCGCCCTGGCTCTGGTTCGACTACATGCCCCCTCTCTCAATGGTGAACCAAAGTTATAAATATTTATAACTCCTTTGCACACGTCCCGCAGCAAAGTCCAACTCTAGAAGTTAACTTGTTGGTTCCCATCTGGATCCTGAGTGATAACTTCCCACTTGGACTTCCTTTGCATTTTGGATTTTAGTTGAATTGGAGTTGGTCTTCAGAAGAGTTCACGATCGTCGTCGCGCGGTAGTGGTAGAAGCTTATATTCGGTCCCCCGGTTCGGTTTGGGTATATGGTGCTCAAGTCCTCCGTTTGGTTCGGTTCGGTCCTCCTTGTTTGGCTCGGTTCAGTGCTTCCTTCTCATATCGGTTAGGATTCTCCGGTTCAGTTTGTATGCCATCTAGCTCGCTTCCTTTCGATCTGAGCCCATGCCTTAACTTGTCTTATTCGATCGGATCCCATGCTCCACTCCTTCATATGCTTGGTCGATCCGACTCCAACTCGACTTGCATAGGCCTTCCTTTTTTCCATATTCCAATCCGGTTTGGTCGTTTTAACCGATCCGGTCCGAACCGGATCCCGGCAAAATTTCTAGCAAGCTATATTTTGCCGAACGGCGGCATTTTCAACCATTCTAATATGCAATCACAAAGCATACCGAACAACTGTAGTGACATGGAGAATCAACCAAAAACATCAAAATTGTTGTAAAATAAAACAGAACGTATAATAAAAGTGAAGCCGCTAGAGAAAACAGAAGAGATAGGGGAGAGACTTTTATTTCTATTGCTTCAATTGTATCTTATTTCTATTACACTGGCTCCTTTATATATAGGCTTTGGAGCTGATGTTAAACTTATCCACATGATGTGGGACTAAATATAATGTTACAAAAGCATATTCACTCTTATATATTACAACACTCCCCCTTGAACATGTGTCTTCAAAATATTGAATGCTCTGCTAACTTGAAGTTGTCTCTTTTAAAACATATATGATGATTGCTCCGCTTTATTATTTTCTTGCTTCCATATATCCGTTCAGTCGATTCAACTATTGTCTGTTGCCTTCAAAACTCTATCAGGAAAACCCAGTGGGAAAAATCTTGAACGAGAAAAAGGGTGCACAACATTTGATATTATGGATATCATATTAAAATGTTATTCCTTAAAAGAGTTTGATGCTTCAATATCAAAACAATGCCTCCTTGAAAACCTTTTTATGAAAAACTTGTGGGAAAAATCATAAACAAGGAAAAGAGTGAAATTTATTTCATCTTTAGGTAACATGTTTTACAATGTTATGGTAAGGGTTGATACTTCAGGATCAAGATAATGCCTCATTAAAAACCTTACTAACAAAAACCCAGTGGGAAAAATATTAGTGAAGGAAAAGAGTACATTATAGTACAATTTTATATACTCCCCGTTATTTATAACTCATTATTCAATTAGTCTATTGATGTAGTCGACGCATGCCAATTTTGTACATCATCTTCTGGAATGTTGATTTGGAAATTGCCTTTGAGAACAGATTTACCCGCTTTTATTGAAACTGAATTTGTTTCTCCTCTTTCTTGTTATCCTTTCATTCATGTGTGAAGAGAAATTTAGAAGAAATGTGCTCCATCCTATCACCCTTGATATAATTCACTTGAATCTGAGCCATGCAAACTGCCTTTTCTTTATAAATAACAGTTTACTGCATCAAAAGATGTTTGATACTTCTGGATCAAAATATTGCCTCGTCAAAACCTTACAAAGAAAAACCCAATGAGAAAAATCTTAGTAAAGGAAAAGAGTACAATATAAAATGTCATATTTACTACATCAAAAGGAGTATGATACTTCTCGATCAATTCAATGCCTCGTTAAAACCTTAATAAGAAAAACCCAGTGGGAAAAACTTAAATATGGAAAAAGAGTACGTTATAACTTATTTTTATATGTTATACTTCTGGATCATGAAAATGCCTCATTAAAACCTTACTAAGAAAACCCAGTGGAGAAAAACTTAGATAAAGAAAAAGAGTGCATGGATGCTCCCCCTGATTTAATAATTTCCTCTGAATTTGTATTCTCAAATTGCTTATAGATACTTCTTTATAAAGTTTTTCTTTAAAAACTTCATGTGTATTTCCATGCTTCAGGCATGTTTTCTTATTTAAAGCGCCTTCTTTTTGTGATTTGTATGCTACTAATATTCATTTATGAATACACTTCATGTGCTTATAATTTTGTGTTTCAACCGGGCTTGCATGTTGCAATACACATTTGATGAATAAGACAACTTCCATTACATCCACACTAAGTAGGAAGTAATCTACTCATCTTGAAGTATATCAAGATTTTCATTACAACAATACTTAGAAGAATGTTTTAATCTATCATCCATGTTCTTGGTATTCTTTATAATAACAAATTTTATTTATGTTCTTCAGGAACACAACTACCACTTTAATGGATATTAAGAGTTCCATTACAACAATTCTTGAAAGCTGGAAGTGGTCTACTCATCATGAATTATATCAAGATTTTCATCACAACAATACTTAGAAGAATGTTATAATCTATATCTCTTGCTTTTGCATTATTTATCACTACCAAAGTTATTTAAATTCTTCAGGAATTTTTATACTTTCATCGTTTATACCTTCAGGGTATTATAAGCGTTTTAAACACTTTCAGTATTTTAATCAATTCAATTATCTCTAAAAGTACAATGCTCATGGCACATATTATGATGTTGGCACTTTATGATGCTTCAGTAACTTCAGTGTGCTTTTATCATTATATATATATTTCTATTTTTATCTTATGAATTACAGGTTCATATCTTATGGACTACAGGTCCATATATCTTATTTAGGAGAATTTTATGATGGCCAATCATGTTTCTCTCTGATATGGGATTTTTAATCCATTTATAAATAAGCGCTTTATTATTTATTAATGTATCATCGATGATTATTTCTTTTCAGTTCAATACATGATTTATTGAGATCTCAAAAATTATCATGCTTTAGGTACCTAATCCACTTTTGGGGTTATTTTGACAATCATGTCATGGGTTTCTTTTAAAACTCTCTTAAGTGTTTATTCAGAAACAATCACCTCCTTTATTTTGCATCTTTATGACTTACTCCAAAAATATTTTGAACTGACTTTTATACCACATTTTTAGTTGTTATTTACACCTTTTGATCTTTGGTGGATTCAAATGTATATTGGATAAAGTCTATTAGGGACATAATTGATAATTTATGCAAGTTACATAATACTTTGCATAATTTATATGTTAGCAAATATTATACATCAATGATTCCTTTATCCTCCCCCTCAATATTGACAAACGTTGTCACTTTAAATAATAAACCTTCTTTGGATTCATTTTTGATCCATTATCGCATTATAGCTAGCAAATACATTAGATGTATTTCAATTGTAGGAGGACAAAGCTCTTATTAGTTGATACGATGCATTCATATTGTATTGCTTATTCCCTTTCATTGATTTGGTAACTTGGAGGAATTTTCTATCATTTGAATATGCACATGACTTCAAGTCATTCAATATTGATGTCAATCGACTATCTGAAATATTAAATAATACATGCATATTTTATAATATGAGCCCATCACAACTTCAGGCTGTTAATTAAATATTCGCATATATGTGTATATACGTGCATCCACGTATTCCATATGTAAATTATTTGCATATTCTTTATCATTCGAGTTATCTATTTTAGAACAAATTGTTTATAGGGTTCCAATCATTAGTTTTTGCCTATCAAGCAATGTCAATGCGAATCTTAAAGATCGTATCATAATATCCAAAACATTTGATTTGGATCTGCACTGAACTTCTAGTTCAAATAAAATATATAAACAACTTCAACTTGTTAATCTATATTGAACTTCTGGTTCAAACAAATATATAAACAAATTCAGGTTGTTAATCTATATTTAACTTCTGGTTCAAATAAATATATAAACAACTTCAAGTTGTTAAACTGTATTGAACTATTGCTTCAACTGTATTGAACTTCTGGTTCAAATAACTTATATAAAAAGAAAACTTCAAGTTGTTAATACAATATATAAATATAAATATATAATCAAGATATAACTCATTTTGAAAATTGTGCAATCTTTGGATGCATTATCATTGTCGCATACTATGTATCTTCTTTAAGAAGTATAATGTTATTATTTTACACCGCTTCTGGGATGAACTTTTCTCCTCCAGGGATAAATATATACAAACTATTGAAATGTCATATCAATATACAAAAATACATGTCAAACCTTAAATGCAATAATCAAATTAGATGCATTAAATAAAAATAAGATTCAAGAGAGAAAAGAAATCACTACTTTTGGAGTGTATAATATTCCTTCAGGGAACATATCTTTTATTTATGTAATTGCAATGCAACAAAAAAACCTCTAACATCTCTTCTAGGATGTTGGATTTGCTATGTAAAATTAAATCTCTAAAACATCTCTTTAAGAGATTAATATGCATACTATATCTTCAGGATATCCAGTTACTATAAATTGTACATGAAAGATGTCAGTAAGATGAAACCAGTTTAGAGATTTTCTATTGAATCCAATGTTATTGTCACATATTATGATGTGTGTGTCTCTTTTAACTTTGTGACGAAAAGGAATTTCGCTCGATCCGAATCAGTCGCTAAACCGATCTAGACCGTTCGAAACGCCTGATTGTTTTGAGAACACGACAAAGTAGAACGCAGACAGAAGAACATTTCATTGTATATTACAACAATTCATCAGAATACAAGAAAATACAGAGTATAAACAAATAAATATTACACATTCGATAAATATCAGAGATTACAATACATTACATAGCAGCGGAAAATAATACAATACACAACTGAAGGAGATATATGGATACAAAGCTTTCCGGATATCCTTCCAGCTGTAAACCAGGATCCTGTGAATATAAATCTGCAAAACCAAAAATACTAGCTGCCCGTGTCAAAATAGGGGCACCCAGAGTTTCGGTTAAAACAATAAACTCTAGGTCAGTCATGGGACTGGTGTGAGAACTAAAACAGTTATTTAAAACTTCACTTTAAATCAGATTTATCAAGGGACCACGCCGTATAACACGGAACGGGTTTCCTACCAAGAATACCAGTGCATATAACAAAACAGTACAATGCTTTTTGGAAAAATGAAGCTATTATAAGACCCAGGTCCTATCACACAATGCAACGCAAGCCGGGGGATAGGGTTTTCCCTTATAATAGCCAAACATGCTTAGTAGGTTTAAAACAAATCATTTGATACTATTATAAGTGTATAGTGTCAAAACAATTTCAAATCATAAGTATCAATCATAGACGGCATGGATACCATATATCATGTCGCCATACTAGTTTTACAATTAAAACCGCAAAATCACGTATTTGGAAATTGGATTTCCGTCATGAACCAAGGCAAAAGATAGTCCTTACCGAATTCGAGACTGCCTAGCCCGAGTCTCAGGATCAGAACGCATCGACGCTTGGATCGTCAGGGCCGGTCCACACGGAGTGGATTAAAATGCCTGAACACTGCGTTTCGCTGCCTTTTGGGGCGTAAGCGAGCCAACGAATGACTACATCGGACCCGGATCGTCCGATCTAACCGAGGCGCCTCGCAACAGCAACAACCACATAAGTCAAACTCATCAGGGCGTGTAAAACCACTGATGCCACTTCTAGCTAGGAGGAAACGCGGGCCCTCCCTGATGTCCTTTCTCCCGTTTCTGGTTCATACTGGGGTGTGAGGCTCGCGATTTCACGTTATACACAAAGCTACGCCACACAGGTGGTGCTTTGATCCTCTCCACAAGACTTTGCTTTTCAACAGAAGCCCTGATCACTGCATCTTAGCATGTCACACAGGCAATTCACACCGTGCAACTGATGGCTATCAATCACACAGAATAAATTCCAATGTCAGACACACTATCCATTTGCAAGTCCGTTCTGGGTCTGAACGAAACCGGAGGCACTATATACCTCGCAAACCCATCGATCACCACGTACGTCTGGACGATCACCACTCATCATCAATATTTTGGGATGCCTCCCAATCAGGACCTCGGTTACCATCCAAACGAGGTGAAGATCTCTGGTCTTCGACCACCGTTTTCATCTTCGATTTCTTATCGTCGATTCAGTTATTCAGAATGGGATAAACCCGGTCTTTCTTAGCAACTCACGTATATAATAAACAAGTGTTACACAAACACAACATACGCCTCATTCCAATTCATCAGTCACTAACCGTAAATTAACAACAAAATAATTCCCCAAATATTAACCCCGAAGGCCGAAACCAACATCAGATCAATATCCAGAAAACCATTCTGCTTAGCTAACCGACAGTTAGTTTCTAAATTTCACATTCATAGGGAAAGGTTCCCATTAATTTTATTAAAGATAAATTCCTTGAATTTATTCTTTCATCTTCTTTTGAATTTCGATTCAACTAGTCGGGATTAACGAACCTTACTGAAGTAATCATTTGTGTTAATTTCCCAATCCCAACCTATTCATCCCATGAAGTAAAACTGGTAATACTTCATATCTAACACCACGGTGTTATCGGTAAATTCAATTACCATTTCACGTTCAAATCTAATTAAAGATTTAACTACCGCCTGGAGTAAAACTGGTGATACTCCGTTTTCGATCTTTTCAATCTAATTAAAGATTCATTAAAACTCCACTTAGTTTTAATCTTTGACAGGGTTAAAGAATCAGTGTCATTTAAAACACGGTTCACGATAAACCCCAAAATCACATCACAATTCAATTAGTCCCTAACCGTGAATTAGCAAGTGAGCAATTCCCTAAATATTAACCCCGAAGGCCGAAACCAACATCAGATCAATACCCAAGAAACCGTTCAACTTAACTAATCTCCAGTTAGTTTCTGATTTTCTTAACTTCGTTGGGTCGAAGAACAGTATTATTGAAGATACCGTTCACGACGACCCAAAATCACATTCTATTAATTATCGGGTTAAAGAACGAGTGTTATTTAAAACACCATTCACGATAAACCCAAGAATCAATTCGAATTCAATTCCAATTAAATATTATTTAATTGGTACACTTCATTAAATCTAAATAAAAGATTTAATCTTTTTCTCAACTGGGTTCAAGAACAGGGTTAATGAAGACACCGTTCATGACAAACTCAAATCATATTTGATATTAAATACAAGGCTCTGAATAGAAAATATATCGGCTTATATTCAATATCAAATTCTACGACCAACAAATATCGTATTGGAAATAACGATATAAATATATCTTTCAAATTCCCATAACAATATCTGTATCATCACGAAATCCAACATCAAAATATTCCGAAGACAATTTCGATTCAAATCCATTCCAATATAATTATTGGAAATTCTGGTTATTTTCAAAACCATTTCAAATCCAATTTATTTATTTAGAAATAAATAGAATTATAATTCTAGTTCAAAACTAGTTCATTTCGATAAAAATCTATTTTTATCTTTTCAAATATGGAGTTTTTCATCCCAAATCTTCACAAATCATTTCTTATGATTTTACACAAATTATTACTATTTTTAATAATTTTATCAAGGTCCGTACAGTCGATTTCCATCAATGGTCATCGAACTGCATTTACAGCGACCTTTTCCAAATTTGATTTGGACATAATTCCAAATCCAACCGTTAGATTTCTAATTTCTAATATTCGTTAGAAATCTCTTTTCGATACGAACCCAACGGTTCCGGTTTTAGGAGAATCCGACGGTCGGAACTCCCGTAATATCCGTTCGAAGTCAATGGTCGAAATTCGAGAACTGCCGCGGCGCGGCGCGTTCTATTCAGGCCATTATATTATATATATAATATATACTTCGTCGATTTCCTTTTAAAACGTATTTTATAAATCGTTTTAAATTCGTTTTCAAACCGATTTCAACTTCATTTCAAATTCAAATCAAAGTTGAATTTTCCCTTACAAATTCGTTTTAAATTCATTTCAAATTGATTTCAATTCAAATCGAAATTCAGTTCGTTTTCAATTCAATTTCATTTCGAATTCATTTCTATTCAATTTCAGTTTGAATTCATTTATATTCAATTTCAGTTTGAATTCATTTCTATTCAATTTCAGTTTGAATTCATTTCTATTCAATTTCAATTCGAATTCATTTCTATTCAATTTAATTCGAATTTCATTTCTATTCAATTTAATTTGAATTCTAATTCTATTCAATTTAATTCGAATTTCATTTCTATTCAATTTAATTCGAATTCCAATTCTTTTCAAAATATCAGATTTTGAAATCACTTTCGATATTCATTACAAAATGAATAAAATCGATATAGATATCGTTCACGTCAAAATGGTGTAAATCTAATCAACATGGCTTCATATATTTCCATTTCAAATATTCTATTTCTAATATTTCTTTTTCAAATATTTCTTTTTCAAAACTGGAATGAGGCCCAATCAATTACCATATAATGTTAATTATATGGATTTTCTACAACACATGTATACAATAACAACGATGAATAATCAACCATCATCCAAAGTGCATTCTACACTGTATAAGCATCGAATATAAATATTTAACGCTTATAACAGTCTATCAATCAATCGATCGACATACAACTAAACAATCGGGATTAGTGTACGTCAAATATCACCCCAATACCCATGTGGGGTTTTCAAACAATCAAACACAGATTTTATTTGTGCAGTTGGGCGATGTGTAAAATTTATCGTCCCAATCAATATCAGTCAAATGTGTGTATATAAACAAATCGTCCGATCTGTTTATTTTTATTTCATTTTACATACACGTTAAAAATTCTATTCTTAACTATAAAATATTTTCTACTATATAAATATTTTATTTTCATTTCACATCACACAATCAACTACACAGCAAAATCAAACAAACAAGCATACAAGCCGTTCATGGTCTGTGGACGACGGGTGTCGGGTGCTACTAAACACCGTTTGCATCCTAGTATATATTTCAACTAGAAAATAAAATTCAAAGTGAGAAGTTCTCACCAAATAGCTAAATCAAATGTCTTGACTCTTCTTATGTAGAAATCTTCGCCGTTCTCGCCTCTTGCCACTTTCTTTGCCCGTATTCTCTACATATGTAAAAATCACATTTTTACTTCGCTATTCAATATATAAAAATCGAATTTTTACTTTGCTATTCAATCTATAAAAATCGAATTTTTACTTTGCTATTCAATATATAAAAATCGAATTTTTACTTTGCTATTCAATATATAAAAATCAAATTTTTACCTTGCTATTCAATATATAAAAATCGAATTTTTACTTTGCTATTCAATATATAAAAATCGAATTTTTACTTTGCTATTCAATATATAAAAATCGAATTTTTACCTTGCTATTCAATATATAAAAATCGAATTTTTACCTTCTCTATAATAATCACTTTTCTATTTCAACGTATATATAATAAAAATCAGATTTTTATTTCGCTACATATATAAAGATCAAATCTTTATTATCTATATATTACAAAAATCGTATTTTTATTCATCTACTAATATAAAAATCACATCTTTAATATTTCTACTTTATAAAAATTATATTTTTATTCTTTCTATATAAAACTGATTTTTATAAAAGCTTACATATATAAGACTGATTTTATTTTAAAAGAAAATCAGATTTTTAACATATAAAAAAAACTTAGATTTAAAATTAAAATTAAAACTTACAGTTGCTGGGGAAATGGGAATGGAGCGTCTGAATCATCGGGGAGGGGCTTTGATCATCCCAAGCAGAGCGGCGGACCCATGGTGCTTCGATTTGGGTGGAGCATCGGGTTAAGGGGGGGCTCACTGCCGGGTTTTGGAGTAGAGGAAGGGGGGCTGCTCGGGTCGGAGACAAGGTCGCTGGGGGGGTAGCATGGAGCGGACGGAGGCGGATCTGGGTGTGGCGGCGCGGCCTAGGGCTTCACTGGAAGTGGCGATTTGGGGGGGGGGCTTGCGTCGCGATTTGTGGAGGAGTAGAGAGGAACGGGGGGAGCGGCAGGTCGGGAGGGCTGGCGGCGGCCGCTTGGTGGCGCGGCGGAGGCTGCGTCGGCGGCGGTCCTCCACCCGACGTTCTCCATTTTTTTTATCGATCTGAAGAAAATGAGAGGAGAGAGAGAGTAAAGAGAGGGGTGAGTATATATTTATTTTTAATTTATTTATTTAATTTCAAAAAGCAACTTTTTATTTTGAACTCGAAATCAAGCCCACCGCCTGTCGTCCATAGCTAATTACCCCCATTCCGAACACAATGGGATATGTATCGTAAGCTGATTCGATCGTTTCGATCAGTTTTCATCAAAATCAACATATAACTATAGATATTGAATTTGAACGTGCATTTCAATTTACCGGGGTCACATACTAACTCGAAAAATTCTAGAAAAATATTTTCTAGCTTCGTATCGATGATACGGTCCTAACAAAACTAGTTTCATCAAATTCTGAGACCGTTAGAAAAATGGTCATTTTCCAGTCGATTAAAATCAACTGAAACTGGCCAAATGCCTTTTCCTTTGCCACGCTCACATATTGATTCGAAAAATTATGAAATTTGGAATCTAGCAATAACTTTACATCACGGACCCAACAAAGGTGGTTTCGTCGAAATCCGAGGTCATTTGCAAAATTTCCATTTTTAAGGGCCTGAATTCCACAGCGACTATTCAGAATTTTCAACTGGACATATCTTTTGATTCCCGCTATGAAATTTCAAATTTTCGGATTCGTTGGAAAGATATTCTCAAATAGATCCTATTATTTTTGGTTTTGCTAAAATCCGGCTTATTTTGCACCTGGTACATTCAATTGAAGTTTGAAATCGAATTATCGAACTACCGTGCCATTTTCAATTCCTTTTATAAATATCAATAAATATTTATATTCTAACGACGACGAATATAAATATATACGTTCTAATCTATTCAAAATAAATTTCTCATCATTTTTATTTAAAATAATTCAATTTAAATAATCAAAATTCGCTAAAATTGCCAAAATAAAAATTTTAAATTGGCTCGGATTTCCGGGTTATTACAAACTTCTTCTGGAAATACAATCTTTTTATATGTCGGGTTTCTTTCTTTTTTCATAATCCAAGACTTCAGGTCTTGGGTTTTGAGTTATACAACTCCTTGTTAAAATAATTTCTTCACATAACTTCAGGTTGTTGTTGAACCTATTTCTTCCATTATATCATATATTACTTGCCAAATAAATACATTAAAAAATCATACCTATATCCATATTCTGAGCATGAAAATATAACCAATGCATTTATGATAATAATAACTGCAATTAACATTTCTATGGCCTTGGATATAATTATTGTCATAGTAAAATGATTTCATTACAAATATATGAATCAATTGAGAAATGGTACTTAAAGTAACACAATTTCATCTCAGGTTTAAGGTCACTATTACTCAATGATAAAATTAAAATGAATGTCTTAATAAGGAAATTTATTTCTCAACAATGAAATTTCCTAAAATAAATATCTCTTCTTGATATATATATATATAATAGCATCTTCAGGATGAAACAAATCTTACATCTGTAATTTTAGCAAATGAGATATATTGCATAAAAGATTTCTATCTCAAATAACGGATGCATTCAATAATTCATGAAAACTCAAAATTTTGATGATAAAGGAATTACAAGTTCTCAACTTTCAATTCAAATACTGAAAATTAAGTTTGTTGTGTATGCTTTCATTAATATTTCCATTCACTTCAGGTGCTAAAACAAAAATAACTTCAATAAATGAAAGCTTTTCTTTTTCTTCTTGAACATATGAACTTCAGGTTCATATTATTTCAGATTCCAAAGAATTAATATTCTTTATGATTTTTATTTGCTTATTTTTCATAATTCCCTTTTGGTGATGATCAATATTAGATCTGAAATTAATACGATCTTCTAGATACATATTATATTTACATTTGTTTCTCTAAGAAACAATACAACATTTCTTTCGGAAATATGAATTATGTAACAAAATCAAATTAAATTCAATGAATTTATTTGAATAGAGAAGAACAAAAGTTTGTCGAATCCAAAAAAAAATCACTACAATCAACATCTCATTTTTAAATCATGTAGATATCTCAAATATATATAAATTGAGTATAATTTTGAGATCAACAGTATGATTACATCAAAAAAATCACATCTATAATAGAGTGAGATCTGAATTATGATTAATAAAATAAGAATCATATCTCAAAGAGTAGAACTATATGAGTTCTAAAATTATAAGACTAAAAAAAATCTTGAAGATAACACAATAGATTTAAATCTAGAATGAGATGAGATCTAACAAAAATGGAGACTTGAAAAATCAAATCAATCAGATCAGAAAAATAACCTACCGTTTTGAGATCTATAATTAGATCTATAATCAATTCGTGCTGATAACGTGTTGTAAAATAAAACAGAACGTATAATAAAAGAGAATCCATTAGAGAGAACAGAAGAGATAGGGGAGAGACTTTTATTTATATTGCTTCAAGTGTATCTTATTTCTATTACATTGGCTCCTTTATATATAGGCTTTGGAGCTGATGTTAAACTTATCCCCAAAATGTGGGACTAAATAGAATATTACAAAAGCATATTCACTCTTATATATTACAACAAAAACAATGATTATACATGTTAATTTAGATCAAACATACCCAAATCCATGATTTTCCCATTAATTACCAAAATTTGGGGATTAGCAAACTTAATCCAAATCAACCCAAATTCATATATGTAACATAAAATATGATTCTAGAATTTTTACATATTTTCCCATAATTTTTGGATGTATAGATTCGCTAATTACCACTAATCACCCCTAATTAGCCATAATGAGTGAATAAACATGCAAATCACTCACCTTAGCCAACAATAAATAACAGATCTGAAACTTTTACCGATTTGGCTCAGATTCCAATGTGGTGCAGCAGCTCTACCTCGAATTTGGTGTTAATCCGGTTTGATTTGATGTAGATTTGATTAATCTGTGATTAGAAAGTGATTATAGAGAGAGAGAGAGATTTAAAAGATGGTAGTTATGATTAGGGTTTGAGAAAGGTTAGTGGCGGCTAGAAAATTGAAAGGAGATGATTCTCCAACTCCTTTCAACCCTCCCATAACCCTACTCCCAAATCGGGTTATGGACCTAGCTGCTAATCACTTAATTAAGCATAATTATGTTGTTTTTCCATCTTCAAATCTTATTTCAGCCATATCTCCCAAACGGTAAGTCTGTTTGATTAATGTAACCACTCTATGGAATGGTAAACCATCATCCAAATCCAACGGAAGTGGTTTCAGGTCAAAACTTCCTACCAATCAAAAGTTATAGGTAAAACAAGTTTCACCAGGGGCAAAAGGTCATTTTAAAATCCGTCAAAAATCCTTCGAAGTTGTTTCGTATCATGTCGACAATACGAATCATTCAGCGGCTTCCAACTGCCTCAGATTCTACCTCGATATCATCTGAATGATCTGGTGAAATAGTTATATCAGAATCGTGTACGAACTTCCTTAACTGAGAAACATGAAATACATTGTGCACTCCCGCCACCTTGTCAGGTAATCCAACTTTATACGCTAAATTCCCAACTTGTTTGAGAACTGGAAATTGACCAACAAACCTTGGTGCTAACTTACCTCTCATACCAAACCGAATCACACTCTTCAACGGAGAAATCTTGACGAATACCAATTCGTCAATGAAGAATTTCAAATCTCTTCGTCTTTTATCAGCATAACTCTTTTGCCTATCTTGGGAAGCCTTCATTCACTGTTGAATAACCTTGATCTTATCTGAAGTTTCTCTTATTACATCTGGCCCAAGCACAAATTTCTCACTGGTTTCCAACCAACATGATTGTGAGTTGCAGGGTCTTCCGTACAAAGATTCAAATGGAGTCATACCAATACTGGAATGATAACTATTATTATATACGAACTCAACCATATGCAAATGGTCATCCCATGACCCCCCAAAATCCAATATAATGCTCTCAAGAGATCCTCTAATATATGATTCACCCTCTCTGTTTGACCGTCAGTTTGAGGATGGTACACGTTACTAAGATGTAATTTTGATCCTAAGGCCTCTTGTAAGCTCTTCCAAAACCCACTAGTAAATAATGGATCTCGGCCACTCACAATTCCTTTAGGTACTTCATGAAATCTCACTACCCACTTCATATACAGTTCCACTAACTTAGCTGTCGTTCTATTCGATTTGACCGATATAAACCTTGCACTTTTGGTCAGTCGATCCACAATCACCCAAATGCTATCATGACCCGATCTAGTCCTTGGTAAACCATCAATGAAATCCATTGAGACTTGTTCCCATTTCCATTCGGGAGTTTTCAGCGGTTGACTAGGCTTCTTTTGCTCGGCTTTAACTAACTGGTAGTTCATGCACTTGGATATAAACTTCCCAATGTCTCTCTTCATCCCTTCCCAGTAGTAGGTATGCTTCATGTCTCAATACATTTTGTTACCACCGGGATGTATAGTCAGTTTCGAGAGATGCCACTCTCTAAGCACTTCATCTCTCAATCCACTAACATTGGATACAACTAGTCTCCCATTCATTCGAAGCCATCCTTCTCGATCAAGTCCATACTTGTTCACTCCCTCACCGTCAATACCCATCTCTACCTTGGAGATGATTTCCAATATATTAGGATTATCCCTCTAACTGGAACCGATCCGCTCAATCAAAGTTGGGTCGATCGTCAAACTTGCTAACATCTCTGGATCTAATTCACACTTAGGTCTGAAATCATATCCCACGATATACTCCAGTTGCTTCCATTCAAGAAACATAGTCCCCAAACGGGCATGTCTCATACTCAATGCATCAGCTACCGCATTGCCCTTCCCGGGTGCGTATGCGATATTAAAAACATATGAAGCCAAGAACTCTAGCCATCTCTGCCGACAAAGATTTAAATCCTTTTGAGAGAAAAGATACTTTAATGACTTATGATCGGTAAAAAACTTGAATCCTTTCCCAAGAGATAGTGTCTCCACATCTTTAACGCGAACACGATCGCTTCCAGTTCCAAGTCATGGGTAGGATATCTTTTCTCATGTAGTTTCAGTTACCGACTAGCATAAGCTACAACCTTTCCTCCTTGCATCAGTACAGCACCGAGTCTGGTACTACAGGCATCCATGTATACAATCATCTCTTCGTTCCCCTTAGGAATAACTAACACTGGTGCACACATCAACTTCTCCTTTAGACTCTTAAATGCATTCTCACACCTTTCATTCCAAACAAAAGCTTGATTCTTCTTGGTCAACTTAGTTAACAGTGTCGCTATCTTGGAGAAGTATTGAATAAACTTATGATAATGGCTAGCTAATCCCAAGAAACTTCTCACGTCCATTGCATTCTTGGGCGTAGACCAATCTTGCACCGTAGCCACCTTCGCCAGGTCCACATCAGTACCATTCTCTGCAACAACTGGTGCTCCCTACTCGGAAACACTTCTTCGGATAAATCCCTTCTTCAAAAGATCACCTACTTGCACTTTGAGCTCTCGCTGCTCCCTTGCGCCATACAACGAAGAGGCATCACTATAGGTATGACATCCTTCACTAAATCAATCTGAAACTCAATCTCTCGGTGTGGTGGAAGTTCAGTCACTTCCTCAAAGATGTCCGGATACTCGCCAGCAATAGGAACATCTGATAATCCATCATGGCGATGTCGAGGGAATTTAAAAAACTAGTCATCACCCCATCACTAGGTAGGCAACCCAATGCCACCCTCCGCTCTAATGGTCACCAAATACCCCTCACAGTCTACCACCACCCCATACCTTTGGAGCCAATCGACTCCCAAAATAATGTCAAACCCAGTAATGCCTAAAACAAAGCAATCACAAGCAAGCATACATCCATGACTCAATAAGACCAAATTTTGAAAAATCGTACAAAGGCTAGTCGAACCCTTGATCGGGTTTGTCGCAACTAAAGGTTTATCGACAATCTCGGGTTTCAATTCCAGCCTATCTACCGGGTCACTAGATACGAAGGAATGAGAAACCCCGGTATCAAACAATACTTGAACATGAAAATCATAAATAGAAAGCATACCTTGAATAATGATTCGCTTTCCTTTCTCCATCGCAATTGGGGCATTCGACGAAGAAGGAACAACGTTGATAGCATATGCTTTCATGATCAGCTTCTCCTTAGGGGGTTGTGGATATTTATTCTTGAAATGTCCCACCTGGTTATAGTTGAAGCACTTCTTCTCCTATGGCTTCGCTTGACAATCTCTGATATAGTGGCCCTTCTTGCCGCAACCAAAGCACTTGATATCTTTCTTATTCTTATTTTTCTGACCATCCTTGGTTTGGTTCTGTTTTCTCTTGTTCTGGGACTTCTTATTACCCTCATCGCTTGCCAACGGCTTTGGCTCCTCTGTAGATGTAACAGCAACCTCAATCTTCGGCTTAAAGTAAAGGCTCTCCGATCTCAATGCCTTCCCCACAATAGTCTCTAAAGTCTCATCGATATGGTTAATAAGTCTTTCCCACAAGTACTCATTTAGGCCAGTTATGAACTTCTCGTTCTTCTTCTCGGTAGTATCGATAAGAGATAATCCATATTTCGATAAGGTATCAAATTGTGCAATACATTCCGAGATTGCCCTACCATTCTGCTTAAGCTCCAAAAACTTCCTAAATAATTCTGATTTGTGAGCAGTTGAAATAAACTTGTCACTGAAGTGAGTCTTAAACTGATTCCAAGTAACTTGATCTTCGGGAGCAGCCGCTTTAATAACATTCCACCAATTCATTGCCCGTCCTTGAAGTTGACGCGATGTTAGCTTTCTCTTTGTTGCATCATCGATCCCCTAATCCTCAAAGATGCGCTCACAACTATCAAGCCAATCCTTAACCTCCGTAGCCGATTTTGTTCCATGGAATAGCTTCCCACCAAGACTGGTATAATCCTTGTTAAGCTTGGCGAAATCGGCTTTAGGCGCCTGCACTACTGCACCACCATCATCAACAGCATTAGGAACTGCTCACTAAGCATCCATAAGCATCTCTCGCATGAAGGCAGTAAACATCATCCTTATATTAGGGACATTCCCATTGTTGGCCCCTGAACCCGCTCCCTCTTCAACTCCCGGTGTGGAGTTCCTTACCGTACTCCTCATATTTCGGCTCATGTTCAATCTGTAAAGTGAAAACGATTAGCCATCTCCTTAGTGGTACCAGTGCAGTGCGAATTCATCCTTAGATATACTAATATATATATAGTTTCTGAAAACCAAAATATCACAAATATGCTCCGTACCATCAGACATTTCACCGAAATGCGTTGTGCCAATGCCTGACTAGCACGGGACGATCGCCAAAAGGGTTGAAATGATGAATTACCAAAGGACCTATAGTATATATCACAGCGCATGGAATAAAGTATAATAATAACATAACTTGATATAAAACAGGCGAGACAGTACATAAGCTGAAAACTAAACCATATCCATCAGAGTAGCGGAAACCAAAATACAGCTTCATATACAATTATTACAACTTTAAAATATTGTCTCTAAAGGAAATAAAAGCAGTACACTGCTAGTGCCCGAAGCAGTGACCAACAACAACTCAGGTAGAATACGTATAAAGTACATGGAAGTCTCCTACTCATCTTCAGATAGCTACTCATGTATAATCACCTAACCTGCCTCTAGTCTACTCGTTTAGGAGCACCCAGAGTAATAAGAAGAGACATAAAACTCTCGGTCAGATGAAAGTCTTGTGTGAGAGATAGAAAATTTATGTAACTGAATAAAGCAATAACAGGTATAAACAATCATACCCCCACATGGACCTGCAATCAAAGAGTTAGCACAACAAGATGTACAATACTCTAAGGTAACACTAACATATAGTGTAAAATGGAAGTGTTCGTGTCATGGTGATATCAAACATCAAACATAGCAACCATCCTCACATCTCTCAGTAAGTGTGTAAAGCATACGATATCCACTACTTTGATCACCAAATCCATTGGGGCCATGATGAGTCCACACCGCCCTGGACTCCGTACAACTATTGCTATGACCACACCGCCTTGGTCTATAGTCAATAACCCTTCCCATTCCACACTGTCCTGGTCTATAGTCAATAACCCTACCCAGTCCACACCGCGCTGTTCTATAGTCAATAACCTTACCCAGTCCACACCGCTTTGGCTCTGGGGAACGGGCCAACCAGTCCACACCGCTCTGGCTCTGGTTCATCTACATGCCTCCTCTCTCAATGATGAACCAAAGTTATAGATATCGATAACTCCTTTGCACACGTCCCGCAGCAAAGCCCAACTCTAGAAGTTAACTCATTAGTTCCCATATTGATCCTGAGTGATAACTTCCCACTTAGACTTCCATTGCATTTCGGGTTTTGGTTGAATTGGATTTGGTCTTCAGAAGAGTTCATGATCGTCATCGCATGATAGTGGAAGAAGCTCATATTCGGCTTGGTTTAGTCCTTCAGTTCAGTTCGGGTATATGGTGCTCAAGTACTCCGTTCGGCTTAGTCCTCATTGTTCGGTTCGGTTTGGTGCTTCCTCCTCATCTCGGTTCGCATTCTCCGGTTCGTATGCCACCTAACTCGCTTCTTTTCGATCCAATCCCACACCTTAGCTTGTTTTATTCGATCCGATCCCATGCTCCACTCCTTCATATGCTAGCTCGATCCGACTCCAACTCGACTCGCACAGGCCTTCTTTTTGCCATGCTCCAATCCGGTTCGGTCTGTCTTATCCGATACGATCCAAACCGAATCCCTGCAAAATTTCCAGCAAGCTATATTTCACCGAACGACGGCATTTTCAACCATTCTAACTTTTCTACGCAATCATAAAACATACCAAACAGCAGTAGCAACATGGAGAATTAATTAAAAACATCAAAACAACGATTATACGTCACTACAAGAAAATTGATTTTTTGTTGCAAAAATCAGTGGTGTTTATTCGGAAGTCCAAACATAAGTGTTTTCGCTCACCATACAGATGCGGCAAAAAATATTTCATTTCTGGCCTTCGTGAGAATAAGTCCGTGTGGTTCAAAATAAACGTAACCAATTACTTTTCATTCTCCAAAAAAAAAAGACTTCAACGTGGTCCACTAATGGGGACTTAGGGTTTCTCCCAACCCCCTCTTTCTTTTTAACTCTTGTTTCTTCTCTGTCAATTTTATTCCTCCTCGTTTCTTTTCCCTCCTACCCTCACTTTCCTTATTACTATACATGTGCTAGTTGCTCCACTTAAAACCCCTTTCTCTCAGATCTAATTTTGTTCGCTACTGCTAACCCTAAACC
The DNA here is from genome assembly GCA_030737875.1 of Allium sativum. NCBI lineage: Eukaryota > Viridiplantae > Streptophyta > Magnoliopsida > Asparagales > Amaryllidaceae > Allium > Allium sativum. Next base: position 386,197,393 of record CM060921.1, read on the forward strand.
GGCTACGAAAGAAGAAACATCATAATAGCGTCTGTGAGAGTGACCGAGGAATAGGAAAACCGGCTATGAAAGAAGACACTATAGAGGTACGTTAGTGTAAACTTGATTATCTATTCCATATAAATTAATTTATTTTTGTACGCAACACTAATCTATAACGACAAAATTGTAGTTGCTAATTGGGTATTTTTAGATGATTTTATTGTCTTGAAATGAACTCTATGAATTTGTTAAATACCGTCTAAAATCTTGCATGGTTATCCACTGACATTATATCACTATGTTAATTTTAAGTGAAGAATTCTTTTGGTGGACTCTTTGTGTGTTTATTTTGTGTATAAGAGCGTTCAGTGTGATTTCTATCTTGTAGCCTCTTGATTTACACCAAACAATCCAATCTAAATAGAAGTACAATATGAAAGAAAAAGAAAGAGAGAGCTATTATTTAGATCGAGGTGTTTGGTGGAAATCAGAGGCTACAAAAACTGGAAAATAGAAGTGTCGTTAAGCACTCCTTATGTACTTGTGTATTTACACGACAAATATACAAAAACTGGAAAATAGAGTGTCATTAAGCACGCTATTGTATATGCAAAATTAACCGCAAGTAAGTTTGATTTTTATTTTTTTACGTGTAGGTATCCCAACTTAACTAGGGAAGAAGAAGGTCACAACCTTTGCATCAGTTCCATTTTACCTTCTATCGTTCAGAAGCTTCTCCCATTCCCATACATGATCATGTTCAGATTCCTACAAATAGCACCGATGTATGGGAAATTGATTTCAGGCTTCTAAAGTTTGAAACAAAAGTTGCTTCTGGTTCTTATGATGATATGTAAGTCTACTGCATGGTTTATATTTCCAGTATGTTTGGTAACACAGCATTTGGACTTAGTTAATGCAGGGATCATTATTGTTTATTGTAATAGCCCTATATATATATAATGCAATATTATGGTTACATTTCTGAAAAGTAGTATATAAAGATATTACACAGGATCAAGAAACTAATTTACAAGCAAATTAGTTTGTATAAATAATACATGATTATTGATTTTAACATGGATCTGGAACTAGAATGATGTAAGAATTGAGTTAAATATTCAATAAATACTTTGTATGTAGAAGATAATATTTTAATAAATTGGCTAAACCTGAAGCACTATCTAAAGTGGGTTGTAAGGAAGACACACATGTACTTAAGTAAGAAGGAATCTTTTAATAGTCAGACCTTAGCAAAGAAACATATTTTGAATACAATTGTGTTAAAATGACAACCTTGCTTATGCTGATCAGGCATAGAGTATAAATTGTTGGAGAACATCTAGATACTATGCTATGCCTTGGGATATAATAATAAAATGGGAAATGTAAATTCTTGGCGCACTTTTGGTAAAAGGAGCACTGTCGAAACAAAAAAGTTCCTTTTCAGGTGCAAATGAAAATGAGTGTTTTGCCTATTTTGTTGTGTACCTGTAGATTTGTTAGATCCATTATAACTTCAAAATTCGTATGCTCCGTTGAGTTGTTTGCTTTTAATTTCATCTTCGTGTTTATGGTTATCATTTTTTAAATCTCGTGCACATTGCTTTGTTTGACACACTATATAATATGATTCTTGTGTTGACGTTGCTTAACACTTTATAACTCGATATATTTCTTGACTTCAACCTATATCACTTGATAAATTTATGTGTAGCTTTATCGTATCAATACACCAAATTTTGGTTCCAATAATAACCACTTCTATGAATATTTGTGTATTATGATATAATTCAGTGAATTCTCTATGAATTTACTCGCGTAGGTTAGGAATCGACAAGCTTATAGATTAAATAACACATAATTCAATGTTTACATTTTCATTTTTTATGTTTTTTAAATTAAATTAATAAAAAATGAAGATGGAGATAGAAGTAGTTTGCATAAAAAGTTACAGCTAGCAGGAGAGATGTTAAATCTGAAGAAATTGAAGATTAATGTTTGGTAACAAATTTAGTAGATAAAGAAATGAAATATAAATAGGTAGGTAAATATTTCCTAACACCCAATTTTGGGGAAATTACTATCATTGTCCCCGTATTGCTTTAACTTAAAAATGGTTATCAATTGAGCATTTGTGGTATAACATTGAGAGACTTCACTTTACTGTAACACCCATAATGTTAAAAAAAATGTTATATTGTTACATGTCGTCACTAAGTGCCTCTCTAGTAGCCTTGTATTTGCTTGTTAGTCATCAGCAAGAACCTAATAAGAATTCAACATTGTAATATTTAGGGACTAGTTTGGAATCCTGAATTGGTTCAGATGTATATCTAATGGGCACTTGATATCTTTTATTAGACAAGAGATCAATTCTCAGACGTGTATTAAAGATGAGTCTAAACTCGGGCACCTATGGTGAGACGCCTATTAAATTGCACTCGATTGTTGGTAATGTACAATAAAATTAACGGCTTAATATCCAGCCGTTAAATGATAAATCTTTAACTTATTGGAGTTGCCCTCCTGTAGGATATTTCAACATTATCCAACTTCGATACGAAGTAATGATCCCTATAACCGATGATTTTCAGGTGAAAATTGAGGCAATTGATGATTTTACCATTGGAAGTCAAATGGAACTTAAAGCGAGTAAAGAGGAAGCTCTATCTTGCTCAGAAGATGGAAAGGTCTCTCCTAAAGAACTGGAATCAGTCCTTTCTAGTAAACAACCCTACACAGGTAAAAGAAGAGGCCATAAACGTAGCAGAACTCGACGTGGTAATCTGAGAAATGACGGGTGGCTAGAATCTCTATCATAACGAAAGATTTAGCTCCAAAGATTACTGGCCAAGTAAGCTATTCCTTGGACATTTGTAGTATTTTGACACTGTAAACAATTGTATTTGATGTTTACTTATTTCCTATTACTATCATTTATGAAAACTGTGACGTAACCCTTCGAACTATAGCGATCAAAATCAAATGATGAAAGTAAAAATTTAGCTGAACACACTGGTGTTTTATGCATGAGGGGATTGCCTTATTCTACAACAAAAAAGGATATTATGGAGTTCTTTGAAGGCCATCAGTTGCCCGAAAATGATGTGCATATTTTGTTTAACAGAGGAGGTAGGCCATCTAGAGATGCTTGTGTAGAATTTGCAAATGCCGATGATTCAAAATCCACCATGAAGAAAGATAAAGGGATGCTTGGGAGTCGCTATATTGAAATGTTTCCTTCAAATGTAGAGGAAATGAGAGATGAAACTTCAAGAAGTTGATAATAAACTTCTATCTGGTATGCACTTGCAATTCATTTAGATTTCAATCTGCAAGAATATTCTGCTATTTTCGTGTTCTATTTTTTATTTTAATGCACTAATATCTTAACAAATGCATAGTCTTAAAATGTTCTTAAGAGCATGCATGGTGTTTATAAAATTGATATATTGATTGTAATAGATCAAATTGACCATATTAACCGATATTGAATCTAGTATAATTATTTAGATTAATTAATGGAATTAACGTACTACAAGGAACATATTATTTAGATCAATTAATGGAATTCAAATTTTCTTTCTGATTCATAACTGGATTTCAACTTGTAAACATTTCATGTGTACCACATTACTAAACATATTTGAGATGTGTGGATAACGTGTATGAAAAAGGTAGACCAAATACTTTGTTTTGTGGAGAAAATATGCACTAGCGAATTCAATAGTTTAGTGCAGTCATTTACTTTTAAGGTGGTTATGTTGATTATGAAGATTGAAAAGGAAGGTTGTTGTGCAGTCTCGAATTCATAATGGTTGTAGCTAGATCTGGACGGCTGTCGATGCCGATGATTCCTCAGTTCTTAAACAGAGTTCTAATTTGGTGGTTTCATACTATGCTTGGCCACATGGTAAATATTAGATTCTTTCCATTAAGTTTTTTACAAGTACATACAATGTAATGGGTGTTTAGTACATAAATTTGAAGTTTTATCGTTATCTGATTATTATCATGTTGTTATGTACCCAACACAAACAAGAGAGAAACGAAAGTCAACCTACTTGTTACGTCTTGGCAACTACGACTGCACGAAATGCTTGTTCAATATTGGAATGATTGTTGTAATTTTGCCATACATTTCCATTTAGAATCATCCTTGTTTGCAAGCCTATTATTCATATTTTGTTATCTTTAGGTCGATCATCTAGAAATTGATGCCATCACAAAACTAAAGCAGCTTCTACACTTGAGTCACTGTCTCTCCTCCTGTTTGGATACACTTGAACTGCACCCAGAAATGGAAATCCAAGGCACCAAACTAACCATGTCAATGAGATTCAATGTTCAACCCAAATGTCCAACCATGTTTCCAGTTATCTATCCTCGCTACTATTCTGATTTCGTGTAGCATGTCGAATTCTGGAGCAGTCCATGAACTGAAATTTGGTTTATTTGAAGGTACAGACAACTACTGCACATAACCAGGCTAAAAGTATGTTGGAAGTGCTGATCAGTTCTCTAGTAATGTTTCATACATGCTGAAATTTAAGAGAATATATACAATGTTCTATTTGCGTGTATGTATATTTTTGTAGTGTTAATTAATGGGCTTCAATAAACTGTAAACCTTCTTCGTAGATACATAGAAGTGCTCACAAGTGTATTGTGCTTAATTTTATGTTGGTTAAGTGCAGCTGTTGCTCAAGCAACTGAAAGTGTTTCAGCACCGATGGGTAACACGGCAAATGGTGGAGGTGCATGCATCATTCACTCAATGTATGTTTGCCCTTGATTTTTGTTCCAACCTGCATTGATGGCTGCTGCTGCTATATACACTGCTCAATGTAGTCTCTAATGATTCAATTCTTGGACGAGGACTTGTGACTTGTGAGCAATACACCATGTACACTAAAGATCAATTTCTGCAAGTTACGTTTACTGAAAGGGAAGAACAAAACTGACAGTTGATACTTTGACTTGGAAGTTTTATTTTTATGTTCCAAACTTATAGGGAATGCTCGAGGATGATGGTGGGATTTCACAGAAATGCAGGATCAGAGAAACTAATGGGGGTGTATAGAACAAAGAATTATGAGTAACAAGCGTTTTGTAAGTACTAGTTAGGCATAACATTTTCTTTGCACTATATGTGTAAATTTGTATATCAGTGGTTCTTGTATGCGAGTTTGGTCATTTATTCAGAAAACTATTGTATTGAAATGGTTATGCATATTCTATTTGATTATATGGTTGATTGTTTTTTCATTGTTTGAACATGATGATTATGTGAATGATATTGTAGATACAAAATAGACTATTAACAAGAAATAATTGCATGAAAAAATACAGCAAATTAATCAATAATTTTTAGTAACGTTTTAAAAACGCTACAGAAATACATGCAGTGACGTTGAGCAAACGCAACCGTAAATCAGGGGTAAAATTGAAAATTTTATTAGTAGCATCAAAAAGCTTTTTTATGGCGTTTTTAAAGCGCTACAAATATTTATGGTGGCGTTTTTTGACCGCTACAATAGAAGTATTTACAGTAACGTTTTTTAAAAGTGCAACAAATATTTTTATTTTTAGTGGCATGTTTTCTCGTAACGATTATCGAAACGCCACCAAAAATGATTGGTGGCGTTTTTTTAGCGCCACAAAAAATCATTTTTCTTGTAGTGCATGTTAATTTAGATCAAACATACCCAAATCCATGATTTTCCCATTAATTCCCAAAATTTCGAAATTAGCAAACTTAATCCAAATCAACCAAATTCATATATGTGACATAAAATATGATTCTAGAATTTTTACATATTTTTCCCATAATTTTTGGATGTATAATTTCGCTAATTACCACTAATCGCCCCTAATTAGCCATAATTAGTGAATAAACATGCAAATCACTCACCTTAACCAATAACAAATGATAGATCTGAAATTTTTACTGATTTGGCTCAGATTCCAATGTGGCGCAGCAACTCTACCTCGAATTTGGTGTTAATCCGACTTAATATGATGTAGATTTGATTAATTTGTGATTAGAAAGTGATTAGAGAGAGATTTAGAAGATGGAAGCCATGATTAGGGTTTGAGAAGGGTTTGTGGCGACTAGAAAAATGAAAGGAGATGATTCACCAACTCCTTTTAGCCCTCCCATAATCCTAATCCCGAATTGGGTTATGGGCCTAGCTGCTAATCACATAATTAAGCCCAGTTAGGCTGTTTTTCCATCTTCAAATCTTATTTCAGCCATATCACCCAAACGGTAAGTCTGTTTGATTAATGTGACCACTCTACAGAATGACAAACCATCATCTAAATCCATCGGAAGTGGTTTCAGGTCAAAACTCCTTACCAATCAAAAGTTATAGGCGAAACAATATTCGTTAGGGTAAAATGGTCATTTTAAAATCCAGCAAAAATCGTGAATGTGGGAAATGACCCCAGTAGTCGTTTCCCAAAGTTACATGACCATACGACTTCATATGAAAATAAAATAAATATTCTATGATGCTCCGATACGTAGAATACGGGTCATTACAAAATCAGTTGGTTTATAAATGTTGATTCATTGTCAAATGAATCGGAAAAAAAATGAAGTTATAAAATTTATTTTTATAACTGAAAATAGATTTTGAAATTTATAATTTTGAATAAAAGTTTAATAAAAGGAGATTATATTTGCTATTGATGATTTAAGTTTATAAGTAATTATAGAATGATTTTATAACGTAAATTCTTATGTCTATAAGAATTTTAGCAATTGAGCAAAAATTAATGTAATGGCTAAGAGTTGAATTTATTGTTTCTAAGAATCAATTAATGAAATTATTTAAATTAATTATAATATTAATTAATTTAAAGGAAGGACTAATTGGATTTGGTAAAAAGAATTTGTAATTGGGTTTGGTAAAAAGAGTTAGTAATAGGATTTGTAATAAAAATCCGGTTTATAAAACAAATTGTTTAAATAAATTGAAAGTTAAAAGGTGGTGTTTAGTAAGCAATTATTAAAATCGACGAATTAAGTAACAACAGTTATATTTAAAAAGGAGACTGCCAAAAAGATAGGAAGGGTTATAAAACTATATCTTTAATAAAATAGTTAAATGGAATGTGTTTTCAGATTAGAATGAATATTGGTTTTTAAATTACAACTCGTATCTATCTTAAGATAAGAACGTTGTTGATCAAGGTTTGAGAGGTAATTAAAATACCCCAACTTGAACGACTTCAGGATTATTTGAGAATGATATTAGCTGGTAATGGCAAGGAAGTTAGAAATAGTTTAGTATTCCCATAAGAGAAATAATAATGCAATGTTAGCTGAAAGATTTGGAAATAATATGGAATTAAAACGAATGAAACTGAAATGAGATTTTCAAAGCGGAAAATGGATGGAATGGATTAGAAGGAGAATAATATGGGTTGATAAGGAGTTAATTAAAGAATTGGAACCTAACTAGAGAATGATTAAGTTGAGTAATTTTCTGAGTGTTAATTTGATGTTGATTTCGGTCTTCGAGGTTGATACTTAGGGAATTATTCGCTTACCAATATACGGTCAGGAACTAACGAATGTGGAAGTAACGGAAATAAAAAGGATTTGAGGATATAAAATAGTATTTCCTGGGAAACGGAAATAAAAGGAGATTTTATGAAAATAAAACGAAATTTTCAAGTCAAAAAGAAAGCGAAGAATTTAGTTTTGGAATACGTTATTCAAAAGGGTTAGGTGCTGGATTTTGTTTTCAAGCACTGAAACAAAAGAGATTTTGTAATGATGTTTTACGTGAAATTTATGAAAACCAAAGTTGGGAATATATATATATATATGATTCAATTCTAAGGTATTTAAATGATTACGAAAGTATTAGTATATTAAAATAAGAAGTAAATATTTTGTTAAGAATATTGAAAGATTTAGAAGTATAATTAACTATTAGTTTATTAGTTAAATTAAATCTAGTTAAATTAAAAAGGCCTAGTGATGTTGTATATTAAACCAGTGAACGCATTTTATTTTCATGGTTGTTTTTGTGATAGTTAAATAACTGACTATCAAATCTGACCTATATGATTGTTCGTACGGAAAGACTGGGATCAAATTTATATTCGAAATCCATTCCAAACCAGTGAATATGAAATCATCGAAGATGTTGATTGAAGATGGAGAAATTAAAGACAGTGGATTTTCATAAGCAGAAGAACTAGTTGATAAACTTCTCTGGATTGCAAGCCAGGGATATTTTGATAACTATTCGGTCGTGATTGAAATATGCGGATTACAAGGACTATTTGCTGCTGATACATATGGTGATTCCTATGATGTGGTAGGAGGGTGTCTTCGGTTTGGCTAGTCCCATGACAACTTGTATGGACGGATGTCTGACAGAGTATTTCCTGAAAACCACGTACGTTGATTTTTACAAACATACCGAGTTGGTGGCAAAGAAGAGCACTTCTTTTACACCCAGAGTATATTTGTGGATGTCAATTAGTGATTTGATGGATCTGACAATGTGACATTCAAAGTAAATGGTGGCCATATGTTCTAAAGGTAAATTTTAACCTCAAGCCTCATCAACCGGGAAATGAAAAAAATCGGGCAGGCAACATGGTTAAGTGGGTCTCTCCCAAATAGGGTGTATAATCACCTATCTAGAGAAAATCCATGTCCTTCTTTATTTAATTTGATGTTGTCCCTATCGGTAAACGATTTCTGATCCCAATCGTTGGTGATATACATTTGATACACTCAAGTGAAATGAGTGGTCAGTCATGTGTGGCCGGGTTGCAAGATGTTCTTGTTGAAACCAGAGTATTCCCCTCTAGAGATACATTATTGGCAGGTGGTTCTATACCTTGTCATAGTCGGAATCCAATCTCCAATAAGCGCCTGCGGTTTTGATTGTATACTATGTATGCGGAGCGTAAGATGCAAGCATTCCGCTAGATTGCTATTTATTTGACTTAGACACTATCATAATATCAAATAAGATATGATTTCAAAAATGTTTTGGGTTATCGCAAGGTAAAAATTATCTATATTTTTGTGTGGGCTGGTCTTACGATTATCCTTTTCTTTCAGAAAAGTTTTGTTTAACTTTAAAATCAAGTTGGATGTTACCCTTAAACTTAGTGAGTTTTCTCACGCTGGTTCACCAGATTGATCTTAGCGTTTGCAAATGCTCGAGTCGGACCGAGTTTTACAGGTTCGGGTTATTGGATGTTGTGAAGTTCGGAGGTGAGTTGGAGGAGTTCAGGCGTAGACGTATTAGTATTTATTCCGCTGTATGTTGTATATGAGGACAGGTAGTTATAACTGTCCAGATGTATTGATGTACTCTGTTGATTGTAAGTATTTTCAAGCTCTCAATAAAGATTTATTTCTATATTATATTTTGTTCTGCTGTGATGTGAGACTCTGTGTTGTGTTGTTTAGTTGGTTCTTTGTAAAAACCCGTTCAGTTTAAAGATCATATACATTTCAGAATTATAAAACAATAAAATATATAAAAACTAAATTAGCTAAAATTAAAAAGGAACTCACTGTTTTAAGTGAAGAGGGAGGAGGGGGGTTTTGTTTGCGTCGCTGGAGGTGGGGGAAGTCGCGGCCTCGCTGGTGGTGGCCTTGGTGGCATCGACGTCGGCTTCAGGAGGTTGGGGGTTGCTGGGTTCTCACGCTCGCGACTGGAGGAGGTCGGATTGGCGTTCAGGCGGGTGGTGGTCAGCAGGGGGGTGGCGCGTCGGGGCTCTCAGGGGAAAAAAGGGGGCTGAAGGAGAAGCGGCGTGAGGAGAAGGGAGGAGAAGGGAAGAAGGAGGAGTGGGGGGCTTGGTGGTGGGCGCGCCACCTGGAGCGGCGGCAGCGGCGATGGAGGAGGCGCGCGCCCCTCTGTCCCCTTCTTTCTTTCTTTTTTTTTTCTTTTTTCTGAAATTGAATCGGGGGGCCTGGGTAGTTAAGGAGAGGGGAGGGTATTTTATTTATTTATATTTCAAAAAGGGTACTTTTTCATTTGACCTCTAAACGAGGCCCACCGCCTGTCGCCCACAGCGTTTTACCCCCATTCCGAACACAATGGGATATGTATCGTAAGCTGATTCGATCGTTTGAATCAGTTTTCGTCAAATTTACATTTAAATCATTATATTGAATTTTTAACGTACATTTCAATTTACCGGGGTCACATACTAACTAGAAAAATTCCAGAAAAATATTTTCTAGCTTCGTATTGACGATACGGTCCTAACAAAACTAGTTTCGCTGAATTCTGAGACCGTTTGAAAAATGGCCATTTTCCAGTCGATTAAAATCAACTGAAACTGGTCAAACGCGTTTTTCTTTGCCACGCTCGCATATTGATTCAAAAAATTATGAAAATTGGCATCTAGCAATAACTTGACATCACGGATCCAACAAAAGTGGTTTCGTCGAAATCCGAGGTCGTTTGCAAAATTTCCATTTTTAAGGGCCTGAATTTCATAGCGACTATTCAGAATTTTCAACTGGACATATCTTTTTATCCCCGCTATGAAATTTCAATTATTCGGATTCGTTGGAAAGATATCATCAAATAGGTTCCATTATTTTTGGTTTCACTAAAATCCGGATTGTTTTGCACCCGGTATGTTCAATTGAAGTTTGAAATCGGATTATCGAACTACCGCGCCGTTTTCAACTCCTTTTATAAATATAAATAAATATTTATATTCTATCGTCGATTCAAACGAATATATACATTCGAATTATATTCAAAATAAATTTCTTGTCGATTTTATTTAAAATAATTCATTTTAAATAATCAAAATTCGCTAAAATTGCCAAAATAAAAAATTTAAACTGGCCCAGATTTTCGGGTTGTTACATTCTTCTTCTTTTTTTCTATTTTAATATTTCTTTCTTTCTTATCTTACCCTCTAGTTTCTTTCTATTAACTATCTAGTGTTTCCGATACTTGGGTTTTGGCAATGATATGGGTTTATGTATTATTGTCATAATTCGGGCATCGAAATCACCGGGTCGTTACAGTTTTGGTGTAATGATTCTTAATAGCAAATCAATTCAAGCGAAATGTTCAAATGAAGCGCACAAGTAACTTAAATAATGTTTGAGATTCCATTCTTTAAGGATTCGTTAATATAGGTATTATATATTACAATACACTATTATAATAATGTCTACGGTAAATATACTATTGAAAATGGCTTAAGCTAGACCATCATTATTACCCCTACTCCGTTTATAATGTTGTACTCTATATAGATACTGTAAAGTCCACCGTAAACTAGTGGCTATCTGAGGGCACTCCATAGGTACGAGACACAAATCAAAATCTTAAGGGGCTCCATCAGGATAATATGACATGACACGTGAGACAATACCCAGGGTAGGATTCTACTAGTAACACTATTGGACTAGTGGTAACATATAGCCGCAACTACTGCCCATCTCGAACAACCATCCTAAGTCAAAAGCCCATAATCAAATCATAAAGTAATATATATGGTATCGAATAAGTGTGTTCGATAAGAGATGCTACCTCTATTTGATCAATTAAGCCAAAATTGCACTTTGAGCCACACTTTCCGCATCACTTTTTCAATAACAGGAAAATTTGAATTAAAACTCGATAGATCTTCTCCAAACATTTTATGAATATTTTCAAATGATAGATGAAGTAATCTGAAAGTTGTTTTAAAGTTCTACAACTTATTTAAAAGTGTTCAAATGACTAATTTGAACCAAAAGCTATAATAAGCAATTGTTTTAATCTTATCTCTAATATGCCGATGAGTACGTGTAACAAGTCTGGTTTTGCGATAACATACAATAAAGATTATTGAATTATATTGAGAATTATAAATTATTAATTAAGAACTAATTATAGTTTGGGGAGATAATTTAAAACAATTATTTGAGTTGAATTTGATGGTTAGGTTTGAGTTAACTTTAGGATTCGGAGAAATTGGGTGTTTAATCATTCAAAATGATTAAATGAGGGGTTTAGGTGAATACACTGAGTTTCGTGGTTAAAGTGTGGCAAATAAATATAAATGTTGAAAATTACGTTTTAAAAGACTTTATGAAGTGAAATTAAAGTAAAATAAGTGTTTATAAGATATTACCGTGGTATATTGCAATAAGTTGCAATATATTTGGGCATAACGAATTTTGGTGCAAATTATGTTTCTAAGCATAATTGAGTTGTAAATATAATACAAAAAATGTAAATATAGATGAAAAATCAATATTTACATGTCAAATAATTTTTAATATGATTGTACAAGTTATTTTTGTCAAAACATTGTACTTTGTACAATTATAATCTTAAAATACAAGTTTTATACATAAAAATGTAGAATGTACAATTTGTTGGTTAATTGTAAACTTGGTGTCAATATGAACAAATTTCTGCTAGAAAGATTTAAAAAAATTTAAGTATGTTGTATAAATTTTTAATAAGGCTTAAACTATGTATTAGGATGTTAGGATAGTGAAATATAAGGTGATTTATCTGTTAAACAACCCATTTTAGCTTAACATGGCCATTTAAACCTTACATAGCCTATTGGGCTTTAAATAAGGCTTAACTAAGGTAATTAAGGGTAGAAAAGTCTAGAACCTTATTCCAGTGCGTACTCTTTATCTTCCCTACAGCTTTCTACGCTCCAAAACAAGATCCACAGTAAAGAAAATTAGAAAACTCTTCCAAAAACCTAAACCTTCACTTCAAATTTAAATTAAAAAGCTAAAATATGTTGCAAACTCAGACTACAACCAGATAACACTCCAAAACCTTGTAATTGTTCCATTTTTGTTTCAGCTTGTAAAATTTGTCACTGTAAGTTAAGAAATCTTGTTGCGTGTTGCTGTGAACTTGCTTATTGGTAGTTGAGAGCTTACATCAAGTCAGAATGCTCCATTCTGGTGCAAAATTTCTACTGTAAATTGCTATAAATCATCAAATCGGTGAGTATAACTCATGCCTTCTGTTTTACAGTTGTTTGTGGTCATCTATAGTTTATTCAATGAGAAATCGTATCTCTGTAAACATGAAAATTGAATTTTATGTTTACAGAAGAAAATAGCCTTTCACTCCAACTTTATGGTGTTATAACTTCTTCATTTCTTGTTGAAATCATGCTATACTTTTTCTGTTAGAAAGTAGAGTTGCTGGTGCATGTCAATTTTCAAATCATTCCATCCTCTGTATCATGCTGAAATTCTATGTCAAAGTCTGAACCGAAAGAGAAATAACACCTCAGTGAAATCTCGTCACCCAGGTCGACCTAAGTCTTCTTAGGGTCGACCTATGGGTCGACCCAGATCCATTAGGGTCGACCTAGTGGTCGAAAATGCAATATTATGGTCGACCCCTATAGTGTTTGGTTGCGCAGGCAATTTGCCTGTATGAGTTGGTTTCTGCACCTCTTCCCTGCACTATTTATAAGTATATTTCCAAGCTGATTTTGATGAATTCTGAAATGAATTTAAGTAATGTTTCCTTATGCTTAATCTTACAATAGAAAAGCCAATATGATCACCAATTTGCACACCAAAATGGTTAAGTTTTATGTGATTCTGGTTGTTGATTTCATCAGCTATTTCATGAGATTTGCGATACTGTGCATGTTATATAAATTGATTTCAATAAGGAACTATATATCTATCTATATATATATATATATATATATATATATATACATATATCACTTTGAGGCAAAGATTTTCTATGTTTCGTTTTTATAAATAAATCGTCTCAAGGCTATACTATATAAAGTGTTTTCCGATATATATAAATTTTAAAAGAAACAATTATTTTAGAATCATTTTATAAACTCGTTTTCTCAAACCATGGATTTTGTGTATAAAACTACACGTTTTTGCACACTTCGAAAAAACGAGAACGTGATTTAAGCGATGTAATATATCACGTGTTATGGGGCTCGTAGATTATTATATCGGTTAATTCCTGACTCATTGATTGATATTGTTTTTCTAGCGCGAAGTAGGTTGACTGACAGTAAATTGAATAGTGAAAACGTTTTGTATGGAATGTTTTATTTTCATTATTCGGATTACTATTTGAGAGTCTATGACACATTTTCTTACTGTGATTGCTAACGCTTGGACTATTGGGTCTTTTATACATCTATAAAGCTTTTGGGCTAATTGTGGACTGTTAGATCCTATTTGAGACTGTTAAGTCTCCTATAAATACTACTTAGCAGGCTATTAGGCCACTTTTTGGACTGTTGCGTCCTTTCCACCTATATATAGTTATTGCGCGAACATTTGAATTGTTGTGTCATATTCGCTATATTTTGTTTTTCTAGATTTCTTTACATTGATTTTTAAATTTTAGATGATTTATGAATGTTTTCACTATGGCTGATGTAGGGCTATATCGGACGGGACAGTCCATTGTCCAGCTCGGTCCAAGTTATAAGGTGTCTGGTCTGTGTTCGTCTGATTCTCTTATAGGACAGAGCTTGGACACACCAGGGTCAAGTCCGATCCAAAATGTTCAATGTTTTCCTATTGTCCGAATGTTGTCCGGCTCGTACGAATAGTGTTCGAACTTAATACTTGTCTGGTCCGTGTCCATCTGAATCTCTTATAGGATAGAGCTTGGACACACCTCCGTCCGGTCCGGTCCGACCTGTTTACACCCCTAGGTTGATGTTGTTGGTTTATTGATATAACCTAAGAGCTATTATGTTGTTTACTTGTGGTGATTTCATTCTTGTTGCTATGAACTCTTGAATGGGTTCTACATGTTATTATAGCAATAATTTCCATCTTATTTCCATGTGTTGTATGCCACACATCATTAGCTTTTCCTTCATGCTTAGCAATATATACTATCAATGGAAACCCTTGTACCTTGTATTGTACCATGTTAAACGTAATTTTTCTTTACTTAAGAAGAGTTATCCCTTATGATGTTATATTCCCTTATTAAGATCTACTGATACTGTTTAAACTAGACTGACCCATGTACTTTTATACTCAGGTCAGGCCGATTCATTTCAGGTTAGCACAAAGACACATGTTCTTCCACCTTCTGCTTTTGGACTACTTATCTCTTTTGATCGCTTAGGCGAGTTTTGGACTAGCTAGTCAACTAGTTATTTTCAAAAGCACTCTGACATTTGTACATATTATTTTATAAGAGTTAATGTTATATATGTTGTGGATGGTATATCCACTCATGTATATTACTTTGTGTTGTACTTGATGTACGTATATATTTGACTGTGTTTGCTATTATGTGATCTGTGTTTTTATATAGTTGTGTTTTGTTTTAGATTGATCCACTAGCCATCGTAGTATTGTATTAGGTAAGAATTAGGTATGTTGATCCACTTAGGGAAAAATGAGTACTTAATTGATGTACTTAATACTTGTTTAGTACAAGATTCACGAATGGTCGCTTCTAACCACCCATATTCTCCGTATTAGCAGATGGCATTACTTGTTAATCCTCTTTGTTAATATAGGTCTCGGGGTAGGGCATCGTAGTATGCTTGAATTTTCTACTCATGAGATCTAGTTGGGTGTTTAATTTAGGAGATGTTCAAGAGCAACCAGTGCCAAGCTAATTTAGCCATTTTGCTAGATGAGGGATGGATACGGTTGAAATGCCAGAAACGAGTTAAGTATAAAAGAACAATTTTTTTTTAAGTTAAAAAAAATCGGACTACTTAGAGATGATCTTATTGTATTTAGTAGAAAATTCCGAGGAGGGAATCTTTACTAACCGGGAGAATATGTATATAATTAGCAAAAACTGAATTAAACCCAAATCATGATTTTAGGGTCAAATCATTAAGTTCAACCAGAATAAGATAAATTTCATACCCTGGTATGAATCTGAGTACTTAAGAGAAGAAACTTTTGAAATTCTTCGAGAATTTTGATTTTTTTTATTTATTTATTTTGGCTTGGAAATTTTGGGTTGTAGTTTAAATATGGTTGAATGCGTTAGTTGTTTATAAGAATCAGGAGAATATGAACTATCTGATTTAAATGAATGGACTAAATGCATTTGAACCGAGATAAGCGATGGAGACAAAGTCTAATAGTGTTGACCTGAAAGTCAATGATTTGATTATATTAGGTGGGACAAATGTTATTACCATATTTGTATCGACAATGTCGATAATGAATATGACCCCTCATTGATGGAAAGTTAAGTATGAGACCACATCACACTTCATTAATGTCAGTATTCATGGACTAAAACCTCCTTTGATGGATATAGACATTCATCCTCAACATCGACTTTCATTAATGTTACATCTCTCATCAGGGCCACACATTTGTGTCAACCTTATTTAGTACCTTCACCATAACATAATTATAAACTAGTGCCACCTCCTAAAGTTGTTAACATTCATTCATACTGCTTTTCATGCATGTCGACTCTCACTACTGCCATGTAGGGTAGTCGTCACTCTTCATCAATGTTACTTCTCTGTAAAGGAGATATGATTCGTGTAATTAGCATCAAAAGTCGTCAACGCTAGGTCGACTCTCTTGTATCGTCTCTCATTGATGCCAAAGCTTTTTCGACATCGCCATCTACTCAACAAGGGAGAATGGGTATCTTTCTCATCAACATCAATTCTTATGAATGTAATCTCAGGGTCGATGACACCATAACTAGCCTTATTACAACTTCATGCCACCACGCCCTCATGGTGACCTTCAAATAATAGAATATTGGTATCACGCAACATTCATATGTGTGTTGGGTTTATTAGTTATCAAGAGGAACCACTTTATGTTTGTAGCGTGCGGACGCCAAAGTTGCTCGATAGTAGCGTCGATGTTGACTCTGAAAGGATGCCAGTGGTTGCACTACCAAGGTTGTATGTCGAGGGTGAAATAACGTTAGATGACAAGCTTCTGTACTATAAATACAAACATAGGGTGTCATTGAGGGGACGATTGATTCTCCTCTCACTTCTTACATTTTAAACATTGTAACCCTAAAGTGATTGGGGATTTAGTGCCCATTGTAATATTTTGACTTTGGCAAATAAGGACTTGTACTATTGACTTTGCATAACATACATAAAACAAAACAAAGCATGTTTGACTTTGCCATCCCCATGACTCAAGAACTTGAACATGGACTCGTTGTTGAACTTGCAAAGACTAGCCTCTTTCAGTGCCGGTCCTATACGTTGGGATGCCCGAGGCAAACAGGCAAAAAAAGGAAACTAAAATGCAAAATTGTTGCCCCCACGTGTTGAACTCTTGACCTCAGAGCATCATATTACACAACAAACCAACTGCACTATGCACTCTTTGCTAAAACTAAAGGCATATAACCTTATATAACATATCGTTCTCAGTACCAGTGCCATCCACCTCCTCCTTGTTGCCCACCTCAAGGGGGGTTGCCCGAGGCGCCAGCCTGATAGGCCTTGCCCTAGGGCCGGTACTGGCCTCTTTTGTACACTTTTGGGGTTAACAAAGAAATTCGTTAACAAATACCATATCATATTGGTATTTTGAGCACAAAAATAATAATTAAAAGCATTAATTTCGATATTGGATTGATATTTCTAAAAAAAAAAATCATGTCAACTTTGATCTGGTTTTCATGAAAACTTATTACCAATGTTTGCAAGCACGAACAAAATAATAATAATAATAATGTGAAATGAGAAATTACTGAGTAAAAATCGAAACTAAATGAAAAATATTTTAGATGTTGAGTTAGGTATTGAGAAATATTGGTTCTGAAGGAAAAGGAATGGTATGAAAGGTCTGATTGTTAATTATGGTATTATAAAGAATTTTGAGGGAAATATTGAATGCATTTAATGCACATAATTCAAATACAAATCTTATCTATCCGTAAATTTAAAATTTGTCATTAATAAACAAGATATACATTTCACAAACATCTTCTCTTTACATCTCAAATCAACTTTTCTGATTCACCTTGTTGTTTAATCTTCTTTATTATTACAGTGATTCTTAAATAGAACAGTGGGGATTTAAATCCACGAGGAACCATCTATCCATTATAATCAAAATAGATAAATTTTAATTTTGGACTTTTTCATTGTCCAATATAGTAATAAGTAAATGTCTTTAATGTTGTTAATTAAATGAATTGGTTGTATTAATACGTACCTAGTGGGTTTGATTTTGATTTGTATTATAGGCTTGTATTTGAAAATTTGAGCTTTTCACTTCTTTTTTGGAAGTAAAGTTCGTTAACGTGAATATATAAGAAAATACAAGAGGATATATGCACCTATAATTATTGCTACGAACATTATGACATACGCTTTGCACGTAAATTCTGTTTTATACAAATGAACAATATCAATCTATAATTTAAAATTTAATTAAGATATAATTGATCGACTTGGTCATAATATATAAAAAAAAGTGGTGTATTCACTAATAAAAATGTTGCATTTTCATACGGCATTAGCAATTTCAAATATAAAGTTGATTAATCTAGTTTTAATAGATGAAGAGCTTATGTTTTAACTAAGATAGGAGAAGTTTTAAAAAGTGGTCGACTATGTAATATAATAAAAATATTTTAATTTTAATCAAGGTGGGACTATATGTATATGTGAGATATAATTTGATTTAAGAGGGCATATTGTTAAGTCTACGTTTACAAAAAAAAATAAAAAAAATGTGGCACCAAAGGTATTGTGACTATCATTAAAGGTGTTACTATTATTTACATCTACCTAAGCTCTTATCTCATAACTTATTCTCTTCACTCATCTACCAACACTCACCATTTAATAATCCTTTTAATTTTCTTGTTGTCTTCTCTTAATCTTTCTTCAAATAACGAAATCAAAATATCTCCTTTCGTTTTCCCCATTGTCGATCTTTGTTTATTTAATGTCACATTAGGGGCGCGGGGGGGGGGGGGGAGGGGGGGGGGGTATATATATATATATGTGTGTGTGTGTGTGTGTGTGTTCGGTTGCGCCCCAAAAATGAAGTATTTCAAATGCTCTTTGATTTTCCACCTCTCATTTATATTAAAGAATGTGAGTGGAAGGTGAGAGAATGAGTAGAAGGTGAAAGAGAGGGGAATTGTGTGGTGGAAAAGTGGTAGGTTTTTGAGGTGGAAATCTGGGGGATTAGAGGTGCAACCGAATGCTTCCCTATTTTCCACCATATATTTCTTCTCTTTCTTCTTCCACTCACTCTTGTGTGTGCGTATGTATGTGCTTTTAATCGTTGATGATAAATATGATTAAAAATTATTATGTTCGAATTTAGATTTCATTATTTACATGTTATTTGGTTATCATTTATTTTCAAATAATCTTTAATGTTTAAAGTGCGTTTTGAAAGTAGATTTCACTAATTAATTTTATTAATATTTAAGTGATGTCAGTAAACGTTTAAGCGAGTGGAAATAATAACATCAATTATTAAAGACTGTTATTATTATCGTCGTTATCATTATTATTACTGCTGCTTCAATGGGTGCGAAAAGGAAATCAAATAAGAATAAATGGAACTGACCTAACATAAATGTTAAGAGCATAGCGGGAGCCAATCGTTCTAGTAAGAGCAGCAGGTCAAGGATGTTTCATTTACATAGCGTAGGCAGCCGAAGTAGAGGTCTTATTTGTTTTGCATACCCAAACACAAGGCCTTTTATTAAAATTACAAACAAAATAGAGCACCGGCGTCATCATGGGAATTTCCCCAGTAGAAAGCATGGAAAACACAAGACCCCTTTTGCAAACAAAATTGTTATCTGGTGAATAGAAAAATAAAACTAACATAGTAAATAAATATAACATGGTTATCTTGTAAACTCTTACCCGGATAATACAAGAACCTAAACAGATAACAAATCCCTGAGAAATAACTGCAAGAAAATGCGAGAAATAACTGGAAGAAAGTATGAGATATTACCTAAGATAACAAGGTGTTAAGCGAAGTATAAAATTTTCAGCTATCAAGTAATGGTATATAAAAGCCACAAAAAACGAAGTGGCAAATCCAAACAACATTTTCAAATAAATATAGCATGGCAAACATCAGCAACTTAACAAGTCTATGGTTATCACGATCTAATCGTCAATAGCCTAATAAGCTTTCCTTTTGATTAATCTGACCCGCTAGTGGCAACTTTCTTTCCCGTGTATTTCTGCATGGCAGACAATTATAAACAAAAACAAGTTTAGCCACTGCTCCTTAGATAAATTTGCATATTTTCAAAATACATGAAAATGAATTAGAAAAGACCAACCATGCATAGTTTAAATTATCCCAGAAAGTAGGGAAAAGTATAGAAGGATGAGGTAGTATTACCTGTTTCCCAATGCTGAAAGGAACATATTTGTATTTGACCATGTGCAGAATTTGGCGCTTCATGGTCAGGAAAAAGAGAACAATCCAGTAAAAGAGAAGTATGGGCCAAAACACCGGTACATCAAATACTGAGAAGAAGGTCATAGCAAATGCAATGATAATGGCTTTTGTTATAGAGCACCTGAAGCCAGATTACAATACAATAAATCAAATCATCCACTTTCTTGAATACGCACATAGTCTAGATGTGCAACTATCTGTCACCTTGATATATAGCACAACTAACAATAGTTTTGTACGATGTATTTGCATTTCAACCAGTAATCAAAAAATGACCACTTCGACATGCAAAATTGATTCGTCTCCTAAAATTGTTCAGGGAATATGTATGCATACTTGCAACAATACGTCATGATATATACCATTAGGAGATAATTTAGAGTAAAAAACAATAAATCGACTCAACTCGACAACTCTACCTAAAAAATGTGTATTCAAAATTCTCAACAAAATGTGTTTTTCAAAAAGCACATTCAGTTTGAACTTTGGAGCTTGATATAAGGTATATGTCATACAGTAAATGTTATCCAAAAATGTTTTTAACTTTTCTATTCATTAGGCTTCATTTCAACTTTCAACAATATACTCTAACGCAGGCCAACGAACCACTTCTTTTTCATATTCATGTACTGAGTCAAAATGTCACCATTTGTAAAATCAAGTTACTTTTTGTATCAAGTACTTCAGTTGCATTCAATCACAAAATTCTTCCATATTCCCATTTTCTAATAGTTACCCCTTCAGTTATCATTGTTCTTTCTCCAAGTTTAGGAACCAAGTATTTGAAATTGATTGTAAGATTATGATCAAATTCCTAGCATACACAAATGTGTAGAGTTCTTATATCGGATAGAAATTATTATATAGTCCACTGGTATTTTTCTATCGTAGCTTAGCATTTACAATTTTCGTCATACCTCAAGATAAAACTGCTATAGTTTTGACCCTTTATTTAAATTCATACTCATGAAAATAGTTAAAACTCGTATTCTCTCATTTAACATTTACTTTTATGAGTTAAGAAGATATCAGATACCACTACGATCAGACAAGAAGCTAAGCCTGTTCATATCATTGAATCAAAATTAATAAATTTGTTTAACTACTTGGAATAGCTAATCATACTGGTAAGAAGAAAAAACACAACAGCTTGGACCAGCTGTAACAAGACAATCATTTGTATGAAAAAAACAAAAAAAAATTGTACATCTATAAGATAACAATCATCTGTACTGATTTTCTGCTTCCATAACAGACTATCAACATGTTTATGTTTTTATTATTTAAAATAAACAGTAGGTGCGTATTTCTTTTGTTCGCCAATAAGGTTTTCTTAAGGTTTATTTAATAAAAATGTTAAAACTTAGACATGTTATATGTGGTGGTTCAAAAGTTTTTAACCCTAAAAAGTAAAAGTTGGAAAGCTGACATAAAAACATTTTAACTGAACATCAAGAGTTTTTTCAAGATATGAGAACGCTCAACTTACTCTACAATTTCACCAGACACATCAAAAACTTTTTATATCATATTACCATCTCTATATCATGTGAATGTATATGCACATCGTTTGGGTCACGTTCTAGTACTGTAATATACACCTTCCTGGTTTTTAACAAAAGCATATACACCAGTACCAAATATAATTCGCTATCCGATGTTAATAGTTAACAGTAATTTTCATCACATGCCAAACTAATACATCAATGCCATATTTCACCTGTCATTAAATATTACTAGTCAATAAACTTAATTTCATATTCCATAAACAAAGCAGTCTCAGATAAACATATATACATTTAGTTTTGTTCTAAAAGAGTGTGTTGTAGTCAACTAAAAAGTAACAAAGAGTTATTCTGCTTTTTATAGATAATCCTGGTTCAAAACAAACTAATGTTTTTTATTGATTATGCAGTCGTTGTGGCATGCAATTTTTTTCTCCCTATTCGAATTAACCAAGTCATGTTATTCCCTTAGCACTTTCAATGAATCCAGCAATGGGTTCAACAAGACACTTTATACATATATTACCCAATACAGTATATTTTCTTCTATAATAAGTGAATTGGTTGTATAGGATACAAAAGTGTTATTTACCCATACGAACGCGTGTCCATGTGTGTACTTGTGCACAGACACACATACATGCTTGCTTTAAAATAATATTTAGAACCCTGCAAATTGTACTTCCAAACATGTTTATATAGATGATAAAACAGCTTGTGCAAATTTCTCATAGTCGACAAGCTCATAAACGATCAAACAAGTAGGCTAAAAAAAACTTGAAAACGATGTGTAGTTTAAAAAATTAAAATTGAATCATAACTAAGGATGTCAACATGTATCCAAAAAATCCAAAATTCATCCGTGTTTGTATCCAAAAATTATACATACATACATATATATATATATATCTGAAATTTTGATTTTACACACACACACACACACACACACACACACACATATATATATATATATATACACATATACATATACATATATATATATATATATATATATATATATATATATAACTCTGAAATTTTGATATGGGTATGACAGTTTCAGCATTTGAAAATTACGCGGTTGACGTTTATCAAGATACTAGAATGGATACGGGTATGATACTCTCAGCATTTGAAATTACGCCTTTGACTTTTAGCAAGATACTATTCGAGGTTATCCATAATTTACTATGTAAAATGATTGATATCTATTGTTTTATCACGGCAATAATTCACACAATACATGCATAAAAATGTATTTGCTATCCAAATATGATGATTATTATTACTACTTTCATTGTACTTAATTTTTACATATATATCAACATTATCCCTAAAAAGGAATTATACTAGAACAAAAGAAGTTCATTTATCTTGTTGACTTACCATTTGTATACATGAATACGAATATCTTGTGTCGGAAAATGATATTGAATGCAGATGTGGATATAACACTATCTGCATCCTAAAGTATTTATTGACAGGCTTGAACATTAAAAACTCATACATTTTGCAACCACAAAATTTGTGAAAGGAAATCTAGTTTCATTCGTTTTTTTGAGGTTTATAATGTAAGGCTTATAAGCATAAAAAGGTGGACAATTGATAAACTTTATAGAACTAAATATGTATACTTGTAACTTGCCTAGTGCTAACAAGTTTTAGCTTTATGTGATGCTATGATTCCTATAAAAAAATTGAATCTTAAAACGTTTGTAGAAGGGTATATTCATCAAACCATCTAATAGGTTATCTTGTGAAAATCCTTGTGAAAAAACACCTTGAACAATATTAAAGTGTGCAAGTTTTACAAATAAAACAACTAAAAGTAATCTAGTCTTGATTTCTTGCATTTATGGTGTTTGTTTCCATGTTGTTTTTGTTACACTAATACATAATACACTGAACATTGACTTGCACACCAATTAATCGTAGATGATATACATGGTAAATAACTAGGGAAGGGAAGGAGATTGAGTAAAATACTAAAGCCACATGAACTCAAGTGATTTGACAAAAGAGTTGGTGGTTTTTTAATTGCGAAGTTGGATGGTTTTAGTCGAATCTAAACATGAAAAACTAAGGAACCCAATCCAAACAAAAGGTTACAACCTATTTTAGCTTACTTTAAGTCAAAATTTTACATCATGTGCATTGAAGAGCAGCACCAGATAGTTTTTCATATATTATAGACTATAACTAGATCACAATTTTTTACACTATGCTTTGTACATTTTAAAATAACACCATCTTTAATTGGTCAAGAAAACGCAATGAATGAGATCCACCGCAACTATTTATTTTGTACTGATCAATGAAAGTAGATTATTACGTTAACACATAAAATAGCGTTTACGAAATTGTACTTCTAGTAAATAGAGAGTACTTAGACAGGATCAGAAAAAGCATGCAAATACTTGAGCTTTGCTCTGAGAAGAAAGATTTTAACTTAGCCAATGACAACAATACGCATGTCAAACCGCACTTTACTAATTCTTAAGATAAAAGGGTATTGTTAATGACACTCCCTTTTTGGTTAAGGGTTGACAAATTTTAAGTACACACTGTGTCAATTTGTTTATGTTAAGGGGCAACACAAGTATTACTTTTAAGGGACAAAATTACCCCTGCTGTAACGTATCGTTTTCCAATCAAACTCATGCATTTTCAAAGCTCGCGCTCGAACCAGTAAAAACGGTAAGAGTATACGGTTTATATTTAATAAAAACGGTGGCATTAGAACATCTTTTCTATCTCTATAACAAACTTAACAAAAACATCGAAAACGGTTATACTCTACCGTGTTTGCACACTAAAAACGTTCATAATTTTCTATCTTTATAATGATTGTTCGGTGTTTGCAGACCGTTTTTCGTATTTTCACATCTGCGTCGTACTTCGGAAAACGGTGACTCACGACCGAATTTCACCACGTCGTGCTTCTTCTTCAGATTAAGGGTACTTTTGTCTTACTATTGTATATGGTTAAGGGGGGTTTAGACTCTAGTGTACTCCCTTTAACAAAATTACAAAAACAAAAAATTTGTGTCGCCCTTAACCAAAAAGGGAGTGTAATTAACAATACCCAAGCTCTAAAGCATCATTGCCTGTGCGACCAAAACAATACATAAACCGAAAACATTAAAAAGTATCATTGAATGCAAGGAACGAGTTACTGTTCGACCCATTTCTTATATCAATGACCTCATAGCAATTGTACGTGAATTCATATCGTCAATAATCTAAGAATTTCACAAAAATTCCCTAAATAAGCAAATTAAATCAAAGTCCAACGTAGAATTGAGGAAGTACCAAAATTTAAATTCAGGAAGCCGCCTAACGAAGGGCTTAAACTCATCGGAACCACGTGTCGGCAGCGCGGGACCATCAGATCCGGTTTCCAGCTCAGGATCAACAACAGGCGACAGAAAGCCAATCAATAGGTTAATCAAATAGATCCCGAGCCCGTAACTGATAATATAAAACCCCTGGAGGTAATAAACGCGCATGGCGTAGATAGCAAGGACGACGAGGGTGCCAACCCATCTGGGGAACGTGTGGGGCGTTGATCGATCCAGGTAGTGCTGGTACGTTCTTGAGATGTTGGATCTGAATGTGGCGATTTGGGATGAAGAAGAAGAGGACGACCCCTCCATTTTATTTATTTGTTTGTTGTTATTTGTTTTCGGGATTATCGGATTTCATGTGCAATGGTAAATGGGAATGGAGGCTGACTGAATTTGGTTTGAACAGAAGAATGATGGTTCGGCTCCAGTCAAATGTTATTTCAACGCGTCTGATTTATACGGTTTAACTCTAACCAATTTCAATTTTGCTACTTTCAACCGATTCTAATTTGGAAAATTTCAAAAGAAAAAAATATATATACTGGTATAGCCGCGTAATGGTGTAAAAACCGACTTTGTAATACATCTTGAATTACTTTCCATATACATCAAAAAAAATGTTGAGATTAATGTGAAATAACTTTACATATGAAATGAATGTTCCTAGACAACTTCTTGCATGACATATACGGATATAAATAAGGTAAACAATTATCATGCCCCATTAGATAAAATGTTGAGATTTATAAAATGAAATAAGGTAAATCTTATTATATAGATTTTATTTGTATACTTAAAATTGCTAAACATACATCAAAAACTATAATAAATTAGTACACATGAAATATTACTTTACATACGCCTGTCTTTTACTAAATTGTCATTTTTTTCATCTTCTTTTTCTTCCCTCTTTCCAACCTTAAAAACACGATTATCTATAATTAGAAATTCGTTATACCAAATTGAATAAATTTAACAAAATAGGTTTTACTTCTTGCAATAATTTTTTAAGTTTTTCAAAACTTTCTCAATTTTAATAGATTGCTTAAATTTTAGAAGAAAATTATCAATATATTTAAATTACAACGATTACTTTTAATGTTGCCTTAATTGAAATTTCAAGTTTCATGATAAAATAATTCATTAACCTTTGAACAAATATATATATATATATATATATATATATATATATATATATATATATATAATCCGTATCAAATTTTATTACTTTAAAGTTTATTTTATTTACTAATATTTCATTTGAGTTCGATTTCGAAAAAAAATAAAAAAAAAATATAGAAGAAAACTACAAATATTGTCTAAGTTAAATGGAATTAATATTCCATTTAAGATTAACTGCGATAAAAGAAATAAAAAGTCAAGAATATTAAGCTATACATATGTATATATTAAAAGAAATAATAAATGGTAATAAACTAAAGTTAGTATATACTTGTACGTTAATTAGATTAGAAAAAAAATGTTATGAAATAAAGGAAAATGAAACTGACGAAAATTATCTACATTAATTAACATTAACGTTAAAACTGATCGTAAATGCACATAAAGAAAGAAAATACAAGGAACTGATATATGAGGCTTGTCATGATTATTCAATAGACATTGTAATTAATGCATCATTCAAAGGAAGACAAAATGGGTATTGTAAAAAAGCTTTCAAAGACTCAGTAGAATTAAGAAAAACTGACAAAGTCGGTTTGATAAAAAGCTCGCAGCGTTTAATTATTGTGAAAGTTAGGCACACCACACACATCTTTGTTAATAGTTGTTTTAGAAGCGTAGACTTTTAATTCGACCGTGAATTATCCGAAATGCTCCTACATAAGTTTTAAATTTATTAAATTGTCCGTAAAGTGTTCGACCATAAACTTATATTTCTTATCTCAATTTTTAAGTTCGACTAAATTTATTCTATAAATACCTTTGTTAACTTCTCGCGCTTCTTCCAATGGTTGTCGTGATTTGAATATTATGTTTATGATTCGGGTTCACTTCGATCGTTGTTTGAAGATCTTATTTGGGATTCATGACTTTATCGTCTTTTAGATAATGATTGTTCATATTTGTAGTCAGTTTTGTGTGTGTTTTCACCAACATTGCGACATTGCTTGTAAATGTTTTAATTTATTGTATTTATTCTCTTTTTTTATTTAAAATAAAAAGGAAATTAGAAGTATGCTATTATTTAATTTTTGTGGAAAAAATCGGAGGCTGTATTGGGATGGAGATGTTGTTACCTCTGAATAATTCCAGACTTGTCTGAAATTATTGTGTATATTTTGTAAACTTGTCCGCAATTATTTTCAGTATGTATTCTGAAATTACGGCACTTACTTGCTTATGAATTATGTTTATTTTCTGATTTATTTTTTATTGTTATTGCTTACAACTCATCAAACAATATATTTATTCTGATGTTTTTGTTGTTTATTATTTGTAATTGTGATGTTGTTTTATTTTTAAATTTACAGTGTTCCTTGTGATATTGGTGTAACAATCAGCATTTCTTACAACTAAAGACGACACTTAATACAATCTTGGTATTCCTGTATCGATCATTTAGTTGTCTGAAAGACAGCTCAATTGGGGAGAAAGAAAGAGATGGAACAAAATCTTACATCGCAATGGAAAGTTATAATATAACATAAGTCTTTACAAAAAAAAAAAAAAAAAAAAAAAGAATTAAATTTACATACATATCATACACTAACCTATAACATCTCTGGATAGTTATAACAATATGTCCTTACAAATACTAAAGACTAAACACAATCACACAGTGAAAACAAAACTAAAATATGGAAGTACGTCCTAGTCTCTAGCTCCTTTCCTCAGCTCCAAAGAACCTAAGTAACATAACAAAAATGCTCGGTCTGACCCGAGTATTATAGAAAAATGACGCCCAGCTTAGACCATAAAAATAGCATGAGTAAACTCTGATCATAAAGAACTCTCTTTATTATATCTTTGAAACCATTTAAAATCAAGGGTATCTCGTAGGACCACGTCGCGCATAAACACGGACGGGTTTTTACCTTACGATAGCTAAAACACTCTTATAATAAATATCCATTGATATTATAATAATGCCTAAAATTCACAAGTAAATGTATTAAAATAGTCGGAATGCTTGCATCTTATGTTCCAACATAATATATTTACAATCAAGACCGAAAGTTCATATTAGAGAATGGAGTAAAGCTATGTATGTGTAATGGTCTACCCACCGAATCTGTATCTCTATAGATAAATGTACGAGAGGCTACGTTAATTTGCACCTCAGTTACTCAGGACCGGAACCATCATTAAAAAGTAGATGACGACGAATATGATTACCTCGGATGATAAAAATCCATATAGGTTGCCGAAGCATACAAATATATCGAATCTAGATACAGAATGATCATATCCTATTGGAGCGACCCACATAGCCCTGTCGCGTGTCCTTGCTTTAGTCATTTACTGTAACGACCCGGGTTTTCGCGATCCTAGTTATCGACATAAATTCAGTGTCGACTATCCAAGCATCGGAAATACCAGATAGTTAATAGAAAGAAGTTAGAGGGTGAGAATAGATAAGATAGAAAATTAGAATAGAAGAAGAACTACAACATCAGAGTAAACACGAATCTCACAGCGAAACGAATAAAATATAAACACAAATCTGTATTTGTATATTAGAGTACAACACTTACATCATAGCGGAAATAAACAATTGTTATAAAATCCTGAAGCCTCCAGCTCCAGCTCCTTCTAGTGCATCTGTAAATCCCGACTACCTGACTGCTCGTACAAATTTGAGCATCCAAGAGTTTAGGGAAAATAAAACAAAACAAACTTCAGGTCAGTCTTGGGACTGGTATGAGTAAACAATTTAAAACAGTTTGAGAAAACAACGATATCTCATAAGACCACGCCGTATATCACGGAACGGGTTTTTCCCTTATCATAATCCAAAACAGTTGGTCCAACATTCAAAAACCTTTTGAAAGAAATGATAAACTTTATATCAAAACACTTTTGATATTATAATCATGTCTATCAACCACAACTAAATAATCATTAGCAGAACGCTTTCATCTCACGTTCCACGTACATAATATACAATCAAAAACCGCAGGCGCTCATTGGGTAATGAATTCCAACTGGCTAGGTATGAGATCACCTTCCGACAGTGTATCAGAGAGGAATGCACCGGGTTCAACAAGAACATCTTGTAACCAAGGCTAAACATGACCGGTCACTCATTTCGCTTGAGTGTACCGAATTTATTATCACCAACGGTTGGGATCAGCAACCGTTTCCCGAAAGGGACAACATCAAAATAGATTATAGAAGTAAATGAAACTTTAGATCAGGTGACAATACACCCTAATTGGCAGCTAACCACTTAGCCATGCGACCTACCCGATTTTATACCATTGTCGGTTGTGAGGCTAGAGGCCATAACGTATAGATCACATCTTTATTTACTTTGAATATCACATCGTCATGCCCGCCAAATCACAAATTGATTTCCCCAAACATACCACGGGTATACAGCTAAGAGAAACGAATTCCTCCGCCACCAAACGTAAATACATTTGAAGAGATCAACTTATGTGATCTGTTAAATATACTATGTCAGACATTCTTCCATATAGGTCGCCCTGGGGCTGGACAGACCGAAGGCACTATTCTGTAAACAGGACAACCCTTGCATAACTCCGTCTTCAATTATCTTCATCATATTTGATTCGTAATGCTAATGCCATACAGAGTGGTTTTCAGACCCGGTCTCTCCATATTGACGACGGAAAAATGGTCAAAAACTTTGATAGTCGGTGATTTAACTATCAAAGAAAAACATGTGTGCAAACAACGATATTATTCGCATATGGAAATTCTATCGATCAATCATCAATCAACATTTATTCATTTCCCCATTTCTCATTTCCATATATTCATCAAATCCTTATTTTCTAATTTTGCAAATATATACGTTATTAACTTTGGAAAATGTTTCCATTTCAGATTCACGCATCACTATCTTCTCACGTATATCAGTCTCTAACTGTAAACTAGTAAGAGAACAACCCCCTATGTATTAACCCCGAAGGCCGAAACCAACATCAGATCAATGCCCAGACAGCTGTTCAACTTAACTAATCTCCAGTTAGTTTCTAATTCCTTTAACTCCATTTTAATTCCTAATTCAAACCCCAAATTCCTTTATAATATTTTGTTTGCAAAATATTTACTTAAATCTATTTTTTCACAAAGAATATGAATAATATTTCTTTATATAATTCTATTTGTTTTCCAAATAATTTCTTTTATAATTCTATTTGTTTTTCCAAATATTTCCTTAGTTATATTTTCCAATATTTGTTTTCCAAATATTACCTTTTAAAATATCCTATTTATTTCATATATAAATATTTAATTTTCAATATTCACTTTGAAAATTTCCTTTTTACATTCCATTATTTCATATGGTATTTAAAATACCAAAAAACATGACCAGTGTCATCATAATCAATCACATATTATATATCACTTCATATATCACAATATATGAAAACAAACAGTATTATAAATATTGAGGAATCCAGTTGGATCCCTCCAACCTGTCTCCTTGCATTCACATATGTTAAACGATATAAATAATTTCATTTCAATATGAAATATTCTGATAAACAGAATCAATATTTGACTAACAATTGATATATATATCGTTATCTACAATTTCAACCAATAAATCACTAATTCAACCAAACAATCAACACACAGCAATCAATCATCATTTATCAATACTAGATTATATTTATAAAATATAAACTGTACAGAGTTAATGAGATTTACTCACATTGGGCGATCATCGTTAAATAATGATAACTGTCAGTTGATTCAGACAGACGATTTATTTCGTTATAAATTGTAACGAGCTCCAATTCACTCCCAGTCGGTTCCATTTTGTAGCCACCCTCCATACGATCCCAATGTGACTAGCTCGGTCCAATTCTGCCTTCATGTGAGATAGTTACACATTTAAAAGCATTCGATTTAATTCTAAATAATAACGATCCACTTATGATTCTAATTAATTATTAATTACCACAATTAGTGTTAGGTAGAACTTCCAGCTGATCACGTTTAAACCACCTTGCCTCGAAATTTCCAAGTACCCAAAAAAACGAAGTGGACTTCAGCCTTTCTGCTTTTTCATTCAAATAATACTGCTGCTACTTCTTTTATAAGGAAAATGTATGCTAGGAACAAAATCCTCCTTTTTTTTCACCAATGTAAATTCCATTTCGGAAAGGCCACACCCACCTTTTCACGCCTTCTAATCATATTTTTTTCCCTTTCCTCCTGATCTTCAAACCGTAACAAACATCCAACAAAACTCCAAAGCCCACTTCACAAGCTTTAAATCGCACTCCAACATTTAATTAGGCTAATCTCTTCGTTACTCAGCAAGGAGAAGAAATAAAAACTGATACGGTTCCTCAACCTATATAATCAATCGTCGTACCTTCCAGGAGTCACCGGACCTCCAGCAATCATTAGTGAAGACTGTGCCGACCCCGAGTCTCCCTATGCCCGCCGTTCTGACCTCCCCACGGTAACCCTAGCCACCAGAAAATAGCGATAAAACCAACCTCCGTTCATTCCTCCGCCGCACAGCCTAGGTCCTACTAGACTTCACCAGACCCACCTCAATCTGACCGCCGATGCCCTGCCTACTTTCTCCGAAAAAGTCGCGATCCTCCAACAGCTCGTAAGAACCCATGCCCTAAACTTCTCAGTAGTAAAAACAACCGAATAAAAACGCCAGTATCCCGAACCGATGATGCGTACTCACATCTGCAGCTACAAAAATGAAGCTTGAACACGAGAATATGGGTTTTTTTTTCTTTTAGGAATTTAATTTGATTTAACATAGGTGGCGACTCTAACTCGTTTATTGACCAGACACAAGATGAATAAGGGTTTGGAGATATGGTGGTGTATATTTATAGGGGTAGGTAGCTTATAGAGTAAGCTTCAGACATTATTTTATTAATTTACATTGTAACTTTAATTTTATTTACCGTTTAAAAATTCCAATGATCACATAACATTTCCAAATCCGACGAAAACGGACATACCGCTACAGTTCGACATTACGGACCCCACGAAACTTGTTTCGTCCAATTTCAAGTCTGTTTGCTCACACAACGTATTTTTAAAGTCAAATTATTAACTGGCTTTCACATTTAAATTCTGTACGGCCACATACTGACTCCAAAAATTCTGAAAATTGAAATATAACAATAAGTTAATATTCCGGATCCAACAAAATTAGTTTCGTCGGAAACGGAGGTCGTTTGCAAAACTGGCTATTTTTAAAGTTCTAAATAAACCCATTTAAATATGAATATATCTAAAAATAATTAAATTAAATATTTATAATTTATTATCGTATATATTCACAATAGAATACCATATAGCTCCAGAATAATCCTATCATAATTTATAACTCGATATTTCAAATCCAGTGTTAAATCGATACCCAGTTCATATTAAAAATCCTTTTATAATATAAATAAATCGTTATAAATTATAAAGGAATTCCATAGCAACTATTTGAAAATTTGATTTGGAGATAACTCAAAATCTACCCGACGAAATCCCAATTTTTCTCTTTCATTAGAAAAATATACTTCACCAGCTTCGAACGTTTCTTGTTTCACAGAAATCCGACTCAAAACGGATTCTGTATATTCAATTGAAGTTCAAATCGCCAAATTACGAACTGCCGCGCCATTTCGAGCTCGATTATAATTATGTTGGCCTACTTTGTGAACTAGGCAACACAAAGTCAAGAAACCAAATATTGTAGGGCATTTTTATTGGAAGACTTCGGCTCGGATTGGAGAAGACTCTACAATCTAGATTAGATAGCAGCAGCTGTTCGGATCGGGACAGAGCAAATCCTCGGTTCGGGTCGGGAAGAGTCCCCTGTTCGGATCGGGGAGCTCCTATTGAGTAAATTGGTAAGGCCTGTCTAATCGGATCGGAGGGCAACTGAATCTCAATTGGATCGCAAAGCCACCTGTTTGCCACGAAAATGGATCGGAGCGGAGCAGATTGGAGAAGAAGAGAACGTCGCGTCCAAGCCAATCCGGTTCGGATCGGATATCCCGATCCGACCCCCTTGTCTGTGCGTCTCCGATCCGAACCCATGTTCCCTGTTACTCTCCTACAAAATCGCCTGAATAACCGGACCGGATATGACTAATTCCTACCCCTAACGTCCATCTCATTGATGCGTTGTCAGCTTGATAGCCCATCCGAACCCGAAGAGAGTGCGATGGATGACACGTGTTCCGACCCGGATTGAATCTCAGGCAAATTCACACCTATAAATACCCCATCTAGAGACAAAGAGAAGGATCTTTTTTTTTCCAGCACTTTTGAGGATCCAAGTACCTCTATCATTCGAATTCCTTTACTCCCGGAAAATCCAAACCATCTTTCATTTCTTGTTTTAATCATTTGAGTGAATAAAAGTGAGTTGTGAGTGAATCTTACATTGCCTTTGTAACTGAATTACTGAATATAGTGAAAACTAAGTGGACGTAGGCAATTCTTCGCCGAACCACTATAAATCTTGTGTGTTCTTTTTTATTTCTGCTTTACTTTATCTTGTTTCTAATCAATTTGGGTGTTAGAACCACATTTGGGTCTAACATTTTGGTGCTTTCACTGAGAATCCTCATCTAAATTCTTTATTTTCCGGGATCTCTTTCTACTTTTTGGACCGTTGAGTTTAAAGAAGTGAATCCTTAAGTTTCTCCACTTTCTTACATTCGTTGAAGTAATTGTCAAAGACTCATGGCCAAAGGAAAAGGCAAGGAAATCCAGTCTGTTCAAGGAAATGGAGCTGGTGAAGATCAGCAACATGCTGTTGTAACAAGGTCTAGGGGGCAGAGTTCAGCAGCAGGGAGAATCAATGCAGGAAACCCGAACCGACAGCAAGGGGAAAGCTCCGATCCGATCCGGGTTGGAGACTCTGAAGCAGTGCACTCCCCCAGTCTGAACCGACCCGACTTGTTCGCTGCACACCGATCCGACCAGGCACCCCAGCTCCGATCCGACCCGACTTCCTACCTCCGATCCGACCCGATGCTTGGTGAAGCTGGAACATCTACTCGAGTCCCCGCGAATGCTCCAATTCCAGCTGCCAGGGTTGGAGACCAGGTCAATCCATCTGCTCCCATCACTCAAGGAGATTTCTCGCGCTTGCTTGATATGCTTGAGAGCACGAGGGAAGCTATGAGAGTTCATGAGCGCACCAATCTCATGATGCAGGAAAATATGAGGCTCATGAGTCGGGAAATCAATGAGCTCCGCCGGCAAAGAACTCCGTCACCGGTTCGTCATACACCCGTAGATCAATCTTCATCTTCCGAGGAAGAGAGGCCCCGTGAACGAAGGCCACTCGAACGACCTCAGAACGTGGAGCAGCTAACGTTTGGATCTTTGGGATCTCGCGAGGATATCGCACGAGCATTAGGAAGCGATAGCCCCACTCGGGGGCAAAGACTACAGTCCCCTCTTCCCGAGATCGACCGGGAGCGCAGGGAAAGGAATCGAGCAGAGGCAGCTCGAAGAAGAAGGGCATCTCCTGAGCAAGAGCCCCGGAGGAACTCGGACACTAGGGCCAGAGAACCTGAGCAGCCCCTAACTAGTGCCGATGTGCAGGCGATGGTTCGTCAAATTATGTCCGAAAGCCGGAGTTATACAAATGAAGACTATGGCATTGAGCGAAGCCATACTCCGTTCACTGACGACATCCTAGACTTCCAGTTCCCCCGACGCTTTAACTTGCCACAGATGGATAAATATAACGGAAGGACTGATCCAGGACAGCACTTGATGCGGTATTCGTGGCTTATGAATGCCGCTGCTGCCCCCGATGAAGTAAAGTGCAAAGCGTTCCCAATCTACCTAGAAGATGTGGCTTTATTTTGGTTTACCCGACTCCCTCCTCGTTCAATTTCTAATTACAAAGAACTAAGCGAGCGTTTCATGAACCAGTTTCGACTACATGCCCGCAAGTCCAAGAGTGTTATTGAATTGTCGAGGATCAAACAGGCACCAGGAGAGTCTTTAAGGGCATATTTAGATCGTTTTAACCAAGCTGTAACTGAGGTCAGTGACCCGCATGAGCCCACCATTCTGATGGCATTGAAGGAAGGAGTCGATCCTGAATCTGAATTTGGAGACTACCTTTCTGGGAAGACACCCCCCACAAGGGCGATATTCTACGAAAAAGCCGATATTTATCTAAGACGAGAGGAGGCCCGGGCAAACCGGAAAAGAAAGTCTGAGACAGCTTCCAAGGAGAATGTGCAGAGTAATATTGCCGTGAAGCAGTCTGGGGAAAGTTCTGGCAAGGTTGAAGTAAATGTAGGAAACAAGGGTGGAAACAGCAATACTGGAAGCGGGGGAAACAACAACAACCGTAACTCGAACGGTAACAGGAGAAACAGAAATAGGGGAAGCGACCCAAACAAAAGGCCCCGATTCCAGAACTACGAGAACTACACACCATTGAATGACACATTGGAAAATATTTACCTGGACACGTATAATGTGTTGCAGTACAAAAGACCGCCACCTCGTGATTCGACCGAGAAAGAAATGGCGACAGGGAAATTTTGCTTGTTTCACGGAACACATGGACATTCGACCAATGAGTGTCGACATTTGAGGGATGTAATTGAAAAGCTGCTGCGTGAAGGAAAGTTGGATGAGTACAAGGTTGCCCCGAGGGACAGGGGGCAAGGAGAGCAGGCTCCAAAGCAAATCTTACCTGCTCCTAAGCCTACCGCGCAGCAGAAAGGTAAAGGGATCGTCATCAACTCCATAGTAGGCGGACCTCACCCGGCAATCCGAAGCTTTAGGTCAATGGACCAATATGTGAATGCTGCCAAGCATCTAGATGTGAATGAAGGTGACGAGTTGGAAGATGTCACCCCCATCAAACAACAAAAAACCATGTTCGATGACGTGGTGTTTCGCAGCCGAGACAACACGGGAATACAATCTCCCACCAATGATCCGTTGGTTATTACTACCACTATTGGGCCGGCTTTGGTCCATAAGGTATTAGTAGACAACGGAAGTTCCGTTAATATTTTGTTCAAGAAGTCATTTGATCAGATGAAGCTTGAGCCCGAAGATCTGAAACCTTGTGAAGGATGGATTAGAGGTTTCAACGGAGCGACGACAGCTCCTATGGGATATATAGAGTTGCCTGTGACCCTAGGGCAAGGAGAACGTAGAAGAGTGCGAATGCTTCAGTTTGTAGTACTGGACGTAGATTCGCCATATAACGCATTTTTAGGGAGGCCTGCCCTCGCTGAGTTTAGAATTTGTATCGCCCCTTGGTGCTTGTTACTAAAGTTCCCAACCGAAGCCGGGACTGGAGTAATAAGAGGGGATCAGGTTTCTGGACGGGCCTGCTATGTGGCCGAACTGAAGATGTTGATGAAAGGAGTTAATGCTGAGAGTAAGGATGCCTCATCTCCCTCAAAGGGGGGCTCGGCATAGCAATTAGAGAGATTGAACCCAAGGGAGTTGCCCAAAGGAATGCCTGAAGACCTGGATCCTAGAAAAGACGAGGAACCAGAGGCTAGGAATGCAACTCCTAATGAAGCAACAGTGGAAATTCCTGTTGATAAAGCTGATCCGACGAAAGTTTTGAAGATTGGTTCTCAATTGGATCCACGTCGTGCTGAGGAACTGACGGACTTCTTGAAGGCAAACTTGGATGTGTTCGCCTGGACCCATGCTGACATGTGTGGGATATCACCTTCCATTATCAGTCACAAATTGAATGTAAATCCGAAGCATCCGTCTGTGAAGCAAAAGAGACGCACGCTGGGCCCAGAGAGGTCGGCTGCCCTCAAAGAGGAAGTAGAGAAATTGAAGCAAAATGGATTTATTCGAGATTCGACCTATCCCGACTGGATATCGAATCCCGTCCTGGTAAAGAAGCCAAACGGAAAGTGGCGAACTTGTATTGACTTTTCAGATTTAAATAAGGCTTGCCCAAAAGATAGTTTCCCACTTCCCAGGATTGACCAGCTTGTAGACTCGACAGCAGGTCATGAACTTCTCTCTTTCATGGATGCATACTCTGGATACAATCAAATTCCTATGCATGTACCAGACCAAGAGCATACAAGTTTCATCACGAATTTGGGGTTATATTGCTATGTTGTAATGCCATTCGGATTAAAAAACGCTGGAGCTACTTATCAGCGGTTGGTAAATAGAATGTTTTATGATCAAATAGGAAAAACTATGGAAGTTTATGTGGATGATATGCTTGTTAAGTCAAAGCAATCCTCCAGTCATACGCAAGACTTAGCAGAAATGTTTGGTATCTTGCGAAAATACCGTATGAAATTGAATCCTTTAAAATGTTCATTTGGAGTGGCGTCGGGAAAGTTCCTTGGCTTCATTGTGAGTTCCCGAGGAATTGAGATCAACCCTAGCCAGATAGCGGCAATTAGAAATATCAAAGAACCAAGGAGAATTAAAGACGTCCAAAGCCTGGCAGGGAAGGTAGCGGCGCTAAGTAGATTCATCTCCAAAGCCACCGATAAATGTGTTCCATTTTTTGATTTGATAAAAAGGGGAAAGAAGAACTTCCAGTGGACCCCCGATTGTATTGAGGCTTTTCAAAATCTGTTAGAGCTGTTAGAGAAACCGCCAATCTTATCAAAGCCTGTAGATCACGAAGAACTATTTGTTTATCTAGCAGTCTCGGCTCACGCTGTCAGCACAGTTCTGGTTCGAGAAGAAGACAAAGTACAAAGGCCAGTATACTATGTGAGCAAGAAATTAGCAGCGGCAGAGTGCAACTACCCAAAGATCGAGAAGCTCGATTACAGTCTCCTGATTGCATCCCGAAAACTTCGTCACTACTTCCAAGCTCATCCAATAACCATATACACTGATCAGCCATTAAGACAGGTGTTGCAGAGACCCGAAGCGTCGGGAAGGTTGATTAAATGGAACATAGAACTAAGCCAGTTTGATTTGAATTTTCAACCACGAAAGTCAATCAGGGGGCAAGCTCTAGCAGACTTTATTGCGGAGTTCACCATTCCAGAGGAAGAAATAATCAATGACCGAGTGGTTAAATCCGAGGATAAGCTAGAGATGAATCCGTGGAAATTATATACAGATGGAGCTAGAAATGACCGAAGATCCGGAGCTGGAATTGTCTTAGTCACTCCGGAGGGACGGTCGTTATGTTACGCCCTACGGTTAGAATTTTCGGCAACAAACAATGACTCTGAGTACGAAGCCCTGATTGCCGGGCTGAAACTCGCTAAAGACCTTGGAGTAAAAATGATGGACATATTTTGTGACTCTAAAATTGTTGTTTGTCAAGTGCGAGAGGAATTCGCGGCTCGAGGACCTCGACTTGTCGCTTACCTCAAGAAAGTGAAAGAGCTATTAAATAGCTTAGAGCGGTACAACATAACACATATTCCCAGAGAAGAAAACCAGAAAGCGGATAGACTAGCAAAGTTGGCTAGTTCCGACAGTCCAGAAGAGACTGAGGTAATTCCAATTGAAACGTTGGAATCGCCAAGCTTTGAGTCAATGGAAATTGAATTCGTTCATGAAGCGGAACCAGAGAAGGAGTCATGGATGACTCCAATCAAGAGTTTTCTTAAGAATGGGACTCTCCCATCGAAGAAAAGTGAGAAGAGAGCTGTAGTTCGCAAAGCTGTCAGATATGTTATGCAAGACGATACCCTCTATAGACAAGGATTTTCTATGCCCCTGTTACGATGTATCGCACACGACGACATCAAGCGTGTACTGAGAGAAGTGCACGAAGGTGAGTGTGGAGATCATACAGGAGGTCAAACTTTAGCAAAGAAAATATTGCGGTATGGATACTTCTGGCCTACGATTAACAAAGATGCAGCTGATTATTCACGACGCTGCGATAAGTGCCAGAGATTCGCAAAAATCCCCAGGGCACCGTCAACTCAGCTTAAATCGATGGTGAGTCCTTGGCCATTTGCCACATGGGGAATCGATATCATTGGAGTTTTACCGATTGCTAAAGGGGGAGCTAAGTATGCCATAGTAGCCGTGGATTATTTCACAAAGTGGGTGGAAGCTGAACCCTTGACTAAGATCACCACAAGAAAGGTGATAAGTTTTGTGGTCAGAAATATTATATGCCGATTCGGGATCCCAAGAACGATTATTACTGATAACGGGACCCAATTTGATAGCACTGAATTCAGAGATTTTTGCCAGAAATATAAGATAGACAAACGATATACTGCAGTTGCCTATCCACAATCTAATGGGCAAGTAGAGGCGATAAACAAGGTAATAAAATCCATCCTCAAGAAGCGGCTAGAGCGTGCAAAGGCAAAATGGGTTGATGAATTACCCCTAGCCTTGTGGGCATATCGAACAACGTTTAAAACGGCTACCGGTCATACCCCTTTCTCTCTCTCCTTTGGCTCAGAAGCAGTAATTCCGGTTGAACTGGAAGTTCCTTCCCACAGGGTGACGTATTATGACCCGATGACGAATCGGGCACTTTTACTTGAGTCCCTTGATGAAATCGAAGAGAAAAGGGACGAAGCAGACTTGCGTGCAGCAAGACATCGGCGTCAGATGGCACGCTATTATGACAAAAAAGTTCGCCTCAGAACTTTTGAACCAGGAGATTTGGTGCTAAAGAGAGTTTTTCCATCTCTTCCTCACCTCGGCCCAAAATGGGAAGGACCCTTTGTCATCCAACGGAAACTTGATGAAGGAACATTCAAGTTAACGACCGTAGATGGCAAAGAAGTCCCTCGAGCATGGAATGCCCAACACTTAATGCGATATTTGGATTAGAAATGCTATACTTTTTGCTGTTCTTTCTCTAAACTCTGTAATAAGGCACGACTTGCCTTGGGAAAATCTGATGATATGAATAAAGGACTATAAAGTGGATGTAGGCTATGACTTAGCTGAACCACTATAAAAATATTGTGTGTTATTTACTTTTATGCATTTACATTCATTAGTTGTTCTGTTGTGATTATAAAATACAGGACAACTGAGAGCCTAAAGAGGGTTGAAAACAGTCTAGACATAAAAAGAAGCACAATGATTATTTGTGCAATAAGACATGAAAGAATGAGAAAACGACATTCTGACTCTAGCTCTCCAGAGAAAGAGAGAGAGTATAAAAGCGTCTCCGACTGAGCGCTGAAAAAGAAATTCTACTCCGAACTCTAACTCTCCAGAGAAAGAGAGAGAGTATAAAAGCGTCTCCGACTGAGCGCTGAGAAAGGTTCAACTCCGAACTCTAACTTTCCAGAGAGAAAGAGAGTATAAAGGCGTCTCCGACCGAGCGCCGAGAAAGAAATCTTTTCCCGTTGAACGACCGGGGAATAGACGAATGACTGAACTTGAACTCTAACTCTCAAGAGAATGAGAGAGAGTATAAAAGAAATGCCAGGAAAAACAACAGGCATTGATGACACAGGAAATGCCATTCCGTTAGAGAATCGGAAGTATTCAGATTGCATGGTTAAGCACTGAATAACTTATGGAGATTGACTGGGGATACCTGTACATACACATATCTCCCCTCTCCACAACTTTGTTTCATAACTATAGATATGCATTTTTACATAAGTGCAGAACTGCTAACAAATAAACATTGCAAAAAGTGAATTATCTTTATTTACAAATGAATGAATTTGTACAGGGAAATAACTAAAAAAGAAAGTGCAGGAGCTGCTGTGGTGGCAGCACTTATTGATTCACAAAGATGCTAAAAGGACACGGAGAACCCACTATTTGGGTTTGGGATGAGCCTTCGATTTCTTGGCAGTTTTTTCCGCATCTTTTGCTTCCTTCTCGGCTTCAGTCAAGATCCGCTTTGATTTCTTTTTCCCCGAGGATGTAGTACTGGAGCCAGCAGACTTTTTCCCGGAGGGCGGGGCACTGGAATCAAGAGAAGATTTTTTAGCAAGTTCTTCGGTAATAGATCTAGTGGAGAGCTTAACAACTAACCTTGAACCTGCATCCACAACTGCGAGGGGCTTGAGGACCTCAGGGTCTAATTCTTCAGCCTTTAATTGCAAGCGCTTGTCTTGATCAGCCTTCATGGCAGCTAAGGTAACGTCATCAGCGCTTTTCGATTCCCCGGTTATTACAATCTCCGGTTCCTCATCATGCCCCTCGTCTCCTCCGTCGTCTTTTAAAGCTGCAATCATTTCTTCATCATGGGGAGTAGTGACTTTAGTTGGTTCACTTCTTTCCCCCAGGTCTGTGGAAGCAGCCTTGTCCTCCCCTTCTTTGACCCTATCAGCGGGCTTTGTCCCAGTGGTAGCTCCTTGAACTACATCTGTCTTCGCGGAGGATTCAACGCCTACAAAATGAGAAACATCGGTTATCAACTCAGGCGAGAGCAAAGGATTTCTCATCGAACACTCAGTCATGTAGCCAAAGGTAGTAGTAGCCTTGACAAATTGAGGAGAAAAAATAGGAATACCTTCTGAAGACTTTTCAGCGGGGGTGACTACTACCTCTGGAGTTATTTCAGGAATGGGAGATAGCAAAGTTGTTCGGGAAATTCCCGGGTTTTCGGGATCATACCCTTCTACTTCGGGAGTTACAGGAGCAGAAGAAGAGGAACCAGCTTCAGGAATGGTTTTCTGTTTAGACTTCCGCCTCTCTTCTTCCATGGCCTCAGCAATTAGACGGCGACCTTCAGCTAGGCGCTCCGGCTCGTCGTCTCTCAAGTACTTCTCCATCAGCTTATCTTCATCGAGGGAGTCGACTTTAAGCTCTTCTTTTTCCCACTCGACGATTTGATTCCACACATGAACCAAAGTGGATGGATAGTCCTCAATCCAGGAAATGTTTCGACGACGAATAATGTGCGCGAAGAATTCGATCATTAGCTCGCCGAAGCCCTGAATATCGGCCTCCGCCTCTGATAGCTGTTTGCGGGTTTCCTCCGCAGATTTAATAGCGCATTCAACGTTGCCCTCAGCCAGAGCAGCCCTGTTTTCCGCTTCTAACAATTTTGAAGCCAAGTCAGCGTTTTTCTTTTCTAACTCAGCACTCCTTTTCGCTAACTCGGCATTTTTCTGCTCAAGCTCAGCATAAGCGAGACGTATCTTAGCAGCCTCTGATTTGGCTTCGTCAGCTTGCTTCTTCAACTCGGAACGTTCCTGAGTGTGGGATTCTAGCAAATCATGATAGCGCTTTTGCATGTCCTCAAACTGTTGTTTGAAGTTAGAAGCGTTCTTCTGAGCGATAGCTAGTTGAGCTTGAGTATCTTCTAAATTTTTTCCTAAGGTTTTTAGGGCCTTAGCATCTTCCTCTGCCGTTTTGTGCATTGAGTCAGCATTTGTCATTAGCGTGCGAATGATTCTAGAAAGAGTGCGGGAATACTTGAACATTTCGGTATATTGTTTTTCCACCAAATCAATCTTTGCTCTGGCCTCCTCTGCCCAATTAGAAGAGATAGCTTCAAGGGAAGGTAGAAAGGTCAGAGTCTCGAAGTAGTGCTCGGGAAATTGCTCCTTTAGGTATGCCAGCCTTACTGCGGTTCCCGCATCTGGTGGAGGAGGGGCGAGGACTGTTAGTTCAGTGTCCCTTCCTGAAGAAGATTCTGTAGAACCCTTGTCTGTCCGAGGTCGCTTAGTAGCAGGGACTTTTTGCTTGCTTCTAGACCCAGTTTCCTTTGGAGGAGTCTTCTCTCTACTCCGCTTTTCATGGGAGGAAGTGGAATCCCTAGATTGTGGTCTATCCTCCTCCCTACGACCTTGATAGCTTTTGTATTTTTCTTGTTCCGGTCGAACTGGTGAGCGGGAGCGTGAGGATCGAGATCGATAAGGATCATAGGGTCTTCTTTCCTCCCTACCACGGTCATCTCGGCGATTATACTCAGCATCCTGAGGAGGATTGGACATGCTGCGGCGAAGCTTTCTTATATCATAAGAGGATCGAGACATTATACCTGCACGATAAATTAAACAAAGTTTAGAATCGACGGATCCATGGAGAAAGAAGTGCAATGAATGCTAGTGCTACGGTGTAAAGTGCATCCTATGTGGTGTGTGTGTCCCCCCAACCAACCCGAGTCTGAAGCTAGACTGGTGCGGGCAGGCTCTTTGGCCTTAGCAGGAGTAGTCTCTTCAGAAGAAGTGAAGACTAAAGGGTCCTTTCTGAAATCTTCCGAAGTATATATAGTCTCGGGTAAGGGGAGATCCCCCAAACCCTGAAATATGTGCTCGTCGGTGCTAGGAACATCCCCTTCGGAAGCGTGAAGTGGCGACCCTTGGGGAGATTTTGATTTGTCTACCGAGGTAGTTTCCTCGGGGGCAATATACCCTTCACGATGTTTTTTGGCCAGATTAGCCAGTTCATCATCTTGAGTGGAAGAGGGAGAGGGTGAAGTTTGAAGAGAAGCTGCAGGAATTCCCGAGCCTTCTCCTATTTCTGGAACTGTTTCCACTGGAGGAATATATGCATAAGGGACTGTCCCATGACCGATGCTACGGAAGACGGATAGCAGCCCGTGAAAATGAAGGTACTCATCTTTAAGAACCTCGTCAATAGTAAGGAATTTTTGGTCGCCATTGAGGAGACGGTGCATTCGATCAAAGAACACTTGGTCTGATACCTGTTTGGGATTATCGACTGCAAATAAAAAGGAAAACAGGTCAGG
Source organism: Allium sativum (assembly GCA_030737875.1). NCBI lineage: Eukaryota > Viridiplantae > Streptophyta > Magnoliopsida > Asparagales > Amaryllidaceae > Allium > Allium sativum. Next base: position 386,241,406 of record CM060921.1, read on the forward strand.
GTGATGATTCAAGTGTATAGAGTCCAGGGTCAGAAAATCAGTGCTTTACTTGACTTTGTCCATCTTCTGGCGCATCCAGACTGCTGCTTTATATAGAACCACTCCAGTCTGGAATCTCCAGCCTTGCTGCTAAACGGCGTAGAGATTATCTTCCTCTTTGGGACCGACTCAAAGTAACAGAAAGAAGGGGTTTCCCTAGTCCGATGTTTGAAATTATAGAAGAAATGAACATCGTCAAACGTAAGCTCCACGCCTAGAATTTCACGATATGCTATGAATAAGGTATGCAGATAGGCGTATGAATTGGGATGCAGCTGCATGGGGGCAATCCGCATTTGTCTTAAGAAGTCGACGATGAAAGGCGAGAATGGAGGAATGGCGCCAACCATGCACATCAGACGAGTGACCGTCATATATCCTTCTGGAGGGTTATGGGGACGGTCAGAACGTGAGGGCACTAAAGTGTCTCTTTTCATTATTCCGTACTTCAAGCAAACTCTAATAAGTCGGTCGTTGTCAATTGTCGATTCTACGGAATCTGGAGGTGACTCCAATATAATGGCTGAGTCAAATTCATCGGGTGCTCGATTGTCACCGATCCCTCCTTCCTCCTCAAAGCCCAGGGAAACTTCAGTATCTGAAGACGCTTCGTCGCTTTCCCGATGACCAACCCCGTAATCCGGACCTTCACTGTCCCATTCTGGATCGGACGAGGAAGATATATCCTCAAGAGTGATTTTGTTGGAAGTTTCCGGAGCTTCTTTCCTTTCAGCTAAACGAGAAGAGCGTCTGGGCCTCATTGTCATGGAACTATTGAAGAAGCAATAGCACGGATTAGAGTGAATTATCCCGTGTCCCCTTTTTTGTGTATGTGTGTGAACTAAAGTGTGTGCAACAAATGTGGGAAATACAAAATAGAAGTACAGCAATGTAAGACGAAGCTTTAAAGAGAAAGTAATAGTCCGAGTTGTCCTTGATTCTCGTTTATGTTCACAAGGCACTATCCTGACTGTCCATTAAGTTGAGAGTTGTGATTCAACATTAATTAAGTTGGTTGAGCAAATTATTATGTATAGAGTTCATCACTTCGGTTCGGTTCGGAGGCACACATCGGGATCGGATCGGAGGGAGATTTTGTCTTGGCTAGTAGAAGATAGTCACGCCTCTCAAGCAGAACCGGACTGGATCGGAGAAGGATTTTCGGAGTGGTTCGGATGTTCTACCACTGAACCACGAGGCATTCACCCGAACCGATCCCCTGCACTCTTGTTCTAATCCGACCCGGTCAAGCCAGATACGCTTCTTTTCCTTGCTTCACAACTCCGACCCGATCCGGTCACTCAAACTATTTTTCTTTTTCTTCTTCATCTTTACACTCCTTCACCCGAACCGATCCCCTGCACTCTTTTTCTTCCTCCTCTTCTCTAAATTTGAACCCGATTCCATGCCAATGACCCCAATCAAGACTGAATTTTTATTTCTCTTTAAACCCCCTACAGTGAGCCTTAAATCCATCCTCTTAACGCCTCGAGGCGGCAATTAAGCCACCGACGACGATGGCGAAGGAAGGGGAGGAGACTGGGACGTTGAAACCAAATCAAAGTTATGCGCAAATCGGTTGAATTGACCGTAATTTCCAGTTGGAATAATTCTTACAAAGTTAATTGCAGATATAAACCTACCAAGGTGTTTAGTATAGAGATCAGCACGAGAATTATAAGAGTCTTTCTTTTTTTTCCTTTCTTTTTTTTCTTTTCTTTTTCTTTTTGGGCCTAGGGTTTTGACGGAGAATCTACCAGATACGCGCAGTAAAAGGAAAAGAAAGGGGGGAGAAGGCAGGGAGCAGATTTATATAGGTATACGATGGCCGTTCATATTCTCGCTTGGATCGGAATTTCAGCCCACCAAGTCGCTTTGGCCCACTAGCATAGTGTTAAGTAAAAGGAAAGACGAGTTTGGACGGGTCGGGTCCGAACTGAATGGAACCGAGCCCAATGACTTGACGTACCAATTGAATTCAAAAAAGAAGAATAAAAAAAAAAAAAAACATACCTGAGAGAAGCGCTATGCGTCGCGAAGGATTTCCGGACTTGCTCAGCAATGGAGAAAATAAGTGGTGTATTTTGCAACATATATATAAGCGATAAGAGAGGTGACTTCATGAAACAACGCATTTTCATAAGCGAAAAGGAACGAATTCTCAATGATTCAATTTCAAAAAGGCATTGAACAGAGGACATCAAAGCATGCTTCGTATATGACAGAAGCATCCTTTGAGGGGGCAAAGTGTTGGCCTACTTTGTGAACTAGGCAACACAAAGTCAAGAAACCAAATATTGAAGGGCATTTTTATTGGAAGACTTCGGCTCGGATTGGAGAAGACTCTACAATCTAGATTAGATAGCAGCAGCTGTTCGGATCGGGACAGAGCAAATCCTCGGTTCGGGTCGGGAAGAGTCCCCTGTTCGGATCGGGGAGCTCCTATTGAGTAAATTGGTAAGGCCTGTCTAATCGGATCGGAGGGCAACTGAATCTCAATTGGATCGCAAAGCCACCTGTTTGCCACGAAAATGGATCGGAGCGGAGCAGATTGGAGAAGAAGAGAACGTCGCGTCCAAGCCAATCCGGTTCGGATCGGATATCCCGATCCGACCCCCTTGTCTGTGCGTCTCCGATCCGAACCCATGTTCCCTGTTACTCTCCTACAAAATCGCCTGAATAACCGGACCGGATATGACTAATTCCTACCCCTAACGTCCATCTCATTGATGCGTTGTCAGCTTGATAGCCCATCCGAACCCGAAGAGAGTGCGATGGATGACACGTGTTCCGACCCGGATTGAATCTCAGGCAAATTCACACCTATAAATACCCCATCTAGAGACAAAGAGAAGGATCTTTTTTTTTTCAGCACTTTTGAGGATCCAAGTACCTCTATCATTCGAATTCCTTTACTCCCGGAAAATCCAAACCATCTTTCATTTCTTGTTTTAATCATTTGAGTGAATAAAAGTGAGTTGTGAGTGAATCTTACATTGCCTTTGTAACTGAATTACTGAATATAGTGAAAACTAAGTGGACGTAGGCAATTCTTCGCCGAACCACTATAAATCTTGTGTGTTCTTTTTTATTTCTGCTTTACTTTATCTTGTTTCTAATCAATTTGGGTGTTAGAACCACATTTGGGTCTAACAAATTATAATATAAATTATACATTCAACTGACATTTATAAATAAATTCGTTAATATAATTCAATTTAAACTGAATTATATATTTTAAATTGTCCAATTCACACAATATTGTCAATTCACTATTCCCGACTATTTCAGAATTAAATATATTATTCTATTATTTACATTAATTAAATATTCAATATTATTTAATTAAATGACCATTTAAATCTCTAAACACTATTTAAATAATTAAATAAATTAATTATTATACCGTAAAAAATACGGGATATTACACTCTTCCCCCCTTAAAATAATTTCGTCATTGAAATTGCTAAGGTAGAAAACAAACTCTATTAACTGGGTTAAAATTATTCGTTTACTTTTACTTCAGTTTCAACTGAATCACTTAATTCCAATTAAAATGTTAATTTATTCCTACTAACGAAAGTTTCCTAAAATCCTGAAAATTTTCTAACACCGAAATTTTCGAAAAAAATCGCCAGCACCTCCTTTGTACGGCTCAATCGGTACAACTACAACTCGCCTCTCTAGGCCTTCTCCAACCCAAAAGAAAATCAAATAGCCAAGCGCCTTGCCAAACAGGCTCATAAAATCACCAAACTCATATGCAAATAAACTTGTACCTTTTTGTCCGACATATCATTATATCATTTCCATCAGCTGTTAATTCAGCATATACCAATGTCATCCCAATCAAACTCCAATCAGTTTTTATCCTCAGATCCAACCATTGTCTTATAACTAAGCCAATTTCCATTCTCAATTCCAAATCTTAATTTACCAAACCAATTCTATTTCAACTTCTTATCTCACAAATCCAATTTGTCTCGATATCATTCTAATCCAATTCAATTTCAATTACCACTTAACCGACTTTATTTTAATTCCAATTTGCTTTCCCAAATTTCAATTCAATTTGGTTTTTATTTTAAAACAATCTCTTCCTGGAAGTTTTAAACACCTTGGATTTTTTCTAAAATCAAACAACCCTTTTCGAATTTCAACAACTTGTTTCCCAAAACATTTCAAAACAAAATCTTTGGTAGTAATTTGTCACTTACAAACTCGAAAAGGAACACCGATGATGTCCGGATCATCATCAGAATTATTTCCTAGCGACCGAAGTGAGTTCAATACTATATCACTTTCAAAACCATTTCTAAACATTTCCATTTTGAAATACATTCAAAATATCATTCACAATGCTTGTAAAACAATTTAAAATTTCCCAGGATTTTAAAATTCTCAAATATTCAATTCCATTTACAAAGACCTTTCCAAATTTCCAGGGTTTTAATTTCAATTCTGATTTAAGTTCAGATTTAATTCATTTTGTAACACTTACACGAATTTAATTGGTTATTTACATAACCGTTTCAATTTATAATCTCATTCAATTATAATATAAACCAACACATCATATATTTTATAATAATTCCAATATATATATTCCTTCTATAACAAAATATATTTCGGGTAAAAAAATTTCAGTTACCCTCTTTTCAAAATATACCATGTCGGTTCATCGTATTCGAGTGTTTAGAAACCGCTATCGATACAGTGGATCAAACTGATCGACCAGAACTAATAAATAACTCAACCAATAAATCTCCATAATATAAAACAATTTTTTTTTTATAAAATCTACAAATACGCTCTCTCGTATATATACTCTCAACTCAATCTAGGGTATTACTAACCCCATCTCTACTGAGTCACGCCACAGAGCCAAGGTAATAACTTAACCTTTGCTCTGATACCAACTGTAACGACCCGGGTTTTCATGATCCTGGTTATCGACATAAACTCAATGTCGACTATCTAAGCATCAGAAATACCGGATAGTTAATAGAAAGAAGTTAGAGGGTGAGAATAGATAATATAGAAAATTAGAATAGAAGAAGAACTATAACATCAGAGTAAACACGAATCTCACAGCGGAACGAATAAAATATAGTATACAACATAACTTTGAAACACAAATCTGTATTTGTGTATTAGAGCACAACACTTACATCACAGCGGAAATAAACAATTGCTATAAAATCCTGAAGCCTCCTGCTCCAGCTCCTTCTAGTGCATCTGTAAATCCTGACTACTTGACTGCTCGTACAAATTTGAGCACCCAAGAGTTTAGGGAAAACAAAACAAAACAAACTCCGGGTCAGTCATGGGACTGGTATGAGTAAACAATTTAAAACAGTTTGAGAAAATAACGATATCTCATAAGACCACGTCGTATAAAACGGAACGGGTTTTTCCCTTATGAGAATCCAAAACAGTTGGTCCAACATTCAAAAACCTTTTGAAAGGAACAATAAACTTTATATCAAAACTCTTTTGATATTATAATAATGTCTATTAACCATAACTAAATAATCATTAGCAGAACGCTTTCATCTCACGTTCCACATACATAATATACAATCAAAGACCGCAGGCGCTTATTGGGTAATGAATTCCAACTGGCAAGATATGGGACCACCTTCCGACAGTGTATCTCTAGAGAGGAATACACCGGGTTCAACAAGAACATCTTGTAACCCACGCTAAACATGACCGGTCACTCATTTCTCTTGAGTGTACCGAATGTATTATCACCAACGGTTGGGGTCAGCAAATGTTTCCCGAAAAGGACAGCATCAAAATATATTATAGAAGTAAATGAAACTTTAGATCAGGTGACAATACACCCTAATTGGTAGCTAACCACTTATCCATGCGACCTACCCGATTTTATACCATTTCCGGTTGTGAGGCTAGAGGCCATAACGTATAGATCACACCTTTATTTACTTTGAATGTCACATCGTTATACCCGCCAAATCACAAATTGATTTCCCCAAACATACCATGGGTATACAGCTAAGAGAAACGAATTCCTCCACCACTAAACATAAATACGTTTGAAGAGATCAACTTACGTGATTAGTTAAATATACTATGTCAGACATTCTTCCATACAGGTCGCCCTAGGACTGGACAGACCGAAGGCACAATTCTGTAAACAGGACAACCCTTGCATAACTCCGTCTTCAATTATCTTCATCGTATTTGATTCGCAACGCTAATGCCATACGGAGTGGTTTTCAGATAATATATCTGATCCCGGTCTCTCCGTATTAACAATGGAAAAATGGTCAAAAACTTTGATAGCCGGTGATTTAACTATCAAAGAAAAACATGTGTGCAAACAATGATATTATTCCCAGATGGAAATTCTATCGATCAATCATCAATCAACATTTATTCATTTCCGCGGAATTCGTTTCCATATATTCATCAAATCCTTATTTTCTAATTTTAGAAAATATACGTTATTAACTTTGGAAAACGTTTCCATTTCTGATTCACGCATCACTATCTTCTCACATATAACAGTCTCTAACTGTAAACTAGTAAGAGAACAACCCCTTACGTATTAACCCCGAAGGCCAAAACCAACATCAGATCAATACCCAGATAGCTGTTCAACTTAACTAATCCCCAGTTAGTTTCTAATTCCTTTAACTCCATTTTAATTCCTAATTCAAACCCCAAATTCCTTTATAATATTGTGTTTGCAAAATATTTATTTAAATATAATTTTTCATATAGAACGTGAATAATATTTCTTTATATAATTCTATTTGTTTTCCAAATAATTTCTTTTATAATTCTATTTGTTTTTCCAAATATTTCCATTATTATATTTTCCAATATTTGTTTTCCAAATATTACCTTTTAAAATATCCTATTTATTTCATATATAAATATTTCATTTTCAATATTCACTTTGAAAAATTCCTTTTTACATTCCAATATTTCATATGGTATTTAAAATACCAAATAACATGACCAGTGCCTTCATAATCAATCACATATTATATATCACATCATATATCACAATATATGAAAACAAACAATATTATAAATATTGAGGAATCCAGTTGGATCCCTCCAACCTATCTCCCTGCATTCACAGATGTTAAACGATATAAATAACATCGATTTCATTTCAATATGAAATATTCTGATAAACAAAATCAATATTTGATTAACGATTTATATATATATCGTTATCTACAATTTCAAACAATAAATCAACAGTTCAACCAAACAATCAGCACACAGCAATCAATCATCATTTATCAATACTAGATTATATTTATAAAATATAAACTGTACAGAGTTAGTGAGATAAGATCATCGTTAAATAACGATAATTGTTGGTTGATTCAGACAGACAAATTATTTCACTATAAATTGTAACGAGCTCCAATTCACTCCCAGTCAGTTCCATTTTGTAGCCACTGTCCATACGATCCCAATGTGACTAGCTCGGTCCAATTCTGCTTTCATGTGAGATAGTTACACATTTAAAACATTCGATTTAATTCTAAATAATAACGATCCACTTATGATTCTAATTAATTATTAATTACCACAATTAGTGTTAAGTAGAACTTCCAGCTGATCATGTTTAAACCACCTTGCCTCGAAATTTCCATGTACCCAAAAAAACGAAGTGGACTTCAGCCTTTCTGCTCTTTCATTCAAATAATACTGCCGCTACTTCTTTTATAAGGAAAATGTATGCCAGGCACAAAATCCTCCTTTTATTCACCAATGTAAATTCCATTTCAGAAAGGCCACACCCACCTTTTCACGCCTTCTAATCATATTTTTTCCCCTTTCCTCCTGATCTTCAAACCGTAACAAACATCCAATAAAACTCCAAAGCCCACTTCACAAGCTTTAAATCGCAATCCATCATTTAATTAGGCTAATCTCTTCGTTACTCAGCAAGAAGAAGAAATAAAAACTGATACTGTTCCTCAACCTATAACCATTTGCCGTACCTTCCAGGAGTCACCGGACCTCCAGCAATCACCAGCGAAGACTGTGTCGACCCCGAGTCTCCCCATTTCCACTATTCTGACCTCCCCACGGTAACCCTAGCCACTAGAAAATAGCGATAAAACCAACCTCCGTTCATTCCTCCACTGCACAACCTAGGTTCCACCGGACTTCACCAGACCCACCTCAATCATACCACCGATGCCCTGCCTACTTTCTCCGAACAAGTCGCGATCCTCCAATAGCTCGTAAGAACCCTGCCCTAAACTTCTCAATAGGAAAAACAACCAAATAAAAATGCTGGTACCCTAAACTGATGATGCGTACTCACATTTGCAGCTACCAAAATGAAGCTTGAACACAATAATATAGGTTTTAATTTTCTTTTAGGAATTTAATTTAATTAAGCATAGGTGGCGGCTCTAACTCGTTCATTGACCAGACACGAGATGATTAAGGGTTTGGAGATATAGTGGTGTATATTAATAGGGGTAGATGGCTTATAGAGTAAGCTTCAGACATCATTTTATTAATTTACATTTTTATTTATCATTTAAAAATTCCAATGATCACATAACATATCCAAATTCGACGAAAACGGACATACAACTATAGTTCGACATTACGGATCCAACGAAACTTGTTTCGTCAAATTCCGAGCATGTTTGCTTACACAACGTATTTTTAAATTCAAATTATTGACTGTTTTTCACATTTGAATTTCGTACGGCCACATACTGACTCCAAAAATTATGAAAATTGAAATCTAACAATAATCTAATACTCTGGATCCAGCAAAATTAGTTTCGCCAAAAACGGAGGTCATTTGCAAAACTAGCTATTTTTAAAGTTCTAAATAAACCCATTTAAATATGAATATATTTAAAAATAATTAAATTAAATATTTATAAATAAATATTATCATATATATTTACAATAGAATACCATACAGCTCCAGAATAATCCTATCTGAATTTATAACTCGATATTTCAAATCCAGTGTTAAATCGATACCCAATTCATATTAAAAATCCTTTTATAATATAAATAAATCATCATAAATTATAAAGGAATTCCATAGTGACTATTTGAAAATTTGATTTGGACATAACTCAAAATCTACCCAATGAAATCCCGATTTTTCTCTTTCATTAGAAAAATATACTTCACCATCTCCGAATGTTTCTTATTTCACAGAAATCCGACTTAAAACGAATTCTGTATATTCAATTGAAGTTCAAATCACCAAATTACGAACCGTCGTGCCATTTCGAGCTCGATTATAATTATAATATAAATTATACGTTCAACTGACATTTATAAATAAAATCGTTAATATAATTCAATTCTAAACTGAATTATATATTTTAAATTGTCCAGTTCACACAATATTGTCAATTCACTATTCCCGACTATTTTGAAATTAAATATATTATTCTATTATTTATATTAATTAAATATTCAATATTATTTAATTAAACGACCATTTAAATCTCTAAACACTATTTAAATAATTAAATTAATTATTATACCGTAAAAAATACGGGACATTACATTTACCGGGTTATGAGGCTAAATGTCACGTTTTCGTTATAAATAGAAGAATATCTTGGAATGCTAACGTTTCCTTTACAGGATATATACAAATGCTAACATTTATCCATACAAGTTCTTTTTGGATCCAAACGAAACCAAAAACTCCATATTCAATCATCTTCCACTACGCTATAGATGTCGCAAGTCCCTGCTTTAGTCATTTACTGGGTTATCAGGCTAAATGTCATGTTTACCTTATAAATAGAAGAATATCTTGAATGCTAACGTTTCCTTTATAAGAGATATAAAAATGCTAACATTTATCCATACAAGTTCGTTTTAGGTCCAAACGAAACCAAGAATTCCATCTTTAATCATCTTCCACAACGCCATAGCTGGCCTACTGCAACGAAATTACATGAAGTTGCTAGCTACAATGTAACGATAGATATGTTGATTTTTGTCTATTACAACATTTGCTTCAAGGTGTTAGCATAGATATCAAAACGATATTGCAGTAGTTGTAGATATATTCAAATTAATAAAATTAGCAATCCACGTGAATACGATCCAGTGGTCTACACTTAATCTGATTATTAAAATGGATAAGTTTTTCTCTTTGGCTAAAGAGATCGGCTTCCTCTCTTTGCTCTCTTCAATGTCCGAAATTAAATTGGGGTTTTTGTCCTCTGTCCCAGATCGCGACTTCAATTTCCTATGGAAAATTTTCTCTGAAGCTTCAAATATTTATTGTGTTGCTTGTCGACATGATTTGGGCCTTGCGATCGAAACCTCTATAAGTAGTCTCTGGTTTGATTTTCTTATGCTCTTGAATTCGTTGCTAGGTTTCGATGCTTCCATGCCTATAATGAATTGGTATATATATATATATATATATATATATAGGGTTAAGAAACCTTTAAATCTCCGATTTCAATTACGATGATTTGGTCGGGATTTGTGCTTGATTGTTGCTCAATAAAAATGATTTCTCATGGTATTGAAATTGCTTGATTGATTGTCGTATTTCCTCTGTTGATTTCTGGAAACAATTCAAATTGTTTTCTTGCCTAAAAATCTGACTTTGATATTTTCTGGAAAGATTTTGAATCGATGGAATATTTCTTGCCAAAAACAAAAGATGAAATGTGTCATGTTTTTATCCACAGTGAATTTGAGATTAAATTGCTTGTTAATTTTTGGAGAATAGATCATTTTCCAAAAATAACTTTGATTGAATGAAAAAAAAATCTTTCCCAAATGCTTACATGCCGATTTTACTATTTGCCTTTTACTATGACCATTCATTTGAAATCAAGGCTTCATGCATCTACTGCTTTATGGTTTCGAAAAACCTTAATTAGTCTGTTTACACACCTTTGAACTTAGCACCCTTTTTCTTGTGCATATAAATCAGTCCTTGAAACATGTGTTGACCACTGATCTGAACTTGTGCACTGCCTTGTGTTATTGCTACTGCTGTCTGTACACTGTTTGCATATGTGTACACATATCTGAAAACTGCTTGTTCACTGAATTTTATGCATTTGTTTGAGCTTGTTCTTTACCCATGCAGCCATGTTAAGTTCCATATATATAAACACACACACACACATAAACATGTACGTGTGTGTGTATATATACATATATATATATATATATGTGTGTGTGTGTGTGTGTGTGTGTGTGTGTGTGTATGTGTCTTGTTTGACTTTGCCATGATCATCATGTGCATGGCACTTCTGCCTTGAGTTTGTTCCCATGTTGACAGTGTATAGTTGTTGCATTAATGATGTTAATTGGTTTGAAATTCATGCTCACTGGGTCATGTTTGGTTACTGCATCTTCGTTGTTGCTTCATGTCTATCTTAATGTTGCTGCACCATTGCACATTCACTTATCTGAATTCATTCAGGTTGCATTTGATTCATGTATGTTGTAGTTGTTGTGTGCACTGGGGTACCGCCATGTATACTTCAATTTTCTTGTGTTTGTCATCCCCTTGACCATGCAATAAAGCTTGTTCTTGTGTACCCTTGCACTTTTTTGTACTTCTGGCTATTGTAACAATGCTTGTACCTATGTATTGCTTTGTGTATTTCTTTTTTCACATCTGTTCAACACTGAAGTGTTTACATGTGATCCTTGTTGAACATATATGTTTCACTTCATATTTGATGAGCCAATTCTTGTGTCTTGACTGTACCATATTCATGCAGTTTTGGTTACTACTTTGTGCATATAGAACCAGTGTAGATTGCTACTATACTTGTCATGCATTAGCTTGAGTAGTTGAATGTTGCACTAAAACTTGGGCTTGAAGTACCCTTGTTGAAGTTGTTGTGCCACCTTGTATATTGATAGGCCTTGTATTTGTGCACAAAACTGTTGCACCCCTTTTTAAACTGCTGACCTGTAACCATTTGCCACCATGTACCCGGGACATAATCTTCCTGTAACATATTGCTTTGGCTTGACCATTGTGTGAACTTGTTTTACCATACTTGTTCATTTGAGTTTTTCCTAACTTGGTCTTGACCCCTGATGGCATGCATGTTATCTTGTGCTATTGTGTATGAAGTATTGAAATTGGTGATACGCAAATCACAATTTTGGGCAATAAATAATCTTACATATTTTATAAAGAGATTTGTTGCTAGATTTTATGGAGAGATTTGGTGCTAGATTTAATGAAGAGATTTGGTGCTAGATTTGATGAAGAGATTTGGTGCTAGATTTTATGGAGAGATATTGGTTGCTATATTTGTGGACATTTATTGCAAGGATATTTGGTGCTTATCCAAATAGTTTTATAACATATATGAAGATAATTTGGATGTCAAGTTTTCTTGGGCATGAATCAATTCTCTCTATAAAAAGGGTCAGTTAACATCTTCATTAGGTGTGGGTGAAAGCCACGAAAAGTGATCAGTCTAGCTATTCCAAATTGAGTGTTCTCCTTCAAATTACTTAGCCATTACATATTCTCTACTTATTTATCAATAAGGCTATTGGTTCAAGTTGTAATTGTTTATAACGATAGTTGAGATTGATTGTAAACAATTTTTTTTATTGGTGAATCAATAAAGAGGGTGGTTGGGTGGAATATCATGTGCTCATATTTCCGATATTATTTGTATTGTTTTTGTTTTTCAATCAAATTCATCTTCAGGTGATTGGGTGAAATAGATCCTATTTTTCTTGGCGTTTTGTCAAACTTCCGCTGCGCACAAAACCCCAACGGTTTGGTATCAGAGCAATTTTTGCATAACAGTTTGGTATCAGAGCAATTTTTGCATAACAAATTGGTATCAGAGCCAGTTCATCGCATAGCTTGGATTGATTTTGGATTGAAGATTGTAGATGTCGGAGATGATATTGCTTTCATGGATGGCTATTGTGGAGTAGGAGATTTTGAGAATTTGGAATGAAGAACCTAGTCCGCAGCAAGGTGGAGAGGCTGGTTTAGATCACTGCTAAGGATCCGTTGAGGATCGTATTATCGATTGTTGTCTTCATCTTGATAATTCTCGAGGGATCCATGTAGATGAAGAGGGATCAAGTGGTAGGCATATATCGATAAAGAGGAGGTATGATTGAGCCTGGAAATCAATTAGGTAATCTTGTGGCCTGATGAAATCAAGAAGGTGTGACTGAGCCTTTAAATCAATTGGGCCTGGACTTGAAGAGAAGACATGATGGTTTTATCTCATAGCCGTTAAAATCGAGATGGTGTTAATTGATAAAGAAGAGGTTGAAAGTGAGAGCTAAGGGGCTATTGTTTGAGTGGAGGAGATGTTGTGATTTGGTATCAAGGTGGAGTGTTGAAATTGGTGATACGCAAATCATAATTTTGGGCAAAAATAATCTTACATATTTTGTGGAGAGATTTGGTGCTAGATTTTATGGAGAGATTTGGTGCTAGATTTGATGAAGATATTTGGTGCTAGATTTTATGGAGAGATATTGGTTGCTATATTTATGGACATTTATTGCAAGGATATTTGGTGCTTATCCAAATAGTTTTATAACATATATAAAGATAATTAGGATGCCAAGTTTTATTGGGCATGAAGCAGTTCTCTCTATAAAAAGGGCCAGCTAACATCTTCATTAGGTGTGGGTCAGAGCCACCAAAAGCGATCAGTATTGCAATTCCAAATTGAGTGTTCTTGAAAGAACCCGTAACTTCCCCGTGAAGGAAAGCACGAATACTTTGAGAACAACACACAAAAGGACGCATACGGAAGAACATTTCATTGCTATTACAACAATGCACCAGAATACAAGAATATACAGAGTATAAATGAATAAATTACATTCGATAAATATCAGAGATTACAATAAATTACATAGCAGCGGAAAATAATACAAAAGCACAACTGAAGGTGATACACGGATACAGAGCTTTCCGAGCATCGTTCCAGCTGTAAATCAGGACCCTGTGAATATAAATCTGCAAAACCAAAACTACTAGCTGCCCGTGCGGAAAATAGGGGCACCCAGAGTTTAGGTTAAAACAATAAACTCCAGGTCAGTCATGTGACTGGTGTGAGAACTAAAACAGTTATTAATATTGATTTTAAAGTTAGGTAAATCAAGGGACCACGCTGTATAACACGGAACGGGTTTCCTACCAAGAATACCAGTGCATAGAATAAACAGCGCAATGCTAAATAAAGAAAAATGAAGCTGTTATAAGACCCAGGTCCCATCACACAATGCAACGCAAGCCGGAGGATAGGGTTTTCCCTTATAACAGCCAAAGCATGCTTGATACGTTTAAATCACATTATTTGATACTATTATAAGTGTATAGTGTCAAAACATTTCAATCATAAATATAAATCATAGACGGCATGAGTGCCCCATCCCACTATGTCGCCATACTAGGCTCTACAAATAAAGCCGAAATACACGTATTGGAAATTGGATTCCGTCATGAGTCGAGGCAAGGGGCAAGCTCCTCTCCGCGTTCGAGACACTCTAGCAAATGCCTCGGGACCGCACACAGCAATCCCCTGGATCCTCCAAGGCCGGTCCTCTCTTACTTTTGAGGATTGGCAATTCCTGAACACACGTTTCCCGGTCCTTACAGACCTATATCCGAGGCGCCTCATATCCAACAACCACACAGGTGAAAAGTATATAAATGTCAGGGCTGGTAGGTCACTGACACCACCCTAGCTAGAAAGAAACGTCATGCACTCCTTGGGTCCGTCTCCCGTTTTTGACTCATACCGAGGTGTGAGGCTCGCGAATTCACGTTATACACAAAGCTACGCCACACAGGCCGTGCTTTGATCATCAACCACAAGACTTTGCTTTTCAACAAAAGCCCTGATCAATTGCCACTTACGCATGCCACATTGGCAATTCACTCCATGCGACTGATGTCCATCGATATACAACCTCTGAGCTCGTACGTCTCAGAGAAGGGCGTTAAGCAAGAGAATAAATTCTCCGCCGCCAAACAGATGTATATTTAATAGAAATCAATCAACACAGAATAAAATCCAATGTCAGACACACAATCCATTTACAAGTTCGTTCTGGGTCTGAACGAAACCGGAGGCACTTTCCTCGCATATCCATCGATCTCCAAGTACGTCTGGACGATCACCAACTGTTTCCCTCATCTTGGGTGTACAGCCCAATCAAGATCATCAGTAATCACCCAAACGATGTGAAGACTTCCGGTCTTCAACCACCGTCTTCATCTTCGACATCTCGTCGAATCGGTTATTCAGAATGGGTATAAACCCGGCCTTTCTGAATAACCCACGTATATAATAAACGAATGTTACACAAACACAACAAACGCCTCATTCCAATTCAGAATATTCTTTTATTCACAAAATCACATTCTTAGGGAAATGTTCCCATTAATTTTATCCAAGATAAATTCTTCTAAATTTATTCTTTAATCCTCCTTTGGATATCATTCAAACTAGTCGGGATTAACGAACCACACCGAAGTAATTATTTATTTTATTTCCCAATCTCAACCTATATATCCCATGGAGAAAACTGGTAATACTCCACATCTAACACCACGGTGTTATCGGTAAAATTAATTACCATTTCACGTTCAAATCTAATTAAAGATTTAACTATCGCTTTGGAGCAAAACTGGTGGTACTCCATTCTCGATCACTTTTCAGATTTGATAATTTAAATTATCAATTCACATTTTAATCTAATTAAAGATTCATTAAAACTCCATTTAGTTTTAATCCTCTCAAAAATCAATTTTATGCCTTTAACTGGGTTAAAGCACCAATGTCATCTAAAACACGATCCACGATAAACCCAAATCACATTTGATATTAAATACAAGGCTTTGAATAGAAAATATATCGGCTTATATTCAATATCAAATTCTGAAACCAACATATATCGTATTGGGAATAACAATATAAAATATATCTTTCAAATTCCCATAACAATATCTGTATAGTCACGAAATCCAACATCGAAATATCCCGAAGATAATTTCGATTCAACTCCAGTCCAAGCCACGTATTGGAGATTATCGATTATTTTCAAAATCACTTTCAAATTCAATTTATTTATTTCAAAAATAAATTGATTTTAATTCTAGTTCAAAACTAGTTCATTTCGATAAAAATCTATTTTTACCTTCTAATGTGGAATTTTCCAGCCCAATTCTTTCCAATTCACATATTATAATTTTACATAAATTATAGATATTTTTGATAATTTTATCAAGGCCCGTACAGTCGATTTCCAACAACGGCCATCGAACTGCACTTACAGCGACCTTTTTCGAATTTGATTTGGACATAATTCCAAATCCAACCGTTAGATTTCAAATTTCTAACATTTATTGGAAAGCTCTTTTCGATACGAACCCAACGGTTCCGGTTTTAGGAGAATCCGACGGTCGGATCTCCCGCAATGTCCGTTTGAAATAAATGGTCGAAATTCACGAACTGTCGCGGCGCGGCGCGTTCTATTCAGGCCATTATATTATATATATAATATATATAATATATATTTCGTCGATTTCTATTTAAAACGAATTTTATAAATCGTTTTAAAATCGTTTCGAAAGCAATTTCAACTTTCTTTTCAATTCAAATCAAAATTGAATTCTTCTTTATAAATTCGTTTTAAAATTCATTTCTATTCAATTCAAATTTTAATTCAATTTGAATTCATTTCAATTCACTTTCAATTCAATTCATTTCGAAATCGTTTTCAATTCGATTCATTTCGAAATCGTTTTCAATTCGATTCATTTCGAAATCGTTTTCAATTCGATTCATTTCGAAATCGTTTTCAATTCAATTCATTTCGAAATCGTTTTTCAATTCAATTCATTTCGAATTTCAATTCAATTCATTTCAAATTCGTTTTCAATTCAATTCATTTCAAATTTCAATCTCAAAATATTTAATTTCGAAATCACCTTTCAATATTCATTATACAACGAATGAAATCGATATAAATATCGTTCACGTCAAAATGGCGCAAAACTAATCAACACGGCTTTATATTTTTCACAACTTCTTTATTTTATTCAACCAATGAATATTCATCCCATTCAACACATGAATCTATATTTTTTTCAACACACGACTAATCTCAACACATGAGTACTGTCAACACATCACTATTTTTGTTATGTAAAATATTTTATAAAACTATGGTATCTATCGTTTGATTTTTAATTAGACTTCTACTGGGAAGTAGTTCTAATTTTAAATATGATAAAGATGTAAATTTCATTATATAAAATATTTCACTCAACACATGAACATCGTCAACACATGGCTATTTTTATATTCAACACATGAATTTTCTTTTATAATATTCATTATTTTCCCGATTGGAATGAGGCCCAATCAATCACCATATAATGTTAATTATACGGATTCCATACAACACATGTATATAATAGCAGTAATAAAAAATCAACCATCATCCAAAGTGCACTACACTGTATAAGCATCAAATATAGATATCTGACGCTTATAACAGCCTGTCAATCAATCGATCGACATATTTAATCAATCAGGATGAGTGAACTTCAAATTTCATCCCAACACCCGTGTGGGGTTTCAAACAATCAAACACAGATTTTAGTTTGTGCAGTTGGGCGATGTGTAAAATTTATCAACCCAATCAATATCAGTCAAATCAGTGTAAATAAACAAATCGGCCGATTTGTTTATAAATATTTATTTATTCACTTTCACGTTAAAAATTATATTTTTAACGATAAAACATTTTATTTCAACACATGAATTTCTATTCAGTTCATTTATTCAATAAAATGATATTTTTCTTTTTCTAACATATTTTAGAAAATTTCGGCGGTATAACGGCACGATACTAGAAACGGGACGAGGCCTAGCCTTATCCCTGGTCTAGTGAAGGCCCACGCCATTCACTCATCAATCAAATCCATTTCAATTCACCAAACATTTCAATTCAAACCAAATAATCTATCCAACTTAGGGATGGCAATGGGGCGGGTCTAGGGTCCAAACCCGCTTGACCCGCCCCTACTTTGACCCATTTAGACCCGCCCCATAGGGTCTTCGGGGCGGGTAAACCCGCGACCCGCTTTTGGAGGTCCGGGTCTCGGGTCGGGTCTGGGGCACGGCTAACCCGCCCCAACCCGCCCCGCATGATTGAAACAAATATAAAATTTTCATAGTATTAAGTTTCATCAATGATAATCATACAATAAAAAATGCATATATTTTGAACTATTATCTTACGATTCATTTTATTATATTCTGTTATCATTGTGAACACATTACAATATGTATATAATTTATCATTTACTGATAAAAAGTATAAGTATATAAATTTGTGTACATTAGAACACAATATCACCGGGTCATGGGACGGGTCGGGTCTACCCTAACCCGTACGGGTTTCGGGTACGGGGCGAAATTCCAGACCCGCACCGGGTCTACGGGGCGGGTCTGGGGCGGGGTTTGAAAAGTCCGGGTCGGGTCTGGGGCATGAGAAACCCGCCCCAACCCGCCCCATTGCCATTCCTAATCCAACTACACAACCAAACAATTTTACAAACAAGCCATCCATGGTCTGTGGATGACGGGTGTCGGGTGCTACTAAGCACCGTCTACATCCTAGTATATATATATAACTAGAAAAAGAGAATTTAGAGTGAGAAGTTCTCACCGATTAGCTATCCAGCTCCACGACTCTTCCTTTGCAGAAACCTTCGTCGATCTCGCCTTTTTATCACCTTCGTTGCCCGTATTCACTATATATATAAAAATCGAATTTTTACTATGTTATTCATTATATAAAGATCATATTCTAAAAACAAAGATTATATTTTTAATATTCTTATGATGTAAAAATTATATTTTTATTACTTTAAAAATATAAGAATCATATCTTACTTCTTCTACTTAACAAAAATTCCGTCTTTTCTCTTTTTAAAAATATGATCTTTATTTTTGCAAGTTCAAATCTTTTTCTACTAAAAGATTAAACCTTTTTCTATTTCAAAGTTTAAACCCTTTTTTTCTATTTTAAACCTTAAAATAAAATCAGTTTTTATTTTCTTTAAAAATCAGTCTTCAAAATTCTTTTCAAAAATTCTGTTTTTACATTCTAAAAAAAAAATTCTGTTTTTAAATCTTTTAAAAATCCAGTTTTTATTTTCTTTAAAAATTCTGTTTTTAAATCTTTTAAAAATTCTGTTTTTAAATCTTTTAAAAATCCAGTTTTTATTTTCTTTTAAAAATTCAGTTTTTATTTTCTTTTTAAATCAGTTTTTATAACTTAAAAAAAATCAGTTTTTATAACTTAAAAAAAATCAGTTTTCTATATTCTTTAAAAATTCAGTTTTTAAATCTTTTCAAAAATTCTGTTTTAAAATTCTTTTTTTAAAAAAAAAAAAATCAGTTTATAATCTTCTAAAAAAAAAGAATCAGTTTTAAAACTTAAAAAAAAAACAGTTTTAGCAGAACAAAACAAAATAAAAATAAAAAGGAAATTACCTAATCACGCGAAGGGGAGGAGGGAAGACGAGGGCGTCGGCGGCTTCGAGATGGCGTTCGGAGGTGTCGCGGTAGGGTGGTGGGGTGTTGCTTCGGGGTGTCGAGGGTTGCGTCGTCTTCGCTGGAAGGAGGAGGTCGGGCGGTGGGGGGCTTCGGCGAAGTCTTCGTCGGCGGCTCGTGGGTAAGGCGGCGGCACGATTTAGGTTTTTAGGTTTTTTTTTTTCCTTTCTGGTAAATGAATCGGGGGGGGGGGCAATGAAGAAGAAAAGGAGGGAGTATATTTTTTTATTTATTTTATTTAATTATTTAATTTTGCACAAGGGTTGACTTTTACATACGACCTCGAAACGAGGCCCACCGCCTGTCGTCCATAGCGTTTTACCCCCATTCCGAAAACAATGGGATATGTATCGTATGCTGATTTGATCGTTTCGATCAGTTTCCTTTGAATTCACATTTAAATCACTATATTGAATTTTAAACGTACATTTCAAATTACCGGGGTCACATACTAACTAGAAAAATTCCAGAAAAATATTTTCTAGCCTCGTATTGACGATACGGTCCTAACAAAACTAGTTTCGTCGAATTCTGAGGCCGTTAGAAAAATGGCCAATTTCCAGTCGATTAAAATCAACTGAAATGGTCAAAACACGTTTTCCTTTGCCACGCTCACATATTGATTCGAAAAATTATGAAACTTGAAACCTAGCAATAACTTGACATCACGGATCCAACAAAAGTGGTTTCGTCGAAATCCGAGATCATTTGCAAAATGGCTATTTTTAAGGGCCTGAATTCCATAGCGACTATTCAGAATTTTCAACTGGACATATCTTTCGATTCCCGCCATGAAATTTCAATTTGTCGGATTCGTTGGAAAGATATCATCAATTAGATCCTATTATTTTTGGTTTCACTAAAATCCGGATTGTTTTGCACCCGGTACATTCATATGAATTTTGAAATCGAATTATCGAACTACCGCGCCATTTTCAATTCCTTTTATAATTATATATAAATATTCTAACGACGACATATATAATATATACGTCGAATTATATTCAAAATAAATTTCATGTCGATTTTATTTAAAATAATCTATTTTAAATGTTCAAACTTCGCTAAAATTGCCAAAATAAAAATTTCAAACTGGCTCGCATTTTACGGGTTATTACAATCTCCCCCACTTAAAACTTTTCGTCTCCGAAAAGGAACAAAGTCGAAAGTGGTTTGATTATTAAGCTCTACATTCGATCTGGCTTCCATTCTCCAACAATTTAGTTTCTGAGAATTTTCAATTCTTCAAAAATTTGGCTAACACCCTAAATTTTCGAAAAATTTCGCCATAACCTCCCCTGCACCGGGAGCATCGGGGAATTTCAAATAGCTTCCCCGGTCCTTCAGATCTCAAAAAGAAAAAGAAAAAGCCAAGCGGCTAGCCAATAGGCTCATAAAATCATCATCACCCAAACAAAACAGTAAATTATGTAGTAAACATGTACCTATTTGTCGGGCAAACAAATTTTATTCTCTGCTCTAGCCTCCTTGCTATGACCTGTTCAATGTAAGTATATGTATATACAAGCAAATGCAACCAATTTTCAATATAGTTCAATATTTGATTATATTAGGCATAAATGGTTAAAATTAGCAAACAATTAAACAAACCAACCCAAACATCAATCAATTAGTGGATTAGAGTTGCAAATTCATAATTTTGATATATATACAGAAAATCTTGTTTTTGATGTCAATTCACAACAATGTGTTCTAACTATATAAGTTTTGGTTCTCACACCAGCCTAATGGAAATATATAGAAATCACACCTTCGAAATTCGAATATGAATACTGATGATGATGCACCATCCTCAGAATCATCCCCGGATATCTAGAATGTGATTCTATATCTATCCAGTATATTAAAACTTCGAATATACGTTCATGACGCGTATACGCGAAATCTATATATACTCGATTGTCCATATTCAAAATAAATAAATATTCAAATACGTATAAAGCAATTTAAATTTTCAAAACAAAATTGTTTTTATTTGAAAAATATACTCTTCACACTCGTTCTAGGATACTACTGATCCTATCTCTAACGAGTCATTCTAATTGGATATTACTAATCCAATATCTGATGAATTCTTTCGTATGGTTCTAATGTGCCTTGTTCTCGAGCTCTGTAAACCAAAGCTCTGATACCAACTGAAAGAACCCGTAACTTCCCCGTGAAGGAAAGCACGAATACTTTGAGAACAACACACAAAAGGACGCATACGGAAGAACATTTCATTGCTATTACAACAATGCACCAGAATACAAGAATATACAGAGTATAAATGAATAAATTACATTCGATAAATATCAGAGATTACAATAAATTACATAGCAGCGGAAAATAATACAAAAGCACAACTGAAGGTGATACACGGATACAGAGCTTTCCGAGCATCGTTCCAACTGTAAATCAGGACCCTGTGAATATAAATATGCAAAACCAAAACTACTAGCTGCCCGTGCGGAAAATAGGGGCACCCAGAGTTTAGGTTAAAACAATAAACTCCAGGTCAGTCATGTGACTGGTGTGAGAACTAAAACAGTTATTAATATTGGTTTTAAAGTTAGGTAAATCAAGGGACCACGCCGTATAACACGAAACGGGTTTCCTCCCAAGAATACCAGTGCATAGAATAAACAGCGCAATGCTAAATAAAGAAAAATGAAGCTGTTATAAGACCCAGGTCCCATCACATAATGCAACGCAAGCCGGAGGATAGGGTTTTCCCTTATAACAGCCAAAGCATGCTTGATACGTTTAAATCACATTATTTGATACTATTATAAGTGTATAGTGTCAAAACATTTCAATCATAAATATAAATCATAGACGGCATGAGTGCCCCATCCCACTATGTCGCCATACTAGGATCTACAAATAAAGCCGAAATACACGTATTGGAAATTGGATTCCGTCATGAGTCGAGGCAAGGGGCAAGCTCCTCTCCGCGTTCGAGACACTCTAGCAAATGCCTCGGGACCGCACACAGCAATCCCCTGGATCCTCCAAGGCCGGTCCTCTCTTACTTTTGAGGATTGGCAATTCCTGAACACACGTTTCCCGGTCCTTACAGACCTATATCCGAGGCGCCTCATATCCAACAACCACACAGGTGAAAAGTATATAAATGTCAGGGCTGGTAGGTCACTGACACCACCCTAGCTAGAAAGAAACGTCATGCACTCCTTGGGTCCGTCTCCCGTTTTTGACTCATACCGAGGTGTGAGGCTCGCGAATTCACGTTATACACAAAGCTACGCCACACAGGCCGTGCTTTGATCATCAACCACAAGACTTTGCTTTTCAACAAAAGCCCTGATCAATTGCCACTTACGCATGCCACATTGGCAATTCACTCCATGCGACTGATGTCCATCGATATACAACCTCTGAGCTCGTACGTCTCAGAGAAGGGCGTTAAGCAAGAGAATAAATTCTCCGCCGCCAAACAGATGTATATTTAATAGAAATCAATCAACACAGAATAAAATCCAATGTCAGACACACAATCCATTTACAAGTTCGTTCTGGGTCTGAACGAAACCGGAGGCACTTTCCTCGCATATCCATCGATCTCCAAGTACGTCTGGACGATCACCAACTGTTTCCCTCATCTTGGGTGTACAGCCCAATCAAGATCATCAGTAATCACCCAAACGATGTGAAGACTTCCGGTCTTCAACCACCGTCTTCATCTTCGACATCTCGTCGAATCGGTTATTCAGAATGGGTATAAACCCGGCCTTTCTGAATAACCCACGTATATAATAAACGAATGTTACACAAACACAACAAACGCCTCATTCCAATTCAGAATATTCTTTTATTCACAAAATCACATTCTTAGGGAAATGTTCCCATTAATTTTATCCAAGATAAATTCTTCTAAATTTATTCTTTAATCCTCCTTTGGATATCATTCAAACTAGTCGGGATTAACGAACCACACTGAAGTAATTATTTATTTTATTTCCCAATCTCAACCTATATATCCCATGGAGAAAACTGGTAATACTCCACATCTAACACCACGGTGTTATCGGTAAAATTAATTACCATTTCACGTTCAAATCTAATTAAAGATTTAACTATCGCTTTGGAGAAAAACTGGTGGTACTCCATTCTCGATCACTTTTCAGATTTGATAATTTAAATTATCAATTCACATTTTAATCTAATTAAAGATTCATTAAAACTCCATTTAGTTTTAATCCTCTCAAAAATCAATTTTATGCCTTTAACTGGGTTAAAGCACCAATGTCATCTAAAACACGATCCACGATAAACCCAAATCACATTTGATATTAAATACAAGGCTTTGAATAGAAAATATATCGGCTTATATTCAATATCAAATTCTGAAACCAACATATATCGTATTGGGAATAACGACATAAAATATATCTTTCAAATTCCCATAACAATATCTGTATAGTCACGAAATCCAACATCGAAATATCCCGAAGATAATTTCGATTCAACTCCAGTCCAAGCCACGTATTGGAGATTATCGATTATTTTCAAAATCACTTTCAAATTCAATTTATTTATTTCAAAAATAAATTGATTTTAATTCTAGTTCAAAACTAGTTCATTTCGATAAAAATCTATTTTTACCTTCTAATGTGGAATTTTCCAGCCCAATTCTTTCCAATTCACATATTATAATTTTACATAAATTATAGATATTTTTGATAATTTTATCAAGGCCCGTACAGTCGATTTCCAACAACGGCCATCGAACTGCACTTACAGCGACCTTTTTCGAATTTGATTTGGACATAATTCCAAATCCAACCGTTAGATTTCAAATTTCTAACATTTATTGGAAAGCTCTTTTCGATACGAACCCAACGGTTCCGGTTTTAGGAGAATCCGACGGTCGGATCTCCCGCAATGTCCGTTTGAAATAAATGGTCGAAATTCACGAACTATCGCGGCGCGGCGCGTTCTATTCAGGCCATTATATTATATATATAATATATATAATATATATTTCGTCGATTTCTATTTAAAACGAATTTTATAAATCGTTTTAAAATCGTTTCGAAAGTAATTTCAACTTTCTTTTCAATTCAAATCAAAATTGAATTCTTCTTTATAAATTCGTTTTAAAATTCATTTCTATTCAATTCAAATTTTAATTCAATTTGAATTCATTTCAATTCACTTTCAATTCACTTTCAATTCAATTCATTTCGAAATCGTTTTCAATTCAATTCATTTCGAAATCGTTTTCAATTCGATTCATTTCGAAATCGTTTTCAATTCGATTCATTTCGAAATCGTTTTCAATTCGATTCATTTCGAAATCGTTTTCAATTCAATTCATTTCGAAATCGTTTTTCAATTCAATTCATTTCGAATTTCAATTCAATTCATTTCAAATTCGTTTTCAATTCAATTCATTTCAAATTTCAATCTCAAAATATTTAATTTCGAAATCACCTTTCAATATTCATTATACAACGAATGAAATCGATATAAATATCGTTCACGTCAAAATGGCGCAAAACTAATCAACACGGCTTTATATTTTTCACAACTTCTTTATTTTATTCAACCAATGAATATTCATCCCATTCAACACATGAATCTATATTTTTTTCAACACACGACTAATCTCAACACATGAGTACTGTCAACACATCACTATTTTTGTTATGTAAAATATTTTATAAAACTATGGTATCTATCGTTTGATTTTTAATTAGACTTCTACTGGGAAGTAGTTCTAATTTTAAATATGATAAAGATGTAAATTTCATTATATAAAATATTTCACTCAACACATGAACATCGTCAACACATGGCTATTTTTATATTCAACACATGAATTTTCTTTTATAATATTCATTATTTTCCCGATTGGAATGAGGCCCAATCAATCACCATATAATGTTAATTATACGGATTCCATACAACACATGTATATAATAGCAGTAATAAACAATCAACCATCATCCAAAGTGCACTACACTGTATAAGCATCAAATATAGATATCTGACGCTTATAACAGCCTGTCAATCAATCGATCGACATATTTAATCAATCAGGATGAGTGAACTTCAAATTTCATCCCAACACCCATGTGGGGTTTCAAACAATCAAACACAGATTTTAGTTTGTGCAGTTGGGCGATGTGTAAAATTTATCAACCCAATCAATATCAGTCAAATCAGTGTAAATAAACAAATCGGCCGATTTGTTTATAAATATTTATTTATTCACTTTCACGTTAAAAATTATATTTTTAACGATAAAACATTTTATTTCAACACATGAATTTCTATTCAGTTCATTTATTCAATAAAATGATATTTTTCTTTTTCTAACATATTTTAGAAAATTTCGGCGGCATAACGGCACGATACTAGAAACGGGACGAGGCCTAGCCTTATCCCCGGTCTAGTGAAGGCCCACGCCATTCACTCATCAATCAAATCCATTTCAATTCACCAAACATTTCAATTCAAACCAAATAATCTATCCAACTACACAACCAAACAATTTTACAAACAAGCCATCCATGGTCTGTGGATGACGGGTGTCGGGTGCTACTAAGCACCGTCTACATCCTAGTATATATATATAACTAGAAAAGGAGAATTTAGAGTGAGAAGTTCTCACCGATTAGCTATCCAGCTCCACGACTCTTCCTTTGCAGAAACCTTCGTCGATCTCGCCTTTTTATCACCTTCGTTGCCCGTATTCACTATATATATAAAAATCGAATTTTTACTATGTTATTCATTATATAAAGATCATATTCTAAAAACAAAGATTATATTTTTAATATTCTTATGATGTAAAAATTATATTTTTATTACTTTAAAAATATAAGAATCATATCTTACTTCTTCTACTTAACAAAAATTCCGTCTTTTCTCTTTTTAAAAATATGATCTTTATTTTTGCAAGTTCAAATCTTTTTCTACTAAAAGATTAAACCTTTTTCTATTTCAAAGTTTAAACCCTTTTTTTTCTATTTTAAACCTTAAAATAAAATCAGTTTTTATTTTCTTTAAAAATCAGTCTTCAAAATTCTTTTCAAAAATTCTGTTTTTACATTCTAAAAAAAAAATTCTGTTTTTAAATCTTTTAAAAATCCAGTTTTTATTTTCTTTAAAAATTCTGTTTTTAAATCTTTTAAAAATTCTGTTTTTAAATCTTTTAAAAATCCAATTTTTATTTTCTTTTAAAAATTCAGTTTTTATTTTCTTTTTAAATCAGTTTTTATAACTTAAAAAAATCAGTTTTTATAACTTAAAAAAAAATCAGTTTTCTATATTCTTTAAAAATTCAGTTTTTAAATCTTTTCAAAAATTCTGTTTTAAAATTCTTTTTTTAAAAAAAAAATCAGTTTATAATCTTCTAAAAAAAAAGAATCAGTTTTAAAACTTAAAAAAAAAACAGTTTTAGCAGAACAAAACAAAATAAAAGTAAAAAGGAAATTACCTAATCACGCGAAGGGGAGGAGGGAAGACGAGGGCGTCGGCGGCTTCGAGATGGCGTTCGGAGGTGTCGCGGCAGGGTGGTGGGGTGTTGCTTCGGGGTGTCGAGGGTTGCGTCGTCTTCGCTGGAAGGAGGAGGTCGGGCGGTGGGGGGCTTCGGCGAAGTCTTCGTCGGCGGCTCGTGGGTAAGGCGGCGGCACGATTTAGGTTTTTTTTTTTTTTTTTTCCTTTCTGGTAAATGAATCGGGGGGGGGGGGGGGGGGCAATGAAGAAGAAAAGGAGGGAGTATATTTTTTTTATTTTTTTATTTAATTATTTAATTTTGCACAAGGGTTGACTTTTACATACGACCTCGAAACGAGGCCCACCGCCTGTCGTCCATAGCGTTTTACCCCCATTCCGAACACAATGGGATATGTATCGTATGCTGATTTGATCGTTTCGATCAGTTTCCTTTGAATTCACATTTAAATCACTATATTGAATTTTAAACGTACATTTCAAATTACCGGGGTCACATACTAACTAGAAAAATTCCAGAAAAATATTTTCTAGCCTCGTATTGACGATACGGTCCTAACAAAACTAGTTTCGTCGAATTCTGAGGCCGTTAGAAAAATGGCCAATTTCCAGTCGATTAAAATCAACTGAAATGGTCAAAACACGTTTTCCTTTGCCACGCTCACATATTGATTCGAAAAATTATGAAACTTGAAACCTAGCAATAACTTGACATCACGGATCCAACAAAAGTGGTTTCGTCGAAATCCGAGGTCATTTGCAAAATGGCTATTTTTAAGGGCCTGAATTCCATAGCGACTATTCAGAATTTTCAACTGGACATATCTTTCGATTCCCGCCACGAAATTTCAATTTGTCGGATTCATTGGAAAGATATCATCAATTAGATCCTATTATTTTTATTTTCACTAAAATCCGGATTGTTTTGCACCTGGTACATTCATATGAAGTTTGAAATCGAATTATCGAACTACCGCGCCATTTTCAATTCCTTTTATAATTATATATAAATATTCTAACGACGACGTATATAATATATACGTCGAATTATATTCAAAATAAATTTCACGTCGATTTTATTTAAAATAATCTATTTTAAATGTTCAAACTTCGCTAAAATTGCCAAAATAAAAATTTCAAACTGGCTCGCATTTTACGGGTTATTACAGTTCTCCTTCAAATTATTTAGCCATTAGATATTCTCTACCTATTTCTCAATAAGGTTATTGATTCAAGTTGTAATTGTTTATAACGATAGTTGAGATCGATTGTAAACAATTTTTTTATTGGTGAATCAATAAAGAGCGTGGTTGGGTCGAATATCATGTGCTTATATTTCCGATAACATTCGTATTGTTTTTGTTTTTCAATCAAATTCATCTTCAAGTGATTGGGTGAATAGATTCTATTTTTTTTGGCGTTTTGTCAAACTTCCGCTGCACACAAAATCCCAACAGTTTGGTATCAGAGCAATTTTTGCATAACATGAAGTTCCATGTGTGTGTGTGTGTATACGCATGCACACACACACACACATATATATATATATATATATATATATATATATATATATACACATACACACACATGCACTTGTACATTCCTAACCTGATTTGCTCTTGCCTTGTCCCCTGTTATGCTATTGGCTTTGCATTTACACTGATCACTTTAAAAGGTTCCTTGCTTGTATTTCACTAGAATCATACACACACACGCGCGCGCATTTGCTCTACTTATGTGTGTGTTGCTCTACTTATACATTTGCTGTTTGAAACTTTCCCCTTTACCGATGCACCTTGCACTTGTATTTTCATGACCTGTCTTGCACATTAAACTGAAAAATACAGATGTTTATTTGATATACTTTAAATGCATTAAAAATTGATATATTCAGGTATCAGGCTTGCTTGCTATACTTGATTGTATTCACTCTCGTATAGTATTGTGCCATACTTGAATATCATCAAAAGTACATATCAGGCCAAGTCCCGAAAGATGATTAGAAACACATCAAAAATCTAAGGCAAATAAAATTTAAAATAAATTTGCATTTGCTCGAATTTAAATCTATTGTTATTCTACTCTACTGTGTGTGTTTCTATAATTGACAGGCACGCAGACAGTTGAACATATAGATATGGAATCAATTGAAGACTGTGTGTGAAAGAGAGTGTTTGTGAGTCTTCATATGAATGAATTGAGTGACAATGCAGTGAGGAATGTAAATATGAATGACCGTGTAATATACAGTGAATGTACAATAATGGGGTCAGAAAATTTGTACTATTTGAAATGTTGAAAAATAAAAAATTTATTTGAATAAAATACTGTATTTGAATATTCAATTGTGTAACACCCCACGTCCATTAATGTCACTCACAAAGGGAATGCATTAACTTCCATGAAGCGTATTTAGTGTATAGAACAGAATATAACAAGATAGATATAAATAATGGTACTTGAAAATTTTAAAACAACTTTTATTGCAGCGGAGAAATAGTTTGACTACAACAACTTCATAAACCAAGTACACTTTAATATCCATCTTGATAAATTGTTTCAGAGTACATAAAATAAAAACATAAAACCCAACACAAGTAGCCATAAAAGAGATGTGCTGAACTTTACTTTCAGCAATCCAAGCACTTCCAAAAGAGAGAGAAAGAGATCCGAGATCAAGCTCCACTAGTACTAGTCCCACCCTGAGAACCTTGGGGGGGGGGGGGAGGAAGAAAAGAGGCGAAAACAAGGGGGTCAGACATAAAGTCTGGCGAGTATAATAACTTTAGCAATATAATTATTAAAGTAACTAGGATAAGGCATAAATCGGTAAGATAAGATAGGATCATGAAACAAGTAGGCATGACAAAGCAAATAAGAGGAATATTCTGGCGTTAATCTCGTTCCTAATCACTATAGGATAATTACTATACTGCACCACCACTAGTCACCCTAAAAGTTGATCCCGCCTAAAGAACTTAATAATGATAATGGTAATTTCATGTACCCCTAGCTGCCTT
Organism: Allium sativum; assembly: GCA_030737875.1. NCBI lineage: Eukaryota > Viridiplantae > Streptophyta > Magnoliopsida > Asparagales > Amaryllidaceae > Allium > Allium sativum. The sequence goes on from CM060921.1 coordinate 386,271,554, forward strand.
CATAGGTGTCGTCTTCTCCTATCTCTACTAGTTGTACCCACTACCCCCCTTCGATCGGCTCCCTAACTCGTAGATACCCGTGCTGGTCCTATAGTGGGGTGTATCACTCCCCAAAAGTGGCAACCCAATACCACCAAAGATGCACGGCTTATATCTATACGATGCAACACCGTCTTACCTACCAGCCCGGGCCTGCGCACACACATAACTCCGTTGGACTTGTGTTGCCACCGCTAACCCATTTTGACCTCTTACAATCAAATCCATTAAGTGTGTCCCGTCCTCGACTTGGGTCGAGCTCACAAAGATACTTATCGGTTACTGGTTTGAAAAGGGCCCCCATGCTTGACACAAACCTTCCACCTATGCTTGGTCCCCACTAAGGTTTCCCCACTTAACCCCATTCTTATTCATATCTTCTTACATGTTTCAATCTTGGTTAAGTGCATCTAATCGTATTTCACATGCCACCCAAGGCACCCACTTAATTTCACATGCCACCCAAGGCACCCACTTAACCCCCTATGTCCCACCACATGTTTATCTGGTTAAGTGTTACTTAATTCATTAGAACCATAACCTTGTAAAGACCTCCCAAAATAGGCTGACATTTGCGGTTGCTGGATTTGCCGGACGGGTCTGGGCAGTCTTATACCGCAAACAAGCCTAACCTCGTGTCTTTACAATTGTTACGCATTTAATTCATGCCTTTGACCTCTCACATTAGACTGGCATTTGTGGCTGCTGGATTTGTTGGGCGGGTCCGGGCTGTCTTACACCACAAAAGAGTCTAACCTCGTGTCTTAGGCGGTTAATTATTACACATCTTTATTTAACCCTAAATTGGATTAATATCCCTATTCACATTTGTCAATAAATTCCAAATTTATTTATGTCCATAATTGTGTCTTAAAATTATGTCCATAAATACCAATCATACCAATTAATGTCTCAAATTAATTATATGCCTTTTAAGGCCATTTTATGCCAATTCACAATTTATGTATATTCAATATTATCCCATCATCCCCACACTATTCGTACGTTTTCATATGACATATGTTAGACTCGCAAATAGTCTAACTTATAAAAAGAAAAACAACATCACATAACACATAAAATAGATCTAAGGATCATTACATAAGATTACATAGCCAATAACCTGCATATGAATTTCATTCAAACTAGCATATGATACAAAACTAGCATAGGTAATGGTCATAAACTTGCATAACTTATGTATTGCCATAGATCCAAACATAAAGGTGTGAACTTGCATATGGATCTAAACATAAAGATGTAAACTTGCATATAGATCTAAACATAAAGATGTAAACTTGCATATAGAACTAAAATAAAGATGTAAACTTGCATATGGATCTAAACATAAAGATGAAAACTTGCATATGGATCTAGACATAAAGGTTAATGTCACATAAACTAGCATATGCATATACATTTCTCATATATATTTTAACAACCCAAAGTTGCATAAGATTCATACATGAATATATGATCCAATCATTACAAACTTTCATAAGATATATGATTCAACTTGCATAAGATTCACATAAGAACTAACATATGATCCAACTTGCATAAGACTAACATATGATTCAACACCACAAACATACATATAATTTACATCACATGATTCAAAATCATATTCTCATAATCCCAATTATATCTTATCATAATTAAATTAATTAATTAATTTGTGAAAGCTATCATACTCACAATTAAAAAGAATAGTCTTGTCTTTCTGGGATCTATATTCTGAAATTGAATTGCTCGCCTTTGATGTAGACTAATCGTTATTTAGATTTGATTTGATTTTGATTCAAGCTTCTATCTTGCGTTAGGGTTGAAAGTGTATGGCGGCTACTCTAGATTCTCCATTGACGGCATGGCGACTCTTGTTATGAATTAACGTGATTAGGGTTAGGGGTTTAGGAGTGTTTTTATAAAAGTTTAATTTAATAAGAGCCGTCAGATTAACCTAGGGATAACCAGAACCATCAGGACCACTCAGATGCCACATCAGCCCTTAGGGCGAATCGGGCCACGGGTTGACAAGCAAACACCCTGGATCAACTCCCAGTCGACCCAGCGGAGCTCAGGTCGACTCCAAAAATGGTGTGGTTCGGCTATTCCCCCTCCCGATTCGCTGTTTTGAACTTTTTTTGAATATATATATATTTCTCTCATATGCATACAAACTTCAAGGCTTAATAAATTCTTCATAAGTTATCTGTTTTATGCAAACCAAATGTTAATCTTGACCCCAAAATTTTGAGACGAACATAATAGCGCAACCCATTTCACTTAATTCTTCTTCTAAAAATTAAGTATACTTTAACTTGTGAATTTTAATGTTATAAAATTACGGGGTGTTACATTCTCCACTTCTTAAAGGATTTCGTCCCCGAAATCTCTAAGTTAAGAAGAATGTATCCTACCAACCAATCATCCATCTACTCAACCATCATCCACAAGCATCCATTATCCTTAAAGAAATTTCTAATGCTATACGAACTTATGCAAAAATGTGTGTATATGTTCCTTATCTAATGCAAAGATCAGGCGGTCCACTGATTCAGTTGACCTCCTTAATGCAAATCATGATAGTGCCATGCGTCCATTATGTATGCGAAAGAATCATATCGATACATATTATTTCTACATGTGTGCACAACCATTCATCAAAATGCAGCATCCATATGATAACACAACCATTATATATCCATTAATTTAGATATGCACATGCATTAATATGCAATATGAAGGTGATTGAGCCGATCTAGTGCATAATGTGTGTGTACATGCATCCACGAGCAACCACTAGCAATCATTTGCATCCATTTGCATGATCTTGTTTCGGCCATCAATTTTGATTGGTAAGTATTTTTGACCTGAAACCACTTCCATTATATTCGGATGATGGTTTACCTTTCCATAGAGTGGTCACATTAGCCAAATAGACTTACTGTTTAGGAGATATGGCTGAATTAAGGTTTAGAAGGTGAAAAACAGCTTAACCAGGCTTAATTGGGTAATTAACAGCTAGGCCCAGTGGGGGATTTCGGGATTTGGGGTATTTAAGGGCTGTTAGGGTTAGGTATTTCAGTTTTTACTCATTTTCCAGCCATCACATACATTATAGAAACCTTAACAATGGCCTCCAACATTTAAAATCACCTTTAATCACTTTTTAATCAAGTATTAGCCTAATCTTCACCAAATTAAGGAGAAATAGCACCAAAGCAAGGTTGGAGCTGCTGTTAGACATTGGTATTCGGCCAAATCAGAGGAGTTTCAGTTCTGAAAGTTTTAATTATGGCAAAGTGAGTGATTAGCATTGTTTTTACACTAATTACAATCAATTAGGGTGATTAGTGTTAATTAACGAAATTATGCATGTTAAAAATATGGAAAAATGTTTAGAAATTCTAAAATATTATTTTAGGGCTCTGATAGAAATTTGGGCTAATTCCGATAAGTTTTGCTGATCCTATCACTAGTTATGCTTAAACATGATTAAAGGGAAAATATGGGTTTTTGGGTATGTTTGATCCATTTCAACACATTAGATTGTTGTTTAGGTGTTTATGGTTGACTATATATGTTGCTATGACTGTATGGTATGCTTTGTGATTAATTAGAAGAGTTAGGATGGTCGAAAATGTCGTCGTATGGCGTAAAACAATCGCCGGAAAAGTTGCAAAAAATGTGTAGAGTTTCGGACCGGATCGGATCGGGTATGGGGCTCGGATCGGATAAGGGAACTGGGCAAGGGGACTCGATTCGGATCGTAATTTGGCACTAGAGGAGGCTTGGCAAGTAGGAAGGCCACTCATATTGAGTTGGGGTTGGGATCAGACTGAAGCTTGGCGTGGGAATCAGATCGGACTAGAGCTAGGGGACGGGATTAGACGAGGCAAGAGGAGCTGGAGTATTCGAACCGAACTGAATGGAAGGTGGCAACCCGAACCAGATGGAGACTACCGAACCGAACCGACCTGAAGTGGAACACCGAACCAAATGTGAAGCCTAGGGGCAATGTATTTGAATCGAACTGACTGAAGCAAGCCGAACCGAACCACATCTAGAGGCCGAACCGAATCGGATTGGAGCTGCGATTACGCGATGACTCTTCTGAAGACCAACTCCAATTCGACCAAAACCCGAGATGCAAAGGAAGTCCAGATGGGAGGTTATTACTTAGGATCCAAATGGGAACCAATGAGTTAACTTCATGAGCTGGGCTTTGCTGCGGGACGTGTGCTAAGGGGTTATCAATGTCTATAACTTTGGATCACTATGGAGTAGGGGGTATGTGGACGGATTCAGGGCCATAGTGGCCTTGGTAGCACTATTGGCTATGGACCAATGAGGTGGGGTCATTTGTATGGATTTAGTCATGACTCCATGGGGCAAGCTTGGTGGTAGCAATAGTTATACAAGTCGGACTCCGTCACTACCTCGATGGGTATAGTGATCAAAGTGGTGGATATCGTATACTTTACGCACTGAGTGAGAGATGTGAGGATGGTTGTTATGCTTGATTGTTTGACATCACTATGACATGCGCACCCCCACCCATGTATCTTTACACCATATGTTAGTGTCACCTTAGAGTATTGTGCATCTTGTTGTGCTAACTCTTTGGTTGCAGGTCCAGATTCAGGTATGGTTTAGTATACCTGTTATTGTTCTGTTTTGCTGCTTATCGCTCATACCAGACTTCTATCTGACCCAAAGTTTTATGTCTCTTCTTTTTACTCTGGGTGCTCTTAAACGAGCAGACTAGAGACAGGTTAGCTGGTTATGCACGAGTAGCTGATCCGGAGACGAGCAGGAGGCTCCTACGTATTATCTACATATATTCTCCCTGTGTTGATGATGGTCACTGCTTTGGGCATTAGTAGTGTACCTTTCCTTTCTTTTGCTTTAGAGACAGTATTTTGAAGTTGTAATAATGGTTATGGATCATAAGCTGTAATTTGGATTTCCGCTGGTATAATGATTATGCTTTAGTTTTCAGCTTATGCATTGTCTCGCCTGTTTTATGTCAAGTATGTTATTATTATATTTTATTCCATGCGCTATGAGACATTCTACATGTTCCTTGTTAGTTCAAATTCCTTTCTTTTCCTTTCTTCGGCGACCGTCCTGTGCTAGTCGGGCATTGGCACAACGCACTTTCATTGGAAATGTCGGCTGGTGCAGGGCTGGTCATCACATTTGGTATCAGAGCTCTAGGTTGCGTAGTTAACCCAGGGAAGACACCAGAGTGAGATAGTAAGTATAAGAGAGCGCGTATTTGTGATATTTTGGTTTTCAAAAGCTATATATACTATTAGTATATTTAAGGATGAAGTCGCATTGCACTGGCACCACTGAAGAGATGGTTAATCGTTTTCTCCTTACAGATTGAACGATGAGCCGATATACAAGGGGTACTGGTAGAGGAGCTAATAATGGGAATGCTCTTGATATGAGGACGATGTTCACTGACTTCATGAGAGAGATGCTTAGAAATCTGCAAGGAGCAGTTCCCAATGCTGCAAATGGTGGTGGTGCAGTGGTGCACGTGCCTAGAGCTGATTTCGCCAAGTTATGCAAGGATTACACTAGTCTTGGTAGAAAGCCGTTCCACGGAATGGAATCGACTACAGAACTTCATGATTGGTTGGATAGCTGTGAGCGTATCTTCGAAGACTTGGGCATTGAGGATGCGATGAAGAGAAAGCTAGCATCCCGTCAACTGTAAGGACGGGCGATAAATTGGTGGAATGCTATTAAGGCGGCTACTCCAGAGGATCAAGTTACTTGGGATCAGTTCAACGCCCGATTCAGTGAAAAGTTTATCCCAGCTGCTCAGAAGTCAAAGTTGTTTAGGAAGTTCTTGGAGCTTAACCAGAATGATAGGGCAGTCTCGGAGTATATTGCTGAGTTCGATACTTTATCCAGGTATGGATTATCCCTTATCGACATTCCCGAGAAGAAGAATGAGAAGTTTATAACAGGCTTAGATCAGTACTTGGGGGAAAGGCTTATAAACCATATCGATGAGACGTTTGAATCGATTGTGGGGAAAACATTGAGGCCAGAGAGCCTTTATCCTAAACCCAAGACTGAAGTCACTGTCGCATCTGCAGAGGGGCCAAAGCCGCAAGCAAGAGGCGGAGGCAAGAATAATTCTCAGAATAAAAGGAAGCAGAGTCAGAACCAAGCTAAGGATGGTCAAAAAAAGAGCAAGAAAGATGTTGAGTGCTTTAGCTGTGGCAAGAAGGGTCATTATGCTAAATAATGTCGAGCAAAGCCAGCGGACAGGAAGTGCTTCAACTGTAGCCAAGTGGGACATCACAAGGATAAGTGTCTGCAACCCCCTAAAGAAAAGCAGATTGTGAAAGCATATGCTATTAATGATGTTCCTTCTTCGTCAAATGCCCCAACTACAGCGAAGAAAGGAAAAAATGTCATCATTCAAGGTATGCTTTCCGTTTATGATGTTCCTGTTCGAGTATTGTTTGATACCGTAGCTTCTCGTTCCTTCATATCTAGTGACCTGGTAGATAGGTTGGGATTAGAACCCGAGATAGTCGATAGACCTTTAGCGGTGACGAACCCGATTGGTGGTTCGACTAGCCTTTGTATGATTTGTCGTAATGTGGTCTTATCGAGTTATGGATGCATGTTTGTTTGTGATTGCTTTGTTATAGGCTTTACTAGGTTTGACATTATTTTGGGAGTCAATTGGCTCCAAAGATACGGGTTGGTGGTAGACTGTGAGGGATTTTTGGTGACAGTTAGAGCGGATGATGGGCGGAGGGTAGTGTTTGGTGGTCTACCTAGTGATGGGGTAATGGCTAGTTTTCTAAATTCCCTCGACATCCCACATGATGAGTTGTCAGATGTGCACGTGGTTGGCCAGTATTTGAACGTCTTCGAGGAAGTGACCGGACTTCCACCACACCAAGAGATTGAGTTTTGGATTGATTTACTGAAAGATGTCAGACCTATAGTGATGTCACTTCATCGTATGGCACCAAGGGAGAAGCGAGAGCTCGGGGTGCAAGTAAGCGATCTTTTGAAGAAGGGATTTATCAGAAGTAGTGTTTCTAAGTGGGGAGCACCCGTTGTGTTTGCTACCAAGGCAGATGGTTCCCTTTGATTGTGTGTGGACTACCATGAGTTGAATAAGGTAACGAGGAAGAATAAGTACCCTCTTTCGTGGATAGATGATTTGTTTGATCAGTTGAGTGGGCGAGAGTGTTCTCCTAGTTGGATCTTGCGACAGGTTTTCATCAGCTTAGAGTGGAATCTGAGAGTATAGCGATGCCGTCTGGATTCTATGAGTGGTTGGTCATGTCATTCGGGTTGACCAATGCACCAGCATATTTTGTGGATCTTATGAATTGGGTATTCAGGGATCAATTGAATAAGTTTGTTCTTGTGTTTGTGGACGATATCTTGGTTTATTCGAGGACAGAGGAAGATCAAAAGGAACATCTGAGGATAGTGATGGAGGTGTTGAGAAAACACCAATTGAAAGCAAAGTTTTCTAAGTGTCACTTCTGGAGGAGGAAAGTGAGATTCTTGGGCCATGTTGTTTCAGAGAATGTTATTGTCGTGGACCCTGCGAAGGCGACTACGGTACAAGAATGGTCTATGATCAAGAATGCAACAGATGTAAGAAGTTTCTTGGGATTAGCTGGGTATTATCGGAAGTTCTTCCAAGACTTCTCCAAGATAACAGCACCGTTGACTCAGTTGACCAAGAAGAATCAAGCTTTCGTCTAGGACGGAAAGTGTGAGAATTCATTTAAGAGTCTAAAGGAAAAGTTGACATGTGCACCAGTGTTAGTCATCCCTAAATGGAATGAAGAGATGACGGTATACACAGATGCCTGTGGTACCGGACTAGGTGCTGTATTGATGCAAGGAGGTAGAGTTGTAGCTTATGCTAGTCGGCAACTAAAACCACATGAGAAAAGATATCCTACCCATGATTTGGAATTGGCAGTGATCGTGTTCGCATTGAAGATGTGGTACCTTTTAGGAGAAAGATTCGAGTTGTTCACCGATCATAAATCGTTAAAGTATCTTTTCTCTCAGCAAGACCTAAATCTCCGACATCAAAGATGGTTGGAATTCTTGGCTTCCTATGATTTCGATATCGCATATACACCAGGAAAGGGCAATGCGGTAGCTGATGCATTGAGTACACTACACCATAATGGGAATTTCGCAACCCCCTAATGCGGCTGCTTAGCAATGGCTTTGAGCCGTTGCTAATTGGCAACGGCCTAAAGCCGTTGTAAAGCTCTTTAGTGATATTGGTCCCCTGCGTTTTATAGTTTGCAACGACTTTAGGCCGTTCTAACTGAGAATTGTACTTCCCTACCCCCCGATCAAACCAGTTCGCTCCCCTTTTCTTCAAAATACACAGTATCCAAAACAATATGCTCTCTTTCCCAAAACATTCCAGCAAAAAATAAAAAAAGAAACGAGACCAAAACCCTAAGATCAAATGTCGATCCCGAATCTAAGCTGATTACGTGTCTGATCCCAAAGTGAAGATTTCGATTTCAAAAAAGTCAAGGTATGGAATCTCGATTAACGCAATATTTTGATTTGTTTTCTAACAATCTCAATTAACGCAGTATTTCATTTTGTTTTCTACCGATCTAAAGGGGGATCTGAAGATCAGTTGATTTTTCTCCAAAAGATTGCGCCCATTGCTTCTATATTTGGTAATTATGTCGTTTATCTGTATATTTTTGAATGAACAAAGTGAGAGTAAAAGTACAAATTTTGTTTAATTCAATATTTGATTATGAAAGTTAGGTTAATACAAATGGCGAGTTTCTGATCAATTTCCAAATATAACATGCTGAAAATAGAGCTTGTTCATAAAAGTTATGAGCATTTAAAGTTTCTAGGTATAAATTAATTTTAAATTCAAACCCAGATTCAAATTCTATCCAGATGTTCATACTTGATAGTAACCATTTGCAAGCATATGTTGTAGTTTGGAAACAGTTTATATAAATCAAGTTTTTAAAAAACTGTTTTTTTTACTTGGAACACAATTTGAAGCTAATTGTACCTGTTCAAGTTTAATCCCATTCGATATTTTCAAAGATGGTTCAAATGTAGTACAAATAATCCATCTATCCTTGTTCATTTGATTTAACAGGACAGGGCTACCGTTGTATTTAAATTGATACCCCAGCAAATTTAAGAAAACTCTGTCGGAAGGGTCTAGACCTCGTATTTAATCCATACCAACTTTTTAGAGCTCCTATTTAATTAATACCTACTCTTTCTTTCTTTAATGTTTTGGTATCAATTTTTATTCACTCTATTATATTTTTAAATTTTTACTTGTTAGGTTATATTTGCAAAGGACGATAAAAGAAATATGAATATGTTTAATCGATTTATACATTGTTAATGAATGACCGATCTTTTGCTATAAATGTCGCGTGTGGCGAGTTGATTAAACATAAAGCAGAAGCTATAGTATTATATGATGTTGTTCTAGATGTGAAGATATGTTATTAATTATAGTAACTATCTATTAATCATCACCACACAATCTGTTATCATATTCGTGTATCATGGATGTTCATATAATATGTTGTAAATAAAAACAAAAGGATAATTAACTTTTATTAAGTAGCCCAGGTAAAACGAAGTTAAATACACGTTCTTTAATCGTTGATATCTCTTATTAAATGGCATGATACAGTGTACAATAAAACATGGTGAATATATGCTGAATTGTTGACTTTCTACGTAAATAATAATTTATAGAAATGTTTCGTATGAAGTTTGGATATATTTTTACGTCTTTTTTCATTTTTGTTTTGTTTGTTATTTGTTGGTTCTTACAAAGGTACAAGGATGAGGCACAATGCATATATTCTTGACGTTCTTCCTTGAAATGTAATTGGAGAATCATTTATTGCTTTGGCCAAATAAAAAGGTATTATGGCAGCATATGTTAATGCCTTAAAGTCTGGAATAATCTGGAAAAGAAACCGCAATCTTCTCAAGTTAAATCTATTAAAGTAAAACTGGTTCAAAATTATTGCAATATTTCTTTATATCGTTTAAATGACATATTAAGTAGTTGATGTGTAAACTAGTTCAAAATTATTGCAATATTTCTTTAAATAAAACTTCAACTTTAAATTCCTAAAACAAAAAAACAAGTTCTGGTCAGACCAAAGACAGTTTTCTTTGGTAATAATTCCAGTAAGAAGGGAACTTAAGAAGATGATTTGCAATTTCAAGATAAAGCCATTCTATTATTGACATCAAATTATTCCTTTTTGTACAGTATTTCAGAAGATCGATGATATATTAATTTTCCCATAATATTTTATCGTTTTTTAAATCTAACGACACATTTTGAAAGCATTATAATTTTATTCTAAGAGTAAGATGACACTGACTGCTTGTTCTAAGAGTAAGATGTTGTGCGTGTATAAACTTACATATGTATGCATACACACACGTATGTGTATACGTGTCTGGAGTTTGGGGAGAAAATACCCACCCGGCCCACCCCCCATTTGATGTTTGTATGAGTTTTTAACTTTTTATTTATGCATAATTTAATAATCCTATATGAGTTTGTTAAACCTATTGCATCATGACCCTTGATAGTAGCATAATAAGCGGTTTTTCAATGGTTAATTAATCTCCTGAGTTCAAAAGCCATGTAATTTGAAGAATATGTTTAGCTTTTCATGCTCTAAATAGACATTCATACTACTATTATTTGACATAGACATGAGTAGCTTTTTTCTCTGTTCATGGTTGCTCACTTCAAAGTTAAATAAAGTAAGGTAGTGCAACTTAAGTGACCGTTGCGCTAAGTTAGAGGAAGACTGATCAAGGCAAGTGTAATTTAGCACTAATGTTAGACTAATTTTAATGCAAAATGAAGTAGTTTGCTCTCTTTTAAAATAAAGGGAAGTGAAGAGAGTCATGGAAAATAGTTTAAAAGTCTTGTTATCCTCCATTCTTTATCTATCTCTAGTTTAATTAATTTCTTCTTTCCCTTAAATCAGTTGCTTTGTTTAAAGTTCAAACTCAAGTTTTTATCAACATGACAATGGTCTGCTCTCTGTGCTTTCTTTTGCATATCATTTATTAAATTTCCTGAGCAATGTGTAACAAAATTACAGGTATTGTAACAGGGAATTATCTAAGATTTTACCAAGCATAAAAAATAACAAGATAAATACTATTTACTGCTTAGATTTGAAATGCACAAAATGGCGTTTGCGAATAAAATATATTGATTGATAATTTGATATATCATAATGATAGGTATGCTTCAGAATTTTAGACTGAAAATTTAATCAGTTTCTAAGATCATAAGGAACTTGAAAGTGATTATGTGCATCATTTGCTCAGTGATTGATTAAGGCTTCTCTATAATTATTTTTCTGCTATTCTCTATCATAATAACGGTCAATTGCATGGCGAGTAACATGGACAGTCACTTGAAAACAACTCTTTCCAAGTAGACAGAGGTGCTCACTTGGAAAAACCCAGATGTGTAGAGACTTGAACTTAACGCGGTCCACTGCTATGTTCATGCCAGCCTAGGCTGGATACGTCAGGGGTAAAACAAGGAACTGGATAAAAGTAAAGAGGGGTAGGATGTTCAGGTCAGGAAGAACATTGGTGTGTGCAGGAGGCAAGAGCAAACAAGTTTGGTCACGCGACCACATGTATACGACGAATGCTGCTGCTGCTTTCTTTCGTAGCTGTTGCCAACTGCTAATCCTAGTGCACATTACTACTCTTTTTGTATCTATCTATCTATCTATCTATCTATTTGCCCACAAACTGTTGCTTTCTTTTCCTATTCCTTATCGCTTAAAAACCATTTCAATCATTTTTATGCAAAATGAAGAAAAATAATTCATGACCTGTTATGTTTGATACACAGATCGGTATGTCTTCTAGCGTTGACAAACAATGGATGAAAGAATCCAATCGTAGAACTCCACGATATTTGGAAGGAGTGAAGGAGTTTGTTAATTTCGTTGAAGTAAATGGTGGTAATAAGGAAATCTATTCTTGTCCTTGCGCTAAATGTCAGAATATGACGAAAAAGATTAAATTAGAGGATATTCATTTTCATTTGCTTAGATGGAGAATTGATCAAACATATACCATTTGGCATTTTCATGGAGAAGAACTGACGGAAAAGGAAAAACAACCCATCAGTCAAGACATGCATGTCGATGATGGCGAATATCCCAGAATGGAAGATCTAATCAATGATGCCGATAGATTTCATAATTTTCAATCGACAAGTCAATTCCAAGATAATGTTGACGAACCGCCTATCGTTGATGTTGACCGGCAGACTGATCAAAGTAAGAAGTATAAATCACATTTTAATAGTGCAAAAGAGCCATTGTACCCTTCTTGTCCAAAAGGGATAACAAAATTATACGCCATTGTGAAGCTGAATGGTTTGAAAACGCAATACGGTTTTTCCGACAATGGTGTGACTGCGTTCCTCGAATTTATAAATGAGTTAATTCCCGAAGGTAACAAACTACCAACAAAATATTCGGACATGAAGAAGATAATTAAACTAGTTGGGATGGATTATAAATCTTATGATGCTTGCATTAATGACTGCATGCTATATTGGAAAGATGATGCAAACAGAGTTTCTTGTAGAATTTGCAACAACCAAGATATAAGACAACATTTAGCGAAGAAAAAAAGGCCACCAAGGTAGCACAAAATATTTTGAGACATTTTCCTTTAATTCCCAGATTGAGGAGACTTTATACAATACCATGGATAGCAGAAGCTATGACTTGGCATAGTCGTGCAAAATCAGATCCAGCTGTAATGCGTCACTCATGCGACACTTCGTAGTGGCGAACTATAGATTCTTTTGATAAAACATTTGCCGTTGAACCACGAAATGTTACGCTGGGAATCTCAACGGATGGTTTCAGTCCACATGCATCTCTAGGTACCCGCTATAGCTATTGGCCAGTAATTGTAGTACCATATAATCTTCCTCCATCAATGTGCATGAAAAGAGAGTTTTCAATGTTATCACCATTGATCGCTGGACCAAAACAACCAGGGAAGGATATTGATGTTTATCTGCAACCATTGATAGACGAGTTAAAGCAGCTATGGGAAGGAGTAATGACTTTTGACTCGTTTAACAAAAATGATTTCACAATGAGAGCTAGGGTGTTGTGGGCAATTCACGATCATCCTGCATTTGGGACATTATCGGGGTGTACAACTCATGGCTATTTTGCGTGTCCTACGTGTGGAGAAGAAACATGTTCTTATTATCTTTCTGCTAGTAAGAAGATGTATTACATGGATCATCGAAGGTTCCTTCCTTCCAAACACAAGTTTCGTGATGAAAAATCAAATTTTAATAATAAACTTGAGCATCGTCGTCCTCCAAGGGCACTAAATGGTTATCAAGTTGAAAAGAAGGTAGCGAATATCAAGATGAAAGTTGGTAAAGATAAACCTGAAATTGGTCGAAAACGAAAAAAGGAAGTCGAAGAAGAAGAATATGAAAATGTTCCTGCATGGTACAGGAGGTCCATCCTCTTTGATTTGCTGTATTGGAAAGCAAATTTGGTCTGACATAATATTGATGTTATGCATACAGAAAAGAATGTCACTGAACATCCCATTAGCACAATTTTAGGTCATAAAGACAAATCAGAAGATGGCATCAATGCACGGAAGGATTTGAAAAACATGGGTATAAAACAGAAATTGTGGGTGATGGAAGATCCTGAAACAAATAAAACAACTATGCCAAAAGCTACTTTCACCTTAAACATGGAAGAAAAATTTTGCACCATTTTGAGAAACTTGAAAGTATCGAGCAAATTCTCTTCGAACTTCCATAATAATGTGAGCATCAATCCTGTTAAACTGATAAATATGAAATTGCATGATTATCATGTCATAATTCAACTATTACTTCCTGTATTGCTTCATCATTGTTATCCACAACATAAGGATCTACGTAATGCTATACATCGCATTAGTCTATTCTTTTACATTTTATGCTCAAAGGTGATAAATAGGGAACATCTATTCAAAGCAAAGGCTAGTTTGGTAGAAGCTATTTGTGTGCTTGAGAAACATTTTCCGCCTGCATTTTTCGATATCAGCATCCATCTTATGGTCCATTTAGCCGATGAAGCATTGACTTGCAGTCCTGTTAGATACAGGTGGATGTATCCTTTTGAACGGTAAATTACTAATTTCACCTTTATTCACCATCGTTCGATTTAAACAACTATTGATTATTTATAAATTATATTTTCATAGGTTGATGAAAATATATAAAGGATATGTTCGCAACAAAAGATATATTGAAGGGTGTATTGCGGAAAGATATATTGTTCAAGAATCTAGTCTTTATTGCATGGAGTATACGACGAAAGGAGGCGACGACACTCATAAACATACCCGTGAGTTGTTTTTAGACGATGATGACGAGTTTGCTAGTGAGAAGCATGTAGATAATGGTAAAGATATTATTTTGACCCAAGTTCATAGATGGGTCCTTAATAAGCACGATGGGTTGGAAGAATGAGAGAAGTTTAAGAATTTGTCTTGAATTTCCATTAGCGTAAATCAATTTACTTATACTTTTAAATTTTATGTGTTGTAGGAGGTATGAAATCTATGTGAAAAATACTAAATTACAATCTCGTGGTGGAGTTATTCCAACAGAAACTTGTCAAAGTTTTACTCTATGGTTACGTGACGAGGTAAATATAACATTGTATTAAATATTTCACGTGCATTTAACTGATCTTACTCCTTCATGACCATACTTCCCACATATTTTTTTTAGTTGGCGAGGATCGGCGATGCTGATCCAATTCTTTGGTGGTTGGTGAATGGGCTGATGTTCAAGGCACGCAGTTATGTGAAGTACCAAGTAAACGGATTTAGATTTTCCCCGAAAAGTTACGAAGAGCGGTTGTTAACACAAGACAATGGTGTATGTATGAGAGCAATTACCAAATTTAGAGCGAGCGGGAAGGACAAAAATTACAAGGAAGCAGAAACCAAGTATTACGGAGTTATTCAACAAATAATTAAGTTGGATTACATTGACTTTAAACAAACAGTTTTCTATTGTGATTGGGTAAAGGCTGAAGACAAGGTCAATGGTTGCAAGATTGATCCCATTTCAAACTTGATCACGGTTAACTTAGGAAAATTGAAGAGTAAAGACAGAGTGAACGATGTATTCTTGCATCGGAAGCGACTCAAGTGTTCTACTCGAAAGATTTAAAACATGAGGGATGGTTTGTGGTTTTACACACACCAAAACGGGTGACTAGTAATGTGGATGACATTGAGTTTCCTACTATTTACCAATCAGCTTTTGAAGATAATGAGAAGTTAGAAGACCTTATAAAATGTGTTTGTTGATATTAAATGAATTTGTTACGGGAATTGAGTGGAAGCATTTCTTTGATGTATGAAGTGAGTAGAAATTTTGTGTAAAAAAATGTTGAATTCTACTTGTTATTTTTCACTTCAATTGTTAATTTTCATTTGCTATTTTTCACTTATGCGTAATAGGGGCATTAGTAATTGATAAGTTTCTTGAATTGACCATAGTGGAAGCATTGACCTTCATAATTGAATAATAAAATGTACGTTTCAATGTGGCTTTTTATACGGTAACGGCAAACTTTTCTTTTCATAATTGAATAATTCGTGAATGATAATACAATATTCACCTCATACACTTATCACATGATATAAGTTGATCACCAAATCAGGATAGCATTAGCTTTAAATATGCCATAATATTACCTATAGAAGATTTTATTGCCAAATATATTAACGACGTTTATGATTTTTAATTTCGCACTTAAATATTATGTAACAAATGCAGTTTAACTATTTTTCTGTTTTGTTTAACATTGTAGTGACCACTTGACAAATATGTTGACCTTCGCAGCTCGGACCATAATGCACTTTATTAGACTATTAACAAGGAGATAGAACCATTTTATTTGTCAACATTCAGCCATGTTAACTTTTACTACACCTCAAATGTCGTGCACATGATTTGAAAGGTTTCTTTATCAGAATTATAAATTATAAACAGAGAATTTATATTGGATACTAATTCTCGACTTCGCCATGTTAACTTTTATTTAGAGAATTTATATTGCCTTGGGGAAAATTTCCGTAATAACCGGCAAGTTTTCAGTTTCTTTCGATTTTTAACTGAAAACTACTACATGTTCTGTATTCTGTACGTTAACCCCAGAATTCCAATAGGTGGAAACCGGAAGAAAAGGAATAAAAAAAGGAATTTCATTTTTTTCGGACAATAGAATTTTAGCGATTAATTGTTCAATATAAATTCTCTAAATTAATGATTCTATGAAATGAGCAACACGAGTTTATAATTTATAATTTTCTATTTTGGTATGCTAGATTTCCAACACATACATCATTATGTACTAACCCTACAGTTCATTAACTATTTCGTTGCTTCCTATGAAAGGTCCTTGGTCATTTTACCTTTAAGAGGAAATTATTTAGTTTGTTGAATCATTTCTTACTAATATAATCCAACTTACAATGGCAGGGGTGACTTTTGCTTATGTCAACATTAGAAGAGTTGCTCATAACATATATGTAATTTTGTTTTAATCTCATAGGTATCGTTATCTAAAATATCATCACATGTTTTTTTTACTATTCAACATATTGTTCATAACATTATTGGCAAAGCGAAATTAATATCCAGTTTCAGGAAATGGAGACACAGATCTGACCATAGGTAAAGTCTCTAACATAATAATATTTACATAATATTAAAAATAATTCATTCGGTAAGGATCATTGACACTCCCCAACAACCATTTCATATTTCGGATATGGATATGGATAACAGAGAATTATAAACAGAGAATTTATATTGGTTTTTAGACTAATATAAATTATAAACATGCTTAATAATGAGAATATACAACATTTCGTTCAAACATTAGAAGAGTTGCTCATAACATATATGTAATTTTGTGTTAATCTCATAGGTATCGTTATCTAAAATATCATCACATGTTTTTTTTACTATTCAACATATTGTTCATAACATTATTGGCAAAGCGAAATTTTTATCCAATTTCAGGAAATGGAGACACAGATCTGACCATAGGTAAAGTCTCTAACATAATAATATTTACATAATATTAAAAATAATTCATTCGGTAAGGATCATTGACACTCCCCAACAACCATTTCATATTTCGGATATGGATATGGATAAAAGAGAATTATAAACAGAGAATTTATATTGGTTTTTAGACTAATATAAATTATAAACATGCTTAATAATGAGAATATACAACATTTCGTTCAAACAATCGGTTACGTAATTTTGTCATAATTTGTTTCAAACAGGTTTTGAATCATCGTATCTTATCATTCATTTGGTTCAATGAAACTGCTAGTGACACTTTGGTCAGCTTTAGCATGTCTTTTGATGCATGATACAGTATATGTCAACATCTAGTTAATAACCTCAGCAAATTTTCTAAAATGCTATATTTTTCATGTAGTCACAAAAATGCTCAGTTTTATTGTCAAAATTTCCTTTTTAAAATCTTTCTTCTTTTAATGCCTGTAATTTGGATAATTTTATATGATTTCAGTCATTTTAGCTTATGTAAATTGCAGGTTTATTCACCAGAAAGATCGGAAGTTTGATTCAAAGAAGAGTTCTTCCATTAACCTTTTGCAGTCTATTGCTATATTCTTTTAGTAAGGTATTTCGAATGCATTCTTGATTTGCTAGACTAAAATATTACTAGTATGACTCCAGTTGAAAGGGGTTGAAAAAAGCATAACTGTGGTATGCCGTCCTATTTTCTGCTTCACATTCAACTGCAATCCAGAGTTGTTCAACTATTCGAATAGAAATATACATGCATGTTACAGCTGTTGTACCTACAATAATACGCTTCTTTTATTTGATAGTTCGAACCTAGTGCATATGTTGACAAATATGTTGTGGTCGTTTGTGCATTTTATATTTCTCTGTTTCTGTAAAAACTCATTTCAGCCATGTTAACTTTTACTTGATAAATTATTCAATATAAATTATAACCTGCGTTTTGCGCAAACCGGATGTGAAATTTGCATACATACTAAAATTATGAAAGGTTCTTCTTAACCTGTAATCTATATAGGATTATGTTCACTAAATAAATGCGTATATTTACAGATGACAAGTGGTTTCTCTTTTGATTATTATTATCTTTCTATCTATAAATTGTCACCAATGTCAATTAATGAACTACTTAAAAATATGTGGCAGGTATTTAAAAAATTATGTATGTTCAATGTAGTGAATTTCAAATCTAAAAGCATTAGTTTATCTTCATTAATCATATTAATTATCACGAGTGTAACGGCACGCGCTCCGCACGTGATCGTGGCACACGCTCCGCGCATGGGTTACTAATTCTCAAATATTTTATATTTTTATAGGCAAGTACAAATGTTGCATAATTTGTAAACTGTCAATGCAAGAAAAAGAAATAAAAATATTAAATATAAAAAAATTCTAAAGTAATGACTACAAAATATTATTCAATTATTTTATCTTTCAAGAGATATTAAACATTTCTGCTCCTATTTCCGTGTTTTAAATTTCTCTATCTTTTATGATGTTCAAAAGTTTGTGTAATCGCTAATATACATATAAACAAATGACACTTAAGCACTGTTGGTACAATAAATATTTTCCGCTAGCAAACATGGCCTTATTGTAACAATGTTTCCTTGTAACATTACATGGAAAGATTATATCATCTAGTGTATGCTATGCTCCTTCATTGTCATCGATGGTTGTGTAAACTGTATCATCAGACACATTAACATTTGAATATGCATGGGCCTAATTTGTTTTATCTTCTTGAGTAGGTTCATCAGCATTTAGAAACATTGGAATGGCTTGCTTCCTCATCCTGAAGTATATAGAATGAGTTTTGTAGAGATAATGAATACTATAGTAAAATGCATTATTGATAAACATTAAAAATCTAGCAGCATAATTTTTCTAAGAACTTACCAAAGAAAAAATTAAGTCTTTACCTAATATCTGCCCTACAAAATTCACTAAACATATCACAGTTAAAAAAAAAGTGAAGCAGTAAATAATTAAAGCCTACCACCAAACCGGTCGATCTTCAAAACAGGTGATGATGAAAGCATGTAGATTTATGGAATATTAAATAGGGTTTTGAAATATTGTAGAATATATATCTTTAAAGTAGAGTTTACCTGAAACCAAATACTTCTGCAGAGTAGCTGAAAGAGGAAGGAAAAAAGAGAGAGAAGTAGAGAAGTTGATATGTGGGATTGAAGAATAAAAGAAGGTATGTGCATTTATAAATGAATTATTGCGGGATTCTAGCAGATGTATTGACCAAGGAAATATAATGATTGAATATTCAAAGAGGAAACATATATATCAGCGCATATAATTAAGTAAATGTGATGTCATCTTTTGGGATAATAAAAGATATAATATATTATTTTCCCGAAATAAGTATAATATAAATTCTAATAGATGCTCATGTGTGAAAATTGCTATGACCGGCTCGGTTTCCATGTTCAAGAAGATCTTTTTATTTGAATTGTTATACCATGCGCCAATGCTAATTTTTTAGATCTAATTTCTTTAGGTTCTAAAAGATTCCTTTTATATATTTGAATTGCCCTTCAATGCGCGAACAGAACTTTTTGTGGATCTATTAAGATACGTTCAAATTGATTAAAAGGTATAATATATTATGATCCAGTATTCAAGGAGGAAATATATATATATCAACGCAGATAATTAAATAAAGGTGATGACATATTTTGTAATAATAAAAGATATAATGTATTATTTTCCCGAAATAAGTATAATATAAAATCTAATTTCATGTAAATGATGTGGGGACATTTAATAATATAAATTTTTATTTCATGTGAATGAGTGACAACATTTAATAATGATAAGATGTATAATATAAAGGGATCCATGGATATTTCCAACATTCTATATTTGTTCAAATGAAGCCTTGAATGTTTCACAATAACAAAAGAAAATTCTAGTACCTATGTGTAGATGAGCATGCGTGAAAGTTGCTATGATTTTGGCGAGGTTTCTATGTTTAAGAAGATCTATTTATTTGAATTGTTATACCATGCGCCAATGCTAATATTTTGAATCTAATTTATTTAGGTGCTAAAAGATTCCTTTTATATACTTGAATTGCCCTTTGATGCGTGGATGGAACTTTTTGTGGATTTATTAAGATCTGTTCAAATTGATTAAAGGGCATTTTCGGTAGTTTGCATGTACACCAAAAAAGTGTGACACCAAACCTATTCCAACTATTATTAAAGATATTTGTTCAAATGAAGCCTTGAATGTTTCACAATAACAAAAGAAAATTCTAGTACCTATGTGTAGATGAGCATGCGTGAAAGTTGCTATGATTTTGGCGTGGTTTCTATGTTTAAGAAGATCTATTTATTTGAATTGTTATACCATGCGGCAATGCTAATATTTTGGATCTAATTTATTTAGGTGCTAAAAGATTCCTTTTATATACTTGAATTACCCTTTAATGCGTGGATGGAACATTTTGTGGATTTATTAAGATCTGTTCAAATTGATTAAAGGGCATTTTCGGTAGTTTGCATGTACACCAAAAAAGTGTGACACCAAACCTATTCCAACTATTATTAAAGATAATAATTGTATAACTGGCATATAATCATTTTACTTTCAAGATAGGATTTTGATTAACACCTTTAAACACTACTTATTTTTCATCTAACTTTGGGCATGTTTACTTTTCTACTAATTAATTTGCAATCACATTCAAACCTTCAATGACATATGTAAATCACAGCGAACACAAGATAATTATTTTAAACATATTTCCATTTGTGTTTTATACGAGCCGAGATACCAGTCATCGCTGCTGAACCAATGGATATGTATACCCCTCTTTTGTTGTCTTGTTTTGTTGGAATATCTAAAATCGACAGTTCCATTAAATTTCCAATCAAGGAGTTTGCACTAGTACAAATAACCAGTGAGCATTGCATAAAGTTAAACTGCAAAAACTATTGACCAGTAAACCATACAAGAATCCGATAGGTCGCGGGACAAATATATGGATATATATATATATATATCCAAATCGGGTTTTTCTTTTATATATACATGTATATATTGATGAGTTGTTCAATTTTATTTTCTTGTGTTATTATGGCATGTTAGAACAAGTTGAATCACATTAGAAGATCTATGACGTTTGATCATATTAGGCTGTTTGTACCTTTTATATAATTTGAGTACACACGACGAGACCATTATGGGCTGCGTATGTTTACAGAATAATTATGTGAAAACAAAGTTTACAATGGAAGGTGCTGCTAGAGATCTAGACATATTGGTTCATTGTTTAGTATACCTTTATATCATGCATTCCACAATATATTACTGCTGGCCAATATACTAACATTTACAAATTGATACATATCAAAGCATCAAGTTTGCTCTTGCAAATTTTTTAAAAATAAATATGCATGTAGTGATTTGTTTTGAGTGCTGTCATGCGTGCCATGATGTTACAATAATTTTATTATTATTATTATTATGGATTTGGCTATGAATCCAGTATAAAGCATCCGCATTTTTTCCTACTTCTGCGGATATGCATTGTGACCATGTATTTTGACTGGGTATGGTGTAAACGGGATAATTCTATCTCATCCACCAGATCGAATATGAGTGGGTCAAATTATAGTTATTTAATTCATTCTCCATGCGTTTGAATGCTATGAACTCTTTCATACTAGAAGCACCTAGTCTGTTCTTACACCTAATTGAGCAAAGAGCAAAGGTATTATAATTCCATTAACAATCAATATTATCGTGTTTCTTGTCTGTATTTGATGCAAAAGTTTTCTTGTCAGTTCCAAGAATGTCAGAATCCCGAGAAACTCCAACCCAGTCTATATACGCAATCATCAACAACACAACCCGAAAAGGTTGACATAAATGCATATGGAGCTGCCGTTTCAAAAAATGCGGGAAAAATAGGCAGCCGTATTGGTAAACTTGTGCGGATGCATGTGCCGATCTCCTACGAAAGCTGGGATAAAGTACCACCAAAAATTAAAAATGACGTGTGGGTTGCATTGTTGGTAAGTGTGTTTATCACAATGTAAGTATTTTTTTAATTAAAATGCCCTTTTTAGTAAATAATTTGTAATTTTTGCAGAAACGTTTTGAACTTGATGCAAATACAAAGGAATTTTATTTCAAAAAAATGTTTGAGTCTTTTAGGAGACATAAGAGTGAGTTGAGGATGAAATACTACGACAAATTCAACAATTACGATGAAAGGTTGAAAAACTGTCTACCCACTATTAGTCAAGACGATTGGGAGGGATTTTTGAAGAACGAAGAGAAACCCGGTGTGAGCGAGCGAAGAGAGCTAGGCAAAAAAAAGGGATCAGGATATAGCTATGGCCACCACACCGGTCGAACTAGTCATGCTGTCGTACAACATGATATGGTATGTTTTTCAATTTCAGTACTTCTCTTGTGCATTTATATAAAATTTTGAGATGAATACAAATGTATTGTTTTCAAATTATATGGTCAGAAATTTCATTATTAGACCAATTCAGTACCTTTATGTTTTTCAATTTATATATGTATTGCACTCGAAATTGTAACTATCTTGGTTAAGGTTGATATTCAGATTATATTTGTAACATATAATAAGTACCCTTTAGTTTGACTATCACATACCGCTACTTGGTAGCTGAATATAACAATTACAACACACTTTTCACTATCCCCGAGTTTATAACCAAAATTTGTCAGTTTTATTTGATGAATTAAAACATGCTGACTTTGCCTGTTTATCTTAAATATTGCGTTTAAGTCAACACTCCTGTGTTTTCATAACGAGATAAACCGAATGATCATCCTTGTATTGGACGGACTCTTTCCTAACCGGGTCGGATCTTATATATTGTCATCTGTAGCTGCATGAATCTATATTTTATTTGCATTTTATAGTAACATAATTTGTCAAAGATAGTGCAGCAAATGACATGTATGTGGCCGCTATATATTCCCTAGACAAACTTAGCATTTATTATCATAGATAACAGCTTAAAAAAATATGTGGGAAGACAAATTCTATATCCATTTTCCACTTCATAATCAAGTCTGTATTATGTTTTAGTAAATTTTTGGCTCAAAAATAATGTTTTAGTAAATTAATTGGGAAAATGCCAAATAATATGGCTAGATCTTTCAAGCAGTCCATCACCAAAAAAATGTGGTGCAGATCGATACAGTTCATGTTTGTTTTAAGTTAGGAATTATGTTAATTAGAAAATAAAGAGAAGCATTCCTCATTTGTTTGTGAACTTTCTTTATTATATGTAATTTCTATTTTAACAGATTTTCATGTAAAATTGCAGAATATTTCCGTTGAATTGTTTGCAACATTGTTAATTACTTAGTTTATAAATGCAATTACCATAATCTTAATAATCTATTTATAACCAAAATTCAGGTATGTACAGTTTAATAACCAAATACATAAATTCAATCCAATCTGATATGCACAGAATCCAATCTGATATGTTGTTGCATGTATGTTTGGATAACATAGAATGCTCTTGATTTCAGAATTCATGTGCATACATATGGGTAAATTGCTGATATGTTGACGCATATCATTGCCGTGATTTTGTTTCATGTTTTATTGACGGCTGTTGCAAATCCGGAAAAAGAAATAACACGTCGTGAAGTATGGGAGAAAACTCATACAAAAAAGGATGGAAGCATATCCGATTCCACTTCTTCATGCTTTGTAAGTTAGCCAAATAATTGCTTATTCGAATTATTCACTATTTCAATTTATATATTTAAGCTTCATGATTAGGATAAAATTAAGAAGGCAAAGGAAGCAATTAAAGACGGTGCGGAAGAGGAGTTGCCACTGGAAGAAGACATACTTTCACAAGTTTTTGGAAAGGATAAAAGAGGTCGGACTCGTAGTATTGGAACCAAGATATCAAGGACCCAAGTTAAGGCCTCCAATATTGCACGCAAACAAATAAAAACTGCTCAAAACATGGAAGATCGGACGGCCAATGTGGAGGGTGCATTGTTGTCTTTAGTGGATTTGATTAAGGGAAAATATGAGAAGCCACCAGACAATGCTTCGAATGAAGGAGGAAGTAATGCATGTCACGATGCTTCGAATGAAAGACAGCCGGACAAAGACAATAGCACTCCACATAATTCTTCCGATTCGGTAAGCTTGATGTGTGAAATCTTAAACTTTAATTTGGAGGTCATTGGGACAAGTACAGTATGCAGAGGTTCGATGGGTTCAATAATTCATGGAAAAGCCGTACCGCCAATGTATGAGAAGTTGGTTGTGGATAGCATACTGCTGCCAGATGAAAGCACAGCCAAGCAAAACCATCCTCTTGCTATGACCTTTGAAGAAGTTGGAGTTGGCGGTTTTGTGTGCCATCCGAAGAATCTTATTCGCTACCTGTAGACACCGGTTTAGGTGCGTATTCTCAGTTTTCTGTTTTTAAGTGGTGATCATTTAGTAACTATTTTTTTTTGTGTGATCATTTGGTTCATAAACTAATGAATTATTGTCCCCCAGTACACCCGGCCCCCTCCCCCATCCAAACAGCAAAAACAAAATTGAAAAGTGTTTTTTTTTTCCTTTTTGATCTTACTTTTATAAAATCAGAACTTTCAGTTCATTAGAGAAGTCACATATAAAAATGCATGATCAACCCAAGAATTGGAATAAATGTTTGATAATTAATCCATAAGTGTTTGAAATGGAAGTTATGTGTATATGTATGTACAGATAAAATGGTAGGAGGAGCAGGCCCTAAATATGTATGTACATGGTAATAATTAATCCACAAGTGTTTGAAATGAATGTTGGTTTGCATGGTTGGATTTTGGGTAACGGTGTTTTCATTTGTTGTTGTTTCACTAAGTTTTTGGAGCAGTTGTTTCTCATTTCACCATTCGGTTTATCCTGCTACCATTTCAACAGATTCATGAACTCTAATAATATTTTTTATACAACGATAACGCTTAGGATGTACATAAAGCCAACTGTGCTAAGAGCGAAAAGAGCATTTTAGCTTATCCAAATGATTAGCTCCGGTCTTTTAATAATTTTTAAGCCACCCATTTCATTTTAAACATTGCATTGATTCAAAATTATATTTAAGTTTAGAAAGGTTTCTACTATATTTTATAGCTATTTAACTCTACTCTTTTATATAATTTTAAATTAAACACAAAATTAGATACCCGGCTGGTAATCTGGAGCGCGCAGGTTCGAGTCCCGGCCTCTTCACATATGTGAGGAAAAGACTTTGGCACTAATCGAACACCCCCAGAGCCCGGAAAGCCGTGAGAATAGTATCAGGACGGGAGACTGACCTGGGAAGTCCTCTCGCGCTTGAGTATGGGAGCCTTTGGCACTGGGTATCCACCACAAAATTAGATACCCGAATTATATATCATTGGATTTGTTTGTTTTTATAGGATCTGTGAAATTTAAAAAAGTCTAATACTTGAGATTTTTTATATTAATTTTTGTATTATCACTTTTTGTATATCAAACTTTTCCATTTTTAAATGATGAACCGGTTTCCAGCACACAAACTTTGGGCAATTTACCATGTTCGACGTGTCGCACACCAATGGCTAATTGTTTGAATTCACTCTTAAGTACCATGCATGACATCTATATTTTGATATGTATATTTGATACTATAGTAGTACATGACATGATAGATATAGATATGTTGGATTGTTATAAGCTTAGACTGTTCCGGGTTTGTACAGAACTAGTATAAGGTGTGATTTGTCCGATCAAAAATTGCACAATCATGTGTTGGTTCGTCGGCAAATGGAAAGTGAATCATTGAAACGCACCTCTTCAGTCTAAAACCAATAAATTCTATCTCAATTATTCAATGCAGCGAACATTGAACAATTGTGACGGCCCGCCCCGCACCAACCGACATTTACTCCAATAGTGCGCTGTACACATGTCCAGTTAGCACGGAACGGGTCGTCAGAAGGAAAAGGAAGAAGGAAATGAACATACAAAGAACCTGTAGAATGTCTCACAGCGCATAGAACAAAATATAATAGTAACATACTAGACATAAAACAGGAGAGACAGTGCATAAGCTGAAAATCAGAACTAAACACAGCAGCGGAAATTCAGAATACATCTTATTACAACTTTCAAACTGTCTCAAAGCAAAAGTAAGATAAATGAGGTACACTACTAATGCCCAAGTAGCGACCACCAACGACACAGGGAGAATGTGTATATATATATAATACGCGGAAGCCTCCTGCCCGCCTCAGAATCAGCTACTCGCGCATCACCAGCTAACCTGTCTCTAGTCTGCTCGTGTGAGCACCCAGAGTAATAAGAGGAGACATAAAACTCTGGGTCAGACATAAAGCCTGGTATGAGCGATAAGCATCTAAAGTGAACAATAACAGGTAAACTAAAACATACCTGAACCTGGACCTGCAACCAAAGAGTTAGCACTACATACTGTACAACACTCTAAGGTATCATATCAAACAGTGTAAAGATACGGAGGTGGGGGAGGTGTGCATGTCATAATGATGGCAAACAATCAAGCATAGCATCCATCCTCACATCTCTCACTCAGTGCGTAAAGCATACGATATTCACCACTTCGATCACCCAACATTCCTTGCTACGATCACTTTGCCCCATAAAGTCATAAATGGCTTCACTGCACTGATAACGTAGCCACACATCCTTTGCTATGTCCACTTTGCCCCATGGAGTCACAAGAACCCCACTGCACTGGCTCATAGCCTTTCCAATCCTTACTATGTCCACTTTGCCCCATGGAGTCACAAGGACCCCACTGCACTGGCTCATAGTCTTACTACGCATCACCTTGCCCCTTCGGTCATAATGACCCTACTGCACTGATAACGTAGTCTTGCTACCATCACCTTGCCCCTCAGGTCATAATGACCCTACTGCACTGATAAGTAGCCCATCATTTCTTTTTAGTGGTGAATCGAAGTTATGAACGTCATCAACTCCTTAGCACACGTCCCGCAGCAAAGTCCAACCATGAAGTGAACTCATTGGTTCCCAACTGGTTCCGAGATCTTGAGCTCTAACTTCCCCTATTGGACTACCTTTGCATCTCGGGTTATTGGTCATCACAATCGAATCGGATCGGATCAGCCTTCACGTTCTTCATCGGATCGGATCGACCTTAGCCACTCGGATCGGGTCGCGCCTCCTGCGTCGGATCGGGTCGCACCCCTCCATCGTCTCGTGAATCCAGTCTCCATTGAATGGGGTCTCCACTTCTGGTCGGATCGTGAATACCCCATACGGATCGGATCGCGCTCCTCCAGCTCGTGGCTCTCTCCTGGTTCGAATCGTCGTCTCGCTGTGCATCAGATCGTGAATGTTGTTTCCCTCTTGTTTGGATCGTGATATAAAGCACGAGTGGATCGGATCGGGTAGCAGTTCACGGTTGTTGCTCGTGGGCCTTGCACAGATGGTTCGGTTCAGAGGAGATGACTCGACTCGTGGGGATGTCCCACGATCCCATAGGGCGATCCGATCGACCCTCAATCCCCTATGCGATCTGAACCCCTGCACCTTGTCCAGCGAGCTGTTTACGCCCCTCGACGGCGTTTTCGACCATTCCAACTATTCTAAACAGTCACAAAGCATTTCATACAGTCATAGCAACATTCATAATCAACCACAAACATCAAAACATCAATATGATAGGTAAAAATGGATCAGACATACCCAAAATCCCATATTTCCCCTTAAGCATGTTTAGGTGAAACTAATGATAGGATTCGCATATCTTAACCAAATTAACCCAAATTCATATCAGAGGTCTAAAACATCATTCCGAATTTTATAAACATTTTTCCAGAATTTTATCATGTATAAATTCGCTAATTAACGCTAATCACCCCTAATTAGCCATACTTAGTGCAAAACTATGCAAATCACTCACCTTAGCCACAAAATAAACTAAGATCTGAAATAATTCTCTGATTTGATGTGAATCTCAATGCCAAACAGCAGCTCCTTTGTTGCTTTGGTGAAGATCTTCCTTGATTAGGGGTTGCTAAGCCAAATCCTTAACCAAAAGATGATTTGGAGGTGATTTAGAGGTTAGAGGCCATTTTTAGGGATCCTTGGTGATAAGTGGAGGGCAGAAAACTGAAATGGAATGATTCTCCATCTCATTTCAGCCCTCCCATAACCCTAATCCCAAAATGGGTTATGGGCCTACTCGCTAATCACCTGAATTGGCCCGGTTAAGCAGTTTTTCACCCTCCAAACCTTGTTTCAGCCATATCTCCCAAATGGTAAGTCCGTTTGGCTATTGTGACCACTCTACGGAAAGGTAAACCATCAAACGAATCAAATGGAAGTGGTTTCAGGTCAAAATTCCTTTCCAATCAAAAGTTATGGCCAAAACAGTACCAACTAGTGGCAAAATGGTCATTTAAAAATCGACAAAAATCATGAACATGGGAAATGACTCTAATAGATGTTTCCCAAAGTTACATGACCATACAACTTCATACGGGAAGGAAATAAATATTCTACGATCCTATGACATGTAGAATACGGGTCATTACACTCTCCCCCCCCCCCCCCCTTTAAGAAATTTCGCCCCCGAAATTCCCTAATCAAAACACACACAAAGGTTCCCGCATGCCTATCAATCATAAAACAACAATCAGACATGCAACCAAGCAGAACAAGTCTATCCTAGCTTGCGGAAAAACTAAATTACGAAGTAAATCTTACCAGGCAAAGAGTTCTGGATATGCCTTCCTAATGCTCTCCTCTGTCTCCCAAGTACAATCATTCTCGTTCTCGCCCCACTGAATCTTGACTAGCTTCACCGCCTTCCTTCGAAGTTGCTTCGTATCGTGCCCCACAATACGAATCGGCTTGCGGTTCCCAACCGCCTCGGGTTCTACTTCGAAGTCCTCTAACTGATCTGGTGAAATAGTCGCATCTGAGTCGTGAACGAACTTCCTCAGTTGGGAAACATGAAATACATCGTGAACTCCCGCCATTTTCTCTGGTAAGCCAACTCTATATGCCAAATTCCCGACTAATTCAAAAACAGGGAATGGGCCAACAAATCTTGGTGCCAATTTGCCTCTCCTGCCAAATCGTATCACACTCTTTAACGGAGAGATCTTGACAAACACCAAGTCACCAATGGAGAATTTCAAGTCTCTTCTCCTCTTATCGGCATAACTCTTCTGCCTATCTTGAGCAGCTTTCATTCTTTGATGAATGATCTTAATCTTATCCGAAGTTTCTCTCACCACATCTGGTCCAAGCATAAACTTCTCGCCAGTCTCTATCCAACATGATGGTGAGTTGCACGGTCTTCCATACAAAGCTTCATATGGAGCCATACCGATACTGGATTGGTAGCTATTATTATATGCAAACTCTACTAGATGCAAATGGTCATCCCATGATCCACCAAAATCCAATATACACGCTCTCAAGAGATCTTCCAATATACGATTCACCCTCTCCGTCTGACCGTCGGTCTGAGGATGATATGCGGTACTGAGATGTAACCTTGACCCTAGAGCCTCTTGTAAGCTCTTCCAAAACCCACTAGTGAACAACGGGTCTCGGTCACTCACAATGCTTTTGGGTACTCCATGAAATCTCACTACCCACTTCATATACAATTCTGCTAACTTGGCTGCCGTCCTGGTCGATTT
Source organism: Allium sativum (assembly GCA_030737875.1). Taxonomy (NCBI): domain Eukaryota; kingdom Viridiplantae; phylum Streptophyta; class Magnoliopsida; order Asparagales; family Amaryllidaceae; genus Allium; species Allium sativum. The sequence goes on from CM060921.1 coordinate 386,301,528, forward strand.
GACTGGTATAAATCTTGCGCTCTTAGTCAATCGATCCACCATTACCCAAATGCTGTCATATCCCGATCTAGTCCTTGGCAGGCCATCGATGAAATCCATCGAGACTTGCTCCCATTTCCATTCGGGAATTTCTAATGGTTGCAACAACCCACTAGGCTTCTTTTGCTCGGCTTTAACTAGCTGGCAATTCATGCACTTGGATATAAACTTCCCAACGTCTCTTTTCATCCCTTCCCAGTAGTAAGTCTGTCTCATGTCTCGATACATCTTATTACCATCGGGATGTATAGTCAGTTTTGAGTGATGACATTCTCTAAGCACTTCATCACTCAAACCATTCACGTTGGGCACAACTAATCTTCCATTCTTTCGAAGCCATCCATCTCGATCAAGCCCATACACATTCATCTCCTCATCGATACCCATCTCTAACTTGGAGATGACTTCTAATAGATTAGGATCGTCCCTTTGGCTAGAACCAATCCTCTCTATCAAAGTGGGTCTGATCGTCAAACTAGCTAGCATAACTGGATCCAATTCGCACCTTCGTCTGAAATCAAACCCCGCGATATACTCCAGTTGCTTCCATTCAAGAAACATTGCCCCTAAGCTGACATGTCTCCTACTCCAGGCATCGGCTACCGCATTACCTTTCCCAGGTGTATACGTGATATCAAAATCATACGAAGCCAAAAACTCTAACCATCTCTGCTGACGTAGATTCAGATCTTTCTGAGAGAAGAGATACTTTAACGATTTATGATCGGTAAACAACTCAAATCTTTCTCCCAAGAGATAGTGTCTCCACATCTTCAGCGCAAACACGATCGCTGCTAATTCCAAATCATGGGTAGGATACTTCTTCTCATGCGGCTTTAGCTGTCGACTAGCATAAGCTACAACCCTACCTCCTTGCATCAATACAGCACCCAGTCCGGTACCACAAGCATCCGTGTATACCGTCATCTCTTCATTCCCTTTAGGAATGACTAACACTGGCGCACGCGTCAACCTCTCCTTTAGACTCTTGAAGGCATCCTCACACACTCCGTCCTAGACGAAGGACTGATTCTTCTTAGTCAACTGAGTCAACGGTGCTGCTATCTTGGAGAAGTCCTGGATAAACTTACGATAATATCCAGCTAATCTCAAGAAACTTCTTACATCTGTAGCATTCTTGGGCGTAGGCCAATCCTGTACCGTAGCCACCTTCGCAGGGTCCACGGCAATACCATTCTCTGAAACAACATGACCCAAGAATCTTACTTCCCTTCTCCAAAAATGACACTTAGAGAATTTCGCTTTCAATTGGTGTTTCCTCAGCACCTCCATCACTATCCTCAAGTGTCCCTTGTGTTCCTCCTCTGTCCTTGAGTAAACAAGGATATCATCCACGAACACAAGAACAAACTTATTCAACTGATCTCTGAATACTCGATTCATAAGATCCACAAAATAGGCTGGTGCATTGGTCAACCCAAATGGCATGACCAACCACTCATAAAATCCATACGGCGTCCTAAATGCCGTTTTCGGAACACTCTCATCCGCTACTCGAAGCTGATGAAATCCTATCGCGAGGTCCAAATGGGAGAACACTCTTGCTCCTTCCAGCTGATCAAACAAATCATCTATCTGTGGTAGAGGATACTTATTCTTCCTCGTTACCTTATTCAACTCGCGATAGTCCACACACAAACGAAGGGAACCATCTGCCTTAGTGGCAAACACAACTGGTGCTCCCCACTCAGAGACACTCCTTCTAATAAATCCCTTCTTCAAAAGATTGCTGACTTGCACCTCGAGCTCTCGCTGCTCCCTTGGTGCCATACGACGAAGTGGCATCACTATAGGTCTGGCATCTTTCACTAAATCAATACGGAACTCAATCTCTCGGTGTGGTGGAAGCCCGGTCACCTCCTCGAAGACGTCCGGATACTGGCCAACCACGGGCATATCTGACAACTCATCCTACGGGATGTCGAGGGAATTTACAAAACTAGCCATAACCCCATCACTAGGTAGACTACCAAACACTACCCTCCGCCCATCATCCGCCCTCATTGTCACCAAAAAGCCCTCACAATCTACCACCACTCCGTATCTTTGGAGCCAATAGACTCCCAATATAATGCCATACCCAGTAAAGCCCAAAACAAAGCAATCACATACAAACATACATCCATGACTCGATAAGACCAAATTCCTGCAAATCATACTAAGGCTAGTCGAACCACCAATCAGGTTCGTCACAACCAAAGGTCTATCGACTATCTCGGGTTCCAGTCCCAACCTATCTACCAGGTCACTAGATATGAAGGAACGGGAAGCCCCAGTATCAAACAAAACTCGAACTGGTATATCATAAATAGAAAGCATACCTTGAATAACAACATTCTTTCCTTTCTCCGCCGCAGTTGGGGCATTCGACAAAGAAGGATCAGCATCAATAGAATATGCTTTCACAATTTGCTTCTCCTTAAGAGGTTGCGGACACTTATCCTTCTGATGTCCCACTTGACCACAGTTGTAGCACTTCCTTTCCGCTGGCTTGGCCCTACATTCCTTAGCATAATGGCCCTTCTTCCCACAGCTGAAGCACTCAACATCCTTCTTGCTCTTTTTCTGGCCACCTTTTGATTGGTCATGCTTGCTCTTATTTTGAGAGTTATTCTTGCCCCCACCGCCTGCTTGCGGCTTTGGCCCTTCTGCAGATGCAGCCTCAGTCTTTGACTTAGGGTAAAGACTCTCTGACCTCAAAGCTTTCCCCACGATCGATTCAAAAGTCTCATCGATGTGGTTAATAAGCCTCTCCCCCAAGTACCCATCCAGGCCAGTAATGAACTTCTCATTCTTCTTTTCAGGAGTGTCGATGAGAGACAGTCCATACTTCGACAAGGTGTCGAACTCAGCAATATAATCAGAAACTGCCCTTTCATTCTGCTTGAGTTCCAAGAACCTCTTAAACAACACTGACTTCTGGGTAGCTGGAATGAACTTCTCGCTAAAGCGAGCCTTGAACTGATCCCAAGTAACTTGATCCTCTGGAGTAGCTGTTCTAATAGCGTTCCACCAATTCATCGCTCGCCCTTGCAGCTGACGAGACGCTAGCCTTCTCTTCATCGCATCCTCGAGACCCAAGTCATCAAAGATACGGTCACAGCTATCCATCCAGTCCTGAACATCCGTGGCCGACTCCGTTCCGTGGAACGGCTTCCCACCAAGATTAGTGTAATTTTTGCACAACTTGGCGAAATCGACCCTAGGCGCCTGCACTACTGGGCCAACACCAACTTCGGGATTGGGAATTGCCCCTTGCACTTCTCTAAGCATGTCTCTCATGAGGTTAGTAAACATTGCCCTCATGTCAGCGGCATTCCCTTGGTTGGTCCCTCTACCAGCACCCCTCGTGTCTCGTCTCATCGTTAATCTGTAAAAAGGGAAACGATTAACGACCCCATAGTGGTGCTAGTGCAGTGCGACTTCATCTTTATACTACTAATAGTATATACATACATAGTTTTTGAAAACCAAAGTAATCACAAATACGCGCTCTCATATACGTACTAACTCTCCCTGGTGTCTTTCCCTAGGTTAACTACGCAACCTAGAGCTCTGATACTAAGTGTGACGGCCCGCCCCGCACCAACCGACATTTACTCCAATAGTGAGCTGTACACATGTCCAGTTAGCACGGAACGGGTCGTCAGAAGGAAAAGGAAGAAGGAAATGAACATACAAAGAACCTGTAGAATGTCTCACAGCGCATAGAACAAAATATAATAGTAACATACTTGACATAAAATAGGAGAGACAGTGCATAAGCTGAAAATCAGAACTAAACACAGCAGCGGAAATTCAGAATACAGCTTATTACAACTTTCAAACTGTCTCAAAGCAAAAGTAAGATAAATGAGGTACACTACTAATGCCCAAGTAGCGACCACCAACGACACAGGGAGAATGTGTATATATATATAATACGTGGAAGCCTCCTGCCCGCCTCAGAATCAGCTACTCGCGCATCACCAGCTAACCTGTCTCTAGTCTGCTCGTGTGAGCACCCAGAGTAATAAGAGGAGACATAAAACTCTGGGTCAGACATAAAGCCTGGTATGAGCGATAAGCATCTAAAGTGAACAATAACAGGTAGACTAAAACATACCTGAACCTGGACCTGCAACTAAAGAGTTAGCACTACATACTGTACAACACTCTAAGGTATCATATCAAACAGTGTAAAGATACGGTGGTGGGGGAGGTGTGCATGTCATAATGATGGCAAACAATCTAGCATAGCATCCATCCTCACATCTCTCACTCAGTGCGTAAAGCATACGATATTCACCACTTCGATCACCCAACATTCCTTGCTACGATCACTTTGCCCCATGAAGTCATAAATGGCTTCACTGCACTGATAACGTAGCCACACATCCTTTGCTATGTCCACTTTGCCCCATGGAGTCACAAGAACCCCACTGCACTGGCTCATAGCCTTTCCAATCCTTACTATGTCCACTTTGCCCCATGGAGTCACAAGGACCCCACTGCACTGGCTCATAGTCTTACTACGCATCACCTTGCCCCTCCGGTCATAATGACCCTACTGCACTGATAACGTAGTCTTGCTACCATCACCTTGCCCCTCAGGTCATAATGACCCTACTGCACTGATAAGTAGCCCATCATTTCTTTTTAGTGGTGAATCGAAGTTATGAACGTCGTCAACTCCTTAGCACACGTCCCGCAGCAAAGTCCAACCATGAAGTGAACTCATTGGTTCCCAACTGGTTCCGAGATCTTGAGCTCTAACTTCCCCTATTGGACTACCTTTGCATCTCGGGTTATTGGTCATCACAATCGAATCGGATCGGATCAGCCTTCACGTTCTTCATCGGATCGGATCGACCTTAGCCACTCGGATCGGGTCGCGCCTCCTGCGTCGGATCGGGTCGCACCCCTCCATCGTCTCGTGAATCCAGTCTCCATTGAATCGGGTCTCCACTTCTGGTCGGATCGTGAATCCCCATACGGATCGGATCGCGCTCCTCCAGCTCGTGGCTCTCTCCTGGTTCGGATCGTCGTCTCGCTGTGCATTAGATCGTGAATGTTGTTTCCCTCTTGTTCGGATCGTGATATGAAGCACGAGTGGATCAGATCGGGTAGCAGTTCACGGTTGTTGCTCGTGAGCCTTGCATAGATGGTTCGGTTCGGAGGAGATGACTCGACTTGTGGGGATGTCCCACGATCCCATAGGGCGATCCGATCGACCCTCAATCCCCTATGCGATCCGAACCCCTGCACCTTGTCCAGCGAGCTATTTACGCCCCTCGACGGCGTTTTCGACCATTCCAACTATTCTAAACAGTCACAAAGCATTTCATACAGTCATAGCAACATGCATAATCAACCACAAACATCAAAACATCAATATGATAGGTAAAAATGGATCAAACATACCCAAAATCCCATATTTCCCCTTAAGCATGTATAGGTGAAACTAATGATAGGATTAGCAAATCTTAACCAAATTAACCCAAATTCATATCAGAGGTCTAAAACATCATTCCGAATTTTATAAACATTTTTCCAGAATTTTATCATGTATAAATTCGCTAATTAACACTAATCACCCCTAATTAGCCATACTTAGTGCAAAACTATGCAAATCACTCACCTTAGCCACAAAATAAACTAAGATCTGAAATAATTCTCTGATTTGATGTGAATCTAAATGCCAAACAGCAGCTCCTTTGTTGCTTTGGTGAAGATCTTCCTTGATTAGGGGTTTCTAAGCCAAATCCTTAACCAAAAGATGATTTGGAGGTGATTTATAGGTTAGAGGCCATTTTTAGGGATCCTTGGTGATAAGTGGAGGCCAGAAAACTGAAATGGAATGATTCTCCATCTCATTTCAGCCCTCCCATAACCCTAATCCCAAAATGGGTTATGGGCGTACTCGCTAATCACCCGAATTGGCCCGGTTAAGCAGTTTTTCACCCTCCAAACCTTGTTTCAGCCATATCTCCCAAATGGTAAGTCCGTTTGGCTATTGTGACCACTCTACGGAAAGGTAAACCATCAAACGAATCAAATGGAAGTGGTTTCAGGTCAAAATTCCTTTCCAATCAAAAGTTATGGCCAAAACAATACCAACTAGGGGCAAAATGGTCATTTAAAAATCGACAAAAATCATGAACATGAGAAATGACTCTAATAGATGTTTCCCAAAGTTACATGACCATACAACTTCATACGGGAAGGAAATAAATATTCTACGATCCTATGACATGTAGAATACGGGTCATTACAACAATAATCAAATAAAATGCAATGTAATAATTAATCTATCAGAGAAGGGAGACACCATTTTGAACATGTTTGGTTGCTGAATTGTCATAATCTTGTCCTATGCTATCATTTTGTGCATTTCTCACTTGCGCAACTATGTTGCCGAAGTCTTTCAATTGGTTTGATCATTGATAAATCAAAAAATCAGTAAAATTCGTATATCAGTGCCACTGTTTTCATTTTTACCATTACTCGGTTGTATATCATAACTAAAATAAATAAAAAAGAGACTTTTACCTCTTCTACTTCTGATGCTTGCTGATATTCGTCCTCCAATTCCATGATTTGGAAGACCATTATATTTTGTTTTACCTTTTTTGTGATGGTTTATCCATATTATCAGTATAATGGAAATTGTTAGATGTTTAGTTTGCTTACTATGTATTCATATTATACTGAACTCACTTTAATCATTGGATCAGTATGAGTTTTTGTAGTCAAACACACACTGATAATTCTGAACTTAACAGTTAGACGATTTCGATGAGTTTTTGTATGGAATAGAATCTTAGCTTATGTACATCACCAAACAAAATTATACTTTAGTGTCGGTGAGGGACAAAAACTTCGAGCCCCACAGCTTGACACCGTCTTATTCCACCATGACTCTTCACTGATTCAACTTAATTTTTTTCTTAACTGTTCATTAATTAAACAACTTACACTTTCACACTTAATTTTCTTGCCTTCGCATGCCTTAATAGTGGGTACAACTTCATCAAATTTGTATAAGCCATGAATGATGAAACATAATAATGCATAATGGTAACTATAATATAGTTATATATGTTATAAATGCGACATTTAATAACAGACATATGTTATACTTCCTAACATGGTAGGTAAGGATAGAGGAAGAATGCCTAAGTTGACAATCAAATTTCACTCCATTCCTATGGATATATAAACAATAATTAAGACTGCCTGTGTATTTTGACTTGATATAATTATAGACCGGCAAAATATTCTTCAGTGTTCATGACTGGGAGTGAAAATAATGAATGATTATTCAATGAGTGAGCAGGAAATTTCAAGTCCGAAAAGAATCTGAGTTGCATGATTTTGTTGATATGATCATCAATCATAATGATCAATGAAAGGGAAATGTTTCTTGATTTGTCAATATAGAGCATATTAATCATAACATGCTTTTCTTGGCAGGTTCATGGTATGAAGGGAGATGCAGTCAAACTTTCTTGGGCACCCAGGTCAACTATGGTTCATGGTATGAAGGGAGATGCTTTTCTTGGCTTGTAGTATGATATTTTAATTATGACAATGGTTTGAAACTGTCAACCATGGTTTATGCTTGTAGTCTTAGAACTTTATGATGGTATGTGTGTATTATTAGTACTTTATGATGGTATGTGTGTAGTATTAGTACTTTATGATTGTATGTGTGGTGTAATATTGTTTTGGTGAACTCATAATGTAAGATCGGAATGGTATTTGTACTTTATGAAGCAACATGTATTGAAATTATCGTTATATTATGACCAGTTGTGGTATTCATATCAAATATTAATAAATTTATGTGGAATACGAATTGTAGGGGAAGGAAAAATTAAAAAAAAAAAAAGGGAAAAATTTTGACACAGCAACGGCCCAAAACCGTTGCAAAATGAATTTGGGAACGGGCAATAGCCGTTGCTAAACATGTATTATTGATTGTACTATAACATGTAGCAACGGCTTAAAACCATTTCTGATTAAGATTCTGCAACGGCTTGAAATCGTAGCCGAATTTAATTCAGTAATGGCTTAAAGCCGTTGCTAAAAATAAATTTAGCAACGGCTTAGAGCCGTTGCTAAATGATTGCAACCCAGGTCATCGCAACGGCTTAAAACCGTTGCTAAATAAATTGGCAACGACCTAAAACCATTGCAATATGATGAATTTGGTGTAGTGGTAGAAGACATGCTAGTTTAGGGGCTATGTTTCTAGAATGGAAGCAACTGGGGTACATGGATGGGTATGATTTTAGACAAAAGTGCGAATTGGATCCAGAAATGTTAGCAAGTTTGACGATCAGACCCACTTTGATTCAGAGGATTTGTTCCAGTCAGAGGGATGATCCTAACCTATTGGAAATTATCTCAAAGTTAGAGATGGGAATCGACGAAGAGATGAACAAGTATGGGCTTGGTCGAGATGGATGGCTTAGAAAGAATGGTAGACCAGTTGTGCCCAATGTCGATGGATTAAGAGTTGAAGTTCTTAGAGAATGTCATCACTCAAAACTGACTATACATCCCAGTGGTATCAAAATGTATCGAGAAATGAGGCAGACCTACTACTGGGAAGGGATAAAAAGAGACGTTGGGAAGTTTATATCCAAATGCATGAATTGCCAGCTAGTTAAAGCTGAGCAAAAGAAGCCTAATGGTTTGTTGCAACCATTAGAAATTCCAGAATGGAAATGGGAACAAGTCTCAATGGATTTCATTGATGGGTTACCAAAGGACTAGATCGGACCATGATAGCATTTGGGTGATTGTGGACCGACTGACCAAGAGTGCAAGGTTTATACCCGTCAAGTCGAATAGAACAACAACTAAGTTAGCAGAACTGTATATGAAGTGGGTAGTGAGATTTCATGGAGTACCCAAAGGCATTGTAAGTGACCGAGATCCGTTGTTCACTAGTGGATTTTGGAAGAGCTTACAAGAGGCGTTAGGATCAGAATTACATCTCAGTACCGCGTATCATCCTCAAACCGACGATCAGACAGAGAAAGTGAATTGAGTATTAGAAGATCTCTTGAGAGCTTGCATATTGGATTTTGGTGGATCATGGGATGACCATTTACATCTAGTGGAGTTCGCATATAATAACAGTTATCAATCCAGTATTGGTATGGCTCCATACGAAGCTTTGTATGGAAGACCATGCAACTCACCATCATATTGGTTAGAAACCGGTGAGAAATTTGTGCTTGGACCAGATGTCATAAGAGAAACTTCAGATAAGATTAAGATCATTTAACAGCGAATGAAGGCTGCCAAAGATAGGCAGAAGAGTTATGCTGATAAGAGGAGAAGAGATTTAAAATTCTCCATTGCTGACTTGGTTTTTGTCAAGATTTCTCCATTAAAGAGCATGATACAATTTGGTAGGAGAGGCAAGTTAACACCAAGATTTGTTGGTCCATTCCCAGTTCTCGAGCAAATTGGGAATTTGGCATATAAAATTGAATTACCAGAGAAGATGGCAGGAGTTCATAACGTATTTCATGTTTCCCAGTTAAGGAAATTCGTGCACGACCCTAGTGTGACTATTTCACCTGATCAGTTGGATGATATCGAGATTGAACCCGAGGCGGTTGGGAACCGCAGGCCTATGCGTATTGTTGGGAACGATACGAAGCAGCTTCGAAGGAAGACGGTGAAACTAGTCAAAGTTCAGTGGGGCGAGGATGAGAATGACTGTACTTGGGAGACAGAGGAGAGCATTAAGAAGACGTATCCAGAGCTCTTTGCCTGGTAAGATTTTAATTGCGACTTAGTTTTGCGCATGCTAGGATAGACTTGTTTTTTTTTGTATGTTTGATTGTTGTGAATGATTGGTAGGCATGCGGGATCCTTTGTATGTTTTGGGTTAAGGAATTTCGGGGACGAAATTTCTTAAGGGGGGGGGGGGGGGGAGGGAATAATGTAACGACCCGAATTCTACGCATCGAAGGATCGTAGAATATTTCTTTCTTTCACATACGAAGTCATATGGTCATGTAACTTTCGGAGACGACTATTGGGGTCATTTCCCATGTTCATGATTTTTGCCGATTTTTAAATGATCGTTTTGCCCCTAGTCGATATTGTTTCGTCCATAACTTTTGATTGGTAAGGAGTTTTGACCTGAAACCACTTCCGTTAGATCCGGATGATGGTTTACCTTTCCATAGAGTGGTCACATTAGCCAAACAGACTTACCGTTTGGGAGATATGGCTGAATTAAGGTTTAGAAGGCGAAAAACAGCTTAACCAGGCTTAATTGGGTAATTAACAGCTAGGCCCAGTGGGGGATTTCGGGATTTGGGGTATTTAAGGGCTGTTAGGGTTAGGGATTTCGGTTTTTACTCATTTTCCAGCCGTCACATACATTATAGAAACTTTAACAATGGCCTCCAACATCTAGAATCACCTCTAATCACTTTTTAATCAAGTATTAGCTTAATCTTCACCAAATTAAGGAGAAATAGCCCCAAAGAAAGGTTGGAGCTGCTATTAGACATTGGTATTCAGCCAAATCAGAGGAGTTTCAGTTCTGAAAGTTTTAATTGTGGCAAAGGTGAGTGATTAGCATTGTTTTTACACTAATTACAGTCAATTAGGGTGATTAGTGTTAATTAACGAAATTATGCATGTTAAAAATCTGGAAAAATGTTTGGAAATTCTAAAATATTATTTTAGGGCTCTGATAGAAATTTGGGCTAATTCCGATAAGTTTTGTTAATCCTGTTATTAGTTATGCTTAAACATGATTAAAGGGAAAATATGGGATTTTGTGTATGTTTGATCCATTTCAACACATTAGATTGTTGTTTAGGTGTTTATGGTTGATTATATATGTTGCTATGACTGTATGGTATGCTTTGTGATTGATTAGAAGAGTTAGCACGGTCGAAAACGCCGTCGTATGGCGTAAAACAGTCGTTGGAAAAGTTGCAGGAAATGTGCAAAGTTTCGGATCAGATCGGATCGGGTATGGGGCTCGGATCGGATAAGGGAACTGGGCAAGGGGATTTGATTCAGATCGTAATTTGGCACTAGAGGAGGCTTGACAAGTAGGAAGGCCACTCATATTGAGTTGGGGTTAGGATCGGACTGAAGCTTGGCGTGGGGATCAGATCAGACTAGAGCTAGGGGACAGGATCAGACGAGGCGAGAGGAGCTGGAGTATTCAAACCGAACTGAATGGAAGGTGGCAACCTGAACAAGATGGAGACTACCGAACCGAACCAACCTGAAGTGGAACACCGAACCGAACGGGAAGTCTAGGGGCAATGTATTCGAATCGAACTGACTGAAGCAAGCCGAACCGAACCACATCTGGAGGCCGAACCGAACCAGATTGGAGCTGCGGTTACGCGATGACTATTCTGAAGACCAACTCCAATTCGACCAAAACCTGATATGCAAAGGAAGTCCAGATGGGAGGTTATTACTTAGGATCCAAATGGGAACCAATGAGTTAACTTCATGAGTTGGGCTTTTCTGCGGGACGTGTGCTAAGGGATTATCAATGTCTATAACTTTGGATCACTATGGAGTAGGGGGTATGTGGACGGATTCAGGGCCACAGTGGCCTAGGTAGCACTATTGGCTATGGACCAATGAAGTGGGGTCATTTGTATGGATTTAGTCATGACTCCATGGGGCAACCTTGGTGGTAGCAATAGTTATACAAGTCGGACTTCGTCACTGCCTCGATGAGTCTAGTGATCAAAGTGGTGGATATCGTATACTTTACGCATTGAGTGAGAGATGTGAGGATGGTTGCTATGCTTGATTGTTTGACATCACTATGACATGTACACCCCCACCACCGTATCTTTACACGATATGTTAGTGTCTGCTTAAAGTGTTGTGCATCTTGTTGTGCTAACTCTTTGGTTGTAGGTCCTGGTTCAGGTATGGTTTAGTATACCTGTTATTGTTCTGTTTTGCTGCTTATTGCTCATACCAAACTTTTGTCTGACCCAGAGTTTTATGCCTCTTCTTATTACTCTGGGTGCTCCTAAACAAGAAGACTAGAGACAGGTTAGCTGGTTATGCACGAGTAGATGATCCGGAGACGAGCAGGAGGCTCCTACGTATTATCTACATATATTCTCCCTGTGTTGTTGATGGTCACTGCTTTGGGCATTAGTAGTGTACCATTCCTTTCTTTTGCTTTAGAGACAGTATTTTGAAGTTGTAATAATGGTTATGGATCATAAGCTGTATTTTGGATTTCCGCTGCTATGATGATTATGGTTTAGTTTTCAGCTTATGCACTGTCTCGCCTGTTTTATGTTAAGTATGTTATTATTATATTTTCCATGCGCTGTGAGACATTCTACAGGTTTCTTGTTAGTTCAAATTCCTTTCTTTTCCTTTCTTCGAGACCTTCCTGTGCTAGTCGGGCATTGGCACAGCGCACTTTCATTGGAAATGTCGGCTGGTGCGGGGCGGGTCGTCACAATCCACATTATTTCTACAGCAGTGCTTGCAACACTTCGAAATTCAGCCTCTGTGTTGGATCTTGGCACGGTATTTGCTTTTTATCACACCAAGACACTGAATTTGTTCCTAAATAACTGCAATGGCCTAAGATTGACTTTCTATCATCATGATACCCTAATCAACATCTGCATATGCATTTATATTGAGAGAATTGCTTGATTTTAGAATATCCCTCGATTTATAGTCCCCTTTAAATATTTGAATTCTTTTTAGAGCCCTTTGGTGAGTGTCTAGAGGCTTTTGCATGTATTGTACCAACTTGTTAACATTGTATGATATGTCTAGCCTTGTTATGGTAACATACTGCAGTGCTCCAACAATACTTTCTGTATTACTTTTCATTTTAAATATCTTTACCTTTGTGTTTAGACGGTCGTAGGTTAGTCACCGTGGTTGTTGGAAAAGAATTTGCTTCATTTATATTGTCCCTGGACAGTATCTCTAAAATGTATTTCGTTTGATTGGGATGTATTTCCAAATTTGTTGTTCTCTTTACTTCAATGTCCAGAAAATAATTTAAGTCATCATGGTCTTTGATTGAAAATTCAGAGTTGATAATGTCAATGATGCTTTTGATTTCAGATGTACATTTAACTCACTACAAGAAAATTGATTTTTTGTTGTGCCCAAATGGTACCAAGCATTTTTGGTGACGTTTGGATAATTGTTACGAGAAAACATGCCATTAAAAATCATTGAGTATTAGTTGCACTTTCTATAACACCACTAAATATTGGTTTTTAATAGCGTTTTTTAAACATTACGAATGTTATTTTTGCAGCGTCTGTAAAACGCAACCAAAAATGTTTATTCACTACAATTTTATTTTTAATGGCGGTCGCTTTTCTTTTTTGTAGCGTTTGGTGAGCGCCACCGCAAAGTTTCTTGATTACTTTAACCATTTATTTGTAGCGGCTTTTAAATGCTACAAATAAAAATAATATTCCTTGGCATTTCCTCCGCCACCATTTGTTCCCAATTTGTATCATAACATTCCAGATCTAACAATTATTTTGCCTCCAGTTATATAACATAATACATAAACACATACACTTTCGAATATAACATATTAAACAATCACAAAATACATACACATTCAAATATCCATAACATACATAAGTGTCCAAGTGTGCATAACCATACATTTTCGTGGTTAGTTTTTACAACAAAATTTCTCACAATGAAGAAGTAAAGAGAGTCCAAGTGCGCATGCCTGTTCTCTATCCATTAGAGACTTGTATTTACTTAGAACAGACGGAGTAGAGATAAAAATAGCTTCCTGTTAAATAATCAGTATTATTATATGGAATGTTAGAAAATATTCATGGTGTATAACAGAAAATTACGTAAGTTATCCAAACTAGTACCATGAATAATGTTGCGCACATTTTAAAATCAATTCACGAAATGTCACAAATGCATGAGTAAGAAGAATTCCATTTATCTCTATAACTTTGTTATTCACAACAGGTGCCTAAAATCGAGCAAACCAAACAATTAGAATTTGAACTATAAATGTACATAGAGAGAGAGAGACAAGTCGATACAGTAGTGCATACGAGTAAATAATAAGTTAAAAAAAGACCTTTATAAAAAGAATGCCATAGATGAAGATCAAAGAATCATAATAATTAAAAAATAAGACATGGATCCATGATCATGTAAATGACTTCTTCGTAACGTTGATACAAATGGAGCTCCATTCCATTTTTCATCCCACTAAGTGACCGCATGGTTTAGCGATTAGTTAAAACTATATAACTTAATGCATATCATAATCAAGTAGCATTATTCTACTTAAACCCCAAATTGGTAATATTTAAACCAACCTGTTACTAGAAGAATTAGAGATATATTTGCAAGTCTCACAACAATAATTAATTGCTGATAGAACCTACGACTTACTTGAATCGACATCCTTTGACCAAAAATAAACATATCATAAAGAAATTATGTTAGAAACTAAACAATTATAAGCTGCTCAATAAAAAAGAGAGGATTATATGGAAAGCAGAAAACAATCCGGCCACATTGCAGTAGAGAAATGTATTTCACTTTGGAACTAAAACTTCTACTCGCATACCATGTATTATACAGATAGCTCATAAAAATTGCCAACTTTTTATCACCGTGTACAAGAGTTATACTAGCATACCGTGTATTAGAGATCACCATTACATATCTGGGTTCATTTTGGAATTTTTATAACACCAAAACTGCCAAGAACATGGGTATAACATTTGATTTCATAATATTCACAACTAAAAAACAAAGAGGTGTTGCACATGCTAAAAGAATAAAACTTACATTGCAAGGATTTTAACTCTGTAAAGTTATTCTTGAAAACTATTTTGATAGCTCGAAATGTTGCATCTAAGATACCATGAAATATCTACACTTTGAAATCAACAAGTACATCATAAAAAATTCCAACTATGACGTAGGACTCTCAACTTTAAAAGTGTCGTAGCAAAGCTATAAAGAATAGGCAGTAACATTGAACATATCGAAGAGTTTCTATTGATTAATGACAAATTATGGCATGTGATATTTTAGATTGCTTTTATTCTAAGGGCTTTTAGCTCTGCCCCGGCTTAATGGGCAATAATCACTCCAACACAATAATTAGTAATTTATAAAAAAAATGGAATAAACATACATAAAAACTTACCTAAGGTTACCAATAATAACTCCAATTTTCTTAACTCCTTGAAAGCACCTGGCATTAAGTAAAACAAATCCCTTCTCCCCAGTATAATACTCATTGCAAATAAACAGAAGATAACATAAATCACTGAAAATCGTTAAATAAATCAAACTGTGCCATAGTAAACAAAATTGTAAAGTTATCAAAATTGGTACCTGCTATCGAATGCATAGAGTAACTTGCATGCACAAAATTCTTTCATGGACGAAGACAAACTTTTTTATCCTACTAGTCCCATTTAAGCTAAACAAACAATAGATACTCCCCTAAAACAATACATAAATTAATGTACAAATAATTAATCAACAATATGCAATTAGACTAAACTATATATAACTGAGTTTACTAATTCCTTGATTTAAGTTTTAGAGAGATATCGTGTTCTGTTTTTTGTTTTATTTAGAAATCTTGTACACCTGTATTGATTCTTACTTCTCAACAGCCTATCATATATTTTAATTTATAGATAGATAAACTGTACCTGAGTTGTAATGCCAACATGTACACAGGATTTACTCGACTTATACTCAAATTATTACTAGCATTTTCCAAGAAAATAAATAAATAATCAACAATAACATTACCTTTGGAAGTTGCAATAAGTATCAATGATAATCTCAGACTCCCCTGGTACGGTATAACTATTTCTTTTATAACACCACCTTTCTCTCTAGGCTAAATACAAACTAAACCACTTATAAAATACTTGGAAGAATGTGGGTTTCTCTGTTCAGTTTCCCACATCAATTCACATTTCTTTGGCCTCATTAATATTAATATCGAGATTGCAAATAGGTTCAACATGATTATTGATGGCCTAACACAAATTTTTGGAATCTTGATTATTAATGTTGATAGGGCAAGAGCCTAAAACAAGTTGTGTTCGTCCACTTTGGGCGATCAATTAAGAAGAAACTGAGCTGCCCTATGTAACATAATGCTTCTCCTGAGCCTACAGGGAAATTTTGTATGATATGTATCATTTATATAACAATATAGTCATAAACATAACAAATGTTATACAATCCTTGTACTGTTAACCAATGTAATGCTTGTATGAACATTTTTATGATAAGTACGACATCTTTATGATATGTAACATTCAACACTGTAGGAAAAAAGGCACAGCCAAGATAAACTTTTGAAGATCCTGACACTGTTAAATAGTACTGCCAGAAAGTGTATTCTAGAACCGTGTTGACGAGGTGTTCAGTAACTTTAAGATACTATGACCAAATTCCATGAAGATGGAACATTCATGTTTTATTAAGTACCAAATCATGAGTTATATGCGTATACCTGAAGATAAGAGAGGTATTGAACAAGCATTCTGTGGGTTGGTTGAGGAAACACTTCGAAATGATAAAGTTGATCATATGGACGAATATTTTTACCACTTATTATTTAATAATTTGGTTTGGTTAACAAACCAACTAATCTTGATTTATCTTGGGAGTTACTAAATTGATCCATTGAAACTTATTGATCTTCGGAATTTGAGTTACTAAATTTTGAAGCTCTTTAATGACTGAAAACTTTATTTTAAAGTTTTCATCATTTCGAAGTGTTTCCTCAACCAGACCACATAAAGCCGGGTCAATATCTCTCTTACCTTCACGTATACATATAGAACTTTTGATTTGTTTCTTAATAACACGTGAATGTTCCATTTTCATGGAAATAAGTCATAGTATCCTAAAAATATTAAACATTTGCCGACAGGGATCTGAAATATACCTCCTGACATCATTACTACACACTAACAATGAACTTTGATAGGAGATCCTACCATGTTAGTGTTACGTTTCAAATTAATTGTCAATCCATTGAATGTAGTCACTTAATTTAGTAACTCCCAACTCAAATCGATCTCGAAATGTTAGACCTCTTGGCCACAAAATTAGCTTGCTTTAGTAACTCCCAAGAAATTTCGAAATGTTCACACACTTGATATATACATCTAGGAATACATGCATACTTGATAAATACACCCCTCATAAACATATGCGCTCATGCTTCCCATTACAAGACATAGTATCACATGCACTATGTATGTACGTATGTATGTATGCTCATTTGCATATCCTAATGTCAAACATAAGGTATGCAGGTATTTATAATTATAAAGTGTCAATCTTTTAGCCTATCATTGTTTAGCTATATTTAAAAGCAGTAATCTTTCATGTATATCACTATGTATATGTCTCTCTCTATATATATACACACATACACACAACCAGGATTTAAATGTTCAACCATAAAATTTATATGACATATTTCAGTATTCATTCTGATATACTTGCATAATCTCACAATAACTGCTTAAGTCATATGCTGATATACTTGCATAATATCACATATTGCAAAATTCATATACTACTTAAGTCATATGCTGCACAATTTATATACTGTGTAACTCATATATATAATTCGTGCAGTGCAAGGTTCCTATATATATAAGTGTAATATGCTTGCTGCAAGTACTCAATCAAGCAATTTAAATGAACATATTAACATTTAAAATCAATGTCCAGATTAAATTCCAATCCATATAATTTAGGCAATCAACGTATATATACAAAACAGGTTCAAAACTCATTCAATTTAGATGCAAACGGCATGGAAGATATTATAACAAGTATAAACACCATTTGCTTTCATACATACTATTATGAAACATTTATATGTAAATTTGGATCTAAATTTGAAGCATACAAGGGTCATAAGCATATAAATTTAATCGGGTATACTGTCAAAACCCAGATTTCAAAAGTAACTTAAGAACCCAGACATAAAATCCATTACAAACATTGCTTGCAGAAATTAAATGTTTTGGTTTGTGGTTGCATAGAGTTTGCAGAAATTAACATGCAACGAATTTTAACAGTTCAAAACCCTAAACGATAGGATCCAAAAAAAATTAGATAAATCAAGTTTGATTTTGTACCTTTCGAGCTTTTGCGATTTCATGAACTTGAATACGATTTGGAATTGAATCAAATTGCTTTGTAGCGTCGCGGAGATGCACCGCCTCTACTGGTATCCCTACGAATGTTGAACAAGGTCGTCTTTACAAAATCATATTGAACTAAGAAATAATAAGCAGTAGATTGAAAGTGGTTAGAAGCTTGAGTTTTTTTAGGGAAAAAGAAAGAAAAGGGAATGAAGGTTAAAAAAAATTATGTACGAGGGGAGAGGAATAGAGAATAGGTCGGTTACATTTATTTTGGACATGCAGACTTATTTTTAAGAAGGTGGGAATGTGAAATAATTTTTATTGTGCTAATATTGGTAGTGAAAACATTTTTGCTTGCATTTGAAAATAAACACCACCAATTTTTGTAACAAAAAATCAATTTTCTTGTAGTGACTGTAATAATAAAGTCATCAACATAAATTAGAATATATGTAGTTGTAAAATCAGAAAAATATGTAAATATAGAGTTGTCGGGTTTTGTTGATTTGTGGCCATGTTTGACATGAGTAGCTTTCAATTTATCAAACCAAACTCCTGATGCTTGCTTTAGTCCATGTTTAATTTTGTTGAGCTTGCATACACTGTCCTTGTATGATAGTGATTCTTCCAATCATCATGTTGGGCGGCTTAATTGTATGATAGTGGTTCTTCCTGAGCACTTATGTTGTTGATGACTTTTGGTTTGAAAATTACACACTTTGCTCTAATCAACATAATATGTTTGTTTGTATTGTTGCTTGCAGTCTCTTTGTTAGATTTTTGAATATCACTGCCATCACTGACTTCCTGGCTTTGTTGATGTTGACTACTACTAGTTTCTGGCATACTCTTGTGATGTTGACCTGGTCCATCATTTGTGGGCACTATGAGTTGAGAGATGATGTTGGTGTGATCATCACTCTCCTTTTGCTGAGTTGGCACAATCACCCCAACTTCTTCTGATATGTCAGGCATAAACTATCTTGGATTGATAATTTTACCAGCTGTTTTTATGTCTGATTTGTTTAATGGATACACTTCTTCATTGAATCTCATATGTCTCGATATTTACATTCTCACCTTACTGTCTAAACACTTATAGCCTTTTTAACTATTACAGTATCCTAAAATGTACATGGGCTGGATCTAAAGTATAATTTATGTTACAGTGCCTTAAGTATGGTAAACATTGACATCCAAACATTTTCAAGTGGTTATAATCTAGTTTAACTTTAGTTCACACTTCCTCTGGACATTTGAACTTATCTAACTTAGTTGGGAGTAGATTGATCAAATGTACAGCAGCGTTGAATGCCTTTGACCAGAACTTTAATCGCATAGAGGCTTGAGCAAGTAAGGTTAACCAAATTTCAACAATGTTTATGTTTTCATTTTATAATGTCATTTTGTTCTGAAGTGTAGAGACATGTTTTTCTATGATTAACCCCTTTTCTTTCAAAAAATGTCTTTAGAGGTAAAAATTCCCTTCCACCATCTGTTTTTAGTGTACAAACTTTATTGCAAGTCATGTTTTCAACTTTAGCAATAAACTGAGTAACTATATTACAAGTTTCAGATTTAGACTTTAGCATATATATATTCATAGAAATCTTTAATATGCATCCATGAATGAAATATAATATCTATATCCATAATCAGAACTGATTGGGGATCGACCTCACAAATCAGTGGTAATTAATTGCAAAAGTCTAGTGTAACTTGTTTTTGAGTCTTGAAATGCATGTTTATGACTCTTTCCCGATTGGCACGAAGTACACATATATGATTCTGGAATTTTATTAACAGAAATATTATTTCTACTTATGACATGCTTAACAATTTTCATACTAGGGTGTCCCAGTTTACAATGCCACAAGTCAAATTTATTACAACTCTCGGAATCATTCATTACAGTCAGAACACATATATTTCCCTTATTCTTGGGGATTTCAGTTTTATTGACATCAAATCTGTATAATCCTGTATTCTCTTTACCCTGCAAGATGATTTCTCTAGTTAGCATATCTTTAACTATGCAAACATTTGGGTAAAACTGAAAATAAACATTATTATCTTTTGTAAACTAGGAAACACTCATCAAATCCTTTTTAATTGATAGAACCCTTAATAGATTTTTTAAGAACAATTGTTTTGGTCCATCTAAACATGCATTTACAGTGTGAGTGATGTGAACAGTTTTACCATTATCAACAAGAAGATTTTGCATACCTTTCCATTCTTTGATTCCCAAGTTTAAGTTATTGGTCACATTATTGGTGACTCCTGAATTAGGGTACCAGCGGTCATCATTAACATCATCAGTTGTGACAACATCAGTGTTAAGAATCTTTGTTTGACCTATACTACTGTCTTTGGGCACATTAATCATGTTAACACTGGCACTATTGCTTTTCTATGAAGGTGTATGGTTGGAGTTGAATCTGAAATAGCATTTATTTACACAGTGCCTTAAAAATGACACCAGATTCTATTGTTGCTATTATTTCTTGAAGCTACCCTCAAATTTTAACCAAATTTAAAATCATTTTTATTTATAATTTATATAAACAAACAGGGCCAACCTCTCTATTACCATTGTTCACATCAGGATCACTTGACATCAATGTAAAAATATCAGTATAATTCAAAATTATAACTTGTATGTAAGAAGATATACAAGCCTCATTTATTTATATCAAAGTTAAATTAAATAATAAAGGTCATTAGATTAATTAATAATAATTAATCATTCACATAAACAAAATTAAAATAACTTGCCTTCTCTATATTAAATCATTTCTTTTAAAACGGGTAACCCAATAATATACTCATGTATTTTATTAAGTGGTATAGATACCTAACATTTTGCTTTACCTAAGATCATTTTAAAGCTCACGTTATTTTTCAAGATAGTACATATATAAATAGTCAGAGTAACAAAGTTTAACTTATACTTACAAGACATGCATTTTATCAACCTTTTCATAATGACATATGTTTCCATTAGGAATGCCTATTAAAATATACATATATATCTTTATATATACCTGGCATTTATATTTTTAAATGTATTTTTGTTTCCTTCTCCAGCAGTTGCACTGTATGCATCTTGCAATACCATTCATACTATTTCGTGGAATACAGTTGCAACATAAACTGTTGTGTGGTGAAATGGGCACATACATGCATTGTTTTGCATGCTATACTCAATTCTCCAATACGGTAATAAAACCTTTTTAAGCAACATTTTATATGCAACATCAGACCCATGCATATAACAACAAAACTGTAACTAAAATACCCAAAATACACGCACAATCACATATTTGTAACCATTACTTAACTTCATATATTAAACGGTCAAAACAGTGTTATTTACTATTGGCGAGAAGCCACCTATATATATATATATATATATATGAATTTATATGTTATAACTTCTCTTCTTTCAACAGAAAACACAACTTTATAACCTCATCAATTCAACAAAACACATATGGACCGATTAATTCTTTTACAACTGAATACACATGTTTAATCATCCAACTAGTGTATTACAGCTAATTAATATACATAACATAACATATAAGGTGAAATACTCAAATATATGCTACACAGCAATGTTAAATTCAAATGTAGTCAACTCTATAAGTACAACACTTAAATGACTCTAGCACCCTAATAGTCCAATTAGCAGCTCAAGTAAAACTTCAATTTCTGTAAAACAATACCCTGGACTGCCATGTTTGAATTAGACACACCAGGAGATTGCACGGGCAACCAACAGGGTCGGACTTGAAACGCCCGGTATGAGTGCGTTTCTTAAATTATGTAGCATGTAAACACGGGTTTAACTTATCAGGTGTATGCTCAATATACAATGCAATTCCATGTCTACGGTGTTAATCAAGTTTTTCAATAAACATGTCAAAACTAGTCAAATAGTTTATATAAAACTGGTTATGTTCACTAATTCATGCCTCATCTACCTCACAGTTATATTAAGGCAAATCAACATACAATTTCATACTGGACATAAACAAATGCATTTTCTGATTATAAGTTACTCTTTAAGATACAAATCAATTCACTCAATTTTAGAGAATAGTGTGCATCGGTTTATCCTACCATTAACTCTCATACTCAATGGATATAAATTTGCATATCCGGTAATCTTGAGAATACATTTTAACAACTTACTTACATACACTCAACCATTTATAGTGAACAAAAAACTCACTTTCATAACAGTCATGGCAAACAAATATAGTCAAGGAACTCATATATGTTAATATTATTTGATTAACCTCATTCTTAACACAACAATTTATCCTCTGATATAAATATACACACAACTTTTATGCATGTTTACCTATATGTCACCAAACAACAAGACAATGTAACAGACTGTTACTAATATATTTATATATATCTACATATATATACACACACATACACACACATTTACATGTTTGTATACATATAATCCCACTTAATTTCTGAACTCAGTTCAAATACATGTATACACACAATTTTCATGCATGTATACATATACACGTACACACACACACACACACACACACACATATATATATATATATAATCGGTTCATTTCAGACGCTCCTATGTATATATATACCAATTAATATTAGTGCATTTCAAAATGAATCACCAATGCAATCATACAACCAAGTAAAGGTGGGCGCGGGTCAGTTCGGTCCAGTTTGAAGCTCAAACTGTTACCGGACCGCAACAAACGGTTAGCCAAAAATGAGGCTGTAATATTATATTTTACTACGGTCTGGTTTCAAATGAATTTGGTCCAGTTTCGGTTTGATTCGGTTTAGTATTTGTATAACTTGTCATGTTTAAGAATGAGAAATTAACACCTGCATATTAGGATGAAACAATAAATCTGAAAGAAATTAACACCTGCAGATTTATTGGATTTCTTTGCCTCATATTCCTTAGCATCCTTTATAGCATCTTCAGTGGGCATGCAACAATGAAGCTTCACAGGTGGAAGGGGGAGAGATGTTCTGCAATCTCAGTGTTTTTTATTGTCACTCCTCCTTTTGTTTCCCCTTAATCCACTCAGTAGCTACAAATGAAGAAGCAATAGTAGATCCATACCTAAAAGTCTTGAAACAAGCCTCAACAATCTATCCAGTGTTGTCATCGACCTTAATCAGCAACTTCATAACATCCCCTCAAGCCGGAGCTTGGACAAGGCCTGTGCCAACGTCAGGTCTCTCTTGTCGAACAACCCCACGTTCCTAGGGTTTCGGTTCAGCCTGGTTTAATACGGTCGGTTTCACCCTTCAAACCACAACTGGACAGTTATGAAACGGTTTGGGTCGGTTTTGCATATTCGGTTTAGGGAGATAATACAGAGCGGTTTTTCGCACCGTTTCATCAGTTTGGGTCGGGTGGTTTCCGTTTAACGGTGCGGTTTATGCCCACCCCTACAACCAAGCATGAGTACATACCACATACCCGAATTCCCCTTTCAAAGAATAAATCATTTAATCATACTTAAGTAAAAGATATATTCAAATATCATATACATGCATTATTAAGCAAGTCAGAGAACCCATAATGTCACTTAGCTTTAACATGCTTTCCCATCCTCTTATTTATATATATTATGTCTATATCAAGGTACTTTGAAGTGTATATTCCCCTCTCTTATTTCCCCTTGTATTCTTCCACAACACTGAGATGAATACCCAAATAAGATTCAATATACACACCCCAATTTGCACACAACAGTCCCTTTCTTATCAAGTGTCATCAGTTTAACTCTGTACTTCAGGTTTATATGTGAATAAATAGGCAAACTTGTACATGAATCTGAATCCTATCAAGTATGTATGCAGCAAATCATACATAAAGTTATCCAGCCATATAACCATTCAATTAACACATCATTCACAAACAAGTCAAGCTTCCAAACTTATATTAACAGATGACAATGATGATTATATATATATATATATATATATATATATATATATATATATATATATATATATCTTAATCATCAGGTGTTCAAATTACAGAAACCATGTTAACTTTACACATTGCCATGAGTATAAGATAGAGATAACTAGGATATCTCCCATCCTTATCATTTCTCCTTGCCAAATATATAAATCCAACTCAGAGAAATGCACAATAAATAGATTAGCACATGAATACATTCATTGCAATTTTTACCATCTTATTTAGTAGCAAACATAAGCTTGAACCCACTTGTTCGTACTACTTATTACTAAAAATTTTAACCTTAATACATGGCAATAATCTTATAACCATTTAATGTTTTTAGTCAGATTCAATTAATCATTTTATTCTTACAAACCAACCAATAATCAGTAGCAAGCATCCATTATTGTTATAGCAACATACTATTCAGATTTATCATATCATCAACTCACAAAATCAGCCAAACAAACACTATAATCATGCAACAAACATGTATACTTGCTTGTAATAGTCATTCAGTAAAACGTATATGCAAAAGTCTACTTATCAAAGGACTTATTGCCAAATAAATAGAAATACACTCACCTAGCCTTTACCTTCGATTTCGCTCTGCTGAGATCTCGATTGGTCTTCGATCTCTTTAGATCCATTGTTTAATTCCCTCTCGAGTCACGGATCCCTTTCCATTTTGCTACGAGAAAATCGGTTGGTTGATTTTCCCCTTAATTTTGTTTTTTAGGGCTTCGGCCATTTTTTGATTTTAATTGAGGAACGAGATATATATGAAACCTGACGGCCTATTTTTCTTTTTAACATGTTAGACAAATGTACAACTAGGGTTTTCTATCCTTGCTAATACCCAATATTCCCCTAGGGTTTTATGTTCTCATTATAACACTTAAACCCATTTTCTATAATACTTAACTAATTTTTATGTTACCACAGTGTACAAACAAATGTGTATGTTCATTCACAATTTTACCATTTATTTTATACATATACAAAGAATTATAATTTATTTATTCACTCTCTCTCTCTTTATATATATACACACACACACACACACACACACACACACACATACATAAATTAATTTACGGATAAAATAGGATTATTTAGAGCTATAGAATTTAGGTTCTCATATTCAGCCCTCCTTTTATAAATTGTGTCCCATAATTTATTCAAACTTATATTAAGTATTTATCCCCAAAATAATCAATATATATAAAAACTGTTTCTCATATGCATGTTATCTACAACAAGTTCACATCACAAGTTTAAATCATAATTTAAACACTCCATTCTAATCAATGTGTTTAACAGGAAATAATATCATATTTTTACCAAAATTTTCAAAACAATTTTAATCCAAATTGCTTTGTCATACCAAAATCAGAAATACATACATACATACATACATACATACATATATATATATAAACCAAATTAAAAAAAATCTTATATTCTTACTTCAAAAAGCTTTGTCATTATCTAGGTTACTCTAGCTTATATCAAAATAAGCATAGAATTCTTTTTCACAAGTTCAATTCTGGAAATTCTAAAGCAATCCCAATTCAAGTTTCTAGCATTTAAGTGACTGGATCCTATTTACTTGGTATATGTACAAGTTTCAAAGTGCATTTTCACTTCAGCTAAATTCATACAACTTAATTTATTTTCAGTGTTAACATTTTTTTATGTGTGCACTCTTTCAAGCATATTTTCTCATTGTATTTCACTATTTATATAAACTTCTTATCGTATATCAAAGTTTTAATTGCACAATATTTACTAACACTGCTTCAGTCCAAAACAGTAAGCCAACATGTCTAATAATTTAGTACATAACCAAATAATTCAAACAAGGCACTTGTAACGACCTGCAAATCCGTACCATTTGAGTTGACTGAATACCTCATGTCCAACCCAAATTGCATGAAAATACGAATCATTAATAGAAAGAAGTTAGAGGATGAGAAATAGAAAAGATAGAAAATTAGAATAGAAGAAAATAGATAGAAGATCGAGCTGAATAACAACACAGAGTCTCACAATCAATCGCAGCAGAATAAAATATAATATATAATTAATCACTTTTGAAATACAACAGTATTTTGACTTACATACATCATCAGAGTACATTACATACACAACACATCGGAATAAATTTTATATGTCTAACGCTGAAGCCTCCTGCTCCAAGCTCCTTCAGAAGATCCGTAAAATCCTGAACTATTGGACTGCCTGTACAAATTTGGGCACCCAAGAGTTTTGGGAAAACATAGAAAAATAAACTCTTGGTCAGTCATGGGACTGGTGTGAGTAAACGATTAAAAACAGTTTGATTTTAACTTTCAAAAACATTTTGAAAGAAAAGATAATCGTAAGACCGACACACATAAATACGGATGGTTTTTACCGTACGATAACCCAATACATTTTGAAATCAGTATCTTATTCTGATATTATAATGGTGTCTAAATACAAATAAGTATCAATTTAGCAGAACGCTTGCATCTCACGCTCCACATATATAGTATACAATCCAAACCGCGTGCGCTTATTTGATAATGGATTTCCAACTATGACAAGGTATGGAACCACCTGCCGATAATGTATCTCTAGAGGCGAATACACTGGGTTCAACAAGAACGTCTTGCACCCCGACCCACACATGACCGACCACTCATTTCGCTTGAGTGTATCGAATATATTGTCACCAATGGTTGGGTGCGACCCACCGTTTCCCGAAAGGGACAACATCAAATAGAATAAAGAAGCAAATGGAATTTCTCTAGATAGGTGACAATACACCCTAATGGGAGCGACCCACATAGCCATGCTGCCTGCCCGATTTTTATCATTTCCCGGTTGTGAGGCTTGAGGCTAAGCTTACCTTTGGATATAACATGTCTTCATTCACTTTGAATGTCACATCGTCAAACCCGCCAAACCACAAATTGATTTCCCCAAAAATATTCCGAGTATAAAGCTAAGAGAAACGAATTCCTCCGCCACCAAACATAAATACGTTTGAAGATATCAACTCACGCAATTTATTAAGCATACTCTGTCAGACACTCGTCCATACAAGTTGTCCTGGGACCGAACAAACCGAAGGCACTATCCTATAAATCCATCTTAGGCAATTTATACCTAGGATCGACAAAATAGCCCTTGCATAACACCGTCTTCAGTGGTCTTCAACAATCTTTGACTCGTAACATATATATCGAATCAAAGTGGAATTTAGACTCCGGTTTCTTTGAAAACAATAACGAAAAAGGTTCAGATTTGATAGTTGGTGATCTAGCTATCAAATATAAAATAAACAGATTTATTTCCATTGGATCTGCTAAGCCTTATTTAAAAATCTTTAAATAATTTTACACAATAATAACTTTGTGAACATAAGAAATTATTATTTAAAAAGAACTCTTATTATAAATCTTATGTAATAATCTCCCTCTCGAATATCCGTTTCACAACTGAAAACGATATTCGACTCTAACACTCATTCTAAACAAAAACTAATACGAATTAACAGATAATGGTGAAATCAATCAAGTTGGGTATTTTAATTACCTCTCAGACCTTGAATCGAGATCATTCTTATCGTCAAGAGTCGTAGAAGTTCGATATCAAACCAGCATTTGTAAATCCAATTGATTTCCAAATCTTAAATCATTTCAAACAACATTGCTGTCTTGGAAACATTTATTAAGTTAACTTGGTTACTTAAATATTAAATCAGGGAATTTAATTCAAGTACATCGACTTGATTTCCCATTTCTTTAAAAACTAAACTATCTTTAGAACTTGCTTAATTAAGAGACTAATTAAGTTAAATACACATCATCTTGGACAAATTAAACTACGATTTAATTACATCATTATCCTGCCCGATCTGTTAATTTAAACATTTTTAAGTTTTCAAACAACTAATTAGCAAAACTTCTTTTATTAAATTAATCAACACAAATTAATTAAATAATCAAATTCCCATTTAAATAGTTGATTTAAATCAACCTTACACAACCTGATTTATTTATCATAATTAATCGTTTCCTTTTAATAATATAATTAATTTAAAATAATCCGCTTAATTGTTTCTTAAAAACAATTTATTTCCAATTATCAATACTCAAGTCCATTTTATAGAAAATGGCTTAGCGATCCCAATGGTATATAACAGTTCTTATAGCAACCGACATTCAAGTCATCAATCCAATTTGCACAACAAACATAAATACAATTCAGTGTTTTTAACTGATAATGTAACAACATATATTTACTGATAAAATAGCAGAATGGTGTTTATTTCTGCTAACAGGGTGTTCAAACAATTCAGTGAATCAAATATATAGTGGAACAGTGTTTATTCCCACTAACAGATGTCAATATATAATATATAATCACGATTTACGTAATTAAACACAACTGAATCAATTAAACAAACAAATCCCGAATTTACTGAATTTCAGATCAATATTGATCAATAGTTTACATGTTAATTCAGTCTAGCGACTAAATTTACTTTTGATTATACTTAAATGATATTAATATTACAACCATTTTTTATTTCTTATTAAATCAATTTATTTTAAATTGAATCATTTAAAGCTTGAACACTACGTTGAGTTACTACATACATCATCGACTGACTCAATTACATGTGTGGACCAAAATCTATGTGAACACATGTTTTCAATTCCTCTTATACATATAATATTTAAACCCATTTAAACTTTAATTTTCTTCTTTTAAATCTTTTTTTATTATTATTAAAGCCCACAGGCCCAAAAGCCCGAGACCCATGCAAAAAATAGAACGCTGCACCCATACCTTTTTCCCATCAGGCCAATATATCTCGCAAAGTACCCAAATGGACTCCATTTCCTTGCTTCTTTCTTTTCCGTTCTGTCCTTATTTCGTTGCTTCTTCTATATTCTTTTCTTTGTAATATTTTTTTTTAATTTTTTTTTTTTTATAATTATATATATAATAACGACATATACCCAATATATCACAACAGTGCATGCGCATCCATGTTCCCATTTGCTAGTATCTACCTCACTTTCCCATGTATTCCCTAATCCCAACCTCTTGTTCCTGCATCCCAAAAGTAAAAGCCCTTCTACTCTTTTTTTTTTTTTTTTTTTTTTACTAAGACCAGTATGTCATGCAGGACACTATGACCCAAACTTCACCTATCCTTCAAGGGGTGATGCTGCTACAGTACAAATACCCGATTCAGCTGAAATCATGTAATTCAGGGGGCATTATTGTAATTTTCGAAGGAAAGAAGCGTTGAAAGCTAGAAAGATAAATGCATCGTGCGGTTGAGAAAGATTCGCAACATCTGACAAACTCGTTTTCGGGTTCATTAGCATTTTCGGAGAACACCATATCTTCCGCTACGGTGAACTGATGCATGTACACCTTGTTTTCCACCACTGTGAACTGATACATGTACACCGTATCTTACGCCACCGTGAGATGATGCATGCAAAATGTATCTTACACCACCGTGAACTGATGCATGCACACCGATTTTTCCGCCACCGTGAACTGAAATGATGCATGTACACCGTGTCTTCCGCCACCGTGAACTGAAATGATGCATGTACACCGTGTCTTCCGCCACCGTGAACTGAAATGATGCATGTACACCATGTATATATCTTCCTTTGCTCGTTTGTTCTTTCTTACGGTTAACTTTCTGTTAATTCATTTTTTTTTTTTTTTTTTTATTATTATTTATGCAACCAAACATGTGACTATTTGATAGTAGTTGGGAAGTCAATTTGAGAAATGAAGACAGGAATTTGAGAAAAACATAAATAAATGCATACATTTAAGTCCCATTTGAAGAGCAAGTGCTCACTTTCAAAGAACAGGTTGTAAATACAAAATGCATTTTTTTTTTCACTTCATGGTTCAAGCACGGTCAAGAATCCATGCAACTACCAGGATCCCACGCATCAAACGGAAATCAATCAACTAATTCCATATGTTCTCCTTCTTTCCTTGTTGTTCTTTTGTTGATTTTCCTCCCACTTCATTCCCTATAAATAACGTGATACATACTCACTCACAGTAGCACACAAAAAGCCAATATCCCATTGTATGAACATAACCCGCATGTATCTCAGGCAAACCAATATGCCACGCCAACTTCTACTCTTCTCTGTTTTGTTCTAACTTTTTCTTTTCTTTTTAAGTTACAAAATACGGTGATAATCAGAGTACACTTGATAATATAACTATACCTCTCGAATTGTTAAATATCAAATACTGTGACTATTTCCAAATAAGATGGCATTCAAGATATTCTAGAGTGTTTGGCCTTTTCACTGGATAATCTGGTTACAGTTTAAAGCATTCCTTGATATTTCCACTTAACATACCATTTTCCCTTATTTTATTTTATTTTACTTTTACTACTGTGTTCATTTTCTGTAACACCCCACCTCTGCTAGGGTCACTCACAAAGGGAATGCACTAGTTTTGGTGGAGTATTATCTAGGTAAACATACACAGAGATATCACAAGGCAGAACATAAATAAAGCAGCGGTAGAAATTAAAAACCAAATTTCATTACTTTCAAGAAAACAGTCAAAACCTCATATATCCAAAGTACAAATTATTCCATTACATCAAGTTCTAAATAAAGAAGCATGAACTTAAGATAACAAAAGTAAACTATTCCCCTTAGCATAGCTCAAGACCAAACCGTACATGAGCTGACAGAAAGCAAGCTAAATCCATGCTAAGAGCTAGCGTCTCCTCCCTGAGAACCTAGGGGGGGGGGGGGGGGGAATGAAAGAAAAAGGGGTGAAAGAAAAAAGGTCAGTCATAAAGACTGGTAAGCCCAAGTGACTTTCAGCATAAAAACTAATAAAAGTAACATGACATGTGAAAACTGGAATTAAACAAAAGGATGATAACAGGACTGGTATGATAACTAAGATAACAAGATAAGTCAAGTCTAGCATCGCATATTCAAGATTCGCTGCATCAACTGTACTAGTATTCTAACCCATGTCAAGTATTAACCATGAAATGATCCCTTAGCCCAATATCATGAAATGACCCATTACGGGGTCCTACAATACGATCTACTAATCGATCGGCTCTCTACAAGTTCTAGCTCGTCATGTGTCTGTGTCATACAGCCCAATCATAAAGTGTAATCACCTGTGCTAGGTCCACCATAGGGTGTATCAAGCCCTAGGGTGCCAACCATCGACACGAATCAAGCACGCACAGTGTAAACCTACTGGTGTCCAATGCCTACTTTTTCAACTCTGGACTACGTGCACGACCATAGTCCGCCTGAACCTACAATGGCGCACCTACTCAGCCGTCATTCTGGTCGCTTACAATCAGCCCAGTAATCGTGCCCCACCCTGCCTAGTCGCAGGGTATCGTGATACATCTAAGTGGGTTACTGCTGAAAAGGACCGTGTAACTAGGGTTTCTAATGGGTTAAGTGTTGTCTTTCATGTTCATGACTTAACCCTATCATGTAGCATAAATTCATTAATGCACCCCAACCTCTCACATTAGACTAGTTGTTGTGGTCACTGGATTTGTCGGGCGGTTCCGGGCAGATTTACACCACAACATAGTCTAACCTCGGGTTTTAGGCGCGATATGACCAACTACCTACATTGGATCCTATTGTTTTCAGTCACTGGATTCGTCATGCGGTTCCGGGCAGATTTACACTGCAAACTCAACCCAACCTCGAGTTGGCCATTTTCAAGTTCGTTCTAGAGTCGTGACCATGTTCAAGTCTCATATCAAGTTCGTGACAAGTTTCAAGGTAAGTTTCATGTCCATATTTAGATTTAAGTTATAACAATGTTCATGTTCCAAGTTCATGGTAAATTCAGGTTTGCCTAAACTACCCAAATCGTATTCCCATCGCATGTGAATTCGAATTGATACAAACAAATTTAATTAGGGAATAATATAGAAAGAACGGGCATAAGGTGGCAAAAGTGATTACAAGTCAAGCATGGTATAACTTGAGATAAACGATTACAACAATACTGGCATATGGAGTAGTGATCCCGAATATCAAATCTAGCAAAATAGGGTGATAGTCATGGTAACAGTTGACATAAAATAATAACCTCAAACTTGTGAATAACAACTAAGTCAACATCACAGGCATGAATATTATGGACATTAGGGGTTTTAGATATACAACATATATAGGTCCCAAATCAATTTCATATAAATATTACCACAAGTCAAGATTCAAGATGGATAGATCCAAGGTGAACAAATAGTAGATCCAAAATGAACAATGATAGATTCAAGATATACAATGATAGATCCAAGATAATTGTCATACATAGGTTCAATTTCAATTTACAACATGTCCATATTAAGTTTAAAGTTTAGATCTAAAAGTAACTGGGGCTTACAGATCGTGGTTCGAGAATTAGAAAACAAAAAGGCGATGTTGAATCTCGAGTCTAACAGAAATCCCCCAAACAGCAATACTCCCTTGTTGGAGGGGAAGAAATCCCTTTTCTCTAACGTTTCAACCAGGGTTTTAGCAGCATAAGGCCAGAGAGAATTTTTCTAGAGAGACTAGAGTTAGGGGTTGTTTATATAGGGTCTGGCCCACGAATTTAGACAGAAATCGGACTAGAAACATCAGAGTGAATTCTGACTTAAAAATGGGCTCGGCAACCAGGTCGACACCCAGGTCGACTCTATGATCGACCTGGTCCTGGGCAGGTTGACACTATGGTTGACCCCCAGGTCGACCTGGTGCTGGGCGGGAAATTTCCCGCCCAGTTCGTTCTGGGGTTCGAATTCAAAATTTGAATTTGAATTCTGAGCTGTTTTTGAACTTGAAATTTCTGAAACTTTGAAGGGTCATAACTTGGTCATACGGACTCTGATTTTCGAAAACTCGGACTCGTTTCCAAGCAGAATTTCGAGACAAACGTAATGGCGTAACCCGTTGCCCTTTATCCTTATTTTAAAAATTAATTCTGCCTTGATTTATGGTTATAACACGTTATTAAAATACAGGTTGTTACATTCTCCCCTCCTTAAAGGATTTCATCCCCGAAATCTCCAAGTTAGAAAGAATATATCCTAACATCCAATCATCCATCTGCTCAAAACATCATCCACATGCAACCATTGTCCTTAAAAGATTTCTAGTGATGTATGAACATATGCAGTAAGTGTGTGTGTATATGTACTTATCTAATGCCAAAGATCAGGCGGTTACTGATTCAATAAACCTCCTTAATGCAAAATATGTTAGTGTAATGAGTCCAACATGTATGCAAATTCCTAACATAATTTATAATATCTACACGAGTGCACATAACATTCATTCATATGCAACATCCAAGTGATAGCATAAAAAGTTCCATCCATGTAAAAGTATAAGCACTCATGCATATGCAGCATGAAAATGTGACTGAGCCGATCTAGTGCCTAATGTGTGTCATGCATCCACTAGCAATCACTTGCAAACATCAACCACAACATGTTTCAATCACATGTTTACGTCCATATGGTTCTACCTAAGGTTCTCAAGATAAGATCGAGAAGATAACAAGGCAAACATAGGTAGTAAAAGCATGATACGAAAGGTTTTCAAGTTTATAGGAAAAGAGATCGAGAATGTACCCTCGAAAAGAAATGGGTAAAGCGCGCGTATCTTCTCTTCGGTTTCCCAAGTTGCGTCTTCTTGGGCTTCACTCCACTGTACTTTAACTAGCTTGACTTCTCGATTCCTTAGCTTCTTGATCTCCGTTCCTAAGATACGAATCGGAACTCGCCTCAATGTTGCTTCTTTTTCCACTTCTACGCCTTCAAGGATGCTTGGCTCAACCACTTCGGCCGACTCATGTAAGCACTTTCGGAGATGCGAGACGTGAAAGACATTGTGTACTCCGGTCAGCTTCTCGGGTAAGTCTACCTTATAGGCCATCTGCCCAATCCTCTCAGTGATAGGGAACGGTCCTACGAATCTTGGTGCTAGCTTTCCAACCGCTCCAAAACGAACCACATTGCGTAAAGAAGAAACTTTTATAAAGACCATATCTCCGACTTCGAACTCTAGGTCTGTCCTTCTCTTGTCTGCATAAGATTTCTGTCTATCTTGGGTCGTTTTCATCAATCTTCGTATCAACTCAACCTTCTCAGAAGTGTCCCTTATCATGTCAGGCCCAAGTATAAGCTTGTCTGTCGTCTCCCACCAACAAGTTGGCGACTTGCACGGTCTTCCATACAGGGCTTCGAATGGTGCCATTCTGATGATAGCTTGGTAACTATTATTATATGCAAACTCCACGAGAGGAAGATGGTCTTCCCAAGTATCATCAAAGTCAAGAATGCATAGCCTCAAAAGATTCTCTAGTACCCTATTTACCCTTTCGGTTTGTCCATCCGTCTGTGGGTAATAGGCCGTGCTTAAACTTAGTCGTGTACCTATTGCTTCTTGTACACTATTCCAAAACTGGCTAGTGAAAATCGGGTCACGATCACTAACTATACTAGAAGGAACCCTGTGCAACCGTACTATCTCTCGAAGGTAAATGGATGCTAGCCATGGTGCGGTCCTCTTGCTTTTCACCGGAATGAAGTGAGCACTTTTCGCGAGTCTATCAACTATGACCCATATGCTAGTATTTCCCTTCCTTGACCTAGGCAGTCCATCCACGAAATCCATCAAGATAATCTCCCATTTCCATTGCAGAACCTCCAAAGGATGTAATAGCCCACTGGGCTTCTTCGACTCGGCCTTTACTTGTTGGCACACCATGCACTTCGAAACGAACTCTGCCACGTCCTTTTTCATCCCAGGCCAAAAGAAAATGTGTTTCATATCCCTGTACATCTTATCCCCTCCGGGATGTATGGTCATCTTTGAGTGATGCGCCTCCTCGAGGACTTTCCTTACTAAGTCTCCCACTTGTGGGACACATAGCCTTCCATCACGCCTTAGCCATCCCTTTTCATCTATGGCATACATACCGAGGTGACTTGACGTCTCACCACTAATCAGCTTGTCCATGATTTCGATTATCTATGGGTCTTCCTTCTGTGAAGTCCCTACTTGATCTAGAAGTTTAGGTCTTAACTCAAGAGATGCTAGCGTAGCAGCTAATGACTCAATAGCAGCTGTAAAATCAAAGGTTGCTATAAACTCTAGGCTTTTCCTTTCAACGAACAAGGGGCTCAAGGTCAACCTTTTCCTACTTAGCGCACCCGCCACCACATTACCCTTGCCAGGGGTATAGGCTATATCGAAGTCATATGATGCTAAAAATTCTATCCACCGCTGTTGTCTCAAATTCAAATCTTTCTGTGAGAAGAGGTACTTAAGCGATTTGTGATCGGTATACAGCTCGAACCTCTCCCCTAGAAGATAATGGCGCCAAGATTTAAGTGCAAAAGCGATCGCCGCCAACTCCAAGTCATGTGTGGGATAGTTCTTCTCATGAACTTTAAGTTGTCTACCCCCATAGCATATCACTTCCCCTTCTTGCATTAGGACAACGCCTAATCCTGTGCCACACGCATCTGTGTACACCGTAAACATCTTACTTCCGTCGGGTAATGCAAAAACTGGGGCTGTGGTCAGGGCTCTCTTGAGTCTCTGAAAAGCAATCTCACATTCTATGTCCCATGCAAACGCTAGGTTTTTCTTCGTTAACCTAGTAAGAGGGGCTGAAATCTTAGCGAAGTCCTTAATGAACTTCCTATAATAGCCCGCCAAACCGAGAAAGCTTCTCACCTCCGTTGCGTTCTTAGGAATTTTCCAGTCTTGCACCGCAACTACCTTTGCGGGGTCCACGGCTATGCCTTGCTTTGAAACTACATGTCCAAGAAACCGAACTTCCTTCCTCCAAAAATGGCATTTGGAGAGCTTAGCCTTTAACTGGTGTGCTCTAAGCGTATCCATGACTTACTTGAGATGTCTAGCATGCTCTTCTTCATCCTTCGAGAAGATCAAATTATCTTCCACGAAAACCACTACAAACTTGTTAAGGAACTCTCGAAACACCCTACTCATCAAATCTACAAAGTACGCGGGTGCATTCGTTAACCCAAACGGCATGACGAGCCATTTGAAGAACCCATCTGGAGTCCTAAACGCAGTTTTGTCAATGTTATCCTCAGCCACTCTAAGCTGATGGAATCCTGTGGCTAGATCGAGTTGAGAGAAAACAGATGCTCCCACAAGCCGGTCAAACAAATCGTCGATTCTTGGTAGTGGTTGTCTATTTTTCTTCGTCAACTTGTTTAACACACGATAATCTACGCACAGACGAAGCGAACCATCCGCCTTAGTAGGGAATACCACCGGAGCACCCCATTCAGAAATGCTTTGCCTTATGAAATTTTTCTCAAGCAACTCCTTAACTTGTTTACTGAGCTCTCTTCTCTCTCGTGGGGCCATGTGCCTAACGGGCAATGAAACTGGCTTGGCATTATCAACAAGATAAATTCGGAAGTCTATCTCGCGTTTAGGAGGTCACCCCTTCACCTCATCAAAGACATCTGGATATTCTCGGACCACTCTTACATATTGAAAATTGTCGATGGACGAGTCAAGAGATTCAAGATAACACAACATGACCGGACCCTTAGGATTACAAGAAATTTCAAGGGTATTACCAAGGCGAGTCATGAGCCTCACTACCCTTCGTTCACAATCAAGAATGGCTCCATAATTGGACAACCAATCCATACCTAGGATCAAACCGTATCCCATAAATCCGAGAACATAAGCATTACACGTGAATTCTACGCTTAAGATAGAAATCCTCAAATCCACACACATCATAAATAAATGAGCGGAGCCCCCAATTGGATTTGAAACTATAACGGGATCCTCAACCAGACTAGTACTTAGGTGCAGATTTCTAATAACATCAGAAGAGATAAAAGTATGGGATGCGCCGGAGTCAAATAAGGTTCGAACAGGAAATTCAGAAATGTAAACAAGGCTTCCTATGGAAATATTACTACCTCGGTCAAGTGCTGGAGTGGTGTTGAGAGCATGCAACTGCCCTCCAGAAGGTCCTGCTCGCTGGGCCTGCCCTTGCCCCTGCCCTTGCTTCTTGGGGCAATCGTTGCTAATGTGTCCAGTATCTCCACAATGAAAGCATTCACCCAACTTTCTCTTCTTCCTTCTATAGTCTTTAACTAGATGTCCCGTAATACCACAAAAGTTGCACTTCCTTGTCTCACGTGGTTTGTTAGTATTGTTGTTCTTGTTATTCTTGTTGCCTCCCTTCTTGAAGTCAACCTTCTTATTCTGTGTCTCATTAGGCTTAACCTCCTTATTGCTATTCTTGTCTTCCTCATGAAGTAGAGCCATATCCACCAAGCTTTCAAAGGCCGCCCCCATGGGTATATGAGTTAAGGCTAAACTGTGTAGTGGCTCGTTCAATCCTCGAGCAAAGCGTACAGCCTTCTTCTGAGCTGTGTTAACCAATTCCAATCCGAACCTAGCAAGCTGATTAAACTTATTCACGTACTCCCTAACGGTCATGTCCCCTTTCTTAAGTGCTAGGAACCTCTCCATCTGAAGGTTCTCTTCTGCTGACGATAAGAATTTAAGCCCAAACCTCTCTCTAAAGTCTGCCCAAGTCTCAATTGGCCTGGTAGCGTTGGTGACTTCCCACCAAAATGCAGCTTCCTCTTTCAACAACCATGCTGCTAACTGAACTTTCCTATGATCCTCCACATCGAAGATAATAAACAAGTCTTCAGTCTCCTTCAGCCAGTTTCGTGCCTCAACGAAGGTTTCAGTTCCAACGAAGTTCTTGCCGCCCATTGCTTTAAAGTCTTTGCATATTTTGGCAAAGGCGGTACCAGGAGGAGGAGGAGGAACCGCGACCATTGGGGGAGGAGGAGGAGGGGTGTCTGCCGGGCCCACGCCGTTGGCCCTAACTTCCAAGTACCTTCGGAACCATTCAGGTACGGGTACTCCCTCGGGAAGGTTAAGATCAGACATGCTGAAAAACGAAAAAGAAAAAGATTCAAATGAGGAAACAAAGGAAAGTGCTAATGGCTTTTGGGGAACATCCTTTTTAAACATAAAACTTTTATTGAAAAATGCTTCTTTATAAACGGTTTTGGGAAATATTTTTAGAAGGTTTTTAAAACTTTTGCCCAGTCTGGTAACCTTCTGCTCGGATACCAAATGTAACATCCCACCTCCGCTAGGGTCACTCACAAAGGGAATGCACTAGTTTTGGTGGAGTATTATCTAGGTAAACATACACAGAGATATCACCAGGCAGAACATAAATAAAGCAACGGTAGAAATTAAAAACCAAATTTCATTACTCTCAAAGAAAGAGTCAAAACCTCATATATCCAAAGTACAAATTATTCCATTACATCAAGTTCAAAATAAAGAAGCATAAACTTAAGATAACAAAAGTAAATTATTCCCCAAAAATAGCAGAAGTGCAGCCATAACATAGCTCAAGACCAAACCGTACATGAGCTGACAGAAAGCAAGCTAAATCCAAGCTAAGAGCTAGCATCTCCTCCCTAAGAACCTGGTGGGGGGGGGGGGGGGGAACGAAAGAAAAAGGGGCGAAAGAAAAAGGGTCAGTCATAAAGACTGGTAAGCCCTAGTGACTTTCAGCATAAAAACTAGTAAAAGTAACATGACATGTGAAAACTGGAATTAAACATAAGGATGATAACAGGCCTGGTATGATAACAAGATACATCGCATATTCAAGATTCGCTGCACCAACTGTACTAGTATTCTAACCCATGTCAAGTATTAACCATGAAATGATCCCTTGGCCCAATATAATGAAATGACCCATTACGGGGTCCTACAGTACGATCTACTAATCGATCGACCCTCTACAAGTTCTAGCTCGTTATGTTTCTGTGTCATACGGCCCAATCACGAAATGTAGTCACCTGTGCTAGGTCTACCATAGGGTGTATAAAGCCCTAGGGTGCAAACCATCGACATGAATCAAGCACGCACAATGTAAACCTACTGGTGCCCAATGCCTACTTTTTCAACTCCGAACTACGTGCACGACCATAGTCCACATGAACCTACGATGGCGCACCAACTCAGCCATCGTTCTAGTCGCTTACAATCAGCCCAGTAATCGTGCCCCACCCTGCCTAGTCCCAGGGTATCATGATACATCTAAGTGGGTTACTACTGAAAAGGGCCGCATAACTAGGGTTTCTAATGGGTTAAGTGTTGTCTTTCATGTTCATGACTTAACCCTATCATGTAGCATAAATTCATTAATGCACCCCAACCTCTCACATTAGACTAGTTGTTGTGGTCACTGGATTTGCCAGGCGGTTCCGGGAAAATTTACACCACAACATAGTCTAACCTCGGGTTTTAGATGCGATATGACCAACTACCCACATTGGAATTTATTTTTTGCAGTCACTGGATTCGCCAGGCGGTTCCGGGCAGATTTACGCTGCAAACTCAACCCAACCTCAAGTTGGCCATTTTCAAGTTCGTTCTAGAGTCATGACCATGTTCAAGTCTCATATCAAGTTTGTGACAAGTTTCAAGGTAAGTTTCATGTCCATATTTAGATTCAACTTATAACAATGTTCATGTTCCAAGTTCATGGTAAATTCAAGTTTGCCTAAACTACCCAAATCGTATTCCCATCGCATGTGAATTCAAATTGATACAAACAAATCTAATTAGGGAATAATATAGAAAGAACGGGCATAAGGTGGCAAAAGTGATTACAAGACAAGCATGGTATAACTTGAGATAAACGATTACAACAATACTGGCATATGGAGTAGTGATCCCAAATATCAAATCTAGCAAAATAGGGTGATAGTCATGGTAACAGTTGACATAAGATAATAACCCCAAACTTGTGAATAACAACTAAGTCAACATCACAGGCATGGATATTATGGACATTAGGGGTTTTAGATATACAACATATATAGGCCCCAAATCAATTTCATATAAATATTACCACAAATAAGATTCAAGATGGATTGATCCAAGGTGATCAAATAGTAGATCCAAAATACTAGATCCAAAATGAACAATGATAGATCCAAGATATACAATGATAGATCCAAGATAATTGTCATACATAGGTTCAATTTCAATTTACAACATGTTCATATTAAGTTTAAAGTTTAGATCTAAAAGTAACTGGGGCTTACAGATTGTGGTTCGAGAATTAGAAAACAAAGAGGCGATGTTGAATCTCGAGTCTAACAGAAATCCCCCAAACAGCAATACTCTACACGTAGCCTTGTTGGAGGAGAAGCAATCCCTTTTCTCTAACTTTTCAACCAGGGTTTTAGCAGTATAAGGCCAGAGAGAATTTGTGTAGAGAGACTAGAGTTAGGGGCTGTTTATATAGGGTATGGCCAACGAATTTAGACAGAAATCGGACTAGAAACATCAGAGTGAATTCTGACTCAAAAATGGGCTCGACAACCAGGTCGACACCCAGGTCAACTCTATGGTCGACCTGGTCCTGGGCAGGTCGACACTATGGTCGACCCCTAGGTCGACCTGGTCCTGGGCGGGAAATTTCCCGCCCAGTCCGTTCTGGTGTTCCAATTCGATTTCTGAGCTGTTTTTGAACTAGAAATTTCTGAAACTTTGAAGGGTCATAACTTGGTTATACGGACTCCGATTTTCGAAAACTCAGACTCATTTCCAAGCAGAATTTCGAGATGAACGTAATGGCGTAACCCGTTTCCCTTGATCCTTATTTTAAAAATTAATTCTGCCTTGATTTATGGTTATATCACGTTATTAAAATACAGGTTGTTACATTTTCTGTTTTACATTCCCAGGTTTTTAGTTCCAATTCTTTGACAAAGTTCACGAATAGTCTATATTCAACATTAGCGAATATTTCCTTAACTGTTTTTACTATTGCGTGTGAAAAACAGCAGTACATACCCTCCCAATTCAATTGCTGTTATCCTATGATATGCTGAAGATTTTAGTTGAGCAAAACAGACTAAAAATGCTTTTGTTCCAAAGCACATCAAACATCACTAACAGTTTTATGCTTGTTACCAATTAGGTTAATTGGCATAGAAAAAGATCATCGACAACTCATGGCTCTCCAACTCAAAGATAATCAAAATTGAAAACCGATCGCTTTCAATGGCAGCGTATAGGGGAAAATTCACTCACCTTGTATGTACTGCTTTATGTGTTTCCAGATTTGTTATTGTTTTCAGATCTTAAATACTTCAGTCCAGCATGAAGATATAATTAAACAAACAATAAATCCAAATAAGCATCCATATATATATACACACACGCTAGCATTATTATGTAACTACCAATGAAAGATTCAAAGGGGAAAAATAGAGTTTACTCACATAAGTTTTGGTCCTCTGTTCCTAAGTTATTTCCAAATTTCTTGTTCTCTGCCATGCTTTTGCCTCCAGGTTAAAACATTTGTTCGAATGAAATGTGAGCGTGCTTGTGTGGAGACGGTGTGTATATATAGGTGAAACAAATTAGTAAAATAATGTCAGCACATGGGGACTGAAACACACTGGAGATGGAAGATTATGGCTATGCCTAGGTGGGATGTTCTGTGCTATGTGTATGTAGTGATTGAAAAGAGGACTAGTTTTAGCTGTGTTTGTATTTTGATTGGAAACGCAGCTAGGCTATTAGCTGTGCATTGGTGGATTTATAGCATGTAGCCATGTGCAGTTCTATTTTGAAGTACAAATTGAAATTCATACAAACATTGCATATATGATATCAGAATCAGATAGCATTCATACTGCACTAAGCCGAGCCTGTTTGTTAATTCATCTTGGAATGGTATTTATGTTTCCATTCTTAAATATGAAAGCAAGTATAAAATAATTTCTGCAATAATTCCACCATAATATATGCTTTCAATATTCAGTTCAATTCTATCATGTATTTACCAAATCCTGATGAAAAACCGCAGTCAAGTATCCTGATGTACACAATACAGCTAAGTGTAGGTTTAACTGTGCCTAGTGTATTAGCAATCCTAACTTCAATTCAATGGAGAGGCACGACCATGTGCCATAAATGAGGTGCAAACCTATGTGTAGTACGTACTCATATTATTATAAACAAAACTAGACTTTGATTGCTAAGAAATTCTAGGCCACTGTTTTTGATTGAGAAGAAGTTATGTAAAGGCTTTTCATATTCAGTTTTCTTTCTAGCTAGCCTATGATTTGAACCACACAAAAAAAATCTTGGTACAAAACATATGTTCAAATGGGAAAAAGATATTTGACTTTGTTCCTAAGAAACTTACCCATTTTCTTGTTGTACACAATATGTACATGTGTCTTGTACCTAATGGATTTTAAAAATAAAAAACTTAGCTGTTAATATTTCATAAGTGTTCATTTGCTGTCATAGGCTGAACTGATTTGGGAGAGAGAAGTGTATTAGTTATAAAGGAAACAACTACACAAATAGATTTGATTTTGCCTATTCAAATTCACTTTATATGTCAATGTCTTCTCTGGTATACTTGTATATGAAGTAATTTGATTTTTACTTTAAATATGCTTATTTGTTATACTATATGAATTTTAAAACAAAATCTTAAATGCCAACAAAATGCTAAAAATCACATTTACTAGTTTATATATATGGTTATATAAATATAGCAAGTTAATATATACACATATTATTTTTAAATAATTATTATTATACTTATTTCTGAAATATTCGAATATAATATTATCCATATTTAACTAGAGTTTAAAACACAAATTAAAATGCTAAACAAATTGACCAAACATTACTCATTCCTATTATATACATATGTACATACTATGGATAAAAATATTTTGAACCATGAAAATATAAATACTTGGAATTTTCTCAATATTAGTTATTCACAATTTATTATCAAAATCAATTATTAAAATAATCCAAAATAAATTGTGTTACAAAAGCAGTAAAAACCCGGGACGTTACAACACTTCCATAACATGTGGCAATCAATATCATTATCAAGGTTTTTAAATACATTACTTAAACCAACATATGCATTATGACATTTTAATATTCAATATACAGCTTAAACAATTATTTCCTGAATATATTTTTTCACTATGTCAATTTGCAGATATTCAGTCCATTAATAATTTCCAAATTTTCACTATTATTAAACTGGTGTTGCCTTTTTAACTTGATCTTATTAGTAATTACAATTATCCAACCATATCAAGTTAATCATGCAACACATAATACAACATGGATGTAGATCAAACATTTTTATTTACATAAATAACTGAAGATGGTTTACTCTTTGCAGACCCAAAATCAACACAAATATCATTAATGCTTTGCTTGTTTACTTAACAAGCTTAAATTTGCATATTTT
Organism: Allium sativum; assembly: GCA_030737875.1. Classification (NCBI taxonomy): domain Eukaryota; kingdom Viridiplantae; phylum Streptophyta; class Magnoliopsida; order Asparagales; family Amaryllidaceae; genus Allium; species Allium sativum. Next base: position 386,345,159 of record CM060921.1, read on the forward strand.
AGGGTCTCTATTAATTCAAATCCATAACACACCGGATAATTTATTCAAATATACTGCAGTATTCACTAGTGAGTGCAAGTGTTATCATATTGAAATTATATGTGCATACTTATCAAGGTGTTTCAATTTAATTTGCTTGCAATATTTGTGATTACTTAATCATAACTGACCATTGGTTCAGTCACACGATTTAGCACAAGAATCATCTAAGCAAATTATTCAACATGAACATCCATCATGTACACCCATTATGCAATCATTCACATTAAATAGTTAAATTATCAAACAAATTTATATTCACATAACTCACCATCCCAACTTTCTCTAATATAACCTAGTGGGCCTATGTCTTTCATAAATTTATTTATTTTCCTTTCCTAACCAGGTTATATTACACTTGACTCATAAGGTGCACATTGTCTGGATCCCCCTAACTGTTTCCAAATACTTAGGCCTCTAGGGTTAAACAAGCCGTGTACAAGCTTGCATTGTGGTCCGTGCCAAACTGCTGAAGATAATCTTTCCCTAACCTGATCAGTTCTTAGTTTATTACTAAGTGTTTTCCTCGCTTATCCCCTTATTTAACTCATTTTATTCCCATGAGTTCGAACAACCCTTAGTGATAAATTAAATACTTCAAGCAAGCTCATCCATTCACATTGAACATGACAGACAACATATACATAACAGCCAGACATTCATACAGTATGACAACCAGTATATATATATATATATATATATATATATATATATATATATATATAAACACCCATCAATGACATAGCAGAGTAGCTCATATATTTTTTCTTTTCAATATAAGTAAAAAGTTAAATTATTTTTAGATATTAGCATCCACCTAGCTTACTAACATTCAATCCATTTGATGTAGCATGCAATTCCCAGTCCCTTCCCCTAAATGGTTTGTTCCCTGACCTAGATTATAACTAAGTCAACAACACCACCTAACACTTGACTGTTTACATTTTTTTTCTTGGTCATATTATCATCATACATTGCACAAATTGTGTGGGAATTCCTTATCTATTAACCTAACACACAAAGGCCTACAAGGCTTTAACAAGCCGTGCACATACCTAACATCCTACCTGATATTAGATAGATCAATGTAACCTTCCTGACCCCTTTTCTTTTGTATTAGTTAGGTATCAAGTCTGTTTTTTACCCAACCTCTTTCCTATGCACCCAATTTATATGCATAAATTCCCATCTATAATGATGTGCATTGAATCATGACCTCACCGTTCAAACTAGTGAAAACAACCATTTCACACAACAATACATTCACGCGTACTTTTCCCAAATCAAGCAAGTCAAACATCCATGACTTTTACTAACACATTTCTATTATAATCATTTCCCAATTTTTTTTCCATAGAACATGGGTATCTCATGCCATGAACTCAGCATAAATAGAAGTTAAATTTTCAGCTATGTTATTCATAGTGTTAACATGGGTATATCGAAGGTATTTTCTACCTCTTTTACATTGCTAACATCATATGGCCATGAGTGTTTAAATTGGCACACCCTAAACCCTTCATTCCCTACCACTATGCTTTAACTAGTGCTTAATTATTTGATAAGCCTAGCTAAATAACAGTTTATATTTAAGGAAAATGTTTCTATTGAATACAAGACATAAGAAAGATTAACTTATACTACTGCCTTGTACCCAATATTTTTGTACCACATTTTTTTCATCAATGTCCTAAAATCATATGCATACACTTATTCAAAGATTGTCATAACTATGCATATTCAATAAATCACAAAATAGGATTCAACCAAAATCATAACATTAAAATAATTTCTGCACTTCTAATTCATTCTTGAATTTTTCTATGTAGTTTTTCTTTTCAATGATTATGTTGAATCTAATATGAAGTGATTCACATATAAATTTCATATAGAAATTCACTATGTATGCTTCAACAACGTTTTCAGAAATATTGATACTACCATATTCACAATCATCTGCATATAAATCATTGTAGTATTAAATCTCAAGCACCGTAGCTAATTGTTTAAATGAACATGTAGGTTAATTTTATCATTTTTCATCATAAAACATGATTATACTTATAACCATGCATCACATATAATTAGAAATTAGCAAAACAAACAATCCATCCATTAAAATAAAATGCAATTTTTACCTTAAAATAAACAACAAATAAACATAACAGGTTTTAAAATTGTTTTTAATGATAACTTGAGGGTATTATTCAAGTTATTTTACTACTTCTACATTTCATTCTCATGTATTTTCATCAATCATAACACCCAAATACATACATAGCAACATTCACTTCTTGGATACAACAAATCTTTTGGGGTAGTTATGATAATATTACCGCGATCTCTTAAATTTTTCTGTTTCACTTAAATAAATAAATAGAGTCAACCAATCACTCAATGTTTACACACATTTAAGTCAGTATGTTCTACTAAATATCATAAAAACTTATTTATTACAGCTGTGTTTTATAACCACAACTCTGATACTAACTGAAACGACCCTCAAATGTTCACCAAATTTAAAATCATTTTATTTATAATTTATATAATCAAATAGGTTCAACCTCTCTATTACCACTGTTCACATCAGGATCACTTAACACCAATATAAAAATACCAATATAATTCAAAAGTATAACTTGTATATAAGAAGATATACAAGCCTCCTTTACTTATATCAAAATAAAATTGAATAATAAAGGTCATTAGATTAATTAATAATAATTAATCAGTACACAGCATGAACAAGATTAAAATAACTTATCTTCTCTATATTAAATCATTTCTTTTAAAACAGGTAACCTAATAATATAGTCATGTATATTATTAAGTGGTAAAGATACCTAGCATTTTGCTTTACCTAAGATCATCTTAAAGCTCACCTTATTTTCAAGATAGTACATATATAAATAGTCAGAGTTACAAAGTATAACTTATACTTACAAGACATGCATTTTATCAACCTTTCCATAAAACTGATATATGTTTCCATTAGGAATACCTATTAATATATACACATATATCTTTATATATACCTGGTATTTATATTTTTAAATGTATTTCTGTTTCCTTCTCCTGCAATTGCACTGTATGCATCTTGCATCAATACTGTTAATACTGTTTTGTGGAATACATTTTAAGATAGTTGTAACATAAACTGCTGCATGGTGAAATAGGCACTTACATGCATTGTTTTGCGTGTTATACTCAATTCGTCAATACAGTAATAAATAAAACCTTGTTAAACAACATTTTATATGCACATCAGACCCATGCATATAACAACAGAACTGTAGCTAAAATACCAAAAATTCAAGCATAGTCACATATTTCTAACCATTACTTAACTTCAAATATTAAACGGTCAGAACAGTGTTATTTACTATTGGCGAGAAGCCACATACATATATGAATTTATATGTTACGACTTCTCTTCTTTCGGCGGAAAACAAAATTTTATAACCTCATCATTTTGACAAAACACATATGGATCGATCAATTCTTTTACAGCTGAATACACATGTTTAATCATCTAACAAGTTTATTACAGCTAGTTAACATACATAACATAGCATATAAGGTGAAATACTCAAATATAAACTACATAACAATCTTAAATTCAAATGTAGTCAATTCTGTAACTACAACACTTTAATGACTCTAGCACTCTAATAGTCCAATCTTTAGTCCAATTAGCAGCTGAAGTTCGAGTAAAAATACCCCATACTGCCTCATTTGTATGAGACACCCCAGGAAATTGCATGGGCAATCAATAAGGTCAGACTTGAGATGTATGGTATGAGTGGATTTCTTAAATTGTGTAACATGTAAACATAGGTGTTCGATCCAAATTTGGCTCTAACACCCAAATTGTCTGAATTTGCTAAGATTAATGACTAGAAACGAAAGAAAATACTGAAAACACACCAAATTTATAGTGGTTCAGCATTAATGAGCCTACGTCCACTTTATATGTCTTTGATTATACATTAAATGCAAGTACAATCAATGATTTCTCTCGATCTCGCTATTACAATGATGATTCACTCAGTAATTTCGTAATTAAAAAATAATGGAGGAGTAACAATGGTGGTAACAACCCTCAGAATTGCCAAAAGATCCTGAAAAATGCCAAGTATGGGGCTATTTATAGGTGGTATCTGCAGGCGATTCGTGATAACACGTGGCACATATCCTGAGGATCTCGGACTGGTTCGTGGCTTGATGGAGAAGTGGTCAACATGGAAGTTATGGACAGGTGTCATCAGATCCTGATCTTTCGGATCGTGGAAGACCTTATCGTGGCTATTATTCTTAATTCGGATTTGGGGTCGGGTCGTGGAGATGGCTCAGGTCATAAGGGATTGTCACGAGCGGGGTCCTGATAGCAATGGCATGAGCCGAAGATGATACGATGACCACGAACGGACTGATATGACTCCACGAATGAGACTTCGTATTGGACTTGTGTATGAATCTTGGTGGCTTGGTCCAAAAGCTAGCTAACATTTTTTCCCCTCAAAGTATGTTTTATCAGGGATGGAACATGCTTCGAAGTTGCTAAACTATCTTTTCATGAAGCGATGCAAATCAATAGTCGTGTTTGTTTGTAATGTCACACTGCTTCAAAGGATCGCGTTCTCTGATGGGTATAAATATTAGGCTAGACTTCCAATTATTTCTCTATTCATTGGTTAGTTTTCATCTTCTGAATTACAGAGTATATCGTGTTCAACTTGTCAAGTAAGTTTTAAATTTTATAAATATTCCCATATCTTCCATTTAGTGAACATTCTTGAGTTCGGGTCATTGTAATACAGTGCGGTTCGTGGAACAAGGGATACATCACGATCTTGTAGTCGAGCGGGCCTCCTCTCAAACCACAATGGGCTTCCTTGAGTGCTCGTGGTCCATGGGATTTCACGGTTCAAACGAGACAAAAAGGAGGAGACGAATGGTCTTCAAATAAGCTATATAAGCTGACCCCTTCTCTATCCTTACCCTTCCTTCTCTCTTCTTATAGCCGTCGCATTTCCCCAATCTCCAAACTTAATTCATTCCCTTCAAATTCACAAGATTTCAAAGCTACCCGATTGAATAAAGAAGGTAAAAGCAGTCAAAAACTTGTATTTCTCGTTGAAACGATTTTCTCCCCCCGTGAGTTCTGGCATCGCTGCTGGTGTTAAACGATGGTGGCGAAATTGGGGTTCGGAGGCGAAACACTGGGTAAATGAAGGAGCAAGGAGGAGAGACTGAGGAGCTCAAGAATGCCCCCACTTTTGGAGATTGGCTCGTGTTAGTGACTGGGAGAGGGTGGAGCTTTAGTCTTATGAGAAAGGGCAGGGAGTTGGATTCGCAGAAAGGGATGGAGAGGAAGGAGACATCGGCTCGTTTCATCGACGAATGGTTGGGTTGTGGAGATGGCCCACGATCCCCTCATTCGCGAGTGGGTGGCAAGTCGGCCCATAAAAATTCATGCTCGAGGGATCCCTCCATGAACTGAACAAGTTCACGAGCCGTCCTATTAGCGCGACCCGGGCTCCATTCCACGAGCCGATGTTTAAGTCATGAGCCATCCCCCAACCACAATCCGGACTCTTAAGTCACGTGCTGCTGCTTCGGTCACAAGCCGCTCTATGAAGATTTAAGGAACCAACTTAACCAATGATCTGATTTACATATTGACTAAAGTATATGATATAATTCTGATATACCAAAATACAGTTAGGTTAAAGCGTTCCACACAAATTCCTTAGACCGGATGGAATCATAACGTAGCGGCTTAGAATGACCAATATCATGCTTATCCAAATTTTAATTTGTGCTTTTGTTTTCCAGTTTTATGCACACTTGCACATGCACGAGGTTCAAGGGTAACTGCATTCTGAACTTTCATGTTTATTCGCCAATACAGCCATGTATGATAGACGTTCGTCGAGAATATCAGAAATGAGGGCAGAATCAGAGTCGTCAAAATATCACAATCCTGATGTGCTTCCGTCCGACCCAGAGTGGGGGAATTCTGGATCTGATTATGAGATAGATATCGATAGTGAATCAACATCTTCCGAGAACATAGCACTCGAAGAAGAAGATGATGATCGAGCTCCTGACAAGATCCCAGGTGTTAAAGAAGTAGGGAAAGAGAAACTGAGTGATTCCATGGCTTCTGAATTGGACAAGTTGAAATTGGAGAAAATTTGTTTAAGGCACGGTATTCCTTGGGACGATGTAAAAACTCTAGAGGAAGGAGACATGCCTCATTCTGTTGCGAAAGGATATATGACTGTTAGTAGGCTCATGTGTTGGGTAGGCGCCATCCCTCTGTTTCCTCCAATTGTCGATGATCTACCGAGATGGCTACATATCGCTCCTATGCAACTCCATCCCAGCGCTTACGTAGCTTTGTATACTTTATATATCGCGTATGCAGAGATTTTACAGATCGAGCTCACCGTTAAAGATTTGAAATTCTATTATTATTTCAAACATCGTTCCACAGGGACCCAAAACTTCTCTTTCTTCGAATCGATTCCTGGCAGAAAGGTTTTGTTGGATGGCCATAGCAATTTAGGGGATGCTAGATCAGATTGGTTTTAAATAAAACATCAAGCTAGATGTGCGAGGAAATGGCTACAATCAAGTATGTTTCAAATCCTTCAATGCGTATTCCAATTGCACAATTAATGTGCTAATGTGCTCTTTTTTTGTGCAGCTCACAACTTTGAAAAAACATAGGGTTCAGTATATGAAGATCGATTATCCCGCCTCATAGCAAGCAAATCTGACTTTTGCAAAATCAGGAAGTGTTTAACCGACGAAAGCCTTCACAAACACCGTCTTTTGGATGTGAAATTTTGTCTCGGTACAGGTGGCAAGCCTTACAAGTATGCGCCCCCGGCTGAGGGAGAGGGGTCTCCAGGGGCCACAAAAACAACTGAATTTTGTAAGAGTCCTTCGCTGATGATTAATCAGGATGTTGAGGATTTTAATGTATATAAAAGAGACGAAGTTCAGGTTAATGAACCAAAGGATGCTCTCCCTTCCAAAGGACAGCCTCCCTTGAAGACCCCACCTCTAGTAGAGCCTGCATTAATAAAGGAGCAAATTTTCGGGGATTTAGAAAAGATCCCCCTGCCAGATGACATCTATACTTCTGGTGATTTCGAAGAGGAACCATTCTACCATGTCTCCGAGGAGAGACCTCCCTTGCCAAAGATAAAGATACTGCACAGACGAGCCAAGCTTCGGGCCTTGGTCTGTTAGGGGGATTACACGAGCACACAAATCACATGCACCACTTATCACAACACTTATACACTAACAGTATTCACGATCCTGACGCCTATTTTGTGATTTTCTACAGGAAAAATTCCTCGTCGTTATTCTTACCATGATCTTCGTGAGAACACACCTAGGCTGTCTTCTGTATCTGAACATGTTCGCAGCGATAGTCGAGGAAGGGATATCCAACGACGTCGTGATTCTTATCCACGTCACCCTACGTATTCTCGCTTTCCCTAAAAATATGATCCCGGGAAGTCTCACAGTCGCTAAGTGCCACACACGGGGGGTAAAGAACTTCCCTAGGCTCCGACTTCTCCGAAAGGCTTACCTCCCCCGGGCAAATTCCCAAAGAAGTATCACGAGCCCAAAGATAAACAAAAGGAGTTGAGAAAAGATAAAGAGAAAGAAAAAGCAGCTCTTGTTCCCTCTGGTCAGCATAGTTTGGGTACTACTGAGGTACAAGAGGGTGTCGTTACTCCTGTTAATCAAGCAAAATTGGAGCGCTTACGGAAGGAATTTCCCGATATATATTTTGAGAGGATGCATTTTGTCCCGGATCTCGAACTGGTTTCTGATGAATGGGATGTAGAAGTTGTAGGTTAGATTGGCCACATGGCTAAACAATATAAGGCAATGAAAAAGCATGCCAAGAATTTATTAGATGTTATACACCGTCTAGAGGTAGATGCTGCCATGGCCAGAGTGAAGATCGATCATGATGCTAAGGCCAGAAGCAAGGCAGAGAAAGATCTTGAGGATGCACAAGCCCAACTCGCCTTAGCTCAACGGGGCGCTCAAAATTACAAAACCGAATTGGACGATGCTAAGAAACGCTTCCATGTCGAGCTCGATTCACATAGCCAAGAACGCATGGCTCTGAAGAAAGAGGTGGAGGATCTCAGGACAACTAATACTGAGCTAAAGGCATCGGAGGATCGTCTTGCGACAGAGAAGGCTGGTTGGGAGAAGGAAAAAGCAAGCTTAAAGGATGATCTCACTCATATTAAAAAGGAAAATGCTGACTTGAACAACAAACTTGCTCATACTGAGGAACGGGCAGCTCTGGCCAAAAGCAACGCCAACGTTGCTCTTGAGTCAGCCTCCATTGCCACCGCTAACCTTGTCGCAGCCAAAAAAGAAATAGAAGGATTCGAGGAGCCGCTAATGGACTTCTTTGCTCAAGTCATTCGAACTCGAGACATCTCTTGGATTAAAGACTATCACACCACCTTGGTCAATGTATGGGATATAATTATTGAGGAGAAAAGCAGCGCTTAAAGGTTGAGGAAATCGACGAGGGCCAACTTATGCAGATTTTCCTCAGGGGTGGAGATCCCGAGGCTTTAGCAGAGGGAAGGCATCAAATTCAAGAGGCCACGGAGAAGGAAAAACTCGAACTCAAGGGTAAGAGCAAAATCGATGAAGGTTCAAGTTCGGCACCGGAACCCAAAGCTTCTGAGGTTGAGGAGTACAGTCCAGATGATCCACTGATCCCTGGGGTTTCGGTTCCCCTTGTTATCAGGTTTTCTGCTATAGCTTCAGCCGCAGAGTCAGCCGAAGGTATCTCCCTATTTTCTCCACAATTTGTCAAAGCTATTATAACTTATCACCGCGTTGTGGAGCAAACAATCAAGGAGACCGCGTTTTCTCCCAAACTAATAACAGTTGCTTCTCGCGATATAGGTGTCAAACCTACCGAAGAAATTGCAGAAAAACAAGCTGAGGTTGAGAGCCTCCAATCACCGAGGCCATCCCCGAAGTTCCAAAGCAAACCGAGGCTGAGACAACTAAGGAGGCTATTAGGGTGTCTAGCACGGATGTTCCGAAAAATGCTGAAATCATTGGAGCTTTGCAAGATATCAATGAAGGTCACGGGGATGAAGAAGAGGAAGTAGACATCATGGGAGAGAACAAGGATGATGATAGCATGACTCTGGTTGATATGAAGGTAGAGAGGGATAAACAACTGGCCTTAAAAATGGAGGAGCAAGAACCTCTAAATGTAGCACCTATTATTGTAGCTGACCCCAAGGCTGGATTGGTCATAAAGCTTGCAACCCAATCTTCTAATCCTCCACAAGATCCTCTTTCCGATAAGAAGAAGAAGAGAAAGCAGGACAAATCCGATGTCGACAAGGAGGAATCGGAGAAGAAGAAGAAAGAGTAGAGGCCAAGGTCATCCTCGAAGCCCAAGTAGAGCCACTTTATTATGTCTGTTTTCTTCTTAGTATCTCAAATAGCCTTATGATGTAGCGCGAGTATGGCCCTTTCCTTTTGCTTACCTTTGTTTTGTAAATCTGCACTTAGTAAATGAAAATCTGTTTCTTTTGCATCATTGCGGTTTACCTGCAAGTTTGTCATGCTTAGCTACGAACGTAAATAGTCAAATCACAACTAATTTGGAATCAAATCATGAATCGTTTCAGCAATAAAACTTTAAAACTCCTGCACTACACTTCTGTGTGTATATATGTGCATAAGTATGTCCCCACTCAATCATTAATATGATGCCTGGCCAGGGCTTATTGATGATTGATTAGAGTCACATGTGTGCTGCCTTCCATGTCCGGACATGAAGGGTTCGGGCTCAGCTTTCAATCCTGCTCCCGTTACTATGACGAGGTAGGAGCCCTTTAATGGCATTTAATCAATATGCCTTTATACTCTCCTTTCGTATGCCTAGGATAGCGTTCAAACTCAGCTTTCAGTTTTCCCCCGTTCCTTCAGCCGGGTAGGAGTTCTTTCGTGGCACCTAGTATCTAGTGCCTTTATACTCTCCCGTCGAATTCCAAGGTTAGAGTGTTGTTGAGACAGTCTTTTGAATCATGGTGCACCTCCACGTCTCGTGGACAATTCATGCCCTTATCTTTTGTACTTTTTCTCATGTCATGAGAAATAAAGTATCAGTTACGGTGTCATTTGCTTTATTGCGTCCTTGATATCCTGCATATTGTTGACCTTCTGATCTGATAGAAGGCACTTTGGATTATGCACTTCGAGATTGTTGCATAGCTCACACTAATTTTTTTTTTAATTTTTTTTACAATGATTCATGTGAGTAGAGAATGACAAAAGGGATAAGAAAATGTGCAGTAAAAGTAAATGACACAGGATATTTTATAGTGGTTCAGTCAAATCATGACCTACGTCCACTTTATAATCTTTTGTTTATATAATCGGACTGTTCTAGGCAAGTCGTGCCTTTTTACATGGTCCTAAAAACAAAAGAATAAAACTGACAATTTCATGTTAGGTAATGCCACAAATGTTGGGCATTCCACACTCTGGAGATTTCATCTCCATGCACGGTCGCTAGCTTGAAGGGTCCATTATCAAGCCTCCGTAGGATGGCATAAGGTCCTTCCCATTTTGGGCCCAAGTGTACTGGAGGTGGGAAGATGCGCTTTAGAACCAAGTCTCCGGGTTCAAATGTTCGAGCTCAGACCCTTTTATTGTAGTACCGAGCGACTTGCTGTTTGTGTTTGAGGGCACGTAGATCCGACTCGTCCCTTTTCTCTTCTACCATATCTAGAGATTCAAGAAGCAATTCATTGTTATTTATTGGGTCATAGTAAGTGACTCTGTGAGATGGTACTTCTAACTTAACCGGAATGACCACTTTAGTTCCAAAAGCAAGGGAAAAGGGCGTATGCCTAGTGGTTGACTTGAAGGTTGTTCTGTAGGCCCATAATGTCATAGGTAGTTGATCAACCCACATGGCTTTAGCCCTCTTCAATCGCTTTTTCAAGATGGACTTGTTTACTTTGTTTACCGCTTCTACCCGCCCATTCGATTGCGGATGCGCCACAGTTGTGAATCTCTTCTCAGTGTGGTATATTTAGCAAAAGTCCCGGAACTCGATGCTGTCAAATTGGGTTCCATTATCTTTTATGATGGTTGTTGGGATTCCAAATTGACATATAATGTTTCTCACAATGAAGTTGATCACCCTCTTGGTTGTGATTGTGGTCAATGGCTCCGCTTCGACCCACTTCGTGAAGTAATCTATGGATATGATGGCGTACTTAGTTCCACCCTTAGCAATGGGGAGGCTTCCAATAATATTAATTCCCCATATAGTGAAGGGACACGGGCTCATCATTGTTGTTAACCGGTTAGGATGTGCTCTGGGGATCTTGGAGAATTTCTGGCAGTTGTCGCAACGCCGTGCATATTTAGCTGCATCTTTATTTACGGTAGGCCTAAAATAACCATATTGTAGTATCTTATTTGCCAGTATCTAGCCTCTAGTGTGGTCGCCACATTCACCTTCGTGAACTTCCCTTAACATTCTTTCGATGTCGTTGTGGGCTATACACCAGAGGAGCGGCATCGAGAATCCTTGTCGGAACAACACTTTACCTTGCATGACATATCTGGAGGCTTTACGAATGACAGCATGCCTTTCGCTCTTTTTGGTGGGAAGTGTCCCATTTATCAAGCAGTTCTTTATAGGTGTCATCCATGACTCCCTTTCCGGATCAGTCTCCAGTACAAGATCAATTTCCATCTGAACGATACTCGGAGATTGCAGTTTCTCTGTCGGGACTATCTCTGTGTCCTCAGGATTATCAGAACTTTCCATCTTGGCCAACTTGTCTGCCCTCTGGTTCTCTGATCGAGGGATGTGTGTTATGCTGCAGTAAGCCACCCAGCAATTTTCTTACTTCCCTCGAGTAGGATACAAGCCTTGGTCCTTTAGCCTGAAACTCTTCCTTAATCTGGTTCACCACTATCTTCGAATCATAAAAGATGTCTAGCTTCGCTATTCTTAGCTCCCTCGCAAGCTTAAGTCCGACAATTAGGGCTTCATACTCCGAGACGTTGTTGGTGGCGTGGAACTCTAATCTCAAAGCATAATACATTAATTGTTTTTCGGGAGTTACCAGTACCACTCCAGCACCAGATCGTTTGTCATTCCTGGCTTCGTCGGTATACGGTTTCCAGGTGTTAGGGTCAACAAGTTGTTTCGTAGGCTCAACTTCCTCACTCACCACATCGCTCTCCAGGATGGTAAATTCTGCTATAAAATCTGCTAGTATTTGCCCCCTTATTGATCTTCGGGCCTGAAAGTTCAGGTCGAACTGACTCAACTCGATATTCCACTTGAGTAGCCTTCCCGATGCCTCTGGTCTTTGCAACACTTGCCACAACGGATGATCCGTATATACAATGATGGGATGAGCCTGAAAATAGTGACGAAGCTTTCTAGACGCGATCAACAGACTATACGCAAGCTTGTCTATCTTCGAGTAGTTCCGTTCTGCCGCTACTAGCTTCTTACTCATGTAGTATACAGGTCTTTGGACTTTATCCTCTTCTCTTACTAGAGCTGAACTTATTGCGTGGGATGACACTGCCAAGTATACGAATAGATCCTCGTGGTCTACTGGCTTGGACAATATCAAAGGCATTTCTAGATGGTTCAAGAGATTCTGGAATGCTTCCACACAATCGGGAGTCCACTTGAAATTGCGCTTTCATCGCTTTATCAAATTGAAAAATGCAATGCATTTATCCGTAGCTTTGGAGATGAATCTACTTAGTGCGGCTACTTTCCCAGCAAGGCTTTGCACATCTCTGATTTTCCTTGGTTCTTGAATGTTCCTGATTGCTGCAATGTGGTCTGGATTGATCTCAATTCCACGTGAGCTGATGATAAAACCCAAGAACTTTCCAGAGGCTACTCTGAATGAACATTTTAGTGGGTTGAGCTTCATCCCGTATCGCATAAGGATGCCAAATATTTCTGCTAAGTCGGTAGTATGGTTCTATGACTGTCTGGATTTCATGAGCATATCACCAACATATACTTCCATTGTCTTCCCAATCTGACTGTAGAACATCTGGTTTACTAGTCGTTGATATGTTGCTCCGGCGTTCTTTAAGCCGAAAGGCATCACTACATAGCAGTACAGTCCCAAATCTGTAATGAAGCTGGTATGCTCCTGATCTGGCACATGCATTGGGATTTGATTATATCCAGAATACGCATCCATGAAGGAGAGAAGTTCATAACCCGTGGTTGAATCTACCAACTGATCGATTATAGGAAGTGGAAAACTATACTTCGGGCAAGCCTTGTTCAAATTTGAAAAATCGATGCAGGTGCGCCATTTCCCATTGGCCTTCTTCACCAAAATCGGATTTGAGATCCATTCCGGGTAAGTCGAATCTCTAATGAATCTATTGCTCCTCAACTTCTTCCTTTAAGGCAGCTGACCTCTTTGGGCCTAGCATTCGCCTTTTCTACTTAACAGGTGGATGCTTCGGGTTGATACTCAATGAGTGACTCATGATTGATGGGGATATCCCACACATGTCAGCGTGGGTCCAGGCAAACACATCCAGGTTGGCCTTCAGGAAGTCGATCAATTCCTTTGTGCGAATAGGGTCCAACTGGGATCCGATCTTCAAGTCCTTCGCTGGGTCATTATCTTCGATTGGAATATCCATAGTTGTTTGGTTTGGAGTCGCTATTCTGCCCCCAGGTTCCTCGTTCTCTCTGGGATCTATATCCTCGGGCAATTCTTTGGGCGGCTTCTTCAGGGCCATCTTTAATTGCTATGTTGTGTCCTCCTTTGTGGGTGGAGGAGTACCCATTGGTTCTATGTTTAATCCTTTGAGCAACAACTTCAACTCTGCTATGTAGCAAGCTCATCCTATGACTTGGTCACCTCTAACTACTCCCACTCCTGCATTCGTTGGGAATTTTAACAATAAGCACCAGGATGCAATATAGGCTCTAAATTCTGCTAGGGCCGGTCAGCCCAAAAAGGCATTATAAGATGACTCAATATCCAATACCACAAATGGAAGGATTCTCACTCTCTGGCGATCTCCTTCTCCTAAAGTTACTGATAATTCCACATATCCAGTCGGGGCTGCTGAGGCTCCGTTGAAGCCACGTATCCATCCCTCATAGGGTTTCAAATCTTTCGCCTCAAGCTTCATCTAATCAAAAGCTTTCTTAAACAGGATATTTACTGAACTTCCATTATCCACCAAAACCTTGTGGACTAAAGCGGGACCGATAATTACCATGGTCACTAAAGGATCTTCAATGGGGGCATGAACTCCAATATAGTCTCTATCACGAAAGACGATATCATTAAACATCGTTTTGTGCTGCTTTATTAGAGCCTCAATTTCGGGGTTACTTTATTCTCCCACTTCACGTGTTTGGCTGCATTCGCATACTGATCCATTTCCCTAAAGTTGTGTCCAGCAGGATGAGGCTCTCCTACTATGGTATTAACGATAATGTTCTTTCCTTTCTGTTGTGCGGTCAGCCTTGCAGCAGGTTGATTCTGGTTTGGGGCCTGCTCAACTTGCCCCCAGTTTCTCGGAGCAACCTTGTACTCGTCCAATTTTCCTTCACGGAGTAGCTTCTCGACGACATCTCTCAAACGACGGCATTCATTGGTGGAATGACCATGGGTCTGATGAAAAAGACAAAACCTTCCTGTATCGTGTTCTTTTTCTGTTGAGTCTCTAGGTGAAGGTCTCTTATATTGTAGAACGTTGTAGGTATCCAGGAAAATATTTTCTAGTGTATTATTCAGTGGCGTAAAATTCTCAAATGGTTTGAACCGAGGCCTCCTCTGTGAGTCGTTACCTCGATTTCTTCTCTTGTTGCCATTTCCAGATTGATGACCATTCCCCTGGTTTTTGTTTCCAACGTTGACTTCTACCTTTCCGGAACTATCTCCAGATTGTTTGATGCCCACATTGTTTTGTATATCCTCTTTATCGGCAGCCTTCCTCTTCTGATTGTCGTATATCTCTTCCTGACGTAAGAGGATGTTAGATTTTTCATGGAATACTTCTCTAGTCAACAGTGGTTTGCTGGTTAAGTATCTCCCAAACTCAGTATCCTTGTCCACTCCATCAATTAGGGCCATCAAAACAGTTTGTTCGTGAGGGTCCCTTACCTCCGTGACTGCTAGGTTGAAGAGGTCTAGACAGGACCTCAAAGATTCATCAGGGCATTGTTTAATGAGGGATAACTCAATGACATTTTTAGACCTCTGAGCATGAAGTCGGAAATGATTTACGAATTGTTCACTCAATTCCCTAAAACTGGAGATTGATCATGTCAGCAGGCGAGTAAACCACATTAGTGCCACGTCCTCCAAGAATATCCGGAATGCTTTACATTTTGCTGCATCAGGGGAACCAGTGGCATTCATGTACCATGAATATGTCATCAGATGTTGAACTGGATCTGTCCTGGCAGCAGTGGCAGACATGTTTTACTTTTCCGCTGCAATGAATAAATTTTGAGTATTCTTAAGTACCATTTTATATATCTGTTTGTAATATTCTGTTCTATACTCTTATAATACTCCATGAAAGTTAATGTATTCCCTTAGTGAGTGACATTAATGGACATTGGGTGTTACACGTGGTATCAGAGCTGAAGGTTGCTAGAATAGATAAAAGATTTTGAAAACCGTTTTAAAAACATTTTTTTCTAAGAAGTATTTTCAAAAACATGTTTTAAAGAGGGCATTTTCAAGAGAAAGTTTTATTATGAAAAACATAATCCCTAAAAGCCATATATCTATCTTTTGATTCTCTATTTTGAATCTCTTCCTTTTCCTTTCAGCATGTCTGGGGAACCAGTTATACCCGAGGGCGTACAAATACCAGGTTGGTTCAGAAGGTATCTGAAGGCTCGGGCCATTGCCGCAGG
Organism: Allium sativum; assembly: GCA_030737875.1. Taxonomy (NCBI): domain Eukaryota; kingdom Viridiplantae; phylum Streptophyta; class Magnoliopsida; order Asparagales; family Amaryllidaceae; genus Allium; species Allium sativum. Next base: position 386,361,183 of record CM060921.1, read on the forward strand.
CCCAGCAGATGTTCCTCCTCCCCTAGCTGCAGCCGCTCCTCCTCCTCCAGGTGTAGATGCTTTTTCTAAGATATGCAAAGACTTCCGTGCGATTGGCGGAAAGCCATTTTATGGAACTGAGACGTTTGTGGAGTGTGAGAATTGGCTCAAGGAAGTGGAGGACTTGTTTGGTATCTTTGAGATAGACGAGGGAAGGAAAGTTCGGCTAGCTGCTTGGTTAATGAAAGATGAAGCTTCCTTTTGGTGGGAAGTAACTAACGGAGGACGTCCAGTGAAGACGTAGATAGACTTTAGATGAAGGTTCGAGTTGAAATTTCTTTCACATGCAGAGGAGAGTTTATACATGGAGAGATTCTTGGCTTTGAAACAAGAGAGTTTGTTTGTGAAGGAGTACTTCAACAAGTTTAACCAGTTAGCAAGATTTGGGATGGAATTAGTTAATACACCATATAAGAAGGCTTTGAGATTTGCCAAGGGTCTGAAAGAACCATTACATGGGTTGGCTATGTCCCACATTCCTATGGGGGTTACTTTCGAGAATCCTGTTGATATGGCACTTATGCATGATGAGGAGAAAGGTGCTAATGTAGTAGGTACAGGATAAGAAAGTGGATCCAAAGAAAGCACAACAACGACAAAAGAAAGGTGGTATGGATAACAAGGGCCAAGGGAAGAAAAGGTGTTTTAGTTGTGGAACACCGGGCCACTTAAGCAAGGACTGTAGGAAGAAGAAGACGGGTTGCTTCCAATGTGGTGAGGCAAGACATATGATTAAAGACTGCCCGAGGAGGCAAGGAAAAGGGCAAGGACAGAGGACATGACCTACTTCTGGAGGGCAGGTTCATGCTCTCATGGCACAAGGACAAGAGAGAGGTAGAAACATTTCTGTTGAAAGTTTGATTTTCATTTTTGATCATCCTGTTCGAACTTTATTTGATTCTGGTGCTTCACATTCGTTTATATCTGCTTCGTTAGTTGAAACACTGCACCTAAATACTAATCTAATTATAGGTCTCGTTTCTGTCTCAAATCCTATTGGGGGTACGACTCATCTTTCTATGTTATGTCGGGATTTAAGAATATATGTGTATGGCGTTGGGTTCGAATGCAACACTTATGTGCTTGTCTTCAAGGGCTATGGGTTGATTCTAGGAATGGATTGGCTAGCCAGGTATGGTGCCATTCTTGACTGCAAAAAGAGGGTAGTTAGACTATTGACTAGTTTGGGTAATACTCTCTATATTTCTTGTGACCCTAAGGGTTCTGTTATGCTTAGCAACCTAGAATCTCTTGACACATCTATTGATGATTTGCAATCTGTTCGAGTAGTCCATGAATATGCAAATGTCTTTGAGGAGGTTAGGGGCTTACCTCCAAAATGCGAGATAGATTTCCGAATATATTTTGTGGACAATGCAAAGCTAGTTGCATTGCCTGTGTGCCATATGGCTCCAAGAGAAAGGAGGGAGCTTAGTGAACAAGTGAAAGAGTTGCTTGAAAAAGGGTTCATAAGAAGAAGTATCTCGGAGTGGGGTGCTTCAGTTGTTTTTGCCATGAAGGCTGATGGTTCGCTTAGATTGTGCGTGGACTATAGGGAACTGAATAAATCCACGAAGAAAAACAAACCCCCATTGCCGAGGATAGATGATTTGTTCGATCAGTTGGTTGGTGCTTCGGTTTTCTCGCAGTTGAACTTAGCTACAGGATTTCATCAGATGAGGGTAGCTGAGGATAGTATAGATAAGACTGCTTTTAGGGCTCCTGACAGTTTATTCGAATGGCTCGTCATGCCTTTTGGTTTGATGAATGCACCCGCATATTTCGTAAACTTGATGAGTTGGGTGTTTATGGAGTTTCTAAACAAGTTTGTGATGGTATTTATGGATGATATATTGATATTCTCTAGAAGTGAGGAAGATTATGCCCTACATCTTAGGGAAGTCTTAGAGACCCTTCAAGCACATCAACTCAAAGCTAAGTTCTCCAAATGCCATTTTTGGAGAAAGGAAGTTAGGTTCTTAGGGCACATGGTCTCCAAGGAAGGGATAGCAATGGATCCCGTGAAGGTGGTAGCAATCCAAGATTGGAAGATTCCTAAGAACGCTACAGAAGTAAGAAGTTTTCTTAGTTTGGCGGGCTATTACAGAAAGTTCATCAAGGACTTTGTAAAGATATCATCCCCACTTACACGGTTGATGAAAAAGAATTTGACCTTTTCTTGGGATGTTGACTGTGACGATGTTTTCCAACATTTGATGAGGGCATTGACGACAGCTCTAGTTTTAGTTTTGCCAGATGGGAGTAAACTGTTCACAGTGTATACCGATGCTTGCGGGACAGGGTTTGGTGCAGTTTTGATGCAAGATGGAAGGGTGATATGCTATGGTGGAAGGCAGTTAAAGGCCCATGAGAAGAATTACCCTACCCACGACTTAGAGTTAGCTGCCATAGTTTTTGCGCTTAAGTCTTGGCGTCACTATTTACTTGGAGAGAGGTTTGAGTTGTATATAAACCATAAGTCACTAAAGTACTTATTCTCCCAAAATGATTTAGACTTAAGGCAACAAAGGTGGATGGAGTTCTTAGCATCCTACGATTTTGAGATTGCATATACCCCTGGTAAGGGTAGCGTTGTAGCTGACGCCTTAAGTAGAAAGAAGTTGGTTTTGAGCCCTTTGTTTGTCAAGCGGCAGAGTTTAGAGTATATCTCTACCTTTGACTTTAGACCCTCAATTGATTATGTACCCGGTTTGTTGGCACCGTTAGAGGTGCGACCTATGCTTTTGGGACAGATAGGTGCGGTGCAGCGAGATGGCCCACAGTTGATAGAGATAGTAGACAATCTCATAAGAGGGGAGTCTTCGAGCCATCTTAGTAGGTATACTATCGATGACAAAAGATGGTTGCGTAGAGATGGAAGACTTTGCGTATCTCGAGATGAGAATTTGAGAAAGATAATCTTTGAAGAAGCACATCGTTCTAAGATGACCATACATCCCGGTGCTGACAAGATGCATAGGGACATGAAGTGAGTTTTCTTTTAGGCTGGAATGAAGAAGGATGTAGCTGAGTTCATTTCTAGATGCTTAGTGTGCCAGCAAGTCAAGGCTGGGAAAAATAAGCCTGGTGGTTTGTTTCACCTTTTAGAGGTTCCACAATGGAAATGGGAAAGTGTTTCCATGGATTTCATTGACGGGTTGCCGAGATTAATGAAGGGTAATACAAGGATTTGAGTAGTAGTAGATAGACTTACCAAAAGCACCCATTTCATTCCCGTTAAGAGTAAAAGAACAGCGACATCGTTAGCATCTGTTTAACTCCGAGAGATAGTTCGTCTACACGACATACCTTCTAGTATCGTAAGCGACCGAGATCCCATTTTCACTAGTGAGTTTTGGAAGAGCTTGCAAGAGGCGGTAAGAACGCAATTGTGTTTGAGCACCGTTTATCACCCTCAGACGGACTGCCAAACAAAAAGAGTGAATCTGATTCTAGAAGATCTTTTGAGATTATGTATCTTGGACTTTGGAGGTACATGGGAGGAACATCTTCTATTAGTAGAGTTTGCCTACAACAACAGCTATCAGATTAGTATTGGCATGGCACCTTTTGAGGCTCTATATGGACGACCTTCCCGATCACCGACTTGATGGTGGGAGTCTATGGATAAGATTTTGCTTGGGCCTGAGATGATTAAGGAAACTTCAGAGAAGATAGACTTGATTCGAAGACGGCACAGGATCGGCAAAAGTCATATGCTGATAAGAGAAGGACCGATCTTGAGTTCAGTGTTGGAGACAAGTATTTATTAAAGTATCACCGTTGAGGAATGTAATTCATTTTGGGTCTGTAGGGAAATTGGCACCAAGGTTCGTAGGGCCATTCCCCATTACAGACCGAATTGGACAGATGGCCTACAGAGTGAAGTTGCCTGAGAAGCTTAGTGGTGTTCATGACGTATTTCATGTGTCGCATTTGCGGAAGTGTTTACAAGATACAACGGAAGTAGTGGAGCCGAGCATGCTTAAGGAAGTGGAAATGGAGCGAGATGCCACGATTAGACGAGCTCCTACATGCATCCTTGGATCGGAGGTCAAGAAGTTACGCAACCGAGAGGTCAAGTTGGTTAAAGTCCACTGGTAGATGATCAAGGAGACGCGACTTGGGAGACTGAAGGCAAGATACGCATGTCGTACCCTTTCCTTTTTTAGGGTATGTTCTTAACTTCTCCTTTTTCTACCACTTTATTTATACTTGCTCTATCGTTTAGTTTATCCTCTCGACTATATCTTCGACCCTTAGGTAGAAAATCCTATGGTTGTAAACATGTGTTTGAGACATGTTATGTTTGGTGGATGCAAGTGGATGCAAGTGGATGTAATTGTTTGCTAGTGGTTGCTCGTGGATGCATTTACACACACATTAGGCACTAGATTGGCTCAATCACTTTCATATTGCGTATGAATGAGTGTGCATATTTAAGTTAATGGATGTACGTTGAATGTGTTATCATATGGATGCTACATTTGAATGAATGGATGAGCCCTCATATAGAAATGATATGTATCATTAGGATTCTTTTTCATATATAATGGACGCATGGCACTATCATATTTTGCATTAAGGAGATCAAATGAATCAGTAGACCGCCTGATCTTTGCATTAGATAGGGGACATATACACACACTTTTGCATATGTTCATACAACATTAAAAATCTTTTAAGCACAATGTATGCTTGTGGGTGATGGATGAGTAGATGGGTGATGGATGGTAGGATACATTCTTCTTAACTTGAAGATTTCGGGGATGAAATCCTTTAAGGAGGGGAGAATGTAACACCCCGTAATTTTAAAACATGACATAAGAGATAATTAAAGAATACTTAATTTTTATAAGAATAATTAAGGGAAACGGGTTGAGCCATTGCGTTCGTCTTGGAATTCTGCTTGGAATAGAGTCCGAGTTGGCGTAAATCGGATATCATATGAAGAAGTTATGAAGCTTAGAAGATTTCAGCTTAAAGCAGAATTTAAATTAAAATAATAATGAAAAATCAAAAATGAATTCAAAAATCAAAATCAGCCGAATCTGAGTGAGTGGGAAATCTCCCGCTCTAGGGTGTCGACCTGCCCTAGGGGAGTCGACATAGGTGTCAAACCCCTAGGGGTGTCGACCTCTCCATCTGTTTAGATCTAGACGACGTATTGTGATGGTCTAGAGCTGATGTGTCCTTCTGGGATTGGCTGGATGACGTGTCTTTCTGGTCTGGATGGTTCAGATGGATCCTAATCTAATCTAAGGGTCCAGTTTCACCTAGAGCATCTGCAAAATACCCTTAAACCTAACCCTAATCTCAATGTTATTCATCCATGGCGCTCCATGATGCTCTAGTCTAAATTAACCTAGCCTTTCTTCTCTAACCAAAATCAAAGTAGAGATTTAGAGATAGTTCTTCTTCAACAATCAAATTATAAGAGCAGGTCTACATCAATCAAGTAGAGATCATTCAAGATCTGAATTGCTACAACAATGCCTAATTTTCTAAGAATCCTATCGCTGTGAGTCTATGTCACTTTCACATATAATTAAATTAAAAGCAATTGTGATAGGATTGTAAATTGGATCTAATGTATATGCCTATGACTGAGATGAATCTTATCAAGTTTGTTAATCATTATCTTTTAGATCCATATCCATAAAACTGCCATATGCCTTTCTGATCCAGTTTATCTTTATATGAATGTTTATGTTTCATATGTCTGTTCTTATGTTTACGCCAATTTTGATATTGATTCTCTTCTTTTCCTTTTCTTTTATGAGATTAGGCTAACTTCGAGCCTAATATGTTGTGTTGAGATTTGCATACGAATAACGTTTGGGCGATTGGGAAAAGTTTGGGGAAATTTGTAATAAAATGAGATTATTGGCATAAATCAATTTGAGCATAATTTTGATAAATTATATACATGAGATTTGGCATAAGTTGGATTGGGCATGATTGGATATAATTTGTATACATAAGGTTTGGCATAAATTGTTAATAGCAATGAATGCAAATTAATTTGGGCGTAATTTGGCATAACATGTATACATAAGATTATAGGCCTAATTTGGATTAAAAACATAATTTAGATTGGAAACTATGGGTAATTGGAATATATTTTAATCCAAGATTTAAAATGGGGATTTGAATCAAGAAAGTGATAATGAATGCCTAAGACACGAGGTTAGATTCGAATTGCAGTATAAGACTGCCCGGAACCGCACGGAACATCCAACAACCGCAATTTGATAATCTAATGTGAGAGGTCAAAGGCATAAATTAGATATGTAATATTGCAAAGACACGAGGTTAGATTCGCATTGCGGTATAAGACTGCCCGGAACCGCCCGGCATATCCAGCAACCGCAAAACGACAATCTAATGTGGGAGGTCTTGCAAGTTTATGATTGTAATGAATTAATGAACACTTAACCAAGATAAGACATGTGGTAAGACATGGGAATGATAAAAGGGTTAAGTGGGTAACATGGGTAGCATGTGAAACATAATTAAAACACTTAACCAAGATGAGACATGTAATTAGACATGAGGATAAAGAGGGGTTAAGTGGGAATTCATAGTGGGGACCAAGCTTAGGAGGGAAGCCTGTGTCAAGTGGGTGGACTCTTTTCAACTAGTAACCCATTTGGTATCTATGTGAGCTCGAACTAGGTCAAGGATGGGACACGCTTACTGGGTTTGATTGTAAGAGGTCAATAAAGAGTTAGCGATGGCAGTTCAAGTCCAACGGAGTCATGTGCGTGCGTGGGTCCGGGCTGGTAGGTAAGATGTTGTTGCATCGTGTAGGTATAAGCTGTACATTTTAGTAGTAATGGGTTGCCACTTTAGGGAGTGATACACCCTACTGTGGGACCAGCACAGGTATCCACGAGTTAGGGAGCCGATCGAATAGGGAGGGTAGTCGGAACAACTAGTGGAGATAGGAGCAGGCGACACCTATGACCGCAGCTAGGAGTACATGAAACTACCATCATCATCATCATCATTATTATGTTTAGTAAGAGGGATCTACTTTTAGTATGGAACTAGTATTGGTGCGGTGTAGGAATTATCTTATAGTGATTAGAAGCGCAATTAACGTTATATCTTGTACATCTTGTTTACCTTGTCATATCTGCTTATGTTACAGTCATCTCTTATATCCAGTTTATGTTCTTATCCTATTACTTTACTGTTTATATTGTTAAAGTCACTAGACTCGCCAGACTTATGTCTGACCCCTTTTTTATTCGCCTCTTTTCTTTCCTTTTCCCCCCAGTTCCTCAGGGTGGGACTAGTGGAGCTTGACTTGGATTTCATTCTTCTTGAAGTGCTTGGAAGTGTTTAAAGTAATGGTTGACTTTATCTCTTTTTCTATTATGGCTATTTGGAGTGGGATTATGGTTTTACTTTTATGTACTCTGATAATAATTTTGTACAAGATGGATATTTGTGTACTTGGATTAGTATATGGTTTTGATGTTGTAACTAGACATGTTTTACTTTTCCGCTGCAATGAATAAATTTTGAATTTTCTTAAGTACCATTTTATATATCTGTCTTGTGATATTCTATTCTATACTCTTATAATACTCCATAGAAGTTAAATGCATTCCCTTAGTGAGTGACATTAATGGACGTGGGATGTTACATTTATCCTCCGATATAAATACACACACGTCTTTTACGCATGTATAACTATATTTCACCAAATACCAGGACCATGTAATAGATTGTTACTAATATATATATATATATATATATATATATATGTGTATATATATATATATATGCACACACACACAAATTTACATGTATGTATGCATATAATCCCACTTAATTTCTGAACTTAGTTCTAATACATGTAAACACACAATTTTCACGCATGTATACGTATATATAATCAATTTATTTCAGAAGCTCATGTGTATATATATACCAGTTAATATTAGTGCATTTCAAAATGAATCACCAATGCAATCATACAACCAAGCATGAATACATACCACATACCCAAATTCCCCTTTCAAAGAATAAATCATTTAATCATACTTAAGTAAAAGATATATTCAAATATCATATGCAAACATTATTAAACAAGCTAGAGAACCCATCATGTTACTTAGCTTTAACATGCTTGCCCGTCCTCCTATTTATATGTATTTTGTCTATATCAAGGTAATTTGAAGTGTATATTCCCCTCCCTTATTTCCCCTATTATTCATTCCACAACACCGACATGAATACCCAAATAAGATTCAATATACACAACCCAATTTACACACAACGGTCCTTTTATTATCAAACGTCGTCAGTTTAACTTTGTACTTTAGAATTATAAGTGAATAAACAGGCAAACTTATGCATGAATATGAAGCCTATCAAGTATGTATGCAATAAATCATACATAAAGTAATCCATCCATATAACCATTCAATCAACACATCATACACAAACAATTCAAGCTTCCAAGCTTATATTAACAGATGACAGTGATGGTTATGTATGTATTTATTTTAATCATCATTTGTCAAATTATAGAAACCATATTATTTTTACACATTGCCATGAGTATAAATAAAGATAACAAGGATATCTCCCATCCTTATCATTTCTTCTTGCCAATTATATAAATCTGACTCAGAGAAATGCATGATAAATAGATTAGCATATGAATACATTCATTGCTCTATTTACTATCTTATTTAGTAGCAAACATAAGCATGAACCCACTTGTTCCTACTGATTACTACTAAATGTTTTATCCTTAATGCATGGCAATGATCTTATAACCATTTAATGTTTTTAATAAGATTTCATTAATCATTTTATTACTTACAAACCAACCAATAATCATTAGCAAGCATTCATTACTGTTATAGAAACATACTATTCAGATTTACTATAGCATCAACTCACAAAATCATCCAAACAAACACATATAATCATGCAACAAACGTGTATACTTGCTTGTAATAGTCTTTCAGTAAAACATATATGCAAAAGGTTACCTATCAAAGGACTTATTTCCAGATAAATGGAAACATACTCACCAAATCTTTATCTTTGACCTCGCTCTGTTGAGATCTCGATTGGCCTTCAATCTCCTTAGATCCATTGTTGATTTCCCACTTCAGTTGGATCCCTTTCCATTTTTCTACAAGAAGATCGATTGGTTGATTTTCCCCCTAATTTTGTTTTATAGGGCTTCGACCATTTTTTGATTTTATTTGAGGAATGAGATATATATGAAACCTGATGGCATATTTTTCTTTTTAAGATGTTATACAAATGTATGGCTAGGGTTTCTATCCTTGTAATACCCAATCTGGCCCTAGGGCTTTATGTTTGCATTATAACTTTTAAACCCATTTTCAATAACACTTAACTAATTTTTATGTTACCACAATGTACAAAGAAATATGTATGTTCATTCACAATTTTACCATTTATTTTATACATATACAAAGAATTATAATTTAGTTATTCACTATATATATATTTATTGATAAAATAGGATTATTTTAGAGCTATACAATTTGTGTTCTCACATTTTTGCTTCCTCTTCTTCCTTTGTTAGATTGACCACCTCTCGGATTGTTAAACTGTTCTCTTGACCCTTGGGTTCTTTCATATTGTTTACTTTGTTAAATGCGTAGTTAATTGACATATCTGAACTCACAATTTTATTGTGTTCAATTCTTCCTTCATGTAAAAGAAGAGTAGAGTGCTATGCCTAAAAAGAAGAGTAGATTAGACATGTTGCAGTGAAGCAGCTAGTTCCATTTTAGAAATAATAGCTACAACTGCTTCATATTCGTGATCTAAACCACTAATTATTAATAGGATGTGTTCAAATTCTGACGCTTTACGCCCTGTTGAGGCCAGTTGATCACGTAAGTGTTGCAGAATATAATTTTCATGACAATAATCTTGTTTTAATTATTAACATTATTGATTATAAAATATATACTAAAATTGTTATCATGAATATATATATATATATAGGATTTATATGTAGGAAATAAATATTAAAGATTGTACAGTTTAAGAGATTCAAGATTTCAAAGGAGATTCAAGACACATAAGTATCAAGATATCAAGATTCCAAGATATCAACAATATCAGAGTAACAGAGTCTAGTTAGTATGTAAAACTTTGAATAACACTCAAATTCTGTTTTCAAATAATTTCTTTTTAAATCGATTTCAAATTGTTTTTTAAATAGATTTAAAAATCTTCTCAACAATAATTTTCTTAAGGATTTATGATTACAAATATATGTATTTTCTAAGTTTCTTATATATATTGAAGTTTTATAATCATATATATGTTTCTAATTATATTATACAGTTTTATGTCATATATATATATATATATAGTTTTTAAATCGTATGTTTAATTATACGTTACTATGTTTTTATACTTGAAATATTAGATTTTAGTTTTAGGAATTTTTAGAATATTTATTAGCTTAAATACTTTAAAAATGATTTAAAATTCAAATTTTGAATACATATGTTGACATACATGAAATGACATGTCGATATATAACTGTCACAAATTTTTAAATATAAAAAGATGTGTCTTTTCATATTTAAAACGCTCCAGGAATGGTTGTGTCCCATAGAACACTATATAAAGGCTCTGATTTTGATTTTTTTAGAATATTTCTTATTTTTCTTCCTCCTTTATCAAACCGCCATTATTCTTCTTAATTTTCTAATTTTACTTATACTCTGCCGGTTTCAGTACAAATTATATGATTCCTCTTTTATTCTCAATCTCTGTCAAATACTCTTTGTTTGAAGTGCTACTCAAGAGTTCTAGGGCTTTCCTTGTAGCCTGTAAACCAAGGAAAGTAGTGGTGTTAACTTTGTAGCCATGAAATCAAGGGTGTTGAATCGGTTTTAACCTTGCTGCCATGAAATCAAGGGTGTTGTAATTGGGTACTGATATTGATAAAACTCTGCACTATCCAGGATTGTGTGGGACTGGACGTAGGAGTAATACGAACCAATATAAAATCCGGTGTATTCTTTCCTTTTCTGCATTTTACTTTTGATTATATTGCATCTGTGATTGTTTCTGTTGCGATATTCATTCTGTGATTCATATAGTAATTCAAGTAATTGGTAATTTTATTTTAAGATTTCTATAAATTCTTAAGAACACTATTCACCCCCTATAGTATTAGTTTTTCCTTAAGATCCTTGATCCTCATCCCTAACAATTGGTATCAGGATATAGGTTTTCAAAATTTCATCATCTGAACTTTGGAAATATTAAAAGGCAAATTTTGAAATGCTTTATAACACTAGTTTTAATTCATGCATTGCATCAATATTAGATGAGTTTGCATTCAATTTTGTTGAAAAATCAAGTTACATACTGAATTGTTGTTCAATACAGTAAAAGGTTTATGTGGCTGTTGAAATTTCAAATCTTGATGGTCAAATGGTGGAAATCAAAAGGGACAAATGGATATTGGATAGTGGCTATTCAAGACATATGACAGGAAATCTTGAATTACTAAATAATCTAGCATATGAAGTTGGAGGAATGGTCAACTTTGGTGATAATTCTAAAGGATGCATGGATGGCATCAACAATGTTGGTAATTCTGAAACCCCTACTATTTTTGATGTTTTATTAGTTAGGAATTTAATGCATAATAAGTCATCTTTATAATAAAGGCTATGAAATCAATTTTGAAAAAGATTAATGCTTTATAGAAGATAAAAAGTCAAAATAATATTCGAAGGAGATAGAAAGAAAAATATCTATATATTAAGTATGAAAATTTCTAACGATAATTTATGTCTTATGGCCAATACAAGCGACCCTTGGATTTGGCATAAGAGATATGATCATATAAATTTCAAACATTTTTCTAGAATTTCAAAATTAGAGTTAATTAGGGGATTACCTAAAAAATGAAGCTTAAGGTAAATAATTTATGTAACGCTTGTCAGTTCAGAAAATTGGAACGAAGTTCATTTAAATCAAAAGAGGAAACTACAACCTCAAAATCATTAGAATTAATTCACATGGATCTATTCGGTCCATCCCAAACTCAATCAATAAATCATAATAGATATATTTATGTAATAATTGATGACTCTAGATTCACTTGGACACTATTTCTTAAAAATAAAAGTGGTGCTTTTGATCAATTAAAAACCTTTGCTAAAAGAATTCAAAATTTATTATCTTTTAAAATTAAAACAATACGTAGTGATCACGGTGAAGAGTTCGAAAATGAAAATTTTGAAAAACGTTGTAACAGAATGGCAATAACTCACACCTTTTCTTTCCCCAGAACTGCTCAACAAAACGGAGTAGAGAAACATGTTATCAGACAGTAACTTACTAAGAAATTTTTGGACTGAGGCAGTTGCAACATCGGGTTATATATTAAATAGAATTTTAATAAGACCCTTAACTCATAAAACACCATACGAACTTTTATATAATAAGAAACCAAAAGTATCATATTTAAAAATATTTGGAAGTAAATGTTTTATACTTAATACAAAAATCTGATAAAGGAATATTCATTGGATACACAGAAAGAAGTAAAGCATATAGAGTTTTTAGTTTAAGAACTAATACCATAGAAGAAACTTTAAATGTATCTTTTGATGAAAATTATAAGAATATAACACAATATAACGAAGATGAAAGTGAAAATGAGATAGATGAAATAAATAATGAAATTAATCAATCAAATAAAAGAGCCAGATTTCTAAGAGAACATCCTATAGAAAATATCTTAGTGAGTATTGAATCTGTAGTTAGAAGTAGAAATCAATTAAATAATATGAGTAATTCAGCTTTTATTTCAACTATTGAACTTAAGAATCCAAAGGAAGCATCATTTGTGTAACGATCCAGAATTTTTAACCAATTTAAAATTGGAATTTTTATTAGTCAATTTAAATTTAAAGTTGAATTGGACATAAATATATATGGCTAAACATATTTAATAATTTTGATAAGTCATATAATAGATTTTATTTGAATTATAAATTTAATGGATGAGAATGAATATTAATAAGTTTGGATTTATTAATACTATTTGTAATTCGATCGGATTTGTCAAACTATGACATAAATTTGTAGCATTAGAATAAAGTGTTGCCCTTAGTTTTCATAGCATGTAAGGGGACGTGCAACCAAAAGTTCACCTTCTCTCCTTAAGACAAGTGTAAAGACACTTATATTTTTGCATGATTCCTTACATGCATGCCTTCCACTTGCCCCCTTAGGTGTCATTACCTCCTTAACTTTCCATTCCTATATAAGGAGGCCTTTACTCCACTTTTTTTACCATTCCATTCCATTTCCTCCTTTTCATCTTCTTCTTAAAACTTATGGCCAAGGTTTCCATGGCATAAAGTCTTCCTCTTTTCCACCACCACCTTGCCAAAGTTCGTCGTCATCCTCCTCCACCTTCCCATATAAAGAGAGATTAATATATAGTATATATACACATTGGTGAAGAAAACGGTGCGCTGAAATACTGTCTGACGGTTCGCTCAACTAGGATCGCCTACCGGTAAATTTGGAAAGTTGTTCAGTGAGAACTCTTTAACCACAACTTATATATTTAATTAGTAGTTAGACTAATTCAAATATAGTGATGAATTAATAGTGGTTAGTAATGATTGATGTTTGTTGTGATGGATGACGGATGCGTAGTTTAGAACACACACACTATTAAGCATTGGTGTTATAACGCTTGTGCACTGTTATGATTTATTTAATTATGTTGATGATGGTTGTTGTGGATGTTTATAATTGTTGCTGATTTTGTTGCGCACACACTATGATATAACAATTATGGTATCACAATGGTGATTGACAAATCTCCTTCGTAATTAGAAGCAATATTATTATTGAAATTGAAGGTCAATAATTGGAAAAGACCATAAGTATGAATTCATGTATATTGATAAAGTTTCTTGAAATGGATAAATAAATACCTGAATGTTCTAGGATGACATAGATGATAGTGTCCAGGCTTGGATTTGGAAATTTAGTTTCCTGCTCTCACTGGCTATCCCTAATTGATCCGGCGAATGTGATGGTTAATTTGAAGTTTTTTGAATTTAAAAATAATTTGGATTTTAATTTAATATTTTATTAAGTGTAAAATAAAAGTTGAATTTTAGACCCAAAGTAATTTGGAAAGTAAATTTAAATGATTTTAAAAGGGTTATATAAGGATATAATGGTTTTCTAAGGTATTTTGAAGTATCACAGAATAATGGTTATTATGGTCAAAACCGAGCTTGTCGCACTGCGGCAATTTGTGTATTTTAGATGCAAACTTTAACGCTTATAACTTTTGCAATCTAAATCGGATTTCCATGAAAATAAAAACATTTGATTTCCATTAACAAGAGCTTTCAAATGAGTGAAAGCAGATTTTTATTTCGAGTTATAATTTTCAAGTTATATTTAAAACCGTTTTGGAAAAGGTCGTGTAAGAGCAGTGGTCGACCATAACTATAAACACTATTTTAAATGTTTTAAAAACATGAAAAAAAATCATTATAAATTGTGTAAAAGGTTTTGAATTGTAAATTTTAAGTTTTTGCTAAGATAAATGATATTTTGATCAAAATAGTTAAGACAACTATTTTGTAACACTTTTGTAACGCTTTTGAAAACACTATATCTATTTTGACGTTTTTAACCTGCAATCTGTTTTCCGAACTATAAGTTATCATTTGTAAATGATTGGTGAAATGTTTTCAAAGATTTAAAAGTGTTGAAAATGTTTTATATGGAAATTAAATTGATTTATTTGATATTAAAACGGGTTTTTCAGTTTTAAATAATTGGATATGGTTGGAGATAAATCTTCAGATGTTTGATATTAATTCGGTAAATGATGACTCTTACTATTTAAGTAATTTAAACGGTAGTTCACTATTATTCCGCTTATAGTGTGAGTTGGATACAGAGACTGATATTAAGTATAAGTTGATGATATTTCTATACAGATCTAATGCCAAAGAGTTGGGTAAATCTTTTAATTAAGATGTGGGTTTCCCAGTTTGATTAAGATAAGTTGGATAGAAATAATCTTCGGATATTTGATATAAAATTCTGTGGTGTAAACATATATTATTTGAGGAATTTGGAAGATATTATTATTATATCGTTATTACACTTATAGTATTCTTTGATTATGAGAATTGATATCGAATATAAGTAGATACAATTTCTGTGTAACTTATGTTCAATATCGATTGATTTGGGTTTCGTCGTGAATCATATCTTCAATAATATCATTCTTGAAACCCAATGATATTGAGTTATGGAAATTCATATCGTAATTTGGGATTTAATTAAATATTTGGTTTGAGAAAATTAGAAGTATGAAATTGGGAAGAAAGTATAATCTTTTAGTGAAGATTAAAGAATTGAATGTTGGGAAATCGATATATTTGGAACATTGGTTAAAATATGGATTAAGGGTTTCCAAAGGAAACTAGATTTTTGGTAACTAGTTATCAAACGGAAAACTAATTAAGGCTTTGAGGGTAAATTATCTTTTGATTTAAGGGATGTGTTTTAAAATAGAAAAGTTAAAATATGTATTTTGTAATAATTTGGGGATGGGTTTAAAGAAGTTTATTTTGACAAAATCCATGATGGAAGGAGATTTGGTTGAAAGCCTCTGTGTTTTATAATTGTGTCTTTAAAATTGCGCTTATTATTTGGAAAGACCGGGATCGATTGTATGTCCGAAAACCATTCCAAGTAATAATACGACGTTGTGGAGCAGTTGAAGATATTGAAGACGACATTGAAGACCGAGACCCTTTATATCGTAAGGACGACTTGCTGAATGTCTCGAATGGCTAGCTCCCCTTCGCAGATGTATTTTATATCAACTAACTGGCAAGAATCCCAAACGTATCTAAAGGAATTCCGGATTGTGGTTTCGTTCAGACCCAGAATGGACTTGTATGGATTATGTGTCAGACATTGTAGCTGACTCCTAGCGCTGATCTCTCTTAAGTATATATTTGTTTGGTGGTGGGGATTTTATTCTTTTGCTTAACACCCTTCTCTAAGACGTATGAGCTTAGAGGTTATATATTGATAGAAATCAGTGATGCATTGTGAATGGACAATGTGGCATACTTAAGTTATGTGATGAGCTATGGATGATCAGAGCATGGCTTATTTAAGCATAGCTTTGTGTATATCGGGACATCTACAAGCCTCATAACCCGGTAAATGGCCAAAACAGGAATAACTGCGGCAAGGTTGCGGGGTGTTTTCTCCTTCTAGATAAAAGGTGTACCATGGTATGGATCCCAGGTATTAACCTATATGGTAAAAGCATCAACTTTTGTGGTTGTTGTTGGCATGCTTGGAAAGGTCGGTAACGACTGGGGGATGATATACTCGGGCGTACTCTGAGTTACCTAGTTATAGAGGCAACCAGACCTTGTGTTAGCATGAGGAGCATGAGTTGATCCTCGGACATCCCTCTAGAGGTGTTCAAAATTCGGTTTGGAAGGAAGTTCCTTTGCATGGTCATTGTTGGAAACCCAATCTCCGCTATGAGGCCATACGATTTTAGTTGTATACCATACGTCAGTATACTATATGGTAATATGCTGGCGAAGATTGATACATTTACTTTCGAAAGGATTTTTCACACTATATTATTGTATTGAAAGAGGATTTTACGTATCAAAGGCATTTTCGACTACATAAGGAGAAACCTCTCCCATGTATGCGTTTGCATTATGTGTGTGCCGCGAGACCTTATGTTAGTTTCATTTTTCGAAAAGTCATCGCGAATTTCTATGCGCTGGTCACATGGAGTAAACCCGTTCCGCATTAGCAGCATGGTCCGGTGAATTACCTAAATTTAAAATAAACTCTAATAACTATTGTTTTTGAGTTCTCACACCAGTCCCACGACTGACCTAGAGTTTATTGTTCTCACACCTAAACTCTGGGTGCCAATAATTTTTCCACGGGCAACCTAGTAGTTTGGTTCGCAGATTTAGTCTTGGAGTTGGTTAGAGCATGATGCTGGTTTAGCTGGAGCTATTATATCTTGGAGCATGCATATTCTTCCGTTGAGTTTAGTATCTTTTACGCTATACTATCGAAGTACTCTGATATTTCTCCCGTAACTCTAATATAATATTATTGTAATGAAAACTTGGAAAAGTTCTTTTTATTTTGTGCAAATGTGTAAGTACTCTTAACAGTCTCTCTTTATGAATGGTTTAAGTGGTTTAATTACAGAGGAAAACCAGGAAAAAAGTTTGGTCATTGTAGTTGGTGTCATAGATTTGGTTTATACAAAGCTATGGGGGATGACACATTTGAACAAAAGGAAAGACTCATCAAAGTTATAATATCTCATTAGAGATAGGGTTAGTAATGCCCTAAAATGAGATTTTGGAGTATTATATTTGAGAGGGGTATTTGAAAATATGAAATGAGTTTGGAAAAGTTATATCTTAAGAAAGAAACATATTTTGAAATTATATGGTTAATTATAACCTGGATACTTAATCAAACGATTAAGGTTAAGTTTACATTTTGTGATTACACATAAAACACTTCTTATGGCATGGTAATTAAGCCGCTTCCACTGATCAGGAAAATGATCCGAGTACAAATGCCTTCTGGATTTAATTTCACTATTGGGTAACATTTCGAAATATTGATAAACTTGGGGTCAAATTTGTTAAGGTAATTCTCCTCAAAAGAAACTAATCAATATGGTTAGAAATTAAAATAAGAGTTTGATTATTATATTCGATGTTGAGGTTGGACGAGTAAAAGAAGATTTTGAATATACACCTAGCTAACATATATACAATGTCTTAAGTATACTAGATAGATAAAGAATCCCATTCTTGTTGCTTGAAGATAATTCTATTGATGACTACATCATCATCAGTATGTATTTTCGATTTTCGAAAGTGAGATGACTATACGATTCCGATTAAAACATCAATATATACTTAAACCCATTTAGATAAGTGTTTGAAAATGTTGGGTAAATTGATGTGAACTTGAATAAGTAAGCGAGATCTTGAAATTTTGATAGAGTTGTAGGAATTATACTAGGTAAACCTGTAATAAGGATAAGCTAGTAAATTAAGTAGAGAATATATGAGAAAGTGTATTCGTGGTAAAAAAATGGTTTTGAAAAGATATATAGTTTGAAAAATCAAATCAAATTTTTGAGTAAGAATTGGCAATTACTTTGAAATTAATTTTTGGAATTGATTTTGAAAGAATATATTTTCGATATAAAGGAAAAAAGGGGGTCTTTGAAAATATTTGGGAATTTAAAACTTGAACACGGACATCTTGTGATTGGAATTTCTTAGTTGATTAAAAGACGTATATGTAAAGTTGTAATTTACTTAAGCAATCCAAATATAAAAGGTAGTTTGGGCATGATTTAAAGGCTAAGTTGGAATTAATCAATCAGGATATTTGATAATTAGTCCTCCCCAACTAATTATAATTGAAATGCAAATATCTTGAGAATTCAGTTTCATAATATGACTATAAGATATTTGACGATATTTTGGTTAAGAACTACATTGGTTAAAGCTGTTTATAAAAGATATATCTAATCGGTTTCTCTGAAGTTTGAAGGAAATATGTTTCGTAACCTTGAATTTGGAATAATTAATGAGGATAGCCAAAATTAAACAATGTAAGGAATTAAAATCTGGAATAATCGGCAATTTTGGACAGCCGATAAGTTCTAAAGTATATTGCGGTCATAAAAGGATATGTTTAAGTAAGAATGGACACCTTGTGAATTTAGTTTCAAATTTTTTGGCAAGCAGGAATAAAGAAATTACCTAAACTGAAATGTTTAGACAAACTGAGTTCTGAGATGATCAAGTTTTTCATATAAAGAATAATAGTAATTTTGGGGAACCAAAAGGGAGTAAGTTTCGTAAGCATTGAAATTGGAAGATAAGATCTAAGATAATAAATTTATAACTTTGAATTTTTTTGAAAGCAGTAAGAGGTTAAGTATATGTAATTGTTAAAGTTAACGGTGAATCAAATATAAAGGGTAATTGGAATTTATCATTAGAGGACATGGTAGATATGGTTGTCCGTAAAAATTTGTGCAAGAATATTCTACCCGCTATATTCATTATGAGAACAGGGTGCTTTGGTATAAAGAATTTTAATCCTGAGTCTGAAAAATCTACAGATGTTGAATAATTAGTTGCGATTCTCTTTCCTTTTCGAGGAAGAAAAGTTTTAAGAGGAGGGGGGGGGGATGAATGTAACGATCCATAATTTTCAACCAAAATAAAATCAGAATTTTTATTACTCAATTCAAATTTAAAGTTGAATTGGACATAAATATATATGGCTAAGTATATTTAATAATTTTGATAAGTTATATAATAGATTTTATTTGAATTATAAATTTAATGGATGAGAATGAATATTAATAAGTTTGGATTTATTAATACTATTAGTCATTCGATAGGATTTGTCAAATTATAACATGAATTAGTAGCATTAGAATTAAGTGTTTCCCTTAGTTTTCATAGCATTTAAGGGGACATGCTACCAAAAATTCACCTTCTCTACTTAAGACAAGTGTAAAAACTTGTATTTTTGCTTGCTTCCTTTCATGCATGCCTTCCACTTTCCCCTTTAGGTGTCATCACCTCCTTAACTCTCCATTCCTATATAAGGAGGCATTTACTCCACTTTTTTACCATTCCATTCCATTTCCTCCTTTTCATCTTCTTTTTAAAGCTTATGGCCATGGTTTCCATGGCATAAGTCTTCCTCTTTTCCACCACCACCTTGTCAAAGTTCGTCGTCATCCTCCTCCTCCTTCCCATATAAAGAGAGATTAATATATAGAGATATATATAAATTGGTGAAGAAAACGGTGCGTTGAAATACTGTCCGGCGGTTCGTTCAACTAGGATCGCCTACCGGAAAATTTGGAAAGTTGTTCGGTGAGAACTCTTTAACCACAATTTATATATTTAATTTGTAGTTAGACTAATTTAAATATAGTGATGAATTACTAGTGGTTAATGATGATTGATGTTTGTTATGATGGATCATGGATGCGTAGTTTAGAACACACACTATTAAGCGTTGGTGTTATGATGCTTGTGCACAGTTATGATTTATTTAATTATGTTGATGATGGTTGCTGTGGATGTTTATAATAGTTGTTGATGTTGTTGCGCACACACTACGACACAACAATTATGGTATCACATTGGTGATCGACAAATCTCCTTCGTAATTAAAGCAATATTATTTTGAAATTGAAGGTTAATAATTGGAAAAGACCATATGTACGAATTCACGTATATTGATAAAGTTTCTTGAAATGAATAAATAAATACCTGAACGTTCTAGGATGACAGAGAGGACAGTGTCTAGGCGTAGGTTTGGAAATTTAGATTCCTGCTCTCCCTGGCTATCCATAACTGATCCGACGAATGTGATGGTTAATTTGAAAGTTTTTTGAATTTAAAATATATTGAATTTTAATTTAATATTTTATTAAGTGTAAAATAAAAGTTGAATTCTAGATCCAAAATAATTTGGAAAGTAAATTTAAATGATTTTAAAAGGGTTATAGGATATAATGGTTTTCTAAGGTATTTTGAAGTATCGCAGAATAATGGTTATTATGGTCAAAACAGAGCTTGTCGCACTACGTTAATTTGTGTATTTTAGATGCAAACTTTAACGCTTATAACTTTTGCAATCTAAATCGGATTTCCATGAAAAGAAAAACATTCGATTTCCCTTAACAAGAGCTTTCAAATGAGTGAAAGCATATTTTTATTCCGAACTATAATTTTCAAGTTATATTTAAAACTGTTTTGGAAAAGGTCACTATAAGAGCAGTGGTCGATCATAACTATAAACAACTATTTTAAATGTTTTAAAAACATGGAAAAAAATAAAATCATTATAAATTGTGTAAAAGTGTTTTGAATTGTAAATTTTAAGTTTTTGCTAAGATAAATGATATTTTGATCAAAAAAGTTAAGGCAACTGTTTTGTAACACTTTTGAAAACCCTATTGTAATGCTTTCTTTGGAAACAATCTATTTTTAAGTTTTTAACCTGCAAACTATTTTCTGAACTATAATTAATCACTTGTAAATGATTGGTGGAATGTTTTCAAATATTTAAAAGTATTGAAAATGTTTTATATGGAAATTAAATTGATTTATTTGATATTAAAACGGGTTTTTCAGTTTTAAATAATTGGATATTGTTGGAGATAATTCTTTGGATGTTTGATATTAATTCGGTAAATGATGACTCTTACTATTTGAGGAATTTAAAAGGTAGTTCACTATTATTCCGTTTATTGTGTAAGTTGGATGCAGAGATTAATATTAAGTATAGGTTAATGATATTTCTATCAAGATCTAAAGTCAAAGAGTTGGATAAATATTTTAATTAAGATATGGGTTTCCTAATTTGATTGAGATAAGTTGGATAGAAATAATCTTCGGGTATTCCATATGAAATTATGTGGTGTAAACGTATACTATTTGAGGAATTTGTAAGATATTATTATATCGTTATTCCACTTATAGTATTCTTTGATTATGAGAATTGATATCGAATATAAGTAGATGCAATTTCTGTGTAACTTATGTTCAATATCGATTGACTTGGGTTTTTTCATGAACCATATCTTCAATAATATCAATCTTAAAACCCAATGAGATTGAGTTGTGGAAATCCATATTGTAATTTGGGATTTAGTTAAATGTTTGGTTTGAGAAAATTAAAAGTATGAAATTGGGAAGAAAATATAATATTTTAGTTAAGATTAAAAAATTGGATGTTGGGAAATCGATTTATTTGGAACTATGGTTGAAATATGGATTAAGGGTTTTCAAAGGAACTAGATTTGTGGTAACGAGTTATCAAATGGAAAATTAATTAAGGCTTTGAGTGTAAATTATCTTTGATTTAAGGGATGCGTTTTAAAAGAGAAAAGTTAAAATATGGATTTTGTTATAATTTGGGGATGGGTTTAAAGAAGTATAATTTGACGAAATCCAAGATGGAAGGAAATTTGGTTGAAAGTCTGTGTGTTCTATAATTGTGTTCTTAAAATTGCACTTATTATTTGGAAAGACCAGGATCAAATGTATGTCCAAAAAGCATCCTAAGTAATAATATGATGTTATGGAGCAGTTGCAGATATCGAGGATGACATTGAAGACCGGGGCCCTTCATATCGTAAGGACGGCTTGCTGAATGTCTCGAATGGCTGGCTCCCATTCACAGATGGAATTTATATCAACTAAGTGGCAAGAAGCCCGAACGTATGTGAAGGAATTCCGGATTGTGGTTTCATTCAGACCCAGAATGGACTTGTATGGATTGTGTATTCGACATTGTAATTTACCGCAAGAACTGATCTCTGTTAAATATATATCTATTTGGTGGTGGAGAATTTATTCTCTTGCTTAAGACCCTTATGTATGACGTATGAGCTTAGAGGTTATATATTGATAGAAATCAGTGATGCGTTGTGAATGGACAATGTGGCATACTTAAGTTATGTGATGAGCAATGGATGATCAGAGCATGGCTTATTTAAGCGTAGCTTTGTGTATATCGGGACCTTAGCAAGCCTCACACCCCGTAAATAGCCAAAACAGGAAAACATGCGGTAAGGTTATTGGATGTTGTCTCCTTCTAGATAAAAGGTGTACTATGGTATGGAGCCCAGGTATAAACCTATGTGGTAAAAGCATCCACTTTTGTGGTTGTTGTTGGCGCATGCTCAGAAAGGTCGGTAACAACTAGGAGGTGGCATACTCAGGTGTACTCTAAGTTACCTAGTTACAGAGGTAACTCGGCCTTGTGTTGGCATGAGGAGCATGAGTTGATCCTCGAACATCCCTCTAGAGGTGTTCAAAATTCGGTTCGGAAGGTAGTTCCTTGGCCTGGTCATTGTTGGAAACCCAATCTCCGCTACGAGCCCATACGATTTAAGTTTTATGTCATACATTAGTGTAGTATTTGGTACCTATGCTGGCTAAGATTGATACGTTTACTTTCAAAAGGATCTTTCACCACTATATTATGGTATTGGAAGACGATTTTACGTATCAAAGGCATTTTCGACTGCATAAGGAGAAACCTCGCCCATGTCTGCGTTTGCATTATGTGTGTGCCGGGTGACCTTATGTTAGTTTCATTTTTTGAAAAGTCATCGCAAATTTCAATGCATTGGTATTCACATGGAGTAAACTCGTTTCGCATTAGCAGCGTGGTCCGGTGAATTACCTAACTTTAAAATAAACCCTAATAACTACTGCTTTTGAGTTCTCACACCAGTCCCATGACTGACCTGGAGTTTATTGTTCCCACGCCTAAAATCTAGGTGCCCATAATTTTTGCATGGGCAACCTAGTAGTTTGGTTCGTAGATTTAGTCTTGGAGTTGGTTAGAGCAGGATGCTGGTTTAGCTGGAGCTATTATATCTTGGAGCATGCATATTCTTCTGCTAGTTTATTATATTTCCGCTGTGTAACCGACGTACTCTAATGTTTCTCCCGTAACTCTGATGCAATATTATTGTAATGAAAACATGGAAAAGTTCTTTTTATTTTGCAAATGTGCAAGTATACCTAACAATCCGTCTTTATAAACGGTTTAAGTTGGTTTAATTACCGGTGAAAACCGAGCAAAAATCCGGGACGTTATAATATGGTGATTTGTGGATCCTTGCTATGTAAGAAGAATTGGATTAATTTACTAGGAATGATGTATGGGAATTTGTTCCTAGACCTGAGGATAAGATTATAATTGGAACAAAATGAGTTTATAAAAATAAAATGGATAAACTCAGTGAGATCGTAAGAAATAAAGCTTGATTAGTTGTATAAGGATATAGTCAAGAAGAAGGAATATATTATGATGAAACCTTTGCTCCTATAGCAAGATTAGAAGCAATTAGTATTTTACTAGACTTCGCTAATAATAATAATTTCAGACTATTTCAAATGGATGTTAGAAGTGCCAATTTAAATGGATATGTTAAAGAAGATGTATATGTAGAGCAACCGCCTCTTTTTGAAGACGAAAATTACCAAACCACGTATATAAATTAAAGAAAGCATTATATGGATTAAAACAGGCTCCTAGAGCCTGGTATGATAGGTTATGAACATATTTATTACAATCTAACTTTAGAATTGGTAAAATATATAATACACTTTTTATTGAAGAAATAAAGATGATATTCAACTAGTAAAAATATATGTTGACAATATAATTTTTGGATCAACAAATAATAAAATGAATAAAGAATTCTCAGATACTATGACATAAGAATTTGAGATGAGTTATATGGCTGAACTTACATTTTTCTTAGGCTAACAACGAAGACAACTAAAGAATGGAATATTTACTAATCAATACGCTAGAGATTTAATTAATAAATATAATATAACTACAACTAATGGAAGACCTACACCTATGGAAACTAATACAGCCCTAAGTAAAGAAGATACGTCAAAAGATGTCGATCAAAAATTATATAGAGGAATGATAGGATCGTTGTTATATACAACCGCTAGTAGATTAGATAAAATGCATAGTGTCTGTCTCTATGCAAGATATCAATCTGAACCTAAAGAAACTAATTAAAAACCCGTAAAATGTATTCTAAGATATGTAAAACATACATTAGATTTTGGATTATTTTACCCTAGTAACAATTAGTTTGATTTAATCTCCTATTGTGACGTTGATTATGCGGGATGAAAAACAGATCGTAAAGTACTATTGGAACGTGTCACATCTTATGTCATTCTCTAGTCTCCTAGTTTAGTGAAAAAGCAAAATACAATATCCTTGTCTACAACTGAAGCAGAATACATATCTGCTGCTTTGGCTTGTTCACAAGTAATATATATGCAACAAACTCTAAAAGATTTTGGATTAAATATAAATAAAACATCAATCTACTGTGATAATACAAGTGCTATAAATATATCTAAAAATACAAATTATGTAACGAACTGGGATTTTCGACTCCGAAAATCAACATCAAACTACCGTGTTGACCATTCAGACATCGAACATTCCAGATCATTCATAGAAAGAAGTTAGAGGGTGAGATAAGAAAGAAAGAAATATTAGAATAGAAGAAGAAGAAATATCACAACATAGAGTCTCACATCGCAGCGGAACAAATATAATACAGAAATAAATCTTTATTGAAAGCTTTTAAAATACTTACAGTATCAGAGTACATCATACATCCGGACAGTGGTAATAATCTGTCCTACGCAACACAGCGGAATAATAGCTATATCATACGTCTGGACTCTTCCAGCTCGTCTCTTCACAGCAGCCGATAACCTGAACCTGTACAACCCGGCCTAACCCGAGCATTTACAAAACACCGGGTCAGTCTGGTGAACTAGAGTGAGAAAAACTCGTAGAGTAACAAGGGTAAATCATCCAATCATGATTTTAAAGTTCAAAATCTTTTCAAAAGAAAAGGATAATCGTAAGACCAAATCCACACATAAATATGGACGGTTTTTACCTTACGATAACCCAAAACAGTTTTGAAATCAATATCTTTTCTGATATTATAATAATGTCTAAATACAAGTAATTATCACATCTAGCGGAACGCTTGCATCTCACGCTCCATATATATAGTATACAATCAAAACCGCGGGCACTTATTGGAGATTGGATTCCAACTATGACAAGGTATGGGACCACCTGCCGATAGTGTATCTCTAGAGACGAATACACTGGGTTCAACAAGAACATCTTGCAACCCGGCCCTCACATGACCGACCACTCATTTCGCTTGAGTGTATCGAATGTATATCACCAACGGTTGGGATCAGCAACCGCCTCCCGAAAAGGGACAGCATCGAAATGCAGATTAAAGAAGCAAATAGGATTTTCTCTAGATAGGTGGTTATACACCCTAATGGGAGCGACCCACATAGCCATGCTGCCTGCCCGATTTTTGTCATTTCCCGGTTGATGAGGCTTGAGGCCAGAATTAACTCTTGACATCTGGTCATCATTCACTTTGAATGCCACATCGTCAGATCCGTCAGATATCACTAATTGATATCCACAAAAATACTCTAGCTGAAAGCTAAGAGAATGGCAATTTCTCCGCCAACAATTATCGTACGTTTGAAGAAATCAACGTACGTGATCCTTTGGAAATACTCTGTCAGACATCCGTCCATACAAGTCATCCAGGAACAGGATGAACCGAAGGTACTCTCCTACTGCATCCAATATAGGAATCACCCATGGATCAGTAGCGAGAAGTCCTTGCAATCTGTAGATTCCAACCACGACAGAACCCCAGCTTATCTCTACTTGCCAGGCAGAGAATATTAGTGGTTCTTCCG
Source organism: Allium sativum (assembly GCA_030737875.1). Taxonomy (NCBI): domain Eukaryota; kingdom Viridiplantae; phylum Streptophyta; class Magnoliopsida; order Asparagales; family Amaryllidaceae; genus Allium; species Allium sativum. The sequence goes on from CM060921.1 coordinate 386,387,678, forward strand.
TTTATGAAAATCCACGGTCTTCAATGCTCCATCTCGATCATCTTCTGAGATCTTCACGTATTTGTTGGTCGGAATGGTTTTCGAATAAATTCGATCCCGGTCTTTCCGTACCAACAATCGTATTGGGCGGGTTTGATAGTCGGTGATTTAACTATCAAAATAATCAGTGTTTCAAACATGACACTCCAATGAGTTCACTAGTTCAGTATCCAGCACCACTTGGCCTTTAACAAACTGATTTACTTTTATTGAGTTAAAACTTCTAACTCTTTTAATATTGAAAATACGATATTCGAATAACTCTAATTCAATTTCACTCTAATGGATTAACTTAAATTGATTAACTTTAACTGGTCAACTTTAACTGATTAACTCGACTTATTTAACTCCTATCGATTAACTAATACTCGCCTTAAATCTATTCGCTTGACTCTAGATCGCAGCGATCACAATGGTTACGCCTGATTCCCTCAGGAAACATCCGACCGCCGTAGGCTATCTGCAGCCCTGCGAATTTCGCTAGCAGTCGTATGAAATGGCAACTCGTCCTGAATAACTATGTTTGACTAACTCTATCTCGAATAACTATATCCTTATATACCAATGTCCTCAGAACCATTACATTATAATACTTAGATTAATGACTTATAACCATATATAATTTCCACTCAATTCCCCTTTCAAAACATTCGTTGTATTATCATGAACCTCTTTTACGATTGCCAACTAATATCATCTTCAGATAATCCCGATGTTGTTCAAGTTGGGGTATTTTAATTACCTCTCAGACCTTGATCAAACAACGTTCCTATCCACAGATAGATATCAGTTGAAATCCAAACACCAATATTACATTCCAGTCTCAAAAAAACAAATCCCATTTTATATCGTATTTGATTATACAACCCTTCGACCAAATCTTTAACCCATTTCACTATTACCAATCTCCATCAAATCTTTCGACCATTCCCCACTTTGGAAATCTTATTTCAATTCTCCCTATTTTACTTGATTTCATTTCCAAAAGACGTTAATTTAATATTAACGCTTTTACACCTAAAATCTCATTTACATACCTGGTTTATTATAAACCCTTTTATTTTAAACTCCCTTTTACTTAATTCAATTAATTAAGTAACATTCTTTTCAGGCTATTATATCCACTTGAAATTCCTTTTTTATAACTTTGTTATAAAAATTCGGTTTTTAAATATAAAACCCGTTCACAATTCCCTTCACCATTCCACTTGAATTCATTTTACTTCGATTACTTTTTAAATGCATTTCCATTCAAAGGTAATTTTCTGAATTATTATTAATTAAAATAATAGTTTAATTCAATCAATAACTATATTTGTAGTTAATTCCTTTATTAACTAAATTAAATGGTAAATCCCTTTTAAAATCTTATTTAAATTTAAACGATATTCATTTAACCTTTTAATCAAAACACACTTATTTGATAAACAATTCCAATTCAAACGGGTCGATTTAATTAACCCAAAACTCGATTATCTCACTAACCGATTCTAATTAATCCTCACTTTAAATTTATTAAAAATGTAATTAATTCAAATAATTTCCCTTAATTGTTTTATTTACAAAACAATTATCAAAGTTTACCATTCGAATCATTTTTCATTCTCATATTTGTAAATCTGATTAACATCAGAACTAACTTTATAAAATAACTTAATAATAACTCAAGTCTTAAATAAATAAAATATTTATTTATTTCTCCTTAATAACTTTTATTCAAAATAATATTTTTCAAAATCTAACTCCAGTTATAAAATAAACTTTATAACTTCATCTCTATCGATTCACTTGACGGTGAATCAATATTTATAAAACGATTGATTTTATAGGCCATACGCTGCCAAATACTAAACCAATATCGCCCATTGGTTTAAACAAACAGATGTTGAAATTTCAGTCAAACATCAACAATCAAATCAATCACCCAAACAGAACAGTTCATATGTTCATAATATGAAATAAATAATATATTGAGGAATCCGGTTGGATCCCTCCAACCTGTTCTTCCCTGTATTCAAAACGGTTATCACAAATCAGACTGTTCAGTTTTGTTTAACTGATAACACTAAATAGCAACCATTCAACATCAACCGCAAACAGTTCAACAATTTAAAACACGTTTATAAATAACGTGACCAATAAGGTGAGTTACCTTTATTGGAACCAATCGTTAAAATAACGATTTGGTATTTCACTGAAATTAAACACCATTTAATTTCATCAGTAAAATCAACAAACAATGTATAACTAGCAAACAGGCAGTCATCAGCAAGCAGAACACACAAAATAAAAACACCCAATTTATATGAAATATAAAATGGGAACTGAGTGAGTTTAACTCACCTTGAGTTGCGTTGTTATAATAACAACTGATTTGATTAAATTAAACTTGCGTTTAATTTAACTGGGATTTCCAGCTGTGTTCTACTGCGCTCGTTTCTGTTCCAGGATGTAGATCCCATTCATACAGTCCCGACACCGCTTGTTGTATTCCATTATTATTAAAGCAAAACAGCCGATAGTTTTTGTTCCTCTCGTACCGGTGACCATCCTAGGCCTGGGAAAAACTGTCCATTTAGTTCACATAAACTAACTAAACCAATTCTTTAATTACTTATATTAATCGATCTTTAATTATGTTACTTAACTTAAGTCACTTTCTTATGTAAATTCCTTCCGTCAAACTGACTTCCGAACAAAGGTGGTATCCTCCTCTTTAATTCCCTTGACATCCATCTGAACACAGTTAAAACAAATCTTGAATATAACGGTTTTAAATAGCTAAAATTATCACTTAGTTAAACTAATAATTACTTTTTGTAATGCTGAATGGCGAATACGGCCAGGTTCCCTTTTCCCTAAGTACGTTTTTCCTGGGCCGAATAAGTTCTTCTCGTTCCTCTCAGCATGCTAAACAACATAGTGAAGGATTTAAACCCATTTATACTGTCCTTACTCATACCGTTTTCAATCCAGGACCGGTGAAACTTATTTCTTTCTCGTATCCCTCTTTGCTTTATGATAACTGCTGTTTCCACAAAGGGTACCCATTTGAACCCTTCATCCCTTCATTCCCATTATTCACGCTTCAGCATTCCACCGAAAATCACCACCCAAAACAAAACCGTACTCCTTTACTGCACCTCGACTCTTGCGTCGGAATCCCATCGACATCCCCCACTGACTGAGCCTCCAACCTCGAGACGCCTGACTCCTCCGTTGACTGACCGGAGACCACCCGATGTCGCTGGAAGAAGCGCGCCTCCCTGCTCGAGATGCGGACCCAAACCGAGGTTAACCCGCTCTGCCTGTTGCCAGCAATCAGCGCTTGAGGCTGCGCCTTTTCTGGCCAATTGAATAAAGGAAATAAGATCTTGCAGGGTTGAATTAAGGGTCTCGAATCCCTTGCTGATTTTGTAGTTGAAAGGTCGGTTGAATACAAGAACGGATTTGTAAGTATTTTAGAAGAAAAGTGGGATTATTTCTACTGTTAAGAATTTAGGGTGGCGGCGGTTTTGTCTGTTGACCACAGATGAATGTTTGACAAGGGTTTCAATGGATATATGGTATATATATAGGGTAGGGGTTTAATAAAATATTATTTTCGAAACTTCGTTGCGAAGTAACACACCGAAACCACAACAAACGACTTCCATCTACTGAAAAAAAAGCTATTCTTAATGTAAAAAGATATTCCGGACCCAATGAGACAAGTTTCGTCGAAATCCGAGATCGTTTGAAAAAATTTCCCTTATAAAACCAGAAATAAACATGTGTTTAATTTTCCCACGACCACTAGATAAATCAAATCAACTCGAAACTTTGAAATCTTACAATAATTTGTTGATACGAACCCAACGGCACTAATTTCGTCGCATTCTGAGACTGTTTGCCCGATAGGCTGTTTTTACCCCGAACCGCCCTACCCTTTTTAACGCCAAATTTCCCGATCTCTAAAAATAACAAACTATATACCTATCCTGACTCTAATCGACGATACGAACTCAACGGAACTGGTTCCGCGGCCTAATTCGATCGTCTGCTCAAGTTACGCTCCAATATCCCTTTATTTATTTAAATACACGCTATAGAATTTGAACGGGCGTTTACGGTTGCTGTGGTTACATACGACATCTGTTTGCCACGCCGTTTGACTTTCTGACAATAATTTAGTGATACGGTCCCAATGAAACTAATTTCATCGAAAACAGAGTCCGTTTGCAAAACGGCTATTTTAACGGCCGATAACGATTTCCACAGCGTTTTTTCCAAAATTTGATTTAGCCATAACTCGCAACCAATAACACGGAATCTGGATTTTTCTCTTTCATATGAAAGCTATCGTCAACACGCTCCCAACGTTTCTTGTTTCACAGAAATCCGACTTATATCGGACTCTGTATGTCCAGTTGAAGTTCAAACTCGAATTTTCAAACTGCAGTGCTATATTTCAAGCTCTATTTATAATTATATAAATATATAACGTCGAACTTTGTTTAAATAGCGAATTAGATATTAATTCCATCGATATTCCAAATATAATATTTAAATTAAATAAATTAAATTACATATTCGAGTGCCAAGAACACGGGTCGTTACATTCTTCCCCCTTAAAATAATTTCGTCCTCGAAATTGCTAAGGTAAGAAAGAACGTTATAAACTCATTAATTTCAAATCTAATTTTATATTAAATTAGAAACCAATTCAATACTGTAAATAAATATTTTCAAAAATATCAAAAAAAAATTCTAACACCTTTAATTTCCGAAAGATTTCGCCAGCACCTCCTCTACACGGCTCAATCGGTACAACTCCAACTCGCCTTTCTAGGCCTTCTCCAATCCAAAAGAAAATAAAACAGCCAAGCGGCTTGCCAAATAGGCTCATAAATCACCAAATCCATATGAAAATAAACATGTACCTTTTTGTCGGGCATATCATTATATCCTTTCCATCTGCTACCCTGTCAGCATATACAAATGCATTCCCAAACAAAATTCCAATTTTATCCTCAAAACCAAATCCTTCATGCGTCCAAGCCAAATCTCATTCTTAACTCAGTTTCCATCCATTATCCATTTCAACTCTTACCTTACCAGTCCAACACCATTTCAGATTCCTGTTTCACAATTCAAAATCTGATTCTTCCTGACACATTATATCCCGATTCAATTTACGGTTAACTGGTTCCGATTTAATTCATATTTGCTTTCACAATTTCTATTTAATTTTGCCTTTGTTCAAACAATTTCTCTGGGAGTTTTTAAACAATTCAGCTCTTTTCAAAAATCAAATATTCCTTTCAGGATTCAAAACAACTTGTTTTTTTTTTCATCCAAGCAATTCAAAACAAGATCTTTGGTAGCAATCCGTCACTTAGAACTCGAAAATGAACACTGATGATGTGGCCAGCATCCTTAGAGTTATTTCCCAGCTATCAAAGTGAGTTCAATACTATATCTTTTCAAAACTTCAATTTTAAACACTTTCATTTTGAAATCTATTTCAAAATAAAATTCACGATGCTTGTAAACAATTTAAAATCTCCCAGGATTTTAAAATTCTCTTATATTCAATTCAAATCCCTTTATGAACACTTTTCCCAGTTTTCAGCATTTTAATTCTAGTTCTGATTTAATTCAGATTCAATTAATCTGCTCCATATATTATACGAATTTGATTTGGTTATTTATATAACCATTTCAATTATAATCAACCAACACAACCAATATATTATAATATTTCCCATATATATATTTTCTTTATATCAAAATATAATTTGGGTAAAATTATTTCATTTACCCTCTTTCAAAACATACTATGTCGGTTTATCGTACTTGAGTGTTTAGAAACCCCTATCGATACAGTGGATCAAACTGATCAATTAGAACTCATAAACAACTCAACCAATAAATCTTCACAATATAAAACAAATTTTTATAAAATCTACAAATACGTTCACTCGTATATATATACTCAACTCAGTCTAGGGTATTGCTAACCCCATCTCTACTGAGTCACGCCACAGAGCCAAGGTAATTACTTAACCTTCAGCTCTGATACCACTGTAACGATCCAGGGATTTCGGCCCCGAAAATCGACATAAATACGTTTACTGTAACTCATGCCGATCCTCCAAGCACCGAAACACTAGATAGTTATTAGAAAGAATTTAGAGGGTGAGATAAGAAAGAAAGAAATATAAGAATAGAAGAAGAAGAAGAAATATCACAACACAGAGTCTCACATCGCAGCGGAACAAATATAATACAGAAATAAATCTTTATTGAAAGCTTTTAAAATACTTACAGCATCAGAGTACATCATACATCCGGACAGTGGTAATAATCTGTCCTACGCAACACAGCGGAATAATAGCTATATCATACGTCTGGACTCTTCCAGCTCGTCTCTTCACAGCAGCCGATAACCTGAACCTGTACAACCCGGCCTAACCCGAGCATTTACAAAACCATCCAACCTCACTATATATACACCCCTTGCTGAGAAACCCTCGTCAAACCTTTTGAGTGGTCAACTACCCTTATATCTGCGCCTCCATATAGTAAACAATGGCCAACAAATTTTCAAGGATTTTCAACGCCAAAAACAACTCGATCCGTTCGTTTTGCCCAACCTTTTCAACAGCAAACATATAAAGGCCATCGAGATCTGTCAAAGGACTGGTGGAGATCATTAATTGATTTTATAAAGTTTCGGATTCTGCCCATCATGTTGGAAATCCAATCTCCAATAAGCGCCCTGCGGTTTTTGATTTTATATTATATATGGAGCGTGAGATGCAAGCGTTCCGCTAGATTCTAATTACTTGTATTTAGACATTATTCTAATATCAGTATAAGATATTGATTTCAAAAATATTTTTGGTTATCGTAAGGTAAAAACCATCCGTGTTTATGTGTGGATTGGTCTTACGATTACCATTTCTTTTGAAAGGATTTTGAAAGTTAAACCAATGGTTGGAGTTTACTCACATCAGTCCCATGACTGACCCAGAGTTTATTTTGTTTGTTTTCCCTATACTCTTGGGTGCCCAAATTTGTACGGGCAGTCAAGTAGTCGGGAGATTTCAGATTTCACTTGAAGGAGCTCGAAGCAGGGGGCTTCACCAGTTAGCTATAGACTATCATATTTTTCCGCTGTGTACTATGTTGTATTTGGAAACAGGTGTTGATAACTGTTCCAGCGATAACTGTTGTGCTCTGATAATGGTATGTATATATACAGTTACTGATTTGTATTTCAAAGTTAATGTATTTAATATATTTTTATTCGTTCCGCTGTGAGTTTCTGATCTTCGTTTTCTTCTATTCTAATATTTCTTTCTTTCTATTTCTCATCCTCTAACTTCTTTCTTATAATGATTCGTATTTCTGTGCACTTTGGGTTGGTTGTGTGGTGTTATTAGTCGACTCCAAGGGTACAGAAATCTGGGTAGCATGTGCATTTTTATCTGTTCACAGGGTAGCTAGGCGTGTGCTGGAAACTAGGGTGGCAGCTTCTTCTTGAATTGTTCCATCCTAGCATTGTATACGTACATATTTACAAAGAGGGTAGGTATACATCATCCATGTGCATTAATTCTTTCGAGAGGGTTTAACTGATGAAGGTTTCACCTTGCATGTGCCTTATTATTATTTTAGGTATAACATAGCAGAAGTCTGGCTTGGCTAGTAAATCCTTATAACCGTACACATCAGTTAAACATATATAGTAATGACCCAGGGATTTCGGCCCCGAAAATCGATATAAATACGTTTACTGTAACTCATGCCGATCCTCCAAGCACCGAAACACTGGATAGTTATTAGAAAGAATTTAGAGGGTGAGATAAGAAAGAAATATAAGAATAGAAGAAGAAGAAGAAACACAACACAGAGTCTCACATCGCAGCGGAACAAGATATAATACAGAAATAAATCTTCAAAGAGAGCTTTTGAAATACTTACATTATCAGAGTGCATCACACATCTGGACAGTTATAACGATCTGTCCTCGTATACAACACAGTGGGATGAAAGCTATATAATATCATACGTCTGGACTCTTCCAGCTCGTCTCTGGACTTCACGGCATTTGATAACCTGAACCTGTACACTCCGGGCTAACCCGAGCATTTACAAAACACCGGGTCAGTCTGGTGAACCAGAGTGAGATAAACTCGCACAGTATAAGGGTAAATCATCCAATCATGATTTTAAAGTTCAAAATCTTTTCAAAAGAAAAGGATAATCGTAAGACCAAATCCACACATAAACACGGACGGTTTTTACCTTACGATAACTCAAAACAGTTTTGAAACCAATATCTTTTCTGATATTATAATAATGTCTAAGTACAAGTAAATAACAATCTAGTGGAACACTTGCATCTCACGCTCCACATATATAGTATACAATCAAAACCGCGGGCGCTTATTGGAAATTGGATTCCGACCTTGACAAGGTATGGGACCACCTGCCGATAGTGTATCTCTAGAGACGAATACACTGGGTTCAACAAGAACGTCTTGCAACCCGGCCCTCACATGACCGACCACTCATTTCTCTTGAGTGTATCGAATGTATATCACCGACGGTTGGGATCAGCAACCGTCTGCCCGAAAAGGGACAGCATCGAAACATAGATTAAAGAAGCAAATAGGATTTTCTCTAGATAGGTGATCATACACCCTAATGGGAGCGACCCACATAGCCATGCTGCCTGCCCGATTTTTGTCATTTCCCGGCTGATGAGGCTTGAGGCCAGAATTTATCTTTGAACATCTGGTCACCATTCTCTTTGAATGCCACATCGTCAGATCCGTCAAATATCACTAATTGACGTCCACAAAAATACTCTAGCTGGAAGCTAAGAGAATGGCAATTTCCCCGCCAACAACCATAACACGTTTGAAGAAATCAACGTACGTGACCTTTTGGAAATACTCTGTCAGACATCCGTCCATACAGTTCATCCAGGAACAGGATGAACCGAAGGCACTCTCCTACTGCATCCATATCGGCATGAGTTACAATCAACGACCCGTGTTTTTCGACCATTTGAATATGAATATTTAAATTAGTTTTAAATATCATATTGGGAATATAATGGAATTTAATATTTAATTCGTTATTAAAACGAAGTTGAACGTTATATATTTATATATAATATAAATCGAGCCTGAAATGGCGCTGCAGTTCGTAATATAGAGTTTTGAACTTCAACTGAGAATACAGGGTTCAATTTAAGTCGGATTTCTGTGAAACAAGACACGTTGGAACCGTATTGACGAAAATTTTCATATGAAAGAGAAAAATTCAGATTTCGTGTTATAATTTGATAGTTATGGCCAAATCAATTTTTGAAATAGTCGCTATGGAAAATCGTTATTAAATTATAGGCCTTTAAAATAACCGTTTTTTCAAACGATATCGGATTTCGACGAAACTGGTCCCAATGGGTTCGGAATACCTTTTTATACCAAGATTAGTTTTTTTATCAGTAGACAAAAATTGTTTGTGAGGGTTTTTATCAACTACTTTGCAGCGAAGTTTCGTATAATAATATTTTATTAAATCACTACCCTATAAATACCAAACCAAGACCAAACCCTAAACTGTTCTCTCATCTTATATGCGCCGCCAACCCTTAAACAAATGAACCATGTCGTTAAGATCTTTCCTTCCTCTCTTTTTGAATCCACCGACCAAATTCCAAAGCCTTCAACGTCCGTCTTCCTCAGCTCCTTGAGCTCTTGTATTTGCCGGATTATCGTGGTTTAAGGGATGGCGATGGCACTGAGTTCGAGCTGGTTTCAGGGAAGGGTCGCTGACGTCAAGGCGTTGGGCTCGGCAACAGTTGATTGGACTCCGGCTATGGGTCTTGGCGCAGCAAATAAGGACCTGGGGAAAAATAGTTTGTGCGGTATTGGGGTGCTATCTCTAGTCCTGGGATTGTTTATGGTATTAATAGGAAGAAGTGAAGAAAGAACGTGGGTCAGACTGTATTGAATTAGCAAGAAGAGCAAGGTGGTTGGCGAATTGGATAGAAAGGATAAGCAAAATAAAGGGGTCAGTCCAAAAATTCCTAAACAAGGGAAGCAGTGCGATCTGAAAGGAGAATACCGCAACCGAAATTCATGTATTTAAAACATAATGGATTTATGATTTTTTTTTAGTTTAATTAGTTAGTTAATTTTCGTTAATTAAATAGTGGATTGCACAGGCTTCTTGGGAGGATGTCTAAAAACATGGAATGTGAAGACGCGAGGGACCCTAAGTATTAAAACATATGGGTGCTTAGCGAAGAACAGTGTGCGCGAGCCAAAGGGAACAAGTGGAGGACTGAGAAATCAAAAGAGAGTCGGCCAATGATCCATTGTTTAAATCATAATTAAATTGGTATTAGGTCGAATAACAGAAATATTATAGCAGGAGGAGTAATTGGCAGAGATCAATTGGGGCAATGAAAAGGAAAATGGAAGTTGGCTAATTATTCCAACCAGAAATCGACGAACCGAGATGCAGTGAACTCGAATCAGCGAGCGCTACATTATGAGACAGATCTGCACGGGATTGGAATCAACGAGCGTTTTCAATTAAATTAAATGATTTTTTTTGATTTAATTGAAATACGCTGCTTCAAAAATGGAGCAAATCAAGGTGAGTTAAACTCACTCAGTTACCCTTTTTATATTTTATATAAATTGGGTATTTTTATTTTGTGTGCTCTACTTGCCAATGGTTGACTGCTTTGCTAGTTATCTATTTAACTGTTGATTTAACCGATGAAATTAAACTGTGTTTAATTTCAGTGAAATACCAAATCATTATTTTTAACGATTGGTTCCGATAAAGGTAACTTACCTTATTGGTCACGTTTATTCATAAACGTGTTTTAAATTGTTGAACTGTTTGAATTGCTTGCGGTTGATGTTAAATGGTCGTTATTCATTTCAGTTAAACAAAACTGAATGGTCTGATTTGAGATAACCATTTGGATACAGGGAAGAACAGGTTGGAGGGACCCAACCGGATCCCTCAAATGTATTATTTATTTTCACATTATCATATATGAACTGCCCTGTTTGTAGTGTTTGATTTGATGGTTGATTATTGACTGAATATTCAACATCTGTTTGGTTTAAACCAATGGGCAGTATTGGTTAAGTATTTGGCAGAGTATGGCCTATAAAATAAATCGGGTTATAAATATTGTTTCACCATCAGGTGAATCGATAGGGCTGAAGTTATAAAATTTATTTTATAACTGAAGTTAGATTTTGAAATATATTATTTTGGATAAAGTTTGTTAAAGAGAAATAAACAGATATCTTATTTATTCAAGGCTTTGATTAATTTTTAAGTTATTTTATAAGTAAATTCTGAAGTTGATCAGATTGCAAGTATGAGGATAAGTAATGAATCAAGTGGTTAAACTTGGTAATTGTTTTGAGAAAACAACTAATGGAATTATTTAAATTAATTATATTTTTAATTAATTCAAAGTGAGAATTTATTTGGAATCGGCTAATGAGATAATCAAGTTTGGAGTTAATTAAATCGATCGTTTGAATTAGAATTGATTATCAAATTGATGTATTTCGATAAAATAGTTTTAAACAATATTGTTTAAATTTTAATAAGTGTTTTAGAAAGGGATTTTGGGAAAAAGGGCTTAAGATAAGTCAGGATTATATACAAAAAGTTTGAAGTGTTATATCGTTAATTTTGAATTAACGTTACCAGATATTTGGATTAAGCAAAAGAGGTAATTAAAATAAGTTTTCAAAGTGAGAAATGGTTAAATAGATTTGAAAGAAGATTGGTAAAAGTGGGATTGGGTTAAAGAACTAGATCATGGGGTGATATAACCAAACCCGAGTAAAAATGGAAATTTGATGTGAGAATAGAAATGGAATATTAGTCTTTGATTACAACTTATATTTGTCTGACGTTATGAACGTTGTTGATCAAGGTCTGAGAGGTAATTAAAATACCCCAACTTGAACAACATCAGGATTATCTGAAGATAATATTCGTTGGAAATCGTAAAAGAGATTAGTGATAATTCATCATTTCCATTAGTGAAATAATGCAACGTTGGTGAAAATGGGAAAATATACATAATGAGAGATCTGAAGTAAAATAAATGTAAAGTTAATTTTATTCTATACTAATCAATGTTAGTTATAGTTTCGAGGATGGAATACGAGATATTGCGTAACGCTATTTAAAGGAAAAAATGAGTTGAATGGATTTTCCATGATTTAAGAAAATAAAGAATGATGCTGAAATGTTTTTGGAAGGAGAATTAAGTGGGATTTGAATATGGGTATTTTACCAAGAATTTTAAAGCAGTGGTGTTGAGAACATTGGTATATTAATTAAGAATCCAATCATCGTATTTCTAAATATTAAAAGAGTTAGAAGATTTATCAAACAGAAGTGAATAAAATTTGTTTAATTAAAAGGCCAAATGATGCTAAATACTGAACCAGTGAACTCATTGGAGTGTCATGATTGAACCACTGTATATTTTGATAGTTAAAACACCGACTACCAAATCTGTCCAATACGATTGTTGGTATGGAAAGACCGGGATCGAATTTATATTCGAAAACCATTCCGACCAACAAATACGTGAAGAGATCTCAGGAGTTGATCGAGATGGAGCATTGAAGACTGTGGATTTTCATAAATGGAAGAACCACTAATATTCTCTGCCTGGCAAGTAGAGATAAGCTGTGATTCTGTCGTGGTTGGAATCTACGGGTTGCAAGGACTTCTCGCTACTGATCCATGGGGTGATTCCTATATGGATGCGGTAGGAGAGTGCCTTCAGTTCATCCTGTTCCTGGATGACTTGCATGGACGGATGTCTGACAGAGTATTTCCAAAGTGTCACGTACGTTGATTGCTTCAAACGTGCTATAGTGTTGGCGGGGAATTGCCGTTCTCTTAGCTTAACTGCTAGAGTATTTTTGGGGTCGTCAACTAGTGATATCTGACGGATCTGACGATGTGGCATCCAAAGTGAATGACGACCAGATGACCAACAGTAAATCCTGACCTCAAGCCTCATCAACCGGGGAATGACAAAAATCGGGCAGGCAGCATGGCTATGTGGGTCGCTCCCATTAGGGTGTATAATCACCTATCTAGAGGAAATCCTATTTGTTTCTTTAATCTATGTTTCGATGCTGTCCCTATTCGGGAAGACGGTTGCTGATCCCAACCGTCGGTGATATACATTCGATACACTCAAGCGAAATGAGTGGTCGGTCATGTGAGGGTCGGGTTGCAAGACGTTCTTGTTGAACCCAGTGTATTCATCTTTAGAGATACACTATCGGCAGGTGGTCCCATACCTTGTCATAGATGGAATCCAATCTCCAATAAGCGCCCGCGGTTTTGATTGTATACTATATATGTGGAGCGTGAGATGCAAGCGTTCCACTAGATTGTTATTTACTTGTATTTAGACATTATTATAATATCAGAAAAGATATTGTTTTCAAAACTGTTTTGGGTTATCGTAAGGTAAAAACCGTCCGTGTTTATTTGTGGATTTGGTCTTACGATTATCCTTTTCTTTTGAAAAGATTTTGAACTTTAAAATCATGATTGGATGATTTACCCTTAATACTGTGCGAGTTTATCTCACTCTGGTTCACCAGACTGACCCGGTGTTTTGTAAATGCTCGGGTTAGCCCGGAGTGTATAGGTTCAGGTTATCGAATGCTGTGAAGTCCAGAGACGAGCTGGAGATGTTCAGACGTATGATATTATATAGCTACTATTCCGCTGTGTGTTGTATATGGGAACAGATCATTATAACTGTCCCATTGTGTGATGTACTCTGATACTGTAAGTATTTTTAAAGCTCTCAATAAAGATTTATTTCTGTATTATATTTTGTTCCGCTGCGATGTGAGACTCTGTGTTGTGGTGTTTCTTCTTCTTCTATTCTAATATTTCTATCTTATCTATTCTCACCCCCTAACTTCTTTCTATTAATGATCTGGAATGTTCGACGTCTGAATGGTCAACATGGTAGTTTGATATTGATTTTCGGAGTCGAAAATCTCAGTTCGTTACAGTGGTATCAGAGCTGAAGGTTAAGTAATTACCTTGGCTTTGTGGCGTGACTCAGTAGAGATGGGGTTAGCAATACCCTAGATTGAGTTTGAGTGTATATATACGAGTGAACGTATTTGTAGATTTTATAAAAATTGTTTTATATTGTGGAGATTTATTTGTTTGAGTTGTTTATGAGTTCTGGTCGATCAGTTTGATCCACTATATCGATAGGGGTTTCTAAACACTCAAGTACGATAAACCGACATAGTATGTTTTGAAAGAGGGTAAATGAAATAATTTACCCAAATTATATTTTGATATAAAGGAAATATATATATTGGAAATATAATGATATATTGGATGTGTTGGTTGATTATAATTAAAATGGTTATATAAATAACCAATTAGAATTCGTATAATATAAAAGCAGATTTATTAAATCTGAAATTAAAATCAGAATTGGAATTAAAATTCCCAAAAGTGGGAAAGGAATTTGCAAATAAACTTGGATTGAATATATGAGAATTTAAAAATCCTGGGAGATTTTAAATTGTTTACAAGCATGGTAAATTTTATTTTGAAATAGATTTCAAAATGAAAAGGTTTAAATACGGTTTTGATAAGTGATATAGTATTGAACTCACTTCGATAGCTGGGAAGTAACTCTGAGGATGCTGGCCACATCATCAGTGTTCATTTTCGAGTTATAAGTGACGGATTACTACCAAAGGTTTTGTTTTAGAATTATTTTGGAACAAGGAAGTTGTTTTGAATCCCGAAAGGGAATAATTTATTTTAGAAAAACTAAACTATTTAAAACTCCCAGGGGAGATAGCATGAATTAAAACAAATTGAAGAAATTTGTGAAAGCAAATATGAATTAAATTGAAAACAAATTAACTGCAAATTGGATCAGGATATATCAAGCCGAATCAGATTTTGAATTGTGAGACAAGAATCTGAAATGGCATTGGACTGGTAAGTTAAGGGTTGAAATTGATGATGGATGGAAATTGAGTTAAGAATGGGATTTGACTTGGACGCATGAAGGATTTGGTTTTGAGGATAAGATTGGAATTTTGATTGGAAATGTATTTGTAGCAGATGGAAAGGATATAATGATATGCCCGACAAAAAGGTACACATTTATTTTTATATGGGTTTGGTGATTTATGAGTCTATTTGGCAAGCCGCTTGGCTGTTTCATTTTCTTTTGAATTGGAGGAGGCTTAGAAAGGCGAGTTGTAGTTGTACCGATTGAGCTGTACAGAGGAGGTGCTGGCGAATTTTTTTTTCAAAAATTTAAGGAGTTAGAAAATTTTCAATATTTTTGAAAATATTTATTTACCATATGGAATCGATTTTGATTTAAAATAAATTGGATTTGAAAGTTAATGGGTTTATGACGTTCTTTCTTACCTTAGCAATTTCGAGGACGAAATTATTTTAAGGGGGGAAGAATGTAACAACCCGTGTTTTTCGACCATTTGAATATGAATATTTAAATTAGTTTTAAATATCATATTGGGAATATAATGGAATTTAATATTTAATTCGTTATTAAAACGAAGTTGAACGTTATATATTTATATATAATATAAATCGAGCCTGAAATGGCGCTGCAGTTCGCAATATAGAGTTTTGAACTTCAACTGAGAATACAGGGTTCAATTTAAGTCTGATTTCTGTGAAACAAGACACGTTGGAACCGTATTGACGAAAATTTTCATATGAAAGAGAAAAATTCAGATTTCGTGTTATAATTTGATAGTTATGGCCAAATCAAATTTTGAAATAGTCGCTATGGAAAATCGTTATTAAATTATAGGCCTTTAAAATAACCGTTTTGCAAACGGACTCAGATTTCGACGAAACCAGTTTCATTAGAACCGTATCGTTAAATTATTGTACGGTGGTGACTGGCGTGGAAAACCGATGTCGTATGTGGTCACGGTAGCCATAAACGCCTGTTCTATTTCTATAACGCGTAATTAAATAAATAAAGGGACATTCGAGAGTAACTAGAGCAGACGATCGAATTAGGCCGCAAAACCAGTTCCGTTGAGTTTGTAGCGTCGATTATAGTCAGGGTAGGTATATAGTTTGTTATTTTTAGAGATCGGGAAATTTGGTGTTCGGAAGGGCAGTGCGGTACTCGTTAAAAATGGCCTACCGGGGCAACAGTCTCAGAATGCGACGAAACTAGTGCCTTTGGGTTCATATCGAAAAGTTATTGCAAGATATCAAGGTTTCAAGTTGATTCGATTTAGCTGATGGTCGTGGTAAATTTAAACGCGTGTTCATTTCTGGTTTTATAAAGGATTTTTTTTCAAACGATATCGGATTTCGACGAAACTGGTCCCAATGGGTTCGGAATACCTTTTTATACCAAGATTAGTTTTTTTATCAGTAGACAAAAATTGTTTGTGAGGGTTTTTATCAACTACTTTGCAGCGAAGTTTCGTATAATAATATTTTATTAAATCACTACCCTATAAATACCAAACCAAGACCAAACCCTAAACTGTTCTCTCGTCTTATATGCGCCGCCAACCCTCAAACAAATGAACCATGTCGTTCAGATCTTTCCTTCCTCTCTTTTTGAATCCACCGACCAAATTCCAAAGCCTTCAACGTCCGTCTTCCTCATCTCCTTGAGCTCTTGTATTTGCCGGATTATCGTGGGTTAAGGGATGGCGATGGCACTGAGTTCGAGCTGGTTTCAGGGAAGGGTCGCTGACATCAAGGCGTTGGGCTCGGCAACAGTTGATTGGACTCCGGCTATGGGTCTTGGCGCAGCAAATAAGGACCTGCGGAAAAATAGTTTGTGCGGTATTGGGGTGCTATCTCTAGTCCTGGGATTGTTTATGGTATTAATAGGAAGAAGTGAAGAAAGAACGTGGGTCAGACTGTATTGAATTAGCAAGAAGAGCAAGGTGGTTGGCGAATTGGATAGAAAGGATAAGCAAAATAAAGGGGTCAGTCCAAAAATTCCTAAACAAGGGAAGCAGTGCGATCTGAAAGGAGAATACCGCAACCGAAATTCATGTATTTAAAACATAATGGATTTATGATTTTTTTTTTAGTTTAATTAGTTAGTTAATTTTCGTTAATTAAATAGTGGATTGCACAGGCTTCTTGGGAGGATGTCTAAAAACATGGAATGTGAAGACGCGAGGGACCCTAAGTATTAAAACATATGGGTGCTTAGCGAAGAACAGTGTGCGCGAGCCAAAGGGAACAAGTGGAGGACTGAGAAATCAAAAGAGAGTCGGCCAATGATCCATTGTTTAAATCATAATTAAATTGGTATTAGGTCGAATAACAGAAATATTATAGCAGGAGGAGTAATTGGCAGAGATCAATTGGGGCAATGAAAAGGTAAATGGAAGTTGGCTAATTATTCCAACCAGAAATCGACGAACCAAGATGCAGTGAACTCGAATCAACGAGCGCTACATTATGAGACAGATCTGCACGGGATTGGAATCAACGAGCGTTTTCAATTAAATTAAATGATTTTTTTGATTTAATTGAAATACGCTGCTTCAAAAATGGAGCAAATCAAGGTGAGTTAAACTCACTCAGTTACCCTTTTTATATTTTATATAAATTGGGTATTTTTATTTTGTGTGCTCTGCTTGCCAATGGTTGACTGCTTTGCTAGTTATCTATTTAACTATTGATTTAACCGATGAAATTAAACTGTGTTTAATTTCAGTGAAATACCAAATCATTATTTTTAACGATTGGTTCCGATAAAGGTAACTTACCTTATTGGTCACGTTTATTCATAAACGTGTTTTAAATTGTTGAACTGTTTGAATTGCTTGCGGTTGATGTTAAATGGTCGTTATTCATTTCAGTTAAACAAAACTGAATGGTCTGATTTGAGATAACCATTTAGATACAGGGAAGAACAGGTTGGAGGGACCCAACCGGATCCCTCAAATGTATTATTTATTTTCACATTATCATATATGAACTGCCCTGTTTGTAGTGTTTGATTTGATGGTTGATTATTGACTGAATATTCAACATCTGTTTGGTTTAAACCAATGGGCAGTATTGGTTAAGTATTTGGCAGAGTATGGCCTATAAAATAAATCGGGTTATAAATATTGTTTCACCATCAGGTGAATCGATAGGGCTGAAGTTATAAAATTTATTTTATAACTGAAGTTAGATTTTGAAATATATTATTTTGGATAAAGTTTGTTAAAGAGAAATAAACAGATATCTTATTTATTCAAGGCTTTGATTAATTTTTAAGTTATTTTATAAGTAAATTCTGAAGTTGATCAGATTGCAAGTATAACGACCCGGGGAAAAGCTCGACGCTCGAGTTTCTGACAACAATACATAAACCCGTATCAGTTGCCAAAAACCCAAGTATCAACCCCCAGATTGTCAATAGAAAGAATTTAGAGGGTGAGAATAGAAAGAAAGAAGTATTAGAATAGAAGAAAGAAGAAGAACATATCAGAATCTCACAGCGGAATGAATAAAATATAATATCAAATTCTTTTATACAAAAGAACTGTATAAACATACCAATCATCATAGTACAACATTAATCACAGCGGAAAAATAGCTCTATATATCTAGCGGTGAGGCCACCTGCTTCTAGCTCCTGAAACTCCAAGCGAAACCTAACCTGGAACATACTCGGTCTGACCCGAGCACATTTGATTTAAAACAAAATACACCGGGTCAGTCTGGAATACTATCAGTGATAAATTCACAGAACACACACTTGTTTAACTTTGAAAATCCTTTTGAAATAAAGGATAATAGTAAGACCAGTCCACACATAAACACGGATGGTTTTTACCTTACTATAACCCAAACCATTTTTGAAATCAGTATCTTTCTCTGATATTATCATAATGTCTAAATACAAGTAAATTACAATCTAGTGGAACGCTTGCATCTCACGCTCCCCATATGTAGTATACAATCAAAAATTCATATTTGCATAGGCGTACCTTTTTCGAACGTTATTACGCAATAAGCGATAAATAATAAGCGAGCCTGCTCTATTTTCTATGCAGCTCCAATCAGACTAGATTCAGTTAACTGCAGAATCTTCTTGAGCATAGTTTAAAGGTAAAAACCGTACGTGTTTATGTGTGGATTTCGATGTCTGAATGGTCAACACGGTAGTTTGATGTTGATTTTCGGAGTCGAAAATGCCCAGTTCGTTACAGTGGTATCAGAGCTGAAGGTTAAGTAATTACCTTGGCTCTGTGGCGTGTCTCAGTAGAGATGGGGTTAGCAATACCCTAGATTGAGTTTGAGTGTATATATACGAGTGGACGTATTTGTAGATTTTAAAAAAATTGTTTTATATTGTGGAGATTTATTTGTATGAGTTGTTTATGAATTCTGGTCGATCGGTTTGATCCACTGTATCGATAGGAGTTTCTAAACACTCAAGTACGATAAACCAACGCAGTATGTTTTGATAAAAGGGTAAATGAAATAATTCACCCAAATTATATTTTGATATAAAGAAAATCTATATATTTGAAGTAATATAGTACATTGGATGTGTTGGTTGATTATAATTGAAATGGTTATATAAATAACCAATTAGAATTCGTATAATATAAAATCAGATTTATTAAATCTGAAATTAAAATCAGAATTGGAATTAAAATTCCCAAAAGTGGGAAAGGTGTTGTAAATAAACTTGGATTGAATATATGAGATTTTTAAAATCCTGGGAGATTTTAAATTTGTTACAAGCATTGAAAGGGATATTTGAAATGGATTTCAAAATGAAAGTGTTTAGAACTGGTTTTGAAAGTGACATAGTATTGAACTCACTTCGATAATTGGAAAATAGATTCCGATGATGATCCGGACATCATCGGTGTTCATTTTCGAGTGGTAAGTGACGGATTACTACCAAAGATTTTGTTTTGAATTGCTTTGAGAAAAACAAGTTGTTTTGAATCCTGAAAAGAAATATTTGACTTTTGAAAGAGCTACTGTTTAAAAACTCCCAGGGGAATTGTTTGAACAAAAACAAAAATTTAAAAGAAATTTGTGAAAGTAAATATGAATTGAATTAAAACCATTTAATTGGAAATTGGATTGGGATAAAATATGTCGAGTAGAATCAGATTTGAATGGTAAGACAGGAATCTGAAATGGTGGTGGACTGGTGAATTAAAAGTCGAAATTGATAATGGATGGAAATTGAGTTAAGAATGAGATTCGGCTTGGATGCATGAAGGATTTGGTTTTGAGGATAAAATTGGAATTTTGTTCGGGAATGCATTTGTATATGGTGACAAGGTAGCAGACGGAGAGGATATAATGTTATGCCCGACAAAAAGGTACACGTTTATTTTTACATGGTTTTGGTGATTTATGAGCCTATTTGGCAAGCCGCTTGGCTGTTTTATTTTCTTTCGAATTGGAGAAGGCCCAGAGAGGCGAGTTGTGGTTGTACCGATTGAGCCGTACAGAGGTGGTGCTGGCGAAATTTTTCGAAAATTTAAAGTGTTAGAAAATTTTCGATATTTTTGAAAATATTTATTCACAGTATTGAATTGGTTTCTAATTTAATATAAAATTAGATTTGAAATTAATGAGTTTATATTGTTCTTTCTTACCTTAGCAATTTCGAGAACGAAATTATTTTAAGGGGGGAAGAATGTAACGACCCGTGTTTTTGGCACTCGAATATGTAATTTAATTTATTTAATTTAAATATTATATTTGGAATATCGATGGAATTAATATCTAATTCGCTATTTAAACAAAGTTCGACGTTATATATTTATATAATTATAAATAAAGCTTGAAATATAGCGCTGCAGTTTGAAAATTCGAGTTTGAACTTCAACTGGACATACAGAGTCCGATATAAGTCGGATTTCTGTGAAACAAGAAACGTTGGGAGCGTGTTGACGATAGCTTTCATATGAAAGAGAAAAATCCAAATTCCGTGGTATTGGTTGCGAGTTATGGCTAAATCAAATTTTGGAAAAAACACTGGAAATCGTTATCGACCGTTAAAATAGCCGTTTTGCAAATGGACTCTGTTTTCGATGAAATTAGTTTCATTGGGACCGTAACGTTAAATTATTGCACGATGTCAAATGGCGTGGCAAACCGATGTCGTATGTGGCCACGGTAGCCGTAAACGCCCAATCAAATTCTATAGCGCGTAATTAAATTAATAAAGAGATAATTGGACATAACTTGAACAGACGATCGAATTAGGCCACAAAACCAGTTCCGTTGAGTTCGTATCGTCGATTAGAGTCAGGATAGATATATAGTTTGTTGTTTTTAGAGATCGAGAAATTTGGCGTTAAAAAGGGTAGGGCGGTTCGCGGTAAAAACAGCTTATCGGGCAAACGGTCTCAGAATGCAACGAAACTGGTGCCGTTGGGTTCGTATCAACAAATTATTGTAAGATATACAAGTTTCAAGTTGATTTGATTTATCTGGTGACCGTGAAAAAATTAAACGCGTGTGTATTTCTAGTTTTATAAAGGAAATTTTTCCATACGACCTCGAATTTCGACGAAACTTGTCCCATTGGGCCCGGAATATCTTTTTACATTAAGAACAACTTTTTTATCAGTAGACAAAAGTCGTTTGTGGTGGTTTCTGAGTATTACTTCGCGGTGAAGTTTCGTTAATAGTATTTAATTATTTGGCCAGCCTATAAATACTATACAACAGACCTACCCTAAGGATGTATCAGCCTACCCCATTTTCTTGTCCCTTCCCACCATACACCGTGCTTGTGTGTTCTTTTCCAAAGTCATCTACGTATGCTACTCACCAGTCACCATAGGTCCATAACAGAGACTTACCCCTACCTCATGCATTGTCCAGTCACAATTTAATGATGCACATGCCTCTCAAACCCACTGCAAGTCTATATATTTAATTTCACATGGAATGTTCAGCATTTGCACATGGAAATTTTTTCCCTACGCGCCTCAAGCCTACCTATTTCTTGTTCAGTCATACATCAAATAGCGTATGTCTCCACATAGCTTTGTACTGTTCTTTCAACACAGCTAAGTAGATAGCACTGCACCCCTATGAGCCTTCTTACCTTGGATGCCAAGGAATTCTCGGGTATAAATAGGACTCGAAACTCCATTTCTTTCTCCACCTTTTTATCTGCACCTCCTTCTCTCGATAGAATTGTACACACACCTATATATATATATAAGAGCTGGAACTATGTATACACGGGGAAAGGGAAGCTTAGCAGTGGGTTCGATCTATGTAGTGGAGCAAAGCGGGCTGGTCCATTTTACGTAAGAAGGGACGTCGCACTCGAGGGGACTGCTGGCGGAAGTCCATGGGAACTGAGGCGAATGGAGACATGCGGTCTCAAATGGCAAGCTGCAAGGAAATGAAGTGAGGAGATAAGGGCTGGAGGTTTGATGGGTTTTGATGGCGCAAGGAGGCAGTAGGAGGTCCGAGGCAGTCGAGGTTGGTGGAGAGCGCTGAGACGAGACCACTAGCAGCATCAGATCGTCGTCTGGACGATGCAAGGCGGCTCGGTGTAGCCGACATCGTGGAACCGCGGTTGTTTCATTTGGAGATCCGAAGCATGAGTGAATAGATGTAACATTCGAAATAGAACAGCAAAGGTGTAGTTGCGTGTTGACAGGCGGAGTTCGGTCTACAGTGAACGAGGGTGTGGAGGAGATCGTTGGAACATGGATGTGAGTTCGGACTTAGTAGCTGAACTGGAAAGTGCGGTGATGGATATGTGGTGGAGTGCTTGCGTGGACTTTTGAAGTTGCATGGAAGAGGGGTTGGAA
Source organism: Allium sativum (assembly GCA_030737875.1). Lineage (NCBI taxonomy): Eukaryota > Viridiplantae > Streptophyta > Magnoliopsida > Asparagales > Amaryllidaceae > Allium > Allium sativum. The sequence goes on from CM060921.1 coordinate 386,410,612, forward strand.
CGGAAGCAAATGAGGAGGAGGAGTAGTAAAGTGGGAAAGCAATGGAGCTTCAGCCTGGTTCATATTTTATGTGGAGGAAGATGACAGTATTAGGCGGGTTGGATGATGCAAGAATTGGGCCGTGGCAATGGGGTAAAGCCCAAACTCTTTATTGTTATTATTTATAAATTATAAGTAACGCATATATATTATATGATACTATTTAATGCCCGATCCTAAACTGACAGACAGGGTCAGTCTTCTTCGGGGGATATGTATAAGGTGGCATGGTCATTTTAAAACTGTAGAGCCGGAACAAAATACGATTGGTAGCAAATGAATTGAAAATTTAGTTTAGATAATAAAACATACTTTAACATGTGTAGTTTTTATGTAAAGTTGTATAACACGGCACAGTTAGTATTTTAATATAACCAATCGAGTTTAAATTGAAATGTGCGTAAATAGTATCACATCTGGATGAAGTATAAATAAGCCTAGTTCTAGTGATAAGACTGATCGTGTTTAATTAGGAAATGCCTAGTCCAGATTAAAATCTACGTTTAGTAAAGATTTTAAAATAGTAATATTACTTTAAAAATTAGCATATAACATATAATTTTAACTTATGTATCGCTCTCATATGTTAACAGAAAGAGACAGACAAGGAAGGTTGGAAACGGGCGTAATATTATGTAGTGAAATGGACGGGGTTGAACGCAGTTGGAGGCTTGTAAAAACAAAACCGTTTTGACAACGTGTTGAGACGACCCGATTTCCCGTTTTCACGGAAACAAGGTTATCTTTGGAATATAACACAGAAACAGATAATAGCAGAACAGAATTAAATAAATACACCAGATATGAACAACAAAATATACTGGATAAAAGTAATCATCAGAGTTATACAGTATACAGGATCTTACTTAGTACAAATACAGTTCAGCTATACATAAATGTCTACAGCGGAAATAAACAAAATATGTACAATAGGAGCTGAACAGCATAAAAGGAAATGAATGATAGAATCCATCTTCAGCTCCAGCTATCCAGAAAGAACCAGCTAAACCTGAATACAAGGCTGCCCGTGTAGAAAAAGGGGCACCCGAGTTTGAGAGTGAACAAACTACGAGTCAGTCATGGGACTGGTATGAGAAATCTACTCAACACATATATAATATGGCTAATCACAGGACCACGCCACTTTCGTGGAACGGGTTTACTCCATTGGATTGCCAGTGCTTTAAAACAAATCTTTCTTTTAAACATCGCTATGCTTTTAACAAAAATGAAGCCATTATAAGACTCAGTTCCCATCACACAATGCAACGCAAACCGGAGGATAGAGTTTTACCTTATAATGGCCAAAATATGATTGATACGAATAAAACAAAGGCATTTGATATTATTGCTAGTGTTTATATGTTTGAAAAACAATTTCAAATCATAACTATCAATCATAGACGGCATTATTGCCCCATACCACTATGTCGCCATATATAGGTATACAATCAAAATCGCATCGTCACGTATTTGGAAATAGGATTTCCGTCATGAACCAAGGCAAAAGATAGTCCTTACCGAATTCGAGACGCTCTAGCCCGCCCCTCAGGATCAGAGCTCGAGTGACCCTTGGATCGTCAGGGCCGGTCCACCGATGTGGATTAAAATTCCTGAACACTGCGTTTCCCCACCCTTTGGGGTGTAAATGAGCCAACGAATGACTCCATCGGACCCGGATCATCCGATCAAACCGAGGCGCCTCGCAACAGCAACAACCACATAGGTGAAAAGTATATAAATGTCAGGGCTGGTAGGTCACTGACACCACCCTAGCTAGAAAGAAACGCATGTCCTCCCTGAGGTCCTTCCTCCCGTTTTAGGCTCAAACCGGGGTGTGAGGCTCGCGAATTCACGTTATACACAAAGCTACGCCACACAGGCGGTGCTTTGATCATCACCACAAGACTTTGCTTTTCAACAGAAGCCCTGATCACTGCATCTTAGCATGCCACACAGGCAATTCATGCCATGCGACTGATGTCCATCGATATACAACCTCTGAGCTCGTGCGTCTCAGAGAAGGGCGTTAAGCAAAAGAATAAATTCTCCGCCGCCAAACAGATGTATATTAACAGAAATCAATCAACACAGAATAAACTCCAATGTCAGACACACAGTCCATTTACAAGTCCGTTCTGGGTCTGAACGAAACCGGAGGCACTAAATACCTCGCAAACCCTTCGACCACCACGTACGCCTGGACGATCACCACTCATTATCCATATTTCGGGATGCCTCCCAATCAGGACCTCGGTTACCATCCAAACGAGGTGAAGATCTCCGGTCTTCGACCACCGTCTTCATCTTCGACTTTCAATCGTCGGTCAATTATTTGAAATGAGAATTAACTCGGCCTTTTCAAATAATTCACGTATATTTAGAATTTCAAATCAATTTATTTCAATGGTTAAATTATTCGACAACACCAATTTTGTTCTTTAATGTAATTTTCACACCAATCACATTCAACCATCAAAAGCCACATAAATCAAGCAAATTCAGTTTATTTCCATTCCATATCGCTTATGATATTTTATAACTATTTATCGCTATTTTTATTTATTTTAAAATAGCCATTTTATTCAAAACGACGCTTCGGGCCATAAGGCGGCCGTGGCGCTGTTTTTCTTCAGATTTGATTTACACATATCTGAAAATCTAACCGTTGGATCTTCACAAAATTCACATCATTAGAAAGGTCTTTTCAAAACGAATCCAACGGTTCCAGTTTCGGGAAAATCCGACGGTCGGATCTCCCGGTACAATCGTTTGAATTTTCGATTTCAAATTACGAACTGCAGCGTCGTTATTCGATTAAATATATATATATATATATATATATATATATATATATATATAAATATAATCGCTTCTGGCGCTGTTTTTCTTCAGATTTGAATTAAACATTCCAGACAATCCAACCGTTGGATTTTTACAAGGTTGGTGCCGTTGGAAAGATATTTCCAAGGCGAACCCGACGGTTGAGGTTTCGGGAAAATCCAATGGTCGGATTTCCCGCACTAGTCGTTTGAAATCACGGTTTCAAAATACGAACTGCACGGCCTCGTTTCGTTTTAAATTTATTTATATTTATATATTTATATAAATATAGTTCATTCAATGATTTCCATATCGTTTTCACTTCAAATATTTTTCTAACACCTTAAAATTTTGGAAAATTTCGCCATAACCTCCCCTGCACCGGGAGCATCGGGAAATCGCAAATAGCGTTCCCGGTCCTTCTAATCTCAAAAAGAAAAAGAAAAAGAAAAAGCCAAGCGGCTAGCCAACAGGCTCATAAAATCATCACCCAAACAAAGCAGTAAATGTGTACCTATTTGTCGGGCACAAAATTTTATTCCTCTTCTCTAGCCCCTTTGCTATAACCTGTTCAATGAATATGTATGTACATATATACACAGTTCTTATCATTTATCCTTTTCTATTCAACTTCATATTTGATTTCTATTTGGTTTAAAAACACCATTCATTCTATTGTTACATAAATAGGTGCAAATCATTTCATTAGCTAATTAATGAATATTTCAACTCATATATGTTTATTTTGAACAAGTGGCTATTTTTAACACTTCACATTTCAACGATTTATGCATCCAATAAAGATGTGATTTTTATTGTAAAACAATTCATTTCAAAACACTATTTTTCTATATAGTTCCAGTTGGTGATAAAAATGGGATTTTTATCATAAAACAATTCCTTTTAAAACGAGATTATTTTACACAGTTCATATAGTCGATAAAAGGTGATTTTTATTATCAAACGATTTATTTCAAAATAGGAATACCATTCAACGCATGAATTTCTAATCAACGAATGAATATCAATTCAACACATGAATGTTTTGTATTCAATGAATAAATATAGTTTAAGCATATGAAAATAATTCAAACACACGAATATTATTCAAAATTTCGGCATCATAACGGCAGGGTAGTTAAACCAGGACCGTCCCTAGTACGGCTCCTCGCTCTACCTTAAAACCTCGCGGTTTTTGACAATGGGGATCATGCATCTAGTTCGCACGCAGGCGGCATGTATATATTTATTTCATTTCCACAAACTAATCCTATGTGGTTTCAACCAAATATTTCTCAATCACAAGCGGGTATTTTTCAACCACAATCAACCAATATCAATCACAAACAATCCCAAACAATCATTCGCTATCAATCAATTTTCACAACAATTTCAACCAATAAATATCGTCCATGGTTTGTGGACGAGGGGCGTGTGTATATATATATATATATATATATATATATATATTTATTTATATATAGCAATTCACTTTCATTTCACACATATATAATATTTTTAAATCAGAAATCTCACCAATAGCTATCCAACTTCACGACACTTCCTTTATAGAAATCTTCGCCTATTTCGCCTTCTTGTCGCTTTCGTTGCCCGTATTCTCTACATATGTAAAAATCGAATTTTTACTACGTTATTCAATATATAAAAATCGAATTTCAAAGATATAGATTCCGCCTTTTCAAAAATAAAGATTATATCTTTAATATTCCTACGATGTAAAAATTATATTTTTATTACTTTAAAAATATAATTTTCATATCTTACTTCTTTTAAATCTTTTACTTTTTAAAGTTTAAATCTTTTACCTTTTAAAGTTTAAATCTTTTACCTTTTAAAGTTTAAATCTTTTACCTTTTAAAGTTTAAATCTTTTAAAACCTTTTTTTTTAAAAATCAGTTTTAAAATCATTCAAAAAAAAAATCTGTTTTAAACAAATCAGTTTTAAAATCATTTAAAAAAAATTCTGTTTTAAACTTTTAAACAAATCAGTTTTAAAATCATTTATAAAATCAGTTTTCTTCTTTCAAATTTAGTTTTAAAATCATAATTAAAATCAGTTTTACATTTTCAAGAAAATCAGTTTTCCAGAAATTAAAAAAAAAACGAAATTTACAGTATTAAAATAAAAATAAAAATAAAAATAAGATAGAATCCTTACTGTAATCTGTGAAGGGGGGAGCGATGGCTTCGAGGGGGACGGCGTCGATGTCGGCAGCAGGAGGAAGAGTTGGCGAAGCGGAGGGTGGAGCGATGGCTTCGAGGGCTTGGGTCTTGGCGTCTCGCTGCTTCAGAGGGCTCGCGATTTGATTCGACAGGGGGGGGGGGATCGTCTTCGTCGGAGCTGCGGTGGTGGCGGCGTTCGCTTTAGGGGGGCGGCCTGTCGATAGTTTTAGGTTTTTTTTTTTCTTTTTTTTCTTTTCGTTTGAAATAAAAATGAACGGGGGGGGGGGCAGGAAGAAAGATAAAGGAGGGAAAATATTTTTTTTATTATTTAATTTTGCAAAAAGTTGACTTTTACATACGACCTCGAAACGAGGCCCACCGCCTGCCGTCCATAGCGTTTTACCCCCATTCCGAACACAATGGGATATGTATCGTAAGCTGATTTGATCGTTACAATCAGTACCCATTGAATTTACATTTAAATCACTATATTGAATTTTAAACGTACATTTCAAATTACCGGGGTCACATACTAACTAGAAAAATTCCAGAAAAATATTTTCTAGCTTCGTATCGACGATACGGTCTTAACAAAACTAGTTTCGTCGAATTCTGAGACCGTTTGAAAAATGGCCAATTTCCAGTCGATTAAAATCAACAGAAACTGGTCAAACGCGTTTTCCTTTGCCACGCTCACATATTGATTCGAAAAATTATGAAATTTGAAACCTAACAATAACTTGACCATGCGGATCCAACAAAAGTGGTTTCGTCAAAATCCGAGGTCATTTGCAAAATGTCCATTTTTAAGGGCCTGAATTCCATAGCGACTATTCAGAATTTTCAACTGGACATAACTTTTGATTCCCGCTATCAAATTTCGATTGGTCGGATTCGTTGGAAAGATATTATCAATTATATTTCATTATTTTTGGTTTCACTAAAATCCGGATTGTTTTGCACCCGGTATATTCAATTGAAGTTTGAATTCAATTTTTGAAACTGCCATGCCATTTCAGGCCTTGTTTATAATTATAATTAATTATATTCGTTTTCCATTGTCGATTCAAACTCAGTTTTCATCGCCATTATTTAAAATATTTATTTTAAATATTTAAAATCCATTATTTTAGCCAATTTAAAATTTTTAAATTGGTTCAGATTTTCTGGGTCGTTACACGTGTGGAAACCAAGGTGAGTTAAACTCACTCAGTTTTCCCATTCATATTTTATATAAATTGGGTTCTTTATTTTGTGTGTTTTGTTTGCTGATGGTTGCTTATTTGCTAGTTATACAAGTGTTTGTTGATCCAACTGATGAAATTAAACTGTGTTAAATTTTCAGTGAAATATCAAATCGTTATTTTTAACGATTGGTCCCAATCAAGGTAACTTACCTTATTGGTCACGTTTATTTATAAATGTGTTTGAATTGTTTGGGTTGTTCGGTGAATTGGTTGGTGTTAAAATTATCAATTAAATAGAATTGGTTGACTTGATGGAGATAACCAGTGTGATACAGGGAAGAACAGGTTGGAGGGACCCAACCGGATCCCTCAAATGTATTATTTATTTCATATTATCATATATGAATTGATCTGTTTGTGTGATTGATTTGATGGTTGATTATTGATTAGATACTCAACATCTGTTTAGTTTAAACCAATGAGTGATATTGGTTAAGTGTTTGGCAAAGTATGGCCTTTAAAATCAATCGAGTTATAGACAGTGATTTACCGTCAGGTGAGCCGATAGAACTGAAGTTATAAAATTTATTTTATAACTGAAGCTGAATTTGAAATATATTATTTTGAATAAAATTTATTGAAGTGAAATAGATATTTTACATATTTAAGATTTTGATTAGTTATTTATTTATTTTACAAAGTAAACGCGGTTGTTAATCAGATTTACAAGTAGTAGAATAAGAGATGAATCAAATGGTTAAACTTTGGTAATTGTTTTGTAAAAAAAACAATTAATGGAAATTATTTAAATTAATTATATTTTTAGTTAATTTAAAGTGAGGATTTATTGGAATCGATTAACGAAGTAATCGAGTTTTGACTGGATAAAATCGGCCGGTTAAGCTGGAATTGACTGTTAAATTAGTTTGTTTCCATTTTGTGAAGTGAAATAGATGAAGAATATTGTTTTAACTTTATATAAGATTTTATAAAGAATTTATTATTTATTTTAGTAAATAAAGGAATTAACTACTGAAGTAGTTAATGATTAAAGAAAATTATTGTTTTAATCAATAAGAATTTGGAAAATTACTTTTCAAAAGTAATCGAGGTTGAAATGTGACCCAGTTGAATAGTGAAGGGAGATTACGGGAAAAAAAGTTTAAGATAAACCAAAGTATATAAATGTGATTCAAAGTATAAAAGTGTTAATATTGAATTAACACTATTTGAAAACGAGATCAAGTAACAAGGGAAGAATTGAAACAAGATTTCCAAAGGGGAAAATGGTTGAATATGGTTTGAAAGGAGATTGGAAATGAGTAGAATTAGTTAAAGAAATGGGTCATAGGGTTATATAACAAACTCCGAGTTATAATGAAATATTTGGTTTTTGATTTCAACTCATATTTATCTGAGGATATGAACGTTGTTGATCAAGGTCTGAGAGGTAATTAGAATACCCCAACTTGAACAACATCAGGATTATCTGAAGATGGTATTAGTTGGTAATCGTAAAAGAGGTTAGTGATGGTTCGTTATTTCCATTAGTGAAATAATGCAACGTTTAGTGGAAATTTGGAAATACATATATATGTATCGAGAGATTTGAAGTAAAGAAATTTTGAAGTTAGTTTTATTCTATACTTATCAATACTGGATATAGTTATTCGAATTAGAGTTAGTCAAACATAATTATTCAGGACGAGTTGCCATTTCGTACGACTGCTAGCGTTCCCGGTACCGGTCCTTCTAATCTCAAATAGCGTTCCTGCACCGGGAGCATCGGGAAATCGCAAATAGCGTTCCCGGTCCTTCTAATCTCAAAAAGAAAAAGAAAAAGAAAAAGCCAAGCGGCTAGCCAACAGGCTCATAAAATCATCACCCAAACAAAGCAGTAAATGTGTACCTATTTGTCGGGCACAAAATTTTATTCCTCTTCTCTAGCCCCTTTGCTATAACCTGTTCAATGAATATGTATGTACATATATACACAGTTCTTATCATTTATCCTTTTCTATTCAACTTCATATTTGATTTCTATTTGGTTTAAAAACACCATTCATTCTATTGTTACATAAATAGGTGCAAATCATTTCATTAGCTAATTAATGAATATTTCAACTCATATATGTTTATTTTGAACAAGTGGCTATTTTTAACACTTCACATTTCAACGATTTATGCATCCAATAAAGATGTGATTTTTATTGTAAAACAATTCATTTCAAAACACTATTTTTCTATATAGTTCCAGTTGGTGATAAAAATGGGATTTTTATCATAAAACAATTCCTTTTAAAACGAGATTATTTTACACAGTTCATATAGTCGATAAAAGGTGATTTTTATTATCAAACGATTTATTTCAAAATAGGAATACCATTCAACACATGAATTTCTAATCAGCGAATGAATATCAATTCAACACATGAATGTTTTGTATTCAATGAATAAATATAGTTTAAGCATATGAAAATAATTCAAACACACGAATATTATTCAAAATTTCGGCAGCATAACGGCAGGGTAGTTAAACCGGGACCGTCCCTAGTACGGCTCCTCGCTCTACCTTAAAACCTCGCGGTTTTTGACAATGGGGATCATGCATCTAGTTCGCACGCAGGCGGCATGTATATATTTATTTCATTTCCACAAACTAATCCTATGTGGTTTCAACCAAATATTTCTCAATCACAAGCGGGTATTTTTCAACCACAATCAACCAATATCAATCACAAACAATCCCAAACAATCATTCGCTATCAATCAATTTTCACAACAATTTCAACCAATAAATATCGTCCATGGTTTGTGGACGAGGGGCGTATATATATATATATATATATATATATATATATATATATATATATATATATATATATTTATATATAGCAATTCACTTTCATTTCACACATATATAATATTTTTAAATCAGAAATCTCACCAATAGCTATCCAACTTCACGACACTTCCTTTATAGAAATCTTCGCCTATTTCGCCTTCTTGTCGCTTTCGTTGCCCGTATTCTCTACATATGTAAAAATCGAATTTTTACTACGTTATTCAATATATAAAAATTGAATTTCAAAGATATAGATTCCGCCTTTTCAAAAATAAAGATTATATCTTTAATATTCCTACGATGTAAAAAATTATATTTTTATTACTTTAAAAATATAATTTTCATATCTTACTTCTTTTAAATCTTTTACTTTTTAAAGTTTAAATCTTTTACCTTTTAAAGTTTAAATCTTTTACCTTTTAAAGTTTAAATCTTTTACCTTTTAAAGTTTAAATCTTTTAAAACCTTTTTTTTTAAAAAATCAGTTTTAAAATCATTCAAAAAAAAATCTGTTTTAAACTTTTAAACAAATCAGTTTTAAAATCATTTAAAAAAAATCTGTTTTAAACTTTTAAACAAATCAGTTTGAAAATCATTTATAAAATCAGTTTTCTTCTTTCAAATTTAGTTTTAAAATCATAATTAAAATCAGTTTTACATTTTCAAGAAAATCAGTTTTCCAGAAATTAAAAAAAAACGAAATTTACAGTATTAAAATAAAAATAAAAATAAGATAGAATCCTTACTGTAATCTGTGAAGGGGGGGAGCGATGGCTTCGAGGGGGACGGCGTCGATGTCGGCAGCAGGAGGAAGAGTTGGCGAAGCGGAGGGTGGAGCGATGGCTTCGAGGGCTTGGGTCTTGGCGTCTCGCTGCTTCAGAGGGCTCGCGATTTGATTCGACAGGGGGGGGGGGATCGTCTTCGTCGGAGCTGCGGTGGTGGCGGCGTTCGCTTTAGGGGGGGCGGTCTGTCGATAGTTTTTAGTTTTTTTTTTCTTTTCGTTTGAAATAAAAATGAACAGGGGGGGAGGCAGGATGAAAGATAAAGGAGGGAAAATATTTTTTTTATTTTTTTTTTATTTAATTATTTAATTTTGCAAAAAGTTGACTTTTACATACGACCTCGAAACGAGGCCCACCGCCTGCCGTCCATTGCGTTTTACCCCCATTCCGAACACAATGGGATATGTATCGTAAGCTGATTTGATCGTTACAATCAGTTCCCATTGAATTTACATTTAAATCACTATATTGAATTTTAAACGTACATTTCAAATTACCGGGGTCACATACTAACTAGAAAAATTCCAGAAAAATATTTTCTAGCTTCGTATCGACGATACGGTCTTAACAAAACTAGTTTCGTCGAATTCTGAGACCGTTTGAAAAATGGCCAATTTCCAGTCGATTAAAATCAACAGAAACTGGTCAAACGCGTTTTCCTTTGCCACGCTCACATATTGATTCGAAAAATTATGAAATTTGAAACCTAACAATAACTTGACCCTGCGGATCCAACAAAAGTGGTTTCGTCAAAATCCGAGGTCATTTGCAAAATGTCCATTTTTAAGGGCCTGAATTCCATAGCGACTATTCAAAATTTTCAACTGGACATAACTTTTGATTCCCGCTATCAAATTTCGATTGGTCGGATTCGTTGGAAAGATATTATCAATTATATTTCATTATTTTTGGTTTCACTAAAATCCGGATTGTTTTGCACCCGGTATATTCAATTGAAGTTTGAATTCAATTTTTGAAACTGCCACGCCATTTCAGGCCTTGTTTATAATTATAATTAGTTATATTCGTTTTCCATTGTCGATTCAAACTCAGTTTTCATCGCCATTATTTAAAATATTTATTTTAAATATTTAAAATCCATTATTTTAGCCAATTTAAAAATTTTAAATTGGTTCAGATTTTCTGGGTCGTTACAATCTCCCCCACTTAAAACTTTTCGTCCTCGAAAAGGAACAAAGTCGAAAGTGGTTTGATAAATCTATAATCACACATCACAACAACCAATCCAATTGTTTTTAACCTTTCAAAAATATACTAATCTATTTTCATACTCCTTAAAAATCATTCAGACCATATAATTAAAAGTGTATATCTATGAAAAGAAAATATCAATAGAGTAGAGAATTGAATGGTAATGCAAAGTAGGTTAAATGTACCTTGCACCAGAGTCAATCAGAGATATCTACTCGGCATCTAGGATAAGCTTTCTGAATGCTCTCCTCAGTTTCCCAAGTACAATCTCGCGGATCTCCACTCCATTGCACTTTGACTAAGCGAACCTTCTTGTTCCTCAGCTCTTTGGTTTCTTTGCCGATGATCTTTAGCGGCTCTCGCCTCACGGCTAATTCTGGAGTAATTTCAATGTCCTGTTGAGCTACTTCTTCCACGATCAAGTCTGGATCATGAACGTGCTTTCGAAGTTGAGATATATGAAATACATCATGCACTCCAGGCAACCAGTCAGGCAGTTTGACCCTATAAGCGAGAGTTCCAATCCGTTCCAGAATAGGAAACGGACCAATAAATTTGGGCGCTAACTTTCCAGTTTTACCGAACCGGATAACTCCTCTCATCGGCGATACTTTCAAATATACATAGTCGCCAACTTCAAAGAATATATCTCTTCCTCTTCTATCGGCATAGCTCTTTTGTCGGCTTTGAGCGGCGAGTAATCGCTTCTTAATAAAATCGACTTTGTCGGCCGCTTCTCGGATCATGTCAGGCCCTAACACAAGTCTATTTCCAGGCTCGACCCAACAAGCAGGAGATCGGCACGGTCTACCGTACAATGCTTCGAATGGCGACATTGTCAGACTCGCCTGGTAGCTGTTGTTATAAGAGAATTCAGCCAAATGCAGATTGTCTTCCCATGATCCACCGAAATCTATAACACAAGCCCGCAATAGATCTTCTAAAATGCGATTTACCCTCTCAGTCTGACCGTCTGTCTGAGGATGATAAGCGGTGCTCAAGTTCAACTTCGTTCCTAGATCGACTTGAAATGCTTCCCAGAATTTTCTAGTGAATATTGTATCTCTATCACTTACTATACTGAGCGGCACTCCATGCAGTCTAACTATTTCCCTGACGTAAATCTGCGCCAGACTCTGAGCAGTTCTGTTTGATCTGACAGGTATGAAATGGGCGGTCTTCGTGAAGCGATCTACGATCACCCAAATACTGTCATTTCCCTTTCTGGTTCTGGGCAAACCATCAATGAAATCCATAGAAATATGTTCCCACTTCCAGCCAGGAACTTCTAGCGGTTGTAATAATCCAGCCAATTTCTGCTGGTCGCTTTTGACTAGCTGGCAAGTAGGGCATCGACTAACGTATATTGAAACGTCTCTTTTCATAGCCTTCCACCAGAATGTTCTTTTGAGATCGTTATACATTTTGGCCACGCCAGGATGGATACTCAACTTGGACTTGTGACACTCGTCTAGCACTTCCCTTTTTAACTCTGGGATGTCAGGAACACAAATCCTTCCTTTCAACCTCAAGGTCTCGTCGTTATCTATTTGAAAACACGAGGGTTCGCCTTTCTGAATCCTTTTGATCATATCTTTTATAAAGTTATCCTCCTTCTGAAGAATAGATATTTTGTCAATCAAGGATGTCGTGATAATAAAGCTGGCGATCATTACATTCTTTCTGCTCAGTGCATCGGCCACGACATTGGCTTTCCCTGGAGTATATATAATTTCAAAGTCATATGCTGCAAGAAACTCCAGCCAACGCTGTTGCTTCAGATTCAGGTCTTTCTGAGTGAACAGATACTTTAATGACTGATGGTCTGTAAACAGTTCAAATCTCTCGCCCAGAAGATAGTGTCTCCAGATTTTCAAAGAGAATATGATAGCCAATAACTCAAGATCATGAGTTACATAGTTTTTCTCGTGCGGTTTCAGTTGACGGCTAGCATAAGCAATCACTTGACCCCTTTGCATTAACACTGCGCCAAGGCCTTCTCTAGAAGCATCAGTCCAGACTTTCAAATCTTGGTTGCCATCGATGATGGTTAACACCGGAGCTGTTGTTAATCTCAACTTTAGTTCTTCAAAAGCCTCCTCACTTTCTTGAGTCCACTTGAATTTAGAATGCTTCTTTGTAAGCTTTGTTAAATGACCAGATATCTTCGAAAAGTCTTTAACGAACTTTCGGTAATAGCTAGCCAATCCGAGAAAACTGCGGACTTCAGTGTGGGTACTGGGCTGTTTCCAATTCTGAATAGCTGTGATTTTACTTGGATCCACAGCGATTCCTTCTTTCGATACGACGTGGCCCAGAAATTTTACTTCATCTTGCCAGAATATACATTTGGAAAATTTGGCTTTCAATACATTCCTTCTGAGGATTTCTAGAACCTGTTCCAAATTTTTTTCATGTTCGGCTTTCGATTTAGAGAAGATTAGAATATCATCAATGAAAACCAGAACAAATTTATTCAAAACTCCTCTGAACACTCTATTCATTAGATCGACGAAATAAGCTGGAGCGTTACATAAGCCGAACGGCATTACTAACCACTCGTAGAATAAGTCGGGGCCTCTGAACGCTGTCATTGGAACACACTCTTCGGCAATTCGAAGTTGATGGAAACCTGTAGCTAGGTCCATTCTTGAGAATACTTGTGCTCCATTTAATCGAACCAACAGATCATCAATCCGCGGCAATGGATATTTGTTCTTTATGGTCTGCTTGTTCAAATCACGATAATCCACACATAGCCGTAGAGTACCGTCAGATTTTGGGACAAATACCACGGCTGCACCCCAGTCAGAGAAACTAGGCCTGATCAGACCTTTCCATACTAGCTGTCGTGTTTGATTGTCTAATTCTTCCTTCTCTTTCAAGGACATTCTTCGAATAGCGTGAACTACCGGCCTTGCATTGGGAATCAAAGCAATCTTGAAATCTATTTCTCTTTGCGGAGGTAAGCGAACAACTTCCTCGAACACATCCGCATAGTTCTTGACGACAGGAATATCTTTAATGAGGTCAGGAATATTCTCAGTGATCTCAGGGATATTTTCTATTTGGGCTGGAGAAACATTCAAAGCTGCCCAGAAGTCTTTTCTATTAGCATTCTGACCTTCACAGGGAATGGTTATATAATCACCTGATTTAATCTTCGCCTTTACGACTCTGTCGGCGCATTTAACTTCAGCTTCATATTTGGTCAACCAGTCTAACCCCAAGATAAGATCAAACTCTTTAAAATTCATGACGGCTGCGATGGTAGGAAACCGATAACGAGAAAAGGAAACCGGCACTCCACAAATCCAACTGAGATCAATGGAACCCCCAACTGGATTCTGGACAGTCATTGGTTCCTTGAGCTTCTTCAAATTCAAATCCAGTTTCTTAGCTGCATCTTTGGAAATGAAGCTTCGTGACGCGCCTGTGTCAAACAGTACTTTGACTGGAATGTTTTTGACAGTAAGCGTGCCTTCTAAAACATCGGGCCTTTCCTGATCAGATGAGGGCTCGGAAGTTTCTGCTACTTCATTTACTTGAACTATTTCAGTCTTTCTGAATAGCGGGCAGGCCTTTAAAAGATGACCCGCCTGATGACATCCACCACATTTTCTATTCTCTTGAAATCCCTTCTTGAGTGGGAACTTATTCTTTCTTTGTTGGTTCCAAGATTTACAACTTATCGCCAAATGTCCTTTTCTATTGCAGCTTGAGCACGTGGCGGTCGTTATTCGTTCGTTACCAGATTCAGCCCTTTTTCTCTTGGCACTGGGCTTCTTATTGACCTCCGACCTTGTATTGGCTTCAGGAATATCAGTTTCTGACTTTGCTATGTCACTAGAACTGACTTCTTCTTCGTCGCACAACATTCCTTTCTTATGGAGATCTTCAAACTGATGGGCCATATATATCATTTCAGAAAAAGGAAGCTTCACATGCCCCAATACTTTATTCTGGTATTTCCTTTGCAGGCCATGAATAAATCTTAGATTTTTCCTCTTTGGGTCTTGAATCAGATAAGGAGCAAAGTGAGCAAGTTCGTTGAATTTCTTATGATATTCGGGAATTGTCATGTCACCTTGTATTAGATAAGAAAATTCATCGCATAATCTCTCGGTTGCTTCGGGAGGAGTAAATCTTTGCAGGAAAATCACTTTGAATCTGTCCCAGGTGATATCACCTTCTGGATTATTTTTGATGATTGATTCCCACCAGATTAAAGCTTCTTCTTTGAGCGCCCAAGATGCTACTAACCGTTTCTGGTCATCTCTCAGCTGGATATGCTCAAAGATTCTCTCGACAGAACTCATCCAAGCTTGAGTTTGAATAATAGATTCATTGCCCGAGAATTGTGCTCCACCCAGATTTCGATATCTCTTGAATAGAGCCTCTAGATCGGGTTCTGTATTCCTTCTGTTTCTGGCACTCATTTTTCTAGTACTTCTGCAATTAGCAGATCAAGTGTCAGGTCACAGAAAAGGTATTTTAAAACATAGAAACATATACTTCAAATGTAAATGTGTCTATCGAGGTGTAATTTCATTCTGCTTTACTCATACTAGGATATTGCTGATCCTATCTGTATAGAGTTGCCCGTCCTAGAACACTACTGGTTCTATTTCTGACGAGTTCGTTCAAATGTTATATTCCAGAACTAAGCTTAACCAAAGCTCTGATACCACGATGAGACGACCCGATTTCCCGTTTTCACGGAAACAAGGTTATCTTTGGAATATAACACAGAAACAGATAATAGCAGAACAGAATTAAATAAATACACCAGATATGAACAACAAAATATACTGGATAAAAGTAATCATCAGAGTTACACAGTATACAGGATCTTACTTAGTACAAATACAGTTCAGCTATACATAAATGTCTACAGCGGAAATAAACAAAATATGTACAATAGGAGCTGAACTGCATAAAAGGAAATGAATGATAGAATCCATCTTCAGCTCCAGCTATCCAGAAAGAACCAGCTAAACCTGAATACAAGGCTGCCCGTGTAGAAAAAGGGGCACCCGAGTTTGAGAGTGAACAAACTACGAGTCAGTCATGGGACTGGTATGAGAAATCTACTCAACACATATATAATATGGCTAATCACAGGACCACGCCACTTTCGTGGAACGGGTTTACTCCATTGGATTGCCAGTGCTTTAAAACAAATCTTTCTTTTAAACATCGCTATGCTTTTAACAAAAATGAAGCCATTATAAGACTCAGTTCCCATCACACAATGCAACGCAAACCGGAGGATAGAGTTTTACCTTATAATGGCCAAAATATGATTGATACGAATAAAACAAAGGCATTTGATATTATTTCTAGTGTTTATATGTTTGAAAAACAATTTCAAATCATAACTATCAATCATAGACGGCATTAATGCCCCATACCACTATGTCGCCATATATAGGTATACAATCAAAATCGCATCGTCACGTATTTGGAAATTGGATTTCCGTCATGAACCAAGGCAAAAGATAGTCCTTACCGAATTCGAGACGCTCTAGCCCGCCCCTCAGGATTAGAGCTCGAGTGACCCTTGGATCGTCAGGGCCGGTCCACCGATGTGGATTAAAATTCCTGAACACTGCGTTTCCCCACCCTTTGGGGTGTAAATGAGCCAACGAATGACTCCATCGGACCCGGATCGTCCGATCAAACCGAGGCGCCTCGCAACAGCAACAACCACATAGGTGAAAAGTATATAAATGTCAGGGCTGGTAGGTCACTGACACCACCCTAGCTAGAAAGAAACGCATGTCCTCCCTGAGGTCCTTCCTCCCGTTTTAGGCTCAAACCGGGGTGTGAGGCTCGCGAATTCACGTTATACACAAAGCTACGCCACACAGGCGGTGCTTTGATCATCACCACAAGACTTTGCTTTTCAACAGAAGCCCTGATCACTGCATCTTAGCATGCCACACAGGCAATTCAT
The DNA here is from genome assembly GCA_030737875.1 of Allium sativum. Taxonomy (NCBI): domain Eukaryota; kingdom Viridiplantae; phylum Streptophyta; class Magnoliopsida; order Asparagales; family Amaryllidaceae; genus Allium; species Allium sativum. The sequence continues at coordinate 386,427,643 of CM060921.1, forward strand.
GCCATGCGACTGATGTCCATCGATATACAACCTCTGAGCTCGTGCGTCTCAGAGAAGGGCGTTAAGCAAAAGAATAAATTCTCCGCCGCCAAACAGATGTATATTAACAGAAATCAATCAACACAGAATAAACTCCAATGTCAGACACACAGTCCATTTACAAGTCCGTTCTGGGTCTGAACGAAACCGGAGGCACTAAATACCTCGCAAACCCTTCGACCACCACGTACGCCTGGACGATCACCACTCATTATCCATATTTCGGGATGCCTCCCAATCAGGACCTCGGTTACCATCCAAACGAGGTGAAGATCTCCGGTCTTCGACCACCGTCTTCATCTTCGACTTTCAATCGTCGGTCAATTATTTGAAATGAGAATTAACTCGACCTTTTCAAATAATTCACGTATATTTAGAATTTCAAATCAATTTATTTCAATGGTTAAATTATTCGACAACACCAATTTTGTTCTTTAATGTAATTTTCACACCAATCACATTCAACCATCAAAAGCCACATAAATCAAGCAAATTCAGTTTATTTCCATTCCATATCGCTTATGATATTTTATAACTATTTATCGCTATTTTTATTTATTTTAAAATAGCCATTTTATTCAAAACGACGCTTCGGGCCATAAGGCGGCCGTGGCGCTGTTTTTCTTCAGATTTGATTTACACATATCTGAAAATCTAACCGTTGGATCTTCACAAAATTCACATCATTAGAAAGGTCTTTTCAAAACGAATCCAACGGTTCCAGTTTCGGGAAAATCCGACGGTCGGATCTCCCGGTACAATCGTTTGAATTTTCGATTTCAAATTACGAACTGCAGCGTCGTTATTCGATTAAATATATATATATATATATATATATATATATATATATATATATATAAATATAATCGCTTCTGGCGCTGTTTTTCTTCAGATTTGAATTAAACATTCCAGACAATCCAACCGTTGGATTTTTACAAGGTTGGTGCCGTTGGAAAGATATTTCCAAGGCGAACCCGACGGTTGAGGTTTCGGGAAAATCCAATGGTCGGATTTCCCGCACTAGTCGTTTGAAATCACGGTTTCAAAATACGAACTGCACGGCCTCGTTTCGTTTTAAATTTATTTATATTTATATATTTATATAAATATAGTTCATTCAATGATTTCCATATCGTTTTCACTTCAAATATTTTTCTAACACCTTAAAATTTTGGAAAATTTCGCCATAACCTCCCCTGCACCGGGAGCATCGGGAAATCGCAAATAGCGTTCCCGGTCCTTCTAATCTCAAAAAGAAAAAGAAAAAGCCAAGCGGCTAGCCAACAGGCTCATAAAATCATCACCCAAACAAAGCAGTAAATGTGTACCTATTTGTCGGGCACAAAATTTTATTCCTCTTCTCTAGCCCCTTTGCTATAACCTGTTCAATGAATATGTATGTACATATATACACAGTTCTTATCATTTATCCTTTTCTATTCAACTTCATATTTGATTTCTATTTGGTTTAAAAACACCATTCATTCTATTGTTACATAAATAGGTGCAAATCATTTCATTAGCTAATTAATGAATATTTCAACTCATATATGTTTATTTTGAACAAGTGGCTATTTTTAACACTTCACATTTCAACGATTTATGCATCCAATAAAGATGTGATTTTTATTGTAAAACAATTCATTTCAAAACACTATTTTTCTATATAGTTCCAGTTGGTGATAAAAATGGGATTTTTATCATAAAACAATTCCTTTTAAAACGAGATTATTTTACACAGTTCATATAGTCGATAAAAGGTGATTTTTATTATCAAACGATTTATTTCAAAATAGGAATACCATTCAACGCATGAATTTCTAATCAACAAATGAATATCAATTCAACACATGAATGTTTTGTATTCAATGAATAAATATAGTTTAAGCATATGAAAATAATTCAAACACACGAATATTATTCAAAATTTCGGCATCATAACGGCAGGGTAGTTAAACCAGGACCGTCCCTAGTACGGCTCCTCGCTCTACCTTAAAACCTCGCGGTTTTTGACAATGGGGATCATGCATCTAGTTCGCACGCAGGCGGCATGTATATATTTATTTCATTTCCACAAACTAATCCTATGTGGTTTCAACCAAATATTTCTCAATCACAAGCGGGTATTTTTCAACCACAATCAACCAATATCAATCACAAACAATCCCAAACAATCATTCGCTATCAATCAATTTTCACAACAATTTCAACCAATAAATATCGTCCATGGTTTGTGGACGAGGGGCGTGTATATATATATATATATATATATATATATATATATATATATATATATATTTATATATAGCAATTCACTTTCATTTCACACATATATAATATTTTTAAATCAGAAATCTCACCAATAGCTATCCAACTTCACGACACTTCCTTTATAGAAATCTTCGCCTATTTCGCCTTCTTGTCGCTTTCGTTGCCCGTATTCTCTACATATGTAAAAATCGAATTTTTACTACGTTATTCAATATATAAAAATCGAATTTCAAAGATATAGATTCCGCCTTTTCAAAAATAAAGATTATATCTTTAATATTCCTACGATGTAAAAATTATATTTTTATTACTTTAAAAATATAATTTTCATATCTTACTTCTTTTAAATCTTTTACTTTTTAAAGTTTAAATCTTTTACCTTTTAAAGTTTAAATCTTTTACCTTTTAAAGTTTAAATCTTTTACCTTTTAAAGTTTAAATCTTTTAAAACCTTTTTTTTTTAAAATCAGTTTTAAAATCATTCAAAAAAAAAATCTGTTTTAAACAAATCAGTTTTAAAATCATTTAAAAAAAATTCTGTTTTAAACTTTTAAACAAATCAGTTTTAAAATCATTTATAAAATCAGTTTTCTTCTTTCAAATTTAGTTTTAAAATCATAATTAAAATCAGTTTTACATTTTCAAGAAAATCAGTTTTCCAGAAATTAAAAAAAAACGAAATTTACAGTATTAAAATAAAAATAAAAATAAAAATAAGATAGAATCCTTACTGTAATCTGTGAAGGGGGGAGCGATGGCTTCGAGGGGGACGGCGTCGATGTCGGCAGCAGGAGGAAGAGTTGGCGAAGCGGAGGGTGGAGCGATGGCTTCGAGGGCTTGGGTCTTGGCGTCTCGCTGCTTCAGAGGGCTCGCGATTTGATTCGACAGGGGGGGGGATCGTCTTCGTCGGAGCTGCGGTGGTGGCGGCGTTCGCTTTAGGGGGGCGGCCTGTCGATAGTTTTAGGTTTTTTTTTTCTTTTTTTTCTTTTCGTTTGAAATAAAAATGAACGGGGGGGGGGGGGGGGGCAGGAAGAAAGATAAAGGAGGGAAAATATTTTTTTTATTATTTAATTTTGCAAAAAGTTGACTTTTACATACGACCTCGAAACGAGGCCCACCGCCTGCCGTCCATAGCGTTTTACCCCCATTCCGAACACAATGGGATATGTATCGTAAGCTGATTTGATCGTTACAATCAGTACCCATTGAATTTACATTTAAATCACTATATTGAATTTTAAACGTACATTTCAAATTACCGGGGTCACATACTAACTAGAAAAATTCCAGAAAAATATTTTCTAGCTTCGTATCGACGATACGGTCTTAACAAAACTAGTTTCGTCGAATTCTGAGACCGTTTGAAAAATGGCCAATTTCCAGTCGATTAAAATCAACAGAAACTGGTCAAACGCGTTTTCCTTTGCCACGCTCACATATTGATTCGAAAAATTATGAAATTTGAAACCTAACAATAACTTGACCATGCGGATCCAACAAAAGTGGTTTCGTCAAAATCCGAGGTCATTTGCAAAATGTCCATTTTTAAGGGCCTGAATTCCATAGCGACTATTCAGAATTTTCAACTGGACATAACTTTTGATTCCCGCTATCAAATTTCGATTGGTCGGATTCGTTGGAAAGATATTATCAATTATATTTCATTATTTTTGGTTTCACTAAAATCCGGATTGTTTTGCACCCGGTATATTCAATTGAAGTTTGAATTCAATTTTTGAAACTGCCATGCCATTTCAGGCCTTGTTTATAATTATAATTAATTATATTCGTTTTCCATTGTCGATTCAAACTCAGTTTTCATCGCCATTATTTAAAATATTTATTTTAAATATTTAAAATCCATTATTTTAGCCAATTTAAAAATTTTAAATTGGTTCAGATTTTCTGGGTCGTTACACGTGTGGAAACCAAGGTGAGTTAAACTCACTCAGTTTTCCCATTCATATTTTATATAAATTGGGTTCTTTATTTTGTGTGTTTTGTTTGCTGATGGTTGCTTATTTGCTAGTTATACAAGTGTTTGTTGATCCAACTGATGAAATTAAACTGTGTTAAATTTTCAGTGAAATATCAAATCGTTATTTTTAACGATTGGTCCCAATCAAGGTAACTTACCTTATTGGTCACGTTTATTTATAAATGTGTTTGAATTGTTTGGGTTGTTCGGTGAATTGGTTGGTGTTAAAATTATCAATTAAATAGAATTGGTTGACTTGATGGAGATAACCAGTGTGATACAGGGAAGAACAGGTTGGAGGGACCCAACCGGATCCCTCAAATGTATTATTTATTTCATATTATCATATATGAATTGATCTGTTTGTGTGATTGATTTGATGGTTGATTATTGATTAGATACTCAACATCTGTTTAGTTTAAACCAATGAGTGATATTGGTTAAGTGTTTGGCAAAGTATGGCCTTTAAAATCAATCGAGTTATAGACAGTGATTTACCGTCAGGTGAGCCGATAGAACTGAAGTTATAAAATTTATTTTATAACTGAAGCTGAATTTGAAATATATTATTTTGAATAAAATTTATTGAAGTGAAATAGATATTTTACATATTTAAGATTTTGATTAGTTATTTATTTATTTTACAAAGTAAACGCGGTTGTTAATCAGATTTACAAGTAGTAGAATAAGAGATGAATCAAATGGTTAAACTTTGGTAATTGTTTTGTAAAAAAAACAATTAATGGAAATTATTTAAATTAATTATATTTTTAGTTAATTTAAAGTGAGGATTTATTGGAATCGATTAACGAAGTAATCGAGTTTTGACTGGATAAAATCGGCCGGTTAAGCTGGAATTGACTGTTAAATTAGTTTGTTTCCATTTTGTGAAGTGAAATAGATGAAGAATATTGTTTTAACTTTATATAAGATTTTATAAAGAATTTATTATTTATTTTAGTAAATAAAGGAATTAACTACTGAAGTAGTTAATGATTAAAGAAAATTATTGTTTTAATCAATAAGAATTTGGAAAATTACTTTTCAAAAGTAATCGAGGTTGAAATGTGACCCAGTTGAATAGTGAAGGGAGATTACGGGAAAAAAAGTTTAAGATAAACCAAAGTATATAAATGTGATTCAAAGTATAAAAGTGTTAATATTGAATTAACACTATTTGAAAACGAGATCAAGTAACAAGGGAAGAATTGAAACAAGATTTCCAAAGGGGAAAATGGTTGAATATGGTTTGAAAGGAGATTGGAAATGAGTAGAATTAGTTAAAGAAATGGGTCATAGGGTTATATAACAAACTCCGAGTTATAATGAAATATTTGGTTTTTGATTTCAACTCATATTTATCTGAGGATATGAACGTTGTTGATCAAGGTCTGAGAGGTAATTAGAATACCCCAACTTGAACAACATCAGGATTATCTGAAGATGGTATTAGTTGGTAATCGTAAAAGAGGTTAGTGATGGTTCGTTATTTCCATTAGTGAAATAATGCAACGTTTAGTGGAAATTTGGAAATACATATATATGTATCGAGAGATTTGAAGTAAAGAAATTTTGAAGTTAGTTTTATTCTATACTTATCAATACTGGATATAGTTATTCGAATTAGAGTTAGTCAAACATAATTATTCAGGACGAGTTGCCATTTCGTACGACTGCTAGCGTAATTCGCAGGGCTTCAGATAGCCTACGGCGGTCGGACGTTTCCTGAGGGAATCAGGCGTAACCATTGTGATCGCTGCGATCTAGAGTCGAGCGAATGGAGTTAATTCGATTATTAGTTAATCGATTAGAGTTAAATCAAATTAGAGTTATTTAAATATCGTATTTTTGAATATTAAAGGATTTAGAAGTTTTAATTTAACAAAAGTGAATCAGTTTGTCAAAGGCCAAATGATGCTAAATACTGAACTAGTGAACTCAATTGTTCGTCATGTTTGAAACACTGAATATTTTGATAGTTAAAACACCGACTATCAAACCCGCCCAATACGATTGTTGGTACGGAAAGACCGGGATCGAATTTATATTTGAAAACCATTCCGACCAACAAATACGTGAAGATATCAGAAGATAATCGTGATGGAGCATTGAAGACCGTGGATTTCCATAAACGGAAGAACCACTATAATTCTCTGCCTGGCAAGCGGAGATAAGCTGTGATCCTGTCGTGGTTGGAATCAACGGGTTGCAAGGACTTCTCGCTATTGATTCATGGGGTGATTCCTATATGGATGCAGTAGAAGAGTGCCTTCGGTTCATCCTGTTCCTGGATGACTTGTATGGACGGATGTCTGACAGCGTATTTCCAAAGAATCACGTACGTTGATTTCTTCAAACGTGCTATAGTGTTGGCGGGGAATTGCCGTTCTCTTAGCTTAACCGCTAGAGTATTTTTGGGGTCGTCAACTAGTGATATCTGACGGATCTGACAATGTGGCATTCAAAGTGAATGATGACCCGATGTTCAGAAGATAATGCTGACCTCAAGCCTCATCAACCGGGAAATGACAAAAATCGGGTAGGCAGCATGGCTATGTGGGTCGCTCCCATTAGGGTGTATAACCACCTATCTAGAGAAATTTCATTTGCTTCTTTATTCTATATTCGATGCTGTCCCTTATCGGGAGGCGGTTGCTGATCCCAACCGTCGGTGCTATACATTTGATACACTCAAGCGAAATGAGTGGTCGGTCATGTGAGGGCCGGGTTGCAAGACGTTCTTGTTGAACCCAGTGTATTCGTCTCTAGAGATACACTATCGGCAGGTGGTCCCATACCTTGTCATAGTTGGAAATCCAAACTCCAATAAGCGCCTGCGGTTTTTGATTGTATACTATATATGTGGAGCGTGAGATGCAAGCGTTCCACTAGATTGTTATTTACTTGTATTTAGACATTATTATAATATCAGACAAGATATTGGTTTTCAAAAACAGTTTTGGGTTATCGTAAGGTAAAAACCGTACGTGTTTATGTGTGGATTTGGGTATTTTTATATATATTAAATATAATCGAGCCCGTAATATCGCGGCAAATCGACATAACACCTTTACCATATCTCATGTCGATCCCCCAAGCACTGAAAAACACTGGATTGTCATGAGAAAGAAATTAGAGGGTGAGAATAGAAAGAAAGAATGTTAGAATAGAAGAAAGAAGAAGAACACCACATCAGAATCTCACAGCGGAACGAATAAAAAATAACAATCCTTTATACAAAACTGTATATACATACCAGATCATCAGAGCACAACATATAACTGCACAGCGGAAATAACTCTATATACAGCGGAAATAACTGCATAGCGCTTATTGGAGATTGGATTTCCAACATGACAAGGTATGGGACCACCTTCCGATAGTGTATCTCTAGAGACGAATACACTGGGTTCGCCAAACCTTGTAACGACCCAGGGGATTTTCGGCCCAGAAAATCGATATAAATACCTTCACCGTAACTCATGCCGATCCTCCAACACCGAAACCACTGAATAGTTATTAGAAAGAATTTAGATGGTGAGATAAGGAAGAAAGAAATATAAGAATAGAAGAAGAAGAACCAATACCACAACACAGAATCAGAGTCTTACATCGCAGCGGAAAAAAATATAATATGGAAATAAATCTTCGTTGAGAGCTTTCAAAATTACTTACAGTATCAGAGTACATCAACATATCTGGACAGTTATATAACCTGTCCTCATATACAATCACACAGCGGAACAGTAGCTATATATATAACCATACGTTTGAACTCTTCCAGCTTGTCTCTGGATTTCGCAGCATCCGGTAACCTGGACCTGTACACCCCGGCCTAACCCGAGCATTTACAAAACACCGGGTCAGTCTGGTGAACCAGAGTGAGATAAACTCGCACAGTATTAAGGTATCCCACAACTTGATTTTAAAGTAAAAATCTTTTTGAAAGAAAAGGATAATCGTAAGACCGAATCCACACATAAATACGGACGGTTTTTACCTTACGATAACCCAAAACAGTTTGAAATCAATAACTTGTCTGATATTATAATAGTGTCTAAACACAAGTAAATATAAATCTAGCGGAACGCTTGCATCTCACGCTCCACATATATAGTATACAATCAAAACCGCAGGCGCTTATTGGAGATTGGATTCCGACCTTGACAAGGTATGGGACCACCTGCCGATAGTGTATCTCTAGAGGCGAATACACTGGGTTCAACAAGAACGTCTTGCAACCCGGCCCTCACATGACCGACCACTCATTTCGCTTGAGTGTATCGAATGTATATCACCAACGGTTGGACTCAAACCACCGTTCCCTGAAAAGGGACAGCATTGAAATAGATTCAAGAAGCAAAAGGAATTTCTCTAGATAGGTGATTATACACCCTAATGGGAGTGACCCACATAGCCATGCTGCCTGCCCGATTTTTGTCATTTCCCGGTTGATGAGGCTTGAGGCTACGCTTTATCAGCACATCACATTCACTTCGAATGTCACATCGTCAGATCCATCAACAATCACTAATTGACGTCCACAACAATACATTATGTGTTAGCTGAAAGAAGTTTCCTTCTCCGCTTCCACTCTTGGTATGGTTGAAGAAATCAATGTACGTGACCTTTCTGGAAATACTCTGTCAGACATTCATCCATACAAGTCACCCAGGAACAGGATGAACCGAAGGTACCCTCCTACTACATCCTAGGAATCACCCTGAGAATCAGTAGCGAGAAGTCCTTGCAATCCGTAGATTCCAACCATGACCGAATCACAGTATATCTCTGCTTGCGATCAGAGATTTTAAGTAATCCTTCCGCTTATGAAGATCAACGGTCTTCAATAGCTCCATCTTGAATCAGCATCTTCAACGTATTCGTATTTGCTGGACGGAATGGTTTTCGAATATATTCGATCCCGGTCTTTCCGTACCAACAATCGTATGGGCCAATATTTGATAGTCGGTTATTTAACTATCAAATAAACAAACATTCATCCATAAAGAAAATGGATTCACTGATTCAATACTCAGTATCATTTAGCCTCTAAACCGTCCGTTGGTTATCTCCTTTAAACTTTCCAATATTTGAAACATCGCTTTTACTTCTTATTATAAAATAAGAATATTCTCCAAATTTATTTTTTTCCGACCTATAAACTTTTTCTGGAAAAAGTTTATAATATCATTTATGGAAATCATAACTTATGTTTTCCTCAACTGTTCTCGTTCATAAACTAATACCATCCTTGGATAATCGTGGAGTTATTCAAGTTGGGGTATTTTATTTGCCTCTCAGACCTTGACCAACAACATTCATATCTTTGGAATAAATAGAAGTTTATTAACAGCATATTTCCCTTTGAAATCCTCATTAAATTTTTGACCATGTTTACTTAACTAATTGTTAAGTAAACTCTTATTAAATCTTTTTGATTTATATTAATAACCATTTACAATATTATATACGAACTTTGATTCTATTATAAATAAATTCTTTATGAAACTTCCTTGATATCTCTTTATTATAATATTACCATTTATTTCGGCAATTCAAATTCATTTGTTTTAAAACCATATAAACAACGCTTTTAGAAATCTTATATTAATATCCTATACCATTGTTATATTTTCAAATCCTTATCTTGATATGCATCAAAACAATTCAACTTATACCTATCCCAATTCTCTTAAACCATACTCGCCGCTTATTCGTTGTTTAGGAAACATATAATAATCCTTTTTAAAATCTCATGTCCAAAAATGGTTCGTCTCCCTTGTAACAAGTGTTACAAATCACATTTCATAAACCCTTACCTTTATTTATTAACTCGATTCCATTTTCAAAACTTTAAATTTCCATTTACAATATCTTTCCATTCATTTTCATTTCCATAACTTTACTTTGCCTGTAAATCTCTTTTGCAACTCATTATTGACAACTAATATTCGTCGTCGTTATCCAAAACTTTAACTTCATTTAAATTCCTGCCTTCAGTTAACATTCCGAACTTCGGAATATCACATTCCGAACCTCGGAATAGAACTCACTTTGATTTATCATTCCGAACTTCGGAATGCCACATTCCGAATTTCGGAATAAAACTCGCTTTGATGAATCATTCCAAAGTTCGGAATACCACATTCCGTACCTTGAAATAAACTCACTTCCATTTATTTAACTAAATCTCACTTATAAATTTCATTTATAAATTTATATTCATAATGTCAACTTCAATTTCATTTAAAATATGAAAACCCATTTCAAAATCACACTCATTTTCAAATCCGTTGATTTGTTAATCTCATACACGAAATGTTATCACATTTCGTATTATTTAAAACACCGTTTGGTAAAAACGATCATTCATCACAAAACATTTCTCTTTGAACTCTTTTACACATTCTCGTATACCCATGATTTAACTATTCCATTTTCTACTTTGAAATCAGTTTAAAACTTCTTTTACGACCGTAAGGCCTTCACAAAACCATTTCAATATTTAAATAATCAACACGATAAATTATATCGTTTAACCGTTCATTTAATACATCTTGCATCCCTACTAGTTATAATTATGTAAAATTGATAAATTTAACTTCGACTATTATTTTTACAATAAAAATCGTATTTCAAAACCATATAAAAATATATTTATATCTTTGAAAACATTCAAAATCTATTAACTACTGATTTCGAAAAGTCATTCCTTTTAGTCGACGGTATTAAAGAGGCAAATGGTTACTACAGTACCAAACGTGAAATATAAATCAATTTCACATTACCTAACAAACAATATAATCATATTGAAAACATTATTCAGTTCAAAATGGCCAATCAATATTTGGTTTCCATCTAAATAGATGACATGAACAGTTTAATAATCACGGTCAATAATAAATGTAACAGTCAATACTGGGATAATAACAGAAGTTCAAGCATTCAACCATTTATGTATAACGTTTATAGTGTTATAAACGTAACAACTGAGGTAAGTTACCTCACTTGGATTCAACCGTTAGAAATAACGATCAATTAAATTAAACGAACGTTTAATTTAACTGTTTCAGTCAATATACGAATATAAAATCAACAATGAACAACAAACAAACAACCATTAACAACCATAGCACACAATTATAAAACCCAACTTATATACGACGAAATCTCGATTTTTCTCTTTCACTTGAAAAATATACTTCACCAGCTCCTAACATTTCTTGTTCCACAGAAATCCGACTTAGAACGGACTCTGTATATCCAGTTGAACTTCAAAACTCTATTTTACGAACTACAGCGCTGTTCTGAGCTCGTTTTATTTTATATATGAATATATATATATCGTTTAACTTCGTTAAAATAGTGATTTAAATATTAAAATCCATTTATATTCCAAATAAAATATTTAAAACAAATTTTAAATATCCAGATTCAAATGGTCGAAAAACACGGGTCGTTACATTCTTTCCCCCTTAAAATAATTTCGTCCTCGAAATTGCTAAGGCATAAAGAAGGTGTTAAACTTGTTATCTTTACGAAAATATATTTAATTAAACTCTGTTTCCAATTTAAAATCTAATCCAAACGGTTTTAAAAACAATTTATTTCAAATTTTCCCACAAATCTCAAAAATTATTCTAACCCCTTAAATTCTGGAAAAATTTCGGTAGAGTCTCTCCTGTACGGAGGGACATCTGCAATATTGCAGGTTCACATAATATACATCGACCAACAGGGTCGGAAAAATTCAAAATTCAAACTCAAAACCCACCAAAATTTATATTTTGCGTAGGCGTACCTTTTTGCGAGCGCTATTATGCGATAAGCGATAAATATATTCGGCCTTGCTTAATTAACATGCCAACTGGATTCAAATTTCTCCAGAGTTTGCTTGGATTAACCCTATACCTGTACTCAACTCCAGCGAAATCATTAGTTCCCAAAACAAATACCCGTCGGATCCAAATGCCACATCATCCATATCATTCACTCCAAACAGTTGGAAAAAATCTTACCACTTTATTCAGTTCAGATGGACTTAACCGTAACTAAGACTTAGCAGTCGATTTATTTGTTTAAATATCCATTCAGATTAATTAATCTTGGTTTAATTCATTTGCTTGATCATTTCAGATTGGTTTCAAATAACAGTTGGTAATTTCTATACACTCTATCCAACAACAATCAAGGCATTCAATTCAGCCAAACCATTTTGGTTAATACTTCTCATTGCTTTTACTTTGTTTTCACATCCATTTAGTTATATTGGATTAATTTCTATCCAAATATCATTTACTTGATTTCACAAGTGAAATCTCTATTTCAAGTCCAATACTCCATTTTGAATTCTTATTCAAATCATTCAAACAAATCCATATTATCATTATTAAAGAAAATATATTTATATAAACAATATAATCCAGGCAAAACTAGATAAAAATAATTTTATAAGAAATTACAAATACGCGCTCTCATATAATCAAACTCAATCTGAGGTTTCACTAACCCCATCTCTATTGAGTCACACCACAGAGCCAAGGTTATCACTAAACCAATAGCTCTGATACCAACTGTAACGGCCCGGGAAAATTCGACGCTCGAATTTTCAACAACAATACTTAATCCCGTATTACTTGTCAAAAATCCAAGTATCGAACCCCAAACTGTTAATAGAAAGAGGTTAGAGGATGAGAAATAGGAAGAAAGAAATTTAGAATAGAATAATAAGAAGAACACATCAGAAACTCACAGCGGAACGAGTAAATATAATATAACAAATCTCTTTGAAAAGAAGACTGTATATATACATACCATTTATCAGAGTAAACATACATCAATCACAGCGGAAATACTTGTATAACTAACGGTGAACCCTCCTGCTTCCAACTCTGAAACTTGTAGCGGAACCTAACCTGTAAATATGCTTGGTCTGACCCGAGCACATTTGATTTAAAACAAAAACACACCGGGTCAGTCTGGAATACTTTCAGTGATAAATTCACAGAACACACAGCTTGTTTAACTTTGGAAAAATCCTTTCTGAAATAAAAGAATAATAGTAAGACCAGCCCACACATAAACACGGACGGTTTTTACCTTACTATAACCCAAAACGTTTTTGAAATCAATATCTTTTTCTGATATTATCATAGTGTCTAAATACAAGTAAATATCAATTTAGAGGAATGCTTGCATCTCACGCTCCCCATATATAGTATACAAACCAAAACCGCGGGCGCTTATTGGATATTGGATTCCAACTTGACAAGGTATGGGTCCACCTTCCGAACGTGTATCTCTAGAGGCGAATACACTGGGTTCAACAAGAACGCCTTGCAACCCGGCCCACACATGACCGACCACTCATTTCGCTTGAGTGTATCAAATGTATATCACCGACGGTTGGGCTCAAACCACCGTCTCCCGAAAAGGGACAGCATCGATAGATTAAAGAAGCAAAAGGAATTTCTCTAGATAGGTGATTATACATCCTAATGGGAGCGACCCACATAGCCATGCTGCCTGCCCGATTTTTGTCATTTCCCGGTTGATGAGGCTTGAGGCTACGCTTTACCATCACATCAGATTCACTTCGAATGCCACATTGTCAGATCCATCGAAATCACTTAATTGACGTCTACAACAATACATTACGTGTCAGCTAAAGAAGTTTCCTTCTCTGCTTCCACTTTTGGTACGGTTGGAGAAATCAAGGTACGTGACCTCTTTGGAAATACTCTGTCAGACATCCATCCATACAAGTCATCCAGGATCAGGATGAACCGAAGGCACTCTCCTACCGCATCCAAGGTATCACCCTATAGATCAGTAGCGAGAAGTCCTTGCAATCCGAAGCTTTCAATCACGACAGAATCACAGGTCATCATAACTCTGGTAGCTAGCCAGAGGAATTTTACGAGTAGTTCTTCCGCTCATGAAGATCAACGGTCTTCAATGCTCCATCTCGACCATCTTCTGATTTTCCAACGTTACGTATTTGCTGGTCGGAATGGTTTTCGAATATGAATTCGATCCCGGTCTTCCCGTACCAACAATCGATAAAAGGTCAACTTTGATAGTTGGTTATTTAACTATCAAATCACATCAGTGTATCTATGTAGATTGGCAGCTCAGGTCCTTATTTAATATATATATATATATATTATCGACTCTATTTCCTCGATGATCGATTTCAAGAATTTAATCTTATCCAAAATCCCTTTTGGTTTTGTTACTTTGAAAACATTACTTGATACTCTTTTAATCGACTTTCCTTTTATTTCCTTAATTTGGAGATATTGCCCGATTTTATAAACTCTCTTTTATTTCCTTCATCGTGGAAACACTGTTTAATTTACTCAAATTCCATCTTCGATTTTTCCTTTGATTTGAAATCCTTGCTATAGTTCTATAATTTACAATTTCCATTTCCTTTACCATTTGGCACATCGTTATATTTCTATACAATCTAATGACATAAGATTAAATACCAAATCTTTCCCTTATTTAGATTAAACCAATTTACTTAATTCAACCCTTAAATGTGCACCTATTCCTTTTTATCATCGGTTTGGGTAAAACCCCTTTTCATACTTTGTTTATATTATTTGAATTTAAACTTCAAATCTTTTCAATGCTAAAATAAACCGAAATCACTTTCTATCTATTACAAACAAATATTATCTCTCGATAACGGCGAAGCCGTTCAAGTTGGGGTATTCTAATTACCTCTCAGACCTTGATCGACAACGTCCTTATCTCAAGATAAATACAAGCTCGTAATAGCCAAATCTGATACATCTTTCTCATTTCCTTTTCATATGGCTTTATAAACCATTTCCCTTTATTTCAAAACCCACTTTCCCTGTCCATTCCTTTTACTTAATTAAGTAAAAACTTATTGAAATATACGCCTTATCTTCCAACCACATTTACAATCTTGGTTATACGGTTTTTGAAATAAATTCAAATCCCTTTCATACAAAACAAATCTTGTCGAACACCCCACATTTACTTATAAACCACTTTTACAAACTTCGTTTGCACGTTCGGACTAAATCCTCTTATAAAGCCCTTATTATACTTAAATTAAAACTTAAATGCTAACGGATCATCTCTTAACTGAATTCCAATTAAATTATCGCTTTAATTTATTACTTAACTCTTATCTTAACTACACTAAAAAGGCTAACTTTGATATAGGAAAAGAATTATACCTTTAAAAGCTTATCCAATGATAATTAACTTCCATAGTCACCAACAATCCAATAATTTACTTGAATTATAGTTAATCTAAGATTAATTCACATTTAACACCATTGGTTTTTTTTTTACGAATATTCATAAAAATTTGATTATATAAATCAAATTAATCCCATCGTCAACTTCACATTAAACAGTTGATTCCTGCCAACTGTAACCATCAGTTATGCTGCTAACTGATTCCTATTCATTTTCTCTCCTTAAATTAATTAAATAACTTAATTAACTTAAACCATCGGTTAATTGTTTTATAAAACAATTATCCTCTTTCACTAACCCGTAGGTTAGTTTCGACTACGGTCCATAAATGACACTAAATTCTTATTGTACAATTTATTAAATAATTTCTATTTAAAACACGATTTTACAGGTATAAATATATTGATAAACTCCTTTTCCATTTCCATAAATAAAATAAACTCAAGATTTTTAAATCAGTTATAAAATAAATCTTATAACTTAAACTGCGTCAGTTTGCCTGACGGCAAAAATGATGTTTTGAAAACAATAGATTTTAGGTCCTCACTGCCAATCCCTGTCGATTAATTAAAAATCACATCAACGATCACATGAATTCACCCATCAATATTCAAACTGGTTTTGACGTCATTTGGGATTCAAACAGTTCATGTGCAACCAGCATAAAAATAACCAACACACAAGTTATTTTGAGGAATCCGGTCGGATCCCTCCAACCTATTCTTCCCTGCATTACAGATTTGTTATAACATTATAATTTAAATTAACGGCAATAATATAACTAATAGTAATCATTTTATCAACCATGAACAACCAATGCAGCCAATCAAGCAATAGTATTTTTAAATGGATTTATCACATCCTAGTAGTCCAGAAAAGTGTGAGAATTAACTCACCTTAATTTCCATTTGTCGTCAAATCGGTTTGTTTTGCACGCTCTCAGCTGCGACCAAACCAGTTCCAAAATATATCGTTCGTCGATACAGTCTTAACATCCTTGGTTTTGCCAAATTCTGTTAACATATATGTATGTTACAAAATTTTACGGCTATGGGTTTAGAATTCACAAAATCCTAAATTAGATCTTAACCTAAATATTTATAACGTTCTAAAATAAATGGATCACTTTATTAAAACCTAAACAATCACTTACGTTAATTAACCATGTTTAGGCATTATTAAAATAAATAGTTAGGTGCTTAGTTATAACAATCTAATTAGGCCATGTTCTCATGTGTGTCCACGTTGTTTAACAGTATTTTATTGTAAAATGTTGATGTTATAACTATATATAATAAATCTATATTAACCATCCGTTTAACTGATCTGTCATCCTAACTACCGTGAATATCACTTGGCCATGAATTAGGCAGTTTTAAACTGATTAAGGCTATTTGAACTTTAAATAACAAAGGGTTAGGCTATTTTAATCTTACCAGGCCGCTTATGATTTCATCCTTCATTCTACTGCCGTTCCTTTCCTCACTGCTCACCACTACAGTCTACCGCCCCTTCCTCACGTCTGCATCCGCCAACACCACTTCGCTACTAATGGAACCGCCACCTCATGCTATTGCAGCATCACCCATACACCAACTTTGAGACCCCTTCCCACTGTAAACTGCCCCTAAAAATGTGAGCAGCTCCCCACTCATTTAATAATTCATCGTTAATACACAGCATGTTTCAACCTTCCAGTTTCAAAGCGAATGCTCCGCTACTTCTCCTCGGATACCGAGCCTTCCCAGTGAGCCGACACCGTAACCCTCATGCCACCACAGCACTCCATTCACGCCCAGTCCCACCGAGATCAGCACCGGACCACTTCGTCACATCTCCTCCCATTATCCAGACTGCCACTCTCTGCCGGTACGACCCTCAACTCCATCACCTTAACACCGTTTGCCGGAACCTTTTCTGAACCGACGCCCATCCTCTCGAAACAAACTACAGCACTTCCATTTCTACAACACCATAGGATATAACTTCTCTTTTATGTATACACAGAAACCCCTTTTTTTCCAAATAAACTTTCGCTTCCTCATTCATTTTTTTTTTCAAAATATATACTGTATTGTTAGGTGGCTTGAAAATATAGTATGTTGCGTTACTTATATAGAGGGCAGGGACGATGCTTTTGCACATGGTTACACTGATATTGGCACATACTTCTGAAGGCCTAGCTAAGATTAGCCCATCCCCTAAAAAGAATCACTGTTCAATATTTCAGATTTTGGTCGATATGGTCAGCACAAGATGGCTTGATGTAGAAGAGATTGTTTTCAATTTATTTTTAAGTTGACAGAAACAGCTGGGGTCACAACGTGCTTTCGTACGTGAATATTTTTAGCTTCTGATTTTCCTGAAGAGAGCTGATATGAATGATGCAAGGCTGGCTGTTGAGTTTTCATTTCAACTGAAATGGGACGTTGAAAATACAATACATTAGGCTAGGTATGCAGAGGTTTTACGTCTGCTGAAAAGAAATTGAAGGGGGTGCGTTGGTAGGTCTGTTGACAAGAAAAGATAGAAAAAGAAATAACAATGCAGTAGGCTCATTTTCCGAACATTACGTGTAAGTGAAACTTAAGAGGGGAGGGATAGCTTGGTAGGATAGGGTGATGGGTCTGCTCTTGCATTCAGCTTAGGGGACGTTGAAATATGTTTGATTTAACCATGGAAGTACGCCATGGATGTGAAGATACGAGCCGCATTCAATTTGAAGTGATCACTAGGGCAGGTTAGGTTAGCTTTGTTACGCATTTAAGTGAACATGAAGGATAAAGATTTCGTTTACGTTCGAGCCGCTACAGACAGAAGTAAGAATACGGTCGTGTCCAGCGACGTACCACGATCCCAAAAATATAATAATACCGGTAAGTTAACTCACATTGTGAAATCCCGAAATACCGATACAGGGTGCACAATACTTCAAATAAAAAGCTGCATATTAAATTAATTAAAAATTACCATAAAATTCTAAAAAATTAAATTATCACTATTTCCCAAAAGAACCTTATTTAAATTCACACCCGATATTCAAATATTCTTAAATAACCGTTATGGCCACGAACGAATATACCGCTGTTTTTCTGAATATTTAATTTGGACATAACTTCCAATATATACGACGAAATCTCGATTTTTCTCTTTCACTTGAAAAATATACTTCACCAGCTCCTAACATTTCTTGTTCCACAGAAATCCGACTTAGAACGGACTCTGTATATCCAGTTGAACTTCAAAACTCTATTTTACGAACTACAGCGCTGTTCTGAGCTCGTTTTATTTTATATATGAATATATATATCGTTTAACTTCGTTAAAATAGTGATTTAAATATTAAAATCCATTTATATTCCAAATAAAATATTTAAAACAAATTTTAAATATCCAGATTCAAATGGTCGAAAAACACGGGTCGTTACATTCTTTCCCCCTTAAAATAATTTCGTCCTCGAAATTGCTAAGGCATAAAGAAGGTGTTAAACTTGTTATCTTTACGAAAATATATTTAATTAAACTCTGTTTCCAATTTAAAATCTAATCCAAACGGTTTTAAAAACAATTTATTTCAAATTTTCCCGCAAATTTCAAAAATTATTCTAACCCCTTAAATTTTGGAAAAATTTCGGTAGAGTCTCTCCTGTACGGAGGGACATCTGCAATATTGCAGGTTCACATAATATACATCGACCAACAGGGTCAGAAAAATTCAAAATTCAAACTCAAAACCCACCAAAATTTATATTTTGCGTAGGCGTACCTTTTTGCGAGCGCTATTATGCGATAAGCGATAAATATATTCGGCCTTGCTTAATTAACATGCCAACTGGATTCAAGTTTCTCCAGAGTTTGCTTGGATTAACTTTATACCTGTACTCAACTCCAGCGAAATCATTAGTTCCCAAAACAAATACCCGTCGGATCCAAATGCCACATCATCCATATCATTCACTCCAAACAGTTGGAAAAAATCTTACCACTTTATTCAGTTCAGATGGACTTAACCGTAACTAAGACTTAGCAGTCGATTTATTTGTTTAAATATCCATTCAGATTAATTAATCTTGGTTTAATTCATTTGCTTGATCATTTCAGATTGGTTTCAAACAATAGTTGGTAATTTCTATACACTCTATCCAACAACAATCAAGGCATTCAATTCAGCCAAACCATTTTGGTTAATACTTCTCATTGCTTTTACTTTGTTTTCACATCCATTTAGTTATATTGGATTAATTTCTATCCAAATATCATTTACTTGATTTCACAAGTGAAATCTCTATTTCAAGTCCAATACTCCATTTTGAATTCTTATTCAAATCATTCAAACAAATCCATATTATCATTATTAAAGAAAATATATTTATATAAACAATATAATCCAGGCAAAACTAGATAAAAATAATTTTATAAGAAATTACAAATACGCGCTCTCATATAATCAAACTCAATCTGAGGTTTCACTAACGCCATCTCTATTGAGTCACACCACAGAGCCAAGGTTATCACTAAACCAATAGCTCTGATACCAACTGTAACGGCCCGGGAAAATTCGACGCTCGAATTTTCAACAACAATACTTAATCCCGTATTACTTGTCAAAAATCCAAGTATCGAACCCCAAACTGTTAATAGAAAGAGGTTAGAGGATGAGAAATAGGAAGAAAGAAATTTAGAATAGAAGAATAAGAAGAACACATCAGAAACTCACAGCGGAACGAGTAAATATAATATAACAAATCTCTTTGAAAAGAAGACTGTATATATACATACCATTTATCAGAGTAAACATACATCAATCACAGCGGAAATACTTGTATAACTAACGGTGAACCCTCCTGCTTCCAACTCTGAAACTTGTAGCGGAACCTAACCTGTAAATATGCTTGGTCTGACCCGAGCACATTTGATTTAAAACAAAAACACACCGGGTCAGTCTGGAATACTTTCAGTGATAAATTCACAGAACACACAGCTTGTTTAACTTTGATAAAATCCTTTCTGAAATAAAAGAATAATAGTAAGACCAGCCCACACATAAACACGGACGGTTTTTACCTTACTATAACCCAAAACGTTTTTGAAATCAATATCTTTTTATCATATTATCATAGTGTCTAAATACAAGTAAATATCAATTTAGAGGAACGCTTGCATCTCACGCTCCCCATATATAGTATACAAACCAAAACCGCGGGCGCTTATTAGATATTGGATTCCAACTTGACAAGGTATGGGTCCACCTTCCGAACGTGTATCTCTAGAGGCGAATACACTGGGTTCAACAAGAACGCCTTGCAACCCGGCCCACACATGACCGACCACTCATTTCGCTTGAGTGTATCAAATGTATATCACCGACGGTTGGGCTCAAACCACCGTCTCCCGAAAACGGACAGCATCGATAGATTAAAGAAGCAAAAGGAATTTCTCTAGATAGGTGATTATACATCCTAATGGGAGCGACCCACATAGCCATGCTGCCTGCCCGATTTTTGTCATTTCCCGGTTGATGAGGCTTGAGGCTACGCTTTACCATCACATCAGATTCACTTCGAATGCCACATTGTCAGATCCATCGAAATCACTTAATTGACGTCTACAACAATACATTACGTGTCAGCTAAAGAAGTTTCCTTCTCTGCTTCCACTTTTGGTACGGTTGGAGAAATCAAGGTACGTGACCTCTTTGGAAATACTCTGTCAGACATCCATCCATACAAGTCATCCAGGATCAGGATGAACCGAAGGCACTCTCCTACCGCATCCAAGGTATCACCCTATAGATCAGTAGCGAGAAGTCCTTGCAATCTGAAGCTTTCAATCACGACAGAATCACAGGTCATCATAACTCTGGTAGCTAGCCAGAGGAATTTTACGAGTAGTTCTTCCGCTCATGAAGATCAACGGTCTTCAATGCTCCATCTCGACCATCTTCTGATTTTCCAACGTTACGTATTTGCTGGTCGGAATGGTTTTCGAATATGAATTCGATCCCGGTCTTCCCGTACCAACAATCGATAAAAGGTCAACTTTGATAGTTGGTTATTTAACTATCAAATCACATTAGTGTATCTATGTAGATTGGCAGCTCAGGTCCTTATTTAATATATATATATATATATATATATATATATTATCGACTCTATTTCCTCGATGATCGATTTCAAGAATTTAATCTTATCCAAAATCCCTTTTGGTTTTGTTACTTTGAAAACATTACTTGATACTCTTTTAATCGACTTTCCTTTTATTTCCTTAATTTGGAGATATTGCCCGATTTTATAAACTCTCTTTTATTTCCTTCATCGTGGAAACACTGTTTAATTTACTCAAATTCCATCTTCGATTTTTCCTTTGATTTGAAATCCTTGCTATAGTTCTATAATTTACAATTTCCATTTCCTTTACCATTTGGCACATCGTTATATTTCTATACAATCTAACGACATAAGATTAAATACCAAATCTTTCCCTTATTTAGATTAAACCAATTTACTTAATTCAACCCTTAAATGTGCACCTATTCCTTTTTATCATCGGTTTGGGTAAAACCCCTTTTCATACTTTGTTTATATTATTTGAATTTAAACTTCAAATCTTTTCAATGCTAAAATAAACCGAAATCACTTTCTATCTATTACAAACAAATATTATCTCTCGATAATAGCGAAGCCGTTCAAGTTGGGGTATTCTAATTACCTCTCAGACCTTGATTGACAACGTCCTTTTCTCAAGATAAATACAAGCTCGTAATAGCCAAATCTGATACATCTTTCTCATTTCCTTTTCATATGGCTTTATAAACCATTTCCCTTTATTTCAAAACCCGCTTTCCCTGTCCATTCCTTTTACTTAATTAAGTAAAAACTTATTGAAATATACGCCTTATCTTCCAACCACATTTACAATCTTGGTTATACGGTTTTTGAAATAAATTCAAATCCCTTTCGTACAAAACAAATCTTGTCGAACACCCCACATTTACTTATAAACCACTTTTACAAACTTCGTTTGCACGTTCGGACTAAATCCTCTTATAAAGCCCTTATTATACTTAAATTAAAACTTAAATGCTAACGGATCATCTCTTAACTGAATTCCAATTAAATTATCGCTTTAATTTATTACTTAACTCTTATCTTAACTACACTAAAAAGGCTAACTTTGATATAGGAAAAGAATTATACCTTTAAAAGCTTATCCAATGATAATTAACTTCCATAGTCACCAACAATCCAATAATTTACTTGAATTATAGTTAATCTAAGATTAATTCACATTTAACACCATTGGTTTTTTTTTTATGAATATTCATAAAAATTTGATTATATAAATCAAATTAATCCCATCGTCAAATTCACATTAAACAGTTGATTCCTGCCAACTGTAACCATCAGTTATGCTGCTAACTGATTCCTATTCATTTTCTCTCCTTAAATTAATTAAATAAATTAATTAACTTAAACCATCGGTTAATTGTTTTATAAAACAATTATCCTCTTTCACTAACTCATAAGTTAGTTTCGACTACGGTCCATAAATGACACTAAATTCTTATTGTACAATTTATTAAATAATTTCTATTTAAAACACGATTTTACAGGTATAAATATATTGATAAACCCCTTTTCCATTTCCATAAATAAAATAAACTCAAGATTTTTAAATCAGTTATAAAATAAATCTTATAACTTAAACTGCGTCAGTTTGCCTGACGGCAAAAATGATGTTTTGAAAACAATAGATTTTAGGTCCTCACTGCCAATCCCTGTCGATTAATTAAAAATCACATCAACGATCACATCAATTCACCCATCAATATTCAAACTGGTTTTGATGTCATTTGGGATTCAAACCGTTCATGTGCAACCAGCATAAAAATAACCAACACACAAGTTATTTTGAGGAATCCGGTCGGATCCCTCCAACCTATTCTTCCCTGCATTACAGATTTGTTATAACATTATAATTTAAATTAACGGCAATAATATAACTAATAGTAATCATTTTATCAACCATGAACAACCAATGTAGCCAATCAAGCAATAGTATTTTTAAATGGATTTATCACATCCTAGTAGTCCAGAAAAGTGTGAGAATTAACTCACCTTAATTTCCATTTGTCGTCAAATCGGTTTGTTTTGCACGCTCTCAGCTGCGACCAAACCAGTTCCAAAATATATCGTTCGTCGATACAGTCTTAACATCCTTGGTTTTGCCAAATTCTGTTAACATATATGTATGTTACAAAATTTTACGGCTATGGGTTTAGAATTCACAAAATCCTAAATTAGATCTTAACCTAAATATTTATAACGTTCTAAAATAAATGGATCACTTTATTAAAACCTAAATAATCACTTACGTTAATTAACCATGTTTAGGCATTATTAAAATAAATAGTTAGGTGCTTAGTTATAACAATCTAATTAGGCCATGTTCTCATGTGTGTCCACGTTGTTTAACAGTATTTTATTGTAAAATGTTGATGTTATAACTATATATAATAAATCTATATTAACCATCCGTTTAACTGATCTGTCATCCTAACTACCGTGAATATTACTTGGCCATGAATTAGGCAGTTTTAAACTGATTAAGGCTATTTGAACTTTAAATAACTAAGGGTTAGGCTATTTTAATCTTACCAGGCCGCTTATGATTTCATCCTTCATTCTACTGCCGTTCCTTTCCTCACTGCTCACCACCACAGTCTACCGCCCCTTCCTCACGTCTGCATCCGCCAACACCACTTCGCTACTAATGGAACCGCCACCTCATGCTATTGCAGCATCACCCATACACCAACTTTGAGACCCCTTCCCACTGTAAACTTCACCTAAAAACGTGAGCAGCTCCCCACTCATTTAATAATTCACCGTTAATACACAGCATGTTTCAACCTTCCAGTTTCAAAGCGAATGCTCCGCTACTTCTCCTCGGATACCGAGCCTTCCAAGTGAGCCGACACCGTAACCCTCATGCCACCACAGCACTCCATTCACGCCCAGTCCCACCAAGATTAGCACCAGACCACTTCGTCACATCTCCTCCCATTATCCAGACTGCCACTCTCTGCCGGTACGACCCTCAACTCCATCACCTTAACACCGTTTGCCGGAACCTTTTCTGAACCGACGCCCATCCTCTCGAAACAAACTACAACACTTCCATTTCTACAACACCATAGGATATAACTTCTCTTTTATGTATACACAGAAACCCCTTTTTTCCAAATAAACTTTCGCTTCCTCATTCATTTTTTTTTTCAAAATATATATTGTATTGTTAGGTGGCTTGAAAATATAGTATGTTGCGTTACTTATATAGAGGGCAGGGACGATGCTTTTGCACATGGTTACACTGATATTGGCACATACTTCTGAAGGCCTAGCTAAGATTAGCCCATCCCCTAAAAAGAATCACTGTTCAATATTTCAGATTTTGGTCGATATGGTCAGCACAAGATGGCTTGATGTAGAAGAGATTGTTTTCAATTTATTTTTAAGTTGACAGAAACAGCTGGGGTCACAACGTGCTTTCGTACGTGAATATTTTTAGCTTCTGATTTTCCTGAAGAGAGCTGATATGAATGATGCAAGGCTGGCTGTTGAGTTTTCATTTCAACTGAAATGGGACGTTGAAAATACAATACATTAGGCTAGGTATGCAGAGGTTTTACGTCTGCTGAAAAGAAATTGAAGGGGGTGCGTTGGTAGGTCTGTTGACAAGAAAAGATAGAAAAAGAAATAACAATGCAGTAGGCTCATTTTCCGAACATTACGTGTAAGTGAAACTTAAGAGGGGAGGGATAGCTTGGTAGGATAGGGTGATGGGTCTGCTCTTGCATTCAGCTTAGGGGACGTTGAAATATGTTTGATTTAACCATGGAAGTACGCCATGGATGTGAAGATACGAGCCGCATTCAATTTGAAGTGATCACTAGGGCAGGTTAGGTTAGCTTTGTTATGCATTTAAGTGAATATGAAGGATAAAGATTTCGTTTACGTTCGAGCCGCTACATACAGAAGTAAGAATACGGTCGTGTCCAGCGACGTACCACGATCCCAAAAATATAATAATACCGGTAAGTTAACTCACATTGTGAAATCCCGAAATACCGATACAGGGTGCACAATACTTCAAATAAAAAGCTGCATATTAAATTAATTAAAAATTACCATAAAATTCTAAAAAATTAAATTATCACTATTTCCCAAAAGAACCTTGTTTAAATTCACACCCGATATTCAAATATTCTTAAATAACCGTTATGGCCACGAACGAATATACCGCTGTTTTTCTGAATATTTAATTTGGACATAACTTCCAATATATACGAAGAAATCTCGATTTTTCTCTTTCACTTGAAAAATATACTTCACCAGCTCCTAACATTTCTTGTTCCACAGAAATCCGACTTAGAACGGACTCTGTATATCCAGTTGAACTTCAAAACTCTATTTTACGAACTACAGCGCTGTTCTGAGCTCGTTTTATTTTATATATGAATATATATATCGTTTAACTTCGTTAAAATAGTGATTTAAATATTAAAATCCATTTATATTCCAAATAAAATATTCAAAACAAATTTTAAATATCCAGATTCAAATGGTCGAAAAACACGGGTCGTTACATTTGCTCTGATACCAAATGAAACGACCCGCAAATCCGTACCGTTTGAGTCGACTAATAACACCACACGTCCAACTCAAATTGCACAGAAATACGAATCATTATTAGAAGAAGTTAGAGGATGAGAAATAGAAAGAAAGAAGTATTAGAATAGAAGAAAAACGAAGAACACCAACTCACAGCGGAACGAATAAAATATATTAAATCACATAACTTTTGAAATACAAATTAGTAACTGTATATACATACCATCATCAGAGCACATCGGTTATCTAAGACTTATACAATAGCCCTTGCACTTTACTCCGTCTTCAATTATCCTTGACATATATGATTCGCAACGCTTATGCCAATACAGAGTGGTTCTTTGGACAATAATCCAACCGGTCTCTCCATATTAACAACGTTAAAATGGTCAAAAACTCCGATAGTCGGTGAGTTAACTATCAAAGACAAACAAGTGTGCAAACAACGATATCATTTCCAAATGGAAATTATATCGATCAATCATCATTTAACATTTATCTCTTTAATTCATAAATTTACTTATCTCATGTTTCTATACATTCTAAATTCTTATTTCTATTATCAGAAAACATTTCTGATTCTCGTTTGGAAAACATTTCCAAAACTCCTTCACGATCAAACCTTACCATTCCTTAGTTAAGAAGGAAGTCAATCAAGTTGGGGTATAATTACCTCTCAGACCTTAACTGAACAACGTTTTAACTTTGAAATGGTCAAAGTTTATCTTTTAAATCTTTAACAACTTCTTATGTAACTCTCGGATTCTAATCTAAGAACACACTTCCTTTACAGAAAAATGTTGATTATAACGGTAGTGTTATAATCGCTGTCTCCAAATATTTGATTTATAAAACATTGCTTTTAACAACAGCGTTACAATCGCTGTGTAGTATTATAGAACATTTATTATAGCGTTAAGATCGCTACCAAACAGTTATTATAGCGGCAGCATTAAAATTTGCTATCTAAATTTACCAAAACATTTCTTATAACAACAGCGTTAAAATCGTTGTTTAGATTTACAATACCTTATCATAACGGCAGCGTTATAACCGCTGTTTGGATTTACAAACATTTACTATAGCAGCATTATAATCGTTGTTTTTCCAAATATTTGGTTTACAAGACATTAATTATAATGACAACGTTAAAAATCGCTGTTTCCAAACATTTGGTTTATATAAAAATACACTTGTACTTACTAATTCAATTAATAAGTAAATAATTAAATAACTAAATTTGATTTGAAACGGAAAGTCAAAGTATCTACTTCCCTTAATTCGATATAATCGAATTCAAATGAACAACTTCCTCTCGAATAATCTGTATTCGATTTCTAATCTCAATTTTGAGATAAAACTCATCGCTTTCTTTTAAAACGATTACCCATTTCCCCTTTCTCATTCAAGTTCCAATTTAGATTCATATTTCCAATCTAAATTTCCTTTATAGATAATTCATTTGCAAAATATTTCCTTTAACCCATTATTCACTTTAATCGTAAATATATTCCTTTTCGAATACATTCGATACTCTCAAGCGAAATGAGGGGTCGGTCATGTGAGGGCCGGGTTGCAAGACACGTTGTGAAATCTGGATTTTATGGGAACAGGCTATTATAATGTTATGTGAAATGGTATGTATATACAGTTACTAAATTTGTATTTCAAAAGTTATGTGATTTAATATATTTTATTCGTTCCGCTGTGAGTTGGTGTTCTTCGTTTTTCTTCTATTCTAATACTTCTTTCTTTCTATTTCTCATCCTCTAACTTCTTTCTAATAATGATTCATATTTCTGTGCAATTTGAGTTGGACGTGTGGTGTTATTAGTCGACTCAAACGGTACCACTGTAACGAACTGGAGATTTTCGACTCCGAAAATCAACATCAAACTACCATGTTGACCATTCAGACATCGAACATTCCAGATCATTAATAGAAAGAAGTTAGAGGGTGAGAATAGATAAGGTAGAAATATTGAATAGAAGAAGAAGAAGAAAGCAACACCACACAGAGTCTCACATCGCAGCGGAACAAAATATAATACGGAAATAAATCTTTATTGAGAGCTTTGAAAATACTTACAGTATCAGAGTACATCATACCATGGGACAGTTATAATAGCATGTTCCCATATACAACACACAGCGGAATAGTAGTAATATCATACGTCTGGACTCTTCCAGCTCGTCTCTTCATAGCAGTCGCTAACCTGAACCTGTACAACCCGGCCTAACCCGAGCATTTACAAACACCGGGTCAGTCTGGTGAACCAGAGTGAGATAAACTCGCACAGTATATAAGGGTAAATCATCCAATCATTATTTTAAAGTGCAAAATCTTTTCAAAAGAAAAGGATAATCGTAAGACCAAATCCACACATAAACACAGACGGTTTTTACCTTACGATAACCCAAAACAGTTTTGAAACCAATATCTTGTCTGATATTATAATAATGTCTAAATACAAGTAAATAGAATCTAGTGGAACGCTTGCATCTCACGCTCCACATATATAGTATACAATCAAAACCGCTGGCGCTTATTGGAAATTGGATTCCGACCTTGACAAGGTATGGGACCACCTGCCGATAGTGTATCTCTAGAGACGAATACACTGGGTTCAACAAGAACATCTTGCAACCCGGCCCTCACATGACCGACCACTCATTTCGCTTGAGTGTATCGAATGTATACCACCGACGGTTGGGATCAGCAACCGTCTCCCGAAAAGGGACAGCATCAAAATAGATAAAGAATGAAATGAATCTCTAGATAGGTGATTATACACCCTAATGGGAGCGACCCACATAGCCATGCTGCCTGCCCGATTTTTGTCATTTCCTGGTTGATGAGGCTTGAGGTCAGAGTTTATTCTTGAACATCTGATCACCATTCACTTTGAATGCCACATCGTCAGATCCGTCAGATATCACTAATTGACATCCACAAAAATACTCTAGCAGTTAAGATAAGAGAACGACGATTCTCCGCCAACACTATAGCACGTTTGAAGAAATCAACGTACGTGATCCTTTGGAAATACTCTGTCAGACACCCGTCCATACAGGTCATCCAGGAACAGGATGAACCGAAGGTACTCTCCTACTGCATCCAATATAGGAATCACCCCATGGATCAGTAGCGAGAAGTCCTTGCAACCCATAGATTCCAACCACGACAGAATCACAGCTTATCTCTGCTTGCCAGGCAGACAAAATTAGTGGTTCTTCCGTTTATGAAAACCCACGGTCTTCAATGCTCCATCTTGAACCTCTTCTGGTATCTTCACGTATTTGTTGGTCGGAATGGTTTTCGAATATAAATTCGATCCCGGTCTTTCCATACCAACAATCGTATTGGTCAGATTTGATAGTCGGTGTTTTAACTATCAAAATATACAGTGTTTCAACCGTGACAATCAAATGAGTTCACTGATTCAGTATTCAGCATCACTTGGCCTTTAACACTGATTTACTTTGTTAAATCAAACTTCTAACTCTGTTAATATTTAAAAATACGATATTTGTATAACTCTAATTCGATTTAACTCTAATCGATTAACTCCAATTGATTAACTCAAAGTGATTAACTCTAACTGATTAACTCGACTTCTTTAACCCTATCGATTTACTACTATTTTACTTAACTCCATTCACTTGACTCTAGATCGCGGCGATTACAATGGTTACGCCTGATTCCCTCAGCAAACATCCGACCGCCGTAGGCTATCTGCAGCCCTGCGAATTACGCTAGCAGTCGTACGAAATGGCACTCATCTTGAACAACTATGTTTGACTTACTCTAGCTCGAATAACTATATTCAATTTCCCACTCAAATCTCCCTTCCAATCATCTTTTAAATTCGGAAATCCATTAGTTTTAACAAAGAAATTTATAGCACATATGTTATAACAATAGCGTTATAATTACTATTTAGATTTACAAAACAACAGCGCTATAATCGCTGTTTAGGTTTACAACCCATTTATTATAGCAAAAGTGCTACAATCGCTATATTAGATTTACAAAACATATATTATAACAACAGCGCCATAATCGCTGTTTAGATTTTCAAAACATATCCACTAACGTCTCTTACGATTACCAACTAATACTATCTTCAGATAATCCCGATGTTGTTCAAGTTGGGGTATTTTAATTACCTCTCAGACCTTGATCAAACAACGTTCTTATCCTCAGATAAATATCAGCTATAATCAAACTATTATTTCAAATCTCACAACAATTTCCATCATAGAATTGGATTTTATTATCAAATTAATGTGTTTTGATTAAAATAGTTAAATAAGATGGTTTAAATGTAAATAAGGGTTACTTAAGTATTTGGGTCAAGTCAAAGGAAATAAGATAAAAGGGGTTATAATAAATCAGGATTATATAAATGGGATTTAAAGTGTAAAAGCGTTAATACTAAATTAACGTTACTAGTAAATGGGATCAAGTGAAAATAAGGAAGTGAAATAAGGTTTCCAAAGTGGAAAGGGTCGAACAGAATTGAAAGGAGTTTGGTAAAAGTGAAAAAGGGGTAAAGGATGGGACTGGTTGCTATTTAGTGTTATCAGTTAAACAAAACTGAACAGTCTGATTTGTGATAACCGTTTTGAATACAGGGAAGAACAGGTTGGAGGGATCCAACCGGATTCCTCAATATATTATTTATTTCATATTATCAACATATGAACTGTTCTGTTTGGGTGATTGATTTGATTGTTGATGTTTGACTGAAATTTCAACATCTGTTTGTTTAAACCAATGGGCGATATTGGTTTAGTATTTGGCAGCGTATGGCCTATAAAATCAATCGTTTTATAAATATTGATTCACCGTCAAGTGAATCGATAGAGATGAAGTTATAAAGTTTATTTTATAACTGGAGTTAGATTTTGAAAAATATTATTTTGAATAAAAGTTATTAAGGAGAAATAAATAAATATTTTATTTATTTAAGACTTGAGTTATTATTAAGTTATTTTATAAAGTTAGTTCTGATGTTAATCAGATTTACAAATATGAGAATGAAAAATGATTCGAATGGTAAACTTTGATAATTTTTTTGTAAATAAAACAATTAAGGGAAATTATTTGAATTAATTATATTTTTAATAAATTTAAAGTGAGGATTAATTAGAATCGGTTAGCGAGATAATCGAGTTTTGGGTTAATTAAATCGACCCGTTTGAATTGGAATTGTTTATCAAATAAGTGTGTTTTGATTAAAAGGTTAAATGAATATCGTTTAAATTTAAATAAGATTTTAAAAGGGATTTACCATTTAATTTAGTTAATAAAGGAATTAACTACAAATATAGTTATTGATTGAATTAAATTATTATTTTAATTAATAATAATTCAGAAAATTACCTTTGAATGGAAATGCATTTAAAAAGTAATCGAAGTAAAATGAATGATCTGGAATGTTCGATGTCTGAATGGTCAACACGGTAGTTTGATGTTGATTTTCGGAGTCGAAAATCCCAGTTCGTTACAGCCCTTCTTCACCGTGGAAACCCATCCACTTCAAATCGCCACCCCCGCCTCCTTGAGCCGCCGGACCTCCGGTCGAGCACCCCATTCGAACCGCCCATCCACCTAGACCCCACGCCGGAACCGCCAGCCCTCAGATCGTCGTCAGCGCGCCAGGAACCGGACATGAACGGAAATCGTTGTGCTCTGATAATGACCAGTTATCACGCTATCTGAGTTGACTATTATCTCCTGCTTCCAACTCTGAAGAGACGAGCTGGAAGAGTCCAGACGTATGATACTCTATAACTACTATTCCGCTGTGGTGTATATGAGGACAGATTATTACAGCTGTCCAGATGTTGTGATGCACTCTGATAATGTAAGTATTTCAAAAGTTTTAAATAAAGATTTACTTATGTATTATATTTTGTTCCGCTGCGATGTGAGACTCTGTGTTGTGGTGTTTCTTCTTCTTCTTCTATTCTAATATTTCTTTTTTATCTATTCTCACCCTCTAACTTCTTTCTATTAATGATCTGGAATGTTCGATGTCTGAATGGTCAACACGGTAGTTTGATGTTGATTTTCGGAGTCGAAAATGCCCAGTTCGTTACAGTATAACGACCCGGGGAATTCGGCCTCGAAAATCGACATAAATATCATTACCGTATCTTATACTGATCCTCTAAGCACCGAAAACACTTGATAGTTTAGAAAGAATTTAGAGGGTGAGATAAGAAAGAAAGAAATTTTAGAATAGAAGAAAGAAGAAGAACACAGCAAAATCTCACAGCGGAACGAATAAAATATAATATCAAATATCTTTATACAAAAGATTTGTATATATACATACCAATCATCAGAGCATAACGTGAAACTGCACAGCGAAAGTAATAACTATATAACTTTCGTACCCTTTGAAGTTATCGAGTGCTGTGAAGTATTCCGAGCTTATATGCCGATAACCGGAACACACAGCGGAATGGTTATATATATAGCTACTGTTCCGCTGTGTGATTGTATATGAGGACAGGATATATAACTGTCCAGATATGTTGATGTACTCTGATACTGTAAGTAATTTTGAAAGCTCTCAACGAAGATTTATTTCCATATTATATTTTGTTCCGCTGCGATGTAAGACTCTGATTCTGTGTTGTGGTATTGGTTCTTCTTCTTCTTCTTCTATTCTTATATTTCTTTCTTCCTTATCTCACCCTCTAAATTCTTTCTAATAACTATCCAGTGGTTTCGGTGTTGGAGGATCGGCATGAGTTACGGTGAAGGTATTTATGTCGATTTTCTGGGCCGAAAATCCCCTGGGTCGTTACTAACATTGCAATTAGGATTTTTATTTATTCTATCGAAATCTTATAAAACCAATAACACTTTCGTATTAGATTGGGAAAAGGGTGATAGCTTAATCAAGGAATTTGGAGCTAATCTAGGGTTCGAATAATTAAACAAAGGTAGCTAAACAATTAACCAAGTGTGGATTGATGTTTAATTGGTTTAATTATAGTATAAATTTATGACCCACATATTTGTTTCATTCGGAATCAGGATTTGGCTAAACAAAGTAAGCAGGAATAGTTGTTACGAAGCTTTTCAACCTGGAATTTAAATTGGCACGCTTCGCAAAAAAAAAAAAATAAGATCGAAAATAATCACGGTGAGTAAATCTCACTCACCTTTTATTTATAATTATTTTTACTTCGTAAAAATAATTGTTGTTGCTTGTTTGGATTTTTCTGCTTGTTTTATATATATTAGTTATTTAGGCTATTATATATATATATATATTGGGTTGATTGATTGGTTGGATTCCCGCAGTCTCATTAGCGGATGCCCGCAGTTTCATAGCGGATGATTACCCTATACGCCCCACGCTATGATAGTGGATGACCTTCTATACCACGATATTCTGCCACGAAGCAGAATGGGTATTATTTATGTGCTAACATCTGTGGACCTTGTTTGTATCTGGAAACAGATGTTTATAACTGTTCCAGGAATAACTGTTGTGCTCTGATCATGGTGTGTATATATACAGTTACTGATTTGTATTTCAAAAGTTATGTTATATAATATATTTTATTCGTCCGCTGTGAGATTCGTGTTTACTTTGATTATGCTCAGTTGTGTTCTTCTTCTTCTATTCTATTAGTTCTATCTTTTCTATCTCACCCTCTAATTTCTTTCTATTAATGATTCGGTATTTTTGATGTCTGAACAGTCGACGCTGGGTTTTGTGTTGATTTTCGGAGCCGAAAATCTCGTGGTCGTTACAGTGGTATCAAACACCGGGTCAGTCTGGTGAACCAAAGTGAGAAAAACTCGCACAGTATTTACGATAAATCATCCAACCATGATTTTAAAGTTCAAAATCTTTTCAAAGAAAAGGATAATCGTAAGACCAAATCCACACATAAACACGGACGGTTTTTACCTTACGATAACCCAAACCATCTTTGAAACCAATATCTTGTCTGATATTATAATAATGTCTAAATACAAGTAAATAGAAATTTAGTAGAACGCTTGCATCTCACGCTCTACATACATAGTATACAAACGAAAACCGCGGGCACTTATTAGCAGTCAAGTAGTCAACATAAATTTTCCGCTTACATAACTGTTCACTTATTAGCAGTCAAGTAAATTGCATTGGAATCATGATAAGGAGATCCACGTCTTGGAACCGACTAGAAAAGAACCGGACTCAATTGGAATCAACGAGTTTTCAGTTAAATTTAACGTTGGTTAATTTAACTGAAATGAACTGTTGTAACAGCAGAATCAAATCAGGTGAGTTAAACTCACTCAGTTTTCCATTTATATTTTTTATATAAATTGGGTTTTTATTTTGTGTGCTCTGCTTGCTGATGGTTGCCTATTTGCTAGTTATACAGTTGTTTGTTGATTTAACTGATGAAATTAAACTGTGTTTAATTTCAGTGAAATTCCAAATCGTTATTTTTAACGATTGGTTCCAATAAAGGAACGAATAAAATATATTTTATAACATAACTTTTGAAATAAAAATCAGTAACTGTATATACATACCATTATCAGAGCACAACGGTTTTCCTGGAACAGTTATAAACACCTGTTTCCAGATACAACATAGTATACAGCGGAAAATATGATAGTCTATAGCTAACTGGTGAAGCCTCCTGCTTCGAGCTCCTCCAAGTGAATATTATATAACAGGAACTGGGATTGGTTATTATCACTGTCTCTGATGATCTGGTATGTAATACAGAAATAAATACACTGTATAACAGAGCAGGTGTTTGATTATCGGAATACTTCACAGCATACGTAACGACCACGAGATTTTCGGCTCCGAAAATCAACACAAAACACAGCGTCGACTGTTCAGACATCGAAAATACCGAATCATTAATAGAAAGAAATTAGAGGGTGAGATAGAAAAGATAGAACTAATAGAATAGAAGAAGAAGAACACAACTGAGCATAATCAAAGTAAACACGAATCTCAACGCGGAATGAATAAAATATATTATATAACATAGCTTTTGAAATACAAATCAGTAACTTTATATACATACCATCATCAGAGCACAACAGTCATTTCTGGAACAGTTATAAACACCTGTTTCCAGATACAAACAAGGTCCACAGCGGAATATATGATAGCCTATAGCTAACCAGTGAAGCCTCCTGCTTCCAGCTCCTTCAAATAAATCTGCGAAATCCCGACTACTTGACTGCCCGTACAAATTTGGGCACCCAAGAGTTTAGGGAAAACAAAATAAACACTGGGTCAGTCATGGGACTGGTGTGAGTAAACTCCAACCACTTGTTTAACTTTAAAAATCCTTTCAAAAGAAAAGGTAATAGTAAGACCAGCCCACACATAAACACGGACGGTTTTTACCTTACTATAACCCAAAACACTTTGATACGAAAATCTAGTGATATTATAATAATGTCTACACCAAGTAAATAACCAAATAGCAGAACGCTTGCATCTCACGCTCCACATACATTGTAACAACCCGTATTTTCAATAACCTGTAATAACATAAATCGAGGCAGAATTTAATTCTAAAATGGGAATCAAGGGAAACGGGCTATGCCATTGTGTTCGTCTCGGAAAAATACGCGAAATAGAGTCCGAGTTTTCGAAAATCGGAGTCCGTATGACCAAGATATGGCCTCGCGAAGTTTCACGAAAATTCCCAAATTAAAGTATACTTAATTAAGTGAAATGGGTTGTGTAGATATATATATATATATATATTGATATATATATATATATATAATTGAAAATTTAATAAATAAATATGCAAAAATGCTCAAAACAGCGAATTGGGAGAGGGGAATAACCGAACCGGCCGATTTTTGAAGTCGACCCGAGCCCGCTGGGTCGACTAGGGGTTAATCCAGGGTGTTTGGCTGTCAACCCGTGGGCCGATTCGCTCAAGTGCAGATTTTGCATTTGAATGGTTCTCATGGTCCATCTTTAATCTAAAGGCCCTAGATGGTTCCTACACTTGACTTCTTCCCCAAGACATGCTTTGATGGCTTGGATTGAATCTAGGGTTAATCCTATGGCCTAAAACACTTGCCTAATCTATAAATAAGACCCTAACCTACCCTAATTCATTCATAATTAAACCTAGTGACTAAACTATGGCAAAATGCTAGCTCTCATGGCCTCCACTAATTTTATGAAGAGGGTTGCATACTAATCACTCTCTAATCAACTTCTAATCCCTTCTTAGCATCTTAATCTTCTTCATTTGGTGTTCAAAGTTGCTAGTTGTGAGTTTCTATCACTTTGATGATCTTTTGGTAAACTAATTAGATGAGATGTGATGAGATTTATGGTTTTGTATGTGGGTTAATGAGCTTTGAATCATATGATATGATGTTAGCATTAATCTTATGTTTATGCATGTTGAGTATGTAAGCTTATGCAAGTTTAATATGATGTATGTTATGTTTGCATGATGCTAAATATGCAAGTTGTGGGCTATGTAATCATATGCATGTTATGCAAGTTCATGGTAATATGCTATGCAAGTTACATGTTTGTTAATATGCAAGTTACATGTTTGTTAATATGCAAGTTACATGTATGTAAATATGCAAGTTACATGTTTGTTAATATGCAAGTTACATGTATGTAAATATGCAAGTTACATGTTTGTTAATATGCAAGTTACATGTTTGTTAATATGCAAGTTACATGTATGTAAATATGCAAGTTACATGTTTCTTTATATGCAAGTTACATGTTTGTTAATATGCGAGTTACATGTATGTAAATATGCAAGTTACATGTTTATTAATATGCAAGTTCATGATGACACATTATGCAAGTCTATAAGCTAATATGCAAGTTTGTTATGCAAAATGAATATGTAAGTTATGTGACATATTATATGCAAGTTATGTGACATGTTATGCAAGTTCATATGCAAGTTATGTGTTTGTTAATATGCAAGATGGCACCTTTGAAACATGTTCATTCATATGCAAGTTGACACCTTTTATATGTGTTATATCATGAACGAAATTACGTGGGAACGATGGGGTAATTAAATGCATAAGTTAATAAGATTGTGTGAAATTAATATAATTATGCATAACACAAAATAAATAAACATAGTATGGGAATTTGCCTATTTGGTTAGGTGTACCCATACTATGTGTTGGGAATTTACCTATTGAGTTAGGTCTACCCCATGGGAATTTACCTATTAAGTTAGGTCTACCCATGTTAAGAAAACTTGATTAATTAGGGATAATTAATATAAAATTATGAGGGTGATTAATTAGGTGTAATTAATTGACTAAGACACGAGGTTGGACTCAGTTGTAGCGTAAAACTGCCCGGACCCAACCGGCTTAACCAGTTGCTACAAATGTTAGCCCAATGTGAGAGGTCTTAGGCACAAACTAAATACGTAATTAATGTAAAGACACGAGGTTAGACTCTGTTATGACATAAGGCTGCCCGGACCCAACCGGCTTAACCAGCGGTCATAAAAGACAGTCTAATGTGAGAGGTCTTTACAAAGGTTACGTTCTTAATTAATTAATTAAGAAACACTTAACCACATTAGCATGTAGAGGGACATGAGGGGTTAAGTGGGTGCCTCGGGTGGCATGAGAAAATCTAGTGGTTGCCTTGGGTGGCAATAGAAAATACGATTAGAATACTTAACCAAAATAGAACATGTAATTAAAACATGATTAAAGGGTTAAGTGGGATATACTAGAAAAAGGGACAAGCTTAGGTGGGTAGCTTGTGGAGGCCCATTTCAACCAGTAACCCATACGTATCTTTGTGGGCTCGACCCATGTCGAGGACGGGACACGCATACTGGGCTTGACTGTAAGAGGCAAACGGGTTAGCGGTGGCAACGCAAGTCCAACGGGCTTCATATGCGTGAGTGGGCCCGGGCTGGTAGGTAAGCCGTTGTTGCATCGTGTAGATATAAGCCGTGCACCGTTAGTTTTATCAGGTTGCCACGTTGGGGAATGGTACACCCCACGGTGGGGCCAGCACGGGTATCTACGTTAGGGAGCCGATCGAATGGGGAGTAGTGTGTACATCTGGTGGATTGTAGGGCCCCGTGGCGCCTACTTGGCCACCTAGGGGTACGCAAGTACTATTAGGTTAAATTTAAAAGTCCTTGGGTGGGATCAACCTTTAAGTTAGGAACGACTGGTGTGGTGCAGTTTAGTAATTTACCTTAGGAAGGGTAGATGCGTCTTTATCTTTTATCTTGGTTTAGTTAACTGCTTAGTATAGCCGTTCATCCCTATATGTTACCGTATATCAAGTTATGTCTTCTCTGGTTACTTTAACGATTGTATTGTTAAAGTTATAGGACTCACTCAGACTTATGTCTGACCCCGTTGTTTTTACCTTTTTCCCAACCCTCAGGTCCTACGGTGGATCCTAGCAGTAGTGGAGCTTGATCGGATTGCTGTCCCAGTCTTTAGGAGCTTGGATAGATGTAAAGCTCCAGTTATCCAGTTATCTTTTCTTTTGTTTTGGCTATTGTGTGAGAGTGGGATTATGTACTTCTTTATTTTGATGGATATTGTACTTGACTTTTATTTTGGTTTTATGATGTAACCAGACATGTTTTACTTCCGCTGTTATGAGAAGATGTTTTAAAATTTCAAGTACTGTTTATATCTGTCTTGTTGTAATTTTTCTGTTCTATATTCACTAAAATACTCCACCGATGCTATGGCATTCCCTTAGTGAGTGACCCTAGCGGGAGTGGGGTGTTACACGTGGTATCAGAGCTTAAGGTTACCAGAACAGATAATTTTTTTTTTAGAAAAACTATTTTCTAAGAGTATTTTCGAAGAAAGTATTTTCAAAAGCATGTCTTCTAAGAGAAAAAGTTTTTGAAAAAGAAAAGCATAATCCCCAATAGCCATATCTTTATCTTTCGGAATCTCCTTTTTGAATCTTTCCTCTTTCGTTTCAGCATGGCTGAAGATCTTAACATCCCGGAGGGTTTAGTTATACCACTATGGTATAGGAGGTTGCAAGAGGCTAGGGCCGCGGCTGCGGGTCCAGCTAATGCTACTACACCAGAGACAACCGCTCCTCCTCCTCAGCCTAAAGTGGATAATTTTGCTAAGGTTTGCAAGGAGTTCAAGGCTATAGGAGGAAAACCTTTTCTAGGTTCAGAGACTTTCGTAGAGGCTAGAGATTGGCTTAAGGAAGTGGAAGAGTTGCTAGATATCTTTGAAGTGGAAGAGGGAAAGAAAGTCAAGTTGGCGGCTTGGTTAATGAAGGGAGAGGCCTCATTCTGGTGGGAGGTCACTAATGGAGAACGCCCTGTTGACTCTTGGGCAGATTTTAAGCAAAGGTTTGGGGCTAAGTTTCTCTCAAGGGCGGAAGAGAATCTGTTTATGGAGAAGTTCTTGAATTTGAAGCAAGGGAATCTCACGGTGAAAGAATATGTCAACAAATTCAATCAATTAGCAAGGTTTGGCATAGAGTTGGTGAATACACCGGAGAAGAAGGCTTTGAGGTTCGTTAAAGGCTTGAACGAACCATTGCAAGGAATAGCTATGACTCACATTCCTATGGGGGCCACCTTTGAGAAGCTTGTCTACATGGCACTTATGCATGAGGATGATAAGAATTCTAAGGCACCAGAGAAAAAGGGGGATCAGAAGAAACCGCAACAGCAACAACAAGGCAAGGGCGGAAAAGGCAATGGTGACAAAAAGAAGACGAAGAAGAAGTGCTTCAATTGTGGAACACCAGGACACCTCAGTAAGGATTGTCGCAAAAAGAAGAAGACCGGTTGCTTTCATTGTGGTGAAGCAGGGCATCTTGTGAAAAACTGCCCAAAGAAGGGGCAGAAGACGGGGTCTACCTCAGGAGGCCAGGTGCAAGCTCTTATAGCACCACCTCAGTCAGGGGGGCAAGTTCAGGTTCTCTCAGTTCCACCGATTCAGCAGAGAGGTAGAACTATTTCCGTTGAAAGTCTGGTTTTTCTGTTTGATCATCCAGTTCGTACTTTGTTTGACTCTGGCGCATCGCATTCTTTTATCTCATCATCGTTAGTTGAGTCACTGCACTTAGACACCAGTCTAGTTGATGATCCCTTGGTTGTCTCAAACCCAATTGGGGGCTCCATATATCTGTCTATGATATGTTTGGGTTTGAAGATTTCTATACTTAGCGTTGAGTTTAGATGTGATGCTTTTGTATTGGGCTTCACGGGCTATGGGTTGATCTTGGGCATGGACTGGTTATCCAGTAATGGTGCCGTTCTTGATTGCGAAAGGAGAGTTGTCAGGCTCATGACCCGCTTGGGTAACACTCTCGAGATCTCTTGCAATCCCATGGAATCTGTTTTGCTAAGTTATCTTGAATCGCTCGATGCTTCGGTCGAAAGTTTGTGTTCTGTCAGAGTAGTCCGGGAATATCCGGATGTGTTTGAAGAAGTAAAGGGTTTGCCTCCGAAGCGGGAGATAGATTTCCGAATTTATTTGGTGGATAATGCCAAACCAGTGTCTTTGCCAGTACGCCACATGGCTCCTCGTGAGAGAAGAGAACTTCATAAGCAAGTAGGGGAGTTGCTTGAGAAGGGGTTCATAAGGCGAAGTATATCGGAGTGGGGAGCTCCAGTAGTGTTTGCCACGAAGGCGGATGGGTCCCTCAGACTTTGTGTGGATTATAGGGAACTTAATAAGCTCACGAAGAAGAATAGACACCCATTACCGAGGATAGATGATCTCTTTGATCAGTTGGTTGGCGCGTCAGTATTTTCGCAGATGGACTTAGCTACAGGGTTTCATCAGTTAAGAGTGGCGGAGGACAGTATAGAGAAGACTGCTTTCCGGACTCCGGATGGTTTTTATGAGTGGCTAGTGATGCCATTTGGGTTGACAAACGCCCCCGCATACTTTGTTGATCTCATGAGTAGAGTGTTCAGAGAGTATCTGAATAAGTTTGTAGTAGTTTTTGTGGATGACATCTTGGTCTTTTCCAAGAATGAAGAAGAGCATGCCTTACATCTCAAGGAAGTGTTGGAGACTCTTCGAGCGCATAGTCTTAAAGCTAAATTCTCTAAATGCCATTTTTGGAGAAGAGAAGTGCGATTCTTAGGGCATGTGGTCTCTAAGGAAGGGATAGCTGTGGATCCCGCAAAGATA
The DNA here is from genome assembly GCA_030737875.1 of Allium sativum. Taxonomy (NCBI): domain Eukaryota; kingdom Viridiplantae; phylum Streptophyta; class Magnoliopsida; order Asparagales; family Amaryllidaceae; genus Allium; species Allium sativum. The sequence continues at coordinate 386,469,020 of CM060921.1, forward strand.
GTATCTATCCAGGATTGGAAAGTTCCTAGAAATGCTACCGAGGTAAGAAGTTTCTTGGGGTTGGCAGGATATTATAGGAAGTTCATCAAAGACTTCGCGAAGATATCAGCCCCATTAACCCGCTTGACGAAGAAGAATCTGGTTTTCTCATGGGATGTAGATTGTGATGATGCTTTCCGACGGTTAAAGAGAGCTTTGACCACCGCTCCAGTTTTAGTGCTTCCAGATGGGAGTAAGCCGTTTGTTGTTTATACCGATGCTTGTGGAACAGGATTAGGCGCAGTCTTGATGCAGGAGGGAAGGGTAATAGCCTATGGAGGGAGACAATTGAGAGTGCATGAGAAGAATTACCCTACCCATGATCTAGAGTTGGCCGCGATTGTTTTCGCACTTAAGTCTTGGCGCCATTATCTTCTTGGTGAGAGATTCGAGTTGTTCACCGACCATAAATCATTGAAGTACTTATTTTCTCAGAAGGATTTAAACTTAAGACAGCAAAGGTGGATGGAGTTCTTAGCATCCTATGATTTCGAGATAGCGTATACCCCTGGTAAGGGTAACGTGGTGGCAGACGCCTTAAGTAGAAAAAGGCTATCTTTGAGTCCATTGTTCGTGGAACGACGAAGCTTGGAGTTTCTTTCTTTGTTTGACTTCAGACCTTCTGTTGATTTTGTACCTGGTTTGTTGGCATCCTTGGAGGTTAGACCTACTCTTTTGAGACGGATTGGCGAGGCTCAGCGAGACGACCCACAGTTGGTTGTGTTGGTAGAGAAGCTTATAAGAGGGGAGTCGTCCAGCCATTTGGGTAGATACACCATAGATGATAAGGGATGGTTGCATAGAGACGGTAGACTTTGTGTACCGCAAGATGAGGGTTTGAAGAAGGCTATTTTGGATGATGCACATCGTTCAAGAATGACTATTCATCCCGGTGGAGACAAAATGTACCAAGACATGAAGAGAGTTTTCTTCTGGGCCGGTATGAAGAAAGATGTGGCCGAGTATGTGGCTAGATGCTTAGTGTGCCAACAAGTTAAAGTGGAGCAAAGGAAACCCGGTGGGTTGCTACACCCATTGGAAGTTCCACAGTGGAAGTGGGATAGTGTCTCGATGGATTTCATCGACGGGTTACCGAGATCGAGGAAGGGCAATACGGGAATTTGGGTTGTGGTAGACAGACTTACAAAGAGTGCCCATTTTATACCCGTAAAGAGTAAGAGGACCGCTCCATGGCTTGCTTCAGTCTATGTTAGAGAGATTGTTAGATTGCATGGCGTACCATCCAGCATTGTGAGTGATCGAGATCCTATTTTCACTAGTGAGTTTTGGAGAAGTTTGCAAGAGGCGGTAGGGACTCAGTTGTGTTTGAGCACCGCATATCATCCTCAGACGGACGGTCAGACCGAGAGGGTGAACCGTATCTTAGAAGATCTTTTGAGGCTTTGTATCTTGGATTTTGGAGGTACATGGGAAGAACATCTTCCTTTGGTGGAGTTCGCATATAATAACAGCTTTCAGTCCAGTATTGGTATGGCTCCTTTCGAAGCTCTTTATGGAAGGCCTTGTCGATCTCCTACATGTTGGTGGGAATCTACGGATAAGATCTTGCTTGGGCCGGATATGGTTAGAGAGACTTCAGAGAAGATTGATTTAATTCGAAAAAGGATGAAAGCAGCGCAAGATAGACAGAAATCTTATGCGGATCGGAGAAGGACGGATCTTGAGTTTGAGGTTGGGGACATGGTTTTTGTCAAAGTATCTCCATTGAGAAATGTTGTTCGCTTTGGGTCCGTAGGGAAGTTAGCACCGAGATTTGTTGGGCCGTTTCCTATTAAGGAAAGGATTGGACGGATGGCATATAGGGTGGAGTTGCCCGACAGACTTAGTGGTGTTCATGATGTATTCCATGTATCACATTTGAGGAAGTGCTTACATGAGACCGCGGAGGTGGTAGAGCCGAGCTTGCTTAGAGATGTAGAGGTAGAGCGTGATGCGACGATTCGACGAGCTCCTACTCGCATCCTTGGGTCAGAAACTAGGAAGTTGAGGAACAGAGAAGTTCAGCTAGTTAAAGTGCAATGGGGAGATGACGAAAGCAATGCTACTTGGGAGACGGAAGCAAAGATGCGTTCTTTGTATCCATTTCTTTTTGAGAGTATGTCTTTTAACTTCTCCTTTATTGCTTGTCTAGTACTTATCTTATCTTTAGTATATCCTCTCGCTAATACCTATGACCTTTAGATAGGGTAAAACCTATGGTTGAAACATGTGTTTGAAACATGTTATGGTTGATGGATGCATATGGATGCAATTGTTTGCTAGTGGTTGCTCGTGGATGCATATACACACACATTAGGCACTAGATCGGCTCAGTCACTTCATGTTGCATATTGCATAAATGGATGTGGTAGTTAGATTGATGGATGTATCATGGCTGTGTTATCATATGGATGATGCATTTTTGTGTATGGTTGTGCACGCATGTAGAAATTTGTATGTGTCAATAGGGTTTCGCATACATATTGGATGCATGGCACTATCATGGTTTGCATTAAGGAGGTTTACTGTATCAGTAACCGCCTGATTTTCGCATTAGGTAAGTACATATACACACACTTTTGCATATATCCATCCAGCATTTAGAATCTTGTAAGGACAATGATTGCTCGTGGATGATGCTTTGAGTAGATGGATGATTGGATGGTAGGATACGTTCTTCCTAACTTGAAGATTTCGGGGACGAAATCCTTTAAGGAGGGGAGAATGTAACAACCCGTATTTTCAATAACCTGTAATAACATAAATCGAGGCAGAATTTAATTCTAAAATGGGAATCAAGGGAAACGGGCTATGCCATTGTGTTCGTCTCGGAAAAATACGCGAAATAGAGTCCGAGTTTTCGAAAATCGGAGTCCGTATGACCAAGATATGGCCTCGCGAAGTTTCACGAAAATTCCCAAATTAAAGTATACTTAATTAAGTGAAATGGGTTGTGTAGATATATATATATATATATATATATTGATATATATATATATATATATATATAATTGAAAATTTAATAAATAAATATGCAAAAATGCTCAAAACAGCGAATTGGGAGAGGGGAATAACCGAACCGGCCGATTTTTGAAGTCGACCCGAGCCCGCTGGGTCGACTAGGGGTTAATCCAGGGTGTTTGGCTGTCAACCCGTGGGCCGATTCGCTCAAGTGCAGATTTTGCATTTGAATGGTTCTCATGGTCCATCTTTAATCTAAAGGCCCTAGATGGTTCCTACACTTGACTTCTTCCCCAAGACATGCTTTGATGGCTTGGATTGAATCTAGGGTTAATCCTATGGCCTAAAACACTTGCCTAATCTATAAATAAGACCCTAACCTACCCTAATTCATTCATAATTAAACCTAGTGACTAAACTATGGCAAAATGCTAGCTCTCATGGCCTCCACTAATTTTATGAAGAGGGTTGCATACTAATCACTCTCTAATCAACTTCTAATCCCTTCTTAGCATCTTAATCTTCTTCATTTGGTGTTCAAAGTTGCTAGTTGTGAGTTTCTATCACTTTGATGATCTTTTGGTAAACTAATTAGATGAGATGTGATGAGTTTTATGGTTTTGTATGTGGGTTAATGAGCTTTGAATCATATGATATGATGTTAGCATTAATCTTATGTTTATGCATGTTGAGTATGTAAGTTTATGCAAGTTTAATATGATGTATGTTATGTTTGCATGATGCTAAATATGCAAGTTGTGGGCTATGTAATCATATGCATGTTATGCAAGTTCATGGTAATATGCTATGCAAGTTACATGTTTGTTAATATGCAAGTTACATGTTTGTTAATATGCAAGTTACATGTATGTAAATATGCAAGTTACATGTTTGTTAATATGCAAGTTACATGTATGTAAATATGCAAGTTACATGTTTGTTAATATGCAAGTTACATGTTTGTTAATATGCAAGTTACATGTATGTAAATATGCAAGTTACATGTTTCTTTATATGCAAGTTACATGTTTGTTAATATGCGAGTTACATGTATGTAAATATGCAAGTTACATGTTTATTAATATGCAAGTTCATGATGACACATTATGCAAGTCTATAAGCTAATATGCAAGTTTGTTATGCAAAATGAATATGTAAGTTATGTGACATATTATATGCAAGTTATGTGACATGTTATGCAAGTTCATATGCAAGTTATGTGTTTGTTAATATGCAAGATGGCACCTTTGAAACATGTTCATTCATATGCAAGTTGACACCTTTTATATGTGTTATATCATGAACGAAATTACGTGGGAACGATGGGGTAATTAAATGCATAAGTTAATAAGATTGTGTGAAATTAATATAATTATGCATAACACAAAATAAATAAACATAGTATGGGAATTTGCCTATTTGGTTAGGTGTACCCATACTATGTGTTGGGAATTTACCTATTGAGTTAGGTCTACCCCATGGGAATTTACCTATTAAGTTAGGTCTACCCATGTTAAGAAAACTTGATTAATTAGGGATAATTAATATAAAATTATGAGGGTGATTAATTAGGTGTAATTAATTGACTAAGACACGAGGTTGGACTCAGTTGTAGCGTAAAACTGCCCGGACCCAACCGGCTTAACCAGTTGCTACAAATGTTAGCCCAATGTGAGAGGTCTTAGGCACAAACTAAATACGTAATTAATGTAAAGACACGAGGTTAGACTCTGTTATGACATAAGGCTGCCCGGACCCAACCGGCTTAACCAGCGGTCATAAAAGACAGTCTAATGTGAGAGGTCTTTACAAAGGTTACGTTCTTAATTAATTAATTAAGAAACACTTAACCACATTAGCATGTAGAGGGACATGAGGGGTTAAGTGGGTGCCTCGGGTGGCATGAGAAAATCTAGTGGTTGCCTTGGGTGGCAATAGAAAATACGATTAGAATACTTAACCAAAATAGAACATGTAATTAAAACATGATTAAAGGGTTAAGTGGGATATACTAGAAAAAGGGACAAGCTTAGGTGGGTAGCTTGTGGAGGCCCATTTCAACCAGTAACCCATACGTATCTTTGTGGGCTCGACCCATGTCGAGGACGGGACACGCATACTGGGCTTGACTGTAAGAGGCAAACGGGTTAGCGGTGGCAACGCAAGTCCAACGGGCTTCATATGCGTGAGTGGGCCCGGGCTGGTAGGTAAGCCGTTGTTGCATCGTGTAGATATAAGCCGTGCACCGTTAGTTTTATCAGGTTGCCACGTTGGGGAATGGTACACCCCACGGTGGGGCCAGCACGGGTATCTACGTTAGGGAGCCGATCGAATGGGGAGTAGTGTGTACATCTGGTGGATTGTAGGGCCCCGTGGCGCCTACTTGGCCACCTAGGGGTACGCAAGTACTATTAGGTTAAATTTAAAAGTCCTTGGGTGGGATCAACCTTTAAGTTAGGAACGACTGGTGTGGTGCAGTTTAGTAATTTACCTTAGGAAGGGTAGATGCGTCTTTATCTTTTATCTTGGTTTAGTTAACTGCTTAGTATAGCCGTTCATCCCTATATGTTACCGTATATCAAGTTATGTCTTCTCTGGTTACTTTAACGATTGTATTGTTAAAGTTATAGGACTCACTCAGACTTATGTCTGACCCCGTTGTTTTTACCTTTTTCCCAACCCTCAGGTCCTACGGTGGATCCTAGCAGTAGTGGAGCTTGATCGGATTGCTGTCCCAGTCTTTAGGAGCTTGGATAGATGTAAAGCTCCAGTTATCCAGTTATCTTTTCTTTTGTTTTGGCTATTGTGTGAGAGTGGGATTATGTACTTCTTTATTTTGATGGATATTGTACTTGACTTTTATTTTGGTTTTATGATGTAACCAGACATGTTTTACTTCCGCTGTTATGAGAAGATGTTTTAAAATTTCAAGTACTGTTTATATCTGTCTTGTTGTAATTTTTCTGTTCTATATTCACTAAAATACTCCACCGATGCTATGGCATTCCCTTAGTGAGTGACCCTAGCGGGAGTGGGGTGTTACATACATAGTATAAAATCAAAAACCGCATGGCGCTTATTGGAGATTGGATTTCCAACATGGCAAGGTACGGAACCACCTTCCGCTGGTGTATCTCTAGAGAGGAATACACTGGGTTCAACAAGAACATCTTGTAACCCGGCCCACACATGACCCAGGGATTTATAACTGTTATAGTCTCTTACGATTGCCAACACGTGTGGTGTTATCATACCATTGGAGGTATTGGTGCATTTACAAATGTAACGTCCCGGATTTTTCGGCCATTTAAACTCGAATATTTAAATGAGTTTATATATTATAATTATGGATTTTAATCGAATTTATTTATTTAAATAGAGTTCGAATATATATATTTATATATTAATTAAAACGAGCTCGAAAACGACGCGGTAGTTCGAAATTTTCGAGTCGAACTTTAACGGGATATACGGGATCCGATATAAGTCGGATTTCTGTGAAACGAGACACGTTGAGACCGGTTCGATTATATTTTTCAAATGGAAAAGAGAAATTCAGATTTCATGTTATAGTTTGCTAGATATGGTTAAATCAAATTTTTTAATAATCGCTACGTAATTCGTTAATAAACGACAACGTTTATTTAAAATATAAAAGAATTTTTATATACTATATACCGTTAACCAAGGATTTCAAACATCGTGTTTAACATATATGGTGTTATTTTGAAGCTATATAGGTCCGATTTGGTTATATTTAACAATAGTAATTTATTCAATATCAAACTGAATTGTTTTCCGACTGATACACTGTTATGATCCATGGGAATAAGGTCATGGAAAGTTTAATCATTAATTACTCACTTATATTTCCATACCTTATCCATCTCTATTGAGTTAAGCTAGGTACAATACCTTTATAGGTAGAGCACACAATTTAGAATTTCAATATGGTCGCATCACTAATATTCGTCCATACAACTTTTATTTGAAGAGAGTATAGATATATTAAAAAAAAAACATTTAGAACAAATGGATCTGATCAATAAAATAAAGACAAATTGTATTCATAAGTTTGTAGACAACACAAAGAAAGAAATTGTATACAACACAAAGGAAGGAAATATATATATACATGTTCAAGAATACAGAATACAAAGAGGGAGAAAATCAATATTTGAAAATCCACTTCTATAATGCCTTGGCCTTTCCAGTGCCGGTGAATCTGTCAGCGTGACCTGTGAAAAGAAGAAAACCCATTAAAGGGTGTTTCATGACAAAAATGAACGGTACAAGAAAAAGATAAATTAATAGAGAATAAGTGGATATAACAGTATGAGTACATGCATGTAACAAGGCCTTTAGTTCAGGCCACTAAGAAAGAATATTGACCTCTTAAACATGGGTTCAAAACGCCAAAACTGAAGTGCCAAACTAGTACAACTGAGTAGGGTTCAATGTACCAACATGTGTGCATATTGAGTACCCACAATAAAATCATAAACAGCTATAGAGTAGGGATAAGACAAGGCATTGCCGAACTGGAAACAAATATGTAAGCATCAATCTTGGACCATGAACAACTGAAAGAAAATCAATATGAAAAGAAAGAAAGAAAGAAAAAATATGTATTATCAAGTGAACAGCAAAAGAAAAAATATATACTTTGTACAAATACAAAGTACATGTAAAATAAAATGACTGGGTAGTCATACTTCTTAGGACCAGCAATAGTTGTCGAGAAATAAAGAGTAGCTGTGAAACCATGAATTCAATGTCATTAAAGTTTAGCAAAACATTCCAAGTATTAAACATATATTGGTATATTTTTATCTGCCACATACCAAAGCATTTTATAAGAGGAATGCATATTTAAATCAATATCATGGCTGTTCTTTCATGAAACAGAGGAATGAAAACTTCTCCATAAAGACAAACAGCTATACAGACAAATCGAACAACAGAGGAATAGCTAAAATATATAGGTACTCAGCTAGAATAAATGAAAAATATAGCCAAAACAGCAAGAAGCTTAGAACAGCTAAGAAATAGACAAGGCATAGCTCAATAAATTATAGATATGTTTTATTACATACGGCTGATTTAAACCATACATGAACAGTCAAAGAAATTTTGTGACAACAGTTATGTCAAGTCTATGCACATGCCAGAGAGAAGAAATCTGTACAGAACTGATAGTATATATATTCATGTATGAAATCAATTTCGAATATAAAAACCCAATGCAGAATTTACAGTTGCAAAGATCTGTACTGATTAAACAAGTCATTACCTAGCCTACAGTTCGGTCACTGTTTCTTTTTGGTACAAATCAACAGTGATGGCAATACTATAAGAAATCCAACAAAATCAAAACAAGAAAATCTATTTTCAGTTTCGGAATCCCTGATTTTACTTAACTAGACATACCTATCCAAGATTCGATCCAAAATCCATTTCGAATAGGTAAATAAGTGTGGGGAAAATCCTATATCCAAATCCGAACGCAAAATCCTAGTACAGATTCGAATATGGGTTGAAAGAACAATTCGTGGATGTCATCTCATCCTGATCTAATCCGCAACTATAAATACCGCAACCACTCAACAAGGTTTCATCCAATTCAAACACAAATTAAACCAGAGAAAGAAATTTAAAACAAAATTATTACAGCAAGTAAAAATTGAGTAAAGGAAACTTAGCTTTCGGTATAGGGATGTTTTCCGTTCACGTTCGATCGTGCTTCGGTAGAGGGTGTTGAGGGTGGCTGACCGATCGATGGACGTGGAGGAGCGAGAGAAGAGGGTTGCGATGCCATCAGAAGGGGGATTAGGGTTTGATGTTTCAGTTTAGGGTTTGATTTGATTTCGGGTTGGATTAATTTTGAGGCGGCTGTTGAAAATGAAATGGAGGAACGGGTGTGAGGGTTTTTAAACAAGGGCGGGTCGGGTTGTTTGTATTGGGCCGGCGGTTTGAAGGTAAGCCCAACCTTTAATTACAAAAGAAAAATCCATGTTTAATTTAAATTGTTTATAAAACTTGTTTGAACAATTTCGGGCTCATACGTTATCAGATTCAAGCGCCGTCAGTTGCGTTGGGACCGTGGAGACGAGTACTTCGAGATGGAGCAGGCCCAGTCCGGATCTGAAGTGACTGGAATTTTTATTCAAAATAAACATCAGTTTAATTTGATTAAAATAGACTGTTATCGACGGATTTCATATCAAGGCGAGTTAAACTCACTCAGCTCTTCCCATTTATATTTTATATAAATTGGGTTTTTATTTTGCGTGTTCTGATTTCTAGTGATTGACTGTTTGCTAGTGATATATATTTATTGTTGATTTAAATTTCTGAAATTAAACGGTCGTTTAATTTCAGTAAAACACTAATCGTTATGATATGACCCGAACAGAGTAAATTCCCTTGATTGGTCACGTTTATAAACGTGTTTGGATTTGTTTGAAATTGTTTGAATGCTTTGAATTGATTGTTGATTTATTGATGATCGATATAGGACTTACCAGTCAAATAAAAAGAAACGATTGGTTATTGTTGACTATTGAAATATTTTTCAACATTTATGCTGATGGATGGCATGGGTTGAGTAATTGGCATCACCTGGCTTATAAATCAATCGATTTATAAAATATGGTTTTAACGGCAGTGAATCGATGATATTTGAGTTATAAATATATTTTATAACGAAAATAGATTTTTGGAAGTTATTGCCTGTAAAGGATATTAAAAAAAAAAGGGGAAATAAATATTTAATTATTTATTTATGTAAAGTTTATATATAGAAAATTATGAAATGGTTGTTATAAAACAAATTTCTTATGTCGATAGGAATTATAAACAAAAAGCAGGAATTAACCTAGCAGTTAAGGGTTTAATCGTGAATGATTAAAAAAAGTTATTTAAATTAATTATCTTTTAATTAATTTAAAGAAAGGGGTTAAATAGAGTTGGTTAAAGGAATAACCATGTTTTGTGTCGACCATTTAAACTGGATTAGACCTTAAATTGGTGAAATGATTTAATAAATTGTTGGTTAATCTTAGTAAGGGGCAGGAAAGGGAATTTATATTCATTCTAGTAAATAAAGAGTTAATTGATTTAAATGATAAATGTTGAAATAAAAGTAAATAAGTGATATGGTAACGAAATACCCTTAAGTAGTCCAGTTTGAAATGGAAGGGTCGAATGTTGAAAAGAGGCTAAGGACGAGTTTTGTAACGAGGCAAATAAGAGGTTTAAAGGAATGTATATCACTTGAATGAAGAGTTTTACTTAACGTGTGAAGTTAAGGGAAATGAAAGGGTTTATATTAAATTGATAACACAAGGTTGATAATGGAAATGTGAATTAAAGCGTTGTTTTAAATGGGAAACACATAATAAGGACATTAAGTTGAATCAATGGATGTAAAAAGGGGTTTTCCGAAGGAAAGGGAAATTAGTAAAAAGGGAGTTTCCAAAAGAAAAGAGGTTGGTAAAAGAGATTCGATTTAAGTTTGGTAAACAAAGTTGAAATAGGATTTGTAATGATAAATCCAAGTTAAACCAAAGTCATTTTAATAATCAAGATAAGTGGGAAGTGTTTTGGTATTAAATTGAACATCGGTTCTTGAATTACAACTTGTCTTTAACTAAAGGTAAGAACGTGGTTGGTCAAGGTCTGAGAGGTAATTAAAATACCCCAACTTGAACAACTTCGGGATTATCCAAGGATAATACTAGTTGGTAATGTCAAGAATGTGCGATAAGATTTCCAAAGTAAAGGAAATAATATGAAATGATATTTTCCTGGTAATGGAATTGAAAGGGGATTGGGAAATAACTATTAAAAGCCAAGGGATGCTAAGTACTAGACCAGTGAATCTATTTTTGTGATTTCATGGATGTTTACTTGATAGTTAAATAACCGACTATCAAGTCTGGCCTTTACGATTGTTGGTATGGAAAGACCGGGATCGAATATATATTCGAAAACCATTCCGACCAACAAATACGAATAGAAAGAAGAGATCAAGCGACGATTGAGATGGAGCATGTGAAGACCACAGATCTTCATAAAGCGGAAGGACCACTTAAAATCTCTGATTCGACCCGGAGATATACTGGGGGTTCTATCGTGGTTGAAACTATGGATTGCAAGGGCTATCGCTACTGATCCATGGGGTGATTCCTGTATTGGATGCAGTAGGAGAGTACCTTCGGTTCATCCTGTTCCTGGATGACTTGTATGGACGAGTGTCTGACATAGTATTTCCAATGGGCCACGTACGTTGATTTCTTCAAACGTGTCATAGTTGGGTCGCTCCCAACTAGGGTATTTTTGTGGACGTCAATTAGTGATATCCAGTGGATCTGACGATGTGGCATTCAAAGTATATGATGATCAGATGTGTTCTGACCTCAAGCCTCATCAACCGGGAGATGACAAAAATCGGGCAGGCAGCATGGCTATGTGGGTCGCTCCCATTAGGGTGTATAATCACCTATCTAGAGAAATTCCTTTTGTTTCTTATTCTGTCGATTCTGCCCATTCGGGAACGGTGGTTTGAGTCCAACCGTTGGTGATGTACATTCGATACACTCAAGCGAAATGAGTGGTCGGTCATGTGAGGGCCGGGTTGCAAGACGTTCTTGTTGAACCCAGTGTATTCGCCTCTAGAGATACACGAGCGGAAGGTGATCCCATACCTTGTCAAGTTGGAAATCCAATATGCAATAAGCGCCCGCGGTTTTCGATTGTATACTATATACGGGGAGCGTGAGATGCAAGCGTTCCTCTAGATTTGTTAATTATTTGTATCTAGACATTATCATAATATCAGATCAAGATATATGATTTCAAAAGATGTTTTGGGTTATCGTAAGGTAAAAACCGTCCGTGTTTATGTGTGGATCGATCTTACGATTATCTTTTTCTTTCGAAGGGATTTTAACTTTAAAATCAAGTTGTGTGTTACCTAAATGTGTGCGAGTTTTTCTCACTCTGGTCCACCAGACTGACCCAGTGTTTTGTAAATGCTCGGGTTAGGCCGAGGTGTACAGGTTCAGGTTATCAGGTACTGAGAAGTCCATAGACGAGCTGAAGATGTTCAGATGAATTATATTCCGCTGTGTGATTATATATATCAGGACAGAGTATCAAAAACTGTCCAGATATGTGTTGTACTCTGATATTGTAAGTATTTTCTAAAGCTCTCAATAAAGATTATTTCTGTATTATATTTTGTTCCGCTGCGATGTGAGACTCTGTGTTGGTTCTTCTTCTTCTTCTATTCTAATATTTCTATCTGTCTTATCTCACCCTCTAATTTCTTTCTATAAACGTCCAGTGTTTTCGGTGTGGAGGGTCGGCATGAGTACGATAAAGGGTATTTATGTCGATTTTCGAGCCCGAAAATCCTGGGTCGTTACAGTGGTATCAGAGCTATTGGTTTAGTAATAACCTTGGCTCTGTGGCGTAACTCAATAGAGATGGGGTTAGTAACACCCTAGATTGAGTTTGAGTGTGTGTATATATATATGAGAGCGTATTTTTAAAATTTTATATACAAATGTTTTGTATTGTGTTATTTGACTGGTTCAAGTGTTGAGAAACGTTGAACTAGCGAGTGGATACAATATTGTTTTATTAAAAAGGGTAAATGAAATAATTTTACCCAAGATATATTTTTATATATAGAAAAGAGAAATATTTTTCTACAGTAATGTTGGGTGTTTGGTTGTTTGTTCTGATTAATTTGATTTGAAATCAAATTTGAATTTTGAAATAAAGTTAAACCCATTAGAAAAACAATTCGTCAATTGAATCAAATATGAGAGTAAAACTGAGTCTGGTTAAGAAAAACCCATTTAAGAATGAATTCAAAGTGAGCGAACTGGAATGAATTAGGGGTCTAAAAATTTATTGGATAAATAAATTGGGATTCAAATAAAGTGGATTGCCGTTTGAAATTTGAATTTTCTTTTCGAAGAAGTTGGACCCAGAATAGCCGTTGTAGTCGTATCGATCGAGCCATGCAGCAGAGGTGCTGGCGAAATTCTCGAAAGTTTTGTAGTTCGAATTTAATTTTGAATTTAATTCAACAGTAATGATTTTAAAATATATACGATTCGGAATATTCTTCTTACCTTGCAATTTCGAGGACGAAATTATTTTAAGTGGGGAAGAATGTAACGTCCCGGATTTTTCGGCCATTTAAACTCGAATATTTAAATGAGTTTATATATTATAATTATGGATTTTAATCGAATTTATTTATTTAAATAGAGTTCGAATATATATATTTATATATTAATTAAAACGAGCTCGAAAACGACGCGGTAGTTCGAAATTTTCGAGTCGAACTTTAACGGGATATACGGGATCCGATATAAGTCGGATTTCTGTGAAACGAGACACGTTGAGACCGGTTCGATTATATTTTTCAAATGGAAAAGAGAAATTCAGATTTCGTGTTATAGTTTGCTAGATATGGTTAAATCAAATTTTTTAATAATCGCTACGTAATTCGTTAATAAACGACAACGTTTATTTAAAATATAAAAGAATTTTTATATACTATATACCGTTAACCAAGGATTTCAAACATCGTGTTTAACCTATATGGTGTTATTTTGAAGCTATATAGGTCCGATTTGGTTATATTTAACAATAGTAATTTATTCAATATCAAACTGAATTGTTTTCCGACTGATACACTGTTATGATCCATGGGAATAAGGTCATGGAAAGTTTAATCATTAATTACTCACTTATATTTCCATACCTTATCCATCTCTATTGAGTTAAGCTAGGTACAATACCTTTACAGGTAGAGTACACAATTTAGAATTTCAATATGGTCGCATCACTAATATTCGTCCATACAACTTTTATTTGAAGAGAGTATAGATATATTAAAAAAAAAACATTTAGAACAAATGGATCTGATCAATAAAATAAAGACAAATTGTATTCATAAGTTTGTAGACAACACAAAGAAAGAAATTGTATACAACACAAAGGAAGGAAATATATATATACATGTTCAAGAATACAGAATACAATGAGGGAGAAAATCAATATTTGAAAATCCACTTCTATAATGCCTTGGCCTTTCCAGTGCCGGTGAATCTGTCAGCGTGACCTGTGAAAAGAAGAAAACCCATTAAAGGGTGTTTCATGACAAAAATGAACGGTACAAGAAAAAGATAAATTAATAGAGAATAAGTGGATATAACAGTATGAGTACATGCATGTAACAAGGCCTTTAGTTCAGGCCACTAAGAAAGAATATTGACCTCTTAAACATGGGTTCAAAACGCCAAAACTAAAGTGCCAAACTAGTACAACTGAGTAGGGTTCAATGTACCAACATGTGTGCATATTGAGTACCCACAATAAAATCATAAACAGCTATAGAGTAGGGATAAGACAAGGCATTGCCGAACTGGAAACAAATATGTAAGCATCAATCTTGGACCATGAACAACTGAAAGAAAATCAATATGAAAAGAAAGAAAGAAAGAAAAAATATGTATTATCAAGTGAACAGCAAAAGAAAAAATATATACTTTGTACAAATACAAAGTACATGTAAAATAAAATGACTGGGTAGTCATACTTCTTAGGACCAGCAATAGTTGTCGAGAAATAAAGAGTAGCTGTGAAACCATGAATTCAATGTCATTAAAGTTTAGCAAAACATTCCAAGTATTAAACATATATTGGTATATTTTTATCTGCCACATACCAAAGCATTTTATAAGAGGAATGCATATTTAAATCAATATCATGACTGTTCTTTCATGAAACATTGGAATGAAAACTTCTCCATAAAGACAAACAGCTATACAGACAAATCGAACAATAGAGGAATAGCTAAAATATATAGGTACTCAGCTAGAATAAATGAAAAATATAGCCAAAACAGCAAGAAGCTTAGAACAACTAAGAAATAGACAAGGCATAGCTCAATAAATTATAGATATGTTTTATTACATACGGCTGATTTAAACCATACATGAACAGTCAAAGAAATTTTGTGACAACAGTTATGTCAAGTCTATGCACATGCCAGTGAGAAGAAATCTATACAGAACTGATAGTATATATATTCATGTATGAAATCAATTTCGAATATAAAAACCCAATGCAGAATTTACAGTTGCAAAGATCTGTACTGATTAAACAAGTCATTACCTAGCCTACAGTTCGGTCACCGTTTCTTTTTGGTACAAATCAACAGTGATGGCAATACTATAAGAAATCCAACAAAATCAAAACAAGAAAATCTATTTTCAGTTTCGGAATCCCTGATTTTACTTAACTAGACATACCTATCCAAGATTCGATCCAAAATCCATTTCGAACAGGTAAATAAGTGTGGGGAAAATCCTATATCCAAATCCGAACGCAAAATCCTAGTACAGATTCGAATATGGGTTGAAAGAACAATTCGTGGATGTCATCTCATCCTGATCTAATCCGCAACTATAAATACCGCAACCACTCAACAAGGTTTCATCCAATTCAAACACAAATTAAACCAGAGAAAGAAATTTAAAACAAAAGTATTACAGCAAGTAAAAATTGAGTAAAGGAAACTTAGCTTTCGGTATAGGGATGTTTTCCGTTCACGTTCGATCGTGCTTCGGTAGAGGGTGTTGAGGGTGGCTGACCGATCGATGGACGTGGAGGAGCGAGAGAAGAGGGTTGCGATGCCATCAGAAGGGGGATTAGGGTTTGATGTTTCGGTTTAGGGTTTGATTTGATTTCGGGTTGGATTAATTTTGAGGCGGCTGTTGAAAATGAAATGGAGGAACGGGTGTGAGGGTTTTTAAACAAGGGCGGGTCGGGTTGTTTGTATTGGGCCGGCGGTTTGAAGGTAAGCCCAACCTTTAATTACAAAAGAAAAATCCATGTTTAATTTAAATTGTTTATAAAACTTGTTTGAACAATTTCGGGCTCATACGTTATCAGATTCAAGCGCCGTCAGTTGCGTTGGGACCGTGGAGACGAGTACTTCGAGATGGAGCAGGCCCAGTCCGGATCTGAAGTGACTGGAATTTTTATTCAAAATAAACATCAGTTTAATTTGATTAAAATAGACTGTTATCGACGGATTTCATATCAAGGCGAGTTAAACTCACTCAGCTCTTCCCATTTATATTTTATATAAATTGGGTTTTTATTTTGCGTGTTCTGATTTCTAGTGATTGACTGTTTGCTAGTGATATATATTTATTGTTGATTTAAATTTCTGAAATTAAGCGGTCGTTTAATTTCAGTAAAACACTAATCGTTATGATTTGACCCGAACAGAGTAAATTCCCCTGATTGGTCACGTTTATAAACGTGTTTGAATTTGTTTGAAATTGTTTGAATGCTTTGAATTGATTGTTGATTTATTGATGATCGATATAGGACTTACCAGTCAAATAAAAAGAAACGATTGGTTATTGTTGACTGTTGAAATATTTTTCAACATTTATGCTGATGGATGGCATGGGTTGAGTAATTGGCATCACCTGGCTTATAAATCAATCGATTTATAAAATATGGTTTTAACGGCAGTGAATCGATGATATTTGAGTTATAAATATATTTTATAACGAAAATAGATTTTTGGAAGTTATTGCCTGTAAAGGATATTAAAAAAAAAGGGGAAATAAATATTTAATTATTTATTTATGTAAAGTTTATATATAGAAAATTATGAAATGGTTGTTATAAAACAAATTTCTTATGTCGATAGGAATTATAAACAAAAAGCAGGAATTAACCTAGCAGTTAAGGGTTTAATCGTGAATGATTAAAAAAAGTTATTTAAATTAATTATCTTTTAATTAATTTAAAGAAAGGGGTTAAATAGAGTTGGTTAAAGGAATAACCATGTTTTGTGTCGACCATTTAAGCTGGATTAGACCTTAAATTGGTGAAATGATTTAATAAATGGTTGGTTAATCTTAGTAAGGGGCAGGAAAGGGAATTTATATTCATTCTAGTAAATAAAGAGTTTATTGATTTAAATGATAAATGTTGAAATAAAAGTAAATAAGTGATATGGTAATGAAATACCCTTAAGTAGTCCAGTTTGAAATGGAAGGGTCGAATGTTGAAAAGAGGCTAAGGACGAGTTTTGTAACGAGGCAAATAAGAGGTTTAAAGGAATGTATATCACTTGAATGAAGAGTTTTACTTAACGTGTGAAGTTAAGGGAAATGAAAGGGTTTATATTAAATTGATAACACAAGGTTGATAAATGGAAATGTGAATTAAAGCGTTGTTTTAAATGGGAAACACATAATAAGGACATTAAGTTGAATCAATGGATGTAAAAAGGGGTTTTCCGAAGGAAAGGGAAATTGGTAAAAAAGGGAGTTTCCAAAAGAAAAGAGGTTGGTAAAAAGAGATTCGATTTAAGTTTGGTAAACAAAGTTGAAATAGGATTTGTAATGATTAATCCAAGTTAAACCAAAGTCATTTTAATAATCAAGATAAGTGGGAAGTGTTTTGGTATTAAATTGAACATCGGTTCTTGAATTACAACTTGTCTTTAACTAAAGGTAAGAACGTGGTTGGTCAAGGTCTGAGAGGTAATTAAAATACCCCAACTTGAACAACTTCGGGATTATCCAAGGATAATACTAGTTGGTAATGTCAAGAATGTGCGATAAGATTTCCAAAGTAAAGGAAATAATATGAAATGATATTTTCCTGGTAATGGAATTGAAAGGGGATTGGGAAATAACTATTAAAAGCCAAGGGATGCTAAGTACTAGACCAGTGAATCTATTTTTGTGATTTCATGGATGTTTACTTGATAGTTAAATAACCGACTATCAAGTCTGGCCTTTACGATTGTTGGTATGGAAAGACCGGGATCGAATATATATTCGAAAACCATTCCGACCAACAAATACGAATAGAAAGAAGAGATCAAGCGACGATTGAGATGGAGCATGTGAAGACCATAGATCTTCATAAAGCGGAAGGACCACTTAAAATCTCTGATTCGACCCGGAGATATACTGGGGGTTCTATCGTGGTTGAAACTATGGATTGCAAGGGCTATCGCTACTGATCCATGGGGTGATTCCTGTATTGGATGCAGTAGGAGAGTACCTTCGGTTCATCCTGTTCCTGGATGACTTTTATGGACGAGTGTCTGACATAGTATTTCCAATGGGCCACGTACGTTGATTTCTTCAAACGTGTCATAGTTGGGTCGCTCCCAACTAGGGTATTTTTGTGGACGTCAATTAGTGATATCCAGTGGATCTGACGATGTGGCATTCAAAGTATATGATGATCAGATGTGTTCTGACCTCAAGCCTCATCAACCGGGAGATGACAAAAATCGGGCAGGCAGCATGGCTATGTGGGTCGCTCCCATTAGGGTGTATAATCACCTATCTAGAGAAATTCCTTTTGTTTCTTATTCTATCGATTCTGCCCACTCGGGAACGGTGGTTTGAGTCCAACCGTTGGTGATGAACATTCGATACACTCAAGCGAAATGAGTGGTCGGTCATGTGAGGGCCGGGTTGCAAGACGTTCTTGTTGAACCCAGTGTATTCGCCTCTAGAGATACACGAGCGGAAGGTGATCCCATACCTTGTCAAGTTGGAAATCCAATATCCAATAAGCGCCCGCGGTTTTCGATTGTATACTATATATGGGGAGCGTGAGATGCAAGCGTTCCTCTAGATTTGTTAATTATTTATATCTAGACATTATCATAATATCAGATCAAGATATATGATTTCAAAAGATGTTTTGGGTTATCGTAAGGTAAAAACCGTCCGTGTTTATGTGTGGATCGGTCTTACGATTATCTTTTTCTTTCGAAGGGATTTTAACTTTAAAATCAAGTTGTGTGTTACCTAAATATGTGCGAGTTTTTCTCACTCTGGTCCACCAGACTGACCCAGTGTTTTGTAAATGCTCGGGTTAGGCCGAGGTGTACAGGTTCTGGTTATCAGGTACTGAGAAGTCCATAGACGAGCTGAAGATGTTCAGATGAATTATATTCCGCTGTGTGATTATATATATCAGGACAGAGTATCAAAAACTGTCCAGATATGTGTTGTACTATGATATTGTAAGTATTTTCAAAAGCTCTCAATAAAGATTATTTCTGTATTATATTTTGTTCCGCTGCGATGTGAGACTCTGTGTTGGTTCTTCTTCTTCTTCTATTCTAATATTTCTATCTGTCTTATCTCACCCTCTAATTTCTTTCTATAAACGTCCAGTGTTTTCGGTGTGGAGGGTCGGCATGAGTACGATAAAGGGTATTTATGTCGATTTTCGAGCCCGAAAATCCTAGGTCGTTACAGTGGTATCAGAGCTATTGGTTTAGTAATAACCTTGGCTCTATGGCATAACTCAATAGAGATGGGGTTAGTAACACCCTAGATTGAGTTTGAGTGTGTATATATATATATATATGAGAGCGTATTTGTATAATTTTATATACAAATGTTTTGTATTGTGTTATTTGACTGGTTCAAGTGTTGAGAAACGTTGAACTAGCGAGTGGATACAATATTGTTTTATTAAAAAGGGTAAATGAAATAATTTTACCCAAGATATATTTTTATATGTAGAAAAGAGAAATATTTTTCTACAGTAATGTTGGGTGTTTGGTTGTTTGTTCTGATTAATTTGATTTGAAATCAAATTTGAATTTTGAAATAAAGTTAAACCCATTAGAAAAACAATTCGTCAATTGAATCAAATATGAGAGTAAAACTGAGTCTGGTTAAGAAAAACCCATTTAAGAATGAATTCAAAGTGAGCGAACTGGAATGAATTAGGGGTCTAAAAATTTATTGGATAAATAAATTGGGATTCAAATAAAGTGGATTGCCGTTTGAAATTTGAATTTTCTTTTCGAAGAAGTTGGACCCAGAATAGCCGTTGTAGTCGTATCGATCGAGCCATGCAGCAGAGGTGCTGGCGAAATTCTCGAAAGTTTTGTAGTTCGAATTTAATTTTGAATTTAATTCAACAGTAATGATTTTAAAATATATACGATTCGGAATATTCTTCTTACCTTGCAATTTCGAGGACGAAATTATTTTAAGTGGGGAAGAATGTAACATCCCGGATTTTTCGGCCATTTAAACTCGAATATTTAAATGAGTTTATATATTATAATTATGGATTTTAATCGAATTTATTTATTAAAATAGAGTTCGAATATATATATTTATATATTAATTAAAATGAGCTCGAAAACGACGCGGTAGTTCGAAATTTTCGAGTCGAACTTTAACGGGATATACGGGATCCGATATAAGTCGGATTTCTGTGAAACGAGACACGTTGAGACCGGTTCGATTATATTTTTCAAATGGAAAAGAGAAATTCAGATTTCGTGTTATAGTTTGCTAGATATGGTTAAATCAATTTTTTTAATAATCGCTACGTAATTCGTTAATAAACGACAACTTTTATTTAAAATATAAAAGAATTTTTATATACTATATACCGTTAACCAAGGATTTCAAACATCGTGTTTAACATATATGGTGTTATTTTGAAGCTATATAGGTCCGATTTGGTTATATTTAACAATAGTAATTTATTCAATATCAAACTGAATTGTTTTCCGACTGATACACTGTTATGATCCATGGGAATAAGGTCATGGAAAGTTTAATCATTAATTACTCACTTATATTTCCATACCTTATCCATCTCTATTGAGTTAAGCTAGGTACAATACCTTTACAGGTAGAGCACACAATTTAGAATTTCAATATGGTCGCATCACTAATATTCGTCCATACAACTTTTATTTGAAGAGAGTATAGATATATTAAAAAAAAACGTTTAGAACAAATGGATCTGATCAATAAAATAAAGACAAATTGTATTCATAAGTTTGTAGACAACACAAAGAAAGAAATTGTATACAACACAAAGGAAGGAAATATATATATACATGTTCAAGAATACAGAATACAAAGAGGGAGAAAATCAATATTTGAAAATCCACTTCTATAATGCCTTGGCCTTTCCAGTGCCGGTGAATCTGTCAGCGTGACCTGTGAAAAGAAGAAAACCCATTAAAGGGTGTTTCATGACAAAAATGAACGGTACAAGAAAAAGATAAATTAATAGAGAATAAGTGGATATAACAGTATGAGTACATGCATGTAACAAGGCCTTTAGTTCAGGCCACTAAGAAAGAATATTGACCTCTTAAACATAGGTTCAAAACGCCAAAACTGAAGTGCCAAACTAGTACAACTGAGTAGGGTTCAATGTACCAACATGTGTGCATATTGAGTACCCACAATAAAATCATAAACAGCTATAGAGTAGGGATAAGACAAGGCATTGCCGAACTGGAAACAAATATGTAAGCATCAATCTTGGACCATGAACAACTGAAAGAAAATCAATATGAAAAGAAAGAAAGAAAGAAAGAAAAAATATGTATTATCAAGTGAACAGCAAAAGAAAAAATATATACTTTGTACAAATACAAAGTACATGTAAAATAAAATGACTGGGTAGTCATACTTCTTAGGACCAGCAATAGTTGTCGAGAAATAAAGAGTAGCTGTGAAACCATGAATTCAATGTCATTAAAGTTTAGAAAAACATTCCAAGTATTAAACATATATTGGTATATTTTTATCTGCCACATACCAAAGCATTTTATAAGAGGAATGCATATTTAAATCAATATCATGGCTGTTCTTTCATGAAACAGTGGAATGAAAACTTCTCCATAAAGACAAACAGCTATACAGACAAATCGAACAACAGAGGAATAGCTAAAATATATATGTACTCAGCTAGAATAAATGAAAAATATAGCCAAAACAGCAAGAAGCTTAGAACAGCTAAGAAATAGACAAGGCATAGCTCAATAAATTATAGATATGTTTTATTACATACGGCTGATTTAAACCATACATGAACAGTCAAAGAAATTTTGTGACAACAGTTATGTCAAGTCTATGCACATGCCAGAGAGAAGAAATCTGTACGGAACTGATAGTATATATATTCATGTATGAAATCAATTTCGAATATAAAAACCCAATGCAGAATTTACAGTTGCAAAGATCTGTACTGATTAAACAAGTCATTACCTAGCCTACAGTTCGGTCTCTGTTTATTTTTGGTACAAATCAACAGTGATTGCAATACTATAAGAAATCCAACAAAATCAAAACAAGAAAATCTATTTTCAGTTTCGGAATCCCTGATTTTACTTAACTAGACATACCTATCCAAGATTCGATCCAAAATCCATTTCGAACAGGTAAATAAGTGTGGGGAAAATCCTATATCCAAATCCGAACGCAAAATCCTAGTACAGATTCGAATATGGGTTGAAAGAACAATTCGTGGATGTCATCTCATCTTGATCTAATCCGCAACTATAAATACCGCAACCACTCAACAAGGTTTCATCCAATTCAAACACAAATTAAACCAGAGAAAGAAATTTAAAACAAAAGTATTACAGCAAGTAAAAATTGAGTAAAGGAAACTTAGCTTTCGGTATAGGGATGTTTTCCGTTCACGTTCGATCGTGCTTCGGTAGAGGGTGTTGAGGGTGGCTGACCGATCGATGGACGTGGAGGAGCGAGAGAAGAGGGTTGCGATGCCATCAGAAGGGGGATTAGGGTTTGATGTTTCGGTTTAGGGTTTGATTTGATTTCGGGTTGGATTAATTTTGAGGCGGCTGTTGAAAATGAAATGGAGGAACGGGTGTGAGGGTTTTTAAACAAGGGCGGGTCGGGTTGTTTGTATTGGGCCGGCGGTTTGAAGGTAAGCCCAACCTTTAATTACAAAAGAAAAATCCATGTTTAATTTAAATTGTTTATAAAACTTGTTTGAACAATTTCGGGCTCATACGTTATCAGATTCAAGCGCCGTCAGTTGCGTTGGGACCGTGGAGACGAGTACTTCGAGATGGAGCAGGCCCAGTCCGGATCTGAAGTGACTGGAATTTTTATTCAAAATAAACATCAGTTTAATTTGATTAAAATAGACTGTTATCGACGGATTTCAAATCAAGGTGAGTTAAACTCACTCAGCTCTTCCCATTTATATTTACAAAACGACTGGACCCAAGGAAAAAGCTCGACGCTCGAGTCTTCGACAACAATACATAAACCCGTATCGCTTGCCAAAAACCCAAGTATCGATCCCCCAGATTGTCATGAGAAAGAATTTAGAGGGTGAGAAAAGGGAGAAAGAAATATTAGAATAGAAGAAAGAAGAAGAACAAGTCAGAATCTCACATTAGGGCCATTTACTGCTAGTTACCAAATCAACACTGTCAGTTGATTTTAAACACAACACCGGTGGATATATATTCAACCATCAACATTTAAACAGGTTTTGGTGTCAGTCAGGGTGAACAAATCATATGTATGCACCATAAACAAAAATACAGTTTATATTGAGGAATCCGGTCGGATCCCTCCAACCTGTCCTTCTCTGCATTACAGATGTCAGTTGATAAAAATATACGAATTAAATAAATAACTGCAACCAATCAACAATAAAAACAAATTGCATCCATCGCATCCAATCAACCAATTTAAACTGTTAACTGTAAAATATATTTTACTGTGAATGTACCACCTCACAGGATTCCAGAAGGTGTGAGAATTAACTCACCGGTGTTGTTTCTGACGATGTTGCGTCGCACTATCGTTCTGAGATTATATAAATTCCAGTTGTCTCAAAATCCTTTTATTTCAGTTCGTACACGTTGGCATCGTCGATACGAACCCATCGGCTCTTGTTTCGTCTAATTCTGTATAAGGATGCAAATATTATATGCTCCGATACCAAATGAAACGACCCAGATTTCTGTACCCTTGGAGTCGACTAATAACACCACACAACCAACCCAAAGTGCACAGAAATACGAATCATTATAAGAAAGAAGTTAGAGGATGAGAAATAGAAAGAAAGAAATATTATAATAGAAGAAAACGAAGATCAGAAACTCACAGCGGAACGAATAAAAATATATTAAATACATAAACTTTGAAATACAAATCAGTAACTGTATATATACATACCATTATCAGAGCACAACAGTTATCGCTGGAACAGTTATCAACACCTGTTTCCAAATACAACATAGTACACAGCGGAAAAATATGATAGTCTATAGCTAACTGGTGAAGCCCCCTGCTTCGAGCTCCTTCAAGTGAAATCTGAAATCTCCTGACTACTTGACTGCCCGTACAAATTTGGGCACCCAAGAGTTTAGGGAAAACAAACAAAATAAACTCTGGGTCAGTCATGGGACTGGTGTGAGTAAACTCCAACCATTGGTTTAACTTTCAAAATCCTTTCAAAAGAAATGGTAATCGTAAGACCAATCCACACATAAACACAGATGGTTTTTACCTTACGATAACCAAAAATATTTTTGAAATCAATATCTTATACTGATATTAGAATAATGTCTAAATACAAGTAATTAGAATCTAGCGGAACGCTTGCATCTCACGCTCCATATATAATATAAAATCAAAAACCGCAGGGCGATTATTGGAGATTGGATTTCCAACATGACAAGGTATGGGACCACCTGCCGATAGTGTATCTCTAGAGACGAATACACTGGGTTTAACAAGAACGTCTTGCAACCCGGCCCACACATGACCGACCACTCATTTCGCTAGAGTGTATCGAATGTATATCACCAACGGTTGGGATCAGCAACCGTCTCCCGAAAGGGACAGCATCGATAGATTAAAGAACAAATGGAATTTCTCTAGATAGGTGATTATACATCCTAATGGGTGCGACCCACATAGCCATGCTGCCTGCCCAATTTTTGTCAACTCCTGGTTGATGAGGCTTGAGGTTTGAATTACCTTACAGAACATCTGGCCACCATTCACTTTGAATGCCACATCGTCATACCCGCCAAATCACAAATTGATTTCCCCAAAAATACCACGGGTATAAAGCTAAGAGAAACGAATTCCTCTGCCACCAAACGTAAGTACGTTTGAAGAGATCAACTTACATGATCCGTTAGATATACTCTGTCAGACATTCGTCCATTCACGTTGTCCTGGGATTGGACAAACCGAAGGCACTATCCCGTAAACAGGACAGCCCTTGCATAACTCCGTCTTCTATTTTCTTCATCATGTTCGATCGCAACGCTAACGTCCATACAGAGTGGTTTTCAGATACTGGATCTGATCCCGGTCTCTCCGTATTGACGACGGAAAATTGGTCAAAAACTTCGATAGTCGGTGATTTAACTATCAAAGAAAAATAAGTGTGCAACCAACGATCTTATTTCCAGGTAGAAATTCTATCGATCAATCATAAATCAACATTGGCCCCTTTAAATTAACTCCTTATTATATTATCATTTCCAATTCCCTTTCTCTTAATTCTTCGTGGGCCAATTCATTTCATTTTCTATATGTAGAAAATGTCTTTCATTTGATTTGGGAAAGACATTTCAAATTAACGCGATGTTATAAACATCGTTATTATAACTCAACCCACTAATCAGTTATTAGCTAACCAAATTGCTTAACCAAGTTTCACCATCGAACTTTAACTATTCCACCATCGATCATGAAGTCAATCAAGTTGGGGTATAATTACCTCTCAGACCTTAACTGAACAACATTCTCAACTTTGAAATAGTCAAAGCTCACACTTTAAACAAAACATCGCTTACGCGACTCTCGGCTTCGATCTAAGAACACACTTCCTTTGCAGAAAAATATTGATTATAACGATAGCGTTATAATCGCTGTTTTCCAAAGGGTTTTTATATTATAATCTAATCCCTTAGCATAACATGTATTATCAAATCCACAAATAGATCCCGATGAATCTAATCCCTGCTGAATACTGAATACTGACCATTCAGACGTCCATATAGTTCATCGGGATCTTCACGCATTAGAAGGCCAAGTGATGCTGAATACTGAACCAGTGAACTCATTGGAGTGTCATGATTGAAACACCGTATATTTTGATAGTTAAAACACCGACTATCAAATCTGTCCAATACGATTGTTGGTACGGAAAGACCGGGATCGAATTTATTCGAAAACCATTCCGACCAACAAATACGTGAAGATCACATAAGATGTTCGAGATGGAGCATTGAAGACCGTGGATTTTCATAAATGGAAGAACCACTAATATTCTCTGCCTGGCAAGCAGAGATAAGCTGTGATTCGGTCGTGGCTGGAATCTACGGGTTGCAAGGACTTCTCGCTACCGATCCATGGGGTGATTCCTATATTGGATGCGGTAGGAAAGTGCCTTCGGTTCATCCTGTTCCTGGATGATTTGTATGGACGGATGTCTGACAGAGTATTTCCAAAGGATCACGCACGTTGATTTTTTCAAACGTGCTATAGTTGTTGGCGGGGAATCGCCGTTCTCTTAGCTTACTGCTAGAGTATTTTTGTGGATGTCAATTAGTGATATCTGACGGATCTGACGATGTGGCATTCAAGTGAATGACGACCAGATGATCAAAGGTTAATTCTGGCCTCAAGCCTCATCAACCAGGAAATGACAAGAATCGGGCAGGCAGCATGGCTATGTGGGTCGCTCCCATTAGGATGTATAATCACCTATCTAGAGAAATTCCTATTTGTTCTTAAATCTATGTTTCGATGCTGTCCTTTGTCGGGAGACGGTTGCTGATCCCAACCGTCGGTGATATACATTCGATACTCTCAAGCGAAATGAGGGGTCGGTCATGTGAGGGCCGGGTTGCAAGACGTTCTTGTTGAACCCAGTGTATTTGCCTCTAGAGATACACTATCGGCAGGTGGTCCCATACCTCGTCAAGTTGGAATCCAATCTCCAATAAGCGCCCGCGGTTTTGTTTGTATACTATATATGTGGAGCGTGAGATGCAAGCGTTCCACTAGATTCTATTTACTTGTATTTAGACATTATTATAATATCAGAAAAGATATTGGTTTCAAACTGTTTTGGGTTATTGTAAGGTAAAAACCGTCCGTGTTTATGTGTGGATTTGGTCTTACGATTATCCTTTTCTTCGAAAAGATTTTGAACTTTAAAATCATGATTGGATGATTTACCCTTATACTGTGCGAGTTTATCTCACTCTGGTTCACCAGACTGACCCGGTGTTTTGTAAATGCTCGGGTTAGACCGGGTTGTACAGGTTTAGGTTATCGACTGTTGTGAAGAGACGAGCGGGAGATGATCAGACGTATGATATTATATAGCTACTATTCCGCTGTGTGTTGTATATGGGAACAGGTTGTTATAACTGTCCCAGTGTGATGTACTCTGATTATTGTAAGTATTTCTAAAGCTCTCAATAAAGATTTATTTCGGTATTATATTTTGTTTCGCTGCGATGTGAGATTCTGTGTTGTGGTGTTTCTTCTTCTTCTTCTATTCTAATATTTCTTTCTTATCTATTCTCACCCTCTAACTTCTTTCTATTAATGATCTGGAATGTTCGATGTCTGAATGGTCAACATGGTAGTTTGATGTTGATTTTCGGAGTCGAAAATCCCAGTTTGTTACACTGTAACGACCCAGAGATTTCGGCCTTGGAAATCGACATAAATACCTTTACCGTACTCATGCCGATCCTCCAAATACCGAGGACACTGGATAGTTTAGAAAGAAATTAGAGGGTGAGATAAGAAAGAAAGAAATATTAGAATAGAAGAAGAAGAAGAAATATCACAACACAGAGTCTCACATCGCAGCGGAACAAATATAATACAGAAATAAATCTTTATTGAAAGCTCTGATACCACTGTAACGAACTGGGCATTTTCGACTCCGAAAATCAACATCAAACTACCGTGTTGACCATTCAGACATCGAACATTCCAGATCATTAATAGAAAGAAGTTAGAGGGTGAGAATAGATAAGAAAGAAATATTAGAATAGAAGAAGAAGAAGAAACACCACAACACAGAGTCTCACATCGCAGCGGAACAAAATATAATACAGAAGTAAATCTTTATTTAAAACATTTGAAATACTTACATTATCAGAGTGCATCACAACATCTGGACAGCTGTAATAATCTGTCCTCATATACACCACAGCGGAATAGTAGTTATAGAGTATCATACGTCTGGACTCTTCCAGCTCGTCTCTTCATAGCGGTCGATAACCTGAACCTGTACAACCCGGTCTAAATACAAGTAAATAGAAATCTAGTAGAACGCTTGCATCTCACGCTCTACATATATAGTATACAAACAAAACCGCGGGCGCTTATTGGAGATTGGATTCCGATTATGACAAGGTATGGGACCACCTGCCGACAGTGTATCTCTAGAGGTGAATACACTGGGTTCAACAAGAACTACTTGCAACCCGGCCCTCACATGACCGACCACTCATTTCGCTTGAGTGTATCAAATGTATATCACCGACGGTTGGGATCAGCAACCGTCTCCCGACAAGGGACAGCATCGAACATAGATTTAAGAAGCAAATAGGATTTTCTCTAGATAGGTGATTATACACCCTAATGGGAGCGACCCACATAGCCATGCTGCTTGCCCGATTTTTGTCATTTCCCGGTTGATGAGGCTTGAGGCCAGAATTTTTCTTTGAACATCTGGTCACCATTCACTTTGAATGCCACGTCGTCAGATCCGTCAGATATCACTAATTGACGTCCACAAAAATACTCTAGCAGTTAAGCTAAGAGAACGGCGATTCTCCGCCAACACTATAGCACGTTTGAAGAAATCAACGTACGTGATCCTTTGGAAATACTCTGTCAGACATCCGTCCATACAGGTCATCCAGGAACAGGATGAACCGATGGCACTCTCCTACTGCATCCATATAGGAATCACCCCATGGATCAGTAGCGAGAAGTCCTTGCAACCCGTAGATTCCAATCACGACAGAA
This sequence comes from Allium sativum, assembly GCA_030737875.1. Taxonomy (NCBI): domain Eukaryota; kingdom Viridiplantae; phylum Streptophyta; class Magnoliopsida; order Asparagales; family Amaryllidaceae; genus Allium; species Allium sativum. The sequence continues at coordinate 386,497,933 of CM060921.1, forward strand.
TCACAGCTTTACTCTGCTTGCCAGGCAGAGAATATTAGTGGTTCTTCCGTTTATGAAAATCCACGGTCTTCAATGCTCCATCTCGACCATCTTCTGATATCTTCACGTATTTGTTGGTCGGAATGGTTTTCGAATATAAATTCGATCCCGGTCTTTCCATACCAACAATCGTATTGGACGGATTTGATAGTCGGTGTTTTAACTATCAAAATAAACAGTGTTTCAATCATGACACTCCAATGAGTTCACTGGTTAATCATTCAGCATCACCTGGCCTTTTAACACTTGATTTACTTCGTTAAATCAAAACTTCTAACTCTGTTAATATTTAAAAATACGATATTTGAATAACTCTAATTCGATTTAACTCTAATCGATTAACTCCAATTAATTAACTCAAAGTGGTTAACTCTAACTGATTAACTCGACTTCTTTAACCCTATCGATTTACTACTATTTTACTTAACTCCATTCGCTTGACTCTAGATCGCGGCGATCACAATGGTTACGCCTGATTCCCTTAGGAAACATCCGACCGCCGTAGGCTATCTGCAGCCCTGCGAATTACGCTAGCAGTCGTACGAAATGGCACTCATCTTGAAAAAAACTATGTTTGACTAACTCTAGCTCGAATAACTATATTCAATTTCCCACTTAAATCTTCCTTCCAATCATCTTTTAAATTCGGAAATCCATTAGTTTTAACAAAGAAATTTATAGCACATATGTTATAACAATAGCGTTATAATTACTATTAGATTTACAAAACAACAGCGCTATAATCGCTGTTTAGGTTTACAACCCATTTACTATAGCAAAAGCGCTACAATCGCTATATTAGATTTACAAAACATATATTATAAAAACAGCGCTAAAATCGCTGTTTAGATTTTCAAAACATATCCACTAACGTCTCTTACGATTACCAACTAATACTATCTTCAGATAATCTCGATGTTGTTCAAGTTGGGGTATTTCAATTATCTCTCAGGCCTTGATCAACACCGTTCTCATCCTCAGATAAATATGATTTGTAACCCAAACACCAAAATTCCATTTCGATCTCAAACCAATTCTCATCATAACTTGGATTTTTGTTATACAACCCCACGACCCATTCCTTTGTCCAAATCCCCTTAGCATAATCAGTTAATCTAATCCACAAATAGATCCCGATGAATCTAATCCCTGCTTCGATCTAAGAACACACACAAGTTGTTTTGTAAATGCACCAATACCTCCGTTGGTTATAAATCCCATACCAACAATCAGCAGCGAATAAACGATGTTCAAAAACGTGATAGACACGAAATAAAATATCGTTAGTCAACGTCGCTCGTCACATCAACTTAAAATATATTTTCCCACCATTATATAAACCCCTACACCAGAAATTTCAGCCCAACCCTCATCTTCTTCATGTATTTTTGCAAAAAAGCCCCTCAACACAAAAACCATTATATCTTTCAATCCAAGAAGAATTTGCTATGGCGACCAAAGGCAAAGTTGTAGATCGGCTCGTTGTCTACCTCCTGTAAAAAGTTGGGGGTTGATCGGAGCTAGGTGGTGGCCGGAAATTGGCGAGAACCGTGGAAAACTATTTTCGTTTTTCACTAAAATTGATGTGTTGTGGCCGATTTCGTTGGACGAGACCTTAGGGGTTTCGAAGAGGGGAGATGGGGCTTTGTTTTGGTGGTGGTCTCAGGTTCCCTAGTGGTCTGTGGAGAGAGAACGAGGTGGATGAACGTGAGGGTTAGTTTCGGGTTTGGTTTTATTTTATGGTCGGAGTTTGGGCTTTTTCTGGTGGCTATGGTCGGAGGTAGCGTCGCGGGCCAGGGGGGATCGGAGCAGGGTGGCAAGGCGGAGACGATGGAGGTGGTGGCAGTGTCTGACATGAGGCGTGGCATCGGAATTTTCCACATGAACGATTTCCGTTCATGTCCGGTTCCTGGTGCGCTGACGACGATCTGAGGGCTGGCGGTTCCGGCGTGGGGTCCAGGTGGATGGGCGGTTCGAATGGGGTGCTCGACCGGAGGTCCGACGGCTCAGGGAGGCGGGGGTGGCGATTTGAAGTGGATGGGTTTCCACGGTGAAGAAGGGTCGGGTTTTGCTTAAGGGGAAGAGGGTTAACGCGTGGGTTCGATCCTCCCAGAATGACGTGGCACAGAGTAATTAGAGGGTAATTATTATTTAATTTAAATAATTAATTAGTTAGTTAAGAATCGTATTTTTATCTCAAACTTCGAACGAGCGTATCTCACTCATACGTGAACGGATTTCAGCGAAACTAGATCCGTTGGGATCGCAGGGACGAGACCTATCCGATGGCACTGACTAGGAGTCAATCCGACGCTGTTGAAAAATCAGCTATTTTTGAACGGTCGTCCCAAATTAAAAGCAACAAATGCGCCAACCGTCATTTGAATATGAATCTGGTGAGTTAATTCTCACACCTTCTGGAATCCTGTGATGTGGTACATTCACTGTAAAATATATTTTACAGTTAACAGTTTAAATTGACTGATTGGATGCGATGGATGCAAATTGGTTGTTATTGTCTAATTGGTTGCAGTTATTTATTTATTTAATTCATATATTTTTATTCGACTAACATCTGTGATGCAGAGAAGGACAGGTTGGAGGGATCCAACCGGATTCCTCAAATTAACTGTGTTTTTGATTTTTGTGTATATATATGTGTTGTTCACTTTGACTGACACCCAAAACCTGTATGTGTATTGATAATTGAATAGAGATGCACCTGTGTTGTGTTTAAAATCAACCCATAGTGTTGATTTGATAAATGGGCATTGGGTGGTCTAGGATGAGTTATTTTGATGTCAGTTGACTGTGGGGTGGATTGACGTAGTGTTAGAAATATAAATTATTTTATAACTGGAATTAAGTTTTAAATTAAATTATATAAGGGATTTGAAGGGAAAAATTTAATATTTATTTAAATCGGGGTTTAAGGATTGTTAGATGGGTTATACCAGGGTTGAGGATAGCAGAGAAAACCCAAGGTGTTACCTATGGGTTGGTTAAATTGGATAATTGTTTTGAACAAATAAAGTTGATTTTAAAACAATTTATTTAATAAATTAAAAAGGGGAAATGACAAATGTAAATCAGTTACGGCTAACTGATATGTACTGTTTGATAAAACTAAATGTTTGGTTGAAATTTAAATGAATTAAATTGATTTGATTTTTCTAAAATATTTTTTTTAAACTTGACGAAGGGTTTGGAGTGTAGTTAATCTTCGATTAACTAAAATGAAAGGGATAACCACGTTGTTAGTGGATGGAGTTAGTAATTATTTAATCAGCTTTACGAAGGGTGATAAATTATTCTAATCTTGTTAAAGTTAACTATGTTAGTATGGTTAATATTAAAGTAAATTATTATTATTTTTATTAATAATAATTTTAAAACAAATGACATGTAATTAGGATTAAATGGAAAGGTGGACTCAGTCGAAAGGAAATGTTCGGGAAAGGTGAAATAAGGGAAAATGTTTTAAGCAAAGGTTAGGATCAGAGAACGTTACTTAATTCAAAGAATTAAGTAAAAAGGACTTTTAAACAAGGATTAAAATAATGAGTAACGGTCTTAAAGAACTGGATGTTGAAACATAAAGGGAAAAGGAGAATTTGATGTTAGTGGTTAAATGAATACTGTTCTGAGGTAAGAACGGGGTCGATCAAGGTCTGAGAGGTAACTAAAATACCACAACTTGGTTGGCTTCTCTATTATCAAGGAATAGTATTAGTTTGGAACGAGTGAAGTGTTGAGATTGGTTTATTCTATACGAGAATATCAAACTCTGATCCAAGGTTTTGGAAATTAAATAATATTGCGATATGAGTTCAAAGAAATAAGAATGTTGTTTCAAATTTATAGTATACATTTGTTAGTCAAATAGAGTTGATCGAATATAGTTAGAGTTAGTCAAACGAAGTTATCTAGGGAGGAGTTTCCATTGCGTACGACTGCTAGCGTAATTCGCAGGGCTGTGGACAGCCTGCGGCGGTCAGATGTTTCCTGAGGGAATCAGGCGTAACCATTGTGATCGCTGCGATCTAGAGTCGAGCGAATGGAGTTAAGTCGAGTATTAGTTAACAGATAGGAGAAATCAAATCAGGTGAGTCAAGTTAAATAAGTCGAGTTAGTCAAGTTATGGTTAATCGATCAAAGTAAATCAATCAGAGTTAATTTGTTTATATCGTAAAGTATATTTTAAAGGGGTCATGTTGTGTCAAGTGTTGTATTCACACATTTGTTATTCGATAGTTAAATCACCGACTATCGAAGTTGACCCATAGGATTGTTGGTTTGGAAAGACCGGAATCGAATTATATTCGAATTATATTCCGACCAGCAAATACGTGAAGACATCGTTAAAGACGGAGCAATCGAAGACCGTTGATCTTCCTAAGCGGAAGAACTACTGATTGGATTTCTCTGGTTTAGCGGCCAGAGATATTTCAACAGTGATTCTGTCGTGATTGGAATCTACGGGTTGCAAGGACTTCTCGCTACTGATCCTTGGGGTGATTCCTATATGAGATGCAGTAGGAGGGTACCTTCGGTTCATCCTGTTCCTGGATGACTTGTATGGACGGATGTCTGACAGAGTATTTCCAAAAGTAATTACATGCGTTGATTTCTCCAAACGTACAATAGTTGATGGCGGAGAAATGGTTATTCTCTAGCCAGATAACTAGAGTATTTTTGTGGACGTCAATCAAGTGTGATCTGGCGGATCTGACGATGTGGCATTCAAGGTGAATGAAGACCAGATGTTCTAGAGATAAAGTTCTAGCCTCAAGCCTCATCAACCGGGAAATGAAAAAAATCGGGCAGGCAGCATGGCTATGTGGGTCGCTCCCATTAGGATGTATGATCACCTATCTAGAGAAATTCCTATTGCTTCTTTATCTATTCGATGCTGACCCTATTCGGGTGGCGGTTGCTGATCCCAACCGTCGGTGATATACATTCGATACACTCAAGCGAAATGAGTGGTCGGTCATGTGAGGGCCGGGTTGCAAGACGTTCTTGTTGAACCCAGTGTATTCGCCTCTAGAGATACACGTGCGGAAGGTGGTCCCATACGTTGTCAAGTTGGAATCCAATATCCAATAAGCGCCCGCGGTTTTCGATTTTATACTATATATGTGGAGCGTGAGATGCAAGCGTTCCTCTAGATTATTATTTACTTGTATTTAGACATTATGATAATATCAGAGAAAGGTATTGATTTCAAAAATGGTTTGGTTATAGTAAGGTAAAAACCGTCCGTATTTATGTGTGGACTGGTCTTACTATTACCTTTTGATTTCACAAAGGATTTTGCAAAGTTAAACAAGTGTGTGTTATGCGAATTTATCACTGATAGTATTCCAGACTGACCCGGTGTATTTTGTTTTAAATCAAATGTGCTCGGGTCAGACCGAGTATGTTCCAGGTTAGGTTCTGCTTGGAGTTTCAGGAGCTCGAAGCAGGCGGCTTCACCGCTAGTATATAGAGTTATTTCCGCTGTGCAGTTATATGTTGTGCTCTGATGATCTGGTATGTATATACAGTTTTGTATAAAGGATTGTTATTTTTTATTCGTTCCGCTATGAGATTCTGATGTGGTGTTCTTCTTCTTTCTTCCATTCTAACATTCTTTCTTTCTATTCTCACCCTCTAATTTCTTTCTCATGATAATCCAGTGTTTTTCAGTGCTTGGGGGATCGACATGAGATATGGTAAAGGTGTTATGTCGATTTTCAAGGCTGAAAATCCGCTGGGTCGCTACAGTAACGACCCAGCGGGTTTTCAGCCTTGAAAATCGACATAACACCTTTACCATATCTCATGTCGATCCTCCAAGCACTGAAAAAAACACTGGATTGTCAATAGAAATATATTAGAGGGTGAGAATAGAAAGAAAGAATGTTAGAATAGAAGAAAGAAGAAGAACACATCAGAATCTCACAGCGGAACGAATAAAATATAATATCAAATCTCTTTATACAAAAGAACTGTATATACATACCAATCATCAGAGTACACATACATCGGTCACAACGGAATAATAACTTTGAATAACTAGCGGTGAAGCCGCCTGCTTCGAGCTCGTGAAACTCCAAGCAGAACCTAACCTGGAACATACTCGGTCTGACCCGAGCACATTTGATTTAAAACAAAATACACCGGGTCAGTCTGGAATACTATCAGTGATAAATTCACATAAAACACAACTTGTTTAACTTTGCAAAATCCTTTCGAAATCAAAAGGTAATAGTAAGACCAATCCACACATAAACACGGATGGTTTTTACCTTACTATAACCAAAACAGTTTTGAAATCATAGCTTGCTCTGATATTATCATAATGTATAAATACAAGTAAATAATAATCTAGAGGAACGCTTGCATCTCACGCTCCCCATATATAGTATACAATCGAAAACCGTGGGCGCTTATTGGATATTGGATTCCAACTTGACAAGGTATGGGTCCACCTTCCGCACGTGTATCTCTAGAGGCGAATACACTGGGTTCAACAAGAACGTCTTGCAACCCGGCCCTCACATGACCGACCACTCATTTCGCTTGAGTGTATCGAATGTATATCACCGACGGTTGGGATCAGCAACCGCCACCCGAATAGGGTCAGCATCGAATAGATAAAGAAGCAAAAGGAATTTCTCTAGATAGGTGATCACACATCCTAATGGGAGCGACCCACATAGCCATGCTGCCTGCCCGATTTTTTGTCATTTCCCGGTTGATGAGGCTTGAGGCTAGAATCTCTTCAAACATCTGGCCATCATTCACTTTGAATGCCACATCGTCAGATCCGCCAGATCACACTTGATTGACGTCCACAAAAATACTCTAGTTCATTAGGCTAGAGAATAACCATTTCTCCGCCGTCAACTATCGTACGTTTGGAGAAATCAACGCATGTAATTCCTTTGGACATACTCTGTTAGACATCCGTCCATACAAGTCACCCAGGAACAGGATGAACCGAAGGTACCCTCCTACTGCATCTCATATAGGAATCACCCCATGGATCAGCAGCGAGAAGTCCTTGCAACCCGTGGATTTCAACCACGACAGAATCACAAATAAAAATAACTCTGGCTGCAGGCCAGAGAAATTCGACAAGTAGTCCTTCCGCTTATGAAGATCCACGGTCTTCACTTGCTCCGTCTTCAATTGACGTCTTCACGTATTTGATGGTCGGAATGGTTTTCGAATATAATTCGATCCCGGACTTTCCGAACCAACAATCGTATTGGTCTGGTTTGATAGTCGGTGTTTTAACTATCAATTAACAATAGTGTGAACACAATGAGTTTTCTGATTTAGTATTTGGCACAACTCGACCTCTTTTAAAAAATATATTTAACCAAATTCCCTTTTGACTAACTTTAACTAATTTACTTTGATTGATTAACTCTAACTTGACTAACTCGACTTATTTAACTCGACAAACTTGACTTGATTACTTCTATTAACTAATACTCGACTTAACTCCATTCGCTCGACTCTAGATCGCAGCGATCACAATGGTTACGCCTGATTCCCTCAGGAAACATCCGACCGCCGTAGGCTATCTGCAGCCCTGCGAATTACGCTAGCAGTCGTACACGATGGAACCTTCCTGAATAACTCTGTTTGGCTAACTCTACCTCAATTACTATACTTTATCAACTCTAACTTGAATAACAATTGTTTAATATACTTTGAAATTAATATTCTTATTCCCTTTAAACCAATATTGTAATATTGCTTAATTTTCCAAAAACCTCGCATCAGAGTTTGATATTCCTCATATAGGATAAAACCAATCTTAACGCTTCACTCATTCCCAACTAATATTATTCCTTGATAATAGGGATGCCAACCAAGTTGGGGTATTTTAGTTACCTCTCAGACCTTAGTCGACAACCTTCTCACCTCAGAATAATATTAGTTTAACCACTAATGACACAATCACACTTCCCCTTTGATTCCCTTTTTGGATTTCAATCTGGTGTTTAAAACCCATCCTTTATTTGAAATCCTCGTTAAGGTCTTTACTTAATTACTTTATTTAAGTAAACATCCCTTAAAACATCACTTAATCTTCAAGTATTCTTTCACTTTAACCCTTTTACTTATGATGTAAATCTCTCGTCAAATGATTTGATTCCATCTACTTGGACATTTTATAATAAACCTTCATCGCCACTTTGGCTAAACTCCCTCGTCGGTCGACCACTTGTTAATTTAAATCCCCTTTTATCAAATCTTGTTCGAACTTGTGTTTACAAGTCCATTTAATAAAATCCTTGTTTGACATTAAACTAAATTCACTACTTTAAATCATTTTAAATTAAAGAATAGTTTGCTTTGACCTCTACTAAAAAAAATTACAGTTAACTTTAATCTTAACCTAAAAAAATAGGATTTATCATCACTTTTCCAAGCTTACTTAAGGTTATTAACAATAACCAATTCAATTATTCTTTTAGAAAATAGTTAATCGTAGATCAACTAATATCCACACCATTTGTTATACTTCACCGCTTATTTACCTCATAGTTTATTCCTTTGTCGAAACGGTGAATTTACCAAACCACACATCAGTTAACTATTAACTATATATTAGAATATAAATCCCATTTATCATCCAATCAATTTCTTTTCGAATATAAATGTGTACCTTTTAGTGGATATATTTATATATATTTAAACATATATAGCAATAGCAATTGAAACATTTGAATTCACGAACAGCTTATTTCAAAACAAAATCTTTGGTAGTAATCCGTCACTTAGAAACTCGAAAATGAACACCGATAATGGTCGACTTCATCATCAGAATTTATTTCCAGCGATCAAAGTGAGTTCAACACTATATCACTTTCAAAACTCATATTCAAATACTTTTATTTGAAATTACTTCAAAAATATCTTTTCGAAACTTGGATAATATTTCAAAATTTCCCCAGGATCTTAAAATTCCATATATTTAATTCAAATTTCATTTACAAACATTTTCATGTTTCATAATTTTTATTCCAATTCTGGTTTAAATATCAGATTCAGTTCATCTGATTTTACATATTATATTTAAAAATATTTCAATTGGTTATTTATATAACCAATTCAATTATAAATCTTATTCGATCATAAGTTCACCCAACACATTCAATATATACTAGATAATTCCAATATATATGTTTTCTTTATATCAAAATATATTTCGAGTAAAATTATCTCATTTACTCTCTTTCAAAACAATACTATATCGAAATTCTCTATCCAAGCGTTTATAAATCCCTATCGACCTCGTCAGCTAAACGCGTCGATCTGGAATTTATATACCACTCATCAGATCAATCAACACAATATAAAACAGTTTTTATATAAATTTACAAATACGCGCTCATATATATACACTAAAACTCAATCTAGAGTATTACTAACTCCATCTCTATTGAGTCACGCCACAGAGCCAAGGTAATCACTTAACCTTCAGCTCTGATACCACTGTAACGACCCAGGGTATTACTAACCCCATCCCTGGGTCGTTACACTGAATTCAAATATCCAGTGTTTTCATTTTGAAACTATTTCACCGTAATCAGCAACACAGGGGTGATATTGTACAATATTGTACAAATACGGTTGTAAGTTTATATTTAATTAAAAACAATGTATATAACCGTAATCAGCAACACTGGGATTTTCGACTCCGAAAATCAACATCAAACTACCATGTTGACCATTCAGACATCGAACATTCCAGATCATTAATAGAAAGAAGTTAGGGGGTGAGAATAGATAAGATAGAAATATTAGAATAGAAGAAGAAGAAGAAGAAGAAGAACACGATATAGAGTCTCACATCGCAGCGGAACAAAATATAATATAGAAATAAATCTTACTGAAAAGCTTTTAAAAAAACTTACAATGTCAGAGTACATCAGCATCTGGACAGTGATAATCTGTCCTCACACAACACACAGCGGAATACTAGTAATATCATACGTCTGGACTCTTCCAGCTCGACTCTTCACAGCAGTCGATAACCTGAACCTGTACAACCCGGCCTAACCCGAGCATTTACAAAACACCGGGTCAGTCTGGTGAACCAGAGTGAGATAAACTCGCACAGTATTAAGGGTAAATCATCCAACTTGATTTTAAAGTTCAAAAACCTTTCCAAAAGAAAAGGATAATCGTAAGACCAAATCCACACATAAACACGAACGGTTTTTACCTTACGATAACCCAAAACCATTCGAAACCAATATCTTGTCTGATATTATAATAATGTCTAAATACAAGTAAATAACAATCTAGTGGAACACTTGCATCTCACGCTCCACATATATAGTATACAAACAAAAACCGCGGGCGCTTATTGGATATTGGATTCCGACCTTGACAACGTATGGGACCACCTGCCGATCGTGTATCTCTAGAGACGAATACACTGGGTTCAACAAGAACTTCTTGCAACCCGACCCTCACATGACCGACCACTCATTTCGCTTGAGTGTATCGAATGTATATCACCGACGGTTGGGATCAGCAACCGTCTCCCGAAAAGGGACAGCATCGAAACATAGATTTAAGAAACAATTAGGATTTTCTCTAGATAGGTGATTATACACCCTAATGGGAGTGACCCACATAGCCATGCTGCCTGCCCGATTTTTGTCATTTCCCAGTTGATGAGGCTTGAGGCCAGAATTAACTCTTGAACATCTGGTCGTCATTCACTTTGAATGCCACATCGTAAAATCCATCAGATATCACTAATTGATATCCACAAAAATACTCTAGCTGGAAGCTAAGAGAGCGGCAATTCTCCGCCAACAACCATAGCACGTTTGAAGAAATCAACGTACGTGATCCTTTGGAAATACTCTGTCAGACATTCGTCCATATACGTCATACAGGAACAGGATGAACCGAAGGCACTCTCCTACCGCATCCATATAGGAATCACCCCATCGATCAGTAGCGAGAAGTCCTTGCAACCCGTAGAATCCAACCACGACAGAATCACAGCTTATCTCTGCTTGCCAGGCAGAGAATATTAGTGGTTCTTCCGTTTATGAAAATCCACGGTCTTCAATGCTCCATCTCGATCATCTTCTGATATCTTCACGTATTTGTTGGTCGGAATGGTTTTCGAATATAAATTCGATCCTGGTCTTTCCATACCAACAATCGTATTGGACAAATTTGATAGTCGGTGTTTTAACTATCAAAATAATCAGTGTTTCAATCATGACACTCCAATGAGTTCACCGGTTCAGTATTCAACATCACATGGCCTTAAATTTAAAATAAACCAATTCACTTCGAATAATTAAAACTTCTAGCTCTTTTAATATTTAACCATACAATATTAGAATTATTACTTAATACTAATGTTCCCAAAAGCCAATTCCTTATATCACTTAATAACCAATAACCATACTGAATTTCCACTTTGATTCTCCTTTCAAAACATCTGTTACCTTATTCTTTATTATTTGAATTTGGGAAATCCTCTTAACTCATTATTCGAAACCAACGTTAAGTAGTCTACTTTATTCTATTCCTTGAATAATAACCAATATTTATTTGTATAAAATAAAACCAAACTTTACATTCCCTTCCTACTAATTTCCTTTACTTCGCATATTGTCTAATTTTTCCCATTTTCACCAAAGTGGCATTTTTATGCCCCTAAAAAGATAAATTATCCTTCACCTCTCTTACGATTACCAACTAATACTATCTTCAGATAATTCCGATGTTGTTCAAGTTGGGGTATTTTAATTACCTCTCAGACCTTGATCAACAACGTTCATATCCTTAGATAAATATTAGTTGTAATCCAACACCAAAATTACATTCCAGTCTCAAAACAAATCCCATTATAATTTGGGTTTGGTTATACAACCCTATAACCCACCCTTTGGAAATTCTGAGGTTTCAGTAGACCTTTGGAAAGGGTGATAACCAGAAGACAGCAGGACTAGTGAAACCTTTGGAAATTCCTACCTGGAAGTGGGAGATGATATCCATGGATTTTGTCGATGGTTTACCCAGAACTAGGAAGGGATATGAAGGAGTATGGGTAGTAGTCGATCGACTAACGAAGAGTGCGCATTTCATTCCTGTGAAATCAACTCGAACTGCAGCTTCGTTGGCCGAGATCTTTATAAGAGAGATTGTGCGATTACATGGAGTCCCGGTGAGTATTATAAGTGATAGAGATCCTACTTTTACCAGCAAATTCTGGGAGGCGCTCCAAACGACTTTGGGGACCAAACTGAACTTGAGTACCGCATATCATCCCCAAACAGACGGCCAGACAGAAAGGGTAAACAGGATTTTGGAAGATCTGTTAAGGGCGTGTATTTTGGACTTTGGAGGATCGTGGGAGGATCACCTACATCTAGTAGAGTTCTCCTACAATAACAGCTATCAGGTAAGTATAGGCATGGCCCCATATGAGGCTCTCTATGGAAAACCGTGCAGGTCGCCAACGTGTTGGGTAGAATCAGGAAATAAGCTTGTTCTTGGACCGGATATGATTCGAGAAGCAACTGAGAAGGTAGAATTGGTTAAAAGACGAATGAAGGAGGCCCAGGACCGACAGAAAAGCTATGCGGATCAAAGGCGAAGGGAACTAAACTTTTCCGTGGGAGACTTTGTATTTGTGAAAATTTCACCGATCAAGGGGACGATCAGGTTTGGTAAGACAGGGAAGTTAGCTCCACGGTATGTGGGACCTTTCCGTGTTCTTGAGAAGGTTGGATCTCTTGCATACAGAGTGGAATTACCAGAAAGGATGGCTGGAATTCATGATGTTTTCCATGTGTCTCATCTTCGCAAGTGTGTGTACGATCCGTCTTCGGTTCTAGAGCCATCGGTTCAAGAAGATTTGGATATTGAACCAAACTTGACGGTAGTCAGATATCCGGTCTATGTAGTAGACAAGGAAGAGAAGCAACTCCGGGGTAAGGTCGTGAAACTGCTCAAGATACAGTGGAGTGAAAACCCATATGACTGTACTTGGGAGACGGAGAAGCAAATCAGGGAATTCTATCCAGATTTTGTTGTGGACTAGATGTTTGTATGTTGTTTGGATGTATGACATATGTGATGTATGATAATGTTGTATGGATTGTATGAATGTATCTTTTGTATGAAAAGGGAAATTTGGGTTTCCATTGCTATGGATTATGGATGATACGAGGATTCAGCATTCATAGGATTCATGAACTCTTTCAGTTACTATCATTTGTACTGAAATATGTTCTTTGTTTCTTTTCCAGATGGCACCAATATTTAAGAGAACAGCTAGGAAGAGGATTACGCCACTCCAGAGACTGAGGATGTATACTGGTATTAGTATCCATGAGATGACAGGTTCCCAGGAGCATGAGGGCGAGAGGAGGTATGTCGACTCTGAGGAGTCGGGCATTTACCAGAGAGAGCCTTCATATGATGAGGACAGCAGCGGAGACTTACCACAGGAGTCAGACCAGGATGGAGAGGACCATCAGGGAGGATACTACATAGGTGAGGGAGCAGGTGACGGGGATGGTGATGATGATGGTGATGATGATGATGATGATGATGATGGTGATGATGATGATGATGATGATGATGGTGATGATGGTGATGATGATGATAGGGACCCTGAGGATGAGCAGGTAGAGGATGACCCTGAGGATGACCCAGAGGAAGACCCAGAGGACGACCCAGAGGAGGATCCAGACCACAAGCCGGAGGAGGATTTGCCACTGGAGGATATTCCGTTAGCCCAGCCTCAGCCAGAGGAGGATGTCCCACAGCAACAGCCACAGTTGGTATCATAGTTTGGACATGGATTCATCCTCAGCCTGTCCCCATGGATGGCCAGTTGGCAGTTTTATGGGATCAGTTAGAGCAGCAGATGGCCCAGTTTTTGGCAAATGGGGGACACTTAGAGACACTTATGGAGAGTTCATACCTAGACATGATACTGCACCCACCATCACCAGTCGAGATTATTGAGATTTTTGACGATGATATACCTGAGGAGGTAGAAGAGCCGGTAGAGGTTATCGATATATCAGATAGTGAGGAGGTGATTTGCATTTCCGACAGCGAGGATGGGATCTGTATTTCTGTTGATATGGATGTGGTTACCATCCCGGATGATGACGAGATGATTATTATTTCTGATGACGAGGACGTCATCGAGATTAGCAGTGGATCCGAGTAGACGGACAGACTGGATGGTGTTGTATATAGTACTAGTAGCATGACTGATATGTATATATAGTAGTACTCGTATTTTGGATGTAGTCTATAACTCGATACCAGTCGAGTATAGCACGTGTATTTTGCTGTAGACCGTTTGACATATAGTATGATATATATGGCTTTTTGCTTATCTTTTGTTTACAAATTTCGGGGACGAAATTTTTATAAGGGGGGTAGAGTGTAATGACCCGGTTTTTCACATCGATTTTAATCTCATATATTTATTTAATTTTGAGTATTTGTGAAAATTTAACCAAGTTTTTAAATCAAATCTATACTTGTTAAATAACAAGTTGACATAACATTTTAACAAAAAGGGCATGACTTTTGCAAAAACACTTGTTTATTTTTCAAAAGCCTTTAAATCATTTTTTTTAACAAATGCTTGTTTAAAACATATTTAAGTATTGCCAAAACATGATCTAGACATTTCATTTGGTTCTCAAATCACATATATATAAATTTTTAAATTTTGTATGACTTAGATTTTTGATATTGTATTGTCAAATCCTTCCATGATCATAAAAAAATGATTTTTTTTACATATATATATATATATATGCATTGGAAATCCAATTCAAGAATTGTCAAAAAGGACTTGTAAAATCATGTTGATAGATTTGTACATAGAAGTGATTTTTACCAAAAATCACAACAAGATCATTGACACAAATTGCATAGAAAATGAGAGTATGCATTGTCAATTTCTTTCATTTCATATTATCACTTCATGAGCTCACTACAATCATGCCATCAACCTATCTTCTCAAGTTAAGCTCTCCTACATGATATGATCATTCAAAGAGCAAAGTGTTTTCAATTTGAGTCTCTCTTCTTTCTTTTCAAAGCTGATTTCTGAAATTTTCTCTTGCTTTCTTTTTCAAGGCCTTAGCTATTTGTCAAGATCAAAACATACATCAATAAATAGATGATCTCATGCATGTACACCATCATATCAAGGACTGAGTATGGACGTTGCTTCTCGTGTATTTTCATGTACTATACATTTTCAGTTTTGATCACTTGCAAGGCAAGTTGTTATAAAAAAAATATATACACATAAATCATGAGTGACATGAGGAAAACAAGTTTTGAAATCTCAGGTAAAACTGGGCATGTTCGGTACAAAGGAAAATCTAAACAATGTATTAAACAAAAGAGAAAATAATAATAGGAAAAGAGTTTGTACAAGAACAATTAATGTAAAGGTATTATAGGCCAATGGGGGGGTATAATGTAGTACATGGTATAGGTATGATCAGGTATGTTATAGCCGAAATACACCATGTGCATATGTGAGAAAATGTGCAACTTGTGAGAGAAAATGGAGTTTTAAATTTCAGTTTTCAAGTGTCACAAATAAAAGCTGCTGTGCATTTAATACACCCACTTGTTTAATATTTTCTCAACCCTATATAAAGACCTCCCATGCATATCATTTTTCACACACAAAAGCACACAGCAAATTCCTAGTTTATCAAAGCAAAGCAAAGGTTTTGGAAAGCTTAGGGTGAGTAAACTTTCACATTTTTTTTCTGTTTAAGTACTGCAGTTTGATAATTGAACCATAATTGAATGTGGCATCTTTTTGTATCATTGTTGAGTGTCATATATGTTTACTGGTTGGGTATAAGATAGGGAGTATTGATTTTTAAATCAAACTTAAGTGCAAAGCGTATAACCTGCAGTAAACCATATAAAGATATACTGAAGAATCTATCCAACATTGTGAGTAAAACTGTTTTGAACTCTCTGTTGAAATTCCTGCATGGTGCTGTGTACACTGGGGAGTAAACTTGGGTGTGTGTATATAGTGTTGGCTCCAGAAATATACCTTATATGTTTTGTTTGTATGGTATGGTGTAGAACACTTTGTTTTAGATTAAGGCATTTAAGAACATAGTACAAAGAGGGGTATCCCTTACTGTTGTTTTCGAGACCAGTCACTTTGATTTGAAACTTTCAAATTCCAAATGAATCAGGAAATACATGTTAGTAGGGATTAAAACAAGGTACCATACTGGTTTTAAAATCTTTACATCATCATTAGATTATCCAAAGTAAACTAGACTTGGCCAAAACCCCACTGGAACTTAAAAACTGAAATTAGCAGTATGCTCTCTGTTCTATCACAACAAATTGGATTTTTAATCTTCATAAAAACTTGATTTGAGATTACAGACGTAATAAAGGATAAAAATCATGATTTTTAAAAGTAAAATCCTGATTTTTAATCATCTAAATCATGAGAATTCTAAGATGATTAGAAAAAGGTACTCCGGGCAAATTTCCGACCATCCACGCCACTATACGTCGGACGGTTAGAAGTGGAGCTCACGGAGGATCTTGGATCGTCGGAAAAATAGCAATTTATTTTTCTATAACATGAATCAAGAGTTTTAATTGGATTTGGGAATTTCGTCTGTGCTTTGTGTTTTGACTTTGAGGGCGTCGTATGTGGTCCACGTGGGTTCGAGTGGGCCAGGACTTGGCTGGGTGGTGCGGCCGAGGGTAGTCAAGGGGTTGGTGGCGGTGGTATTCCGTCCGATGGTCGGAGATGGGTGGGCCGTGGGTTTTTGGTGGTGTCAAAAATTTGAGCTGCTGTCGTTTTAATGGCCGAAGGAGTGGTTTTGAGAAGGTGAGGTTTTGACGTCAAGAAGATCGGTTGTTGACGATCTGGGAGGTTGATGTGACTTGTAGGTGGTGGTCGGAGGGTTGTCCGACGACTGGGAGGCTGTGCACGTGCACAATCGTGCTGTGTACAGGAGAAGGAAGAAGGAGAAGTGGGATTTGGTTGCAATGTGGTGCTTTGGTGAAATCATGGGAAACCAACAATTTTTCATGTGCGCAAACCATGTTTTTATAAATGTGGTACTTCCGAAAACCCAATGTGGTACTTCCGGTACTTGGCCATTTAAACTTTGAAAATGAAGGTTTTGAAATTATTTTTAATTCAAATTAGTCTTTAAATTCAATACTTGATTGAACAAAATAGGGAAATAAATAATTTAAATAAAATAGAATTTTTATTTGACAAGCCAAGAAAGGGAAAAACAAGTGAATCAGGAATCGATGGATATTTGTCGAGTAATGCAGAAGAATGAGAAAATATAAAATTTAGTTTATAATTCATTATTATTTATTTATTGTACCATTTGAACTCTATTTCGAATACAATATTTGAAGATCAAGAAAACGAAATAGAAAAGTTGTAAATGAGGAAATTTTACTAAGTCCTAATCTGCAAAGAAATTCCCGTCACCATATAACTGATATTGTACTGTTCTGAACTGATAATTATAAACTGTATTTTTATCTATTTAGATTAGTGATTTAAAAAGAAACTGTTCGTAATCCTTTCAAAGAGCCGGATAACATGTCCACTTTGAATCGATTATACTCTACAAGTCAAAGGTGTGTAAAGTTGAAGACGGTGTTATGCAAGGGCTATATTTAGTGCTTTCGGTTTGTTCAAACCCAGAACAACTCGTATGGACAAATGTCCGACAAAGTAACACCAACTGTTCACGAACGTTGATCTTTTCAAACGTATTTACCTGGTGGCAGAGGAATTCGTTTCTCTCGCCGTATACCGGTAATATATTTTTGAGAAAGTCAATTAGTGATCGGGACGTGTTGACGATGTGGCATTCAAAGAATAAATCTGTGAAATACAAAGACGAGTCTAGCCTCAAGCTTCACACCCAGGAAATGACAAAAATCGTGCAGGCAGCATGGCTATGTGGGTCGCTCCCATTAGGGTGTATGATCACCTATCTAGAGAAATTCTTATTGTTCTAATTCTATCGATTCTGCCCATTCGGGGATGGTTGCCGTACACAACCATCGGTGATATACATTCGATACACTCAAGAGAAATGAGTGGTCGGTCATGTGAGGGCCGGGTTGCAAGACGTTCTTGTGGACCCATGTGTATTTGCCTCTAGAGATACATCAGCGGGAGGTGGTCCCATACCTTGTCATAGTTGGAGAATCAATTTCCATAAGCGCCAAGCGGGTTTTGTTTGTATACTATATTGGGAAATGTGAGATGCAAGCATTTTCCTAGATTCTAATCTATTTGTGAAAATCAAATAAACATTTTGATAATATCTGGTTTAAAGTATACAAAGTGTTTTGATCTCATAAGGTAAAAACCCGTTCCGTATTCACGGCGTGGTCTTGTGAGATTCTTTTTAAACTGTTTTAAACCGTTTACTCATACCAGTCCCCTGACTGACCCGGAGTTTATTTTTCTGTGTTTTCCCTTAAACTCTTGGGTATTCATAACGCTTGTTATGAATAGACAAGTGAATCAGGATGTTGAACTTATGATGCTGAATGAAGATTATCAGTGTGCTGACCTACCTATCTACCTACCTATTGTATAATTTTAAGTTTTCCAGTCAGTAGTGAATGTTATGTATAATTACTGATGTACTAGAAATGGGTTGTATCACTAGCCATATGATACCCTGGTGTATCCTGTAATGTTGTGTAATATTATAAGGTATTAGCTTTTGTGAAATTTCCGCTGTGAGATTCCGATATTCTGTGATTATATCTTCTATCTATTCTTATTTCTTAATAATGGCACGACTTCCGATGTGTTCGAAAGTTGGGTCGTTACAGTTGGTATCAAGGTCTACTTAAACCTTTGGAAATTATACAGCAGGACTGGATACACCACACAAATTGTTCTACCATTACTTTGAACCGTTAGAACCATATTGATGATAATTTTCATATGAAAGAGAAAAATCCAGATTTCGTGTTGTAATTTGAAAGTTATGGCTAAATCAAATTTTGAAATAGTCGCTGTGAAAATCGTTATTTAAATATCGACCTTTAGAATGACCGTTGTGCAAACGGACTCAAATTTCGATGAAATCAGTTCCATTGGAACCGTATCGTGAAATTATTGTACGATGTTGAATGGCGTGGAAAACCGATGTCGTTTGTGACCACGGCAGCCAAAAATGCTCGTTCAATTTCTAGCGCGTAATTAATTTAATAAAGGGTTATTTGGGTATAACTTGAACAGACGATTGAATTAAGCCATGAAACCAGTACCGTTGAGTTCGTATCGTCGATTAGAGTCAGGATAGGTATATAGTTTGTTATTTTTGGAGATCGTGAAATTTGGTGTTAAAAATGGCAATGCGGTGTGCGTAAAAATAGCCTACCGGGGAAACAGTATCAGAATGCGACAAAACTGGTGCCATTGGGTTCGTATTGAAGAATTATTATAGGATTGCAAGGTTTCAAGTTGATTTGATTTATCTGCTGATCGTGAAAAAAATTAACGCATGTTTACCAACTGCTCTGATACCACTGTAACGAACTGAGATTTTCGACTCCGAAAATCAACATCAAACTACCATGTTGACCATTCAGACGTCGAACATTCCAGATCATTAATAGAAAGAAGTTTGGGGGTGAGAATAGATAAGATAGAAATATTAGAATAGAAGAAGAAGAAACACCGCAACACAGAGTCTCACATCGCAGCGGAACAAAATATAATACAGAAATAAATCTTTATTGAGAGCTTTAAAAATACTTACAGTATCAGAGTAGATCACACAATGGGACAGTTATAATGATCTGTTCCCATATACAACACACAGCGGAATAGTAGCTATATAATATCATACGTCTGAACATCTCCAGCTCGTCTCTGGACTTCACAGCATTCGATAACCTGAACCTGTACACTCCGGGCTAACCCGAGCATTTACAAAACACCGGGTCAGTCTGGTGAACCAGAGTGAGATAAACTCGCACAGTATTAAGGGTAAATCATCCAATCATGATTTTAGAGTTCAAAATCCTTTCAAAAGAAAAAGATAATCGTAAGACCAAATCCACACATAAACACGGACGGTTTTTACCTTACGATAACCCAAAACATTTTTGAAACCAATATCTTTTCTGATATTATAATAATGTCTAAATACAAGTAAATAACAATCTAGTGGAACGCTTGCATCTCACGCTCCACATATATAGTATACAATCAAAACCGCGGGCGCTTATTGGAGATTGGATTCCAACTATGACAAGGTATGGGACCACCTTCCGATAGTGTATCTCTAGAGACGAATACACTGGGTTCAACAAGAACTTCTTGCAACCCGGCCCTCACATGACCGACCACTCATTTCGCTTGAGTGTATCGAATGTATATCACCGACGGTTGGGATCAGCAACCGCCTCCCGACAAGGGACAACATCGAATACAGATTTAAGAAGCAAATAGGAATTTCTCTAGATAGGTGGTTATACACCCTAATGGGAGCGAACCACATAGCCATGCTGCCTGCCCGATTTTTGTCATTTCCCGGTTGATGAGGCTTGAGGTCAGAACACATCTGGTCATCATACACTTTGAATGCCACATCGTCAGATCCGCCAGATATCACTAATTGACGTCCACAAAAATACTCTAGCAGCAGCTAAGAGATTGGCAATTCTCCGCCAACAACTATAGTACGTTTGAAGAAATCAACGTACGTGATCCTTTTGGAAATACTCTGTCAGACATCCGTCCATACAAGTCATCCAGGAACAGGATGAAACGAAGGTACTCTCCTACTGCATCCAATATAGGAATCACCTCATGGATCAGCAGCGAGAAGTCCTTGCAACCCGTAGATTCCAACCACGACAGAATCACAGTTTATCTCTGCTTGCCAGGCAGAGACGATTAGCGGTTCTTCCGTTTATGAAAATCCACGGTCTTCAATGCTCCATCTCGACCATCTTCTGATATCTTCACGTATTTGTTGGTCAGAATGGTTTTCGAATATAAATTCGATCCCGGTCTTTCCATACCAACAATCGTATTGGACAGATTTGATAGTCGGTGTTTTAACTATCAAAATACATAGTGTTTCAAACATGACACTCCAATGAGTTCACTGGTTCAGTATTCGACATCACATGGCCTTTTAAATTTAAATCAAACTAGTTCACTTCTGTTAAATAAAACTTCTAACTCTTTATTTTTGAAAATACGATATTTGAATAACTCTAATTCGATTTAACTCTACTCGATTAACTCTAATTGATTAACTCTAACTCTAACTGGTTAACTCTAATTGATTAACTCGACTTATTTAACTCCTATCGATTAACTAATACTCGACTTAAATCCATTCGCTTGACTCTAGATCGCAGTGATCACAATGGTTACGCCTGATTCCCTCAGGAAACATCCGACCGCCGTAGGCTATCTGCAGCCTTGCGAATTTCGCTAGCAGTCGTACGAAATGGCAGCTCATCTTGAATAACTATGTTCGACTAACTTTAGCTCGAATAACTATATTTCTATATAATACACTAATGTCCTCAAAACCAATTCTTTATATACTTAGTAAAATAACTTATAACCATATTTAAGTCCCCACTTAATTCTTCCTTCCCACATGTCTGTTAAACCATTCTCTATTATTTAAATCGGAAAATCCATTAGTTTTATTAAGGGAATTTGTAGCACATATGTTATAGCGCTGTTTAGGTTTACAGCACATATGTTATAACAATAGCGTTATGATTACTATTTAGATTTATCAAACAACAGCGCTATAATCGCTGTTTAGGTTTACAAAACATTGACTATAGCAACAGCGCTAAAATCGCTATTAGATTCACAAAACATATATTATAACAACAGCGCTAAAATCGCTG
The DNA here is from genome assembly GCA_030737875.1 of Allium sativum. Taxonomy (NCBI): domain Eukaryota; kingdom Viridiplantae; phylum Streptophyta; class Magnoliopsida; order Asparagales; family Amaryllidaceae; genus Allium; species Allium sativum. The sequence continues at coordinate 386,519,935 of CM060921.1, forward strand.
TTTAGATTTTCAAAACATATTCACTAACGTCTCTTACGATTATCAACTAATACTATCTTCAGATAATCCCGATGTTGTTCAAGTTGGGGTATTTTAATTACCTCTCAGACCTTGATCAACAACGTTCATATCCTCAGATAAATATCAGTTGTAACCCAAACACCAAAATTCCACTCCAGTCTCAAAACCATTTCCATTTAACTCTGATTTGGTTATACAACCCTATAACCAGCTTTCTGAACTAGATTTACTTATCTCTCCTCTCCTTCCAAAACTATTCGACCTTTCACCGCTTTGGAAATCTTATTTCCATTCTTCCCTGTTCACTTGATTAAATTTTACTTCGATTACTTTGGAAAGAAACTTCTAAATTATTTAGAATATATTTTACTTCGATTATCCATTACTTTAGTAGTTAACCCTTTATTAACTAAAGTAAATAGTAAACCCCTTTAAACCCTTTATCTAAATTTAACAATATTCATCAAACACATAAATTTGATAATCACTTCCAATTCAAAACGGTCGATTAAATTTACTTCAACGTGGTTATTCCACTAACCGATTCCAACTAATTTCCACTTTAATTTAAATAAAAATATAATTAATTTAATAGATTCCATTAATTGTTTTCTTTACAAAACAATCAACTAAGTTTAATCACTCGCATACCTCTGCTTGTAAATCTGATTTACATCAGCATTTACTTTACCAAAATAATTTACTAACAAATCAAAGTCTTGAATAAAATACTTATTTCTTTTTAATAACATTTATTTAAAATAATATATTTCAAATCTAATTTCAGTTATAAAATAAATTTTATAACTTTAATTCTATCGATCCACCTGACGGTGAAACACTATTTTTTAACTCGATTGATTTTATAGGCCGTACTCTGCTAAACACTTAACCAACACCGCCCACTGGTTTAAACCAAACAGATGTTGAATACCCAGTCAATAAACAACAACCAAATCAATCACATTTAACTGATGATAAATAACAACCATTTAACCTCAACCAAATAACAGAACAATTCAAACAATTAAACACGTTTATAAATAAACGTGACCAACAGGGTAAGCTACCTCCGTTGGATCCAATCGTTGAAACAACGATTTGGTATTTCACTGAAATTAAACACAGTTTAATTTCATCTGTTAAATCAACCGATAAACAGACAACTAGCAAAACAGTCAACCATTTGCAAGCAGAGCACACAAAAATGAAAATACCCAATTTATATAAAATATAAAAAGGGTAACTGAGTGAGTTTAACTCACCTTGGTTTCTATTCGTCGCCAGAATGATTCGTTTTTACCAGCTTCTAACTGTGTTCATCTCCGTCCGTCCCAACCCAAAATCTTACACTTGTTGATACGGTTCCCTCGTCGTCTGTTTCGTCTGATTCTGTTGCTGTATAAAAGAAGTATAACTTTTTATACGTTGTTCAATTTTTTAAAATAAATAATATTAATATATCTTAGAATTATATTTTTATTTAAAACCCTACTTACTTATGTTCATTGAAACTTTATATACATTTATTTACATTAATCAACCAACGTGTTCAACGACTTCAGGCATAGTCCAATACTTTGACTAGGCAAATTAAGGCACAAAAATGAATTGAGACAAGTACAACGTCACAGGCAGCATCAAAACGTTAAAGTAGGATTCGATATTATCTAAATATATTTGGCATATACTAAATTGGATTAAGTCCATTTAAAAAAAAGTAATTAGGCATGTTTCAGTAGTACTGTTTATCACCTTCAGTGCTTTCGTCCCACCTGCATCCCTTTCCCACCTTACTGTTTTGAACACCGCCCAGATCCTCTCATTAAATAAAGGCCGAAGCCATAACGCCTCAAGCCCAGACCCATTTAGCACCCGCCCGCAAAGCCACGTCCTCAAACCACTTTGCTACAGTCCCGTGAAGCCTCCCAGAATTTCATTTCCGCCAAATGCTCCATGCATGGACCCGTCATTTTCACTCCCCACTTCTTCATCTCACCTGGTCTTCTGTCGCAGATTGAAACACCCATTTACTTCAAACGAAAACCAACGCGGCTTCCATCTCCATTGCTTTCCCAGTCCCCTCAAACAAATCTCGACACTCGCCCTTCCAGCAAACAAGCACTCATGGAGAGCTTCAGCTCCTTCGAATTATGGGAGTGGAACAAAGTTTTTTTTTTGGTGGAGAGAATGTGAGTAATGCTGCATGTATTTATAGGGAGAGAGTTTCGTGGTCACCACGGTTATATATATATATATATATATATATATAATTACATATATAAAATTTTACTTGGTTGCCACGGAAGGGGTAGTTTGCACGGCAAGGCATTATAGGGTAATGCCGTTTGAAGAAACTAGCCTGTGCGTTAGGAACTGGGCATGTGATTTTTGATTAAAGAAGTGTACTGTACATAAGGTGTGCATGTGCCTTTCATAAATTTGATGGAGACTGAACATGACTTGTACAGTATAGGGTAGGTTAGATTTTGCCGAGATGATTTAAATTAGCATGTGCGTGAGTGATCTTAGAGTAGGTTAGCTGAATATAGAAAATATAGGGTGTATGTTTTATATATTTATTTTAAATGAAACTTTGTCGCTAAGTAACAAGTAAAACTGACCACATTCGACTCCTGTTAACTGATATAAAAGCTAATCTTAATGTAAAAAGGTATTCCGGACCCAATGGGACGAGTTTCGTCGAAATCCGAGGTCGTATGAAAAAAATTCCTTTATAAAACCAGAAATGAACACACGTTTAATTTTTTCACGACCACCAGCTAAATCAAATCAACTTGAAACCTTGATATCTTGCAATAACTTTTCGATACGAACCCAACGGCACTAGTTTCGTCGCATTCTGAGACTGTTTGCCCGATAGGCTGTTTTTACCCCGAACCGCCCTACCCTTTTTAACGCCAAATTTCTCGATCTCTAAAAATAACAAACTATATACCTATCCTGACTCTAATCGATGATACGAACTCAATGGAACTGGTTCTGCGGCCTAATTCGATCGTCTGCTCAAGTTATGCTCGAATGTCCCTTTATTTATTTAATTACGTGTTATAGAAATTAAACGGGCGTTTATGGCCACCGTGACCACATACGACATCGGTTTTCCACGCCACTCACCACCGTACAATAATTTAACGATACGGTTCAAATGAAACTGGTTTCGTCGAAATCTGAGTCCGTTTGCAAAATGGCTATTTTAAAGGCCTACAATTTAATAACGATTTTCCATAGCGACTATTTCAAAATTTGATTTGGCCATAACTATCAAACTATAACACAAAATCTGGATTTTTCTCTTTCATATGAAAATAATCATCAATACGGCTCCAACGTGTCTTGGTTCACAGAAATCCGACTTATATCGAATCCTGTATTCTCAGTTGAAGTTCAAAACTCTATATTGCGAACTGCAGCGCCATTTCAGGCTCGTTTTATATTATATATAAATATATAACGTTCAACTTCGTTTTAAATAACGAGTTCAATATTAAATTTCATTAATATTTCAAATGTAATATTTAAATTAAATAAATTGAATTAAATATTTGATTGCCAAAAACACGGGTCGTTACATTCTTCCCCTCTTAAAATAATTTCGTCCTCGAAATTGCTAAGGTAAGAAAGAACGTTATAAACCCATTAATTTTCAAATCCAATTTATTATAAATCGAAAATCGATTCAATATCGTAAATAAATATTTTCAAAAATATTGAAAATTTTCTAACACCTTAAATTTCCGAAAAATTTCGCCAGCACCCCCTTTGCACGGCTCAATCGGTACAACTCCAACTCGCCTTTCTAGGCCTTCTCCAATCCAAAGAAAATAAAACAGCCAAGCGGCTTGCCAAATAGGCTCATAAATCTCCAAACCCATATAAAAATAAACGTGTGCCTTTTTGTCGGGCATATCATTATATCCTTTTCATCTGCTACCCTGACAGCATATACAAATGCATTCCCAAACAAAATTCCACTTTTATCCTCAAAACCAAATCCTTCACGCATCCAATCCAAATCCCATTCTTAACTCAATTTCCATCCATCATCAATTTCAACCCTAAACTTACCAGTCCAATGCCATTTCAGATTCTTGTCTCACAATTCAAAATCTGATTCGGCTTGATATATCCTGATCCAATTTCCAGTTAATTTGTTTTCAATTCAATTCATATTTGCTTTCACAAATTTCTTTAATTTGTTTTAATTCATGCTATCTCCCTTGGGAGTTTTAAACAGTTTAGTTTTTCTAAAATAAATTATTCCCTTTCGGGATTCAAAACAACTTCCTTGTTCCAAAATAATTCGAAAACAAAACCTTTGGTAGTAATCCGTCACTTATAACTCGAAAATGAACACTGATGATGTGGCCAGCATCCTCAGAGTTACTTCCCAGCTATCGAAGTGAGTTCAACACTATATCACTTATCAAAACCGTATTTAAACCTTTTCATTTTGAAATCTATTTCAAAATAAAATTTACCATGCTTGTAAACAATTTAAAATCTCCCAGGATTTTTAAATTCTCATATATTCAATCCAAGTTTATTTGCAAATTCCTTTCCCACTTTTGGGAATTTTAATTCCAATTCTGATTTTAATTTCAGATTTAATAAATCTGCTTTTATATTATACGAATTCTAATTGGTTATTTATATAACCATTTTAATTATAATCAACCAACACATCCAATATATTATTATATTTCCAATATATATATTTCCTTTATATCAAAATATAATTTGGGTAAATTATTTCATTTACCCTCTTTCAAAACATACTATGTCGGTTTATCGTACTTGAGTGTTTAGAAACCCCTATCGATATAGTGGATCAAACTGATCGACCAGAACTCATAAACAACTCAAACAAATAAATCTCCACAATATAAAACAATTTTTATAAAATCTACAAATACGTTCACTCGTATATATACACTCAAACTCAATCTAGGGTATTGCTAACCCCATCTCTACTGAGTCATGCCACAAAGCCAAGGTAATTACTTAACCTTCAGCTCTGATACCACTGTAACGAACTGAGATTTTCGACTCCGAAAATCAACATCAAACTACCATGTTGACCATTCAGACGTCGAACATTCCAAATCATTAATAGAAAGAAGTTAGGGGGTGAGAATAGATAAGATAGAAATATTAGAATAGAAGAAGAAGAAACACCGCAACACAGAGTCTCACATCGCAGCGGAACAAAATATAATACAGAAATAAATCTTTATTGAGAGCTTTAAAAATACTTACAGTATCAGAGTACATCACACAATGGGACAGTTATAATGATCTGTTCCCATATACAACACACAGCGGAATAGTAGCTATATAATATCATACGTCTGAACATCTCCAGCTCGTCTCTGGACTTCACAGCATTCGATAACCTGAACCTGTACACTCCGGGCTAACCCGAGCATTTACAAAACACCGGGTCAGTCTGGTGAACCAGAGTGAGATAAACTCGCACAGTATCAAGGGTAAATCATCCAATCATGATTTTAGAGTTCAAAATCCTTTCAAAAGAAAAAGATAATCGTAAGACCAAATCCACACATAAACACGGACGGTTTTTACCTTACGATAACCCAAAACATTTTTGAAACCAATATCTTTTCTGATATTATAATAATGTCTAAATACAAGTAAATAACAATCTAGTGGAACGCTTGCATCTCACGCTCCACATATATAGTATACAATCAAAACCGCGGGCGCTTATTGGAGATTGGATTCCAACTATGACAAGGTATGGGACCACCTTCCGATAGTGTATCTCTAGAGACGAATACACTGGGTTCAACAAGAACTTCTTGCAACCCGGCCCTCACATGACCGACCACTCATTTCGCTTGAGTGTATCGAATGTATATCACCGACGGTTGGGATCAGCAACCGCCTCCCGACAAGGGACAACATCGAATACAGATTTAAGAAGCAAATAGGAATTTCTCTAGATAGGTGGTTATACACCCTAATGGGAGCGAACCACATAGCCATGCTGCCTGCCCGATTTTTGTCATTTCCCGGTTGATGAGGCTTGAGGTCAGAACACATCTGGTCATCATACACTTTGAATGCCACATCGTCAGATCCGCCAGATATCACTAATTGACGTCCACAAAAATACTCTAGCAGCAGCTAAGAGATTGGCAATTCTCCGCCAACAACTATAGTACGTTTGAAGAAATCAACGTACGTGATCCTTTTGGAAATACTCTGTCAGACATCCGTCCATACAAGTCATCCAGGAACAGGATGAAACGAAGGTACTCTCCTACTGCATCCAATATAGGAATCACCCCATGGATCAGCAGCGAGAAGTCCTTGCAACCCGTAGATTCCAACCACGACAGAATCACAGTTTATCTCTGCTTGCCAGGCAGAGACGATTAGTGGTTCTTCCGTTTATGAAAATCCACGGTCTTCAATGCTCCATCTCGACCATCTTCTGATATCTTCACGTATTTGTTGGTCGGAATGGTTTTCGAATATAAATTCGATCCCGGTCTTTCCATACCAACAATCGTATTGGACAGATTTGATAGTCGGTGTTTTAACTATCAAAATACATAGTGTTTCAAACATGACACTCCAATGAGTTCACTGGTTCAGTATTCGACATCACATGGCCTTTTAAATTTAAATCAAACTAGTTCACTTCTGTTAAATAAAACTTCTAACTCTTTATTTTTGAAAATACGATATTTGAATAACTCTAATTCGATTTAACTCTACTCGATTAACTCTAATTGATTAACTCTAACTCTAACTGGTTAACTCTAATTGATTAACTCGACTTATTTAACTCCTATCGATTAACTAATACTCGACTTAAATCCATTCGCTTGACTCTAGATCGCAGTGATCACAATGGTTACGCCTGATTCCCTCAGGAAACATCCGACCGCCGTAGGCTATCTGCAGCCTTGCGAATTTCGCTAGCAGTCGTACGAAATGGCAGCTCATCTTGAATAACTATGTTCGACTAACTTTAGCTCGAATAACTATATTTCTATATAATACACTAATGTCCTCAAAACCAATTCTTTATATACTTAGTAAAATAACTTATAACCATATTTAAGTCCCCACTTAATTCTTCCTTCCCACATGTCTGTTAAACCATTCTCTATTATTTAAATCGGAAAATCCATTAGTTTTATTAAGGGAATTTGTAGCACATATGTTATAGCGCTGTTTAGGTTTACAGCACATATGTTATAACAATAGCGTTATGATTACTATTTAGATTTATCAAACAACAGCGCTATAATCGCTGTTTAGGTTTACAAAACATTGACTATAGCAACAACGCTAAAATCGCTATTAGATTCACAAAACATATATTATAACAACAGCGCTAAAATCGCTGTTTAGATTTTCAAAACATAATAACTAACGTCTCTTACGATTACCAACTAATACTATCTTCAGATAATCCCGATGTTGTTCAAGTTGGGGTATTTTAATTACCTTTCAGACCTTGATCAACAACGTTCATATCCTCAGATAAATATCAGTTGTAACCCAAACACCAAAATTCCACTCCAGTCTCAAAACCATTTCCATTTAACTCTGATTTGGTTATACAACCCTATAACCAGCTTTCTGAACTAGATTTACTTATCTCTCCTCTCCTTCCAAAACTATTCGACCTTTCACCGCTTTGGAAATCTTATTTCCATTCTTCCCTGTTCACTTGATTAAATTTTACTTCGATTACTTTGGAAAGAAACTTCTAAATTATTTAGAATATATTTTACTTCGATTATCCATTACTTTAGTAGTTAACCCTTTATTAACTAAAGTAAATAGTAAACCCCTTTAAACCCTTTATCTAAATTTAACAATATTCATCAAACACATAAATTTGATAATCACTTCCAATTCAAAACGGTCGATTAAATTTACTTCAACGTGGTTATTCCACTAACCGATTCCAACTAATTTCCACTTTAATTTAAATAAAAATATAATTAATTTAATAGATTCCATTAATTGTTTTCTTTACAAAACAATCAACTAAGTTTAATCACTCGCATACCTCTGCTTGTAAATCTGATTTACATCAGCATTTACTTTACCAAAATAATTTACTAACAAATCAAAGTCTTGAATAAAATACTTATTTCTTTTTAATAACATTTATTTAAAATAATATATTTCAAATCTAACTTCAGTTATAAAATAAATTTTATAACTTTAATTCTATCGATCCACCTGACGGTGAAACACTATTTTTTAACTCGATTGATTTTATAGGCCGTACTCTGCTAAACACTTAACCAACACCGCCCACTGGTTTAAACCAAACAGATGTTGAATACCCAGTCAATAAACAACAACCAAATCAATCACATTTAACTGATGATAAATAACAACCATTTAACCTCAACCAAATAACAGAACAATTCAAACAATTAAACACGTTTATAAATAAACGTGACCAACAGGGTAAGCTACCTCCGTTGGATCCAATCGTTGAAACAATGATTTGGTATTTCACTGAAATTAAACACAGTTTAATTTCATGTGTTAAATCAACCGGTAAACAGACAACTAGCAAAACAGTCAACCATTTGCAAGCAGAGCACACAAAAATGAAAATACCCAATTTATATAAAATATAAAAAGGGTAACTGAGTGAGTTTAACTCACCTTGGTTTCTATTCGTCGCCAGAATGATTCGTTTTTACCAGCTTCTAACTGTGTTCATCTCCGTCCGTCCCAACCCAAAATCTTACACTTGTTGATACGGTTCCCTCGTCGTCTGTTTCGTCTGATTCTGTTGCTGTATAAAAGAAGTATAACTTTTTATACGTTGTTCAATTTTTTAAAATAAATAATATTAATATACCTTAGAATTATATTTTTATTTAAAACCCTACTTACTTATGTTCATTAAAACTTTATATACATTTATTTACATTAATCAACCAATGTGTTCAACGACTTCAGGCATAGTCCAATACTTTGACTAGGCAAATTAAGGCACAAAAATGAATTGAGACAAGTACAACGTCACAGGCAGCGTCAAAACGTTAAAGTAGGATTCGATATTATCTAAATATATTTGGCATATACTAAATTGGATTAAGTCCATTTAAAAAAAAGTAATTAGGCATGTTTCAGTAGTACTGTTTATCACCTTCAGTGCTTTCGTCCCACCTGCATCCCTTTCCCACCTTACTGTTTTGAACACCGCCCAGATCCTCTCATTAAATAAAGGCCGAAGCCATAACGCCTCAAGCCCAGACCCATTTAGCACCCGCCCATAAAGCCACGTCCTCAAACCACTTTGATACAGTCTCGTGAAGCCTCCCAGAATTTCATTTCCGCCAAATGCTCCATGCATGGACCCGTCATTTTCACTCCCCACTTCTTCATCTCACCTGGTCTTCTTTCGCAAATTGAAACACCCATTTACTTCAAACGAAAACCAACGCGGCTTCCATCTCCATTGCTTTCCCAGTCCCCTCAAACAAATCTCGACACTCGCCCTTCCAGCAAACAAGCACTCATGGAGAGCTTCAGCTCCTTCGAATTATGGGAGTGGAACAAAGTTTTTTTTTTTGGTGGAGAGAATGTGAGTAATGCTGCATGTATTTATAGGGAGAGAGTTTCGTGGTCACCACGGTTATATATATATATATATAATTACAGATATAAAATTTTACTTGGTTGCCACGGAAGGGGTAGTTTGCACGGCAAGGCATTATAGGGTAATGCCGTTTGAAGAAACTAGCCTGTGCGTTAGGAACTAGGCATGTGATTTTTGATTAAAGAAGTGTACTGTACATAGGGTGTGCATGTGCCTTTCATAAATTTGATGGAGACTGAACATGACTTGTACAGTATAGGGTAGGTTAGATTTTGCCGAGATGATTTAAATTAGCATGTGCGTGAGTGATCTTAGAGTAGGTTAGCTGAATATAGAAAATATAGGGTGTATGTTTTATATATTTATTTTAAATGAAACTTTGTCGCTAAGTAACAAGTAAAACTGACCACATTCGACTCCTGTTAACTGATATAAAAGCTAATCTTAATGTAAAAAGGTATTCCGGACCCAATGGGACGAGTTTCGTCGAAATCCGAGGTCGTATGAAAAAAATTCCTTTATAAAACCAGAAATGAACACACGTTTAATTTTTTTACGACCACTAGCTTATCAAATCAACTTGAAACCTTGATATCTTGCAATAACTTTTCGATACGAAACCAACGGCACTAGTTTCGTCGCATTCTGAGACTATTTGCCCGATAGGCTGTTTTTACCCCGAACCGCCCTACCCTTTTTAACGCCAAATTTCTCGATCTCTAAAAATAACAAACTATACACCTATCCTGACTCTAATCGACGATACGAACTCAATGGAACTGGTTCTGTGGCCTAATTCAATCGTCTGCTCAAGTTATGCTCGAATGTCCCTTTATTTATTTAATTACGTGTTATAGAAATTGAACGGGCGTTTATGGCCACCGTGACCACATACGACATCGGTTTTCCACGCCACTCACCACCGTACAATAATTTAACGATACGGTTCAAATGAAACTGGTTTCGTCGAAATCTGAGTCCGTTTGCAAAATGGCTATTTTAAAGGCCTACAATTTAATAACGATTTTCCATAGCGACTATTTCAAAATTTGATTTAGCCATAACTATCAAACTATAACACGAAATCTGGATTTTTCTCTTTCATATGAAAATTATCATCAATACGGCTCCAACGTGTCTTGTTTCACAGAAATCCGACTTATATCGAATCCTGTATTCTCAGTTGAAGTTCAAAACTCTATATTGCGAACTGCAGCGCCATTTCAGGCTCGTTTTATATTATATATATAAATATATAACGTTCAACTTCGTTTTAAATAACGAGTTCAATATTAAATTTCATTAATATTTCAAATGTAATATTTAAATTAAATAAATTGAATTAAATATTTGATTGCCAAAAACACGGGTCGTTACATTCTTCCCCTCTTAAAATAATTTTGTCCTCGAAATTGCTAAGGTACGAGAGGAATTCTCATGACAATTTGAAGTCGTTTCAAAATTAGAGAGCAAGCTTAGGTTTGATATTGTACGGTGGTGATATTGTACAATATTTCTGTTATTCGACCTAATGGTAGAACAATTGGAGTTTGAGATTAAAAATCATTCTCATTCAAAAATCACTCTCCTACTGCATTCAAGTCTTTAACATTCCCTTAATTCTCACTTTAAATTAATCCAATATAGGCATAGTCCAATACTATGAACCGTATCGAACCACACACCGATAATGGAATTTATCTAAATTAATTATATTTTTGATTAATTTAAAGTGAGAATTAATTGGAATCGGTTAGTGGAATAACCGCGTTTTAAGTGAATTTGATCTACCATTTGAATTGGAGGTGATTATCGAATTAATATGTTTTGATTTAAAATAGTTAAACAAATATTGTTTAAATTTAGATAAGGGTTTTAAAAGGGTTTACTATTCATTTTAGTTAATAAAGACTTAACTACTGCAGTAGTTGATAATCGAAGTAAATTATTATTTAATTAATAATAATTTAGAAGATTACCTTTCAAAAGTGATCGAAGTGAAATGAAATCAAATGGAATGGTGAAAGGAGTTTATGTACGAGATTTTATATTTAAAACCCAAAATCTATTATGACGAAGTTATAGAAGGAATTCCAAGCGAATAGAATAGCTTGATATAAGTGTTACTTGATTATTCGAATTAAGTGAACGGAAATTTAGATCAAAAAGGTTTTATGATAAACCAGGGATATATGAGTGTAACTTGAGCAGACGATCGAATTAGGCCACGAAACCAGTTCCGTTGAGTTCGTATCGTCGATTAGAGTCAGGATAGGTATATAGTTTGTTATTTTTAGAGATCGAGAAATTTGGCGTTAAAAAGGGTAGGGCAGTTCGGGGTAAAAACAGCCTATCGGGCAAACAGTCTCAGAATGCGATGAAACTAGTGCCGTTGGTTTCGTATCAACAAATTTTTGTAAGATATACAAGTTTCAAGTTGATTCAATTTATCTGGTGATCGTGAAAAAAATTAAACGCGTGTTTATTTCTGGTTTTATAAAGGAAATTTTTCCATATGACCTCGGATTTCGACGAAACTTGTCCCATTGGATCCGGAATATCTTTTTACATCAGAAAAAGCCTTTTTATCAGTAGACAGAGATCGTTTGTAGAGGTTTTAATCAACTACTTTAGGACGAAGTTTCATAAAATAATATTTTAATTAAATATCCACACTATATATATAACCCTTATACAGTCGATACCCTAAGTCCGCATTCCCGTGGTCAAATTCATTTGCGCCGCCTCTTGTACAATATCAATGGTTGAGAGCTCGCTCCTTTCTCCCAATAAAACTCGTTATCAGTTCATTATGTTCAGACATCTTCAAATGCGGAAGCATAGAGGATATCGAGCTCGAGACTTTGACCGGTGGTGATTTGTCTTTGACTTTTCTGGTGGCCCGAATGGAGGCGAAATCCACCGCTGTTCGAAGACAGACTACGGCCATTTGGGGATGTCGGATCTAGAGGGACTCGGCGCGTTGGAGGAGGTGTTGAAGGCGCTTCTGGCGATGGACTCAGATCCGGGTCTGGCCCAGTCTAGGGGCGGCGGCGTCTCATTTGTTGGTTCGAAGTTAACGTCGATGTCTGGAACCAAAGCGTGAATGGAGGAAGTAAAGCAAGAGGATCAGCCTTGAATTCATTTTAACGTGATTATATTTAAGTTAAGTATTAAGTTTTTATATAATTAATTAAGGTCAATAAACTCAAATGGGTATAATTGATGCAGAAAACAAATGAGGGCGGGTGGAACTGTGGTATCAGAGCTGAAGGTTAAGTGATTACCTTGGCTCTGTGGCGTGACTCAATAGAGATGGGGTTAGCAATACCCTAGATTGAGTTGAGTGTATACATACGAGTGAACGTATTTGTAGATTTTATAAAAATTGTTTTATATTGTGGAGATTTATTGGGTGAGTTGTTTATGAGTTCTGATCGATCAGTTTGATCCACTGTATCGATAGGGGTTTCTAAACACTCAAGTACGATAAACCGACGCAGTATGTTTTGAAAGAGGGCAAATGAAATAATTTTACCCAAGTTATATTTTAATATAAAAGGATACATATTTGAAGTATTATAGTATATTGGATGTGTTGGTTGATTATAATTGAAATGGTTATATAAATAGCCAATTGGAATTCGTATAATATAAAAGCAGATTTATTAATGATCTGGAATGTTCGGTGTCTGAATGGTCAACATGGTAGTTTGATGTTGATTTTCGGAGTCGAAAATCCCAGTTCGTTACAGTGGTATCAGAGCTAATACATAAATAATATAATAACCCCAAAGATTTAATTCAGTTATACAAATTATAAAATAACTTAATTACAGTGGTATCAGAGCTATTGGTTTAATGATTAACCTTGGCTCTCTGGTGTGACTCAATAGAGATGGGGTTAGCAGCACCCTAGATTGAGTTGGATTATATATACGAGAGAGCGTATTTGTGTTTTGATATAAAAAATTATTTTTGGAATTATTTTGCCCAGTTTATTTTATAAAGGAAAGTAATGATTTTTTCCAAATTATTATAATTAATTGGATTTGTTGATTGTGTGATATGTTTGAATGGGTGGTTGATTGCTTGGATATAAATCTGAGCCTGAATAGACTTGGTTGAAAACCAAATCCGAAATAAATAAGTTGAATTAATCGACCCCAAATCTAATAAATCTGAATAGATAGTTAAAGTGATAAATGGATTGTTAAACTTGGTTATAACCTCGTATGGATTAAATAGTGTGTGCGTGGATTGATATAAATGATATGGGTGTTTTGAACATAATTGATATTGGTTTTAGGAACTAATGAATTGAATTGAGTTGAGGACAGGTGCAAGTGCAAATTCAACTTGGAAATCCATCCAAGAAAGAGAAATTCTGGAGATATTTGAATCCAGTTTGAATAGAGCTGCAAAATAACTAAGCAAGCTCGAATAAATTATATAGCTTATCGCATAATAACGCTCGCCAAAAGGTACGCTTACGCAATAATGAAATTTTGTTTTGTTTGGATTTTGGATTTTTCCGACCATGAGAGTCGGGGTATACATATTTCTTGAACCTGCGATATTGCAGATGGTCCTCCGTACAACGGAGACTCTGCCGAAATTTTTCCAGAATTTAAGAAGTTAGAAAAATTTTGAAGATTTTTGGAAATTCTTTTATTTGAAATAAATTGGATTTAAAAACCAATTGGGTCAGTTTGAAAATAAAATTTGAGTTTTAAAATTAATTCTTTTTGAAAAGATAATAGTTGACGACATTTCTTCTACCTTAGCAATTTCGAGGACGAAATTATTTTAAGGGGGAAGGAATGTAACGACCCGTATTTTTCTACCAATTTGATTGGATTATTTTAAATATTTTAATTATTAAAAATAGTGGTTTGAATTTAAATAATCGAATTTAACGATTATATTGTGAATATATTATTTAAAATAAATAATAAATATTATTTTAATTTCCAAAATATGGGAAATTGTCGAAATTGAAATATACTGTGATCCGACAGTTTAAAGTGGTCAAATATTGTTTATGGTGGAATATTAGTGACAATTCGTTTTGAAAACGACGACGAATATATATAGTTTATAATTTAATTAAATAACGAGCTGCAGCGGCGCGGCAGTTCGCGTTTTGGCATTTTGAACTTCAATTGGTCGTACCGGGTTCAAAATAAGTCGGATTTCATCGAAACAAGAAACGTCGGGACCGGGTTGATGATATCTTTCCAATGGCAGAGAAAAATCCAATTTTCATCGTGAAGATTTTATTTTTTGTCCAAATCAAATTCTCAGAAAAACAGCGCCAGGAATTCCTTTATATATATAGCGCTGCAGTTATATAAAATAACGGTTTTTAATTATTTTAAATATCGAATTGACTTCAAATTAAACCCGGGATATTTTGTTGTGGTAATACACGTAATTCTAGTCAGGTATGGCCAATAACAGTATTTTATTTAACTCATATTGAAGTATTTCAAATTTGGTCTATTTTATTTGAATTTGGCAGTTATAAAAGGGCCATTTTTCAAACGACCTCTGTTTTCGACGAAACAAATTTTGTTGGGACCGTAACGGTAAATTATTGCCATATTTTCAGACGGCGCATCAATCGGGGTTATCATGTGACCGTGGCAAAATAAAATGCAAAATAAAACGTCTATTTGGACGTGAACGAGGGCCATTTGAGCAAACAGACTCGGAATTCGACGAAACAAGTTTCGTTAGGACCGTATCGTCAAAATATATTATGTTGTCCAGTTGCGTCTCAAACGGGGTTTGTATGTGAGCGCAGCAGCGAATAAACGATGTTCGAAATAGCGATAGGTACAAAATAAAAATCGTTAGTCAACGTCAATCGTCAAATCAACTTAAAATATAATAAACTACACTTATATAAACCCCTTACATCACAAATTTACAGCCATCATCTTCCTCAATCATGTAATTTTACACAAAAGCCCCTCAACACAAAAACCACTATATCTTTTAATCCGTGATGATTTTGCTGTGGCAACCAATGGCAATGTTGTAGATCCAGTCGAGATCTACCTCCACACAAAAATCCAGCACCAACGGACACCTGGGGTGGCCGGAATCGGCTTAAAACCGACGAAAATCATTTTCGTTTTTAGCCAAAATTCAAGGGTTGTGGTCGATTTCAGTGGACGAGGCCTTAGGGGTTTGGAAGAGGAGAGACGAGGCTTTGATTTGGTTCTGGTCTCGAGGCTAACGGTGGTCGGAGGAGAGAGAATTGATGAGATGAACTTGGGGTGATATTTTGGGTTCGGTTTTCAGGTGAAGGTCGGATTTTTGCAAATTCCGGCGCCGGGGTTGACCTTTGGCTGTCGGGTCTGAAGAGAAAAGTTGCGCCAGGGGTGGATGGTGAGATTGGCGGTGGTGTGGCGTCGTCCGGTGGTCTGTGGCGCTCGGGATCGGAGTTTGAACGGAAGGTAAAGGGTTCCATTCTTTGGGTTCGTGCGAGGGCTAGGGGGTGCCAGAGGTGACAAGACCGGTCTGGGAAGAAAGAGGGGATGGAGGCGCTGTTGATGGAGTTGGAGGTTGGCCGTACGGTGGCCGAAGTGACGAACGGTGGTGGGTTAAAGTTTGGGCTGTGTTCGTGTTTGAGGGCGAAGGGGAGGGTATCAGGTCAAAGCCGAAGAGGGAGATGAAAACGCGTTGGTTTCTGACGTGGCAAAATATTAGCGTTAATTAAGGTAATTAGTTTTTATATTATTTAATTAATTTATTAAAAGTTAAGTTTAAAATCGTATATTAGTTTAAACTTTGTTCGACCATAACTTTCACATACGTGAACGAAATTTGATGAAACAAGATCCGTTGGGATCGCAGGGACGAGACCTATCCGATGACACTGACTAGGAGTCGATCTGATGCTGTTGAAAATTCAGCTAATTTTGAACGGTCGTCCCAAATTAAAAGCAACAAACGCGTCCACCGTCGACCAGAACAAACTCTGGTGAGTTAATTCTCACACCTTCTGCAATACTGTGATGTGGTAAAGTCACGGTAAATTATATTTTGCGGTTAACAGTTTAAATTGGCTGATTGGATGTGATGGATGCAAGTTGCTTGTTGTTGATTGATGGTTGCAGTTATTTATATTCTGCAAATTGTTTAATTCGCATATTGTTATCAACTGACATCTGTGATGCAGAGGAGGACAGGTTGGAGGATCCGACCGGATTCCTCAAATTTACTGTATTTGTTTTTGTTGTGCATATATATGGATTGTTCACATCATCTGACACCAAAACTATTTGAATGTTGATAGTTGAATATACAACCATCGTTGTTGTGGTTAAAGTCAATTGTTTGTGTTGACTGAGTAAATGGGCAGTATTGGTCTAGTCGTAGTATTTTAACTTTGTTTTACCGTCAGGGGGAATTGACGGGGTTAAAGTTATAAATATACTTATAACCGATTTAAAGTTATTCAACTATTTTATACGAGAAATTAAATTGGGAATTGAAATTAAATATATTTAAATTGAGTTAGTAAGGAAATTTAGTTAAATGGTTTATATCAGTTGAGAAGCAGAAATCAAGGGTTTTCCATGGATTAGTAAAAAGGGTAATAATTGTTTCCAAACAATTAAAAGGTGATTTTAATTAATTAAATTAATTAATTAATTTAAGAAAAGGGGAAATGGCAATTGGAATTTCAGTTAATAGTTAACTGATGTGTGGTTTGGTAAATTCACCGTTTCGACAATGGAATAAACTATGAGGTAAATAAGCGGTGAAGTATAACAAATGGTGTGGATATTAGTTGATCTACGATTAACTATTTTCTAAAAGAATAATTGAATTGGTTATTGTTAATAACCTTAAGTAAGCTTGGAAAAGTGATGATAAATCCTATTTTTTTAGGTTAAGATTAAAGTTAACTGTATTTTTTTTTGTAGAGGTCAAAGCAAACTATTCTTTAATTTAAAATGATTTAAAGTAGTGAATTTAATTTAATGTCAAACAAGGATTTTATTAAATGGACTTGTAAACACAAGTTCGAACAAGATTTGATAAAAGGGGATTTAAATTAACAAGTGGTCGACCGACGAGGGAGTTTAGCCAAAGTGGCGATGAAGGTTTATTATAAAATGTCCAAGTAGATGGAATCAAATCATTTGACGAGAGATTTACATCATAAGTAAAAGGGTTAAAGTGAAAGAATACTTGAAGATTAAGTGATGTTTTAAGGGATGTTTACTTAAATAAAGTAATTAAGTAAAGACCTTAACGAGGATTTCAAATAAAGGATGGGTTTTAAACACCAGATTGAAATCCAAAAAGGGAATCAAAGGGGAAGTGTGATTGTGTCATTAGTGGTTAAACTAATATTATTCTGAGGTGAGAAGGTTGTCGACTAAGGTCTGAGAGGTAACTAAAATACCCCAACTTGGTTGGCATCCCTATTATCAAGGAATAATATTAGTTGGGAATGAGTGAAGCGTTAAGATTGGTTTTATCCTATATGAGGAATATCAAACTCTGATGCGAGGTTTTTGGAAAATTAAGCAATATTACAATATTGGTTTAAAGGGAATAAGAATATTAATTTCAAAGTATATTAAACAATTGTTATTCAAGTTAGAGTTGATAAAGTATAGTAATTGAGGTAGAGTTAGCCAAACAGAGTTATTCAGGAAGGTTCCATCATGTACGACTGCTAGCGTAATTCGCAGGGCTGCAGATAGCCTACGGTGGTCGGATGTTTCCTGAGGGAATCAGGCGTAACCATTGTGATCGCTGCGATCTAGAGTCGAGCGAATGGAGTTAAGTCGAGTATTAGTTAATATAAGTAATCAAGTCAAGTTTGTCGAGTTAAATAAGTCGAGTTAGTCAAGTTAGAGTTAATCAATCAAAGTAAATTAGTTAAAGTTAGTCAAAAGGGAATTTGGTTAAATATATTTTTTAAAAGAGGTCGAGTTGTGCCAAATACTGAATCAGAAAACTCATTGTGTTCACACTATTGTTAATTGATAGTTAAAACACCGACTATCAAACCAGACCAATACGATTGTTGGTTCGGAAAGTCCGGGATCGAATTATATTCGAAAACCATTCCGACCATCAAATACGTGAAGACGTCAGTTGAAGACGGAGCAAGTGAAGACCGTGGATCTTCATAAGCGGAAGGACTACTTGTCGAATTTCTCTGGCCTGCAGCCAGAGTTATTTTTATTTGTGATTCTATCGTGGTTGAAATCCACGGGTTGCAAGGACTTCTCGCTGCTGATCCATGGGGTGATTCCTATATGAGATGCAGTAGGAGGGTACCTTCGGTTCATCCTGTTCCTGGGTGACTTGTATGGACGGATGTCTGACAGAGTATGTCCAAAGGAATTACATGCGTTGATTTCTCCAAACGTACGATAGTTGACGGCGGAGAAATGGTTATTCTCTAGCCTAATGAACTAGAGTATTTTTGTGGACGTCAATCAAGTGTGATCTGGCGGATCTGACGATGTGGCATTCAAAGTGAATGATGGCCAGATGTTTGAAGAGATTCTAGCCTCAAGCCTCATCAACCGGGAAATGACAAAAAATCGGGCAGGCAGCATGGCTATGTGGGTCGCTCCCATTAGGATGTGTGATCACCTATCTAGAGAAATTCCTTTTGCTTCTTTATCTATTCGATGCTGACCCTATTCGGGTGGCGGTTGCTGATCCCAACCGTCGGTGATATACATTCGATACACTCAAGCGAAATGAGTGGTCGGTCATGTGAGGGCCGGGTTGCAAGACGTTCTTGTTGAACCCAGTGTATTCGCCTCTAGAGATACACGTGCGGAAGGTGGACCCATACCTTGTCAAGTTGGAATCCAATATCCAATAAGCGCCCACGGTTTTCGATTGTATGCTATATATGGGGAGCGTGAGATGCAAGCGTTCCTCTAGATTATTATTTACTTGTATTTATACATTATGATAATATCAGAGCAAGCTATGATTTCAAAACTGTTTTGGTTATAGTAAGGTAAAAACCATCCGTGTTTATGTGTGGATTGGTCTTACTATTACCTTTTGATTTCGAAAGGATTTTGCAAAGTTAAACTAGTTGTGTTTTATGTGAATTTATCACTGATAGTATTCCAGACTGACCCGGTGTATTTTGTTTTAAATCAAATGTGCTCGGGTCAGACCGAGTATGTTCCAGGTTAGGTTCTGCTTGGAGTTTCAGGAGCTCGAAGCAGGCGGCTTCACCGCTAGTTATTCAAAGTTATTATTCCGCTGTGACTGATGTATGTGTACTCTGATGATTGGTATGTATATACAGTTCTTTTGTATAAAGAGATTTGATATTATATTTTATTCGTTCCGCTGTGAGATTCTGATGTGTTCTTCTTCTTTCTTCTATTCTAACATTCTTTCTTTCTATTCTCACCCTCTAATATATTTCTATTGACAATCCAGTGTTTTTTTCAGTGCTTGGAGGATCGACATGAGATATGGTAAAGGTGTTATGTCGATTTTCAAGGCTGAAAACCCGCTGGGTCGTTACAGTGGTATCAGAGCTATTGGTTTAGTAATAACATTGGCTCTGTGGTGAAACTCGATAGAGATGGGTTTAGTAATACCCTAGATCGAGATTGAGTGTATATATATATGAGAGATTATTTGAAAATTTTATATACAAATGTCTTATGTTTTGTAAAGAGGGTAAATGAAATAATTTTACCCAAATATATGTTTGTATAGAAAAGAAACAGTTTTACTATATTATTGAGATATTGGGATGGTCGATTGATTTGAATGATATTCAAATTTGGATTAGGAATACGAATTGAATTTAACTTGGTTAAGTGAAATTAAATTGAGAATGATGTTGAAATCAAATAAAATTTGAAATTGAAATTTTAATGAATTGTTATTGAAATAAGTTAAGCCAAAGTAAATGTAAATATTGAATACAAATTCAATTGACTTGATGATGCATTGGTTGTTGATTAATTATCGATTGGTTGATTCGTTGAATTCATCGATGGTTTATATAAGAGCTGGATGAATTAAAATAAAATTCCAGTAATATAAAGTGGAATGAAAGCATGGATGAATTGAAATTAATGATTTAAACCTATATTTACAAACCAGTTGATGCCCATGTCTGATTTTGGGAATCTGTGAGGTTATACATGCTGGTTAATGAGATACCATATAAATATATCATAAATTGTTACTCATATGACAAATGAGTCAAGTACAGGTGCCAGATGGCTTTAAGGATTAAATTTTGATCGAGTAGATAGAGCAAGTAAGCACAGTAGCACTCGTAAAAGGTACGCTTACGCAAAAATATAAAATTTTGGGGTTTTGATTTTTGTTTCCCGACCGTTGGTCGATGTATATATTATGTGTTCCTGCGATATCGCAGATGTCACTCCGTGCAGGGGAGACTCTGCCGAATTTCTCCAGGAATTTAGAGTGTTAGAAAATTTTCAATATTTTTAAAATTATTTATTTACAATAACGAATTGGTTGATTTAAGATAAATTGGATTTAGAAATTAACGGGATTTGTAGCACTTTTCTTACCTTAGCAATTTCGAGGACGAAATTATTTTAAGGGGGGAAGAATGTAACGTCCCCTATTTTTGGCAGCCAAATACTTTATTTATTTTAAATATTTTATTTGGAATATTAAAGGGTTTTAATATTTAAATCGCTATTTAAACGAAGTTGAACGATATATATTCATATATAAAATAAAACGAGCCCAGAACAGCGCTGCAGTTCGTAAAATAGAGTTTTGAACTTCAACTGGATATACAGAGTCCGTTTTAAATCGGATTTCTATGAAACAAGAAATGTACGGAGCTGGAGAAGTATATTTTTCTAGTGGAAGAGAAAAATCGGGATTTCGTCGTGTAGATTGGAAGTTATGCCCAAATCAATGTGGCAGAAAAACAGCTGCGTAATCATTTATCGACCGTAACGGTTTATTGGATATAACTGCATATCGGTTTCGAATTTAGACAAGGTTCTTTTGGGACATAGTGATAATTTAATTTTTAGAATTTTACTGTAATTTTTAAGTAATTAAATAAGCAACTTTTTATTTGGAGTATTTTACACCCTGTGACAACATTTTGGGATTTCACAATATAAGCTAAACTACCGGTATTATTGTATTTTTGGGATCGCGACACCTCATTGAACACGACTGTATTTTTATTTCAGTCTGCAACGCTCATATATGAATACATAGTGGTGTAGGTAACTTTATCTGAATGGTTAACTGGTCAAACGAACCCCAAAATTCAACGAAACAAGTTTCATTCGAAACCTTAGGAAGAGGTCTAGTGAAACGTCAAGGCCTCATATTTTTAGGATTTTTTCTGTAATTTTAAGGAATTAATGCTCGGTGTTTTTCATCGATATTTTCTAAAGGATTTTCACAAAACGGTGTCGGAATTCGATGGAACTTGTCCCGTTGGATCCGGAATGCCTTTTTATACTAAGAATAGCTTTTTTATCAGTAAACAGATGTCATTTGTAGTGGTTTCTGCGTGATACTTCACGACGAAGTTTCGTAAATAATAAAATAGTAATATTCTCTTCCTAAATGAAACCGAACGCAGACCTACCGAATTGTTCTCCACAGACCTAACACCTAATCTGATGCCTACACTGTGCGACGTCCTTATCAAATGTATGAATCAATCAACGCAGCTACCTATCCTATATTTGCTTTCTTTCAAATCCTTCACTTGACATATCACTGCTAAACAGACCACACTACACAGACGAGTACCACATGCCTACACAACCTCCCTCAGTTTCCAACTACGCCCTGTGTGCTCATGTTATATCACTTCTTTTCAAGCGCGACAACCCAGTTAACTTTGCATGAAAGGAAACCATACACAAATCTTTTACGTGTACTTCTCATACCAACCTATAAATGAACCTCCATTGCAGTACAACAGACTAGCTAGCCGAAAGCTCATCCAGCTATTGATAACTCAATACAGCTACACGCATGGCCTAATGTATCGAGGCCAGACCTATGAGTGAACCAATGAGGGACGCCATTCTTATCTTACCTCTTTCTTCCCTATATAAAGCAGTCTCGTTTTCTCTTTTCCTCAGCAACAAACAAACGAGAAAAGAAGAGAAACTCCTCTCTCTTTCTATATATTAATGTAAACTGTGAGCTCCATTTATAAATACCATAAACTGGAAAGCTCCAGGTGTGTTTCTGAGGTGAGGAGAGGTCCTGAAACGAGTCCGGTTATTGGCGGTTGGTCTCGGATTCTAGAAGGAGAAGAAGGGAGAGCCACGTAACCGAAAAAGCAACGAGATGATGAAGAAATATGGGATGTTGGGTGTACAGCGAAGCGGGATCATGAACCTAGACGTGAGGATATGGGGATGGACGTGAGTATGAGCGGTGTACGGTAAAGGCCTTTGTGCGGTGGAACCGTGGAAGCATTCAAGTGGGAGGAGGTTGAGGGAGGGACGTGTTCAGCTGAGAATGGGGGAGCTGACGCATTGGAACTAGGAGGGTATGGTGCGGACTTGGTTTTGAAGTGGAGCTGTTGTGTAGTGATTTGGCACGCTCGAACAGAAAGGGAAAGCGGAAGTGATGTTGTGATGTCAGGAAGCTTGGTGGGTGGCCTTCTTTTTGGAGCTGAGCGTGATCATGTGGGGAAACAAAATAGAAGAGTGGAGAAACAAAAACAGAAGCAGTTCCAGTACAGAATAGGACCAACCAAGGAACATGGAAACTGTATGACAAACGTGTCAGTGTAGAGCTGTTTTGATCAGAGTTGAACGCAGATGGGAACCCAAGGTGAGTTAAACTCACTCAGTTCTCCCTTCTTATATTTTATATAAGTCGGGTTTTATAATTGTGTGCTATGCTTGTTTATGGTTGTTGTTTGTTCGTTCGTTGTATGGGCTGAAACAGTTAAATTAAACGACGGTTTAATTTAATTGAAAACTAATCGTTATTTCTAACGATTAAATCCAAGTAAGGTAACTTACCTCAGTGGTTACGTTTATAACACTATAAACGTTATGATCAAATAGTTGAATGCTTGAACTGCTGTTATTATCCCAGTATTGACTGTTACAGTTATTATTGACCGTTATTATTAAACGGTTTATTTCATCTGTCTAGATGAAAACGAATATTGAACTGAATGATTTGAATTGTGATAACCGTTGTTTCGCAGAGAATAACAGGGGGATAATATTGATAACGTTTATCAATATGATAGAATTATTGTTATGAAATGTGAAATTGGTTTATATTTCACGGTTTAGTACTATAGTAACGGTTAGCCTCTTTAGTACCGTCAATCAAAAGAAGTGATTGTCGAGATCAATGTTAAATGGATTTCGAATGGTTTCAAAGATATGAATATATTTTTATATGAATTCGAACCACGATTTTTGTGGTGAAAATAATGGTCAAAGTAAATTTACCAATTTTATAATTACATAATATAGAACAGAGGGAGATGCAAGATATTATTGAATAAATGGTTAAACGAAATTTATCATGTTGGGTATTTAAATATTGAAATCGTTTTATAAGGGCCTTACGATCGTAAAGGAAGTTTGAATGGATTTCAAAACATCGAAATGTAATATTTGAATCTTGGATAGACGAGAATTTATGAAAGAGTTTTAAAGAGTGATATTTTTGTGATAAACGATCGTTTTAACAAATGGTGTTTTTAAATGATACGAAATGTGATTAAATAACATTTCGTAAATAAGATTACCAAATCGACGGATTGGAAATGAGTGGTGATTTGGAAATGAGGTGTTCATATTTTAAATGAAATCAAAGTTGAAATTATGACTATTTATTTATAAATGAAATTTATAAATGAGATTTATTCAAATAAATGAAAATGAGTTATTCCGAGATTCGGAATGCAATATTCTGAAGTTCGGAATATTAAATAAAAGGTATGAGTAGTAAATGAAGTTAAAGATTTGAATAACGACAACGAATGCTAGTTGTCGATAATGAATTGGAAACGGGATTTTTAAATGCAGTTAACCATGTGATAAGCAAAAAGTGAATGGTAAGTTATCGTAATTAATTTGTAAAAGATTTTGTAAATGGAAATTTAATGTTTTGGAAATGAATTCGAGTTAGTAAATAAAGTGAGTGGTTTGTAAATGCGTTTTGTAACATTGGGCACAAATGGGATGAGCTATTTTTGACATAAGTTTTAAAAGGATTTTCATATGATAACAAATAAGTGGTCGAGTATTATTTAAAGAGAATGTGATAAGTGAAAGTAAAATGGCTTGGAAATGAAATCTGTGATGTTGTTTCAGATGATAAGTTAAATTGTTTCGATAAATATAAGACTTTGAAAGGTATATCAATATAACAAATGTATAAAGTATTAATATGAGATTTATAAAAAAGTTTTGTTTATGTGGTTTTAAACAAATGGACATGTATGGTTGAAATAATTTGTAACATTATAATTTTCATAAGGATTCTATTTCTAATAGAATCGAAGTTTGGTCGAGATGAAAATCAGATTTTCAAAGGAACGTATGGTTAATAAACTTCTATTTGTTCTGAAGATATGATTGTTGTTGGTCAAGGTCTGAGAGGTAAATAAAATACCCCAACTTGAATGACTCCAGGATTATCCAAGAACGATATTAGTTTATAAACGAGAATGGTTGAGGAGACAATAAGTTATGATTTCCGTTAATGATATTATAAACTGTTTCGAAAAGTTTATAAGATTGAATAAACTGAATTTGAAGAATATTCTTATTTTGAATAAGAAGTAAAAGCGATGTTTCAAATATTGAGAAAAATTGAAGAATATAATTAACGGACAGTTTGTTAAAGAGGCTAAATGATACTAAGTATTGAATCAGTGAATCCATTTTCTTGTATGGATGAATGGTTGTTTTATTTGATAGTTAAATAACCGACTATCAAAGTTTGGCCCATACGATTGTTGGTACGGAAAGACCGGGATCGAATATATATTCGAAAACCATTCCGTCCAATAAATATGAATACGTTGAAGAGGATGATTCAAGGTGGAGCTATTGAAGACCGTGGATCTTCCTAAGCGGAAGGATTACTTAAAATCTCTGATTTGCAATAAGAGATAAACTGTGATTCGGTCGTGGTTGGAATCTACGGATTGCAAGGACTTCTCGCTACTGATTCTCAGGGTGATTCCTAGAATGCAGCGGGAGAGTGCCTTCGGTTCATCCTGTTCCTGGGTGACTTGTATGGATGAATGTCTGACAGAGTATTTCCAGAAAAGGTCACGTACATTGATTTCTTCAACCATACCAAGAGTGGAAGCGGAGAAGGAAACTTCTTTCAGCTAACACATAATGTATTGTTGTGGACATCAATTAGTGATTGTTGATGGATCTGACGATGTGACATTCGAAGTGAATGTGATGTGCTGATAAAGCGTAGCCTCAAGCCTCATCAACCGGGAAATGACAAAAATCGGGCAGGCAGCATGGCTATGTGGGTCGCTCCCATTAGGGTGTATAATCACCTATCTAGAGAAATTCCTTTTGCTTCTTGAATCTATTTCAATGCTGTCCCTTTTCGGGGAACGGTGGTTTGAGCCCAACCGTTGGTGAGATACATTCGATACACTCAAGCGAAATGAGTGGTCGGTCATGTGAGGGCCGGGTTGCAAGACGTTCTTGTTGAACCCAGTGTATTCGCCTCTAGAGATACACTATCGGCAGGTGGTCCCATACCTTGTCAAGGTCGGAATCCAATCTCCAATAAGCGCCTGCGGTTTTGATTGTATACTATATATGTGGAGCATGAGATGCAAGCGTTCCGCTAGATTTATATTTACTTGTGTTTAGACACTATTATAATATCAGACAAGTTATTGATTTCAAACTATTTTGGGTTATCGTAAGGTAAAAACCGTCTGTATTTATGTGTGGATTCGGTCTTACGATTATCCTTTTCTTTCGAAAAGATTTTTACTTTAAAATCAAGTTGTGTGATACCTTAATACTGTGCGAGTTTATCTCACTCTGGTTCACCAGACTGACCCGGTGTTTTGTAAATGCTCGGGTTAGGCCGGGGTGTACAGGTCCAGGTTACCGGATGCTGCGAAATCCAGAGACAAGCTGGAAGAGTTCAAATGTATGGTTATATATATAGCTACTGTTCCGCTGTGTGATTGTATATGAGGACAGGTTATATAACTGTCCAGATATGTTGATGTACTCTGATACTGTAAGTAATTTTGAAAGCTCTCAACGAAGATTTATTTCCATATTATATTTTGTTCCGCTGCGATGTAAGACTCTGATTCTGTGTTGTGGTATTGGTTCTTCTTCTTCTTCTATTCTTATATTTCTTTCTTCCTTATCTCACCCTCTAAATTCTTTCTAATAACTATCCAGTGGTTTCGGTGTTGGAGGATCGGCATGAGTTACGGTGAAGGTATTTATGTCGATTTTCTGGGCCGAAAATCCCCTGCGTCGTTACAGTGGTATTAAATCGTAGACTCGTATTGGTTAAGGAAACTTAATCATTGGAATTAAATCGTAGACTCATATTGGTTGTAACTCGTATGTTGTTGACAGAATTTAACCAAGTAAATTGCATTGGAATCATGATAAGGAGATCCACGTCTTGGAACCGACTGGAAAAGAACCGGACTCAATTGGAATCAACGAGTTTTCAGTTAAATTTAACGTTGGTTAATTTAACTGAAATTGACACGACCCGAACTTCCCCGTGAAGGAAAACACGGATAGCGTTGAGAACAGGACAAAATAGAACGCATACGGAAGAACATTTCATTGTTATTACAACAATTCCATCAGATACAAGAATATACAGAGTATAAATGAATAAATTACATTCAACAAATATCAGAGATTACAATAAATTACATAGCAGCGGAAAAATATATAAAACACAACTAGAAGTGATACATGGATACAGAGCTTTCCGAGCATCGTCCCAGCTGTAAATCAGGACCCTGTGAATATAAATCTGCAAAACCAAAACTACTAGCTGCCCGTGTGGAAAATAGGGGCACCCAGAGTTTAGGTTAAAACAATAAACTCCAGGTCAGTCATGTGACTGGTGTGAGAACTAAAACAGTTATTAATATTGGTTTTAAAGTTAGGTAAATCAAGGGACCACGCCGTATAACACGGAACGGGTTTCCTCCCAAGAATACCAGTGCATAGAACAAACAGCGCAATGCTAAACAAAGAAAAATGAAGCTGTTATAAGACCCAGGTCCCATCACACAATGCAACGCAAACCGGAGGATAAGGTTTTCCCTTATAACAGCCAAAGCATGCTTGATACGTTTAAAACACATTATTTGATACTATTATAGGTGTATAGTGTCAAAACAATTTCAAATCATAAATATCAATCATAGGCGGCATGGGTACCATCTATCATGTCGCCATACTAGTTCTACAATTAAAACCGCAATATCACGTATTGGAAATTGGATTCCGTCATGAGCCGAGGCAAGGGGCAAGCTCCTCTCCACGTTCGAGACACTCTAGCAAATGCCTCAGGACCCCACTCTGATCCTTTGGAACCTCCAAGGTCGGTCCTCTCTTACTTTTGAGGATTAGTTATTCCTGAACACACGTTTCCCGGTCCTTACAGACCTATATCCGAGGCGCCTCATATCCAACAACCACACAGGTGAAAAGTATATAAATGTCAGGGCTGGTAGGTCACTGACACCACCCTAGCTAGAAAGAAACGTCGTGCACTCCTTGGGTCCGTATCCTGTTTTTGACTCATACCGAGGTGTGAGGCTCGCGAATTCACGTTATACACAAAGCTATGCCACACAGGCCGTGCTTTGATCATCAACCACAAGACTTTGCTTTTCAACAGAAGCCCTGATCAATTGCCACTTACGCATGCCACACTGGCAATTCACTCCATGCGACTGATGTCCATCGATATACAACCTCTGAGCTCGTACGTCTCAGAGAAGGGCGTTAAGCAAGAGAATAATTTCTCCGCCGCCAAACAGATGTATATTTAATAGAGATCAATTAACACAGAATAAAATCCAATGTCAGACACACAATCCATTTACAAGTTCGTTCTAGGTCTGAACGAAACCGGAGGCACTTTCCTCGCATATCCATCCATCTCCAAGTACGTCTGGACGATCACCGACCGATTCCCTCATCCTGGGTGTACAGCCCAATCAAGATCATCAGTAATCACCCAAACGATGTGAAGACTTCCGGTCTTCAACCACCGTCTTCATCATCGACATCTCGTCGAATCGGTTATTCAGAATGGGTATAACCCGGCCTTTCTGAATAACCCACGTATATAATAAACAAATGTTACACAAACACAACGAACGCCTCATTCCAATTCAGAATATTCTTTTATTCACAAAATCACATTCTTATGGAAATGTTCCCATTAATTTTATCCAAGATAAATTCTTCTAAATTTATCCTATAATCTTCCTTTGGATATCATTTCAAACTAGTCGGGATTAACGAACCACACCGAAGTAATTATTTATTTTATTTCCCAATCCCAACCTATATATCCCATGGAGAAAACTGGTAATAATCCACATCTAACACCACGGTGTTATCGGTAAAATTAATTACCATTTCACGTTCAAATCTAATTAAAGATTTAACTATCGCTTTGGAGCAAAACTGGTGATACTCCACTCTCGATCACTTTTCAGATTTGATAATTTAAATTATCAATTCACATTTTTAATCTAATTAAAGATTCATTAAAACTCCACTTAGTTTTAATCTTTTCAAAAATCGATATCTTGCCTTTAACTGGGTTAAAGAACCAACGTCATCTAAAACACGATTCACGATAAACCCAAATCACATTTGATATTAAATACAAGGCTCTGAATAGAAAATATATCGGCTTATATTCAATATCAAATTCTGAAACCAACATATATCGTATTGGAAATAACGATATAAAATATATCTTTCAAATTCCCATAACAATATCTGTATAGTCACGAAATCCAACATCGAAATATCCCGAAGATAATTTCGATTCAACTCCACTTCCACTTCACCTATTGGGAATATTGATTATTTTTAAAATCACTTTCAGATTCAATTTATTTATTTCAAAAATAAATTGATTTTAATTCTAGTTCAAAACCAGTTCATTTTGATAAAAATCTATTTTTATCATTTCAAATGTGGAGTTTTTCATCCCAGTTCTTTCCAATTCACATATTATAATTTTACACAAATTATAGATATTTTTAATAATTTTATCAAGGCCCGTACAGTCGATTTCCAACAACGGCCATCGAACTGCACTTACAGCGACCTTTTTCGAATTTGATTTGGACATAACTCCAAATCCAACCGTTAGATTTCAAATTTCTAATATTCATTGGAAAGCTCTTTTCGATACGAACCCAACGGTTCCGGTTTTAGGAGAATCCGACGGTCGGATCTCCCGCAACGTCAATTCGAAGTTAATGGTCGAAATTCACGAACTGCCGCGGCGCGGCGCGTTCTATTCAGGCCATTATATATATAATATATATATATTATATATATTTCGTCGATTTCCTTTTAAAACGCATTTTATAAATCGTTTTAAATTCGTTTTCAAAACCATTTCAACACTACATTCAATTTCAAATCGATTTGATTTCAATTCAATTCGAGTTCATTTCAATTCAATTCAAATTCAAATTCGCCTTCTATTTGATCTAATTCGAATTCGTTTCAAATTGATTTCAATTCAATTTCAGTTTGTTTTAAATTTCAATTTCAATCTAATTCAATTTGAATTCATTTCTATTTTACTCGAATTCAAATTCACTTTCTATTCAATTCGAATCGAATTCATTTTCTATTCGATTCGAATTCATTTCAAATTGATTCAATAAAATTTCAATTTTTAATCTATTCAATTTGAATTTCCTTTCAAAATATTAAATTTTGAAATCACTTTTAAATATTCATTATAAAACGAATAAAATCGATATAAATATCGTTTGCGTCAAAATAACGCATCTCTAATCAACACGGCTTTATATATTTCAATAAATTCGTTATTCTGTTCAACAAATGAATATTTATTTCATTCAACACATGAATCTATATTTCTTTCAACACACGACTAATCTCAACACATGAGTACTGTCAACACATCACTATTTTTGTTATGTAAAATATTTTATAAAACTATGGTATCTATCGTTTGATTTTCAATTAGACTTCTACTGGGAAGTAGTTCTAATTTTAAATATGATAAAGATGTAATTTTTATTATTTAAAATATTTCACTCAACACATGAATAGTTTCAACCCATAATCATCGTCAACACATGGCTATTTTTATATTCAACACATGAATTTTCTTTTATAACATTCGTTATTTTCCCGATTGGAATGAGGCCCAATCAATCACCATATAACGTTAATTATATGGATTCCATACGACACATGTATATAATAGCATTAATAAACAATCAACCATCAACCAAAGTGCACTACACTGTATAAGCATCAAATATAGATATCTAACGCTTATAACAGCCTGTCAATCAATCGATCGACATATTTAATCAATCAGGATGAGTGAACTTCCAAATTTCATCCCAACACCCGTGTGGGGTTTCAAACAATCAAACACAGATTTTATTTGTGCAGTTGGGCGATGTGTAAAATTTATCAACCCAATCAATATCAGTCAAATCAGTGTAAATAAACAAATCGGCCGATTTGTTTATAAATATTTATTTATTCACTTTCACGTTAAAAATTATATTTTTAACGTCCAAAAATATTTATTTCAACACTTGAATTTCTATTCAGTTCATTTATTCAATAAAATGCTATTTTTATTTTTCTAACATATTTTAGAAAATTTCGGCGGCATAACGGCACGATACTAGAAATGGGACGAGGCCTAGCCTTATCCCCGGTCTAGTGAAGGCCCACTCCATTCACACATCAATCAATTCCATTCAATTTCACCAAACAATTCAATTCAAACCAATTAGTCTAACCAACTACACAACCAAACAATTAAACAAACAAGTCATCCATGGTCTGTGGATGACGGGTGTCGGGTGCTACTAAGCACCGTCTACATCCTAGTATATATATATATAACTAGAAAAAGAGAATTTAGAGTGAGAAGTTCTCACCGAAAGCTATCCAACTTCACGGCACTTCTTTTGATAGAAAGCTTCATCGCTATCGCATCTTCGTCATCTTCGTTGCCCGTAGTCACTACATATATAAAAATCATACATTTTTATATTTTGATGTCTTTAAAATAAAAATCACATTTTTATTTATTCACTTTCAATTTCAAAGTCATATTTTCATAATCACTTCTTATATATAAAAAATCGAATTTTTATTTCGTTATTCAATATATAAAAATAAGCATATTTTCACAACGCTACTATATAGATAAAGATTATATTTTATCACCTTATTCTTCATATAAAGATTTCGCCCTTTCAAAAATAAAGTTTTCGCCTTTATAAAAATAAAGTTTTCGCCTTTATAAAAATAAAGTTTTCGCCTTTATAAAAATAAAGTTTTCGCCTTTATAAAAATAAACACTTCATTTCAACCTATATAAAATAAAAATCAGATTTTTATTTTGCTACATACACAAAGATGATGTTTTTATGTTCTCTATCCTATAAAGATTATATTTTTAATACTTTAAAAATATAAAAATCATATTTTTAATACTTTAAAAAATATAAAAATCATATTTTTATTTCACTACTTTTCTCAAAATATCGTCTTTCCTATTTTTTTAAAAATCATGTCTTTTGCCTTTTTACATATAAAGACCTTTACAGTTTTATAAATAAATAAAAAATCAGTTTTAAAAATAAATCTATACAGTTTTTAAAAATAAATAAAAAATCAGTTTTTAAAAATAAATCTATACAGTTTTTAAAAATAAATAAAAAATCAGTTTTTAAAACTTACAGAGGGGGCGGGCAGTGGCGGACTTCGCTGGAGGGGGCGGTGGTTGGGGCCCCACCTGGCGGCGGTGGTTAAGGCTGGGGGCTTGGACGCGGCGGTCCTGGTGGAGGAGGGGTGCGTCGGTTTCAGAAAGGAGGAGGAGAGAGGTTGCGGGGGAAGAAGAGGGGGGGTGTCGCGGTGGATGGTGGCGGGTGCTGTAGGGGGGCGGCGCGACGTTATTCGCAGAGGGAAGGGGGTGCGGTTGGAGGTTGGAGGAGGAGCGAATAGGGGCGCGCCAGACCTTTGGGGCGGAGGCGCCTGAGGCGCGGCAGCCCAGGCGGCTGTGGCGGCGGCCATCTCCCCCCTTCCGTCATCGATCTTTTTTTTTTTTTTTTTCGATTCTGAAATAATGATTTGGGGGGAGGGGGGCAGAGCGGTTTTAAGGAGGAGGGGTTTTTTTATTTTTAATTATTTTATTTTAATTATTTTATTTGCAAATAGTTGACTTTTACATACGACCTCGAAACGAGGTCCACCGCCTGTCGCCCATAGCGTTTAACCCCCATTCCGAACACAATGGGATATTCATCGCAAGCTGATTCGATCGCTTTGATCAGTTTCCGTTGAATTTATATTTAAATCACTACATTGAATTTTAAACGTACATTTCGAATTACCGGGGTCACATACTAACTCTAAAAATTCCCAAAAAATATTTTCTAGCTTCGTATTGACGATACGGTCCTAACTAAACTAGTTTCGTCGAATTCTGAGACCGTTAGAAAAATGGCCAATTTTCCAGTCGATTAAAATCAACTAAAATGGTCAAACACGTTTTCCTTTGCCACGCTCACATATTGATTCAGAAAATTATGAAATTTGAAACCTAGCAATAATTCGACACTGCGGATCCAACAAAAGTGGTTTCGTCGAAATCCGAGGTCGTTTGCAAAATATCTATTTTTAAGGGCCTGAATTCCATAGCGACTATTCAGAATTTTCAACTGGACATATCTTTTGATTCCCGCTATGAAATCTTGATTTTTTGGATTCGTTGGAAAGATATCCACAATTAGATTCCATTATTTTTGGTTTCACTAAAATCCGGATTGTTTTGCACCCGGTACATTCAATTGAAGTTTGAAATCGAATTATCGAACTACCGCGCCATTTTCAATTCTATTTATAATTATATATAAATATTTATATTCTAACGACGACGTATATAATATATATGTCGAATTATATTCAAAATAAATTTCTCGTCGATATTATTTAAAATAATTCATTTTAAATATTGAAAATTCGCTAAAATTGCCAAAATAAAAATTTCAAACTGGCTCGCATTTTACGGGTTATTACAATCTCCCCCACTTAAAACTTTTCGTCCCCGAAAAGGAACAAAGTCGAAAGTGGTTTGATTATTAAGCTCTACGTTCAATCTGGCTTCCATTTCCCAACTTTTCAGTTTCTGAAAATTTTCAAATTCTTCAAAAATTTGGCTAACACCCTAAATTTTCGAAAAAAATTTGCCATAACCTCCCCTGCACCGGGAGCATCGGGGAATTTCAAATAGCTTCCCCGGTCCTTCAGATCTCAAAAAGAAAAAGAAAAAGCCAAGCGGCTAGCCAATAGGCTCACAAAATCATCATCACCCAAACAAAACAGGAAATTATGTAGTAAACATGTACCTATTTGTCGGGCAAACAAATTTTATTCTCTGCTCTAGCCTCCTTGCTATGACCTGTTCAATGTAAGTATATATATATGCAAGCAAAAGCAACCAATTTTCAATACAATTCAATATTCGATACAATTAGACTAAATGGTTCAAAATTAGCAAACAAATGAACAAACAACACAAACATCAATCAATTAGTGGATTAACGTTTCAAATTCATAATTTTGATACATATACAAAAAATCATGTTTTTGATGCCAATTCACAACAATGTGTTCTAACTAAATTAGTTTTGGTTCTCACACTAGTCTAATGGAAATATATAGAAAATCACACCTTCGTAATACGAACATAAATGTTGATGATGCGATCGCTATCATCAATACCATCTCCGGGCGACTACAGTGTAATCCTATATCTATCCAGTATATTAAAACTTCGAATATACGTTCATGACGCGTATATGCAAAACCTTTATATATTGGATTGTCCATATTCAAAATAAATAAATAAATAATCAAATACGGATAAAATGATTTAAATTTTCAAAACAAAAATTGTTTTCATTTGAAAAATATACTCTTCACACTCGTTCTAGGATACTACTGATCCTATCTCTAACGAGTCATTCTAATTGGATATTACTAATCCAATATCTGAGGAATTCTTTCGTATGGTTCTAATGTGTCTTGTTCTCGAGCTCTGTAAACCAAAGCTCTGATACCAAACTGACATGACCCGAACTTCCCCGTGAAGGAAAGCACGGATAGCGTTGAGAACAGGACAAAATAGAACGCATACGGAAGAACATTTCATTGTTATTACAACAATTCCATCAGATACAAGAATATACAGAGTATAAATGAATAAATTACATTCAACAAATATCAGAGATTACAATAAATTACATAGCAGCGGAAAAATATATAAAACACAACTAGAAGTGATACACGGATACAGAGCTTTCCGAGCATCGTCCCAGCTGTAAATCAGGACCCTGTGAATATAAATCTGCAAAACCAAAACTACTAGCTGCCCGTGTGGAAAATAGGGGCACCCAGAGTTTAGGTTAAAACAATAAACTCCAGGTCAGTCATGTGACTGGTGTGAGAACTAAAACAGTTATTAATATTGGTTTTAAAGTTAGGTAAATCAAGGGACCACGCCGTATAACACGGAACGGGTTTCCTCCCAAGAATACCAGTGCATAGAACAAACAGCGCAATGCTAAACAAAGAAAAATGAAGCTGTTATAAGACCCAGGTCCCATCACACAATGCAACGCAAGCCGAAGGATAGGGTTTTCCCTTATAACAGCCAAAGCATGCTTGATACGTTTAAAACACATTATTTGATACTATTATAGGTGTATAGTGTCAAAACAATTTCAAATCATAAATATCAATCATAGGCGGCATGGGTACCATCTATCATGTCGCCATACTAGTTCTACAATTAAAACCGCAATATCACGTATTGGAAATTGGATTCCGTCATGAGCCGAGGCAAGGGGCAAGCTCCTCTCCGCGTTCGAGACACTCTAGCAAATGCCTCAGGACCCCACTCTGATCCTTTGGAACCTCCAAGGCCGGTCCTCTCTTACTTTTGAGGATTAGTTATTCCTGAACACACGTTTCCCGGTCCTTACAGACCTATATCCGAGGCGCCTCATATCCAACAACCACACAGGTGAAAAGTATATAAATGTCAGGGCTGGTAGGTCACTGACACCACCCTAGCTAGAAAGAAACGTCGTGCACTCCTTGGGTCCGTATCCCGTTTTTGACTCATACCGAGGTGTGAGGCTCGCGAATTCACGTTATACACAAAGCTATGCCACACAGGCCGTGCTTTGATCATCAACCACAAGACTTTGCTTTTCAACAGAAGCCCTGATCAATTGCCACTTACGCATGCCACACTGGCAATTCACTCCATGCGACTGATGTCCATCGATATACAACCTCTGAGCTCGTACATCTCAGAGAAGGGCGTTAAGCAAGAGAATAAATTCTCCGCCGCCAAACAGATGTATATTTAATAGAGATCAATTAACACAGAATAAAATCCAATGTCAGACACACAATCCATTTACAAGTTCGTTCTAGGTCTGAACGAAACCGGAGGCACTTTCCTCGCATATCCATCCATCTCCAAGTACGTCTGGACGATCACCGACTGATTCCCTCATCCTGGGTGTACAGCCCAATCAAGATCATCAGTAATCACCCAAACGATGTGAAGACTTCCGGTCTTCAACCACCGTCTTCATCTTCGACATCTCGTCGAATCGGTTATTCAGAATGGGTATAACCCGGCCTTTCTGAATAACCCACGTATATAATAAACAAATGTTACACAAACACAACGAACGCCTCATTCCAATTCAGAATATTCTTTTATTCACAAAATCACATTCTTAGGGAAATGTTCCCATTAATTTTATCCAAGATAAATTCTTCTAAATTTATCCTATAATCTTCCTTTGGATATCATTTCAAACTAGTCGGGATTAACGAACCACACCGAAGTAATTATTTATTTTATTTCCCAATCCCAACCTATATATCCCATGGAGAAAACTGGTAATAATCCACATCTAACACCACGGTGTTATCGGTAAAATTAATTACCATTTCACGTTCAAATCTAATTAAAGATTTAACTATCGCTTTGGAGCAAAACTGGTGATACTCCACTCTCGATCACTTTTCAGATTTGATAATTTAAATTATCAATTCACATTTTTAATCTAATTAAAGATTCATTAAAACTCCACTTAGTTTTAATCTTTTCAAAAATCGATATCTTGCCTTTAACTGGGTTAAAGAACCAACGTCATCTAAAACACGATTCACGATAAACCCAAATCACATTTGATATTAAATACAAGGCTCTGAATAGAAAATATATCGGCTTATATTCAATATCAAATTCTGAAACCAACATATATCGTATTGGAAATAACGATATAAAATATATCTTTCAAATTCCCATAACAATATCTGTATAGTCACGAAATCCAACATCGAAATATCCCGAAGATAATTTCGATTCAACTCCACTTCCACTTCACCTATTGGGAATATTGATTATTTTTAAAATCACTTTCAGATTCAATTTATTTATTTCAAAAATAAATTGATTTTAATTCTAGTTCAAAACCAGTTCATTTTGATAAAAATCTATTTTTATCATTTCAAATGTGGAGTTTTTCATCCCAGTTCTTTCCAATTCACATATTATAATTTTACACAAATTATAGATATTTTTAATAATTTTATCAAGGCCCGTACAGTCGATTTCCAACAACGGCCATCGAACTGCACTTACAGCGACCTTTTTCGAATTTGATTTGGACATAACTCCAAATCCAACCGTTAGATTTCAAATTTCTAATATTCATTGGAAAGCTCTTTTTGATACGAACCCAACGGTTCCGGTTTTAGGAGAATCCGACGGTCGGATCTCCCGCAACGTCAATTCGAAGTTAATGGTCGAAATTCACGAACTGTCGCGGCGCGGCGCGTTCTATTCAGGCCATTATATATATAATATATATATATTATATATATTTCGTCGATTTCCTTTTAAAACGCATTTTATAAATCGTTTTAAATTCGTTTTCAAAACCATTTCAACACTACATTCAATTTCAAATCGATTTGATTTCAATTCAATTCGAGTTCATTTCAATTCAATTCAAATTCAAATTCGCCTTCTATTTGATCTAATTCGAATTCGTTTCAAATTGATTTCAATTCAATTTCAGTTTGTTTTAAATTTCAATTTCAATCTAATTCAATTTGAATTCATTTCTATTTTACTCGAATTCAAATTCACTTTCTATTCAATTCGAATCGAATTCATTTTCTATTCGATTCGAATTCATTTCAAATTGATTCAATAAAATTTCAATTTTTAATCTATTCAATTTGAATTTCCTTTCAAAATATTAAATTTTGAAATCACTTTTCAATATTCATTATAAAACGAATAAAATCTATATAAATATCGTTTGCGTCAAAATAACGCATCTCTAATCAACACGGCTTTATATATTTCAATAAATTCGTTATTCTATTCAACAAATGAATATTTATTTCATTCAACACATGAATCTATATTTCTTTCAACACACGACTAATCTCAACACATGAGTACTGTCAACACATCACTATTTTTGTTATGTAAAATATTTTATAAAACTATGGTATCTATCGTTTGATTTTCAATTAGACTTCTACTGGGAAGTAGTTCTAATTTTAAATATGATAAAGATGTAATTTTTATTATTTAAAATATTTCACTCAACACATGAATAGTTTCAACCCATAATCATCGTCAACACATGGCTATTTTTATATTCAACACATG
The DNA here is from genome assembly GCA_030737875.1 of Allium sativum. Lineage (NCBI taxonomy): Eukaryota > Viridiplantae > Streptophyta > Magnoliopsida > Asparagales > Amaryllidaceae > Allium > Allium sativum. The sequence continues at coordinate 386,558,621 of CM060921.1, forward strand.
AATTTTCTTTTATAACATTCGTTATTTTCCCGATTGGAATGAGGCCCAATCAATCACCATATAACGTTAATTATATGGATTCCATACGACACATGTATATAATAGCATTAATAAACAATCAACCATCAACCAAAGTGCACTACACTGTATAAGCATCAAATATAGATATCTAACACTTATAACAGCCTGTCAATCAATCGATCGACATATTTAATCAATCAGGATGAGTGAACTTCCAAATTTCATCCCAACACCCGTGTGGGGTTTCAAACAATCAAACACAGATTTTATTTGTGCAGTTGGGCGATGTGTAAAATTTATCAACCCAATCAATATCAGTCAAATCAGTGTAAATAAACAAATCGGCCGATTTGTTTATAAATATTTATTTATTCACTTTCACGTTAAAAATTATATTTTTAACGTCCAAAAATATTTATTTCAACACTTGAATTTCTATTCAGTTCATTTATTCAATAAAATGCTATTTTTATTTTTCTAACATATTTTAGAAAATTTCGGCGGCATAACGGCACGATACTAGAAATGGGACGAGGCCTAGCCTTATCCCCGGTCTAGTGAAGGCCCACTCCATTCACACATCAATCAATTCCATTCAATTTCACCAAACAATTCAATTCAAATCCATTAGTCTAACCAACTACACAACCAAACAATTTAACAAACAAGTCATCCATGGTCTGTGGATGACGGGTGTCGGGTGCTACTAAGCACCGTCTACATCCTAGTATATATATATAACTAGAAAAAGAGAATTTAGAGTGAGAAGTTCTCACCGAAAGCTATCCAACTTCACGGCACTTCTTTTGATAGAAAGCTTCATCGCTATCGCATCTTCGTTGCCCGTAGTCACTACATATATAAAAATCATACATTTTTATATTTTGATGTCTTTAAAATAAAAATCACATTTTTATTTATTCACTTTCAATTTCAAAGTCATATTTTCATAATCACTTCTTATATATAAAAAATCGAATTTTTATTTCGTTATTCAATATATAAAAATAAGCATATTTTCACAACGCTACTATATAGATAAAGATTATATTTTATCACCTTATTCTTCATATAAAGATTTCGCCCTTTCAAAAATAAAGTTTTTGCCTTTATAAAAATAAAGTTTTCGCCTTTATAAAAATAAAGTTTTCGCCTTTATAAAAATAAAGTTTTCGCCTTTATAAAAATAAACACTTCATTTCAACCTATATAAAATAAAAATCAGATTTTTATTTTGCTACATACACAAAGATGATGTTTTTATGTTCTCTATCCTATAAAGATTATATTTTTAATACTTTAAAAATATAAAAATCATATTTTTAATACTTTAAAAAATATAAAAATCATATTTTTATTTCACTACTTTTCTCAAAATATCGTATTTCCTATTTTTTTAAAAATCATGTCTTTTGCCTTTTTACATATAAAGACCTTTACAGTTTTATAAATAAAAAAAAAATCAGTTTTAAAAATAAATCTATACAGTTTTTAAAAATAAATAAAAAATCAGTTTTTAAAAATAAATCTATACAGTTTTTAAAAATAAATAAAAAATCAGTTTTTAAAACTTACAGAGGGGGGGGGGGGCAGTGGCGGACTTCGCTGGAGGGGGCGGTGGTTGGGGCCCCACCTGGCAGCGGTGGCTAAGGCTGGGGGCTTGGACGCGGCGGTCCTGGTGGAGGAGGGGTGCGTTGGTTTCAGAAAGGAGGAGGAGAGAGGTTGCGGGGGAAGAAGAGGGGGGGTGTCGCGGTGGATGGTGGCGGCTGCTGTAGGGGGGCGGCGCGACGTTATTCGCAGAGGGAAGGGGGTGCGGTTGGAGGTTGGAGGAGGAGCGAATAGGGGTGCGCCAGACCTTTGGGGCGGAGGCGCCTGAGGCGCGGTAGCCCAGGCGGCCGTGGCGGCGGCCATCTCCCCCCTTCCGTCATCGATCTTCTTTTTTTTTTTTTCGATTCTGAAATAATGATTTGGGGGGGCCAGAGCGGTTTTAAGGAGGAGGGGTTTTTTTATTTTTAATTATTTTATTTTAATTATTTTATTTGCAAATAGTTGACTTTTACATACGACCTCGAAATGAGGTCCACCGCCTGTCGCCCATTGCGTTTAACCCCCATTCCGAACACAATGGGATATGCATCGCAAGCTGATTCGATCGCTTTGATCAGTTTCCGTTGAATTTATATTTAAATCACTACATTGAATTTTAAACGTACATTTCGAATTACCGGGGTCACATACTAACTCTAAAAATTCCCGAAAAATATTTTCTAGCTTCGTATTGACGATACGGTCCTAACAAAACTAGTTTCGTCGAATTCTGAGACCGTTAGAAAAATGGCCAATTTTCCAGTCGATTAAAATCAACTGAAATGGTCAAACACGTTTTCCTTTGCCACGCTCACATATTGATTCAGAAAATTATGAAATTTGAAACCTAGCAATAATTCGACACTGCGGATCCAACAAAAGTGGTATCGTCGAAATCCGAGGTCGTTTGCAAAATATCTATTTTTAAGGGCCTGAATTCCATAGCGACTATTCAGAATTTTCAACTGGACATATCTTTTGATTCCCGCTATGAAATCTTGATTTTTTGGATTCGTTGGAAAGATATCCACAATTAGATTCCATTATTTTTGGTTTCACTAAAATCCGGATTGTTTTGCACCCGGTACATTCAATTGAAGTTTGAAATCGAATTATCGAACTACCGCGCCATTTTCAATTCTATTTATAATTATATATAAATATTTATATTCTAACGACGACGTATATAATATATACGTCGAATTATATTCAAAATAAATTTCTCGTCGATATTATTTAAAATAATTCATTTTAAATATTGAAAATTCGCTAAAATTGCCAAAATAAAAATTTCAAACTGGCTCGCATTTTACGGGTTATTACAGAAATGAACTGTTGTGACAGCAGAATCAAATCAGGTGAGTTAAACTCACTCAGTTTTTCCCATTTCGTACAGTGGCTATTGGTTTCGGATTTCAATATTTTCAAAAGGGAATGGATCTGAAATATTGAACAGTGATTCTTTTTATGGGATGGGCTAATCTTAGCTAGGCCATCAGAAGTATGTGCCAATATCAGTGTAACCATGTGCAAAAGCATCGTCCCTGCCCTCTATATAAGTAACGCAACATACTATATTTTCAAGCCACCTAACAATACAGTATATATTTTGAAAAAAAAAATGAATGAGGAAGCGAAAGTTAATTCTCACACCTTCTGGAATCCTGTGAGGTGGTACATTCACAGTAAAATATATTTTACAGTTAACAGTTTAAATTGGTTGATTGGATGCGATGGATGCAATTTGTTGTTATTGTTGATTGGTTGCAGTTATTTATTTAATTCGTATATTTTTATCAACTGACATCTGTAATGCAGAGAAGGACAGGTTGGAGGGATCCGACCGGATTCCTTAATATAAACTGTATTTTTGTTTATGGTGCATACATATGATTTTTTCACCCTGACTGACACCAAAACCTGTTTAAATGTTGATGGTTGAATATATATCCACCGGTGTTGTGTTTAAAATCAACTGACAGTGTTGATTTGGTAACTGGCAGTAAATGGCCCTAATGTGTGATTTTAACGCCGTTCGACTGTTAAGTGAATTGACGTGTTTTTAAAGTTATCAATTTATTTATAATTGGATTAAAGTTATTCGATTATTTTATCTGAGTATTTAAATTGGAAAATTTACCACTGTAACGTCCCAGGAATTTTCGGCCTCGAAAATCGAAATAAATACCTTTACCGTAACTCATGCCGATCTTCCAAGCACCGAAAACACTGGAACGTTATTGAAAGAATTTAGAGGGTGAGATAAGAATGAAAGAAATATAAGAATAGAAGAAGAAGAAGAACCAACACAACATACCAGAGTCTCACATCGCAGCGGAACAAAATATAATACAGAAATAAATCTCTATTGAGAGCTTTTAAAAAAAATACTTACAATATCAGAGTACATCAAATAATGGGACAGTTATAATAACCTGTCCTCAGACGCATCACATAGCGGAATAGTAGATATATAATATCATACGTTTGGACTCTTCCAGCTCGTCTCTTCACAGCATTCGATAACCTGAACCTGTACATCCCGGCTAACCCGAGCATTTACAAAACACCGGGTCAGTCTGGTGAACCAGAGTGAGTAAAACTCGCACAATATTTTGGGTAAATCATCCAACATGATTTTAAAGTCAAAATCTTTTCGAAAGAAAAGGATAATCGTAAGACCAAATCCACACATAAATACGGAGGGTTTTTACCTTACGATAACCCAAAACACTTTTGAAATCAATATCCTTTCTGATATTATAATAATGTCTAATTACAAATAAATATCAATCTAGTGGAACGCTTGCATCTCACGCTCCACATATATAGTATACAATAAAACCCGCGAACACTTATTGGAGATTGGATTCCGACCTTGACAAGGTATGGGACCACCTACCGATAGTGTATCTCTAGAGGCAAATACACTGGGTTCAACAAGAACGTCTTGCAACCCGGCCCTCACATGACCGACCACTCATTTTGCTTGAGTGCATCGAATATATATCACCAACGGTTGGGCTCAAACCACCGTTTCCCGATAAGGGACAGCATCGAAATAGATTAAATAATGAAATGGATTTTCTCTAGATAGGTGATTATACACCCTAATGGGAGCGACCCACATAGCCATGCTGCCTGCCCGATTTTTGTCATCTCCCGGTTGTGAGGCTTGAGGCCAGAATTTACCTTTCAACCATCTGGTCACTATTTACTTTGAATGCCACATCGTCAAATCCGCCAGATATCACTAATTGACGTCCACAAAAATATTCTGTGGTTTAGCTAAGAGAAGGTGTACTGCCTTCCCCGCCATCAGCAGAAATACGTTTGAAGAAATCAACGTACGTAATTCCTTTGGAAATACTCTGTCAGACACTCGTCCATACTAGTCATCCAGGAACAGGATGAACCGAAGGTACTCTCCTACTGCATCCAATATAGGAATGGTTCGATTGTATATTATTGTACGGTGGTGATATTGTATGGTAGTTGTGGAGTGTGGTCGAAAATGGGGACCAAAGCCTAACCTTTTTCTCAGCCCATCCGCATGCAACAGGACTCCATGTTGTTAAAAAGGATATAGCCTCTTTTACTATTATAAACTAGATTATAATAGTTAAAACAAAAAAAATAAGATTTTTATGAATGGTTCTACCATTAGAAGTAAATAAAGGAGATTTTTTTTTCTTTAAAATATTATTTAAAGTTATGAAATCAAATGGGTTTGATTATATAAAAAGGAATATTATTCACGACTAAAGTGAATAACGTTTTAAAGTGTACGGAAGTCCGGGTCGTTTCAGTTGGTACAGTAGTTCTTCCGCTTAGGAAGATCAACGGTCTTCGATTGCTCCGTCTTTAACGATGTCTTCACGTATTTGCTGGTCGGAATGGTATTCGAATATAATTCGATTCCGGTCTTTCCGAACCAACAATCCTATGGGTCAACTTCGATAGTCGGTGATTTAACTATCGAATAACAAATGTGTGAATACAACACTTGACACAACATGACCCCTTTAAAATATACTTTACGATATAAACAAATTAACTCTGATTGATTTACTTTGATCGATTAACCATAACTTGACTAACTCGACTTATTTAACTTGACTCACCTGATTTGATTTCTCCTATCTGTTAACTAATACTCGACTTAACTCCATTCGCTCGACTCTAGATCGCAGCGATCACAATGGTTACGCCTGATTCCCTCAGGAAACATCCGACCGCCGTAGGCTGTCCACAGCCCTGCGAATTACGCTAGCAGTCGTACGCAATGGAAACTCCTCCCTAGATAACTTGGTTATTACTTTAACAATGTAATTAGTTTTATCTTAAATAAGGATTTACGAATTAATTAAATTAATTAAATTGTTTAGCTTTAAATAATCATAACTTATTTTATGATCAGAATTTGTCCAAATAAGAAGCGACGGAATCATGTCAGAGAGCAGTACATATTGGAATTAGCTGGATATTCTGTTAAATTAAACGTTGTTTAATTTAACTGAATCAATCCGGTTAAACAACAACATCGAATCAAGGTGAGTTAAACTCACTCAGTTACCCTTTTTATATTTTATATAAATTGGGTGTTTTTATTCTGTGTGCTCTGCTTGCCAATGGTTGACTATTTTGCTAGTTATACATTGATCTGTTGATTTAACCGATTAAATTAAACCGTATTTAATTTCAATGAAATACCAAATCGTTATGTTAACGATTGGATCCAACGGAGGTAACTCACCCTGTTGGTCACGTTTATTTATAAACGTGTTTAATTGTTTGCAGTGTTCGGTTATGTGGTTGATGTTAAATGGTTGTTATTTATTATCAGTTAAATGTGATTGGTTTGATGGTTGTTTATGGATTGAATATTCAACATCTGTTTGGTTTAAACCAGTGGGCGGTGTTGGTTAAGTATTTGGCAGAGCATGGCCTTTAAAACCAATTGGGTTATAAATAGTGATTCACCGTCAAGTGAATCGATAGAGTTGAGGTTATAAAAATTTATGTTATAGCCAAAGTTAGATTTTGAATTATACTATTTTGAATAAAAGTTATTTAAGAGAATTAAATAAATATTTTATTTAATTAAGACTTTGATTTATTATTAATTGGTTTTATAAAGTAAATTCTGATGTAAATCAGCTTTACAAATATAGGGTAAGAAATAAATCGCATAGTTAAACTTGGATAATTGTTTTGTTAAGAAAACAATTAATGGAATTATTTGAATTAATTATATTTTTAATTAATTTAAAGTGAAAATCAATTGGAATCAGTTAGGGGAATAACCGAGTTTTGAGTTAATTTAACCGACCGTTTTGAATTGGATTTTATTATCAAATTAATGTGTTTTGATTAAAATAGTTAAATAAGATGGTTTAAATGTAAATAAGGGTTACTTAAGTATTTGGGTCAAGTCAAAGGAAATAAGATAAAAGGGTTTATAATAAATCAGGATTATATAAATGGGATTTAAAGTGTAAAAGCGTTAATACTAAATTAACGTTACTAGTAAATGGGATCAAGTGAAAATGAGGAAGTGAAATAAGGTTTCCAAAGTGGAAAGGGTCGAACAGAATTGAAAGGAGTTTGGTAAAAGTGAAAAAGGGGTAAAGAGGTGGGTTAAAGGGTGTATAACAAAATCCAAGCTATGATGGAAATTGTTGTGAGATTTGAAATAATAGTTTGATTACAGCTGATATTTATCTGAGGATAAGAACGTTGTTTGATCAAGGTCTGAGAGGTAATTAAAATACCCCAACTTGAACAACATCGGGATTATCTGAAGATAGTATTAGTTGGTAATCGTAAGAGACGTTAGTGGATATGTTTTGAAAATCTAAACAGCGATTTTAGCACTGTTGTTATAATATATGTTTTGTAAATCTAATATAGCGATTGTAGCACTTTTGCTATAGTAAAAGGGTTGTAAACCTAAACAGCGATTATAGCGCTGTTGTTTTGTAAATCTAAATAGTAATTATAACGCTATTGTTATAACATATGTGCTATAAATTTCTTTGTTAAAACTAATGGATTTCCGAATTTAAAAGATGATTGGAAGGAAGATTTAAGTGGGAAATTGAATATAGTTATTCGAGCTAGAGTTGGTCAAACATAGTTTTTTTCAAGATGAGTGCCATTTCGTACGACTGCTAGCGTAATTCGCTGGGCTGCAGATAGCCTACGGCGGTCGGATGTTTCCTAAGGGAATCAGGCGTAACCATTATGATCGCCGCGATCTAGAGTCAAGCGAATGAAGTTAAGTAAAATAGTAGTAAATCGATAGGGTTAAAGAAGTCGAGTTAATCAGTTAGAGTTAACCACTTTGAGTTAATCAATTGGAGTTAATCGATTAGAGTTAAATCAAATTAGAGTTATTCAAATATCGTATTTTTAAATATTAACAGAGTTAGAAGTTTTGATTTAACAAAGTAAACCAGTTTGTTAAAGGCCAGGTGATGCTGAATGCTTAACCAGTGAACTCATTGGAGTGTCATGATTGAACCACTGTATATTTTGATAGTTAAAACACCGACTATCAAATCTGTCCAATGCGATTGTTGGTATGGAAAGACCGGGATCGAATTTATATTCGAAAACCATTCCGTCCAACAGATACGTGAAGAGATCAGAAGATGATCGAGATGGAGCACTGAAGACCATGGATTTTCATAAACGGAAGAACCACTAATATTCTCTGCCTGGCAAGTGGAGATAAGCTGTGATTCTGTCGTGGTTGGAATCTACGGGTTGCAAGGACTACTCGCTACTGATCCATGGGGTGATTCCTATATTGGATGCAGTAGGAGAGTACCTTCGGTTCATCCTGTTCCTGGATGACCTGTATGGACGGGTGTCTGACAGAGTATTTCCAAAGGATCACGTACGTTGATTTCTTCAAACGTGCTATAGTGTTGGCGGAGAATCGCCGTTCGCTTAGCTTAACTGCTAGAGTATTTTTGTGGATGTCAATTAGTGATATCTGACGGATCTGACGATGTGGCATTCAAAGTGAATGGTGATCAGATGTTCAAGAATAAACTCTGACCTCAAGCCTCATCAACCAGGAAATGACAAAAATCGGGCAGACAGCATGGCTATGTGGGTCGCTCCCATTAGGGTGTATAATCACCTATCTAGAGGAAATCCTATTTGCTTCTTAAATCTATGTTTCGATGCTGTCCCTTTTCGGGAGACGGTTGCTGATCCCAACCGTCGGTGATATACATTCGACACACTCAAGCGAAATGAGTGGTCGGTCATGTGAGGGCCGGGTTGCAAGACGTTCTTGTTGAACCCAGTGTATTCGTCTCTAGAGATACACCATCGGCAGGTGGTCCCATACCTTGTCAAGGTCGGAATCTAATCTCCAACAAGCGCCTGCGGGTTTTGATTGTATACTATATATGTGGAGCGTGAGATGAAAGCGTTCCACTAGATTTCTATTTACTTGTGTTTAGACATTATTATAATATCATACAAGATATTGGTTTCAAACTGTTTTGGGTTATCGTAAGGTAAAAACCGTCCGTATTTATGTGTGGATTTGGTCTTACGATTATCCTTTTCTTTTGAAAAGATTTTGAACTTTAAAATCATGATTGGATGGTTCACCCTTATTACTGTGCGAGTTTATCTCACTCTGGTTCACCAGACTGACCCGGTGTTTTGTAAATGCTCGGGTTAGCCCGGGGTGTACAGGTTCAAGTTACCAAATGTTGTGAAGTCTAGAGACGAGCTGGAGATGTTCAGACGTATGATATTATATAGCTACTATTCCGCTGTGTGTTGTATATGGGAACAGGCTATTATAACTGTCCCAGTGTGTGATGTACTCTGATACTGTAAGTATTTTTAAAGCTTACAATAAAGATTTATTTCTGTATTATATTTTGTTCCGCTGCGATGTGAGACTTTGTGTTGTGTTGTTTCTTCTTCTTCTATTCTTATAATTATTTCTTTCTTATCTCACCCTCTAAATTCTTTCTAATAACTATCCAGTGTTTCGGTGCTTGGAGGATCGACATGAGTTACAATATAGGTATTTATGTCGATTTTCGGGGCCGAAATTTTTGGGTCGTTGCAAAGTCCAGCTACCCTATACTCTTAGGTGCAGTCTACCACGAAACTTCATAATAAAGGAACCCATCTTCAATGTATTATCAAATCAAATCAGCCAACCTATGAACTAAATCGCTGCAAACCAATGGCGTTAAAACCTTCACACCCAAGGTGAAGAAACCATACGGCTGACATGAAAATTCATGGCAGACCTCTCCCCTGATTTACTTAAGATCCAAGTTCTAGTATAGATTAGCTGAAACTGTAGATGGCTAGGATAGCGACCTCGTCCTTATCTCTTTCTGTCTTCAGCTATTTAAGTCAGCGACCCCCTCTCATTCGAAGTGGAAACGGAAAACGCAGCCTCCAAATGTCGTAAATAAAACAAACGAAATTATATTAATTCGAAAACTTATGTATTTAAATCCATCTTGAGATGCTCTGAAATTCTGTGTGCATTTTGTTGAGATCAAAGATGCTGTTGGAATATCAGAGGAGGTCGGTGCAAGCCAGGGTGGTGATGTTGGATTTCAAAATGATGAAGTGGAGAGGTGTGCACATGCACGTCCAGGAGGGAAAGAAAACAAAATGGGAGGATCTGTGTTGAATGGTGGAAGGGCAATGTAGCAGAGAAGAGGCAAATCGAATGAAGGAGTTGCGTTCAGATCGGTGAAGAAGATAAGGAGCAGGGGTAATGCATGAAATCAGTACGTGAAAACAAAAGGAAAGAAACAGAAATAGGGAAGAGCGGAACTGGGTGGAACCGTAGGAGGAAGAAAAGACGAGCAGCAGTATTTTCTGGAAAGCATGCGTTGATCATACAACAGGGTATTGGGCCGGCGAAAGGATGAAGCCCATCGCATGTTAAAAAAAAAAGAAAAAAAAAAGAATGACGGAAGTATAATCGGTGGGCACAAGGAGGGCATGCTGGAGCAAACTACACGTGGGAGGACCCTGAAAGTTTTGGAGCGGTGAACCTACTTTGGCCCAGGTTAGCAAGGAAAAGCCCAATAGTAAATTAAAATTTAAGGATTTTATGTTAAATAAAACAACACATATATTTATATCGTATCTTCCACATACGAGATCAGAATTTCAAACGGTCTGATTCATTGGGTCCGTAGAAAGACGAGCTACGACATGAAGCTAGTTCGAAACCCTTTGGAGCTCGTTTGGATTTATCGCAAGATAAAATCCCCAATTCGAATCACCAACCGTAAATCGTTATTTAACGATAAACCACCGAGGTGAGTAAATCTCACTAACTCTACTCAAGTTCTATTTTCGTAAAGTATTTTTAGAATTGATAAATAATGGCTGTTTGCTGTGTGTTGGTTGTTTGCTTGAACTACTAGTTAAATGGGTTGAATATTATCGATAACGATATATATAAATCGTATCGAAATATTGATTCTGTTTATCAGAATATTTTACCTTCATGTTATTTATGTTGACTGACATCTGTGGATGCAGGGAAACAGGTCAGAGGGACCCAACTGGGTTCCTCAACATTTATTTTGCCGTTTTCATATATTGTGATATATGATGTGATCTATAACATGTTGTTAATTATGTGTGTTGATCATCATTATTTGGTACCTGTAAATACCAAAGAAATTACAGGGATGTAGAAAGAGAAATTTCAAAATATAATTTGAAATAAAATATTTGTATAAAATCAAAGGATTTTATATAAAAGGAAAATTTGAGATGGTTATAGAATTAGGGAAGTTTATAAAATCAAAGTATTTTATAAAAAGAAATAAAAGGGGATTATTTGTAAACATTTACAAATGAATTAGAAAGGCGACATTTGTCAAACATTTATCAATGGGATGGGAAAGATGAATATTTGTAAAACAATTTACAATAGAATTAAAAAGGGGGATATTTGTAAAGTATTTACAAATAGATTAGATAGAAATATGTATTTAGAAGATAAAAGGAGTTATATAAAAGAAATATTTATATATAATAAATATAGACAAGTAGAAAAGGAAATATTTGTAATCAAATAGAGTAAATCAAATATTAGTTATTCAATTAGAGTTAATCGAATATTAATTATTCGAATAAAGAGTTGACTAGATAGAGTTAATTGGATTTAGTCAATCGAATTCGAATTAAATTGAATATTGGTCATTCAATTAGAGTTGATCAAATATAGTTATTAGAGATAGAGTTAGTCAAACATTGTTATTTAGGAAGAGTTGCCATTTCGTACGACTGCTAGCGAAATTCGCAGGGCTGTAGATAGCCTACGGCGGTCGGATGTTTCCGGAGGGAATCAGGCGTAACCATTGTGATCGCTGCGACCTAGAGTCAAACGAATGGTGTTAAAACAAATTTTAGTAACTTGATAGGAGTTAAATGAGTCGAGTTAGTCAAGTTGAATAAACCAGTTAGAGTTAACTAGTTAGAGTTAATAAGTTAAAGTTAATCAGGTAGAGTTAATCGATTAGAATTATATCGGAGTTGAGTTATTCAAATGGAACTAATCAAGTTCGAGTTAGTCGAGTATTAGTAAATTTAATAGAGTTAGTCAAAAGGAATTAATCGAATATCACTTATTCGAAGTAGAATATCACCTATTCGAAGTAGAATATCACTTATTCGAAGTAAAATTATCGAATATCGCTTATTCGAAGTAGAGTTATCGAATAGCACTTATTCGAAGTAGAGTTATCGAATATAGTTACTCGAGAAGAGTAATCGAATATAGTTCATTCGGAATGAGTTAAATCGAATATAGATATTCGAAGGAGAGAATTATCGGATATGGTTTATTCGAAGAGAGATTATTGAATATAGTTATTCGAAGAAGAGGAATCGAATATAGTTTATTCGGAAAAAGAAAGTTATCGGATGGTGATTATTCGAGAGTCAATTATACATTGGAATTCGACTATATCGAATTAAGGGAAGTAATGTTTACTTTCCGTTTCAAAAAAATCAAGTTTTACTTATATTGAAATAAATTAGTTGTTTATCATTTATCCAAATTAAGAAAAAAAAACTATATTTAAGTTAATACATTTTGAAAGTATGGAATTAAAACATTTTAGTTATAATCAAATGATTTTGTAAAGGAAGTGGATTCGTAAATAGAATCCGAGGGTTTCGCAAGGAAGTTTCTTAAAGATTTAAAGTTTGAACTTTGTTGATTTCGAAGTTAGAAATGTCGTTCAGTTAAGGTCTGAGGGGTAATTATACCCCAACTTGATTGACTTCATTTTTGACTGAAGAGTACTTAAAGTTCGATAGTGAAGATTGGTTAAGCGAATTTAGATAATGGGTAAAATAATTTAAATGGGCAAAGCGATGTTTATTCAAACATCAGTTGGAACCCAATAAAGGAGATTGGGAAAATTTTCCAAATAAAAATCAGAAATGTTTTTCTGATAAAGAAGATAAGAAATGGGAGCAAATATGGAAACGCTTTCCAAAGTAGATAAAGTATATTTTCCAAATTAGGAGAATAAGAATTTACGAATATATAGAAATGGAAATGGGTAAATTAAAGGAGATTTAAACCAAAGGAGATTAGAGTCGATTGTTGTTTGATTGATAGGATTTCCATCTGGAAATAATATCGTTGTTTGCACACCGGTTTTGTTTGATAGTTAAATCACCGACTATCGAAGTTTTTGACCATTTTTACGTCGTCAATATGGAGAGACCGGGATTAGATTCATTATCTGCAAACCACTCTGTATGAACGTTAGCGTTGCGATCAAATATTGAAGACGGGGTTATGCAAGGGCTATCCTGTTTACAGAATAGTGCCTTCAGTTTGTCCAGTCCCAGGACAACGTAAATGGACGAATGTCTGACAGAGTATATCTGACGGATCGCATAAGTTGATCTCTTCAAACGTACTTATGTTTGGTGGCGGAGGAATTCGTTTCTCTTAGCTTTATACCCATGGTATTTTTGGGGAAATCAATTTGTGATTGGCGGTATGACGATGTGGCATTCAAAGTGAATGGTGGTCAAGTGCTTTCAAAGGATACGTTATAACCTCAAGCCTCATCAACCGGGAAACGACAGAAATCGGGCAGGCAGCATGGCTATGTGGGTCGCACCCATTAGGGTGTATATCACCTATCTAGAGAAAATCCATTTCATTCTATTGTCTATTTCGATGTTGTCCCTTTTCGGGAAAGACGGTGGGTAGCTCCCAACCGTTGGTGGTATACATTCGATACACTCAAGCGAAATGAGTGGTCGGTCATGTGAAGGCCGGGTTGCAAGATATTCTTGTTGAACCCAATGTATTTGCCTCTAGAGATACACTATCGGCAGGTGGTCCCATACCTTGTCAAGGTCGGAATCCAATTTCCAATAAGCGCCTGCGGTTTTGTTTGTATACTATATATGTGGAACGTGAGATGCAAGCGTTCTGCTAGATTCTAATTACTTGTGATTAGACATTATCATAATACCAGAAAAGTATTGATTTCAAAACTGTTTTGGGTTATCGTAAGGTAAAAACCATTCTTGTTTATGTGTGAATCGGTCTTACGATTATCTTTTCTTTTGAAAAGGATTTGAAAAGTTAAACCGATGATTTGAGTTTACTCACACCAGTCCCATGACTGACCTAGAGTTTATTTTCTTTTGTTTTCCCTAAACTCTTGGGTGCCCAAATTTGTACGGGCAGTCAAGTAGTTCAGGCCTTTACAGATATACTTGGAGGAGCTTGAAGCAGGAGGCTTCAGGATCATATAGCTATTGTTATTTCTGCTGTGTGTAAGTGTTGTGCTCTGATAATGTTGTTGCATATGTATACTGTTTTATTTCAAAGTTATGTTATATTATATTTTATTCGTTCCGCTGTGAGATTCGTATTACTCTGATTCTGTTCTGTAGTGATCTCCTTCTTCTTCTACTCTGATTTTCTATCTTATCTATCCTCAACCTCTAACTTCTTTCTATTAATGATCTGGAATGTTCGATGCCTGAATAATTAACATGGGTTTTATGTTGATTTTCTGGGTCGAAAATCCCAGTTCGTTTATTTATTTTACCCTCTTTCCAAAACATACTGTGTCGGTTCATCGTATTCAAGCGTTTAGAAACCCCTATCGATACAGTGGATCAAACTAATCGATCAGAATTCATAAACAACTCAACCAATAAGTCTCCACAATATAAAATCATTTTATATCAAATAACAAATACGTTCACTCATATATATACACTTAAACTCAGTCTAGGGTATTACTAACCCCATCTCTACTGAATCACGCCACAGAGCCAAGGTAATCACTTAACCTTCAGCTCTGATACCACTGTAACGACCCGTATTTTTGGCGATAATAATTCATTTATTTAATGGTTTAAATAGTGATTTATGGATCGAAATGGTCGTTTAATTAAATAATATTGAATATTTAATTAGAATAAATAATAAAATAATATATATATTTCTAGAATAATCAAAATTAGCTGAAATGGCAACATGGTGTGAACTGGACGACCCACAGTATATAATTCAGTTCAGAATTGAAATAGAATAACGAATTTACTGTTTGAACGAAATTTGAACGTATAATTTATATTATAATTATAATCGAGCTTGAAATGGGGCGGCAGTTCGTAGTTTGGCGATTTGAACTTCAACTAGATATACAGGGTCCGTTTTAACTCGGATTTCTGTGAAACAAGAAACGCGTGGAGCTGGTGAAGTATATTTTTCTAGTGGAAGAGAAAATTCAGGATTTCGTCGTATAGATTTTCAGTTATGTCCAAATAAAATTTTAGAAAAGTCGCTATGGAATTCCTTTATAATTCGTAACGTTTTATTTACGTTATAAATGGATTTTTTCAATATAAATTGAATATCGATCCAAGCGGAATTTGAATATCGAGTTGTAAAATCCCAGTGAAGCCGTATGGCATTCCACTGTGAATATATACGATAATATGAATTTATTTTTATTTAATTTAATTATTTTTAAATATATTTATATATTTAAAAGGGCTATTTCTGGCTTTAAAAATTGCCAGTTTTGCAAACGACCTCAGAATCCGACGAAACTAATTTTGTTGGATCCGTAATATCAAATTATTGTTAGATGTCAAGTTTCGTGATTTTTAGAGTCCGTATGTGGGCGTACGGATTTTTACAGTGAAAAACAATCAGTATTTTGACGGTTAAAAATACGCTGTGTGAGCAAACAGAGTCGGAATTCGACGAAACAAGTTTCGTTGGGTCCGTAATGTCAAACTCTAGCTGCATGTCAATTTTCATGATTTTTTGGGTATTGTATGTGAGCACAGGAATTTTTAGAGTATAAAAACAAGTAGCGATCTCTTAAAATAAAATAAAATAATTAATAAAAAAATAATATTCTTTTTTCTATAAATACCTAACATTCATCCTAACCCTAACTAATATTTTCTCTGGTCAACAAACTCATCGCCGCCACCATTTTTCTACTCAAAACCATTTTCGCCACTTCTTTAATTCATTAAAATTAAGGTAAAATTCTATAAATCCCAAAGTAAATATATTTGTGATCGTAGGAACTTCCTCTACAAGCTGATACCAATTTTGGGTTGTTCGACGGTCCTTTCTAGTGTTGGCGTTGAGCTAGGGTTCCGGGTTTTGGAGTTTATAAGCATCGATACGTGGTTTTGTTGCTCGTTTGGGTTTCAGGAGGTCGAGGCGCACCGGGTAGCAGCGTCGAGAGGTATTTCGAGATGAGGAGGTGGGAAGCGACGTTGGGTTCGCTGGGTTGGGCAGCAGGTCGCTGCGAGGAGGGATAGTTCGAGTGGGAGGAAATGGGGTCAGGTGGTTGCGGATTTCGATGGTGAAAGAGGTGGTGTTGGTGGCGGCCGAGATAGATGGCCGGAGTGATAGGGAGTGGTGGTCAAACGATGGGTCAAACTTTGGTTTTACTGAACAGTATATTTCGAACTGGAAGTAGCGGTTGGAAAAGTTGGTTGAGAGTGATGATCTTGCTGTGTTTTGATAGAGGAATGGAAGGGGTTTAAGCAAGTGTAATTGATTTTGAATTTTGTGAAGTGACTGAGTTTGGATCCAAGAAACAGGAGTGGAAGGAGCATACGAGTTGAGTTTGTTTGAGATGATGAGGTACTGTTTCAGAATGGGTCCTGAGTTACACGTGAGAAGATGGGTCGGCTAGTAAAGGTTAAGGCCTTTTTATTTATTTAATCCAAGTTTTAATTTAATCAAATGTATACTAACTTCGTAACGCGATATCTAATTCGTACGAGGTCGAAATCGTGAACGGTCAGATGCGTTGGATTCGTATGGACGAGCACTTTATAATGGAACAGACCGGGAGAGAATCCGAGCTCATTTGGATTTATGGTGAAATTAAACGCAGGGATCAAATCAACGACCGATATATCGTTATTTAACGACCACCGTTCAATGTGAGTAATTCTCACCAACTCTGAACAGCTTCTATTTTTATAATGTATTTTTAGAGCTGATAAATATTGATTGAAATGCCGTGTGTTGACTGTTTGGTTGAACTGCTAGTCAGTTGATTGAAATTATCGATAACGATATATATAAATCGTATCGAAATATTGATTCTGTTTATCAGAATACTTTATACTTGTGTTATTTATGTTGACTGACATCTGTGGATGTAGGGAAACAGGTCGGAGGGACCCAACTGGGTTCCTCAACATTTATTGTACTGTTTTTCATATATTCTGATATATGATGTGCTATATTATCTGTTATTGATTCTGTGTGTTTGGATGATGACCGATCATTTTGATTGGATATTTTTATATCATAAGTGATACGAGAAAGTGAAAAAGGGAGATTTTCAAAATATATTTGAAAATAGATTATTTATATAAAATCAGCGGATTTTATATATGAAAGGAAAAAGGGTTTTATAAAAGAAATCATTTTATAAAATAAAAGCAATAAAGGAAAAATATTTACAAATAAAATAGAAAAGAAAATATTTGTAAAACCATTGCAAACAGAGATAAAAAGGAAAACATTTGTAAAACATTTACAAATGGAATTAGAAAGAAAAATATTTGTAAAACATTTACAAATAGATTAAAAGGAAATATTTATCTAGAGAAATAAACTGAGTTATAAAAGGAATTATTTATTTAGAAAATAAATAGAACATTGGAATATTTGAAAATGAATAAGAAGGGTATAAAAAGAGAATTTTACACTAGGAAGAATTTAGGCCCGTGCTTCGCACATGGTAAACAGAATATGAATTCAAAGTGAATTTTTAAGAAAGATCTGTTTTAACAGATAAAGTGAGAGGGTTAATTTATAAATAAAGTTTTATAAATTAATTTAGTTATTTATCCTTGGATAAATAGAGTATATAAGTCAATACTTGTATAGAGAAGTAAAAATCGATTTCCACATCGATGTTTGAAACTGAATAAGGACGAAGGAGAATTTATCGAATAAGAGTTATTCGAAGTAAAGTTATCGAATATCAGTTTATTCGATAGGAAGTTTATTGAATATTAGTTATTCGAAATGGGTTGATCCAAGAGAGTTAACCCAATAGAGTTAATCCAATAGAATAAATTGATTGAGATCAACCATTAGAGTTGAACTGTTAGAGTTAAACCGTTAGGGTTAAACCGTAGAGTTAAACCGTTGGAGTAAACATTTAGAGTTAGTTAGTTAGTGTTAACCAATTAGAGTTAATCAGTTAGAGTTAATCGATTAAAGTCTAATCGAACTAGAGTTATCCAAATATAGTAATCGAATAAGGGATGATTGAATATTAGTTATTCAATTTGATCTGCTCGAATCTAATTATTTGAGATAGAGTTAAACAGAAGTAGTCATTTAAGATAAGTTATCAGTAAGCACGACTGCTAGCGTAATTCGCAGGGCTGTAGATAGCCTAAGGCGGACGGATGTTTCCTGAGGGAATCAGGCGTAACCATTGTGATCGCTGCGATCTAGAGTCGAGCGGATGGAGTTAAATCGAATATTAGATATTCGAAAATAAAGTTAGAACAAACATAGTTAGTCGAATATAAGTTAATCGAATACTAGTTATTCGATAGGAGTTAGTCGAATTGAGTAAGATAAGTCGAGTTAAATAAGTGGAGTTAGATAAGTCGAGTTAATTAAGCCAAGTTAGCCATGCTGCCTGCCCGATTTTTTGTCATCTTCCGGTTGATGAGGCTTGAGGCCAGAAATAACTCTTGATATCTGGTCGCCATTTACTTTGAATGCTACATCGTCAGATCCGTCAGATATCACTAATTGATATCCACCAAAAATACTCTAGCTGAAAGCTAAGAGAACGGCAACTCCCCGCCAACAACTATCGTACATTTGAAGAAATCAACGTACGTGATCCTTTGGAAATACTCTGTCAGACACTCGTCCATACAAGCCATCCAGGAACAGGATGAACCGAAGGCACTCTCCTACCGCATCCATATAGGAATCACCCCATGGATCAGTAGCGAGAAGTCCTTGCAACCCGTAGATTCCAACCACGACAGAATCACAGCTTATCTCTGCTTGCCAGGCAGAGAATATTAGTGGTTCTTCCGTTTATGAAAATCCACAGTCTTCAATGCTCCATCTCGATCAACTCCTGAGATCTCTTCACGTATTTGTTGGTCGGAATGGTTTTCGAATATAAATTCGATCCCGGTCTTTCCATACCAACAATCGTATTGGACAGATTTGATAGTCGGTGTTTTGACTATCAAAATATACAGTGTTTCAATCATGACACTCCAATGAGTTCATTGGTTAAGTATTCAGCATCGCCTGGCCTTTCAACACTTGATTTACTTTGTTAAATCAAAACTTCTAACTCTGTTAATATTTAAAAATACGATATTTGAATAACTCTAATTCGATTTAACTCTAATCGATTAACTCCAATTTTACATAACTCCATTCGCTTGACCCTAGATCGCAGCGATCACAATGGTTACGCCTGATTCCCTTAGGAAACATCCGACCGCCGTAGGCTATCTGCAGCCCTGCGAATTACGCTAGCAGTCGTACGAAATGGCACTCATCTTGAAAAAAACTATGTTTGACTAACTCTAGCTCGAATAACTATATTCAATTTCCCACTTAAATCTTCCTTCCAATCATCTTTTAAATTCGGAAATCCATTAATTTTAACAAAGAAATTTATAGCACATATGTTATAACAATAGCGTTATAATTACTATTTAGATTTACAAAACAACAGCGCTATAATCGATGTTTAGGTTTACAACCCATTTACTATAGCAAAAGCGCTACAATCGCTATATTAGATTTACAAAATATATATTATAACCACAGCGCTAAAATCGCTGTTTAGATTTTCAAAACATATCCACTAACGTCTCTTACGATTACCAACTAATACTATCTTCAGATAATCCCGATGTTGTTCAAGTTGGGGTATTTTAATTACCTCTCAGACCTTGATCAACACCGTTCTCATCCTAAGATAAATATAAGTTGCAATTAAACCCAATATTCCATTTCAAATCTCAAACAATTTCCATCGTATCTTGGATTTGGTTGTACAACACTATAACCCATTACTTAACCCCAATTCATCTTTTCCAATCTCCTTTCAAATATATTCAATTATTCCTACTTTGGAAAGATTATTTTAATTCCCTCTTTTTTCTCAATCCAAATATCTGGTAACGTTAATTCAAAATTACCGATATAACACTTCAAACTTCTTTTATATAAATGCTGGTTTATCTTAAGCCCACCCAAATCCCCTTTTTAAACACTTATTAAAATTAGAACAATATTGTTTAAAACTATTTTATTTGATTACATCGACCCAACTAATTTAGAAGTCAATTCCAATTTAAAAATGTTAACTTAGTCAACCCAAAACTCAAGTATTTCGATAATCAATTTCAATTAGTTCTCACTTTAATTTAATTACAAATACAATTAATTTAAATAATTTCCATTTATTTGTTTGTTGACAAAATAATTATCCAAAATTACCATTCGATTTGTTTCTTATCCTCGTACTTATAAATCTGATCAAAATTTTTGTTATAACCAATTAATCATAAATCAAGGTCTTAAATAAATCAAATATTAATTTCTCTCTAACAAACTTTTATTCAAATATTGTATTGAAAAATCTAGCTTCAGTTATAAAATAAATTTTATAACTTCAGCTCTATCGATTCACCTTACGATGAATCACTATTTATAACCCGATTGATTTTAATGGCCATACTCTGCCAAACACTTAACCAATATCGCCCATTGGTTTAAACCAAACAGATGTTGAATATTTAGTCAATAATCAACCATCAAATCAATCCCATAAACAGATCAGTTCATATATGATAATATGAAAATAAATAATACATTTGAGGGATCCGGTTGTGTCCCTCCAACCTGTTCTTCCCTGTATTCAAAACGGTTATCACAAACCAGATCATTCAGTTTTGTTTAACTGATAACACTAAATAGCAACCATTCAACATCAACTGCAAGCAATTCAAACAGTTCAACAATTTAAAACACGTTTATAAATAAACGTGACCAACCAAGGTAAATTACCTTTATTGGAACCAATCGTTAAAAGTAACGATCCGGTATTTCACTGAAATTAAACACAGTTTAATTTCATCAGTTAAACCAACAAACAAATGTATAACTAGCAAAGGCAACCATCAGCAAGCAGAGCTGAAACACCCCACCTCCGTTAGGGTCACTCTCAAAGGGAATGCCCTAATTTTGGTGGAGGTTTATAAGTATAAGTCACAGATATACAAGACAGATATAAGAACACATATTTGTAAACAGCGGAAAAACAACAACTCTTGTTTCATAAAAGCAAATACGTGCTACAACAACATCACCATAATTGTCTTACATCTTTTCCAAAAACATAACATAACACTTCCATAATCTGTCTTGATTACATTATTTAAAGAAGCATAAATAAAACATAGATAAACTGCAAAAGCCCCATAGTGGTTGTCCAAAGCCATAGTTCAAAACGAAAAAGTCCAAGCAATACATTTCTCCTCTTCAAGCTCGATGTTAAGGTTGGTCAAGCTGCAGTGTTCCCTCCCTGTGGACCTTGGGGGGGAAAACGGAAGAAAAGAAGACGAAAGAAAAGTAGAGTCAGACATAAAGCCTGAGTAAGTCTAGGACTATTCTGTCTATGAATAAAGGACTGTGTATGATAAGTATAAACAAGAAGTGGGAAAGCACTATAAACTTGGTTAAGTTGTCTAGGGTCGAATATACTATCGCACCCCATGTTAATCTCTGAACCCATATAAACTAGTTTCCAACTGGCACCCCATAATCAGGGTGAAGTGATCCATTCTGTGATGATCGGCTCCTACTCTCATAGTTACATGTGTCTTACGGCCCCCGATGTTGTAGTTACCTATGCTGGTCCCACCATGGGGTGTATCAAGTCCCATGGCGGCGGCCCGACACAATCCTAGAATGCACAGGTATGCTACTGGTGTCCAGTGCCTTATTTTTCTGCACCGGAGTGTGTGCACGCCCGCACCCCGTTAGAACCTACACTGCTACACCACCGCCGTCGATTTGACCTCTTACAATCAGCCCAGTAATCGTGCCCCACCCTGCCTAGTTTCAGGGTATCATGATACACCTTCTAGGGTTACTGCTGAAAAGGGTCCCCCGTTACTAGGTTTTCTATCTCTAGCCAACATGCTAAGTTGGTTAAGTGTTTTCTAACCTAACCCCCACCAGTCCGTTTAGTTTAGCATGTTCCATTTTGATTAAGTCTTTAGTTCGCTTAATCCTATCAATCCTGACTCAGCCTTAATTGTCTTATTAAAGCCTTGACCTCTCACATTAGACAGGTATTGTTGTGGCTGCCTGTTGCCGGTTGGTTCCGGGCAGTCTTACGCCACAACTCAGTCTAACCTCGGGTCCTTATTGGGCTCCATGTTTAACCTCCCACATTGGATAGGTATTGTTGTGACTACTGGACAGCCGGGCGGTTCCGGGCAGATTGACATCACAACTCAATCCAACCTCGGGTTAAACACATCGTATGTTCTACATTTACATATTTTGTCTTTCTTCTTTATTTTCTTATATGTAAATATTTGCGGCCCATTATTAAGTTAATGGTGTAAAGGTTACACCAATCATGGGCCCAACCCATACTTGAATTTGGGCCCTTCTACTTTATATTTTCATTTATTAGTTAATTTGGCCCAACGCTATTTTCCCCCGTTTAATACGTTCGTTTATCATAATATATGTTGGGCTTAGGCTTTTAAGCCCAACTTAGCCATGAGAAAAAGGGGAGGCTTAAAGCGTGATTACATACACAAAAAGGGGAATGTGAACGCATGAACTTGCAACATAACGTTGGAACCACAAAACAGAAACTGGTGTACTTGCATAGTAGCATAAGTGACATGAATCAAAGCATGTAAACTTGTAGTTAAGTTAAGAATCTAAATTGGATATCATTATTGACACATAGTCTTAACTACAACATAAACCTATATTTTTATTTAGGCATAATGTCAAACATAAGCAAATCACGTTCATAAGATTACTACATGTTTACAAAGGTGCTTACTTTTGTTACTAACACAAAAGTATAGTTCAACTTAATCATGATTTTAAATCTATTCTCATAACCATGGCATAAATATTTCTAACATGAAATCATGATTTTTACTTTAGTCATGCAAACTTGCAAATGGGATTTTGAATCTAACCTAGCTATGTACCACATATGTCATCATATAATTCTTGTTAACAATATAGACCTAACATGGATTTCAATTATGCAAAATATCAATCATAGCCTAGTCATATTCATAAGTTTGCAAATAAGTTTTCTAGTACAAAAGCATGGCTTAATACATAGATCATGGTGCCAAAATTTCAACATAGTTTCATATGAACTATAATAACCCAAATTTGTTCCAATTACGCACAAAATGATTTTTGTACAAAAATATACATTATGATGGCATAGTAGCAAAACCTCAAACTTGCATGAATTCAATTAAACAACTATATACATGTAGCTTCAACATGAATTACATATTTTGAGAATATCCAAACGTATACTTGCATAAAACTACCGCAAACATGTAGTTTTTATAATGAATAACATACTTTGCGAATATCCAATCGCTATACAATATTCCAAATCGATAAGAATCATAGTAACGCACAAATATGAATTATTTATCACCACAATCAAGTATACAAACCAACACACTTATTTGATCATACCAAAATAATACTCTACTTACAATTGTGTGACGAATTCTCCAATTTAGGAATTTGGAGATGCGATTCCTTGTTGATTTGATTTGATTAAGTTGCTTTATGCTTTAGAATTTGCCTCCTAATCCTCTCTCCAATTGGTGGCTACTCTTAGTCGTTCCTCAGCAACATGATGGCCTTGTTCTTATTTTTGAATGAATAGATTAGGTTGAGTCTAGGGTCATTTTTATAGGGGTTATGAACTGATTAGGACCATCGATGTTGCTTGGATTGATCGTAGCCATTCATTCGAAAGAGAGACCAATTAGAGCCTGCCACCTAGCCCTAATGACAAAGCAGACTTCTGAAAATCGACCAACATAGAATAGGCCAGCCAGGTTGGGCTGGGTTCGACCTGGCTCTGGACCAGGTCGACAGCCCTGTCGACCTGGCTAGACCAGGTCGACAGCCCAGTCGACCTGGGTGCATTAGGCGGGAGTTTTCCCGCCCTGGCCAATTGGGCCCGATTTTGGAATTTAAACTTGTTTTTCTGAGCTGTTTTATTCTGTTCGAATTTTAAACTTAATTCAGAAACTTCCGAAGGCCATATCTTCTTCATACGGACTCCGTTTTTCGAAAACTCAGACTCTATTTCGCGTATTTTTCCGAGACGAACGCAATGGCGTATCCCGTTTCCCTTAGTTCTTTGATTTGAAATTAATTATACTTTAATTTGTGAATTTCATAGTTATAGAATTCGCGGGGTGTTACATTCTCCCCCACTTAAAAGGATTTCGTCCCCGAAATCTTCAAGTTAGAAGGAATGTATATCCTAACATCCAATCATCCATCTACTCATCCATCAAACACGAGCATCCATTGTCCTTAAAAGACTTCTTAATGCTTCATGATCATATGCGAAGTGTGTGTGTACATGTACTTATCAAATGCAAAATCAGGCGGTCTACTGATTCAGTTGACCTCCTTAATGCGAATTATGTAAGTGCCATGAATCCATTATGTATGCAAATTTTCCTATTCATGATTCTACATGGGTGCACAATCATTCAATACAAATGCAACATCCATATGACAACACATTAAAGTTCAACCACATACGAATGCAAACATTTATGCATATGCAATATGAAGTGACTGAGCCGATCTAAAACCTAGATTGTGTGTGTATATGCAACCACGAGCAACCACTAGCAATCACTTGCAACCATTTGCAACCATCATCCATAACATGTTTCAATTACATGTTTTCATCCAAAGGGTTTCTACCTAAAAGATAAGGTCGAGGAAATATACCTAAAAAGATAGATAAAAGCGCGACTTAAGGAAAAAGAAAGATCAAGGATGTACCCTCGAAAAGAAAAGGGTAAGCAGTGCGTATTCTAGCTTCAGTTTCCCAAGTCGCGTCTCCCTCGGTGTCGCTCCACTGAACTTTGACGAGCCTGACTTCGCGGTTGCGTAGCTTCTTCACTTCCGTTCCTAAGATGCGGGTTGGAACTTTTCTTATGGTTGCTTCGCGTTCCACTTCGGCCTCTTCGAGGATATTTGGCTCTACCACTTCAGCAGACTCATGTAGACATTTTCGGAGATGTGAAACGTGAAAAACGTTGTGGACTCCGGCCAACTTCTCGGGTAGCTCTAATCTATAGGCCATTTTCCCAATTTTCTCGATGATAGGGAATGGCCCTATGAACCTTGGTGCCAGTTTTCCTGTGGTTCCAAAACGAACAACGTTTCTTAGCGGAGATACCTTGAGAAAAACTCTGTCTCCAACCTCAAATTCAAGGTCGGTCCTTCTCTTGTCGGCATAGGACTTTTGTCTATCTTGGGCCGTCTTCATCCTTCTTCGTATTAAGTCTACTTTCTCTGAAGTCTCTCGGATCATATCTGGTCCAAGTATGAGCTTATCCGTAGACTCCCACCAACAAGTGGGCGATCGGCACGGTCTTCCATATAAAGCTTCGAAGGGCACCATTCCGATGGTTGCTTGATAGCTGTTGTTGTAGGCAAATTCCACCAAAGGAAGGTGGTCTTCCCATGTCCCTCCGAAGTCGAGGACGCATAGCCTTAAAAGGTCTTCCAAAACTCTGTTCACTCTCTCTGTTTGGCCGTCGGTTTGGGGATGATAGGCTGTGCTCAAGCATAACTGCGTTCCTACTGCTTCTTGCAGACTCCGCCAAAACTCACTGGTGAAGATGGGGTCTCGGTCACTAACAATGCTAGATGGTATTCCATGGAGTCGAACGATTTCCTTGAGGTAAAGTGATGCTAGGGATGAGGCAGTTCTTTTACTTTTGACAGGTAAAAAGTGGGCGCTTTTAGTAAGCCTATCAACTATTACCCAAATGCTAGTGTTGCCTCTCCTAGACCTCGGCAGCCCATCGATGAAGTCCATTGAGATGCTATCCCACTTCCACTGCGGGACCTCCAGAGGATGTAGTAGTCCGCCAGGCTTTTTCTGTTCCGCCTTAACCTGTTGGCACACCATACACTTAGAAACGAACTCTGCCACGTCCTTTTTCATGCCGCTCCAGAAGAAAGTCCTTTTTATATCTTTGTACATTTTATCTCCGCCTGGATGTATCGTCATCTTGGAGTGATGTGCTTCCTCGAGAACCCTCTTTACTAAATCTTTTGTTTGTGGGACGCATAGTCTTCCGTCTCGCCTTAGCAAACCCTTATCGTCGATGGAGTATCTGTTGAGGTGACTTGAAGTCTCACCCCTAATTAGCCTATCAATTGTTTCCTCAAGCTGAGGGTCTTCGCGTTGTGCTATCCCTACTGAATCCACTAAAGTTGGGCGCACTTCGAGAGATGCTAGCAAGCCTGGTACGAAATCGGAGGAAGGCCTAAAGTCGAAGCTGGCTATAAACTCTAGGCTTTGTCTTTCAACAAACAACGGGCTTAGGGTCAATTTCTTTCGGCTCAACGCGTCTGCCACTACGTTGCCTTTGCCCGGAGTGTAGGAGATTTCGAAATCGTACGAGGCAAGAAACTCCATCCATCTTTGTTGCCTCAAGTTAAGATCCTTCTGCGAGAAAAGATATTTCAACGATTTATGGTCAGTGTAAAGTTCGAACTTCTCACCTAGGAGATAGTGTCGCCAAGACTTGAGTGCAAAGACGATGGCGGCTAACTCAAGATCATGGGTTGGGTAGTTCTTTTCGTGCACTTTCAACTGCCTCCCGCCATAAGCTACTACCCTTCCTTCTTGCATTAAGACGGCGCCTAGCCTTGTCCCACATGTATCCGTATAAACAGTGAACATCTTGCTCCCATCTGGCAGCGTCAAAACTGGGGCTGTTGTGAGAGCCCTTTTCAGTCGTTGGAAAGCAAACTCGCAATCCAAGTCCCAATTGAACACTAAATTCTTCTTGGTCAATTTCATGAGCGAAGCTGAGATTTTCGCAAAATCCCTTATGAACTTTCGATAGAAACCCGCTAGTCCTAGAAAACTTCGGACCTCAGTCGCATTCCTTGGTGTCTTCCAATCTTGTACCGCCACTACCTTAGCAGGGTCCACTGCTAACCCTTGTTTGGATACTATGTGCCCAAGGAACCTCACCTCTTCTCTCCAAAAGTGGCATTTGGAGAATTTGGCTTTTAGTTGATGGACTCGCAAAGTTTCCATGATTGCCCTTAAGTGTTGAGCATGTTCCTCTTCACTTTTTGAGAAGATAAGGATATCATCTACGAAGACCACTACGAATTTGTTGAGGAAATCTCTGAATACCCTACTCATCAGGTCCACGAAGTAAGCAGGTGCATTTGTCAAGCCGAAAGGCATGACAAGCCATTCAAAGAAGCCGTCTGGGGTTCTGAATGCCGTTTTATCGATGCTATCTTCAGCCACCCTTAGCTGATGAAAACCGGTTGCTAAATCGAGTTGGGAGAAAACAGACGCTCCTACAAGCTGGTCAAACAAATCGTCAATTCTAGGGAGCGGGTGCCTATTCTTTTTCGTTAGCTTGTTGAGCTCCCTATAGTCAACACATAGACGGAGTGAACCATCCGCCTTTGTAGCGAACACCACTGGAGCGCCCCATTCTGAAATGCTCCTCCTAATGAACCCCTTTTCTAGAAGCTCTTTAATCTGTTTACTGAGCTCTTTCCTTTCTCGTGGAGCCATGTGTCTAACGGGCAACGCAACGGGCTTTGCATTATCTACAAGATATATGCGGAAGTCTATTTCCCGCTTTGGAGGCAAGCCCTTCACCTCTTCGAAGACATCCGGATATTCCCGGACCACTCTAACTGATTGCAAATTTTCAACAGAGGCATCTAGCGATTCAAGATAACTAAGCATAACCGCATACGAGGGATTACAAGAAATTTCCAAAGTATTACCGAGCTGGGTTAGGAGCCTAACAACCCTTTTCTCACAATCAAGGATGGCCCCATTACTGGATAGCCAATCCATACCCAAAATCAAACCATAACCCGAAAAGCCCAAAACAAAGGCACTACATTGAAATTCTACACTTAGAATAGAAATTTTCAATTCCAAACAGATCATAGACAAATGAGCTGGGCCCCCAATTGGGTTTGAAACAATTAAGGGGTCCTCTACCATACTAGTTTTTAGGTGCAGAGGTTCTACTAAAGCAGACGAGATAAAGGAGTGTGATGCGCCAGAATCAAATAAAGTGCGAACGGGGTGATCATAAAGATGAACTACACTTTCTACAGAAGTATTTATACCTCGCTGTTGCAGAGGTGGCGCTTCCAGCACATGAACCTGTGCCCCTGGGGTGGATCCAGCCCTCTGCCCCTGTCCTCGTTTCTTTGGGCAGTCCTTAGCCCTGTGGCCTGTCTCACTGCAAGAAAAGCACCCACCATTCTCCTTGGCCTTATTTTTCCGGCAGTCCTTAACTAAGTGCCCCACTTTGCCACAGAAATTGCACTTCCTCTTCTCTTTGTTGCCTTTCCCGCCCTTCTTAAAGTCTGTCTTCTTAGGCTGCAAACCCTCTTTCTTCCCTTGAGAGCTTTCTGCCTTTGTCTCCTTCTTGCCCTTATCCTCTTCATTCAGCAATGCCATTTGCACCAATCTTTCATACGTGGCTCCCATGGGTATATGGGTCATGGCCAAACTGTGTAATGGCTCATTCAACCCTTTGACGAAACGGAGAGCCTTCTTGTGCGGGGTGTTGACTAGGTCAAGCCCAAACCTAGCCAGCTCATCGAACTGATTCACATACTCTCTGACTGTCTTGTCCCCTTGCTTAAGAAATAAGAATTTTTCCAACTGCAAACTTCTTTCCGCATCTGAGAGAAATTTAGTCTCAAACCTTGCCCTAAAGTCCTCCCATGTCTCCACTGGTCTTTCTGCATTAGTGACTTCCCACCAGTAGGAGGCCTCGCCCTTTAATAGCCATACTGCCAGTTGTACTTTTTGTCTATCTTCTACCTCAAAGATGATGAATAGGTCCTCCGTTTCTTTCAGCCAATTTCTAGCTGCCACGAAGGACTCAGTTCCATGGAAATCCTTTCCTCCCATAGCTTTAAAATCTTTACATATCTTAGCAAAAGTGTTTCCCCAAGGAGGAGGTGGAGGAAAAGGTGCCGCTGCAGCTGGATGATTTCCGGCAGCTGGGGGAGGAGGAACGGTAGGACCTGGCTGAGTGGCTCTTGCTTCTAAGAACCGTCTAAACCAACCAGGTATTGGTACACCCTCTGGCAAGTTAAGTTCTTCGGACATGCTGAAACAAAAAGAATAGATTCAAAACGAAGGATAAGAGATAGTACCTATGGCTTTGGGGGGACTTTGCCTTTTTTTTTAAAAAAAAAAAAAATAATATTTTTCTTTTAAAAATGCTTCTTTAAATTTCTTTTTTGAAAATAAATTTTCAAAACTTTTTATCTTATCTGGTAAACCTATGCTCTGATACCAAGTGAAACACCCCACCTCCGTTAGGGTCACTCTCAAAGGGAATGCCCTAATTTTGGTGGAGGTTTATAAGTATAAGTCACAGATATACAAGACAGATATAAGAACACATATTTGTAAACAGCGGAAAAACAACAACTCTTATTTCATAAAAGCAAATACGTGCTACAACAACATCACCATAATTGTCTTACATCTTTTCCAAAAACATAACATAACACTTCCATAATCTGTCTTGATTACATTATTTAAAGAAGCATAAATAAAACATAGATAAACTGCAAAAGCCCCATAGTGGTTGTCCAAAGCCATAGTTCAAAACGAAAAAGTCCAAGCAATACATTTCTCCTCTTCAAGCTGGATGTTAAGGCTGGTCAAGCTGCAGTGTTCCCTCCCTGTGGACCTGGGGGGGAAAGCGGAAGAAAAGAAGACGAAAGAAAAGTAGAGTCAGACATAAAGCCTGAGTAAGTCTAGGACTATTCTGTCTATGAATAAAGGACTGTGTATGATAAGTATAAACAAGAAGTGGGAAAGCACTATAAACTTGGTTAAGTTGTCTAGGGTCGAATATACTATCGTACCCCATGTTAATCTCTGAACCCATATAAACTAGTTTCCAACTGGCACCCCATAATCAGGGTGAAGTGATCCATTCTGTGATGATCGGCTCCTACTCGCATAGTTACATGTGTCTTACGGCCCCCGATGTTGTAGTTACCTATGCTGGTCCCACCATGGGGTGTATCAAGTCCCATGGTGGCGGCCCGACACAATCCTAGAATGCACAGGTATGCTACTGGTGTCCAGTGCCTTATTTTTCTGCGCCGGAGTGTGTGCACGCCCGCACCCCGTTAGAACCTACACTGCTACACCACCGCCGTCGATTTGACCTCTTACAATCAGCCCAGTAATCGTGCCCCACCCTGCCTAGTTTCAGGGTATCATGATACACCTTCTAGGGTTACTGCTGAAAAGGGTCCCCCGTTACTAGGTTTTCTATCTCTAGCCAACATGCTAAGTTGGTTAAGTGTTTTCTAACCTAACCCCCACCAGTCCGTTTAGTTTAGCATGTTCCATTTTGATTAAGTCTTTAGTTCGCTTAATCCTATCAATCCTGACTCAGCCTTAATTGTCTTATTAAAGCCTTGACCTCTCACATTAGACAGGTATTGTTGTGGCTGCCTGTTGCCGGTTGGTTCCGGGCAGTCTTACGCCACAACTCAGTCTAACCTCGGGTCCTTATTGGGCTCCATGTTTAACCTCCCACATTGGATAGGTATTGTTGTGACTACTGGACAGCCGGGCGGTTCCGGGCAGATTGACATCACAACTCAATCCAACCTCGGGTTAAACACATCGTATGTTCTACATTTACATATTTTGTCTTTCTTCTTTATTTTCTTATATGTAAATATTTGCGGCCCATTATTAAGTTAATGGTGTAAAGGTTACACCAATCATGGGCCCAACCCATACTTGAATTTGGGCCCTTCTACTTTATATTTTCATTTATTAGTTAATTTGGCCCAACGCTATTTTCCCCCGTTTAATACGTTCGTTTATCATAATATATGTTGGGCTTAGGCTTTTAAGCCCAACTTAGCCATGAGAAAAAGGGGAGGCTTAAAGCGTGATTACATACACAAAAAGGGGAATGTGAACGCATGAACTTGCAACATAACGTTGGAACCACAAAACAGAAACTGGTGTACTTGCATAGTAGCATAAGTGACATGAATCAAAGCATGTAAACTTGTAGTTAAGTTAAGAATCTAAATTGGATATCATTATTGACACATAGTCTTAACTACAACATAAACCTATATTTTTATTTAGGCATAATGTCAAACATAAGCAAATCACGTTCATAAGATTACTACATGTTTACAAAGGTGCTTACTTTTGTTACTAACACAAAAGTATAGTTCAACTTAATCATGATTTTAAATCTATTCTCATAACCATGGCATAAATATTTCTAACATGAAATCATGATTTTTACTTTAGTCATGCAAACTTGCAAATGGGGTTTTGAATCTAACCTAGCTATGTACCACATATGTCATCATATAATTCTTGTTAACAATATAGACCTAACATGGATTTCAATTATGCAAAATATCAATCATAGCCTAGTCATATTCATAAGTTTGCAAATAAGTTTTCTAGTACAAAAGCATGGCTTAATACATAGATCATGGTGCCAAAATTTCAACATAGTTTCATATGAACTATAATAACCCAAATTTGTTCCAATTACGCACAAAATGATTTTTGTACAAAAATATACATTATGATGGCATAGTAGCAAAACCTCAAACTTGCATGAATTCAATTAAACAACTATATACATGTAGCTTCAACATGAATTACATATTTTGAGAATATCCAAACGTATACTTGCATAAAACTACCGCAAACATGTAGTTTTTATAATGAATAACATACTTTGCGAATATCCAATCGCTATACAATATTCCAAATCGATAAGAATCATAGTAACGCACAAATATGAATTATTTATCACCACAATCAAGTATACAAACCAACACAGTTATTTGTTCATATCAAAATAATACTCTACTTACAATTGTGTGACGAATTCTCCAATTTAGGAATTTGGAGATGCGATTCCTTGTTGATTTGATTTGATTAAGTTGCTTTATGCTTTAGAATTTGCCTCCTAATCCTCTCTCCAATTGGTGGCTACTCTTAGTCGTTCCTCAGCAACATGATGGCCTTGTTCTTATTTTTGAATGAATAGATTAGGTTGAGTCTAGGGTCATTTTTATAGGGGTTATGAACTGATTAGGACCATCGATGTTGCTTGGATTGATCGTAGCCATTCATTCGAAAGAGAGACCAATTAGAGCCTGCCACCTAGCCCTAATGACAAAGCAGACTTCTGAAAATCGACCAACATAGAATAGGCCAGCCAGGTTGGGCTGGGTTCGACCTGGCTCTGGACCAGGTCGACAGCCCTGTCGACAGCCCTGTCGACCTTGCTAGACCAGGTCGACAGCCCAGTCGACCTGGGTGCATTAGGCGGGAGTTTTCCCGCCCTGGCCAATTGGGCCCGATTTTGGAATTTAAACTTGTTTTTCTGAGCTGTTTTATTCTGTTCGAATTTTAAACTTAATTCAGAAACTTCCGAAGGCCATATCTTCTTCATACGGACTCCGTTTTTCGAAAACTCGGACTCTATTTCGCGTATTTTTCCGAGACGAACGCAATGGCGTATCCCGTTTCCCTTAGTTCTTTGATTTGAAATTAATTATACTTTAATTTGTGAATTTCATAGTTATAGAATTCGCGGGGTGTTACAAGAGCACACAAAATAAAAACCCAATTTATGAAAAATATAAATGGAAAAAACTGAGTGAGTTTAACTCACCTGATTTGATTCTGCTGTTATAACAGTTCATTTCAGTTATATTAACCAACGTTAAATTTAACTGAAAACTCGTTGATTCCAATTGAGTCCGGTTCTTTTCCAGTCGGTTCCAAGACGTGGATCTCCTTATCATGATTCCAATGCAATTTACTTGGTTAAATTCTGTCAACAACATACGAGTTACAACCAATATGAGTCTACGATTTAATTCCAATGATTAAGTTTCCTTAACCAATAAGGATTATTAATTAATTACTTTGTTAGATAGTTTGGTCGGTCTTCTTCATCGTTCTTTCAATTTACGGTATGCTTCTCACATCCAACCCTGTCATGGATTAACCACCCCACACTATTTAATAATTAATGATAAAATAAGTTGACTTGATCTAACTTTAGTTACTACAATTTAATAGATAATTTACTACCCTAAACCACAAATTATTAAACCCAGTGTAAGACTAATTACCCTATTATTCAGAATTAAAAGGCCAGACAGTTTTAAATTTCACAATCCTTCATTCGTTCCGTTCCAAAGCAGATCATCATTCCGATCTATTGCTTCCATGTTTAAACACATTGACTACTGGTCAAAAGGGTTAATAACCCATTACGGTTGACACATGATAAGCGGCGGAATGAAACCGCTCTCCATCGTTTCTGCTTTCCTCCCATAGAACTCACGCTGCCTCCCTGTAATGATCAAACAAGTAACTAACACAAAGATTTCCTAATTATATTTATTAAAAAGCATTAGTTAGTTGATTACTTAATTAGTCTGACCAACCTTTACTATTTCTAGCTTTATCTCCTCAAACAAATGTGTCGCCCCTCCTTATCTTCCAATCCCAAAACTGACGTCCCCCAACAACTAAACCCACCCACGCAAGAACATTGCCCCACGTTGCCGTATGGTTCATCGGAGCACCATCAGTGCTCGGCAAATCCGGCACCTAAGCCCTCCCTTGCATCGCCTGAAAGCACTCGTCACTCAGTGCTTCGGTCAACCCCCCTCCCTTCTTCTGTTGCTCACGCAACTCTTCCCATTTCTTTTTTTTTTTTTAATAATGGGTTCAGCTGGAAGAATAGAGTAGCAAGCGGTATATATAGAAGAGGATGGAAGAAGATAAGAACAGGGTCTTTCATGAAATTGAAATTACCGTGTACGACTTGCTGAAGTATTGGCTGTCCTCATGAGTTTTCATTTCAATGGTCACCGTGATTTCTTTGCTGTGATTTTATTTCCTCACATGTGCGAGTGCCTACATATGTTCAGTAGTAAGGACTTAGGGTAGCCTTGCATGCATTAGTTGTATCAAATGAGAGACAGAAAAGGAAAGTTAGACAAAAGGTAGGCTAGGGAATAGGGACAGATCATATTTTCCTATTCTAAAGTGCATGTGCGTGCATTTAGTGTGATTGAGAAATGACACCACCGTTGTACAGTATAGGTAGGAGAAGTTTCAGCTAGGGAGAGATCATAAATAACCATGTATGATTTCATACCTAGGGTGTAAATATTAATATAATAACATAACGAAACTTCGCGGCAAAGTAACACGTCAAACTAATCACAAACGACTTCTGTTTACTGATAAAAAAGCTAATCTTGGTGTAAAAAGGTATTCCGGATCCAATGGGACAAGTTTCGTCGCAATCCGAGGTCGTATGAAAAAATTTCCTTTATGAAACCAGAAATAAACACGCATTTTAATTTACCACGATCACCAGATAGATCAAATCAACTCGAAACTGCGAAGTCAGACAATAACTTTTCGATACGAACCCAACGGCACTACTTTCGTCGCACTCTGAGACTGTTGCCCCGGTAGGCTGTTTTTACCGCTCACCGCGACACCCTTTTCAACGCCTAATTTCCCGGTTCCTAAAAATAACAAACTATATATCTACCCTGACTATAATCGACGCTACGAACTCAACGGAACTGGTTTCGTGGCCCAATTTGATCGTCTGCTCAAGTTACGCCCAAATGTTCCTTTATTTATTTAAATACGCGCTATAGAATTTGAACGGGCATTTACGGTTACCGTGGTCACATACGACATCGGTTTGTCACGCCATTTAACACCGTATAATAATTTAACGATACGATTCCAATGAAACTAATTTCGTCGAAAATAGAGTTTGTTTGCAAAATGCCATTTTAGAGGTTGATAGCGAATTCCACAGTGTTTTCCCCAAAATTTGTTTTAGCCGTAACTTGCACCCAATAACACGGAATCTGGATTTTTCTCTTTAATATGAAAGCTATCGTCAACACGCTCCCAATGTTACTTGTTTCACAGAAATCCGACTTATATCGGACTCTGTATGTCCAGTTGAAGTTCAAACTCGAATTTTCAAACTGCAGCGCTATATTTCAAGCTATATTTATAATTATATAAATATATAACGTTCGAACTTTGTTTAAATAGCGAATTAGATATTAATTCCATCGATATTCCAAATATAATATTTAAATTAAATAAATTAAATTACATATTCAAGCGCCAAAAACACGGGTCGTTACATTCTTCCCCCCTTAAAATAATTTCGTCCTCGAAATTGCTAAGGTAAGAAAGAACGTTATAAACTCATTAATTTCAAATCTAATTTTATATTAAATTAGAAACCAATTCAATATTGTAAATAAATATTTTCAAAAATATCGAAAATTTTCTAACACTTTAAATTTTCGAAAAATTTCGCCAGCACCTCCTCTGTACGGCTCAGTCGGTACAACTCTAACTCGCCTTTCTAGGCCTTCTCCAATCCAAAATAAAAATAAAACAGCCAAGTGGCTTGCCAAATAGGCTCATGCATCACCAAACCCATATAAAAATAAACGTGTACCTTTTTGTCGGGCATATCATTATATCCTTTCCATCTGTTGCCGTGTCAGCATATATAAATGCATTTCCAACAAAATTCCAATTTTATCCTCGAAACCAAATCCTTCACGTGTCCAAGCCAAATCCCATTCTTAACTCAATTTCCATCCAATTTCAATTTCAACTCTTAACTTACCAGTCCAACATCATTTCAGATTCTTGTCTCCCAATTCCAAATCTAATTCGACTTGATATATCCCGATTCAATTTCCATTTAATTGTTTTCAATTCAATTCATATTTGTTTTCCCAACTTCTATTTAATTTTT
Source organism: Allium sativum (assembly GCA_030737875.1). Taxonomy (NCBI): domain Eukaryota; kingdom Viridiplantae; phylum Streptophyta; class Magnoliopsida; order Asparagales; family Amaryllidaceae; genus Allium; species Allium sativum. Next base: position 386,594,975 of record CM060921.1, read on the forward strand.
CTTTTGTTCAAACAATCTCCCTGAGAGTTTTTAAACAGTTTAGCTCTTTCAAGAAAATCAAATATTCCTTTTACAGGATTCATAGCAATTCAAAACAAAATCTTTGGTAGTAATCCGTCACTTACTACTCGAAAATGAACACTGATGATGCGGCCGTCATCATCGGAATTATTTTCTAGCGATCGAAGTGAGTTCAATACTATATCATTTCAAAACTCCAATTTTAAACACTTTCATTTTGAAATATCTCCAAATATAAATGCTTGGAAAATATTTTCAAATTCACCCAGGGTCTTAAAATTCACATACATTTAATCCAAAATTACTTTTCACACTCTTCTAATTTTTCACAATTTCAATCTAAATTCTGGTTTAACTTCAAATTTAATTCATCTGATTCCATATATTATATCCATAGGAATTCTGATTGGTTACTTACATAACCATTCCATTATAACACATCCAATATACTATAATACTCCAAATATTAATCATTCTTTTATATCAAAATATAATTTGGGTAAAATTATTTCATTTACCCTCTTTCAAAAACATACTGTGTCGAATTATTCTGTTCAAGAGTTTAGAAACACTTATCGACACAGTTTGCATTACTGTATCGACCAGAATTCATAAACTACTCGACAAACCAATCAACACAATATAAACAGTTTTTATATCAATTTACAAATACGCGCTCATATATATACACTCAAACTCAATCTAGGGTATTACTAACCCCATCTCTACTGAGTCACGCCACAGAGCCAAGGTACTTACTTAACCTTACGCTCTGATACCACTGTAATTTAAACGGTCAAAGAATTTGTATGGTTGTATACAGGACTCAATTGTTCTACCATTACAGTGGGTCGCTCAACCACGTTATTTAATCTTATAATACCAATTTAAATTAGAAATTTGAATATTTAAAATTCAAACAGAAATGAAAATGGGATTTGAATATAGAAAATCGAAAATATTATTTTGGATTGAAAAGGGGAAATGGATTTGATATATATTAAAATATATATCAAAAATAGAGTTGAATTTATTTTAAAAACAAAGTTTTAAAAGTGTATATATATAGCGAACTCGCCACGACGCGGTAGTTCGTAAATTGGCGACTCGAACTTCAATCGAGTATATAGAACTCAATTAAAGTCAGAATTCTTTGAAACAAGAAACGTCAGGACCGACTAGATAATAGTTTTCTAATGGAAGAGAAAAATCTGAATTTCGTCGTATAGATTTTGAGTTATGTCAAAATCAAATTTTCAGAAAAACAGCGCCAAAACCACTTTAAAATTGTAACGGTTTATTCAAATAAATAAAAGGATTTTTATAAATAAAAATCTGAATTTCCATTTGGGTCGTTTAATTCTGACATGGTAGTTTGGTATTTTGAAATAGTTTCAAAATGAAAATGTTTAAATACGGTTTTGATAAGTGATATAGTATTAAACTCACTTTGATAGCTGGGGAATAACTCTGATGATGCTGGCCACATCATCAGTGTTCATTTCCGAGTCCTAAGTGACGGATTACTACCAAAGATTTTGTGTTGAACTGTTTTGAGAAAAAACCAGTTGTTTTGAATCCTGAAAAGGAATATTTGATTTTTGAAAGAGCTGAACTGTTTAAAAACTCCCAGGGAATTTGTTTGAACCAAGGCAAAATTTAATAGAATATGTGAAAGTAAATCTGAATTGAATTGAAACAAATTAACTGGAAATTGAATCGAGGTGTAATATATCAAGTCGAATCAGATTTTGAATTGGGAGACAGGAATCTGAAATGGTATTGGGTTGGGAAGTTAAGAATTGAAATTGTTAATGGATGAAAATTGAGTTAACAATGGGTTTATAACGTCCTTTCTTACCTTAGCAATTTCGAGGACGAAATTATTTTAAGGGGGGAAGAATGTGACGACCCGCATTTTTGGCAGTTAAATAATTTATTTATTTAATTATTATATTTGAAATATAAAGGTATTTAAATATAGAATTCGAAATAAAATCGAAGTTTGAACGACAATTTATTTATATAATTGAAATCTAGCTCAGAACAGCGCTGTAGTTCGCTATTTGGCGATTTGAACTTCTACTGAGAATACATGATTCGATATAAACCGGAATTCTATGCAACAAGAAACGCTGGGACCGTATTAACGATAATTTTCATATGAAAGAGAAAAATCCAGATTTTGTGTTATAGTCTGATAGTTATGGCCAAATCAAATTTTAAAATAATCGCTATAGATAATCGTTATATAAATATACGCGTTAAAATGGCCGTTTTGCAAACGGACTCTGTTTTCGACGAAACCAGTTTCATTAGAACCGTATCGTTAAATTTTTGTACGATGGTGAATGGCGTGAAAAACCGATGTCGTATGTGGTCACGGTAGTCGTAAACGCTCGTTCAGTGCAATTGAATTAATTCAACTGAATAAAAAGACATTGGAGTGTAACTTGAACAGACGATCGAATCAGGCCACGAAACCAGTTCCGTTGAGTTCGCAGCGTCGATTATAGTCAGGGTAGGTATATAGTTTGTTATTTTTAGAGATCGGAAAATTTGGCGTCAAAAAGGGTGTTGCGGGGCGCGATAAAAACAGCCTACCGGGGCGACAGTCTCAGAATGCGACGAAATTAGTGTCGTTGGGTTCGTATCGAAAAGTTATTGTCGATGTTCGCAGTTTCAAGTTGATTTGATTTATTCGGGTGATCGTGGTAAATTAAAAAGCGTGTTGATTTCCGGTTTCATAAAGGAAAATTTTTCAAACAACCTCGGATTACGACGAAACATGTCCCATTGGGTCCGGAATATCGTTTTACATCAAGATTAGCCTTTTTATCAGTAAACAGAGGTCGTTTGTAGGAATTTCTGCGTGTTACTTCATCAGTAAACAAAGGCTCGGTTATGGGCTCGGCTATGGGCTCGGCTCAATACAACAAATGGGAAGTGAAAACATATGGACTGTATATGTGATGTGAAATGAAAACACGGCAGTGTGTTATCTTGGCTACAGGCAAGAACATGACCTAAGGATTTAGCAAGTACCCCCACCTAGCTTATGTATAAGAAACCGAAAACTGCTACACTACACTGTTTCTCCCTCAACCTAGATTTTTCCAACCACGTAACATCTACTCCATCAACACAGACGATGATAAGAAAACTCAATGAACCTACCTACCCCCTGAAAACCTATGAGTGCTAAACCGTGGATGACAAGGCTTGTAACACTATATATACACGCTCAGGAAACCTAAAATTGGAGTCAAACTCATTCGCATGGTCAACCAATCAAAAGACCAGCGCCTCCATCAAAATTCTGAACGGTGGGAAAACCTCAAATCAATCTCCCTTAAAACCATTCTATCCAATTGATATCCCCATAAATCTGTAACTGCAATAGTGTTCGTCTAGGGGAGCACTACATTCTGAACGGCGGTGATCGCCTCTGATGATCTTAGACGACCGGAAACGAAGCTGGAAGGCAGGGGGTTTAGGGTGCTTTTGATGGCGGTAGGCTCAGCTAGAAGGGACCATACTCTGGTTGAAGGCAAAGGTCAGCGAGGCGTTGGGGCTGGTAGTGTGATGGGCGTACGGTTGACCGGAGGGCGGTGCGTTTGGGTTGGGCGGTCAGCGTTTTGGAGTTGAGCGTTGGAAGAGCAGCTATTTTAGAGCGAGAACACAAGAAGGAGTAGCCGGTGTTTGGACAGGAGCAACCAAAAGTTAATGAAGGGGGGAACTTGCAAACGCGCATGCAAAGTGAGAAGGACGAGAACGAAAGTGATCTGCTGGCTTATACTAGTGTTAAGTAATTTAATTAAGGAATGGATACCAGAAATGAAAGGGGCGAAGTGGTAAAACCAAAGTCAAAAGGAAGGGCTCGTTTTCAACAATGGAAGGAGTTTTTCCTGTACCAATGAAGGACTCACGTGAAGAGGCATCAAAAGGAAACAGAACGTAATTTCCTTGATCGTGCTTTATAGGGTCTGAGTATAATTAAGGTCAACCTAGTTTAATCAAGATTTAAGTATTAATTGAATTGTTAATAATGGAATCTATATGCAGGCCACGGCTTATACGAGAGAAAGGGTCAGCCGTATGAATTCAAGTGAATGGTTTTGGGATAGTGCAGTGTGGAGCGAACTGAGAACGAAAATGGATCGGCCTCCATTTGTCATAACAAACGATATTAACATTTGTAAGTGGAATTAAGAAATGTGACTAACGTTATAAACATATAGTTAAGAAAATTAATTAATTATAATTTAATTTCAGGTATTGGAGACGTGCGTAAAGACAAGGATAAATCGGCCTTTACTTTTGACTTATCTGAAGTTCTAAAATGTAAATAGTCTTTAACTAATTTTAATTAAGAAAAGAAAAAAAGGATTTAAAACTTAATTAAGGATTTAATTGTTTGTTTAATTTATATGAACGTATGATATTAATAACTCCATCGTATATGATCAGAATGGAACACAACAAGCGATGCCGGGACTGCATGAATGAGATCTACATTCTGAAACAGAAATAGATGCAGTAGAACGCAGTTGGAGATCCCAATTAAATTAAACGCGAGTTTAATTTAATCCAATCAGTTGTTATTGTAACAACGCAACTCAAGGTGAGTTAAACTCACTCAGTTACCCTTTTTATATTTTATATAAAATTGGGTATTTTTATTTTGTGTGCTCTGCTTGCCAATGGTTGACTGTTTTGCTAGTTGTCTGTTGATCTGTTGATTAAACCGATGAAATTAAACCGTGTTTAATTTCAGTGGAATACCAAATCGTTATTTTAATGATTGGATCCAACAAAGGTAACTCACCCTGTTGGTCACGTTTATTATAAGCATGTTTAATTGTTTGAATTGTTCTGTTATTTGGTTGATGTTAAATGGTTGTTATTTATCATCAGTTAACTGTGGTTGATTTGGTTGTTGTTTATTGACTGAATATTCAACCTCTGTTTGGTTTAAACCAGTGGGCGATGTTGGATAAGTGTTTGGCAGAAAATGGCCTATAAAATCAATCGGGTTATAAATATTTATTCACAGTCAGGTGAATCGATAGAGTTGGGGTTATAAAATTTGTTTTATAACCAAAGTTAGATTTTGAGTTATATTAATTTGAATAAAAGTTGTTAAAGAGAAAGAAATAAATATTTTAATTATTTAACACTTTGATTTATTATTAAGTTATTTCATAAAGTTAATTCTGATATTAATCAGATGTATAAGTACGTGGATAAGTAATCGAATGGTTTGACTTTGGAAATTGTGGCGTAAGGAATACAATTAAGGGAATTTTATTTAAATAAATTATATTTTCAATTAATTTAAAGGGAGAATTGGTTGGAATCGGTTAGTGGGATAACCGCGTTATAAGTGAATGTAATCGACAGTCTTGAATTGAAGTTGATTATCAAATTTATGGGTTTTGATTAAAATAGTTAAATGAAGTTGTTTAAATTTTAAAATAGGGTTTTTAAAGGGATTTACCACTAATGAAATTAAGGTTGGAAATAAATTATTAATTGATTTAATAATAAATTTAGGGAATTGCTTTTGAACGAAAATGACTGTTTAAAAGTAATAAAAGAGAAATTGATATCAAGTGAAAGGGGAGATTTTAAATAAGATTTCCGAAGGAGGAAATGGTCAAACAAAATTGAAAGGAGTTTGGAAATAAGTGAATTTGGGCAAAGGAGCAGGTAGTAGGGTTGTATAATCAAACCCAAGCTAGAATGGAAAGTGTTTTGAGAATTGAAATGGCATAGTGGATTTTGATTACAACTGATACTTATCTGAGGATAAGAACGTTGTTTGATCAAGGTTTGAGAGGTAATTAGAATACCCCAACTTGAACAACATCGGGATTATCTGAAGATGGTATTAGTTGGTAATCGTAAGAGATGTTAGTGAATATGTTTTGATGATATAAACAGCGATTTTAGCGCTGTTGTTATAATATATGTTTTGTAAATCAAATATAGCGATTTTAGCACTGTTGCTATAGTAAATGGATTGTAAACCTAAACAGCGATTATAGCGCTGTTGTTTGTAAATCTAAATAGTAATTATAATGCTATTGTTATAACATATGTGCTATAAATTTCCTTATTAAAAACAAATGGATTTTCCCGATTTAAATAATAAAGGATGAGTTGTCATTTCGTACGACTGCTAGCGTAATTCGCAGGGCTGCAGATAGCCTACGGAGGTCGGATGTTTCCTGAGGGAATCAGGCGTAACCATTGTGATCGCTGTGATCTAGAGTCAAGCGAATGGTGTTAAGTAAAATAGTAGTAAATCGATAGGGTTAAAGAAGTTGAGTTAATCAGTTAGAGTTAACCACTTTGAGTTAATCAATTGGAGTTAATCGATTAGAGTTAAATCGAATAAGAGTTATTCAAATATCGTATTTTTAAATATTAACAGAGTTAGAAGTTTTGATTTAACAAAGTAAATCAAGTGTTAAAAGGCCAGGTGATGCTGAATACTTAACCAGTGAACTCATTGGAGTGTCATGATTGAAACACTGTATATTTTGATAGTTAAAACACCGACTATCAAACCCGCCCAATACGATTGTTGGTATGGAAAGACCGGGATCGAATTTATATTCGAAAACCATTCCGACCAACAAATACGTGAAGATATCAGAAGATGATCGAGATGGAACGTTAAAGACCGTGGATTTTCACAAACGGAAGAACCACTAATATTCTCTGCCTGGCAAGCAGAGATAAGCTGTGATTCTGTCGTAGTTGGAATCTACGGGTTGCAAGGACTTCTCGCTGCTGATCCATGGGGTAATTCCTATATTGGATGCAGTAGGAGAGTGCCTTCGGTTCATCCTGTTCCTGGATGACTTGTATGGACGGATGTCTGACAGAGTATTCCCAATGGGTCACGTACGTTGATTTCTTCAAACGTGCTACAGTTGTTGGCGGAGAATCGCCGTTCTCTTAGCTTCCAGCTAGAGTATTTTTGTGGACGTCAATTAGTGATATCTGACGGATCTGACGATGTGGCATTCAAAGTGAATGGTGACTAGATGTTCAAAGATAAATTCTGGCCTCAAGCCTCATCAGCCGGGAAATGACAAAAATCGGGCAGGCATCATGGCTATGTGGGTCGCTCCCATTAGGGTGTATAACCACCTATCTAGAGAAATTCCTATTGCTTCTTTAATCTATGTTTCGATGTTGTCCCTTATCGGGAGGCGGTTGCTGATCCCAACCGTCGGTGGTATACATTCGATACACTCAAGCGAAATGAGTGGTCGGTCATGTGAGGGCCGGGTTGCAAGACGTTCTTGTTGAACCCAGTGTATTCGTCTCTAGAGATACACTATCGGCAGGTGGTCCCATACCTTGTCAAGTTGGAATCCAATCTCCAATAAGCGCCCGCGGTTTTGATTGTATACTATATATGTGGAGCATGAGATGCAAGCGTTCCACTAGATTGTTATTTACTTGTATTTAGACATTATTATAATATCAGAAAAGATATTGGTTTCAAAACTGTTTTGGGTTATCGTAAGGTAAAAACCCGTCCGTGTTTATGTGTGGATTTGGTCTTACGATTATCCTTTTCTTTTGAAAAGATTTTTGAACTCTAAAATCATGATTGGATGATTTACCCTTAATACTGTGCGAGTTTATCTCACTCTGGTTCACCAGACTGACCCGGTGTTTTGTAAATGCTCGGGTTAGGCCGGGTTGTACAGGTTCAGGTTATCGACTGCTGTGAAGAGACGAGCTGGAAGAGTCCAGACTTATGATATTACTATTCCGCTGTGTGTTATATGAGGACAGGTTATTATCACTGTCCAGATGTGTACTCTGATAATGTAAGTATTTTAAAAGCTTTTAATAAAGATTATTTATGTATTATATTTTATTCCGCTGCGATGTGAGACTCTGTGTTGTGGTGTTCTTCTTCTTCTTCTATTCTTATATTTCTTTCTTTCTTATCTCACCCTCTAATTTCTTTCTAATAACTATCCAGTGTTTTCGGTGCTTGGAGGGTCGGCATGAGTTACAGTAAAGGTATTTATGTCGATTTTCGGGGCTGAAATCCCTGGGTCGTTACACAGAGTCAAGCGACACCACAACACCGGGTCATTACACAGAGTCAACCGAAAATCCCCTGGGTCGTTACAGTGGTATCAGAGCTATTGGTATAGTAATAACCTTGGCTCTGTGGTGAAACTCGATAGAGATGGGGTTAGTAATACCCTAGATCGAGATTGAGTATACTATATATGTGGAGCGTGAGATGCAAGCGTTCCGCTAGATTTATATTTGTGTTTAGACACTATTATAATATCAGACAAGTTATTGATTTCAAACTGTTTTGGGTTATCGTAAGGTAAAAACCGTCCGTATTTATGTGTGGATTCGGTCTTACGATTATCCTTTTCTTTCGAAAAGATTTTTACTTTAAAATCAAGTTGTGTGATACCTTAATACTGTGCGAGTTTATCTCACTCTGGTTCACCAGACTGACCCGGTGTTTTGTAAATGCTCGGGTTAGGCCGGGGTGTACAGGTCCAGGTTACCGGATGCTGCGAAATCCAGAGACAAGCTGGAAGAGTTCAAACGTATGGTTATATATATAGCTACTGTTCCGTTGTGTGATTGTATATGAGGACAGGTTATAGAACTGTCCAGATATGTTGATGTACTCTGATACTGTAAGTAATTTTGAAAGCTCTCAACGAAGATTTATTTCCATATTATATTTTGTTCCGCTGCGATGTAAGACTCTGATTCTGTGTTGTGGTATTGGTTCTTCTTCTTCTTCTATTCTTATATTTATTTCTTCCTTATCTCACCCTCTAAATTCTTTCTAATAACTATCCAGTGGTTTCGGTGTTGGAGGATCGGCATGAGTTACGGTGAAGGTATTTATGTCGATTTTCTGGGCCGAAAATCCCCTGGGTCATTACATACCACTGTAACGACCCAGCGGGTTTTCAGCCTTGAAAATCGACATAACACCTTTACCATATCTCATGTCGATCCTCCAAGCACTGAAAAAAACACTGGATTGTCAATAGAAATATATTAGAGGGTGAGAATAGAAAGAAAGAATGTTAGAATAGAAGAAAGAAGAAGAACACATCAGAATCTCACAGCGGAACGAATAAAATATAATATCAAATCTCTTTATACAAAAGACCTGTATATACATACCAATCATCAGAGTACACATACATCAGTCACAGCGGAATAATAACTTTGAATAACTAGCGGTGAAGCCGCCTGCTTCGAGCTCCTGAAACTCCAAGCAGAACCTAACCTGGAACATACTCGGTCTGACCCGAGCACATTTGATTTAAAACAAAATACACCAGGTCAGTCTGGAATACTATCAGTGATAAATTCACATAACACACAACTTGTTTAACTTTGCAAAATCCTTTCGAAATCAAAAGGTAATAGTAAGACCAATCCACACATAAACACGGATGGTTTTTACCTTACTATAACCAAAACAGTTTTGAAATCATAGCTTGCTCTGATATTATCATAATGTATAAATACAAGTAAATAATAATCTAGAGGAACGCTTGCATCTCACTCCCAACCAATATTATTCCTTGATAATAGGGATGCCAACCAAGTTGGGGTATTTTAGTTACCTCTCAGACCTTAGTCGACAACCTTCTCACCTCAGAATAATATTAGTTTAACCACTAATGACACAATCACACTTCCCCTTTGATTCCCTTTTTGGATTTCAATCTGGTGTTTAAAACCCATCCTTTATTTGAAATCCTCGTTAAGGTCTTTACTTGATTACTTTATTTAAGTAAACATCCCTTAAAACATCACTTAATCTTCAAGTATTCTTTCACTTTAACCCTTTTACTTATGATGTAAATCTCTCGTCAAATGATTTGATTCCATCTACTTGGACATTTTATAATAAACCTTCATCGCCACTTTGGCTAAACTCCCTCGTCGGTCGACCACTTGTTAATTTAAATCCCCTTTTATCAAATCTTGTTCGAACTTGTGTTTACAAGTCCATTTAATAAAATCCTTGTTTGACATTAAATTAAATTCACTACTTTAAATCATTTTAAATTAAAGAATAGTTTGCTTTGACCTCTACTAAAAAAAATACAGTTAACTTTAATCTTAACCTAAAAAAATAAGATTTATCATCACTTTTCCAAGCTTACTTAAGGTTATTAACAATAACCAATTCAATTATTCTTTTAGAAAATAGTTAATCGTAGATCAACTAATATCCACACCATTTGTTATACTTCACCGCTTATTTACCTCATAGTTTATTAACAGTTTGTTATATAATATCCCTCAGGAAACATCCGACCCCCGTAGGCTGTCTGCAGCCCTGCGAATTACGCTAGCAGGCGTACGCAATAGAAACTTCCCTAGACAACTTGATTTGTCTATCTCTAACTATTTCGATCAGTTCTAATTGACTAACCGATGTTACTATAATTTGAAAACAACATGCTTATTTCTTTTGAACTCATATCGAAATATTATTTAATTTCCAAACCCTTGCATCAGAGTTTGATATTCTAGTATAGGATAAAACCAATTTCAACACTTCACTCAATCTAAACTAATACTATACCTTGATAATAGTGAAGCCAACCGAGTTGGGGTATTTTAGTTACCTCTCAGACCTTGATTGACCCGTTCTTACCTCAGAATAATATTAGTTCGTCCACTAACCTCAAAAAGCCCCTTTGCCCTTTGGGTTTCAATTTGGTTTTTAAACCCATCCCTTATATTTGAAACTTCGTTCAAGATCTTTTACTTAATTCTTTATTTAAGTAAACATCCTTTTAAAACACCACTTAATCTTCGGATATTCTTTCATTTATAAACCCTTGACTTATCATGTCAAACCCTCGCCAAATGATTTTATTCCATCTACTTGGACATTCTATAATAAACCCTTATCGCCTCTTTGGCTAAAACTCATCGTCAGATAATCACTTGTTAATTTGATTCCCATTTATCAAATCTTGTTTGAAACTTGGATTTACAATCTCCTTATTAAAATTCTTACTTGGCATTAAATTGGCTTCACTACTTCAAAACATTTTAAATTAAAGAATAATTTGTTTTGACATCTACTACATTAAAATATAGTTAACTTTAACCTTAACCAAAAATAGCATTGTCATCATGTTTACACGCTTACTCAATAATAATCCAGGTTATTCACAATGACCAATTCACTTATTCCTTTAGATTATAGTTAATCAAAGATTAACTAATATCCAATACTATTCGTTAAACTTTTAACGAATACCTAAACCGATATTTATCTCCTTCGTCCATTTTACTCGAAATGGTGAATTTTACCAATCATACACATCAGTTAACTATTAACTGAATTCCAATTGTCATTTCCCCTTCTTAAATAAATTAATTAACTTAATTAATTAAAGTCACTTTTTTAATTGTTTGAAAACAATTATTTCCTATTTACTAACCCATGGAAAATTCTTGATTTCTGCTTCCCAATTGGGCTAAACTATTTAACTCAATTTCTTACTATCTCGATTAAAAATATTTATTTGTGAAATTTCCAATTTTTAGATCTTGAACAAAATAATTTGAAACTTGATGTCAGTTATAAATGAATTTATAACTTAAAAAAAATACGTCACTTCACCTGTCGGGTCGAATGACGTTAAAACCTCACATTTGGCCATTTACTGCCAATTATCAAATCAACTAACATCCAAGTCAAACAATTCAAATAATTTCAAACACGTTTATAAACGTGATCAACCCATGGAGTTACTTTGTTATGGGTCGTCCCCAACAGTGGTTATTTCTAAATTTAAACAATCGATGAATCAACAATATATATCCTAACAGTCAACCTCTAACAATCAGAACACGCAAGAATAAAATACCCGGTTTATATAAAATATAAACGAGGAGGCTGAGTGAGTTTAACTCACCTCGGTTGGAATCTGTTGATAACGGTCTGTTCTGATCAATTTAACTTGACGTTTTAATTTGAATAAAATTCTAGATACTCCAGATCCGGACTGCGCCTACTCCATCTCGAAGTGCTCGACTCCACGGTCCCAACGCATCTGACCGTGCATAAATCTGATAACGTATGTGTAAATTATCGCATAAACAAATTTGTAAACTAATTTAAATAAACATGGATTTCTCTATTTAAATTAAAATGGGCTTTACCCTTTTTGATCCACCGGCCCAAACACTACCCGACCCGCTACCCTTATAACTCTAAACCACCGTTCCTTTCTCATTTTATCAGAGCCGCCTCAAAATTGATCAAACCCAAAAAAATGAAACCCTAAATCCCCTTTTTGCTACCTCGAGCTGAATGGCGTCGTCCTCCTCCCACTCTCCGACCTTCCCTCCTCCTTCCTACAACCCACCGAAACCCTAAGCAGTTGTCGATCAACTCCTGGTCCTTGCAGACGAACCACGAGGCTTCCAGAATCATACGAGCGAGTCAATCCATCATAAGCTAAGTTTTTCTTTCTCGATTTTAATTGCTGTAATGTTTTGATTTTATTCTGATTCTCGAATTGGTTTGTTTCGAATGGATTTTGGTATGGTTAAAACATTACTACCTGTACGTATTTATAGTTGGGGTTTGGGTTGGGAAAAATCACTGTCTTTCAAGGGTTGCGAATTGTTATGTCGATCAAAATAAAATCTGAAAATTAGATTTTAGGTTCGGATTATGTTCAGATCGATTTGAAATGGATTTTTGATAGAAATTGGATATTTTAGATAGCTGTGCTATGCCGTGCTATGTATTGTTCATTCAATACAGACATTTAGGATATGTCCTTGGATTTCATTCGGATTTTTAAATACATGAAACAGTGAATTTTTATATCACAGATTTACTGTACATGCATGTGCATTTATTGTTCGATTTGGCCATACCAATTTCGTGTACTCATATCAGTCCTTCCTTCTTAGCTGTTTATGAGTTGTCGAGTTCAGTGATTTGAAACCTGTCTTTGATAAAGATTTTTTTTATTTTAATAACAGTGAATTGGTACATGAATGTCACTGTATATGCTTGTGAATTTGCTGTTGGATTTGGCCAAAAAGACTTGTGTATATAGATATCAGTCCTTGTACAATTTTTCTTGTTATTTCAATGTTGTTCTTGTGTTGTTCCAGCTGTTCCTACTCTTGTTTTAGAGCAGTTTAGGATCTATTTCCCATAGCTGTTCAGTACTGTTTCTATAGTTTTCATAGTTGAATAAAACTTGATGTATAAAGATATACATCTAAGGTTTTTCTTAGCTGTTCACCCTGTTCCTTAGCTGTCTATCCATACTAATAGTGTTTTACTGTTTTCCCATGGGTTGTCTCGTTGATGATCTTTTCTTTTTTCTGTATAGCCATTTATATTATTTTTCTTTCTTTAATTTTCTTTTACGCTGTTCATTTTTCATGAGATCGTCCCTTTTAATGGGTTTTATCTTCTTCTCGCAGATCAAGGTTGATAGAGATGGACTCACGGGTTCGGCGCAAAGAAAGGAAAACATGAAGAAGTTGATTGAAAAAAATATGTTGATTTCTTTCTGTAATCAAGAACCTGTAAATAAATCATGTATATTGTTTGTATGGTCATAATACAAATTTGAATTGTCATATCTTTTACTTAGCTGTTCATATTTTTGTTCAGCTTATATTCCCTTTTGTTGTTTACTGATTTGGGTATGTCGACTTTTAATTATCTGTAAAAATAATAATATATATATTGTTTATTCATCTTAGCCTTCCCACTATGCTTGTTGACTATATACATATATATATTTCTTTTAGTTCTAATATAAACATAAGTTCCAGTTTTCATTCATGTATATATAGTAGATTCGTTTGTTGTGTATGTAGTACCAAACTTTAGGTGGGCTATTCATAAATGTCGCGTTATTCGTGAATGTCGTACCCTATCATATACACACATTAAACACGAACAATTAATTTGAACGATGGTAAATAAATATCATAAAATAATAGCTTTAATTTCAAATAGTATAAAATTCAAAACTTCAACATTGAAAGTCTGGCTTAAAATAATATTCCATTTATATAAAATCTTTAATATAAATAATTAAATTGTTATAATTTAAAAACGAATTCCATAGCGACTATTTAGAAATTTGAATTGGACGTAACTTGAAATCTATACGCTGAAATCTCGATTTTTCTCTTTCATTAGAAAAATATAATCGAAACGGTCCAAACATGTCTCGTTTCACAGAAATCTGACTTATATCGGACCCTGTATATCCAATCAAAGTTCAAAATCGAAAATTTCAAACTACCGCGACGTTTTCGAGCTCGTTTTAATTAATATATAAATATATATATTCGAACTCCTTTTAAATAAATAAATTCGATTAAAATCCATTATATTTCAAATATAATATATTAACAAATTTAAATATTTGAATTTAAATGCCGAAAAATCCGGGACGTTACATTCTTCCCCCCTTAAAATAATTTCGTCCTCGAAATTGCAAAGTAAGAGGAATATTCCGAATCGAATTATTTTTAAAATCATTACCTTTGAATTATCATCAAAATAAATTCAGATTCTAAAATTTTCGAGGATTTCGCCAACACCTCCTCTACATGACTCGATCGAATACAACTGCTATTCTGGGCCTCAACTTCTTCGAAAAGAAAATTCAAATTCCAAGTGGCAATCCACCTTGTTTGAATCCCAATTTATTAATCCAATAAATTTTCAAACCCCAATTCATTCACTCAATTTGAATTCATTCTTGAATTGGTTTACTTAACCGGGTTCTGTTTTTCTCCCATATCTGATTCAATCGACGAATTCAATTTTATTTCAAAATTCAAATTTGATTTCGAATCAAATCAATCAGAACAACAAAACAACTCACATCAGTATAATATAGGAAATTATTTCTCTTCCTACATAAAAATATATCTTGGGTAAAATTATTTCATTTACCCTTTTTATAATATCGTATCCATTCACTAGCTCAATGCTTCTCAACGCTTGAACCAGTCAAATAACACAATACAAAACATCTTTATATAAAATCTACAAATACGCTCTCATATATATACACTCAAACTCAATCTAGGGTGTTACTAACCCCATCTCTATTGAGTTACGCCATAGAGCCAAGGTTACTACTCAACCAATAGCTCTGATACCACTGTAACGACCCAGCGGATTTCGGCCTCGAAAATCGATATAAATACCTTTACCGTATCTTATACCGATCCTCCAAACACCGAAACACTGGAGCGTCTAGAAAGAAGTTAGAGGGTGAGAAAAGAAAGAAAGAAATATTAGAATAGAAGAAGAAGAAGTATCAACACATCATAGAGTCTCACATCGCAGTGGAACAAAATACAGAAATAATATTTATTGAGAGCTTTTGAAAATACTTACAATATCAGAGTACAACACACATCTGGACAGTTTCGATAATCTGTCCTCTTATATATATATATATATCACACAGCGGAATATCATTCATCTGAACATCTTCAGCTCGTCTCTGGACTTCTCAGTACCTGATAACCTGAACCTGTACACTCCAGGCTAACCCGAGCATTTACAAAACACCGGGTCAGTCTGGTGGACCAGAGTGAGTAAAACTCGCACGGCATTTAGGGTATCACACAACTTGAATTTAAATTTAAGATCCTTTTGAAAGAAAAAGATAATCGTAAGACCGATCCACACATAAACACGGACGGTTTTTACCTTACGATAACCCAAACTAGTTTCGAAATCAATATCTTGAATCTGATATTATGATAATGTCTAGATACAAATAATTAACAAATCTAGAGGAACGCTTGCATCTCACGCTCCCCGTATATAGTATACAATTGAAAACTGCGGGCGCTTATTAGATATTGGATTTCCAACTTGACAAGGTATGGGACCACCTTCCGCACGTGTATCTCTAGAGGCGAATGCACTGGGTTCAACAAGAACATCTTGCAACCCGGCCCTCACATGACCGACCACTCATTTCGCTTGAGTGTATCGAATGTATATCACCGACGGTTGGACTCAAACCACCGTCTCCCGATAAGGGACAGCATCGAACATAGATTAAGAAGCAATAGGAATTTTTCTAGATAGGTGATCATACATCCTAATGGGAGCGACCCACAGAGCCATGCTGCCTGCCCGATTTTTGTCATTTCCCGGTTGATGCGGCTTGAGGTCAGAACACATCTGGTCATCATATACTTTGAATGCCACATCGTCAGATCCGCCAGATCACACTTGATTGACGTCCACAAACATACTCTAGCTATCTGGCTAGAGAATAACCTTTTCTCCGCCACCAACTATGGTATGTTTGGAGAAATCAACGCATGTAATTCCTTTTGGAAATACTCTGTCAGACATCCGTTCATACAAGTCATCCAGGAACAGGATGAACCGAAGGTACTCTCCTACCGCATCCAAAATAGGAATCACCCCATGGATCAGTAGTGATAGCCCTTGCAATCCACAGATCCCAACCACGACAGAACCCCAGTATATCTCTGGCGCGACTCAGAGATTGTAAGTTGTCCTTCCGCTTAATGAAGATCTATGGTCTTCAATGCTCCATCTCGATCATCTTTCGATCTCTTCACGTATTTGTTGGCCGGAATGGTTTTCGAATATTAATTCGATCCCGGTCTTTCTATACCAACAATCGTATTGGTCAAACTTCAATAGTCGGTGATTTAACTATCGAATAACAATAGTGTGAACACAACACTTGGCACAACTCGACCACTTTTAAAATATACTTAACGATATAAAACAATTTTTCTCTGATTAACTCTGCTTGAATTACTTTGATTGGTTAACTTTACTTAACTCACTCGACTTATTTAACTCGATTAACTTGACGTGATTACTCTTATTCGATTCATCTATATTTGACTTAACTCCATTTACTCGACTCTAGATCGCAGCGACCACAATGGTTACGCCTGTTTCCCTCAGGAAACATCCGACCGCCGTAGGCTGTCTGCAGCCCTGCGAATTACGCTAGCAGGCGTACGCAATAGAAACTTCCCTAGACAACTTGATTTGTCTATCTCTAACTATTTCGATCAGTTCTAATTGACTAACCGATGTTACTATAATTTGAAAACAACATGCTTATTTCTTTTGAACTCATATTGAAATATTATTTAATTTCCAAACCCTTGCATCAGAGTTTGATATTCTAGTATAGGATAAAACCAATTTCAACACTTCACTCAATCTAAACTAATACTATACCTTGATAATAGTGAAGCCAACCGAGTTGGGGTATTTTAGTTATCTCTCAGACCTTGATTGACCCGTTCTTACCTCAGAATAATATTAGTTCGTCCACTAACCTCAAAAAGCCCCTTTGCCCTTTGGGTTTCAATTTGGTTTTTAAACCCATCCCTTATATTTGAAACTTCGTTCAAGATCTTTTACTTAATTCTTTATTTAAGTAAACATCCTTTTAAAACACCACTTAATCTTCGGATATTCTTTCATTTATAAACCCTTGACTTATCATGTCAAACCCTCGCCAAATGATTTTATTCCATCTACTTGGACATTCTATAATAAACCCTTATCGCCTCTTTGGCTAAAACTCATCGTCAGATAATCACTTGTTAATTTGATTCCCATTTATCAAATCTTGTTTGAAACTTGGATTTACAATCTCCTTATTAAAATTCTTACTTGGCATTAAATTGGCTTCACTACTTCAAAACATTTTAAATTAAAGAATAATTTGTTTTGACATCTACTACATTAAAATATAGTTAACTTTAACCTTAACCAAAAATAGCATTGTCATCATGTTTACACGCTTACTCAATAATAATCCAGGTTATTCACAATGACCAATTCACTTATTCCTTTAGATTATAGTTAATCAAAGATTAACTAATATCCAACACTATTCGTTAAACTTTTAACGAATACCTAAACCGATATTTATCTCCTTCGTCCATTTTACTCGAAATGGTGAATTTTACCAATCATACACATCAGTTAACTATTAACTGAATTCCAATTGTCATTTCCCCTTCTTAAATAAATTAATTAACTTAATTAATTAAAGTCACTTTTTTAATTGTTTGAAAACAATTATTTCCTATTTACTAACCCATGGAAAATTCTTGATTTCTGCTTCCCAACTGGGCTAAACTATTTAACTCAATTTCTTACTATCTCGATTAAAAATATTTATTTGTGAAATTTCCAATTTTTAGATCTTGAACAAAATAATTTGATAATACATGTTTTGTGAATAATACATGTTTTAATACTATTCTGATGAATCTAATCCCGATTATAGCAACTATTACATTGGTATATATGAGTATACCAATGTCCAAATAGTTAATCGTAGGCCCGGGAAAATTCGATGCTCGAATTTTCAACAACAATAATTAATCCCGTGTTACTTGTCAAAAATCCAAGTATCGAACCCCAAACTGTTAATAGAAAGAGGTTAGAGGATGAGAAATAGGAAGAAAGAAATTTAGAATAGAAGAAAGAAGAAGAACACATCAGAATCTCACAACGGAACGAATAAATATAATATAACAAATCTCTTTATAAAAGAAACTGTATATATACATACCATTTATCAGAGTACAACATACATCAAACACAGCGGGAATAACTTTGTATAACTAGTGGTGAAGCCCCCTACTTCCAGCTCCTGAAACTCCAAGCAAAACCTGACCTGGAAATATACTCGGTCTGACCCGAGCACATTTGATTTAAAACAAAAATTCACCGGGTCAGTCTGGAATACTATCAGTGATAAATTCACAGCACAAACACTTGTTTAACTTTGGAAAAATCCTTTCTGAAATCAAAGGATAATAGTAAGACCAGCCCACACATAAACACGGACGGTTTTTACCTTACTATAACCCAAAACATTTTTGAAAACAATATCTTCTCTGATATTATAATAATGTCTATCAAACCACAAATAAATAATAATCTAACAGAACGCTTGCATCTCACATTCTACATATATAGTATACAAATCAAAATCGCGGGCTCTTATTGGAGATTGGATTCCAACTATGACAAGGTATGGGACCACCTGCCGATAGTGTATCTCTAGAGGCGAATACACTGGGTTCAACAAGAACATCTTGCAACCCGGCCCTCACATGACCGACCACTCATTTCGCTTGTGTGTATCGAATGTATATCACCGACGGTTGGGCTCAAACCACCGTCTCCCGAAAAGGGACAGCATCGATAGATACAAGAAGCAAAAGGAATTTCTCTAGATAGGTGATCATACACCCTAATGGGAGCGACCCACATAGCCATGCTGCCTGCCCGATTTTTGTCATTTCCTGGTTGATGAGGCTTGAGGCTACGTTTTATCATCACATCCAATTCACTTCGAATGCCACATTGTCAGATCCATCGAAATCACTAATTGACGTCTACAACAATACATTACGTGTCAGCTAAAGAAGTTTCCTTCTCTGCTTCCACTCTTGGTACGGTTGAAGAAATCAATGTACGTGACTTTTCTGGAAATACTCTGTCAGACATTCATCCATACAAGTCATCCAGGAACAGGATGAACTGAAGGTACTCTCCTACCGCGTCCTAGGCATCACCCTATAGATCAGTAGCGAGAAGTCCTTGCAATCCGAAGATTCCAGTCCCGACAGAATCACAAGTTATAATATCTTTGGGAGCGACCCTTAGAAATCCAACGAGTAGTTCTTCCGCTCATGGAGATCAACGGTCTTCAATGCTCCATCTCGACCATCTTCTGATATCTTCGATGTCACGTATTTGCTGGTCGGAATGGTTTTCGAATATAAATTCGATCCCGGTCTTTCCGTACCAACAATCGATAAAAGGCCAAACTTTGATAGTCGGTGATTTAACTATCAAATCATAACAGTGTATCTCAGTGGACTGGCAGCTCAGGTCCTTTATATGAAATATCTCATAAAACCAATTTATCGATTTCTTATAATCGACTTCATAACTTTATCTTAACAAAACTCTTATGGGTTTCGTTACTTGAAAACATTACTCGCTACTCGCTTTAGAACAACATATTTACCAAGCTCTTTTTTTCATTTCCTTTGTTTGGAAATATTGCCATATTTTATAAATCAGTTTTTATTTCCTCTTTGGTCGTTAACATCGTATAATTACCTCAAACCCTTTTTTACTTTCTCTTTGATTTGAAATCATGGTTATAGTTCAATAAATCCACTTTCCCTTTTCCTTTATTATTTCCATATCAAAGAGAAAGTAAAAAGGGTTTGACCCAGGGGATTTTCGGCCCAGAAAATCGACATAAATACCTTCACCGTAACTCATGCCGATCCTCCAACACCGAAACCACTGGATAGTTATTAGAAAGAATTTAGAGGGTGAGATAAGGAAGAAAGAAATATAAGAATAGAAGAAGAAGAAGAACCAATACCACAACACAGAATCAGAGTCTTACATCGCAGCGGAACAAAATATAATATGGAAATAAATCTTCGTTTAACCATTTATTCAATAATCGCAGGTATTTCTTTCTTATTAATCACCGCGAAATGTTGTGCAGATTCAGGTTATCAGTGCTGTGAAGTCCAAAGACGAGCTAAAGGAGTTCAGACGTATGATGTTAGACCATTATTATTCCGCTGTGTGTTATATGAGGACAGACCATTATAACTGTCCAGATGTACTGATATACTCTGATGTTGTAAGTATTATTTCAAGCTCTCAATAAAAGTTATTTCTATATTATATTTTGTTCCGCTGCGATGTGAGACTCTGTGTTGTTTCTTCTTCTTCTCCTATTCTAATATTTCTTTCTTTCTTATCTCACCCTCTAATATTCTTTCTAATAACTATCCGGTGGTTTTGATACTTGGGTTCTGACAAGTGATACAGGATCTGTGTATTATTGTCGGGATCCAGGCGTCGAAATCGGGATTTCACAGATTTATTTGAAGGAGCTGGAAGTAGGAGGCTTCACCGGTTAGCTATAGGCTATCATATATTCCGCTGTGGACCTTGTTTGTATCTGGAAACAGATGTTTATAACTGTTCCAGGAATAACTGTTGTGCTCTGATCATGGTGTGTATATATACAGTTACTGATTTGTACGGATTTGCGGGTCGGCATGAGTATGGTAAAGGTATTTATGTCGATTTCCAGGGCCGGAAATCCCTGGGTCGTTACAGTGGTATCAGGTTATGAGTGGGAAACCAAATGTTGTTCTTCCGTTTGGGTATCAGGTTATGAGTGGATGAGTAGCGAGAAGTCCTTGCAACCCGTAGAATCCAAACTCCAATAAGCGAGCTATGAAGAGACGAGCTGTATCGAATTTTCCCGGAAAATACTTACAATGTCAGAGGAAAAGGTATTTTGGCTCAACCCGTGGAAATCACCCCATGGATCAGTAGCGAGAAGTCCTTGCAACCCGTAGAATCCAACCACGACAGAATCACAGCTTATCTCTGCTTGCCAAGTAGAGAATAGTAGTGGTTCTTCCGTTTATGAAAATCCACGGTCTTCAATGCTCCATCTCGATCATCTTCTGATATCTTCACGTATTTGTTGGTCGGAATGGTTTTCGAATATAAATTCGATCCCGGTCTTTCCATACCAACAATCGTATTGGACATGTTTGATAGTCGGTGTTTTAACTATCAAAATATACAGTGTTTCAATCATGACACTCCAGTGAGTTCACTGGTTTAGTATTCAGCATCACTTGGCCTTTGAATTTAAAACAAACTAATTCACTTCTGTATAATCAAAGCTTTTAACTCTTATAATCTTTAAAAAAATACGATACTTGAATCTTTATATACAAACGTTCTCAAATCCTTTCTATATAATACTTAGTAAAATAACTCATAACCATATTCAACTCTTACTTTAATTCTCCTTTCAAAAACATTCATTACATCATTCTTTATTATTTAACTTGGGAAATCCATTCACTTATTATTCATAAATTGCTTTACGTAGTCTCTTTTATTCCATTCTTGGAAAACAGCTAATATTTATTTGTATAAAATAAAACTCAACTTTACATCATCTTTACTTCACAAATGGAAAGAATCAATTATCTCCAACCCATATAAAAATAAACGTGTACCTTTTTGTCGGGTACACTTTTACCGAGCGGATTGTACACTCCGGGCTACAATGTTGTATCTGGAAATCAAGCGAAATATAACCTGAACCTGTACACTCCGGGCTAACCCGAGCATTTACAAAACACCGGGTCAGTCTGGTGAACCAGAGTGAGATAAACTCGCACAGTAATAAGGGTAAATCATCCAATCATGATTTTAAAGTTAAAAATCTTTTCAAAGAAAAGGATAATCGTAAGACCAAATCCACACATAAACACGGACGGTTTTTACCTTACGATAACCCAAAACAGTTTTGAAACCAATATCGTTTCTGATATTATAATAATGTCTAAATACAAGTAAATAACAATCTAGTGGAACGCTTGCATCTCACGCTCCACATATATAGTATACAATCAAAACCGCAGGCGCTTATTGGAGATTGGATCCAACTTTGACAAGGTATGGGACCACCTGCCGATAGTGTATCTCTAGAGACGAATACACTGGGTTCAACAAGAATGTCTTGCAACCCACTCATTTCGCTTGAGCGTGAGTCTCTGTGTTGTGATAGATCGGGAGGTCCTCTACCAATTGGGTATGGGCAGAATCCAAGTGGTATCAAGCGAAATTTACATAACTCGCTATTAAAAAGGCTAATCTTACTGGGAACTTTGAATTGCAGGTCGTTACAGTTGGTATTAAATCTTGCAACCGAGCGGAGTGTATCGAATGTATCTCACCAACGGTTGGGCTCAAACCACCGTTCCCCGAAAAGGGACAGCATTGAAATAGTTTCAAGAAGCAAAAGGAATTTCTCTAGATAGGTGATTATACACCCTAATGGGAGCGACCCACATAGCCATGCTGCCTGCCCGATTTTTGTCATTTCCCGGTTGATGAGGCTTGAGGCTACGCTTTATCAGCACATCACATTCACTTCGAATGTCACATCGTCAGATCCATCAACAATCACTAATTGACGTCCACAACAATACATTATGTGTTAGCTGAAAGAAGTTTCCTTCTCCGCTTCCAC
Source organism: Allium sativum (assembly GCA_030737875.1). Classification (NCBI taxonomy): domain Eukaryota; kingdom Viridiplantae; phylum Streptophyta; class Magnoliopsida; order Asparagales; family Amaryllidaceae; genus Allium; species Allium sativum. Next base: position 386,618,185 of record CM060921.1, read on the forward strand.
TCTTGGTATGGTTGAAGAAATCAATGTACGTGACCTTTTCTGGAAATACTCTGTCAGACATTCATCCATACAAGTCACCCAGGAACAGGATGAACCGAAGGCACTCTCCCACTGCATTCTAGGAATCACCCTGAGAATCAGTAGCGAGAAGTCCTTGCAATCCGTAGATTCCAACCACGACCGAATCACAGTTTATCTCTTATTGCAAATCAGAGATTTTAAGTAATCCTTCCGCTTAGGAAGATCCACGGTCTTCAATAGCTCCACCTTGAATCATCCTCTTCAACGTATTCGTATTTATTGGACGGAATGGTTTTCGAATATATATTCGATCCCGGTCTTTCCGTACCAACAATCGTATGGGCCAAACTTTGATAGTCGGTTATTTAACTATCAAATAAAACAACCATTCATCCATACAAGAAAATGGATTCACTGATTCAATACTTAGTATCATTTAGCCTCTTTAACAAACTGTCCGTTAATTATATTCTTCAATTTTTCTCAATATTTGAAACATCGCTTTTACTTCTTATTCAAAATAAGAATATTCTTCAAATTCAGTTTATTCATTCTTATAAACTTTTCGAAACAGTTTATAATATCATTAACGGAAATCATAACTTATTGTCTCCTCAACCATTCTCGTTTATAAACTAATATCGTTCTTGGATAATCCTGGAGTCATTCAAGTTGGGGTATTTTATTTACCTCTCAGACCTTGACCAACAACAATCATATCTTCAGAACAAATAGAAGTTTATTAACCATACGTTCCTTTGAAAATCTGATTTTCATCTCGACCAAACTTCGATTCTATTAGAAATAGAATCCTTATGAAAATTATAATGTTACAAATTATTTCAACCATACATGTCCATTTGTTTAAAACCACATAAACAAAACTTTTTTATAAATCTCATATTAATACTTTATACATTTGTTATATTGATATACCTTTCAAAGTCTTATATTTATCGAAACAATTTAACTTATCATCTGAAACAACATCACAGATTTCATTTCCAAGCCATTTTACTTTCACTTATCACATTCTCTTTAAATAATACTCGACCACTTATTTGTTATCATATGAAAATCCTTTTAAAACTTATGTCAAAAATAGCTCATCCCATTTGTGCCCAATGTTACAAAACGCATTTACAAACCACTCACTTTATTTACTAACTCGAATTCATTTCCAAAACATTAAATTTCCATTTACAAAATCTTTTACAAATTAATTACGATAACTTACCATTCACTTTTTGCTTATCACATGGTTAACTGCATTTAAAAATCCCGTTTCCAATTCATTATCGACAACTAGCATTCGTTGTCGTTATTCAAATCTTTAACTTCATTTACTACTCATACCTTTTATTTAATATTCTGAACTTCAGAATATTGCATTCCGAATCTCGGAATAACTCATTTTCATTTATTTGACTAAATCTCATTTATAAATTTCATTTATAAATAAATAGTCATAATTTCAACTTTGATTTCATTTAAAATATGAACACCTCATTTCCAAATCACCACTCATTTCCAATCCGTCGATTTGGTAATCTTATTTACGAAATGTTATTTAATCACATTTCGTATCATTTAAAAACACCATTTGTTAAAACGATCGTTTATCACAAAAATATCACTCTTTAAAACTCTTTTATAAATTCTCGTCTATCCAAGATTCAAATATTACATTTCGATGTTTTGAAATCCATTCAAACTTCCTTTGATTGACGGTACTAAAGAGGCTAACCGTTACTATAGTACCAAACCGTGAAATATAAACCAATTTCACATTTCATAACAATAATTCCATCATATTGATAAACGTTATCAATATTATCCCCCTGTGTGTTGTATATTTTCAAGCTTGTCTCTGGATATTTAAATTAAATTAAGGTGTCATAGTTGTTCTGATACCACTTATATCGAATCATGTATGTCCAGTTGAAGTTCAAACTCGAATTTTCGAACTGCAGCGCTATATTTCAAGCTCTATTTATAATTATATAAATATATAATTTAATAACTTTGTTTAAACAGCGAATTAGATATTAATTCCATCGATATTCCAAATATAATATTTAAAGTAAATTAAATATTAAATGGACAAAAACACGGGTCATTACATTTTGTTCTGATACCAAAACCTCTATTGATTTGATTGTTGATTTTTGACTGAACATTCAACCTGTGTTGTGTTTAAACCAATGGGTGATATTGGTTGGGTATTTGGCAGAGTATGGCCTATAAAAATCAATCGGGTTATAAATATTGATTCACCGTCAGGTGAGTCGATAGAGATGAAGTTATAAAATTTATTTTATAACTAGAAATAGATTTTGAAATATATTACTTTGAATAAAAGTTATTAAAGAGGGAATAAATAAATATTTTATTTAATTAAGACTTCGATTTGTTAATGATTTATTTTGAAATGTAAATGCTGATGTTAATCAGATTTATAAGAACGAGAATAAATCGAATGGTTAAACTCTGATACCACTGTAACGAACTGGGATTTTCGACTCCGAAAATCAACATCAAACTACCGTGTTGACCATTCAGACATCGAACATTCCAGATCATTAATAGAAAGAAGTTAGAGGGTGAGAATAGATAAGAAAGAAATATTAGAATAGAAGAAGAAGAAGAAACACCACAACACAGAATATCACATCGCAGCGAAACAAAATATAATACCGAAATAAATCTTTATTGAGAGCTTTAGAAATACTTACAATAATCAGAGTACATCACACTGGGACAGTTATAACAACCTGTTCCCATATACAACACACAGCGGAATAGTAGCTATATAATATCATACGTCTGATCATCTCCCGCTCGTCTCTTCACAACAGTCGATAACCTGAACCTGTACAACCCGGTCTAACCCGAGCATTTACAAAACACCGGGTCAGTCTGGTGAACCAGAGTGAGATAAACTCGCACAGTATAAGGGTAAATCATCCAATCATGATTTTAAAGTTCAAAATCTTTTCGAAGAAAAGGATAATCGTAAGACCAAATCCACACATAAACACGGACGGTTTTTACCTTACAATAACCCAAAACAGTTTGAAACCAATATCTTTTCTGATATTATAATAATGTCTAAATACAAGTAAATAGAATCTAGTGGAACGTTTGCATCTCACGCTCCACATATATAGTATACAAACAAAACCGCGGGCGCTTATTGGAGATTGGATTCCAACTTGACGAGGTATGGGACCACCTGCCGATAGTGTATCTCTAGAGGCAAATACACTGGGTTCAACAAGAACGTCTTGCAACCCGGCCCTCACATGACCGACCCCTCATTTCGCTTGAGAGTATCGAATGTATATCACCGACGGTTGGGATCAGCAACCGTCTCCCGACAAAGGACAGCATCGAAACATAGATTTAAGAACAAATAGGAATTTCTCTAGATAGGTGATTATACATCCTAATGGGAGCGACCCACATAGCCATGCTGCCTGCCCGATTCTTGTCATTTCCTGGTTGATGAGGCTTGAGGCCAGAATTAACCTTTGATCATCTGGTCGTCATTCACTTGAATGCCACATCGTCAGATCCGTCAGATATCACTAATTGACATCCACAAAAATACTCTAGTAGTAAGCTAAGAGAATGGCGATTCCCCGCCAACAACTATAGCACGTTTGAAAAAATCAACGTACGTGATCCTTTGGAAATACTCTGTCAGACATCCGTCCATACAAATCATCCAGGAACAGGATGAACCGAAGGCACTTTCCTACCGCATCCAATATAGGAATCACCCCATGGATCGGTAGCGAGAAGTCCTTGCAACCCGTAGATTCCAGCCACGACCGAATCACAGCTTATCTCTGCTTGCCAGGCAGAGAATATTAGTGGTTCTTCCATTTATGAAAATCCACGGTCTTCAATGCTCCATCTCGAACATCTTATGAGATCTTCACGTATTTGTTGGTCGGAATGGTTTTCGAATAAATTCGATCCCGGTCTTTCCGTACCAACAATCGTATTGGACAGATTTGATAGTCGGTGTTTTAACTATCAAAATATATGGTGTTTCAATCATGACACTCCAATGAGTTCACTGGTTCAATATTCAGCATCACTTGGCCTTCTAATTCAACAATTTGGTGAGAGTTTGGAAAATATATAACGAGAGATCCGAAGTAAGAGAAATGTAAAGTTGAGTTTCAATTTATACTAATAAATATTAGTTAGTGTTTCAAGAATGGAATAACGATATTACGTAACGTTATTTACGAGAAATAAGTTGAATAGTTTTTCCAAGTTGAATAATGAAGAAGGATGTAACAAACGTTTTGTAACGTCCCGCATTTTTATCGGTTTGTATTCGAATATTTAATCAGTTCAAATATTGAAATCATAATATAAGTGGTTCATATATTAATTAAAATGAAGTTGAACGTATAAAATATATATATTAAATATAATCGAGCCCGTAATATCGCGGCAGTTCGTAATTTAACGTTCTGGACTTCAACTGAGTATACAGGACTCGTTATAAACCGAATTTCTTCGAAACAAGAAACGTTGGAATCTGTTGAACTGTATTTTTCTAATGGAATTGAAATACCAAGATTTCGTGTTATGGATTTGTGAGTTATATCCAAATCAAATTTTCAAATAGTCGTTGTAAAATCGTTTATCGACCGTAACGGTTTATTCGATATAACTAGATATTGGCTTCGAATTTGGACAAGGTTCTTTTGAGACGTAGTGATAATTTAATTTTTAGAATTTTACTGAGATTTTTAATTAATTATATATGCAACTTTTTATTTGGAGTATTTTGCACCCTGTATCAATATTTTGGGGTTCCAAAATATGAGTTAATCTACCGATATTTTTATATTTTTGAGATCGTGGCACCTCGTTCGTCACGATCGTATTGTTACTTCTGTCCGTGACCGTCCGTACATGAATGGAAATTTTCGTAATAGGGTACGCTATGCTTTATAACTTTAAATCAAACTAAGCAAAATATTTATATTTATTTATTTAGATTCAGGAACAGGATCTCAAACCAATAATGTTTCACCAACAATTAAATCTCACAAGATTTATATGATGGGATGGACAATGCAAAATATCGTCCAAATTATCACTGAAAGGTTAACTTGGATAGCTCAGCTACGCCTGCATCTAGAGACCAAGCTTCTGCGAACCAATGGTTTTATAACCTTCATCCCCAAGTTACATGAAATGAAAAGAGAAGTGACATCCTTTCTTTGCATTAAAATCTCTTTGGTCATTACGTCCCCTCCTATGAAGGCTCTGTCTAGTCATTTGCACTCATCCCATACACGTCTTCGTCATGAAAGCTGCATGTACTCTCTTCAAAATATTTGAGTAGATATTTTTATATCACCGTATTGCCTAGCTAGTGTAAATTGTCAACCCCTACCTTTAGCTCATCAAATCACTGCGGCCTGCCTTTACTTCATACTTGATTCTTCCTTCTTCTATTTATATACATGCTTACATAATTTATTTAGCATACAGTCCAAAGTAAGTATTAACAGAAAAATGGCCTGGAACTACTCGTAGCCATGTTACTACATTCTATTTATATATTTATAGACTACGGATCATTTCTGTTCATATTTGAATTTGTTGGGAAAAAAGGGACACAAGGTGCACATGGTTCACCGTGCAGACATGTGCAAAAGAGAGAAGAATAGTACCATTACTTCACATATCAACGAAAGCCTACACTCTGTATTATTAAATCAGTAAGTTCACGCAGACATGTGCTTTTGCCAAGAACGTACACTGCTTTGCCCCTATTTCTTCATGACAAAGAAATTACCGTAAACCCTAAGACTGTTACCTAACCTAAGTTGATGAATTATCACCATCAACTGCAAACCTCCCATGTAATGTAGCTGCTACTCTATTTCCAGTCCCTTGCATGCCAAGGAATTCACATATATATATATATGTGAGCAAACATTATCGTTTCAGAGCAAAAACAGAAAACCAAAACAAAACGATGGAATCAAATGCTAAAAACAATTAAATGCTTCTCCTCTTTTAAAACAACTCGGTCAGTTTGAAAACACACACAAACTGTAACACCCCGAATTTTAGTTAATACTAAAATTCACTGATTACAGGATAAATAATCTCAGATGTGGGAATTAGGGGAAACAGGCTGCGTCATTACGTTCGTCTCGGAAAAATACGCGAAATAGAGTCCGAGTTTTCGAAAATCGGAGTCCGTATGGCCCAGTTATGGCCCGATGAAGTTTGCAGAAAATTCAAAACTAAAACAGATTTAAAAATTTAAATATTCAGATTTGGAATGGGCCAGGCGGGGTCAGGCGGGAAGCTTCCCGCCCAACCCATGTCGACAGGGCTGTCGACAGGCCTGTCGACAGGGGTGTCGACATGCCTGTCGACTTGCCTGTCGACAGGGTGGCACCGTTCTGTGAACCTGGGTGCACCAGGTTGGGTTTCAGGCTGGCCAGGAGGGCTGGTTCTAGAGATTTCCTAAATCTAAGGGTCCTAATCTAATCTAGGGTTAATCTAAGGGCCTAAAACACTCACCTAATCCTATAAATAAGACCCCAACCCTACCCGAATTCATTCATAATTAAGTCTTGTAACTAAACTATGGCAAAATGAAATTTGAGCATGGCCTCCACTAGTTCATAAAGAAAGTTGCAAGCTAATCCCTCCCTAATCAATCTCTAATCATCATTATCTTCATAGTTTGCAACTAATTCTACTTCATAAGGTTGCTAATCTTAAGTTTGGTGAGTTTCTATCACTTTAACATCAATTGTTAAAGTAAGTAGATTGGGTGTAATGAGACTTATGGTCTTAAATGCGGATTAGTGAGTTTGAATCATGTATAATGATATGTTACTCTATGTTGTTCTATGTTTATGCATATTTGTTAAGTTGATTTATGCATGTTTAATAAGTTGATATATGCATGTCTAATAAGTGGATTTATGCATATTTAATAAGTGGAATTATGCATGTTTAGCAAAGTGAGTTATGCAAGTTGAAAGTGATATGCAAGTTAAGTATATGTTTAAATGCAAGTTGAAAGTGATATGCAAGTTATGCATGCTTATGCAAGTGTATGGATGCTTATGCAAGTCATGTATATGTTTAAATGCAAGATTTATGTGATATGCAAGTTATGCATGCTAATGCGAGTATATGAATGCTTTTGCAAGATATGTATATGCTTAAATGACATGATATGCAAGTTATGCAAGTATGTGGATGCTTATGCAAGTATGTGAATGCTTATGCAAGTTATGTGTATGCTTAAATGCATGTTTAACATGTTATGAAAGTTATGAGAATGCCTATATGCAAGTTCAACATGTTATGCAAGATATGTGTATGATAATATGCAAGCTCATATGCAACATGTTATGCAAATCATGTGTATGATAATATGCAAGTTTGGGTTATATGTAGTTGGGTTAATATATGCTCATATATGCAAGATGACATCCTCTTAACCCATGACAAAGTTGTATGTTAAACCCATGATATTTGTGATGATCTTCCCCTTATTATGTCATGTAACGAGAACGATTTACGTGGGGAACGATGGGGTTGGTAAATATGTTAATAAATGAATGTTTGGGTATGATTAAGCATACCATAAAAATAAATTACCATAAGTGGGAATTTACCTATTGAGTTAGGTCTACTCCATGGGAATTTACCTATTGAGTTAGGTCTACCCATGTTATGGAAAACTTGATATTAATTAGGGATAATTAATATGGGGGTGATTAATTAGGTGTAATTAATCGACTAAGACACGAGGTTGGACTCATTTGTAGTGTAAAACTGCCCGGACCCGACCGGCTTAACCAGTTGCTACAAATGTCAGCCCAATGTGAGAGGTCTTAGCCATAAATTAAATACGTGATTAAGGTAAAGACACGAGGTTAGACTCTGTTATGACGTAAGACTGCCCGGATTCTACCGGCTTAACCAGGCGGTCATAACAGCCAGTCTAATGTGGGAGGTCTTTATGGGAGATCACGGTCTTAATTAATTAAGAAACACTTAACCATAGTAGCATGTAGTGGGACATGAGGGGTTAAGTGGGTGCCTTGGGTGGCATGAGGAAATTTTGTGGTTGCCTTGGGTGGCATGTGAAATCTAGTGGGTTGCCTTGGGTGGCAATAGAAAATACGATTAGAATACTTAACCAAGTGGAAACATGTAATTAAACATGATTAAAGGGTTAAGTGGGATATACTAGATATTTGACAAGCTTAAGTGGGTAGCTTGTGGGGGCCCATTTCAACCAATATCCCAAACGTATCTTTGTGGGCTCGACCCATGTCGAGTGACGGGACATATTGGGCTTGATTATAAGAGGCCAAAACGGGTTAGCGGTGGCAACGCAAGTCCAACGGGTTTCATATGCGTGTGTGGGCCCGGGCTGGTAGATAAGCCGTTGTTGCATCGTGTAGATATAAAGCCGTGCACCGTTAGTATTGGGTAGCCACTTTAGGGGAGTGATACACCCCACTGTGGGACCAGCACGGGTATCTACGGTAGGGAGCCGATCGCTTGGGGAGTAGTGGGTACACCTAATGAAGATAGGGGCAGACGGCACCTATGTAGGGGTACACGAAACTACTGGGTAAGAATTACCGGGTACACCTAGTGGAGATAGGGGCAGACGGCACCTATGTAGTGGGCTAGGGGTACATGAAACTACTGGGGAAATTTTCTAAGTCTTTGGAAGGGATCAACCTTTAAGTAGGAAGGACTGGTGTGGTGCAGTTAGTAATTATCCTTGGGTGGGTAGATGCGTCCTGACGGTTATCTTAGTTTATCCTAAGTCTACCAAGCTGCTTAGTGTAGCCATTCATCCCCAGATATTACCGTAGGTCAAGTTTATGTCTTCTCTGGTTACTTTAATGATTGTATTGTTAAAGTTATAGGACTCACTCAGGCTTATGTCTGACCCCGTTGTTTTTATCTTTTTCCCAACCCTCAGGTCCTACGGTGGATCCTAGCGGTAGTAGAGCTTGATCGGATTGCTGTTCCAGTCTTTAGGAGCTTGAGTAGATGTAAAGCTCCAGTTATCCAGTTATCTTTTCTTTGTTTATGGCTATTGTATGAGAGAGTGGGATTATGTACTTCTTTATTTTGATGGATATTGTACTTGACTTTTATCGTGGTTTTATGATGTAACCAGACATGTTTATTTCCGCTGTTATGAGATGATGATTTAAAATTTCAAGTACTATTTATATCTGTCTTGTTGTAATTTTTCTGTTCTATATTCACTAAAATACTCCACCGATGCTATGGCATTCCCTTAGTGAGTGACCCTAGCGGGCGTGGGGTGTTACACGTGGTATCAGAGCAAAGGTTACCGGAACAGATAAAATTTTTAGAAAACTATTTTTCTAAAACATTTTTGGAAAAGATATTTTCAAAAACATGTCTTTTAAGAGAAAAGTTTTTGAAAGAAAAGCATAATCCCCAATAGCCATATCTATATCCTTCGAATTCTCCGTTTTGAATCTTTCCTTTTCGTTTCAGCATGATCGAGAATCTTAATCATCCGGAGGGTGTGACGGTACCAGTATGGTATAGGAGATTGATGGAGGCTAGGGCCACCACTGTGGGTCCAGCAAATATTCCTCCACCAACCGTAGCACCCGATCTTCCTCCTCCCCCTCCTCCTCGCACGGATACTTTTGCTAAGACTTGCAAGGAATTTAAAGCTATGGGAGGGAAACCTTTTCAAGGATCTGAAACTTTTGTGGAGGCTAGAGATTGGCTTAAGGAGGTGGAAGAGTTGATAGATATCTTTGAGATGGAAGAAGGGAAGAAAGTCAAGTTGGCTGCTTGGTTAATGAAGGGAGAGGCCTCATTCTGGTGGGAAGTTACTAGTGGAGAACGTCCCGTTGACTCTTGGGCGGATTTTAGGCAAAGATTTGTGGCAAAGTTTCTCTCAAGGGCGGAGGAAAACTTGTATATGGAAAGATTCTTGACTCTAAAGCAAGGAAATCTCTCGGTGAAGGAATATGTTAACAAGTTTAATCAATTGGCAAGGTTTGGCCTAGACATGGTGAATACACCGGAGAAGAAGGCTTTGAGGTTCGTGAAAGGCTTGAATGAACCTATGCATGGGTTGGCTATGACTCACATCCCTATGGGGGCCACCTTTGAGAAGCTAGTTGACATGGCACTCATGTATGAGGAAGAGAAGGGTCCTAATGCTAATAAGGCAACCGAGAAGAAGGGAGATCAAAAGAGACCTCAACAACAGCAAAGCAAAGGTGGGAAAGGCAATGGTGGCAAGGGCAAGAAGAAGAAGTGTTTCAATTGTGGGACACCTGGCCACCTAAGCAAGGATTGTCGCAAGAAGAAGAAGACCGGCTGCTTCCACTGTGGCGAAGCAGGGCATTTAGTGAAGGATTGCCCTAAGAAAGGGCAAAGGACGGGAACTACCTCAGGAGGACAGGTGCAAGCTCTTATGGCACTGAGTCAGGCTAGGGGGCAAGTACAGGCTCTCGCGGTTCCACCGATTCAAGAGAGAGGTAGAACTATTTCCGTTGAAAGTCTGGTTTTTCTATTTGACCATCCTGTCCGTACATTGTTTGATTCAGGCGCATCGCATTCGTTTATTTCATCATCATTAGTTGAGTTACTGCACTTAGACACCAGTCTGGTAGATGATCCCTTGGTTGTTTCAAACCCAATTGGGGGCTCCACTTATTTGTCCATGATATGTTTGGGTTTGAAGATTTCTATACTTAGCATTGAGTTTAGATGTGATGCTTTTGTATTGGGCTTCACGGGCTATGGGATGATTTTGGGCATGGACTGGTTATCCAGTAATGGTGCCGTTCTTGATTGCGAAAGGAGAGTTGTTAGGCTCATGACCCGTTTGGGTAACACTCTCGAGATTTCTTGTAATCCCATGGACTCTGTTATGCTAAGTTATCTTGAATCGCTTGACGCTTCGGTCGAGAGTTTGCAATCTATGAGAGTGGTCCGGGAATATCCGGATGTGTTTGAGGAGGTGAAGGGCTTACCTCCGAGGCGGGAGATTGACTTCCGAATATATTTGGTGGATAATGCTAAACCGGTATCTTTACCAGTGCGCCACATGGCTCCTCGTGAGAGGAGGGAACTCCATAAGCAAGTAGGGGAGTTGCTTGAGAAGGGGTTCATAAGACGGAGCATATCTGAGTGGGGTGCTCCAGTAGTATTTGCTACGAAGGCGGATGGGTCCCTCAGACTTTGTGTAGACTATAGAGAACTCAACAAGCTCACAAAGAAGAATAGACACCCATTGCCAAGGATTGATGATCTTTTCGATCAGTTGGTTGGCGCTTCAGTATTTTCTCAGTTGGACTTAGCCACGGGGTTTCATCAGTTGAGGGTGGCTGAGGATAGCATAGACAAGACTGCCTTTAGGACTCCAGATGGTTTCTATGAGTGGCTGGTGATGCCATTTGGGTTGACGAACGCCCCTGCATACTTTGTTGATTTGATGAGTAGGGTGTTCAGGGAGTTCCTTAATAAATTCGTGGTGGTCTTTGTGGATGACATCTTAGTGTTTTCTAAGAGTGAAGAAGAGCATGCCCTACATCTTGGGGAAGTGTTGAAGACTCTTCGAGCACATAGCCTTAAGGCTAAATTTTCTAAATGTCACTTCTGGAGGAAGGAAGTGCGATTCTTGGGGCACGTGGTCTCCAAGGAAGGGATAGCTGTGGATCCCGCGAAGGTAGTATCAATTCAGGATTGGAAGGTTCCGAAGAATGCTACCGAAGTAAGAAGTTTCTTGGGGTTGGCGGGTTATTATAGGAAGTTTATTAAAGACTTCGCGAAGATATTAGCCCCATTAACCCGCTTAACTAAGAAGAATCTTGTTTTCATATGGGACGTAGATTGTGATGATGCGTTCCGACGGTTAAAGAGAGCTTTAACCACCGCTCCAGTTTTAGTGTTGCCAGATGGGAGCAAGCCATTTGTTGTCTATACCGATGCCTGTGGGACAGGACTTGGCGCAGTCTTAATGCAAGAGGGAAGGGTAATAGCCTATGGTGGAAGGCAGTTGAGGGCACATGAGAAAAATTACCCTACCCATGATCTCGAGCTGGCCGCTATTAATTTTGCGCTTAAGATTTGGCGCCATTATCTTCTTGGTGAGAGATTCGAGTTGTTCACTGACCATAAATCTTTGAAGTACTTGTTCTCTCAGAAGGATCTAAACTTAAGACAGCAAAGGTGGATGGAGTTCTTAGCATCCTATGACTTCGAGATATCGTATACCCCTGGCAAGGGTAACGTGGTGGCGGACGCCTTGAGCAGGAAGAGGTTGTCCTTGAGTCCATTGTTCGTGGAACGACGAAGCTTGGAGTTTATCTCGATGTTTGATTTCAGACCTTCCATTGATTATGTACCCGGTTTGCTAGCTTCCTTGGAAGTTAGGCCTACTCTTTTCGGGCGGATTGGAGAAGCCCAGAGGGACGACCCACAGTTGGTTGAGTTGATAGAGAAGCTCATAAGGGGGGAGTCGTCCAGCCATTTGAGTAGGTACACCCTAGACGATAGGGGGTGCTTGCGTAGAGACGGTAGACTTTGCGTACCGCAAGACGAGGGTTTGAGGAAGGCTATTCTTGATGATGCACACCGTTCTAGGATGACCATTCATCCCGGTGGGGATAAGATGTACCAAGACATGAAGAGGGTTTTCTTCTGGGCCGGTATGAAGAAAGACGTGGCCGAATATGTCGCTCGATGTTTGGTGTGCCAGCAAGTGAAGGCGGAGCAAAGGAAACCAGGTGGGTTGCTTCACCCATTGGAGGTTCCGCAATGGAAATGGGATAGCGTCTCGATGGATTTTATTGACGGGTTACCCAGGTCGGGAAAGGGTAATACAGGAATTTGGGTGGTGGTAGACAGACTTACTAAGAGCGCCCATTTCATACCTGTGAAGAGCAAGAGGACCGCTCCATGGCTAGCTTCTGTATATCTTCGAGAGATAGTTCGATTGCATGGGGTACCCTCTAGCATAGTGAGTGATCGAGATCCTATCTTCACTAGCGAATTCTGGAGAAGTTTGCAAGAAGCAGTGGGGACTCAATTGTGTCTGAGCACCGCATATCATCCTCAGACGGACGGCCAGACTGAGAGGGTGAATCGTGTTCTAGAAGACCTTTTGAGGCTTTGTATCCTAGATTTTGGAGGTACATGGGAAGAGCATCTTCCATTGGTAGAGTTCGCATATAATAACAGCTTTCAGTCCAGTATTGGTATGGCTCCTTTCGAAGCTCTCTATGGAAGGCCTTGTCGATCACCTACATGTTGGTGGGAATCTACGGATAAGATCTTGCTCGGGCCCGATATGGTTAGGGAGACTTCTGAGAAGATTGACTTGATTCGAAGAAGGATGAAAGCAGCGCAAGATAGGCAAAAATCTTATGCGGACAAGAGAAGAACGGATCTTGAGTTTGAGGTTGGGGATATGGTTTTTGTTAAGGTATCTCCGTTGAGAAATGTTGTTCGTTTCGGATCCGTTGGGAAGTTAGCACCAAGGTTTGTTGGGCCGTTTCCTATCAAGGAAAGGATTGGACGGATGGCATATAGAGTGGAGTTGCCTGACAGACTTAGTGGTGTCCATGATGTATTCCATGTGTCCCATTTGAGGAAGTGCTTACATGAGACCGCAGAGGTGGTAGAGCCGAGCTTGCTTAGGGGTGTAGAGGTTGAGCGTGATGCGACGTTTCGACGAGCTCCTACTCGCATCCTTGGGTCAGAGACTAGGAAATTGAGGAATCGAGAGGTTCAGCTAGTCAAAGTGCAATGGGGAGAAGATGAGAGCAACGCGACTTGGGAGACGGAAGCGAAGATGCGTTCATTGTACCCATTTCTTTTTGAGGGTATGCCTTTACTTTCTCCTTTATCGCTTCTCCAGTACTTATCTTATCTTTGGTATGTCCTCTCGTTAGTACCTTTGACCTTTAGATAGGGTAAACCTATGGTTGAAACATGTGTTTGAGACATGTTATGGTTGATGGATGCAAGTGGATGCAAGTGTTTGCTAGTGGTTGCTCGTGGATGCATATACACACACTCTAGGCACTAGATCGGCTCAGTCACTTCATATTGCATATTGCATATTGCATAAAATTGTGTGTAGGAAGATATATTTATGGATGTATAATGGTTGTGTTATCACATGAATGATGCATTTTGGTGAATGACTGTGCACTCATGTAGATATTGTATGTGTCGATAGGGTTTTCTCGCATACATAATGGATGCATGGCACTATCATGGTTTGCATATGTTCATACATTAGATAGGGAACATATACACACACTTTTTGCATATGCTCATACATCATTAGAAACTGTTTAAGGACAATGGATGCCCGTGGTTGATGATTTGAGTAGATGGTTGTTTGGTTGGTAGGATATGCTTCTCCTTAGCTTAGAGATTTCGGGGACGAAATCCTTTAAGGAGGGGAGAATGTAACACCCCGAATTTTAGTTAATACTAAAATTCACTGATTACAGGATAAATAATCTCAGATGTGGGAATTAGGGGAAACAGGCTGCGTCATTACGTTCGTCTCGGAAAAATACGCGAAATAGAGTCCGAGTTTTCGAAAATCGGAGTCTGTATGGCCCAGTTATGGCCCGATGAAGTTTGCAGAAAATTCAAAACTAAAACAGATTTAAAAATTTAAATATTCAGATTTGGAATGGGCCAGGCGGGGTCAGGCGGGAAGCTTCCCGCCCAACCCATGTCGACAGGGCTGTCGACAGGGGTGTCGACATGCCTGTCGACTTGCCTGTCGACAGGGTGGCACCGTTCTGTGAACCTGGGTGCACCAGGTTGCACCAGGTTGGGTTTCAGGCTGGCCAGGAGGGCTGGTTCTAGAGATTTCCTAAATCTAAGGGTCCTAATCTAATCTAGGGTTAATCTAAGGGCCTAAAACACTCACCTAATCCTATAAATAAGACCCCAACCCTACCCTAATTCATTCATAATTAAGTCTTGTAACTAAACTATGGCAAAATGAAATTTGAGCATGGCCTCCACTAGTTCATAAAGAAAGTTGCAAGCTAATCCCTCCCTAATCAATCTCTAATCATCATTATCTTCATAGTTTGCAACTAATTCTACTTCATAAGGTTGCTAATCTTAAGTTTGGTGAGTTTCTATCACTTTAACATCAATTGTTAAAGTAAGTAGATTGGGTGTAATGAGACTTATGGTCCTAAATGCGGATTAGTGAGTTTGAATCATGTATAATGATATGTTACTCTATGTTGTTCTATGTTTATGCATATTTGTTAAGTTGATTTATGCATGTTTAATAAGTTGATATATGCATGTCTAATAAGTGGATTTATGCATATTTAATAAGTGGAATTATGCATGTTTAGCAAAGTGAGTTATGCAAGTTGAAAGTGATATGCAAGTTAAGTATATGTTTAAATGCAAGTTGAAAGTGATATGCAAGTTATGCATGCTTATGCAAGTGTATGGATGCTTATGCAAGTCATGTATATGTTTAAATGCAAGATTTATGTGATATGCAAGTTATGCATGCTAATGCGAGTATATGAATGCTTTTGCAAGATATGTATATGCTTAAATGACATGATATGCAAGTTATGCAAGTATGTGAATGCTTATGCAAGTATGTGGATGCTTATGCAAGTATGTGAATGCTTATGCAAGTTATGTGTATGCTTAAATGCATGTTTAACATGTTATGCAAGTTATGAGAATGCCTATATGCAAGTTCAACATGTTATGCAAGATATGTGTATGATAATATGCAAGCTCATATGCAACATGTTATGCAAATCATGTGTATGATAATATGCAAGTTTGGGTTATATGTAGTTGGGTTAATATATGCTCATATATGCAAGATGACATCCTCTTAACCCATGACAAAGTTGTATGTTAAACCCATGATATTTGTGATGATCTTCCCCTTATTATGTCATGTAACGAGAACGATTTACGTGGGGAACGATGGGGTTGGTAAATATGTTAATAAATGAATGTTTGGGTATGATTAAGCATACCATAAAAATAAATTACCATAAGTGGGAATTTACCTATTGAGTTAGGTCTACCCCATGGGAATTTATCTATTGAGTTAGGTCTACCCATGTTATGGAAAACTTGATATTAATTAGGGATAATTAATATGGGGGTGATTAATTAGGTGTAATTAATCGACTAAGACACGAGGTTGGACTCATTTGTAGTGTAAAACTGCCCGGACCCGACCGGCTTAACCAGTTGCTACAAATGTCAGCCCAATGTGAGAGGTCTTAGCCATAAATTAAATACGTGATTAAGGTAAAGACACGAGGTTAGACTCTGTTATGACGTAAGACTGCCCGGATTCTACCGGCTTAACCAGGCGGTCATAACAGCCAGTCTAATGTGGGAGGTCTTTATGGGAGATCACGGTCTTAATTAATTAAGAAACACTTAACCATAGTAGCATGTAGTGGGACATGAGGGGTTAAGTGGGTGCCTTGGGTGGCATGAGGAAATTTTGTGGTTGCCTTGGGTGGCATGTGAAATCTAGTGGGTTGCCTTGGGTGGCAATAGAAAATACGATTAGAATACTTAACCAAGTGGAAACATGTAATTAAACATGATTAAAGGGTTAAGTGGGATACACTAGATATTTGATAAGCTTAAGTGGGTAGCTTGTGGGGGCCCATTTCAACCAATATCCCAAACGTATCTTTGTGGGCTCGACCCATGTCGAGTGACGGGACACGCATATTGGGCTTGATTATAAGAGGCCAAAACGGGTTAGCGGTGGCAACGCAAGTCCAACGGGTTTCATATGCGTGTGTGGGCCCGGGCTGGTAGATAAGCCGTTGTTGCATCGTGTAGATATAAAGCCGTGCACCGTTAGTATTGGGTAGCCACTTTAGGGGAGTGATACACCCCACTGTGGGACCAGCACGGGTATCTACGGTAGGGAGCCGATTGCTTGGGGAGTAGTGGGTACACCTAATGAAGATAGGGGCAGACGGCACCTATGTAGGGGTACACGAAACTACTGGGTAAGAATTACCGGGTACACCTAGTGGAGATAGGGGCAGACGGCACCTATGTAGTGGGCTAGGGGTACATGAAACTACTGGGGAAATTTTCTAAGTCTTTGGAAGGGATCAACCTTTAAGTAGGAAGGACTGGTGTGGTGCAGTTAGTAATTATCCTTGGGTGGGTAGATGCGTCCTGACGGTTATCTTAGTTTATCCTAAGTCTACCAAGCTGCTTAGTGTAGCCATTCATCCCCAGATATTACCGTAGGTCAAGTTTATGTCTTCTCTGGTTACTTTAATGATTGTATTGTTAAAGTTATAGGACTCACTCAGGCTTATGTCTGACCCCGTTGTTTTTATCTTTTTCCCAACCCTCAGGTCCTATGGTGGATCCTAGCGGTAGT
The DNA here is from genome assembly GCA_030737875.1 of Allium sativum. Lineage (NCBI taxonomy): Eukaryota > Viridiplantae > Streptophyta > Magnoliopsida > Asparagales > Amaryllidaceae > Allium > Allium sativum. Next base: position 386,635,685 of record CM060921.1, read on the forward strand.
AGAGCTTGATCGGATTGCTGTTCCAGTCTTTAGGAGCTTGAGTAGATGTAAAGCTCCAGTTATCCAGTTATCTTTTCTTTGTTTATGGCTTTTGTATGAGAGAGTGGGATTATGTACTTCTTTATTTTGATGGATATTGTACTTGACTTTTATCGTGGTTTTATGATGTAACCAGACATGTTTATTTCCGCTGTTATGAGATGATGATTTAAAATTTCAAGTACTATTTATATCTGTCTTGTTGTAATTTTTCTGTTCTATATTCACTAAAATACTCCACCGATGCTATGGCATTCCCTTAGTGAGTGACCCTAGCGGGCGTGGGGTGTTACACAAACATGATGTTTTCTTTTCAAACTCGCGAGGCTTGGTGATGGGTCCTTTGTTGCAAAGTGCTTCGAAGGTCAGAAGGACGCCACCGCTCGCGTCTGGAGGTCGGTACGGGTGGTCAAGTAGTGCGCGTGCATGTCGGCAAGAAGGGAATATTATGTGAAGGTATTTAAGGGGTTGTGGAGATGGGTTTGATAGTAATTAGTATGAAGTGTAGTTGTTTTGTAGTGAAGGGTATTAAATACAAAGATGGGCATGCACAGCAGTGCGTATAGAGAGGGAAAGTAGGAGCAGGCGTTGATACTTGGGGTCACACGTTGTATACGGTGCGTGTTCGAGACTGCTGCGACGCATTTCAGCCGAGAAGAGGAAGTTGTAGGGTTTTACTATGTAAAGAAGAAGGTGATGAAAGGATGGAGCGGATCCTGGTGACTCTCATTATCAGGTTAGTTGCGTTGGTTTCCTGCTACGAGTGGATGTTTATTTTATATTATAAAATAGAATGTTGTGGTTGGATTGAGATCTGATGCTCTCGCTATATGGGCGTTGCATGTATAACAAGGAGAGGGACAACCAAGAATTTGAAAGGAGGGACTCAGATTTGTAGATCAATGAAGAAAAGGGGGGATGCTTACTGACGTTCAAGGCAGTGGGACGTGTGCGGGAATGATGCCAGGTGAGTATCTTGTTGTGAGGTCAGAAATACTGCAGACATGAGTTTTTTTTGTGGAAGGAGATAATATGTTTGCATGAGTTGGAGCTGAGAGTTATAATGGGAAGGTATGGCCGTAGGTATTAAAGTAAGCGTTTTGGTAAGGAATTGTAGCTGGAGGTTCAAAAATGAATTACAGCAAGCTTCAAAGTTACAGTTGAATCCATAACAAAGTTTTGTTTTCAAAGGGGGCGATATACCTGTTGAAACTCCATAATAAGGAAGGACAACGAGTACGGTTTTAAATGGGTAGTAGTTTAAGTGGGAAGATGGAAATCGATGGGTGAATGAACGGTCTCGTGTATGAAGCGGGACGATATTGTTTGATGGGCTTGGGCTGACATTTGAAAAACAAACAAAAGGACTTGCGGTGGATGTAAAGTTCGGTGTTGTGGGGAAGCAGGTTATATATTCTTATTTTGTTACAAAGGAGAAGTATGACCGGCGTGATAATAAAATGTTTAAGGGAAGTTGATGTTGTTTTCTAACGGGACAACGCTTCGGATGTTGGGATTGGCGATGAAGGGAAAGCTTATACGAAGAAGGTTAACCGTGGTAAAGAAGCGATGTTCGAAACAGCCAGGAAAGAAATATACGAAGCAGAGCCACTGGAATTTCGCGGTAAAACTAGCTGACGCAAATCGTTATTTAACAGTTAACGCGCCAAGGTGAGTAAATTCACTCACTCTATTTTATTTTAAAATATTTTTATTTTAATATTGGTTGAATGTTATGTGATGACCGCTTAAATAAATTACAGTTAAATTGGTTGAATTATATACATTGTTGCGATATACATACATCAGTAGTTAGACACCAATTCTGTTGATTATAATATTCTCTAGTAGGGATTAATCAGTGTTAAATTATTTGACTAACATCGGTGGATACAGGAAACCGGTTGAAGGAATCCAACCGGATTCCTCAATATTTATATGTACTGTTTGTTTTATATAGATGCACTGTTTGAACCCAAATGACTTTTGAAACCTTGTGTTGATGTTAGCGTTGAATGGAAATTCAAACGTCATTCTGATTTAATCAATAGATGATATCGATTTAGAAAGTGGCAACAACCAACCATAAATGTATCAATTGTTTAACTGCTATTGTTTTACCAAAATCCCACCGTGTGCGAAGCACATGTTTCACCATACTTACTAAATGATTTGGTAAAGTGGATTCTTATATTAATAAGATTAATAAGTAAGTAGGCGGAGATTAACTAGATGATTAATAACAAGAATTTATTGTTTTAAGAACAATTAAATGAGATATTTGCAAATAGATTATGGTTGATTTCATATTAAGTAAGATTAGTTAGAATCGATTATTGTTTATTTAATAGTAAATGAGGTTACTTAGAAATAAATTATTATTTTTATAGTAACCGATACAAGTGAAATTATTTGGATTAATAAATGTTATTTATTCAAAATGAAAAGATTTGTTAGAATTGATAAGTGGGTTAATCAGAGCAAAATATTTACCAAGCAAACTGTTTTGATCAATAATTGTTTTTTTTAGATTGGGCTGATTAATCTAATGAAATAAATTAACGAATAGTTGATTTAGATTTTAAAGTATAAGGGATTTGTCTAAAGAAGACAAAGCGAAGAGGAATGTTTAATAAGGGATTTATCTAAGAAAGACGAAGCGGAGTGAAATGTTTAAAAATGGATTTGTATAAGCTAATGTAAATAACCGAGTTTTCAAAATAAGGATATGGCGTCATAAAAATCATATTTAAAATATAACAAGAAGCATATTTACGGATTTTAAAGTATAAGGGGTTAGAGTTACAAACTTCTATTCTAAGATAAGAATGTTGTTGATCAAGGTCTGAGAGGTAATTAAAATACCCCAACTTGAACGACTTCACTATTATCGAAGGATGGTATTTCCTTGTAACGGAAAGGGATGTCAAGATTTTTGTAACGAAAAGGGATGTCAAGATTTTTGTAATGGAAAGAGACGTCAAGATTTTTGTAACAGAAAGAGATGTCAAGACTTTTGTAATGGAAAGAGGTGTTGAGATTAATTATAAAGTGGAATATAGTAGCATTTTGCAAGTTTATGAACTATAGCGATAAAATAACGCTGTTGAGGTTTAGGCGTGACTGTTGTGTCGAGATTAGTTAAAAATGGGAATATTACAGCGTATGTCAAGTTTTGAACTATAACGATAAATTAGCGCTATTAACCAAGCTTAAGCGTGATTTTTATATATAGCACTACTCCCTAGGGAATGAAAACAATTTGGTTTGAAATCCACTTATTCTAAAGTAATAAGCAACGATGTTGTCCAAAGAAATATAAGAATAAGAGTTATGATAACTGAGAATATTTTTTCCATGAAGTGTGAAAGTGCTAAAACGAGATTTGAGAAATATCTGGTAAGATATGGGAATTTGAATAATAACACGAATGTTAAATAAAAATGCTCGTGGTTGTGTGATGTTTAGTTGAACAATTGAATGGATGTTTGATTTTACTTCGATAGTTAAATAACCGACTATCGAAATGTTTTGACCATCGTTGTCAATACGGAGAGACCGGTTGGATATATTATCTAAAACCACTCCGTATAGGCATAAGCGCTGCGAATTGTGTTATGCTGAAGAAATTGAAGACGGAGTGAAATGCAAAGGTCGTCCTGTCCTAGAACGGTGTTTTCTGTTTGTCCAGTCCCAGGACAACTTGTATGGACGGATGTCTGACAAAGTATTCCTAACGGTCACATAAGACGATCTTTTCAAGGTATTACGTCTGGTGGCGGAGAAATTCGTTTCTCTTAGCTTTTATACCCGTAATATTTTTGGGAAGATCAACTAGTGATTTGAAGGGTTTGATGATGTGGCATTCAAAGTGTATTGTGGCCAAATGTTCTAAAAGCTGGACGTAGCCTCAAGCTTCACAACCGGGAAATGACAAAAATCGGGCAGGCAGCATGGCTATGTGGGTCGCTCCCATTAGGATGTATAATCACCTATCTAGAGAAATTCCTTTTGTTTCGTAATCTGTCTATTCTGCCCATTCGGGAACGGTGGTTTGAGTCCAACTGTTGGTGATATACATTCGATACACTCAAGCGAAATGAGTGGTCGGCCATGTGTGGGCCGGGTTGCAAGACGTTCTTGTTGAACCCTGGTGTATTCGCCTCTAGAGATACATCATCGGAAGGTGGTCCCATACCTTGTCATAGTTGGAATCCAATCTCCAATAAGCGCCCTGCGGTTTTTGATTTTACACTATGTATGTAGAGCGTGAGATGCAAGCGTTCTGCTATTTGGTTATTTACTTGATTAGACATTATTATATTATCACTGGATTTTGATATCAAAATATTTTGGGTTATAGTAAGGTAAAAACCGTCCGTGTTTATGTATGGGCTGGTCTTACTATTATCCTTTTTGTTTCAAAAAGGATTTTCAAAGTTAAACCGAATGGTTGGAGTTTACTCACACCAGTCCCTTGACTGACCCAGAGTTTATTTTGTTGTTTTTCCCTAAACTCTTGGGTGCCCAAATTTGTACGGGCAGTCAAGTGTTTTAGGCTTTACAGATGCACTTGGAGGAGCTTGAAGCAGGAATCTTCAATGTTGGTTATTTAGAGTTATCTCCGCTGTATGAATGTTATGTTGTACTCTGATATGGTATGTATATACAAATCAGATTTGTATATCAAAGTTATGTTATATAATATATTTAATTCGTTCCGCTGTGAGATTCGTGTTTACTCTGATTCTACTCAGTTGTGGTTTTTCTTCTTCTTCTATTCTATTAGTTCTATCTTTCTATCTCACCTTCTAATTTCTTTCTATTAATGATCCGGTATTTTCGATGTCTGAACAGTCGACGTTGGGTTTTGTGTCGATTTTCGGTGTCGAAAATTCCAGTTCGTTACAGTTGGTATCAGAGCTGAAGGTTAAGTGATTACCTTGGCTCTGTGGCGTGACTCAATAGAGATGGAGTTAGTAATACTCTAGACTGAGTTTGGGTGTGTATATATGAGCGCGTATTTGTAAATTGGTATAAAAACTGTTTTATATTGTGTTGATTGGTTTGGCGGGTGGTTTATGAATTCTGGTCGATACTGGATTGCAAACTGTATCGATAGTTGTTTCTAAACTTTTGAACATAGTAATTCGACACAATATTGTTTTGAAAGCTGGGTAAATAAAATAATTTTACCCAAAATATATTTTGATATAAACAGGAGTATATATCTTGAGATTGTTATAGTGTTGATCGTTATTATGATCAAATAAGATTTATAATTAAGTTGGTTATGTTAATGACCAATCGAAATTTATATAAGAATAATATACAAAATCAGATGAATTGAATCTGATGATAAACTAGAATTAGAGTTAAAAACTCTAGAAATTTGAGAAGTCGTTGTAAATGGATTTGAATTAAATATATAGAAATTTAAAATCCTGGGAAGATTTGAGATTGTTTTCCAAGCATTCTGGAAGATATTTTGAAATGAAAGTGTTTACAAATGAGTTTGAAAAGTAATATAGTATTGAACTCACTTTGATGGTGGGAAAATAATTCCGATGATGAACCGCGGCATTATCGGTGTTCATTTTCGAGTTTCTAAGTGAGGGATTACTACCAAATATTTTGTTTTGAAATAAGTTGTTCACAAATTCATATGTTTTGAATTGCTATGTTATGAATATATATATGATTTCAAACTGATTTGAAATGAAAACCCTAGGAATTTAAATTCTGAAATTTAAAATTTACTTATGAAGTAAATAAATAGAGAATTAGATAAGTCAAATAAAAGTGGAGTTGAATTGAAGCCAAGTAAGTGGAAATCGTACTGGAATAAAGATTTGACTTGGCAAAGTAGTTGAGTTGTGAATTAAGATTTGGAATGGAACCGAACCTGAGGGTGAAATTTGATTGTTGAGTAAAAATTTGAAATTTGGAATTGAAATTAGAGTTTGAAACGGAGTTGGCTTGAATATAAGAGAAATATTGGTTAAGGATAAAAGATTCGACGCAAGGATTGAGTTGTGGGGATGTGAAGTATGAAATTTCAACCAAGCAGGTTGTGAGGAGTTAGAATTAGAGCATCTTCACTTCTTAGCAATTTCGAGGACGAAATTATTTTAAGGGGGAAGGAATGTAACGTCCCGCATTTTTATCGGTTTGTATTCGAATATTTAATCAGTTCAAATATTGAAATCGTAATATAAGTGGTTCATATATTAATTAAAACGAAGTTGAACGTATAAAATATATATATTAAATATAATCGAGCCTGTAATATCGCGGCAGTTCGTAATTTAACGTTCTGGACTTCAACTGAGTATACAGGACTCGTTATAAACCGGATTTCTTCGAAACAAGAAACGTTGGAATCTGTTGAACTGTATTTTTCTAATGGAATTGAAATACCAAGATTTCGTGTTATGGATTTGCGAGTTATATCCAAATCAAATTTTCAAATAGTCGTTGTAAAATCGTTTATCGACCGTAACGGTTTATTCGATATAACTAGATATTGGCTTCGAATTTGGACAAGGTTCTTTTGAGACGTAGTGATAATTTAATTTTTAGAATTTTACTGAGATTTTTAATTAATTATATATGCAACTTTTTATTTGGAGTATTTTGCACCCTGTATCAATATTTTGGGGTTCCAAAATATGAGTTAATCTACCGATATTTTTATATTTTTGAGATCGTGGCACCTCGTTCGTCACGATCGTATTGTTACTTCTGTCCGTGACCGTCCGTACATGAATGGAAATTTTCGTAATAGGGTACGCTATGCTTTATAACTTTAAATCAAACTAAGCAAAATATTTATATTTATTTATTTAGATTCAGGAACAGGATCTCAAACCAATAATGTTTCACCAACAATTAAATCTCACAAGATTTATATGATGGGATGGACAATGCAAAATATCGTCCAAATTATCACTGAAAGGTTAACTTGGATAGCTCAGCTACGCCTGCATCTAGAGACCAAGCTTCTGCGAACCAATGGTTTTATAACCTTCATCCCCAAGTTACATGAAATGAAAAGAGAAGTGACATACTTTCTTTGCATTAAAATCCCTTTGGTCATTACGTCCCCTCCTATGAAGGCTCTATCTAGTCATTTGCACTCATCCCATACACGTCTTCGTCATGAAAGCTGCATGTACTCTCTTCAAAATATTTGAGTAGATATTTTTATATCACCGTATTGCCTAGCTAGTGTAAATTGTCAACCCCTACCTTTAGCTCATCAAATCACTGCGGCCTGCCTTTACTTCATACTTGATTCTTCCTTCTTCTATTTATATACATGCTTACATAATTTATTTAGCATACAGTCCAAAGTAAGTATTAACAGAAAAATGGCCTGGAACTACTCGTAGCCATGTTACTACATGCTATTTATATATTTATAGACTACGGATCATTTCTGTTCATATTTGAATTTGTTGGGCAAAAAGGGACACAAGGTGCACATGGTTCACCGTGCAGACATGTGCAAAAGAGAGAAGAATAGTACCATTACTCCACATATCAACGAAAGCCTACACTCTGTATTATTAAATCAGTAAGTTCACGCAGACATGTACTTTTGCCAAGAACGTACACTGCTTTGCCCCTATTTCTTCATGACAAAGAAATTACCGTAAACCCTAAGACTGTTACCTAACCTAAGTTGATGAATTATCACCATCAACTGCAAACCTCCCATGTAATGTAGCTGCTACTCTATTTCCAGTCCCTTGCATGCCAAGGAATTCACATATATATATACGTGAGCAAACATTATCGTTTCAGAGCAAAAACAGAAAACCAAAACAAAACGATGGAATCAAATGCTAAAAACAATTAAATGCTTCTCCTCTTTTAAAACAACTCGGTCAGTTTGAAAACACACACAAACATGATGTTTTCTTTTCAAACTCGCGAGGCTTGGTGATGGGTCCTTTGTTGCACAGTGCTTCGAAGGTCAGAGGGACGCCACCGCTCGCGTCTGGAGGTCGGTACGGGTGGTCAAGTAGTGCGCGTGCATGTAGGCAAGAAGGGAATATTATGTGAAGGTATTTAAGGGGTTGTGGAGATGGGTTTGATAGTAATGAGTATGAAGTGTAGTTGTTTTGTAGTGAAGGGTATTAAATACAAAGATGGGCATGCACAGCAGTGCGTATAGAGAGGGAAAGTAGGAGCAGGCGTTGATACTTGGGGTCACACGTTGTATACGGTGCGTGTTCGAGACTGCTACGACGCATTTCAGCCGAGAAGAGGAAGTTGTAGGGTTTTACTATGTAAAGAAGAAGGTGATGAAAGGATGGAGCGGATCCTGGTGACTCTCATTATCAGGTTAGTTGCGTTGGTTTCCTGCTACGAGTGGATGTTTATTTTATATTATAAAATAGAATGTTGTGGTTGGATTGAGATCCGATGCTCTCGCTATATGGGCGTTGCATGTATAACAAGGAGAGGGACAACCAAGAATTTGAAAGGAGGGACTCAGATTTGTAGATCAATGAAGAAAAGGGGGGATGCTTACTGACGTTCAAGGCAGTGGGACGTGTGCGGGAATGACGCCAGGTGAGTGTCTTGTTGTGAGGTCAGAAATACTGCAGACATGAGTTTTTTTTGTGGAAGGAGATAATATGTTTGCATGAGTTGGAGCTGAGAGTTATAATGGGAAGGTATGGCCGTAGGTATTAAAATAAGCGTTTTGGTAAGGAATTGTAGCTGGAGGTTCAAAAATGAATTACAGCAAGCTTCAAAGTTACAGTTGAATCCATAACAAAGTTTTGTTTTCAAAGGGGGCGATATACCTGTTGAAACTGCATAATAAGGAAGGACAACGAGTACGGTTTTAAATGGGTAGTAGTTTAAGTGGGAAGATGGAAATCGATAGGTGAATGAACGGTCTCGTGTATGAAGCGGGACGATATTGTTTGATGGGCTTGGGCTGACATTTGAAAAACAAACAAAAGGACTTGCGGTGGATGTAAAGTTCGGTGTTGTGGGGATGCAGGTTATATATTCTTATTTTGTTACAAAGGAGAAGTATGACCGGCATGATAATAAAATGTTTAAGGGAAGTTGATGTTGTTTTCTAACGGGACAACGCTTCGGATGTTGGGATTGGCGATGAAAGGAAAGCTTATACGAAGAAGGTTAACCGTGGTAAAGAAGCGATGTTCGAAACAGCCAGGAAAGAAATATACGAAGCAGAGCCACTGGAATTTTGCGGTAAAACTAGCTGACGCAAATCGTTATTAAACGGTTAACGCGCCAAGGTGAGTAAATTCACTCACTCTATTTTATTTTAAAATATTTTATTTTAATATTGGTTGAATGTTATGTGATGACCGCTTAGATAAATTACAGTTAAATTGGTTGAATTATATACATTGTTGCGATATACATACATCAGTAGTTAGACACCAATTCTGTTGATTATAATATTCCCTAGTAGGGATTAATCAGTGTTAAATTATTTGACTAACATCGGTGGATACAGGAAACCGGTTGAAGGAATCCAACCGGATTCCTCAATATTTATATGTACTGTTTGTTTTATATAGATGCACTGTTTGAACCCAAATGACTTTTGAAACCTTGTGTTGATGTTAGCGTTGAATGGAAATTCAAACGTCATTCTGATTTAATCAATAGATGATATCGATTTAGAAAGTGGCAACAACCAACCATAAATGTATCAATTGTTTAACTGCTATTGTTTTACCAAAATCCCACCGTGTGCGAAGCACATGTTTCACCATACTTACTAAATGATTTGGTAAAGTGGATTCTTATATTAATAAGATTAATAAGTAAGTAGGCGGAGATTAACTAGATGATTAATAACAAGAATTTATTGTTTTAAGAACAATTAAATGAGATATTTGCAAATAGATTATGGTTGATTTCATATTAAGTAAGATTAGTTAGAATAGATTATTGTTTATTTAATAGTAAATGAGGTTACTTAGAAATAAATTATTATTTTTATAGTAATCGTGTAATAACCCGGAAAATCTGGGCCAGTTTAAAATTTTTATTTTGGCAATAGCGAATTTTGATTATTTAAAATAGATTATTTTAAATAATATTGTCGAGGAATTTATTTTGAATAGAATTCGAACGTATATATTTATACGCGTCGTCGTTAGAATATAAATATTTATATATATTTATAAATAGAATTGAAAATGGCGCGGTAGTTCGATAATTCGATTTCAAACTTCAATTGAATGTACCGGGTGCAAAACAATCCGGATTTTAGTGAAACAAAAAATGATAGGATCTATTTGAGAATATCTTTCCAACAAATCCGAAGAATCGAGATTTCATAGTGGGAATCAAAAGATATGTCCAGTTGAAAATTCTGAATAGTCGCTATGGAATTCAGGCCCTTAAAAATGGACATTTTGCAAACGACCTCGGATTTCGACGAAACCAGTTTTGTTGGATCCGTGATGTTAAATTATTGATAGATTCCAAATTTCATAATTTTTCGAATCAATATGTGAGCGTGGTAAAGGAAAACGCGTTTGACCGGTTTTAGTGATTTTATTCGACTGGAAAATGGCCATTTTTCCAACGGTCTCAGAATTCGACGAAACTAGTTTTGTTAGGACCGTATCGTCAATACGAAGCTAGAAAATATTTTTCGAGAATTTTTAGAGTTCGTATGCGACCCCGGTAATTTGAAATGTACGTTTAAAATTCAATATAGTGATTTAAATGTAAATTCAACGGAAACTAATTCAAACGATTGAATCAACTTGCGATACATATCCCATTGTGTTCAGAATGGGGGTGAAACGCTATGGACGACAGGCGGTGGGCCTCGTTTTGAGGTCGTATGAAAAAGTCAACTTTAAGTTGAATTAAATAATTAAATAATAATAAAATAAAATAAAAACCCCCCCCCCCACTTTTCCCTTATCTTCTGCCCCCCCCCCCCCGCCGTTCTTCAAACAGAAAAGGAAAGAAATAAAAAATAAAAACCCGACTCCTTGGATCTGAAACCCCCCCCCCCCCCCCCCCCCCCCCGCTCAGGCGATCGCCTCCTCCCTCCGCCTCCTTCCAGGCGTCGATGGCGCGAGCGCGACCTCCTCCCTTCCTCTAATAATGCGAAAGCCCCTTTTTCTGGCGAACTAGACTACCGAACGGCGCGCGCTTCCTGGTGATGGTGGCGTGAACGACGGGCTTCATGGTGGGGGTGACGGATTGGTGACCGGCGGCCTGTGTAAGTGGCGATGGCTAAACCTAGGAGGCGACGTGCTTTACTAGTCCAAGAACGATGACAGTGAGCTTTCTTTTATTTTATTTATTTTAGTTTAAGCAATTTTAAAAAATCAGTTTTAAGCAATTTTAAAAAATCAGTTTTAAGCAATTTTAAAAATCAGTTTAAATACAGTTTAAAATTCAGTTTTAAATTGTTTTGAAAATAGAAAAATATACTTTGTTTTGAAAATAGAAAAATATACTTTGTTTTGAAAATAGAAAAATATACTTTGTTTTGAAAGAAATAAAAATATGATTTTTATATGTGGAACTTCGAAATAAAAATATGATTTTTATATTTTTAAAGTAATAAAAATATGACTTTTATATTTTTAAAGTATTAAAAATATAGTCTTTACTATATAGATGATATAAAAATATGATTTTTGGTTAGGTAGAGAATTAAAAATATAATTTTTACATGATAGGAATATTAAAAATATCATCTTTATATAGGTAGCAAAATGAAAAGGCGATATTTTTAGATATGAAAAGACGATATTTTGATATGAGTAGTGAAGTAAAAATATGATTTTTACTTCGAGGAAAATATAAACTTTATTTTTATAAAGGGAAATCTTTATTTTTATAAAGGCGAAATATATATTTTTGAAAATTCTATTTTTACAAATATGAAATAGCGATGAAAATTCTATTTTCACAATATGAAGTTAGCGATAAAAATATGATTTTTATATAATAAAGAATATAAAAAGGTGATTTTTATATATACAGTGTATACGGGCAACGAAGATGACGAAGATGCGATAGCAATGAAGATTTCTATCAATGAAGTGCCGTAGAGCTAGGATAGCTTTTTGGTGAGAATTCCTCACTCTTCAAATTTTTTTTCTAGTTATATATATATACTAGGATGCAGACGGTGCTTAGTAGCACCCGACACAATCGTCCACAGACCATGGACTTGTTTGTTTGATTGCAAAAATTAGTTAGATTATTTGACTGGAATTTGAATTGTTTGGTGAAATGAATTGATTTTGATTGATGTGTGAATGGCGTGGGCCTTCACTAGACCGGGGATAAGGCTAGGCCTTGTCCCGTTTCTAGTATCGTGCCGTTATGCCGCCGAAATTTTCTAAAATAAGTTAGAAAATAAAAATATCATTTTATTTAAAGAATGAACTGAATAGAAATTCATATGTTGGAATAAAATGTTTTATCATTAAAAATATAATTTTTAACGTGAATGCGAATAAATAAATATCCATTTACAAACCAGACGGTTTGTTTATGTACACCTATTTGAAGGACATTGATTGGGTCGATAAATTTTACACATCGCCCAACTGCACGAATAAAATATTTGTTTGATTGTTTGAAACCCCACACGGGTGTTGGGATGAAATTTGAAGTTCACTCATCCTGATTGATTAAATATGTCGATCGATTGATTGACAGGCTGTTATAAGCGTTAGATATCTATATTTGATGCTTATACAGTGTAGTGCACTTTGGTTGATGGTTGATTATTTTTCAATGCTATTATATGTGTGTAATGTATGAAAATCCATATAATTAACTTTATATGGTAATTGATTGGGCCTCATTCCAATTTGAAAAATAAAGAATATTATAAAATAAAAGTTCATGTGTTGACAGTACTCATCCATTGAGATTGGTCATGTGTTGAACGAAATATTTTAGAAATAAAATTTACATCTTTATCGATATAAAATAAAAGTTCATGTGTTGACAGTACTCATCCATTGAGATTGGTCATGTGTTGAACGAAATATTTTAGAAATAAAATTTACATCTTTATCGATATAAAATAAAAGTTCATGTGTTGACAGTACTCATCCATTGAGATTGGTCATGTGTTGAACGAAATGTTTTAATAAAAGAAATATTTGAAATAGAATATTTGAAAATAGAAATTTATGAAGCCGTGTTGGTTAGATTGACGCCATTTTGACGTGAACGATATTTATATCGATTTTAACGATTTCGAAATAGAAATGAATTGAAAACGATTTCGAAATGAATTGAATTGAAAACGATTTCGAAATGAATTGAATTGAAAACGATTTCGAAATGAATTGAATTGAAAACGATTTCGAAATGAATTGAATATATAACGATTTCGAAATGAATTGAATTGAAAAGATTTCGAAATGAATTGAATTGAAAACGAATTCAATATTGAATTGAAAGCGAATTGAAATGAATTCAAATTGAATTGAAATTTGAATTGAATAGAAATGAATTTTAAAACGAATTTATAAAGAAGAATTCAATTTTGATTCGAATTGAAATGGAAGTTGAAATTGCTTTTGAAACGAATTTAAAACTATTTATATAATTTGTTTTAAATAGAAATCGACGAAATATATTATATATATAATATAATGGCCTGAATAGAACGCGCCGCGCCGCGGCCGTTCGTGAATTTCGACCATTTATTTCAAACGGACATTACGGGAGATCCGACCGTCGGATTCTCCTAAAACCGGAACCGTTGGGTTCGTATCGAAAAGGGCTTTCTAATGAATATTAGAAATTTAAAATCTAACGGTTGGATTTGGAGTTACGTCCAAATCAAATTTGAAAAAGGTCGCTGTAAGTGCAGTTCGATGGCCGTTGATGGAAATCGACTGTACGGGCCTTGATAAAATTATTAAAAATAGTAATAATTTGTGTAAAATCATAAGAAATGATTTAGAAAGAATTGGGATGAAAAACTCCATATTTGAAAAGATAAAAATAGATTTTTATCGGAATGAACTAGTTTTGAACTAGAATTATAATTCTATTTATTTTTAAATAAATAAATTGAATTCGAAAAGGGTTTTAAAAATAACCAGAATTTCCAATGATTGCATTGGAGTGGATTTGAATCGAAATTGTCTTCGGAATATTTCGATGTTGGATTTCGTGATTATACAACTGTTGTTATGGAAATTTGAAAGATATAGATATATATATATCGTTATTTCCAATACGATATTTGTTAGTCGTAGAATTTGATATTGAATATAAGCCGGTATATTTTCTATTCAGAGCCTTGTATTGAATATCAAATGTGATTTGGGTTTGTCGTGAATGGTGTCTTCACTAACACTGTTCTTAAACCCAGGGAGAAAAGATTAAATCTTTTTATTTAGATTTAATGAAACGTACCAATTAAATAATATTTAATTGGAATCGAGTCGATTTTGATTTTTGGGTTTATTGTGAACAGTGTTTTAAATAACACTCGTTCTTTAACCCGATAATTAATGAATGTGATTTTGGGTTTATCGTGAACCGTGTTTTAAATGACACTGATTCTTTAACCCAGTCGAAGATTAAAACTAAGTGGAGTTTTAATGAATCTTTAAATAGATTGAAATGATCGAAAATGGAGTATCACCAGTTTTGCTCCAGGCGATAGTTAAATCTTTAATTAGATTTGAACGTGAAATGGTAATTGAATTTACTGATAACACCGTGGTGTTAGATATGAAGTATGACCAGTTTTACTTCATGGGATGAATAGGTTGGGATTGGGAAATTAAAACAAATGATTACTTCGGTAAGGTTCGTTAATCCCGACTAGTTTTGAATTGATATTCAAAAGTAGGTTAAAGAATAAATTCAAGGAATTTATCTTTGATAAAATTAATGGGAATCTTTCCCTATGAATGTGAAATTTAGAAACTAACTGTCGGTTAGCCAAGCAGAATGGTTTTCTGGATATTGATCTGATGTTGGTTTCGGCCTTCGGGGTTAATATTTGGGGAACTATTCTCTTGATTAATTTGCGGTTAGTGACTGATGAATTAGAATGAGGCGTATGTTGTGTTTGTGTAGCACTTTTATAAAATATACGCGAGTTATTCGGAAAGACCGGGTTTATCCCATTCTGAATAACTGATACGACGATAAGTCGAAGATGAAGACGGTGGTCGAAGACCGGAGGTCTTCACGTCGTTTGGGTGATTACTGATGATCTTGATTGGGCTGTACACCCAAGAAGATGGAAACAGTTGGTGATCGTCCAGACGTACTTGGAGATCGATGGATATGCGGGGTACTAGGTGCCTCCGGTTTCGTTCAGACCCAGAACGGACTTGTAAATGGACTGTGTATCTGACATTGGATTTTAGTCCGTGTGATTGATCTCTATTAAATATATATCTGCTTGGCGGCGGAGAATTTATTCTCTTGCTTAACGCCCTTCTCTGAGACGTACGAGCTCAGGGGTTATATATTGATGGATATCAAACGCATGGAGTGAATTGCCTGTGTGGCATGCCTAAGTGGCAATTGATCGAGGCTTCTGTTGAAAAGCAAAGTCTTGTGGTAATGATCAAAGCACGGCCTTTGTGGCGTAGCTTTGTGTAACGTTTGCTTCGCGAGTTTCACACCCGGTATGAACCAAAAACGGGAGAAGGACCTCAGGGAGGGCATGCGTTTCTTTCTAGTTAGAAGTGGCGTCAGTGGTTTTACACGCCCTGACGAGTTTGACTTATGTGGTTGTTGCTGTTGCGAGGCGCCTCGGATTGATCGGTCGTTCTCGAACCGATGGAGTCATTTAGTTGGCTCGTTTACGCCCCATAGGGCGGGGAAATGCATGTTCAGGGTTTAAGTTTAATCCACATCGGTGGACCGGCCTTGTCGCTCCAAGGGCCCACCTGAGTCTGGGTCCTGAGGGGCGGGCTAGAGCGTCTCGAATCGGTTGAGGACTATCTTTTGCCTCGGTTCATAGATGGAAACCCAATTTCAAAATACGTGACATTTGCGGTTTTAATTGTAGAACTAGTACGGCGACATGATATATGGTACCCATGCCCCCTATGATTGATACTTATGATTTGAAGTTGTTTTATACACTATGCACTTATAATAGTATCAAATGATTTGTTTTAAACGTATCAAGCATTTTTTGGTTGTTATAAGGGAAAACCCTATCCCCCGGCTTGCGTTGCATTGTGTGATAGGACCTGGGTCTTATAACAACTTCATTTTTCTTTATTTAGCATTGCGCTGTTTGTTTTATGCACTGGTATTCTTGGGAGGAAACCCGTTCCGTGTTATACGGCGTGGTCCCTTGATTTACCGAACTTTAGAAATAAAGATTAATAACTGTTTTAGTTCTCACACCAGTCCCATGACTGACCTGGAGTTTATTGTTTTAACCTAAACTCTGGGTGCCCCTATTTTGACACGGGCAGCTAGTAGTTTTGGTTTTGCAGATTTATATTCACAGGATCCTGGTTTACAGCTGGAGCGATATCCGGAAAGCTTTGTATCCGTATATCTCCTTCTAGTTGTGTATTGTATTATTTTCCGCTACTATGTATTTAAATGTAATTTAAATCTCTGATATTTCTGTGTAATATTCATTTATACTCTGTATATTCTTGTAATCTGGTGCATTGTTGTAATATACAGTGAAATGTTCTTTTGTAAGCGTTCTGCTGTGGCTTGTTCTCGAACTATCCGACGCTTTCCTTTACGGGGAAGTTACGGGTTTTCACAGTTGGTATCAGAGCTTTGGTTTACAAAGCTAGAGAACAAGACACATTAGAACCATACGAAAGAATTCATCAGATATTGGATTAGTAATATCCAATTAGAATGACTCGTTAGAGATGGGATCAGTAGTATCCTAGAACGAGTGTGAAGAGTATATTTTTAACGTGAAAGCAAATTTTGGTTTTGAAGATTTAAATCAATTATTCGTATTTGATTATCTATTTAGATTGATGTAGACAATCCAGTATATATAGATTTTGCATATACGTCTGATCCGCGTGTATTCGAAATTTTAATATACTGGATAGATATAGAGTCACACTCTAGTCGCCCGGACATGATTCTGATGATGGCGCGCCATCACCAGTATTTATTTTCGTGTTTCAAAGGTGTGATTTCTATATGTTTCCATTAGACTGGTGTGAGAACCAAAATTAGATAGGGCCTATTGTTGTGATTTGGCATCAAAAACCTGATTTTTGACTATGTATCAAAGTTATCAATTTGAAACTCTAATCCACTAATTGATTGATGTTTGTGTTGTTTGTTTATTTGTTTGCTAGTGTTTAACCATTTAGCCTAATTGAAACAAATATTGAATTGTATTGAAAATTGGTTGCATTTGCTTGCATATACATATACATCATTGAACAGGTCATAGCAAGGAGGCTAGAGCCAGAGAATAAAATTTGTTTGCCCGACAAATAGGTACATGTTTACTACATAATTTACTGTTTTGTTTGGGTGATGATGATTTTATGAGCCTATTGGCTAGCCGCTTGGCTTTTTCTTTTTCTTTTTGAGATCTGAAGGACCGGGGAAGCTATTTGAAATTCCCCGATGCTCCCATTGCAGGGGAGGTTATGGCGAAATTTTTCGAAAATTTAGGGTGTTAGCCAAATTTTTGAAATTTTGGAAAATTCTCAGAAACTGAAAAGTTAGAGAAGAGAAGCTAGATCGAGCGTAGAGTTGATTGATCAAACCACTTTCGACTTTGTTCCTTTTCGGGGACGAAAAGTTTTAAGTGGGGGAGATTGTAATAACCCGGAAAATCTGGGCCAGTTTAAAATTTTTATTTTGGCAATTTTAGCGAATTTTGATTATTTAAAATAGATTATTTTAAATAATATTGTCGAGGAATTTATTTTGAATAGAATTCGAACGTATATATTTATACGCGTCGTCGTTAGAATATAAATATTTATATATATTTATAAATAGAATTGAAAATGGCGCGGTAGTTCGATAATTCGATCTCAAACTTCAATTGAATGTACCGGGTGCAAAACAATCCGGATTTTAGTGAAACAAAAAATGATAGGATCTATTTGAGAATATCTTTCCAACGAATCCGAAGAATCGAGATTTCATAGTGGGAATCAAAAGATATGTCCAGTTGAAAATTCTGAATAGTCGCTATGGAATTCAGGCCCTTAAAAATGGACATTTTGCAAACGACCTCGGATTTCGACGAAACCAGTTTTGTTGGATCCGTGATGTTAAATTATTGATAGATTCCAAATTTCATAATTTTTCGAATCAATATGTGAGCGTGGTAAAGGAAAACGCGTTTGACCGGTTTTAGTGATTTTAATCGACTGGAAAATGGCCATTTTTCCAACGGTCTCAGAATTCGACGAAACTAGTTTTGTTAGGACCATATCGTCAATACGAAGCTAGAAAATATTTTTCGAGAATTTTTAGAGTTCGTATGCGACCCCGGTAATTTGAAATGTACGTTTAAAATTCAATATAGTGATTTAAATGTAAATTCAACGGAAACTAATTCAAACGATCGAATCAACTTGTGATACATATCCCATTGTGTTCAGAATGGGGGTGAAACGCTATGGACGACAGGCGGTGGGCCTCGTTTTGAGGTCGTATGAAAAAGTCAACTTTAAGTTGAATTAAATAATTAAATAATAATAAAATAACCCCCCCCCCTTTTCCCTTATCTTCTGCCCCCCCCCCCCCCCCGTTCTTCAAACAGAAAAGGAAAGAAATAAAAAAATTAAAAAAAAAACCCGACTCCTTGGATCTGAACACCCCCCCCCCCCGCTTAGGCGATCGCCTCCTCCCTCCGCCTCCTTCCAGGCGTCGATGGCGCGAGCACGACCTCCTCCCTCCCTCTAATAATCCGAAAGCCCCTTTTTCTGGCGAACTAGACTACCGAACGGCGCGCGCTTCCTGGTGATGGTGGCGTGAACGACGGGCTTCATGGTGGGGGTGACGGATTGGTGACCGGCGGCCTGTGTAAGTGGCGATGGCTAAACCTAGGAGGCGACGTGCTTTACTAGTCCAAGAACGATGACAGTGAGCTTTCTTTTATTTTATTTATTTTAGTTTAAGCAATTTTAAAAAATCAGTTTTAAGCAATTTTAAAAAATCAGTTTTAAGCAATTTTAAAAATCAGTTTTAAGCAATTTTAAAAATCAGTTTAAATACAGTTTAAAATTCAGTTTTAAATTGTTTTGAAAATAGAAAAATATACTTTGTTTTGAAAATAGAAAAATATACTTTGTTTTGAAAATAGAAAAATATACTTTGTTTTGAAAATAGAAAAATATACTTTGTTTTGAAAGAAATAAAAATATGATTTTTATATGTGGAACTTCGAAATAAAAATATGATTTTTATATTTTTAAAGTAATAAAAATATGACTTTTATATTTTTAAAGTATTAAAAATATAGTCTTTACTATATAGATGATATAAAAATATGATTTTTGGTTAGGTAGAGAATTAAAAATATAATTTTTACATGATAGGAATATTAAAAATATCATCTTTATATAGGTAGCAAAATGAAAAGGCGATATTTTTAGATATGAAAAGACGATATTTTGATATGAGTAGTGAAGTAAAAATATGATTTTTACTTCGAGGAAAATATAAACTTTATTTTTATAAAGGGAAATCTTTATTTTTATAAAGGCGAAATATATATTTTTGAAAATTCTATTTTTACAAATATGAAATAGCGATGAAAATTCTATTTTCACAATATGAAGTTAGCGATAAAAATATGATTTTTATATAATAGAGAATATAAAAAGGTGATTTTTATATATACAGTGTATACGAGCAACGAAGATGACGAAGATGCGATAGCAATGAAGATTTCTATCAATGAAGTGCCGTAGAGCTAGGATAGCTTTTTGGTGAGAATTCCTCACTCTTCAAATTTTTTTTCTAGTTATATATATATACTAGGATGCAGACGGTGCTTAGTAGCACCCGACACAATCGTCCACAGACCATGGACTTGTTTGTTTGATTGCAAAAATTAGTTAGATTATTTGACTGGAATTTGAATTGTTTGGTGAAATGAATTGATTTTGATTGATGTGTGAATGGCGTGGGCCTTCACTAGACCGGGGATAAGGCTAGGCCTTGTCCCGTTTCTAGTATCGTGCCGTTATGCCGCCGAAATTTTCTAAAATAAGTTAGAAAATAAAAATATCATTTTATTTAAAGAATGAACTGAATAGAAATTCATATTTTGGAATAAAATGTTTTATCGTTAAAAATATAATTTTTAACGTGAATGCGAATAAATAAATATCCATTTACAAACCAGACGGTTTGTTTATGTACACCTATTTGAAGGACATTGATTGGGTCGATAAATTTTACACATCGCCCAACTGCACGAATAAAATATTTGTTTGATTGTTTGAAACCCCACACGGGTGTTGGGATGAAATTTGAAGTTCACTCATCCTGATTGATTAAATATGTCGATCGATTGATTGACAGGCTGTTATAAGCGTTAGATATCTATATTTGATGCTTATACAGTGTAGTGCACTTTGGTTGATGGTTGATTATTTTTCAATGCTATTATATGTGTGTAATGTATGAAAATCCATATAATTAACTTTATATGGTAATTGATTGGGCCTCATTCCAATTTGAAAAATAAAGAATATTATAAAATAAAAGTTCATGTGTTGACAGTACTCATCCATTGAGATTGGTCATGTGTTGAACGAAATATTTTAGAAATAAAATTTACATCTTTATCGATATAAAATAAAAGTTCATGTGTTGACAGTACTCATCCATTGAGATTGGTCATGTGTTGAACGAAATATTTTAGAAATAAAATTTACATCTTTATCGATATAAAATAAAAGTTCATGTGTTGACAGTACTCATCCATTGAGATTGGTCATGTGTTGAACGAAATGTTTTAATAAAAGAAATATTTGAAATAGAATATTTGAAAATAGAAATTTATGAAGCCGTGTTGGTTAGATTGACGCCATTTTGACGTGAACGATATTTATATCGATTTTAACGATTTCGAAATAGAAATGAATTGAAAACGATTTCGAAATGAATTGAATTGAAAACGATTTCGAAATGAATTGAATTGAAAACGATTTCGAAATGAATTGAATTGAAAACGATTTCGAAATGAATTGAATATATAACGATTTCGAAATGAATTGAATTGAAACGATTTCGAAATGAATTGAATTGAAAACGAATTCAATATTGAATTGAAAGCGAATTGAAATGAATTCAAATTGAATTGAAATTTGAATTGAATAGAAATGAATTTTAAAACGAATTTATAAAGAAGAATTCAATTTTGATTCGAATTGAAATGGAAGTTGAAATTGCTTTTGAAACGAATTTAAAACTATTTATATAATTCGTTTTAAATAGAAATCGACGAAATATATTATATATATATTATATATATATAATATAATGGCCTGAATAGAACGCGCCGCGCCGCGGCCGTTCGTGAATTTCGACCATTTATTTCAAACGGACATTACGGGAGATCCGACCGTTGGATTCTCCTAAAACCGGAACCGTTGGGTTCGTATCGAAAAGGGCTTTCTAATGAATATTAGAAATTTAAAATCTAACGGTTGGATTTGGAGTTACGTCCAAATCAAATTTGAAAAAGGTCGCTGTAAGTGCAGTTCGATGGCCGTTGATGGAAATCGACTGTACGGGCCTTGATAAAATTATTAAAAATAGTAATAATTTGTGTAAAATCATAAGAAATGATTTAGAAAGAATTGGGATGAAAAACTCCATATTTGAAAAGATAAAAATAGATTTTTATCGGAATGAACTAGTTTTGAACTAGAATTATAATTCTATTTATTTTTAAATAAATAAATTGAATTCGAAAAGGGTTTTAAAAATAACCAGAATTTCCAATGATTGCATTGGAGTGGATTTGAATCGAAATTGTCTTCGGAATATTTCGATGTTGGATTTCGTGATTATACAACTGTTGTTATGGAAATTTGAAAGATATAGATATATATATCGTTATTTCCAATACGATATTTGTTAGTCGTAGAATTTGATATTGAATATAAGCCGGTATATTTTCTATTCAGAGCCTTGTATTTAATATCAAATGTGATTTGGGTTTGTCGTGAATGGTGTCTTCACTAACACTGTTCTTAAACCCAGTGGAGAAAAGATTAAATCTTTTTATTTAGATTTAATGAAACGTACCAATTAAATAATATTTAATTGGAATCGAGTCGATTTTGATTTTTGGGTTTATCGTGAACAGTGTTTTAAATAACACTCGTTCTTTAACCCGATAATTAATGAATGTGATTTTGGGTTTATCGTGAACCGTGTTTTAAATGACACTGATTCTTTAACCCAGTCGAAGATTAAAACTAAGTGGAGTTTTAATGAATCTTTAATTAGATTGAAATGATCGAAAATGGAGTATCACCAGTTTTGCTCCAGGCGATAGTTAAATCTTTAATTAGATTTGAACGTGAAATGGTAATTGAATTTACCGATAACACCGTGGTGTTAGATATGAAGTATGACTAGTTTTACTTCATGGGATGAATAGGTTGGGATTGGGAAATTAAAACAAATGATTACTTCGGTAAGGTTCGTTAATCCCAACTAGTTTTGAATTGATATTCAAAAGTAGGTTAAAGAATAAATTCAAGGAATTTATCTTTGATAAAATTAATGGGAATCTTTCCCTATGAATGTGAAATTTAGAAACTAACTGTCGGTTAGCCAAGCAGAATGGTTTTCTGGATATTGATCTGATGTTGGTTTCGGCCTTCGGGGTTAATATTTGGGGAACTATTCTCTTGATTAATTTGCGGTTAGTGACTGATGAATTGGAATGAGGCGTATGTTGTGTTTGTGTAGCACTTTTATAAAATATACGCGAGTTATTCGGAAAGACCGGGTTTATCCCATTCTGAATAACTGATACGACGATAAGTCGAAGATGAAGACGGTGGTCGAAGACCGGAGGTCTACACGTCGTTTGGGTGATTACTGATGATCTTGATTGGGCTGTACACCCAAGAAGATGGAAACAGTTGGTGATCGTCCAGACGTACTTGGAGATCGATGGATATGCGGGGTACTAGGTGCCTCCGGTTTCGTTCAGACCCAGAACGGACTTGTAAATGGACTGTGTGTCTGACATTGGATTTTAGTCCGTGTGATTGATCTCTATTAAATATATATCTGTTTGGCGGCGGAGAATTTATTCTCCTGCTTAACGCCCTTCTCTGAGATGTACGAGCTCAGGGGTTATATATTGATGGATATCAAACGCATGGAGTGAATTTCCTGTGTGGCATGCCTAAGTGGCAATTGATCGAGGCTTCTGTTGAAAAGCAAAGTCTTGTGGTGATGATCAAAGCACGGCCTTTGTGGCGTAGCTTTGTGTAACGTTTGCTTCGCGAGTTTCACACCCGGTATGAACCAAAAACGGGAGAAGGACCTCAGGGAGGGCATGCGTTTCTTTCTAGTTAGAAGTGGCGTCAGTGGTTTTACACGCCCTGACGAGTTTGACTTATGTGGTTGTTGCTGTTGCGAGGCGCCTCGGATTGATCGGTCGTTCTCGAACCGATGGAGTCATTTAGTTGGCTCGTTTACGCCCCATAGGGCGGGGAAATGCATGTTCAGGGTTTAAGTTTAATCCACATCGGTGGACCGGCCCTGTCGCTCCAAGGGCCACCTGAGTCTGGGTCCTGAGGGGCGGGCTAGAGCGTCTCGAATCGGTTGAGGACTATCTTTTGCCTCGGTTCATAGATGGAAACCCAATTTCCAAATACGTGACATTTGCGGTTTTAATTGTAGAACTAGTACGGCGACATGATATATGGTACTCATGCCGCCTATGATTGATACTTATGATTTGAAGTTGTTTTATACACTATGCACTTATAATAGTATCAAATGATTTGTTTTAAACGTATCAAGCATTTTTTGGCTGTTATAAGGGAAAACCCTATCCCCCGGCTTGCGTTGCATTGTGTGATAGGACCTGAGTCTTATAACAGCTTCATTTTTCTTTATTTAGCATTGCGCTGTTTGTTTTATGCACTGGTATTCTTGGGAGGAAACCCGTTCCGTGTTATACGGCGTGGTCCCTTGATTTACCGAACTTTAGAAATAAAGATTAATAACTGTTTTAGTTCTCACACCAGTCCCATGACTGACCTGGAGTTTATTGTTTTAACCTAAACTCTGGGTGCCCCTATTTTGACACGGGCAGCTAGTAGTTTTGGTTTTGCAGATTTATATTCACAAGATCCTGGTTTACAGCTGGAGCGATATCCGGAAAGCTTTGTACCCGTATATCTCCTTCTAGTTGTGTATTTTATTATTTTCCGCTGCTATGTATTTAAATGTAATTTAAATCTCTGATATTTCTGTGTAATATTCATTTATACTCTGTATATTCTTGTAATCTGGTGCATTGTTGTAATATACAGTGAAATGTTCTTTTGTAAGCGTTCTGCTGTGGCTTGTTCTCGAACTATCCGACGCTTTCCTTTACGGGGAAGTTACGGGTTTTCACAAATCGATACAAGTGAAATTATTTGGATTAATAAATGTTATTTATTCAAAATGAAAAGACTTGTTAGAATTGATTAGTGGGTTAATCAGAGCAAAATATTTACCAAGCAAACTGTTTTGATCAATAATTGTTTTTTTTAGATTGGGCTGATTAATCTAATGAAATAAATTAACGAATAGTTGATTTAGATTTTAAAGTATAAGGGATTTGTCTAAAGAAGACAAAGCGAAGAGGAATGTTTAATAAGGGATTTATCTAAGAAAGACGAAGCGGAGTGAAATGTTTAAAAATGGATTTGTATAAGCTAATGTAAATAACCGAGTTTTCAAAATAAGGATATGGCGTCATAAAAATCATATTTAAAATATAACAAGAAGCATATTTACGGATTTTAAAGTATAAGGGGTTAGAGTTACAAACTTCTATTCTAAGATAAGAATGTTGTTGATCAAGGTCTGAGAGGTAATTAAAATACCCCAACTTGAACGACTTCACTATTATCGAAGGATGGTATTTCCTTGTAACGGAAAGGGATGTCAAGATTTTTGTAACGAAAAGGGATGTCAAGACTTTTGTAACGGAAAGAGATGTCAAGATTTTTGTAACAGAAAGAGATGTCAAGACTTTTGTAATGGAAAGAGGTGTTGAGATTAATTATAAAGTGGAATATAGTAGCATTTTGCAAGTTTATGAACTATAGCGATAAAATAACGCTGTTGAGGTTTAGGCGTGACTGTTGTGTCAAGATTAGTTAAAAATGGGAATATTATAGCGTATGTCAAGTTTTGAACTATAACGATAAATTAGCACTATTAACCAAGCTTAAGCGTGATTTTTATATATAGCACTACTCCCTAGGGAATGAAAACAATTTGGTTTGAAATCCACTTATTCTAAAGTAATAAGCAACGATGTTGTCCAAAGAAATATAAGAATAAGAGTTATGATAACTGAGAATATTTTTTCCATGAAGTGTGAAAGTGCTAAAACGAGATTTGAGAAATATCTGGTAAGATATGGGAATTTGAATAATAACACGAATGTTAAATAAAAATGTTCGTGGTTGTGTGATGTTTAGTTGAACAATTGAATGGATGTTTGATTTTACTTCGATAGTTAAATAACCGACTATCGAAATGTTTTGACCATCGTTGTCAATACGGAGAGACCGGTTGGATATATTATCTAAAACCACTCCGTATAGGCATAAGCGCTGCGAATTGTGTTATGCTGAAGAAATTGAAGACGGAGTGAAATGCAAAGGTCGTCCTGTCCTAGAACGGTGTTTTCTGTTTGTCCAGTCCCAGGACAACTTGTATGGACGGATGTCTGACAGAGTATTCCTAACGGTCACATAAGACGATCTTTTCAAGGTATTACGTCTGGTGGCGGAGAAATTCGTTTCTCTTAGCTTTTATACCCGTAATATTTTTGGGAAGATCAACTAGTGATTTGAAGGGTTTGATGATGTGGCATTCAAAGTGTATTGTGGCCAAATGTTCTAAAAGCTGGACGTAGCCTCAAGCTTCACAACCGGAAAATGACAAAAATCGGGCAGGCAGCATGGCTATGTGGGTCGCTCCCATTAGGATGTATAATCACCTATCTAGAGAAATTCCTTTTGTTTCTTAATCTATCGATTCTGCCCATTCGGGAACGGTGGTTTGAGTCCAACTGTTGGTGATATACATTCGATACACTCAAGCGAAATGAGTGGTCGGCCATGTGTGGGCCGGGTTGCAAGACGTTCTTGTTGAACCCTGGTGTATTCGCCTCTAGAGATACATCATCGGAAGGTGGTCCCATACCTTGTCATAGTTGGAATCCAATCTCCAATAAGCGCCCTGCGGTTTTTGATTTTACACTATGTATGTAGAGCGTGAGATGCAAGCGTTCTGCTATTTGGTTATTTACTTGATTAGACATTATTATAATATCACTGGATTTTGATATCAAAATATTTTGGGTTATAGTAAGGTAAAAACCGTCCGTGTTTATGTATGGGCTGGTCTTACTATTATCCTTTTTGTTTCAAAAAGGATTTTCAAAGTTAAACCGAATGGTTGGAGTTTACTCACACCAGTCCCATGACTGACCCAGAGTTTATTTTGTTGTTTTTCCCTAAACTCTTGGGTGCCCAAATTTGTACGGGCAGTCAAGTGTTTCAGGCTTTACAGATGCACTTGGAGGAGCTTGAAGCAGGAATCTTCAATGTTGGTTATTTAGAGTTATCTCCGCTGTATGAATGTTATGTTGTACTCTGATATGGTATGTATATACAAATCAGATTTGTATATCAAAGTTATGTTATATAATATATTTTATTCGTTCCGCTGTGAGATTCGTGTTTACTCTGATTCTACTCGGTTGTGGTTTTTCTTCTTCTTCTATTCTATTAGTTCTATCTTTCTATCTCACCTTCTAATTTCTTTCTATTAATGATCCGGTATTTTCGATGTCTGAACAGTCGACGTTGGGTTTTGTGTCGATTTTCGGTGTCGAAAATTCCAGTTCGTTACAGTGGTATCAGAGCTATTGGTTTAGTGATAACCTTGGCTCTGTGGCCGATTTCAAAACCTCTCTAGGGAATGTGTATCGAAAATTTTCTAACACTTTAAATTTTCGAAAAATTTCGCCAGCACCTCCTCTGTACGGCTCAATCGGTACAACTCCAACTCGCCTCTCTGGGCCTTCTCCAATTCAAAAGAAAATAAAACAGCCAAGTGGCTTGCCAAATCGGCTCACAAATCTCCAAACCCATATAAAAATAAACGTGTACCTTTTTGTCGGGCATATCATTATATCCTTTTCATCTGCTACCCTGTCAGCTTATACAAATGCATTCCCAATGAAATTCCAACTTTATCCTCATAACCAAATCCTTCACGCATCCAAGCCAAATACCATTCTTAACTAAATTTCCATCCATTACCAATTCCAACTCTTAACTTACCAGTCAAACACCATTTCAGATTCCTGTCTCGCAATTCAAAATCTGGTTCTGCTCGATATAATATATCTCGATTCAATTTCCAGTTAATTGGTTCCAATTCGATTCATATTTGTTTTCACAAGTATCTATTTGATTTTGTTTTTGTTCAAACAATTTCCCTGGGAGTTTTTAAACAGTTCAGCTCTTTCAAAAATCAAATATTCCTTTTTAGGATCCAAAACAACTTGTTTTTCTCAAAGCAATTTGAAAACAAAATCTTTGGTAGTAATCCGTCACTTAGAACTCGAAAATGAAAACTGATGATGTGGCCAGCATCATCTGAGTTATTTCCCAGCAATCAAAGTGAGTTCAATACTATATTACTTATCAAATCCGTATTTAAACATTTTCATTTCGAAATCTATTTCAAAATACCGAACACGATGCTCATAAAACAAATTAAAATCTACCAGGATTTTAAAATTCTCATATATTCAATCCAAGTTCATTTGCAAACACCTTTCCCTTTTTTTGGGAATTTTAAATTCCAATTCTGATTTTAATTAAAAATTTAATAGATCTGCTTTTATTATATGAATTCTAATTGGTTATTTATATAACCATTTCAATTATAATCAACCAACACATCCAATATATTATAATACTTCAAATATTAATCATTCTTTTATATTAAAATATAATTTGGGTAAAATTATTTCATTTACCCTCTTTCAAACATATTGTGTCGGTTCATCCTATTCAAGCGTTTATAAATTCCTATCGATACAGTGGATCAAACTGATCGACCAGAATCCATAAACAACTCAAACCATAAATCTCCACAATATAAAACAATTTTTATAAGATCTACAAATACGTTCACTCGTGTATATACACTCAAACTCAATCTAGGGTATTACATACCCCATCTCTACTGAGTCACGCCACAGAGCCAAGGTAATTACTTAACCTTCATCTCTGATACCACTGTAACGACCCAGCGGGTTTTCGACCTCGGAAATCGACATAAATACCTCTACCGTATCTCATGTCGATCCTCCAAGCACGAAACACTGGATAGTTATTAGAAAGAATTTAGAGGGTGAGATAAGAAAGAAAGAAATATAAGAATAGAAGAAGAAGAAGAACACCACAACACAGAGTCTCACATCGCAGCGGAACAAATATAATACAGAAATAAATCTTTACTGAAAGCTTTTAAAATACTTACAATATCAGAGTCATTCACATCTGGACAGTGATGGTCACCTGTCCTCATAATACAATCACACAGCGGAATACACATCCTATCATATATAATAATACGTCTGAACGTCCCCAGCACGTCTCTGGACTTCACAGCATCCGATAACCTAGACCTGTACAACCCGGTCTAACCCGAGCATTACAAATACCGGGTCAGTCTGGTGAACCAGAGTGAGAGAAACTCGCACAGTATTTGGGTGAGCATCCAACTTGATTTTAGAGTTCAAAAACCTTTTCGAAGAAAAGGATAATCGTAAGACCAAATCCACACATAAACACGGACGGTTTTTACCTTACGATAACCCAAAACAATTTGAAATCAATATCTTGTCCGATATTATAATAATGTCTAAATACAAGTAAATAACAATCTAGTGGAACGCTTGCATCTCACGCTCCACATATATAGTATATAATAAAAACCGCGGGCGCTTATTGGGGATTGGATTCCATCTATGACAAGGTATGGGACCACCTGCCGATAGTGTCTCTCTAGAGACGAATACACTGGGTTCAACAAGAACGTCTTGCAACCCGACCCTCACATGACCGACCACTCATTTCGCTTGAGTGTATCGAATGTATATCACCGACGGTTGGGATCAGCAACCGTCTCCCGAAAAGGGACAGCATCGAAATATAGATTTAAGAACAAATAGGAATTTCTTTAGATAGGTGATTATACACCCTAATGGGAGCGACCCACATAGCCATGCTGCCTGCCCGATTTTTGTCATTTCCCGGTTGATGAGGCTTGAGGTCAGAATAACTTCTGAACATTTGGTCGTCATTCACTTTGGATTCTACATCATCAGATCCGCCAGATATCACTAATTGACGACCCCAAAAATACTCTAGCTGGAAGCTAAGAGAGCGGCAATTCTCCGCCAACAACTATAACACGTTTGAAGAAATCAACGTACGTGATCCTTTGGAAATACTCTGTCAGATATCCGTCCATACAAGTCATCCAGGAACAGGATGAACCGAAGGTACTCTCCTACTGCATCCAATATAGGAATCACCCCATGGATCAGCAGCGAGAAGTCCTTGCAACCCGTAGATTCCAACCACGACAGAATCACAATTTATCTCTGCTTGCCAGGCAGAGACGATTAGTGGTTCTTCCGATGGTGAAAATCCACGGTCTTCACAGCACCATCTCGATCATCTTCTGATATCTTCACGTATTTGTTGGTTGGAATGGTTTTCGAATATAAATTCGATCCCGGTCTTTCCATACCAACAATCGTATTGGACAGATTTGATAGTCGGTGTTTTAACTATCAAAATAAATAGTGTTTCAAACATGACAATCCAATGAGTTCACTGGTTCAGTATTCAGCATCACCTGGCCTTTAACACTGATTTACTTTATTTAAATTAAAACTTCTAACTCTTTTAATATTCAAAAATACGATATTTGGATAACTCTAATTCGATTTAACTCTAATCGATTAACTCTAACTGGTTAACTCTAACTGATTATTCCAATTGACTAACTCGACTTATTTAACTCCTATCGATTAACTAATATTCGACTTAACTCCATTCGCTTGACTCTAGATCGCAGCGATCACAATGGTTACGCCTGATTCCCTCAGGAAACATCCGACCGCCGTAGGCTATCAGAAGCCCTGCGAATTACGCTAGCAGTCGTACGAAATGGCACACTTCCTGAATAACTATGTTTGACTAACTCTAGCTCGAATAACTATATTCTTATATACTAATGTCCTCAGAACCAATACGTTATAATACTTAGTAAAATAACTTATAACCAATTTACACTTAATTCTCCTTTCGAATAAACTTGTCACGCCATCCTTTATTATTTAAATTCGGGGAATCCATTAGTCTAATAAGAAAATTTATAGCACATATGATATAACGTTGTTTAGATTTATAGCACGTATGTTATAACCATAGCGTTATAATTACTATTTAGATTTACAAAACAACAGCGCTATAATCGCTGTTTAGGTTTACAAACATTTACTATAGCAACAGCGCTAAAATTGCTATTAGATTCACAAAACATATATTATAACAACAGCACTAAAATCGCTGTTTAGATTTTCAAAACATATTCACTAACGTCTCTTACGATTATCAACTAATACTATCTTCAGATAATCCCGAAGCTGTTCAAGTTGGGGTATTTTAATTACCTCTCAGACCTTGATCAAACAACGTTCTTATCCTCAGATAAATATCAGTTATAACCCAAACACCAAAATTCCACTCCAGTCTCAAAACCATTTCCATTTAACTCTGATTTGGTTATACAACCCTATAACCAGCTTTCTGAACTAGATTTACTTATCTCTCCTCTCCTTCCAAAACTATTCGACCTTTCACCGCTTTGGAAATCTTATTTCCATTCTTCCCTGTCCACTTGATTAAATTTTACTTCGATTACTTTGGAAAGAAACTTCTAAATTATTTAGAATATACTTTACTTCGATTATCCATTACTTTAGTAGTTAACCCTTTATTAACTAAAGTAAATAGTAAACCCCTTTAAACCCTTTATCTAAATTTAACAATATTCATCAAACACATAAATTTGATAATCACTTCCAATTCAAAACGGTCGATTAAATTTACTTCAACGCGGTTATTCCACTAACTGATTCCAACTAATTTCCACTTTAATTTAAATAAAAATATAATTAATTTAATAGATTCCATTAATTGTTTTCTTTACAAAACAATCAACTAAGTTTAATCACTCGCATACCTCTGCTTGTAAATCTGATTTACATCAGCATTTACTTTACCAAAATAATTTACTAACAAATCAAAGTCTTGAATAAAATACTTATTTCTTTTTAATAACATTTATTTAAAATAATATATTTCAAATCTAACTTCAGTTATAAAATAAATTTTATAACTTTAATTCTATCGATCCACCTGACGGTGAAACACTATTTTTAACTCGATTGATTTTATAGGCCGTACTCTGCTAAACACTTAACCAACACCGCCCACTGGTTTAAACCAAACAGATGTTGAATACCCAGTCAATAAACAACAACCAAATCAATCACATTTAACTGATGATAAATAACAACCATTTAACCTCAACCAAATTACAGAACAATTCAACAATTAAACACGTTTATAAATAAACGTGACCAATAGGGTAAGCTACCTCCGTTGGATCCAATCGTTGAAACAACGATTTGGTATTTCACTGAAATTAAACACAGTTTAGTTTCATCTGTTAAATCAACCGGTAAACAGACAACTAGCAAAACAGTCAACCATTTGCAAGCAGAGCACACAAAAATGAAAATACCCAATTTATATAAAATATAAAAAGGGTAACTGAGTGAGTTTAACTCACCTTGGTTTCTATTCGTTGCTAGAATGATTCGTTTTTACTAGCTTCTAATTGTGTTCATCTCCGTCCGTCCCAACCCAAAATCTTACACTTGTTGATACGGTTCCATCGTCGTCTGTTTCGTCTGATTCTGTTGCTATATAAAAGAAGTATAACTTTTTATACGTTGTTCCATTTTTTTTAAAATAAATAATATTAATATACCTTAGAATTATATTTTTATTTAAAACCCTACTTACTTATGTTCATTAAAACTTTATATACATTTATTTACATTAATCAACCAACGTGTTCAACGACTTCAGGCATAGTCCAATACTTTGACTAGGCAAATTAAGGCACAAAAATGAATTGAGACAAGTACAACGTCACAGGCAGCGTCAAAACGTTAAAGTAGGATTCGATATTATCTAAATATATTTGGCATATACTAAATTGGATTAAGTCCATTTAAAAAAAAGTAATTAGGCATGTTTCAGTAGTACTGTTTATCACCTTCAGTGCTTTCGTCCCACCTGCATCCCTTTCCCACCTTACTGTTTTGAACACCGCCCAGATCCTCTCATTAAATAAAGGCCGAAGCCATAACGCCTCAAGCCCAGACCCATTTAGCACCTGCCCGCAAAGCCACGTCCTCATACCACTTTGCTATAGTCCCGTGAAGCCTCCCAGAATTTCATTTCCGCCCAATGCTCCATGCATGGACCCATCATTTTCACTCCCCACTTCTTCATCTCACCTGGTCTTCTGTCGCAGATTGAAACACCCATTTACTTCAAACGAAAACCAACGCGGCTTCCATCTCCATTGCTTTCCCAGTCCCCTCAAACAAATCTCGACACTCGCCCTTCCAGTAAACAAGCACTCATGGAGAGCTTCAGCTCCTTCGAATTATGGGAGTGGAACAAAGTTTTTTTTTGTTGGAGAGAATGTGAGTAATGTTGCGTGTATTTATAGGGAGAGAGTTTCGTGGTCACCAAGGTTATATATATATATAATTACATATATAAAATTTTACTTGGTTGCCACGGAAGGGGTAGTTTGCACAGCAAGGCATTATAGGGTAATGCCGTTTGAATAAACTAGCCTGTGCGTTAGGAACTAGGCATGTGATTTTTGATTAAAGAAGTGTACTGTACATAGGGTGTGCATGTGCCTTTCATAAATTTGATGGAGACTGAACATGACTTGTACAGTATAGCGTAGGTTAGATTTTGCCGAGATGATTTAAATTAGCTTGTGCGTGAGTGATCTTAGAGTAGGTTAGTTGAATATAGAAAATATAGGGTGTATGTTTTATATATTTATTTTAAATGAAACTTTGTCGCTAAGTAACAAGTAAAACTGACCACATTCGACTCCTGTTAACTGATATAAAAGCTAATCTTAATGTAAAAAGGTATTC
The DNA here is from genome assembly GCA_030737875.1 of Allium sativum. Classification (NCBI taxonomy): domain Eukaryota; kingdom Viridiplantae; phylum Streptophyta; class Magnoliopsida; order Asparagales; family Amaryllidaceae; genus Allium; species Allium sativum. The sequence continues at coordinate 386,669,280 of CM060921.1, forward strand.
TGGACCCAATGGGACAAGTTTCGTCGAAATCCGAGGTCATTTGAAAAATTTTCCTTTATAAAACCGGAAATGAACACACATTTTAATTTACCACGATCACCGGATAAATCAAATCAACTTGAAACTGCGAACACTGACAATAACTTTTCGATACGATCCCAACGGCACTAGTTTCGTCGCATTCTGAGACTGTTGCCCCAGTAGGCTGTTTTTACCGCGCACCGCAACACCCTTTTCAACGCCAAATTTTCCGATCTTTAAAAATAACAAACTATATACCTACCTTGACTATAATCGACGCTACGAACTCAACGGAACTGGTTTCGTGGCCTGATTTGATCGTTTGTTCAAGTTACACTCGAATATCCCTTTATTCAGTTGAATTAATTCAATTGCACTGAACGAGCGTTTATGGCTACCGTGGTCACATACGACATCGGTTTTCCACGCCACTCACCACCGTACAATAATTTAACGATACGGTTCAAACGAAACTGGTTTCGTCGAAATCTGAGTCCGTTTGCAAAACTGTTATTTTAAAGGCCTATAATTTAATAACGATTTTCCATAGCGACTATTTCAAAATTTGATTTGGCCATAACTATCAAATATAACACGAAATCTGGATTTTTCTCTTTCATATGAAAATTATCGTCAATACGGTCCCAACGTGTCTTGTTTCACAGAAATCCGACTTATATCGAATCCTGTATGTCCAGTTGAAGTTCAAACTCGAATTTTCGAACTGCAGCGCTATATTTCAAGCTCTATTTATAATTATATAAATATATAACGTCGAACTTTGTTTAAACAGCGAAATAGATATTAATTCCATCGATATTCCAAATATAATATTTAAATTAAATTAAATATTAAATGGACAAAAACACGGGTCGTTACATTTTGTTCTGATACCAAAACCTCTATCGATATTCCAAGCTTGTCATAGTTGTTCTGTCTTTCCTTTCCTCCAAACCGTTACGGGACTTGGATTGGGATTAAGCGAAGTGGTTTAATCGTAATAAGAAAGAGATTTTGGTAATTAAATATTTGTCGTTGATCAAATAAGAATGTAACGATATGGAAATAATAAAGGAAAAGGGAAAGTGGATTTATAGTATAACCATGATTCAAATCAAAGAGAAATTAAAAAGGGTTTTGAAGTAATTATACGATGTTGACGACCAAAGGAAATAAAAGATGATTTATAAAATAGGGCTATATTTCCAAACAAAGGAAATGAAAAGAGGAGCTTGGTAAATATGTTGGTCTAAAGCGAGTAGCGAGTAATGCTTTCAAGTAACGAAACACATAAGAGTTTTGTTAAGATAAAGTTATGAAGCCGATTATAAGAAATCGATAAATTGGTTTTATGGGATATTTCATATAAAGGACCTGAGCTGCTAGTCCACTGAGATACACTGTTATGATTTGATAGTTAAATCACCGACTATCAAAGTTTGGCCTTTTATCGATTGTTGGTACGGAAAGACCTGGATCGAATTTATATTCGAAAACCATTCCGACCAGCAAATACGTAACGTCGAAGATATCAGAAGATGGTCGAGATGGAGCCTTAAAGACCGTTGATCTTCATGAGCGGAAGAACTACTCGTTAAATTTCTCTGGCTAGCTACCAGAGTTATGATGACCTGTGATTCTGTCGTGATTGAAATCTTCGGATTGCAAGGACTTCTCGCTACTGATCTATAGGGTGATACCTTGGATGCGGTAGGAGAGTGCCTTCGGTTCATCCTGTTCCTGGATGACTTGTATGGACGGATGTCTGACAGAGTATTTCCAAAGAGGTCACGTACATTGATTTCTTCAACCGTACCAAGAGTGGAAGCGGAGAAGGAAACTTCTTTTTGCTAACATGTAATGTATTGTTGTAGACGTCAATTAAGTGATTTCGATGGATCTGACAATGTGGCATCCAAAGTGAATCTGATCTGATGGTAAAGCGTAGCCTCAAGCCTCATCAACCGGGAAATGACAAAAATCGGCAGGCAGCATGGCTATGTGGGTCGCTCCCATTAGGGTATATAATCACCTATCTAGAGAAATTCCTTTTGCTTCTTGAATCCATTTTGATGCTGTCCCTTTTCGGGAGACGGTGGTTTGAGCCCAACCGTCGGTGATATACATTCGATACACTCAAGTGAAATGAGTGGTCGGTCATGTGTGGGCTGGGTTGCAAGACGTTCTTGTTGAACCCAGTGTATTCGCCTCTAGAGATACACGTTCGGAAGGTGGACCCATACCTTGTCAAGTTGGAATCCAATATTCAATAAGCGCCCGCGGTTTTGGTTTGTATACTATATATGGGGAGCGTGAGATGCAAGCGTTCCTCTAGATTGATATTTATTTGTATTTAGACATTATGATAATATCAGATCAATATTTGATTTTCAAAAATGGTTTGGGTTATAGTAAGGTAAAAACCGTCTGTGTTTATGTGTGGGCTGGTCTTACTATTATCCTTTGATTTCAGAAAGGATTTTTTTAACAAAGTTAAACAAGCTATGTGTTCTGTGAATTTATCACTGAAAGTATTCCAGACTGACCCGGTGAAATTTGTTTTAAATCAAATGTGCTCGGGTCAGACCGAGTATATTTACAGGTTAGGTTTCGCTTGGAATTCAGGAGCTGGAAGTAGGAGGCTTCACCGTTAGTTATACAAAGTTTATTTCCGCTGTGATTGATGTTGTTATACTCTGATAAATGGTATGTATAGATATACAGTTTCTTCTATAAAGAGATTTGTTACATTATATTTTTTCGTTCCGCTGTGAGATTCTGATGTGTTCTTCTTCTTTCTTCTATTCTAAATTTCTTTCTTCCTATTTCTCATCCTCTAACCTCTTTCTATTAACAGTTTGGGGTTCGATACTTGGATTTTTGACAAGTAATACGGGATTAAGTATTGTTGTTGAAAATTCGAGCGTCGAATTTTCCCGGGCCCATTGGGTATCAAATGTTTTGGGTTATCGTAAGGTAACCCGGCCCAATTGGTAGATTTACCTGTAAATCCGAGCTAATATACATTGTAGCCCGGAGTCTATAGCTAATATATACAGATATCGTTACTAATCTTAGTGGTATAGAGCTGAAGGTTAAGTAATTACCTTGGCTCTGTGGTGTGACTTAGTAGAGATGGGGTTAGCAATACCCTAGATTGAGTTTGAGTGTATATATACGACTGAACGTATTTGTAGATTTTATAAAATTTATTTTATATTGTGGAGATTTATTAGTTGAGTTGTTTATGAGTTCTGGTCGATCAGTTTGATCCACTGTATCGATAGGAGTTTCTAAACACTCAAATACGATAAACCGACTCAGTATGTTTTGAAAGAGGGTAAATGAAATAATTTACCCAAATTATATTTTAATATAAAAGAATGATTAATATTTGAAGTATTATAGTATATTGGATGTGTTGGTTGATTATAATTGAAATGGTTATATAAATAACCAATTAGAATTCGTTTAATATGAAAGCATATTTATTAAATCTGAAATTAAAACCAGAATTGGAATTAAAATTCCTAAAAGTGGGAAAGTTGTTTGCAAATGAACTTGGATCGAATATATGAGAATTTTAAAATCCTGGGAGAATTTAATTTGTTTTATGAGCATTGTGTTTGGTATTTTGAAATAGATTCCAAAATGAAATTGGTTAAATATGGTTTTGATAAGTGATATAGTATTGAACTCACTTTGATAGCTGGGAAATAACTCTGATGATGCTGGCCACATCTTCAGTGTTCATTTCCGAGTTCTAAGTGACGGATTACTACAAAAATAAAAAAAAATCTTGTTTTAAATTGCGCTGAGAAAAACCAAGTTGTTTTGAATCCTTAAAAGGAATATTTGATTTTTAAAAGAGCTGAACTGTCTAATAACTATCCAGTGTTTCGGTGCTTGGAGGATCGACATGAGTTACAGTAAAGGTATTTATGTCGGTTTCCGGCTGAAATGTTGGGTCGTTACAGTGGACCCGGGGAAAAGAACGACAATCGGGTTCTCGACAATGATACATAAACTCGTATCACTTGTCAAAAACCCAAGTATCGAACTCCCAGATTGTCATGAGAAAGAATTTAGACGGTGAGAAAAGAAAGAAAGAAATGTTAGAATAGAAGAAAGAAGAAGAACACATCAGAATCTCACAGTGGAACGAATAAAATATAATATAACAAATCTTTATACAAAACTGTATATACATACCAATCAGCCAATTTAAACTGTTAACTGTAAATTATATTTAACTGTGACTTTACCACATCACAGTATTCCAGAAGGTGTGAGAATTAACTCACCAGAGTTTATTCTGGTCAACGGTTGATGCGTTTGTCGCTTTTAATTTGAACCATTCGTCCAAAAATAGCTGAATTTTCAACTGCGTCGGATTGACTTCTACTCAGTGCCATCGGATAGGTCTCGTCCCTGCGATCCCAACGGATCTTGTTTCGTTAAATTTCGTTAACGTATGCAAAAGTTATTGCTGTTTTAAGTTTGAATATATATACGATTTATAAACAAATTAATTAATATATTAATTAAATAAATTAAAACTCGTTACCTTAAAAATTGGCCACATCATCATCGGATAACTCAAAAAACGCGTTTCCTCCAACTCAAGAACTCCAGGCCCGACTGTTTTCTTCGTTCGCTTCAACTGGCCTTCCATGAACACACACGAGTCCATCAACCTCCCACCGCCGTTCCCTCACTTCGCCAGAGCCAGTCCTGGCACCACCATCGGGTCCGCCAACTCCCCAGGCCCCCTCGCCCGCGAGCCCCGACCCTATATCGCCACCAGCCGCCATCAAACTGAGTTCAACGGAAAAGGATTCAAACCGAGAAAACTCCGACCATACGACGCCGGAACCCACGCAACCTCCGCCATTGTGACCGGCTGACCACCCAGCTTCGATTCCCCCCAGAAATATCACAACACAATGGTTCTTCCGTTTATGAAAATCCACGGTCTTCAATGCTCCATCTCGATCATCTTCTGATATCTTCACGTATTTGTTGCCCGAAATATTAGCTCGGTTGCAAGGTTTACTATTCTAATAACTATCCAGTGCCGAGAGTGAGAAACCCACTCATTTCGCTTGATTTACCTGTACAACCCGGCCCATACCGCATGGCGCTTATTGGAGATTGGATTTCCAACATGACAAGGTATGGGCCGGGTTGCAAGACGTTATTGTTGTGATTTACCCGAAATAATCCGAAATAGCCAACGGTGGTAGCCCACCCATAACCGACCACACATATATAATTTTGATAAAAATGCTCTGATACCACTGTAACAACCCAGAGATTTCGGCCTTGGAAATCGACATAAATACCTTTACCGTACTCATGCCGATCCTCCAAATACCGAAGACACTAGATAGTTTAGAAAGAAATTAGAGGGTGAGATAAGAAAGAAAGAAATATTAGAATAGAAGAAGAAGAAGAAATATCACAACACAGAGTCTCACATCGCAGCGGAACAAATATAATACAGAAATAAATCTTTATTGAAAGCTTTTAAAATACTTACAGTATCAGAGTACATCATACCATGGAACAGTTATAATAGCCTATTCCCATATACCACACACAGCGGAATAGTAGCTATATAATATCATACGTCTGGACTCTTCCAGCTCGTCTCTTCATAGCAGTCGATAACCAGAACCTATACGTAGATTTTTAGGCTAGCCTGTTCATTCGTATACTTCAATGTTAAGTTATATGATGTCATTTTAGGTTTACAGGAGTATTAAATTTGATGGAACTTCGGCATGTGTAAGCACTTTGATTTGCCGAAGAATGGTAGCTCGTACCTAGCAGGTTGCTATCTTATAAATTAATAAATGGGATGGACATTCCTATTACTGTAGTCTGCTATAGGGTAGTAGGATACAGCAGTTGTGTATTGTTTAATCGCTTAGCCATGAAGTGTTGTGTACGTGTATAGTTTTAGACGGATTAATATAAAAATATATTCATGAAACTTCAACACAAAGTGACACGCAGAAACCACCACAAATGACTTTCGTCTACTGATAAAAATGCTAATCTTAATGTAAAAAGGTATTCCGGACCCAATGGGACAAGTTTCGTTGAAATCCGAGGTCGTATGAAAATTTTTCCTTTATAAAACCATAAAAGAACACGCGTTTAATTTTTCCTTGATCACCAGATAAATCAAATCAACTTGAAACTTTCAAATCTTACAATAATTTTTCAATACGAACCCAACGGCACCAGTTTCGTCGCATTCTGAGACTGTCTCCTCGGTAGGCTATTTTTACCGTGCACCGCCATACCCTTTTTATGCCAAATTATCCGGTCTCTAAAAATAACAAACTATATACCTATTCTGACTCTAATCGACGATACGAATTCAACGGGACTCGTTTCGTGGCTTAATTCGATCGTCGGCTCAAGTTATACCCACATATCTCTTTATTTATTTAAATACGCGTTATAGAAAATGAACGGGCGTTTATGGCTACCGTGGCCACATACGTGATCGGTTTGCCTCGCAGTTTGATTTTCTGACAATAATTTGGCGATACGGTTCCAATGAAACAAATTTCATCGAAAACAGAGTTCGTTTGCAAAATGGCCATTTTAAAGGCCGATAACGATTTCTATAGCGTTTTTTCCCAAAATTTGATTTAGCCATAACTCGCAATCTATAACACAGAATCTGGATTTTTCTCCTTCATATGAAAACTATTGTCAACACGATCCCAACGTTTCTTGTTTCACAGAAATCCGACTTATATTGAATCCTGTATTCTCAGTTGAAGTTCAAAACTCCATATTGCGAACTGCAGCGCCATTTCGAGCTCGTTTTATATTATATAAATATATAACGTTCATCTTCGTTTTTAATAACGAATTACATATTAAATTCTATTAATATTTCCAATATAATATTTAAAATAAATAAAATAAAATATTTAACGGCCAAAAACACGGGTCGTTACATTCTTCCCCCCTTAAAATAATTTCGTCCTCGAAATTGCTAAGGTAAGAAAGAACAATATAAACTCATTAATTTCAAATCTAATTTAATATTAAATTAGAAACCAATTCAATACTGTGAATAAATATTTTCAAAAATATCAAAAAAATTCTAACACTTTAAATTTTCGAAAAATTTCGCCAGCACCACCTCTGTACGGCTCAATCGGTACAACCACAACTCGCCTCTCTGGGCCTTCTCCAATTCAAAAGAAAATAAAACAGCCAAGCGGCTTGCCAAATAGGCTCATAAATCACCAAAACCATGTAAAAATAAACGTGTACCTTTTTGTCGGGCATAACATTATATCCTCTCCGTCTGCTACCTTGTCACCATATACAAATGCATTCCCGAACAAAATTCCAATTTTATCCTCAAAACCCAATCCTTCATGCATCCAAGCCGAATCTCATTCTTAACTCAATTTCCATCCATTATCAATTTCGACTTTTAATTCACCAGTCCACCACCATTTCAGATTCCTGTCTTACCATTCAAATCTGATTCTACTCGACATATATTATCCCAATCCAATTTCCAATTAAATGGTTTTAATTCAATTCATATTTACTTTCACAAATCTGATTCTACTCATCAATTTTCCCTGGGAGTTTAAAATATGTCCAAACTTTCCTTTCCTCCAAACCGTTACGGTCCTATTGTTTTCAAGCTTAAACCCATATGTTGTCTTCCCTGTAGCTCCTTGTTCTGTCCTTCCATCCCAAAACGAGTTATCCCAACACAATCCTCCTCTTTGATTTACTGCCACACTTCCTTTGCTCATGTACCACAGTTCCACCCGCCCTCATTTGTTTTCTGCATCGATTATACCCATTTGAGTTTATTGACCTTAATTAATTATATAAAAACTTAATACTTAACTTAAATATAATCACGTTAAAATGAATTCAAGGCTGATCCTCTTGCTTTACTTCCTCCATTCACGCTTTGGTTCCAGACATCGACGTTAACTTCGAACCAACAAATGAGACGCCGCCGCCCCTAGACTGGGCCAGACCCGTATCTGAGTCCATCGCCAGAAGCGCCTTCAGCACCTCCTCCAACGCGCCGAGTCCCTCTAGATCCGACATCCCCAAATGGCCGTAGTCTGTCTTCGAACAGCGGTGGATTTCGCCTCCATTCGGGCCACCAGAAAAGTCAAAGACAAATCACCACCGGTCAAAGTCTCGAGCTCGATATCCTCTATGCTTCCGCATTTGAAGATGTCTGACAATAATGAACTGATAACGAGTTTTATTGGGAGGAAGGAGCGAGCTCTCAACCATTGATATTGTACAAGAGGCGGCGCAAATGAATTTGACCACGGGAATGCGGACTTAGGGTATCGACTGTATAAGGGTTGTATATATAGTGTGGATATTTAATTAAAATATTATTTTATGAAACTTCGTCCTAAAGTAGTTGATTAAAACCTCTACAAACGATCTCTGTCTACTGATAAAAAGGCTTTTTCTGATGTAAAAAGATATTCCGGATCCAATAGGACAAGTTTCGTCGAAATCCGAGGTCATATGGAAAATTTTCCTTTATAAAACCAGAAATAAACAAGCGTTTAATTTTTTTCACGATCACCAGATAAATTGAATCAACTTGAAACTTGTATATCTTACAAAAATTTGTTGATACGAAACCAACGGCACTAGTTTCGTCGCATTCTGAGACTGTTTGCCCGATAGGCTGTTTTTACCCCGAACCGCCCTACCCTTTTTAACGCCAAATTTCTCGATCTCTAAAAATAACAAACTATATACCTATCCTGACTCTAATCGACGATACGAACTCAACGGAACTGGTTTCGTGGCCTAATTCGATCGTCTGCTCAAGTTACACTCATATATCCCTTTATTATATAAATCACGCGCTATAGAAAATGAACGGGCGTTTACGGCTACCGTGGCCACATACGACATTGGTTTGCCATGCCATCTAACACCGTACAATAATTTAACGATATGGTTCCAATGAAATTGATTTCGTCGAAATCTGAGTCCGTTTGCAAAACGGCCATTTTAAAGGTCGCTATTTCAAATAACGATTTCCACAGCGTTTTTTCCAAATTTTGATTTAGCCATAACTCGCACTCTGTAACACGGAATCTGGATTTTTCTCTTTTATATGAAAACAATCGTCAACACGCTTCCAGCGTTTCTCGTTTCACAGAAATCCGACTTATATCGGACTCTGTATTCTCAGTTGAAGTTCAAAACTCGAATTTACGAACTACACGCCATTTTCGAACTCTATTTATAACTATATAAATATATAACGTTCGAACATCGTTTTAATAACGAATTAAATATTAAATTCCATTAATATTACCAATATAATATTAAAACTAATTTAAATATTCAGATTCAAATGGTCGAAAAACACGGGTCGTTACATTCTTCCCCCCTTAAAATAATTTCGTCCTCGAAATTGCTAAGGTAAAGAAGAATGTTATAAACTCACTAACTTTCAAATCCAATTTTGTTTAAATCAAAATTAATTCAATATTGTAAATAAATATTTTCAAAAATATTGAAAATTTTCTAACACCTTAAATTTCCGAAAAATTTCGCCAGCACCTCCTTTGTACGGCTCAATCGGTACAACCACAACTCGCCCTTTCTAGGCCTTCTCCAATCCAAAAGAAAACAAAACAGCCAAGCGGCTTGCCAAACAGGCTCATAAATCTCCAAACCCATATAAAAATAAACGTGTACCTTTTTGTCGGGCATATCTTTATATCCTTTCCATCTGCTACCCTGTCAGCATATAGAATTTCAATCCCAAACAAAATTCCACTTTTATCCTCAAAACCAAATCCTTCACGCATCCAATCCAAATCCCATTCTTAACTCAACTTCCATCCATCATTGATTTCAACTCTTAAATTACCAATCCAACACCATTTCAGATTCCTGTCTCCCAATTCAAAATCTAATTCAACTTGATATATTATATCCTGATTCAATTTCCAGTTAATTGGTTTCAATTCATTTCATATTTGCTTTCACAAATTTCTATCTAATTTTGTCTTTCAAACAATTTCCCTGGGAGTTTTTAAACAGTTCAGCTCTTTCAAAAATCAAATATTCCCTTTCAGGATTTAAACAACTTGTTTTTTTCTCAAAGCAATTCTAAACAAGATTTTTGATAGTAATCTGTCACTTAGAACTCGGAAATGAACACTGATGATGTGGCCAGCATCCTCAGAGTTATTCCCCAGCTATCGAAGTGAGTTCAATACTATATAACTTTTAAAAATCATATTTGAACAGTTTCAATTTGAAATCTATTTCAAAAGTCCAAACACAATGCTCGTAAAACAAATTTAAAATCTCCCAAGCTTTTAAAATTCTCATATATTTTATCCAGGTTCATTTTCCAACAACTTTCCCACTTTGGAATCTCATTTCCTACTTTTGGGAATTTTAATTCCAATTTTGATTTTAATTCCAGATTTAATAAATCTGCTTTTATATTATACGAATTCCAACTGGCTATTTATATAACCATTTCAATTATAATCAACCAACACATCCAATATACTATAATACTTCAAATATATATCCTTTTATATTAAAATATAACTTGGGTAAAATTATTTCATTTACCCTCTTTCAAAACATACTGCGTCGGTTTATCGTACTTGAGTGTTTAGAAACCCCTATCGATACAGTGGATCAAACTGATCGATCAGAACTCATAAACAACTCACCCAATAAATCTCCACAATATAAAACAATTTTTATAAAATCTACAAATACGTTCACTCGTATATATACACTCAACTCAATCTAGGGTATTGCTAACCCCATCTCTATTGAGTCACGCCACAGAGCCAAGGTAATCACTTAACCTTCAGCTCTGATACCACTGTAACGAACTTTGATTCTGACGTGTGATATTATATAGCTACTATTCCGGGTTGCAAGACGTTCTTATTGAACCCAGTGTATTCGTCTCTAGAGATACACTATCGGCAGGTGGTCCCATACTTTGTCAAGTTGGAATCCAATCTCCAATAAGCGCCCGCGGTTTTGATTGTATACTATATATGTGGAGCGTGAGATGCAAGCGTTCCACTAGATTGTTATTTACTTGTATTTAGACATTATTATAATATCAAAAAAGATATTGGTTTCAAAACTGTTTTGGGTTATCGTAAGGTAAAAACCGTCCGTGTTTATGTGTGGATTTGGTCTTACGATTATCCTTTTCTTTTGAAAAGATTTTTGAACTCTAAAATCATGATTGGATGATTTACCCTTAATACTGTGCGAGTTTATCTCACTCTGGTTCACCAGACTGACCCAGTGTTTTGTAAATGCTCGGGTTAGGCCGGGTTGTACAGGTTCAGGTTATCGACTGCTGTGAAGAGACGAGCTGGAAGAGTCCAGACGTATGATATTACTATTCCGCTGTGTGTTATATGAGGACAGGTTATTATCACTGTCCAGATGTGTACTCTGATAATGTAAGTATTTTAAAAGCTTTTAATAAAGATTATTTATGTATTATATTTTATTCCGCTGCGATGTGAGACTCTGAGTTGTGGTGTTCTTCTTCTTCTTCTATTCTTATATTTCTTTCTTTCTTATCTCACCCTCTAATTTCTTTCTAATAACTATCCAGTGTTTTCGGTGCTTGGAGGGTCGGCATGAGTTACAGTAAAGGTATTTATGTCGATTTTCGGGGCTGAAATCCCTGGGTCGTTACAGTAACGACCCAACATTTGGTATCAGTGCCCGAATCACGGGTTAGCCTTATTAGCTCGGTTGATTTCCACGGTGAAGGTATTTATCACGCTCAAGTGATTCCACATATATAATACCATTCAAACTACCAAACCAATAGTGTATAATCACAATGATTGGATGATTTACCCTTATTACCGTGCGAGTTTATCTCACTCTGGTTCACCAGACTGACCCGGTGTTTTGTAAATGCTCGGGTTAGGCCGGGTTGTACAGGTTCAGGTTGTCGACTGCTATGAAGAGTCGAGTTGGAAGAGTCCAGACGTGTGATATTATATAGCTACTATTCCGCTGTGTGTTGTATATGGGAACATGCCATTATAACTGTCCCATGGTATGATGTACTCTGATACTGTAAGTATTTTAAAGCTTTCAATAAAGATTTACTTCTGTATTATATTTTGTTCCGCTGCGATGTGAGACTCTGTGTTGTGTTGTTTCTTCTTCTTCTTCTTCTATTCTAATACTTCTTTCTTATCTCACCCTCTAATTTCTTTCTAATAACTATCCAGTGTTTCGGTGCTGTTCAAGTTGAGGTATTTTATTTACCTCTCAGACCTTGATCGACAACGTTCTTACCTTAGAACAGATATAAGTCCGTAACTCTAAACTCCTTATTACTAATAATATCAATTAAACCGACGATCTGTTGCATTGCTTCAATTAAACAGTTACTGGCTATTTCACTTTTGTTTAAGCGAACTCGAGCAACAAACACTTTCATGTATATCTCCTGATAACTTATATAAGTTTAATTGTATTTTCTTTTATTTCTTTCTTTCTCTACCCTTTAGTTATATCCCTTTTCCCTTTTTGTTTCTTTTCTTTTAATAATTATTCGAGGAATGGTATCAGTTTGTAACGGAAAGAGATGTTAAGATTTTTGTAACAGAAAGAGATGTTAAGATTTTCGTAACAGAAAGAGATGTCAAAATTTTTGTAACGGAAAGAGATGTCAAGATTTTTGTAGCGGTAAGAGATGTCAAGATCAGTATAAGGTGGAATATAACAGCGCATTGCAAGTTTTGAACTATAGCGATAAAATAACACTGTTGAATATGCTTAAGCGTGACTGTTCTGTCGAGATTAGTTATAAAGGAGAATATTACAGCGTATGACAAGTTTTTCAACTATAGCGATAAAATAACGCTGTTGAATATGCTTAAGCGTGGCTGTTCTGTCGAGATTAGTTATAAAGGAGAATATTACAGCGTATGACAAGTTTTTGAACTATAACGATAAATTAGCATTGTTGACCAAACTTAATTTTTATATAGCACTACTCCCTAGCGAGTGTAAACAGTTGTTTTGAAATCCACCTATTCTAAAGTAATAAGTAACGATGATTGTCCAAAGAAATATAAGAACGAATGTTAAATAAAAGTGCTCGTGATTGTGTGATGTTAGTTATGAATGTTTGTTTTTACTTCGATAGTTAAATAACCGACTACCGAAGTGTTTTGACCATCGTTGTCAATACAAAGAGACTGGTTGGATATATTATCCGGAAACCACTCCGTATAGGCATAAGCGTTGCGAATTTGATTATGCTGAAGAAAATTGAAGACGGAGTGAAATGCAAGGGTCGTCCTGTTCCAGAATGGTGTTTTCTGTTTGCCCACTCCCAGGACAACTTGTATGGACGAATGTCTGACAGAGTATTCCTAACGGTCACATAAGATGATCTTTTCAAGATATTACGTCTGGTGGCGGAGAAATTAGTTTCTCTTAGCTTTTATACCTGTAATATCTTTGAGAAGATTAACTAGTGATTTGACGGGTTTGATGATGTGGCATTCAAAGTGTATGGTGGCCAGATGTTCTAAAAGATAGACGTAGCCTCAAGCCTCACAACCGGGAAATGACAAAAATCGGGCAGGCAGCATGGCTATGTGGGTCGCTCCCATTAGGGTGTATAATCACCTATCTAGAGAAATTCCTTTTACTTCTTTAATCTATCGATGCTGTCCCTTTTCGGGAAATGGTGGTTTGAGCCCAACCGTTGGTGATATACATTCGATACACTCAAGCGAAATGAGTGGTCGGTCATGTGTGGGCCGGGTTGCAAGACGTTCTTGTTGAACCCAGTGTATTCGCCTCTAGAGATACACGAGCGGTAGGTGGTCCCATACCTTGTCATAGTTGGAACCCAATCTCCAATAAGCGCCCTGCGGTTTTTGATTTTATACTATGTATGTAGAGCGTGAGACGCAAGCGTTCTGGTATTTGGTTATATACTTGACTACACATTATTATAATATCACTGGATTTTGATATCAAAATATTTTGGGTTATAGTAATGTAAAAACCGTCCATGTTTATGTGTGGGTTGGTCTTACTATTATCCTTTTGTTTCAAAAGGATTTTCAAAGTTAAACCGTATGGTTGGAATTTACTCACACCAGTCCCATGACTGACCCAAAGTTTATTTTGTTTGTTTTCCCTAAACTCTTGGGTGCCCAAATTTGTACGGGCAGTCAAGTGTTTCAGGCTTTTACAGATACACTTGGAGGAGCTCAAAGCAGAAGGCTTCACCGTTAGTATTTAAAGTTTCCGCTGTGATATGATGTATTGTACTCTGATAATGGTATGTATATACAATACAGTTTTGTATTTCAAAGTTATGTTATATAATATATTTTATTCGTTCCGCTGTGAGACTCGTGTTTACTCTGATTCTGCTCAGTTGTGTTCTTCTTCTTCTTCTTCTATTCTATTAGTTCTATCTTATCTTTCTCATCCTCTTATTTCTTTCTATTAATGATTCGTATTTCCATGCAATTTGGGTCGGACTTGTATGGTATTTGGTCGACTCAAAGGGCTCGGATTTGCGGGTCGTTACAGTTGGTATCAAATCTTGCAACCGGGCGGATTGTTTGTATTAAATCTTGTCATACCGCATACCCAATTGGTAAATACATTCGATACACTCATAACCGACCCAGAGACTCACGCTCAAGCGATTGTAAACCATTTCGCTTGATTTACCTGTGATTCGGGTAAATCTTAGTGGTTGACTTAACAGATTACAGGTAAATCTTGCAACCGAGCTAATATTTCGGGCAGGCAACATGGCTATGTGGGTAAATTCAAAGGTATTTTGGATTGTTTGTATCGATTTACATGACAAGGTATGGGTCTAACCCGAAATTGTTTCCAGCTCCTACCGCATCCAAATTTCGCTTGATAAAAAAACTACCAACGATTTTTATATTCACTTTAGTCGGGATTTCGGCCTTGGATAAATCGGCCTTTGAGATCAATATTTGAAAGGAGATTTAGAACTTAGCAATTACAAATGAAGTTATAAACTAGATTATAATAGTTAAAACAAAAAAAATAAGATTTTTATGAATGGTTCTACCATTAGAAGTAAATAAAGGAGATTTGTTTTTCTTTAAAATATTATTTAAAGTTATGAAATCAAATGGGTTTGATTATATAAAAAGGAATATTATTCACGACTAAAGTGAATAACGTTTTAAAGTGAAATTATTTATAAAGGGGATTTGAATTTGGAAATATACATTCAAATGGAAATTTGAATGAAAGGGAAAAAGGAAATTCATTTTCAAAGGGGACATGAATGGGATTTATCCCAAAGTTGGAATAAAGTAAATCGAGATAAATCCAAGGGATTTATATTTAAGATTTGACTATGTCGAATATTATTAAAAATGTTTATTTTAGGAGAGAGATTTAAACTCTATGTAGGATGGATTAATAGATAAAATATGTTTTGGAAATTTAAACAGCGATTATAATGCTATGTTATAATAAATGTTTTTTTTTTGTAAATTGTAAACAGCGATTTTAACGCTGTTGCTATAATAAATATTTTGAAAATTGTAAATAGCGATTTTAAACGCTGCCGTTATAATAAATGTTTTGGTAAATCTAAATAGCAATTTTAACGCTGCCGTTATAATAACTGTTTTAACAGCGATCTTAAAGCTATTATTATAATAAGTGTTCTATAATTCTAGACAGCGATTGTAACGCTATTGTTAAAAGCAATGTTGGAGACAGCGATTATAGCGCTACCTTATAATCAAAGTTTTTCTGTAAAAGAAGTGTGTACTTAGATTTAATCCGAGAGTCGCGTAAGCAATGGTTTATTTGAAGTTGTGAATTTTGACTGTCTCAACGTTAAGAATGTCGTTTAGTTAAGGTCTGAGAGGTAATTATACCCCAACTTGACTGACGTCATGATTGATGGAGAAATGGTTAAGGTTCAGTGGCAATGATTGGTTAGTGATATCGTTAGTTAACGAATGATTTATGGTTTGAGTTATAATAACGATGTTTTATAACATCGCGTTAATTTGAATTGTTTTTACCAAATAAAATGAGAGTTATTGTCTACAGTTAGAAAATGAAATGAATTGGTCAACGAGGAATTTAGGGACCGGAATTGTAAACGATAATATAAAAAGAAATTAATATAAAAAGGGGCCAATGTTGTTTGATGTTTGATCGATAGAATTTCCATCTGGAAATAATATCGTTGGTTGCAAACTTATTTTTCTTTGATAGTTAAATCACCGACTATCGAAGTTTTTGACCATTTTTCCGTTTTCAATACGGAGAGACCGGGATCAGATTCATTATCTGGAAACCACTCTGTATGGGCATTAGCGTTGCGACCGAATATGATGAAAATAAATTGGAGACGGAGTTATGCAAGGGCTATCCTGTTTATGGGATAGTGCCTTCGGTTTGTCCAGTCCCAGGACAACGTGAATGGACGAATGTCTGACAGAGTATATCTAACGGATCGCGTAAGTTGATCTTTTCAAACGTACTTACGTTTGGTGGCGGAGGAATTCGTTTCTCTTAGCTTTATACCCGTGGTATTTTTGGGGAAATCAATTTGTGATTTGGCGGGTATGACGATGTGGCATTCAAAGTGAATGGTGGCCAGATGTTCTGTAAGGTAATTCAAACCTCAAGCCTCATCAACCAGGAGTTGACAAAAATCGAGCAGGCAGCATGGCTATGTGGGTCGCACCCATTAGGATGTATAATCACCTATCTAGAGAAATTCCATTTGTTCTTTAATCTATCGATGTTGTCCCTTTCGGGAGATGGTTGCTGATCCCAACCGTTGGTGATATACATTCGATACACTCAAGCGAAATGAGTGGTCAGTCATGTGTGGGCTGGGTTGCAAGACGTTCTTGTTAAACCCAGTGTATTCGTCTCTAGAGATACACTATCGGCAGGTGGTCCCATACCTTGTCATGTTGGAAATCCAATCTCCAATAAGCGCCTTGCGGTTTTTGATTTTATATTATATATGGAGCGTGAGATGCAAGCGTTCCGCTAGATTCTAATTACTTGTATTTAGACATTATTCTAATATCAGCATAAGATATTGATTTCAAAAATATTTTTGGTTATCGTAAGGTAAAAACCATCCGTGTTTATGTGTGGATTGGTCTTACGATTACCATTTCTTTTGAAAGGATTTTGAAAGTTAAACCAATGGTTGGAATTTACTCACACCAGTCCCATGACTGACCCAGAGTTTATTTTGTTTGTTTTCCCTAAACTCTTGGGTGCCCAAATTTGTACGGGCAGTCAAGTAGTCGGGAGATTTCAGATTTCACTTGAAGGAGCTCGAAGCAGGGGGCTTCACCAATTAGCTATAGACTATCATATTTTTTCGCTGTGTACTATGTTGTATTTGGAAACAGGTGTTGATAACTGTTCCAGCGATAACTGTTGTGCTCTGATAATGGTATGTATATATACAGTTACTGATTTGTATTTCAAAGTTTATGTATTTAATATATTTTTATTCGTTCCGCTGTGAGTTTCTGATCTTCGTTTTCTTCTATTCTAATATTTCTTTCTTTCTATTTCTCATCCTCTAACTTCTTTCTTATAATGATTCGTATTTCTGTGCACTTTGGGTTGGTTGTGGGGTGTTATTAGTCGACTCCAAGGGTATAGAAATCTGGGTCGTTACAGTTGGTATCAGAGTTATAAGAAAACGAATTACAGTGGTAACATAGTAAGAAATCTGGGTCGTTACATAAAAATTACAGTGGTAACCGATAACCAACATGTTTTCTATTGACAATCCAGTGGTTTCCGTCACCGATAACCAACAAGGTAAGAAATCAAATGGCCAGTTCCTTGATATTTAAACCACTGTAACGACCACGAGATTTTCGACTCCGAAAATCGACACAAAACCCAGCGTCGATTGTTCAGACATCAAAAATACTAGATCATTATTAGAAAGAAATAAGAGGATGAGAAAGATAAGATAGAACTAATAGAATAGAAGAAGAAGTAGGAGAACACAACTGAGTAGAATCAGAGTAAACACGAATCTCACAGCGGGACGAATATATTATATAACATAACTTTGAAATACAAAACTGTATTGTATATTCATACCATTATCAGAGTACAATACATCATATCATAGCGGAAATAATCTCTAACTAACTAATGGTGAAGCCTTCTGTTTCCAGCTCCTCCAAGTGAATCTGCAAAGCCTGAAACACTTGACTGCCCATACAAATTTGGGCACCCAAGAGTTTAGGGAAAACAAACAAAATAAACTCTGGGTCAGTCATGGGACTGGTGTGAGTAAATTCCAACCATACGGTTTTACTTTGAAAATCCTTTTGAAACCAAAAAGATAATAGTAAGACCAGCCCACACATAAACATGGACAGTTTTTACCTTACTATAACCCAAAACATTTTGATATCAAATCCAGTGATATTATAATAATGTCTAATCAAGTAAATAACAAAATAGAAGAACGCTTGCATCTCACGCTCTACATACATAGTATAAAATCAAAAACCGCAGGGCGCTTATTGGAGATTGGATTCCAACTATGACAAGGTATGGGACCACCTTCCGATGATGTATCTCTAGAGGCGAATACACTGGGTTCAACAAGAACGTCTTGCAACCCGGCCCACACATGACCGACCACTCATTTCGCTTGAGTGCATCGAATGTATATCACCAACGGTTGGGCTCAAACCACCGTTCCCGAATGGGCAGAATCGATAGATTTAGAACAAATGGAATTTCTCTAGATAGGTGATTATACACCCTAATGGGAGCGACCCACATAGCCATGCTGCCTGCCCGATTTTTGTCATTTCCCGGTTGTGAAGCTTGAGGCTACGTCTATCTTTTAGAACATCTGGCCACCATACACTTTGAATGCCACATCGTCAAACCCGTCAAATCACTAGTTAATCTCCTCAAAGATAATACGGGCATAAAAGCTAAGAGAAACGAATTTCTCCGCCACCAGACGTAACATCTTGAAAAGATCGTCTTATGTGATCCGTTAGGAATACTTTGTCAGACATTCGTCCATACAAGTTGTCCTGGGACTGGACAAACAAAAAACATCATTCTGAAACAGGACGACTCCTGCATTTCACTCCGTCTTCAATTTTCTTCAGCGTAATCAAATTCGCAGCGCTTATGCCTATACGGAGTGGTTTTCGATAATATATCCAACCGGTATCTCCGTATTGACAACGATGGTCAAACACTTCGATAGTCGGTTATTTAACTATCGAAGTAAAAACAACATCCATTCAAACATCACACATCGCTGGCCCTTTCTAATATTTCCCATTTCCTATATCTTCCTAGATATTTTCTCAAAGCTCGTTAAGTCCTTCACGCTCTAGGAAACATTCCAAATATTATAAACCCTTATTTTTCATATTCTTGGAACCCTATGCCATTAACGTTCGAAAATATTTCTTGCTTTTACACACTTCTTATTTTCTGTATATGCATTATTTATATTGGAAAATACTTCCAATTCCCAATATAACCATTTAATTTTACAATGATTGCTTTTCAAACATAATTCACTTTAAACTGCGAATGTTATCTCTCATAGAACTGATCTCATTAAATCAAACTAACTTGGTTTCAATTATCATTATCGATTTATACATACAATTCGTCAAAGCCAAATCCAACTATATCACTTCTTTGGAAAGACATACTTATTTCCTTATCAATTTGCTAAGTGAGTTTCGAACCTCTCTAGGGCATAGTGCTATATCTGATAATCATGCTTAAGTTTGGTCAATAGCGCTAATTTATTGTTATAGTTCAAAAACTTGTCATATGCTGTAATATTCCCATTTTTAACTAATCTTGACACAACAGTCACGCCTAAACCTCAACAGCGTTATTTTATCGCTATAGTTCACAGACTTGCAATATGCTACTATACTCCACTTTATAATTAATCTCAACACCTCTTTCCGTTACAAAAGTCTTGACATCTCTTTCTATTTCAAAAATCTTGACATCTCTTTCTATTACAAAAATCTTGACATCTCTTTCCGTTACAACAAATACCATCCTTCGATAATAGTGAAGTCGTTTAAGTTGGGGTATTTTAATTACCTCTCAGACCTTGATCAACAACATTCTTATCTTAGAATGGATATAAGTTCGTAACTCTAACCCCTTATACTTTTAAACCAGTAAAGGTGCTTCTTGCTATATTTTAAAGATGGTTTTACGATGCCATATCCTTATTTTGAAAACTCGGTTATTTACATTAGCTTATACAAATCCATTTTTTTAAACATTTCTCTCCGCTTCGTCTTTCTTAGAAAATCCCTTATTAAACATTCCTCTTCGCTTTGTCTTCTTTAGACAAATACCTTATACTTTAAAATCCCAGGAAGATAGTATGAATTAAAACAAATTAAAGAAATTTGTGAAAGAAGATATGAATTGAATTAGACCAATGAACTGGAAATTCAATTGGAATATAAATATATCAAGTGAAATCAGATTTTGAATTATGAGATAAGAATCTGAAATGGTATTGGATTGGTGAGTAGGAGTTGGGAAGCGAGAATAGAACTCGAGTTTGAAGGGGAATTTGGTTTTGGATAAGCAAATAATTGTGATAGAGATTTGATTGATTGGAATTGATTGGAAATCGATTGGTATAAATGGATATGATCAGCAGGTATTGAGTAGAAGCAAGAGTAAGATGTAATGATACGCCCGACAAAAAGGTACACATTTATTTTATGGATTTGGTGATTTATGGGCCGATTTGGTAAGCCGCTTGGCTGTTTGATTTTCTTTTGGATTGGAAAAGGCCTAGAGGGGCGAGTTGGGGTTTGAACTATTGACCGGTACAAGGGAGGTGCTGGCAAAAAAAAATTCGAAAATTTCGGATGTTAGAAAATTTTCAGTATTTTTGAAAATTTTCGTTAGGAGGAAATAAATTAATAATTTAATTGGAATCAATTAATCCAGTTAAAACTGAAGTTAAAAGTGAACGAATAATTTTTAAAACCCAGTTAATAGGGTCTGTCTTCTACCTTAGCAATTTCGAGGACGAAATTATTTTAAGGGGGGAAGAATGTAACGACCCGCATTTTTTCAGCGATATAATTAATTTATTTAATTATTTGAATAATGGTTTGGTTATTTAAAATGACCAACATTGAATAATATTGAATATTTAATTAAATAAATAATATAGTAATATATTTAATTTCTGAAATAGTTAGAAATAGTAGAATTCACAATATGGTGTGAACTGGATCATTTGTGATAGTTAATTCAGTTTAGAATTGAATTAGAATAACGAATATATTATTCGAACGACAGTTGAACGTATAATTATAATATAATTATAATCTAGCGAAATGGTGCGGC
This sequence comes from Allium sativum, assembly GCA_030737875.1. NCBI lineage: Eukaryota > Viridiplantae > Streptophyta > Magnoliopsida > Asparagales > Amaryllidaceae > Allium > Allium sativum. Next base: position 386,690,781 of record CM060921.1, read on the forward strand.
AGTTCGTAATTTGGCGATTCGAACTTTAAACGAATATACATAATTCGTTTTAAGTCGGATTTCTGTGAAACAAGAATAGTCGGAATCTGTTGAACTGTATTTTTCTAATGAAAGAGAAAAATCAGGATTTCGTCGTATAGATTGCAAGATATGTCCAATTCAAAATTTCAAATAGTCGCTATAGAATCGTTCGTCGACCATAACAGTTTATTTGAAATAACTGCATACTGGATTCGAATGTAGACAAGGTTCTTTTGAGACGTAGTGATAATTTAATTTTTAGAATTTTACTGTAATTTTTAATTAATTAAATAAGCAACTTTTTATTTGGAGTATTTTGCACCCTACATCAATATTTTAGGGTTTCGCAAAATGAGTTAAAACTACCGATATTATTATATTTTTAGGATCGTGGCACCTCGCTGGACACGATCGTATTATTATTTCTGTCCATATCGGTCGATAAATGAATGGAATTCGATGTAGTGGTACCATATAAACTTCAAATTAATAAATATACATGTCACGTTCTACATTTATATTTAACCAAGTTTACAAGTAACGTGCAAACATGTATGCATTTTGTAAACATAGTTCTAGTACTTCAATTTGGATTAATTTAAAACATGAAGGCTGAGAATACCCAAAACGTTTAATAAAATATCCATTGTTAGTACGAAACTTTATTTCTATCAACTCAACATGTTGTGCCGACATTTGCATGACATTGAAATGAAATCACAATGGAGTTGTTTCCTATCACGCCAGCTATTTTCCGACACAGACTTCACATGAAGAGATCTGAATGTAAAAGCAAAGTCCAGCTACCCTATACTCTTAGGAGTAGTCTACCACGAAACTTCATAATAAAGGAACCCATCTTCAATGTATTATCAAATCAAATCAGCCAACCTATAAACTAAATCGCTGCAAACCAATGGCGTTAAAACCTTCACACCCAAGGTGAAGAAACCATACGGCTGACATGAAAATTCATGGCAGACCTCTCCCCTGATTTACTTAAGATCCAAGTTCTAGTATAGATTAGCTGAAACTGTAGATAGCTAGGATAGCGACCTCGTCCTTATTTCTTTCTGTCTTCAGCTATTTAAGTCAGCGACCCCCACTCATTCGAAGTGGAAACGGAAAACGCAGCCTCCAAATGTCGTAAATAAAACAAACGAAATTATATTAATTCGAAAACTTATGTATTTAAATCCATCTTGAGATGCTCTGAAATTCTGTGTGCATTTTGTTGAGATCAAAGATGCTGTTGGAATATCGGAGGAGGTCGGTGCAAGCCAGGGTGGTGATGTTGGATTTCAAAATGATGAAGTGGAGAGGTGTGCACATGCACGTCCAGGAGGGAAAGAAAACAAAATGGGAGGATCTGTGTTGAATGGTGGAAGGGCAATGTAGCAGAGAAGAGGCAAATCGAATGAAGGAGTTGCGTTCAGATCGGTGAAGAAGATAAGGAGCAGGGGTAATGCATGAAAGCAGTACGTGAAAACAAAAGGAAAGAAACAGAAAGAGGGAAGAGCGGAACTGGGTGGAACCGTAGGAGGAAGAAAAGACGAGCAGCAGTATTTTCTGGAAAGCATGCGTTGATCATACAACAGGGTATTGGGCCGGCAAAAGGATGAAGCCCATCGCATGTTAAAAAAAAAAAAAGAATGACGGAAGTATAATCGGTGGGCACAAGGAGGGCATGCTGGAGCAAACTACACGTGGGAGGACCCTGAAAGTTTTGGAGCGGTGAACCTACTTTGGCCCAGGTTAGCAAGGAAAAGCCCAATAGTAAATTAAAATTTAAGGATTTTATGTTAAATAAAACAACACATATATTTATATCGTATCTTCCGCATACGAGATCAGAATTTCAAACGGTCTGATTCATTGGGTCCGTAGAAAGACGAGCTACGACATGAAGCTAGTTCGAAACCCTTTGGAGCTCGTTTGGATTTATGGCAAGATAAAATCCCCAATTCGAATCACCAACCGTAAATCGTTATTTAACGATAAACCACTGAGGTGAGTAAATCTCACTAACTCTACTCAAGTTCTATTTTCGTAAAGTATTTTTAGAATTGATAAATAATGGCTGTTTGCTGTGTGTTGGTTGTTTGCTTGAACTACTAGTTAAATGGGTTGAATATTATCGATAACGATATATATAAATCGTATCGAAATATTGATTCTGTTTATCAGAATATTTTGCCTTCATGTTATTTATGTTGACTGACATCTGTGGATGCAGGGAAACAGGTCAGAGGGACCCAACTGGGTTCCTCAACATTTATTTTGCCGTTTTCATATATTGTGATATATGATGTGATCTATAACATGTTGTTAATTATGTGTGTTGATCATCATTATTTGGTACCTGTAAATACCAAAGAAATTACAGGGATGTAGAAAGAGAAATTTCAAAATATAATTTGAAATAAAATATTGGTATAAAATCAAAGGATTTTATATAAAAGGAAAATTTGAGATGGTTATAGAATTAGGGAAGTTTATAAAATCAAAGTATTTTATAAAAAGAAATAAAAGGGGATTATTTGTAAACATTTACAAATGAATTAGAAAGGCGACATTTGTCAAACATTTATCAATGGGATGGGAAAGATGAATATTTGTAAAACAATTTACAATAGAATTAAAAAGGGGGATATTTGTAAAGTATTTACAAATAGATTAGATAGAAATATGTATTTAGAAGATAAAAGGAGTTATATAAAAGAAATATTTATATATAATAAATATAGACAAATAGAAAAGGAAATATTTGTAATCAAATAGAGTAAATCGAATATTAGTTATTCAATTAGAGTTAATCGAATATTAGTTATTCGAATAAAGAGTTGACTAGATAGAGTTAATTGGATTTAGTCAATCGAATTCGAATTAAATTGAATATTGGTCATTCAATTAGAGTTGATCAAATATAGTTATTAGAGATAGAGTTAGTCAAACATTGTTATTCAGGAAGAGTTGCCATTTCGTACGACTGCTAGCGAAATTCGCAGGGCTGTAGATAGCCTACGGCGGTCGGATGTTTCCGGAGGGAATCAGGCGTAACCATTGTGATCGCTGCGACCTAGAGTCAAACGAATGGTGTTAAAACAAATTTTAGTAACTTGATAGGAGTTAAATGAGTCGAGTTAGTCAAGTTGAATAAACCAGTTAGAGTTAACTAGTTAGAGTTAATAAGTTAAAGTTAATCAGGTAGAGTTAATCGATTAGAATTATATCGGAGTTGAGTTATTCAAATGGAACTAATCAAGTTCGAGTTAGTCGAGTATTAGTAAATTTAATAGAGTTAGTCAAAAGGAATTAATCGAATATCACTTATTCGAAGTAGAATATCACCTATTCGAAGTAGAATATCACTTATTCGAAGTAAAATTATCGAATATCGCTTATTCGAAGTAGAGTTATCGAATAGCACTTACTCGAAGTAGAGTTATCGAATATAGTTACTCGAGAAGAGTAATCGAATATAGTTCATTCGGAATGAGTTAAATCGAATATAGATATTCGAAGGAGAGAATTATCGGATATGGTTTATTCGAAGAGAGATTATTGAATATAGTTATTCGAAGAAGAGGAATCGAATATAGTTTATTCCGAAAAAGAAAGTTATCGGATGGTGATTATTCGAGAGTCAATTATACATCGGAATTCGACTATATCGAATTAAGGGAAGTAATGTTTACTTTCCGTTTCAAAAAAATCAAGTTTTACTTATATTGAAATAAATTAGTTGTTTATCATTTATCCAAATTAAGAAGAAAAAAACTATATTTAAGTTAATACATTTTGAAAGTATGGAATTATAACATTTTAGTTATAATCAAATGATTTTGTAAAGGAAGTGGATTCGTAAATAGAATCCGAGGGTTTCGCAAGGAAGTTTCTTAAAGATTTGAAGTTTGAACTTTGTTGATTTCGAAGTTAGAAATGTCGTTCAGTTAAGGTCTGAGGGGTAATTATACCCCAACTTGATTAACTTCATTTTTGACTGAAGAGTAGTTAAAGTTCGATAGTGAAGATTGGTTAAGCGAATTTAGATAATGGGTAAAATGGTTTAAATGGGCAAAGCGATGTTTATTCAAACATCAGTTGGAACCCAATAAAGGAGATTGGGAAAATTTTCCAAATAAAAATCAGAAATGTTTTTCTGATAAAGAAGATAAGAAATGGGAGCAAATATGGAAACGCTTTCCAAAGTAGATAAAGTATATTTTCCAAATTAGGAAAATAAGAATTTACGAATATATAGAAATGGAAATGGGTAAATTAAAGGAGATTTAAACCAAAGGAGATTAGAGTCGATTGTTGTTTGATTGATAGGATTTCCATCTGGAAATAATATCGTTGTTTGCACACCGGTTTTGTTTGATAGTTAAATCACCGACTATCGAAGTTTTTGACCATTTTTACGTCGTCAATACGGAGAGACCGGGATTAGATTCATTATCTGCATACCACTCTGTATGAACGTTAGCGTTGCGATCAAATATTGAAGACAGGGTTATGCAAGGGCTATCCTGTTTACAGAATAGTGCCTTCGGTTTGTCCAGTCCCAGGACAACGTAAATGGACGAATGTCTGACAGAGTATATCTAACGGATCACATAAGTTGATCTCTTCAAACGTACTTACGTTTGGTGGCGGAGGAATTCGTTTCTCTTAGCTTTATACCCATGGTATTTTTGGGGAAATCAATTTGTGATTGGCGGTATGACGATGTGGCATTCAAAGTGAATGGTGGTCAAGTGCTTTCAAAGGATACGTTATAACCTCAAGCCTCATCAACCGGGAAACGACAGAAATCGGGCAGGCAGCATGGCTATGTGGGTCGCACCCATTAGGGTGTATATCACCTATCTAGAGAAAATCCATTTCATTCTATTGTCTATTTCGATGCTGTCCCTTTTCGGGAAAGACGGTGGGTAGCTTCCAACCGTTGGTGGTATACATTCGATACACTCAAGCGAAATGAGTGGTCGGTCATGTGAAGGCCGGGTTGCAAGATGTTCTTGTTGAACCCAATGTATTTGCCTCTAGAGATACACTATCGGCAGGTGGTCCCATACCTTGTCAAGGTCGGAATCCAATTTCCAATAAGCGCCTGCGGTTTTGTTTGTATACTATATATGTGGAACGTGAGATGCAAGCGTTCTGCTAGATTCTAATTACTTGTGATTAGACATTATCATAATACCAGAAAAGTATTGATTTCAAAACTGTTTTGGGTTATCGTAAGGTAAAAACCATTCTTGTTTATGTGTGAATCGGTCTTACGATTATCTTTTCTTTTGACAAGGATTTGAAAAGTTAAACCGATGATTTGAGTTTACTCACACCAGTCCCATGACTGACCTAGAGTTTATTTTCTTTTGTTTTCCCTAAACTCTTGGGTGCCCAAATTTGTACGGGCAGTCAAGTAGTTCAGGCCTTTACAGATATACTTGGAGGAGCTTGAAGCAGGAGGCTTCAGGATCATATAGCTATTGTTATTTCCGCTGTGTGTAAGTGTTGTGCTCTGATAATGTTGTTGCATATGTATACTGTTTTATTTCAAAATTATGTTATATTATATTTTATTCGTTCCGCTGTGAGATTCGTATTACTCTGATTCTGTTCTGTAGTGATCTCCTTCTTCTTCTACTCTGATTTTCTATCTTATCTATCCTCAACCTCTAACTTCTTTCTATTAATGATCTGGAATGTTCGATGCCTGAATAATTAACATGGGTTTTATGTTGATTTTCTGGGTCGAAAATCCCAGTTCGTTACAGTGGTATCAGAGCTGAAGGTTAAGTGATTACCTTGGCTCTGTGGCGTGACTCAGTAGAAATGGGGTTAGTAATACCCTAGATTGAGTTGAGTGTATATATACGAGTGAACGTATTTGTAGATTTATAAAATCATTTTGTATTGTGGAGATTTATTGGTTGAGTTGTTTGTGAATTCTGGTCGATCAGTTTGATCCACTGTATCGATAGGGATGACCAAACACTTGAATACGATAAACCGACACAGTATGTTTTGAAAGAGGGTAAATGAGATAATTTTACCCAAAGTATATTTCGATATAAAGAAAATATTTATATTCGAATTATTATAGTATGTTGGATGTGTTGGTTGATTATAAGTAAAATGGTTATATAAATAACCAAACAGGATTCGTATAAGTGTGTATGTGAAAGCAGATTAAGTAAATCTGAATTAAATCAGAATTGGAATTAAAAATTCTGAAAACTGGTAAAAGTGTTCATAAAGGGATTTGAGTTAAATATAAGAAATTTTAAGATCCTGGGAGACTTTAATTTGTTTCAAGTATCGTGAATGATATTTTGAAAAGATTCCAAAATAAAAGTGTTTAAATATGGTTTTGATAAGTAATATAGTATTGAACTCACTTCGATAGCTGGGAAATAACTCTGATGATACTGGCCACATCATCAGTGTTCATTTTCGAGTTGTAAGTGACGGATTACTACCAAAGATTTTGTTTTCGAATTATTTTGGAAAAAGGAAGTGTTTTGAGTCCCGAAAGGGAATAATTTATTTTAGAAAAAAAATTAAACTATTTAAAATCCCAGTTCATTACAGTGGTAAGATAACCAACAAGGTAAGATAACAGAACAATTCACAGAACAATTTAACTGATCCACTGTATCGATAGGGGTTTCTAAACACTTAAAGTATGATAGACCGACACAATATGCTTTGAAAGAGGGTAGATGAAATAATTTACCCGAATTATATTTTGATATAAAGAAAATATATATATTGGAAATATTATAATATATTGGATGTGTTGGTTGCTTATAATTGAAATGGTTATATAAATAACCAATTAGAATTCGTATAATATAAAAGCAGATTTATTAAATCTGAAATTAGAATCAGAATTGGAATTAAAATTCCCAAAAGTGGGAAAGGTGGTTGCAAATGAACTTTAATTGAATATATGAGAATTTTAAAATCCTGGGAGATTTTAAATTGTTTACAAGCATCGTGAATTGTATTTTGAAATAGATTTCAAAATGAAAGTGTTTAAAATTGGAATTTTGAGGTGATATAGTATTGAACTCACTTCGATAGCTGGGGAATAACTCTAAGGATGCTGGCCACATCATCAGTGTTCATTTCCGAGTTCAAAGTGACGGATTGCTACCAAAGATCTTGTTTTGAATTGCTTGAATGAAAAAAAAACAAGTTGTTTTGAATCCTAGAAAGGAATATATGATTTTTGAAAAAGATGAACTGTTTAAAAACTCCTTGGGAAATTGTTTGAACAAAGGCAAAATTTAAATAGATACTTGTGAAAGCAAACATGAATTGAGTTGAAACCAATTAACTGGAAATTGAATCGGGATATAATATATCAAGAAGAATCAGATTTGAATTGTGAGACGGGAATCTGAAATGGAAGTGGACTGGTAAGTTAAGAGTTGAAATTGACAATGAATGGAAATTGAGTTAAGAATGGGATTTGGCTTGGATGTGTGAAGGATTTGGTTTTGAGGATAAAATTGGAATTTTGTTCGGGAATGCATTTGTATATGGTGATAAGGTAGCAGACGGAGAGGATATAATGATATGCCCGACAAAAAGGTACACGTTTATTTTATATGGGATTGGTGATTTATGAGCCTATTTGGCTGTTTTATTTTCTTTTGGATTGGAGAAGGCCTAGAAAGGCGAGTTGGAGTTGTACCGATTGAGCCGTACAGAGGAGGTGCTGGCGAATTTTTTCGGAAATTTAAGGTGTTAGAAAATTTTCGATATTTTTGAAAATTTATATTGATTATAATAAAATGGTCTTGATTTAAAATAAATTTGATTTGGAAATAAATGGGTTTATAACGTTCTTTCTTACCTTAGCAATTTCGAGGACGAGATTATTTTAAGGGGGGAAGAATGTAACGACCCGTGTTTTTGGCACTCGAATATGTAATTTAATTTATTTAATTTAAATATTAATGATCTAGAATGTTCGATGTCTGAATGGTCAACATGGTAGTTTGATGTTGATTTTCGGAGTCGAAAATCTCCAGTTCGTTACAGTGGTATCAGAGCTGAAGGTTAAGTGATTACCTTGGCTCTGTGGCGTGATTCAATAGAGATGGGGTTAGTAATACCCTAGACTGAGTTTGAGTGTATATATACGAGTGAACGTATTTGTAGATTTTATAAAAATTGTTTTATATTGTGGAGATTTATTGGTTGAGTTGTTTATGAGTTCTGGTCGATCAGTTTGATCCACTGTATCGATAGGGGTTTCTAAACACTTAAAGTATGATAGACCGACACAATATGTTTTGAAAGAGGGTAGATGAAATAATTTACCCGAATTATATTTTGATATAAAGAAAATATATATATTGGAAATATTATAATATATTGGATGTGTTGGTTGCTTATAATTGAAATGGTTATATAAATAACCAATTAAAATTCGTATAATATAAAAGAAGATTTATTAAATCTGAAATTAGAATCAGAATTGGAATTAAAATTCCCAAAAGTGGGAAAGGTGGTTGCAAATGAACTTTAAGTATGGACGGATGTCTGACAGAGTATGTCCAAAGGAATTACATGCGTTGATTTCTCCAAACGTACGATAGTTGACGGCGGAGAAATGGTTATTCTCTAGCCTAATGAACTAGAGTATTTTTGTGGACGTCAATCAAGTGTGATCTGGCGGATCTGACGATGTGGCATTCAAAGTGAATGATGGCCAGATGTTTGAAGAGATTCTAGCCTCAAGCCTCATCAACCGGGAAATGACAAAAAATCGGGCAGGCAGCATGGCTATGTGGGTCGCTCCCATTAGGATGTGTGATCACCTATCTAGAGAAATTCCTTTTGCTTCTTTATCTATTCGATGCTGACCCTATTCGGGTGGCGGTTGCTGATCCCAACCGTCGGTGATATACATTCGATACACTCAAGCGAAATGAGTGGTCGGTCATGTGAGGGCCGGGTTGCAAGACGTTCTTGTTGAACCCAGTGTATTCGCCTCTAGAGATACACGTGCGGAAGGTGGACCCATACCTTGTCAAGTTGGAATCCAATATCCAATAAGCGCCCACGGTTTTCGATTGTATACTATATATGGGGAGCGTGAGATGCAAGCGTTCCTCTAGATTATTATTTACTTGTATTTATACATTATGATAATATCAGAGCAAGCTATGATTTCAAAACTGTTTTGGTTATAGTAAGGTAAAAACCATCCGTGTTTATGTGTGGATTGGTCTTACTATTACCTTTTGATTTCGAAAGGATTTTGCAAAGTTAAACAAGTTGTGTGTTATGTGAATTTATCACTGATAGTATTCCAGACTGACCCGGTGTATTTTGTTTTAAATCAAATGTGCTCGGGTCAGACCGAGTATGTTCCAGGTTAGGTTCGGCTTGGAGTTTCAGGAGCTCGAAGCAGGCGGCTTCACCGCTAGTTATTCAAAGTTATTATTCCGCTGTGACTGATGTATGTGTACTCTGATGATTGGTATGTATATACAGTTCTTTTGTATAAAGAGATTTGATATTATATTTTATTCGTTCCGCTGTGAGATTCTGATGTGTTCTTCTTCTTTCTTCTATTCTAACATTCTTTCTTTCTATTCTCACCCTCTAATATATTTCTATTGACAATCCAGTGTTTTTTTCAGTGCTTGGAGGATCGACATGAGATATGGTAAAGGTGTTATGTCGATTTTCAAGGCTAAAAACCCGCTGGGTCGTTACAGTGGTTAAACATTGGTTTCCGTCACCGATAACCAACAAGGTAAGGATTGTTATGGTTTGTAGTTATGGTTTGTAGTGCTTCATGTTTATGTGTTGGTTATCGGTGACGGAAACCACTGGATTGTCAATAGAAAACATGTTGGCTCTGATACCACTGTAACGACCCAAGGAAAAAGCTCGACGCTCGAGTCTTCGACAACAATACATAAACCCGTATTGCTTGCCAAAAACCCAAGTATCGAACCCCCAGATTGTCATGAGAAAGAATTTAGAGGGTGAGAAAAGGGAGAAAGAAATATTAGAATAGAAGAAAGAAGAAGAACACATCAGAATCTCACAGCGGAACGAATAAAATATAATATCAAATATCTTTAAACAAAAGAACTGTATATACATACCAATCATCAGAGTACAACATACATCAGTCACAGCGGAAAATAACTTTATATAACTAACGGTGAAGCCATCCTGCTTCTAGCCTCCTGAACTCCAAGCGAAACCTAACCTGGAACATACTCGGTCTGACCCGAGCACATTTGATTTAAAACAAAATACACCGGGTCAGTCTGGAATACTATCAGTGATAAATTCACAGAACACACACTTGTTTAACTTTGGAAAATCCTTTTGAAATCAAAGGATAATAGTAAGACCAGCCCACACATAAACACGGACGGCTTTTACCTTACTATAACCCAAAACATTTGAAATCAATATCTTTCTTTGATATTATCATAATGTCTAAATACAAGTAAATAACAATCTAGAGGAACGCTTGCATCTCACGCTCCCCATATATAATATACAATCGAAAACCGTGGGCGCTTATTGGATATTGGATTCCAACTTGACAAGGTATGGGACCACCTTCCGCACGTGTATTTCTAGAGGCGAATACACTGGGTTCAACAAGAACGTCTTGCAACCCGGCCCACACATGACCGACCACTCATTTCGCTTGAGTGTATCGAATGTATACCACCGACGGTTGGGATCAGCAACCGCCTGCCCGAAAAGGGATAGCATCGATAAAGATTTAAGAAGCAAATGGAATTTCTCTAGATAGGTGGTTATACACCCTAATGGGAGCGACCCACATAGCCATGCTGCCTGCCCGATTTTTGTCATTTCCCGGTTGATGAGGCTTGAGGCTAGAATTTACCTTTTAAAACATCTGGTCATCATTCACTTTGAATGCCACATCGTCAGATCCTCTGGATATCACTAATTGACGTCCACAAAAATACTCTAGTTGGGAGCTAACCAACTATAATACGTTTGAAGATATCAACGTACGTGATCCTTCGGAAATACTCTGTCAGACATCCGTCTATACAAGTCATCCAGGAACAGGATGAACTGAAGGCACCCTCCTACTGCCTCTCATATAGGAATCACCCCAAGGATCAGTAGCGAGAAGTCCTTGCAACCCGTAGATTCCAACCACGACAGAATCACAGTTTATCTCTGCTTGCAAGGACATAGCTGGGTCGTTACAGTGGTATCAAAGTTTCAAATTTATTTGATTTATCTGTTGACCGTGAAAAATTTAAAATGTGTGTTTATTTTTGGTTTTATAAAGGAAAAATTTTCAAACGATGTCGGATTTCGACGAAACTTGTCCCATTGAGACCGGAATACCTTTTTACATTAAGATGGGTTTTTTATCAGTAGACGGAAATCATTTATAGTGGTTTTTATCAACTACTTCACGACGAAGTTTCATTTAATAATATAATAAGATCCCACATAACTTCCATCACAGCGGACGTGTGGTGACCTAAACCCTCTAATATTTAAACTGTAACGACCCAAGCGTTTCGGCCCCGAAAATCGACATAATTACCTATACTGTATCTCATGCCGATCCTCCAAGCACCGAAACACTGGATAGTTATTAGAAAGAATTTAGAGGGTGAGATAAGAAAGAAATATTAGAATAGAAGAAGAAGAAGAAAGCAACACCACACAGAGTCTCACATCGCAGCGGAACAAAATATAATACAGAAATAAATCTTTATTGAGAGCTTTGAAAATACTTACAGTATCAGAGTACATCATACAATGGGACAGTTATAATAGCCTGTTCCCATATACAACACACAGCGGAATAGTAGTAATATCATACGTCTGGACTCTTCCAGCTCGTCTCTTCATAGCAGTCGATAACCTGAACCTGTACAACCCGGCCTAACCCGAGCATTTACAAAACACCGGGTCAGTCTGGTGAACCAGAGTGAGATAAACTCGCACAGTAATAAGGGTGGACCATTCAATCATGATTTTAAAGTTCAAAATCTTTTCAAAAGAAAAGGATAATCGTAAGACCAAATCCACACATAAATACGGACGGTTTTTACCTTACGATAACCCAAAACAGTTTTGAAAATAATATCCTTTCTGATATTATAATAATGTCTAAATACAAGTAAATAGAATCTAGTGGAACGCTTGCATCTCACGCTCCACATATATAGTATACAAACAAAACCGTAGGTGCTTATAGGAGATTGGATTCCAACTATGACAAGGTATGGGACCACCTGCCGATAGTGTATCTCTAGAGACGAATACACTGGGTTCAACAAGAACTTCTTGCAACCCGGCCCTTACATGACCGACCACTCATTTCGCTTGAGTGTATCGAATGTATATCACCTACGGTTGGGATCAACAACCGTCTCCCGAAAAAGGGACAGCATCGAAACATAGATTTAAGGACAAATAGGATTTTCTCTAGATAGGTGATTATACCCCCTAATGGGAGCGACCCACATAGCCATGCTGCCTGCCCGATTTTTGTCATTTCCTGGCTGATGAGGCTTGAGGCCAGAATTAACTTCTGATCATCTGGTCGTCATTCACTTGAATTTCCGTACCAACAATCGTTTTGCCCAACCTTTTCAACAGCAAACATATAAAGGCCATCGACATCTGGGAAGAATCGATAGAATTTGTAAAATCGATAGAATTTCTATTTAATTTTGCCTTTGTTCAAACAATTTCTCTGGGAGTTTTTAAACAATTCAGCTCTTTTCAAAAATCAAATATTCCTTTCAGGATTCAAAACAACTTGTTTTTTTTTCATCCAAGCAATTCAAAACAATATCTTTGGTAGCAATCCGTCACTTAGAACTCGAAAATGAACACTGATGATGTGGCCAGCATCCTCAGAGTTATTTCCCAGCTATCAAAGTGATTTCAATACTATATCTTTTCAAAACTTCAATTTTAAACACTTTCATTTTGAAATCTATTTCAAAATAAAATTCACGATGCTTGTAAACAATTTAAAATCTCCCAGGATTTTAAAATTCTCTTATATTCAATTCAAATCCCTTTATGAACACTTTTCCCAGTTTTCAGCATTTTAATTCTAGTTCTGATTTAATTCAGATTCAATTAATCTGCTCCATATATTATACGAATTTGAATTGGTTATTTATATAACCATTTCAATTATAATCAACCAACACAACCAATATATTATAATATTTCCCATATATATATTTTCTTTATATCAAAATATAATTTGGGTAAAATTATTTCATTTACCCTCTTTCAAAACATACTATGTCGGTTTATCGTACTTGAGTGTTTAGAAACCCCTATCGATACAGTGGATCAAACTGATCGATTAGAACTCATAAACAACTCAACCAATAAATCTTCACAATATAAAACAAATTTTTATAAAATCTACAAATACGTTCACTCGTATATATATACTCAACTCAGTCTAGGGTATTGCTAACCCCATCTCTACTGAGTCACGCCACAGAGCCAAGGTAATTACTTAACCTTCAGCTCTGATACCACTGTAACGAACTGGGATTTTCGACTCCGAAAATCAACATCAAACTACCGTGTTGACCATTCAGACATCGAACATTCCAGATCATTCATAGAAAGAAGTTAGAGGGTGAGATAAGAAAGAAAGAAATATTAGAATAGAAGAAGAAGAAGAAATATCACAACACAGAGTCTCACATCGCAGCGGAACAAATATAATACAGAAATAAATCTTTATTGAAAGCTTTTAAAATACTTACAGTATCAGAGTACATCATACATCCGGACAGTGGTAATAATCTGTCCTACGCAACACAGCGGAATAATAGCTATATCATACGTCTGGACTCTTCCAGCTCGTCTCTTCACAGCAGCCGATAACCTGAACCTGTACAACCCGGCCTAACCCGAGCATTTACAAAACACCGGGTCAGTCTGGTGAATCAGAGTGAGAAAAACTACTAGAGTAACAAGGGTAAATCATCCAATCATGATTTTAAAGTTCAAAATCTTTTCAAAAGAAAAGGATAATCGTAAGACCAAATCCACACATAAATATGGACGGTTTTTACCTTACGATAACCCAAAACAGTTTTGAAATCAATATCTTTTCTGATATTATAATAATATCTAAATACAAGTAATTATCACTTCTAGCGGAACGCTTGCATCTCACGCTCCACATATATAGTATACAATCAAAACCGCGGGCACTTATTGGAGATTGGATTCCAACTATGACAAGGTATGGGACCACCTGCCGATAGTGTATCTCTAGAGACGAATACACTGGGTTCAACAAGAACATCTTGCAACCCGGCCCTCACATGACCGACCACTCATTTCGCTTGAGTGTATCGAATGTATATCACCGACGGTTGGGATCAGCAACCGCCTCCCGAAAAGGGACAACATCGAAATACAGATTAAAGAAGCAAATAGGATTTTCTCTAGATAGGTGGTTATACACCCTAATGGGAGCGACCCACATAGCCATGATGCCTGCCCGATTTTTGTCATTTCCCGGTTGATGAGGCTTGAGGCCAGAATTAACTCTTGACATCTGGTCATCATTCACTTTGAATGCCACATCGTCAGATCCGTCAGATATCACTAATTGATATCCACAAAAATACTCTAGCTGAAAGCTAAGAGAATGGCAATTTCTCCGCCAACAACTATCGTACGTTTGAAGAAATCAACGTACGTGATCCTTTGGAAATACTCTGTCAGACATCCGTCCATACAAGTCATCCAGGAACAGGATGAACCGAAGGTACTCTCCTACTGCATCCAATATAGGAATCACCCCATGGATCAGTAGCGAGAAGTCCTTGCAACCTGTAGATTCCAACCACGACAGAACCCCAGCTTATCTCTACTTGCCAGGCAGAGAATATTAGTGGGTCTTCCGTTTATGAAAATCCACGGTCTTCAATGCTCCATCTCGATCATCTTCTGAGATCTTCACGTATTTGTTGGTCGGAATGGTTTTCGAATAAATTCGATCCCGGTCTTTCCGTACCAACAATCGTATTGGGCGGGTTTGATAGTCGGTGATTTAACTATCAAAATAATCAGTGTTTCAAACATGACACTCCAATGAGTTCACTAGTTCAGTATCCAGCACCACTTGGCCTTTAACAAACTGATTTACTTTTATTGAGTTAAAACTTCTACTCTTTTAATATTGAAAATACGATATTCGAATAACTCTAATTCAATTTAACTCTAATGGATTAACTCAAATTGATTAACTTTAACTGGTCAACTTTAACTGATTAACTCGACTTATTTAACTCCTATCGATTAACTAATACTCGCCTTAAATCTATTCGCTTGACTCTAGATCGCAGCGATCACAATGGTTACGCCTGATTCCCTCAGGAAACATCCGACCGCCGTAGGCTATCTGCAGCCCTGCGAATTTCGCTAGCAGTCGTATGAAATAGCAACTCGTCCTGAATAACTATGTTTGACTAACTCTATCTCGAATAACTATATCCTTATATACCAATGTCCTCAGAACCATTACATTATAATACTTAGATTAATGACTTATAACCATATATAATTTCCACTCAATTCCCCTTTCAAAACATTCGTTGTATTATCATGAACCTCTTTTACGATTGCCAACTAATATCATCTTCAGATAATCCCGATGTTGTTCAAGTTGGGGTATTTTAATTACCTCTCAGACCTTGATCAAACAACGTTCCTATCCACAGATAGATATCAGTTGAAATCCAAACACCAATATTCCATTCCAGTCTCAAAAAAACAAATCCCATTTTATATCGTATTTGATTATACAACCCTTCGACCAAATCTTTAACCCATTTCACTATTACCAATCTCCATCAAATCTTTCGACCATTCCCCACTTTGGAAATCTTATTTCAATTCTCCCTATTTTACTTGATTTCATTTCCAAAAGACGTTAATTTAATATTAACGCTTTTACACCTAAAATCTCATTTACATACCTGGTTTATTATAAACCCTTTTATTTTAAACTCCCTTTTACTTAATTCAATTAATTAAGTAACATTCTTTTCAGGCTATTATATCCACTTGAAATTCCTTTTTTATAACTTTGTTATAAAAATTCGGTTTTAAATATAAAACCCGTTCACAATTCCCTTCACCATTCCACTTGAATTCATTTTACTTCGATTACTTTTTAAATGCATTTCCATTCAAAGGTAATTTTCTGAATTATTATTAATTAAAATAATAATTTAATTCAATCAATAACTATATTTGTAGTTAATTCCTTTATTAACTAAATTAAATGGTAAATCCCTTTTATAATCTTATTTAAATTTAAACAATATTCATTTAACCTTTTAATCAAAACACACTTATTTGATAAACAATTCCAATTCAAACGGGTCGATTTAATTAACCCAAAACTCGATTATCTCGCTAACCGATTCTAATTAATCCTCACTTTAAATTTATTAAAAATATAATTAATTCAAATAATTTCCCTTAATTGTTTTATTTACAAAACAATTATCAAAGTTTACCATTCGAATCATTTTTCATTCTCATATTTGTAAATCTGATTAACATCAGAACTAACTTTATAAAATAACTTAATAATAACTCAAGTCTTAAATAAATAAAATATTTATTTATTTCTCCTTAATAACTTTTATTCAAAATAATATTTTTCAAAATCTAACTCCAGTTATAAAATAAACTTTATAACTTCATCTCTATCGATTCACTTGACGGTGAATCAATATTTATAAAACGATTGATTTTATAGGCCATACGCTGCCAAATACTAAACCAATATCGCCCATTGGTTTAAACAAACAGATGTTGAAATTTCAGTCAAACATCAACAATCAAATCAATCACCCAAACAGAACAGTTCATATGTTGATAATATGGAATAAATAATATATTGAGGAATCCGGTTGGATCCCTCCAACCTGTTCTTCCCTGTATTCAAAACGGTTATCACAAATCAGACTGTTCAGTTTTGTTTAACTGATAACACTAAATAGCAACCATTCAACATCAACCGCAAACAGTTCAACAATTTAAAACACGTTTATAAATAACGTGACCAATAAGGTGAGATACCTTTATTGGAACCAATCGTTAAAATAACGATTTGGTATTTCACTGAAATTAAACACCGTTTAATTTCATCAGTAAAATCAACAAACAATGTATAACTAGCAAACAGGCAGTCATCAGCAAGCAGAACACACAAAATAAAAACACCCAATTTATATGAAATATAAAATGGGAACTGAGTGAGTTTAACTCACCTTGAGTTGCGTTGTTATAATAACAACTGATTTGATTAAATTAAACTTGCGTTTAATTTAACTGGGATTTCCAGCTGCGTTCTACTGCGCTCGTTTCTGTTCCAGGATGTAGATCCCATTCATACAGTCCCGACACCGCTTGTTGTATTCCATTATTATTAAAGCAAAACGGCAGATAGTTTTTGTTCCTCTCGTACCGGTGACCATCCTAGGCCTGGGAAAAACTGTCCATTTAGTTCACATAAACTAACTAAACCAATTCTTTAATTACTTATATTAATCGATCTTTAATTATGTTACTTAACTTAAGTCACTTTCTTATGTAAATTCCTTCCGTCAAACTGACTTCCGAACAAAGGTGGTATCCTCCTCTTTAATTCCCTTGACATCCATCTGAACACAGTTAAAACAAATCTTGAATATAACGGTTTTAAATAGCTAAAATTATCACTTAGTTAAACTAATAATTACTTTTTGTAATGCTGAATGGCGAATACGGCCAGGTTCCCTTTTCCCTAAGTACATTTTTCCTGGGCCGAATAAGTTCTTCTCGTTCCTCTCAGCATGCTAAACAACATAGTGAAGGATTTAAACCCATTTATACTGTCCTTACTCATACCGTTTTCAATCCAGGACCGGTGAAACTTCTTTCTTTCTCGTATCCCTCTTTGCTTTATGATAACTGCTGTTTCCACAAAGGGTACCCATTTGAACCCTTCATCCCTTCATTCCCATTATTCACGCTTCAGCATTCCACCAAAAATCACCACCCAAAACAAAACCGTACTCCTTTACTGCACCTCGACTCTTGCGTCGGAATCCCATCGACATCCCCCACCGACTGCGCCTCCAACCTCGAGACGCCTGACTCCTCCGTTGACTGACCGGAGACCACCCGATGTCGCTGGAAGAAGCGCGCCTCCCTGCTCGAGATGCGGACCCAAACCGAGGTTAACCCGCTCCGTCTGTTGCCAGCAATCAGCGCTTGAGGCTGCGCCTTTTCTGGCCAATTGAATAAAGGAAATAAGATCTTGCAGGGTTGAATTAAGGGTCTCGAATCCCTTGTTGATTTTGTAGTTGAAAGGTCGGTTGAATACAAGAACGGATTTGTAAGTATTTTAGAAGAAAAGTGGGATTATTTCTACTGTTAAGAATTTAGGGTGGCGGCGGTTTTGTCTGTTGACCACAGATGAATGTTTGACAAGGGTTTCAATGGATATATGGTATATATATAGGGTAGGGGTTTAATAAAATATTATTTTCGAAACTTCGTTGCGAAGTAACACACCGAAACCACAAAAAACGACTTCCATCTACTGATAAAAAAGCTATTCTTAATGTAAAAAGATATTCCGGACCCAATGAGACAAGTTTCGTCGAAATCCGAGATCGTTTGAAAAAATTTCCCTTATAAAACCAGAAATAAACATGTGTTTAATTTTCCCACGACCACTAGATAAATCAAATCAACTCGAAACTTTGAAATCTTACAATAATTTGTTGATACGAACCCAACGGCACTAATTTCGTCGCATTCTGAGACTGTTTGCCCGATAGGCTGTTTTTACCCCGAACCGCCCTACCCTTTTTAACGCCAAATTTCCCGATCTCTAAAAATAACAAACTATATACCTATCCTGACTCTAATCGACGATACGAACTCAACGGAACTGGTTCCGCGGCCTAATTCGATCGTCTGCTCAAGTTACACTCCAATATCCCTTTATTTATTTAAATACACGCTATAGAATTTGAACGGGCGTTTACGGTTGCTGTGGTCACATACGACATCTGTTTGCCACGCCGTTTGACTTTCTGACAATAATTTAGCGATACAGTCCCAATGAAACTAATTTCATCGAAAACAGAGTCCGTTTGCAAAACGGCTATTTTAACGGCCGATAACGATTTCCACAGCGTTTTTTCCAAAATTTGATTTAGCCATAACTCGCAACCAATAACACGGAATCTGGATTTTTCTCTTTCATATGAAAGCTATCGTCAACACGCTCCCAATGTTTCTTGTTTCACAGAAATCCGACTTATATCGGACTCTGTATGTCCAGTTGAAGTTCAAACTCGAATTTTCAAACTGCAGTGCTATATTTCAAGCTCTATTTATAATTATATAAATATATAACGTCGAACTTTGTTTAAATAGCGAATTAGATATTAATTCCATCGATATTCCAAATATAATATTTAAATTAAATAAATTAAATTACATATTCGAGTGCCAAGAACACGGGTCGTTACAAATTATCATTCATGAACTAAACATATTGATATAAGACATCATTTACTAAGAGATAACGTAAGTAAAGAGAAAATTTCACCAGAATCCATAAAAACAGACAAACAAATAGTTGATATATTAACCAAATCTTTAAACGAAGCAACATTTACTAAATTTAGAAGAGAATTAGGCATTTGTTCTTTAAGTGAAATAAAGTAATGTTAATATAAATATAATATGAAATTTAATAAAACTTAGAATAATAAAAAAAATAAAAAATGCATGTATGTCGACATACATATACATGTCAACATATAACTGCTATATTTTTAAAAACTAATTCCCACCAAAAAGTAGTTACAACCTATATTTAAACTCATTATTTCGAAATTTCTTCTTCTTCTCTTCATTTTATCTCTGTTTAAACTCTAAAATAAAATAAACAATGTCCTCCTCTAATAATACAAACCAAAATAACCCCATTTCGTTCCCCGGATCATCCGAAGGTCCTTTCCAACGTACTATACTTGCAAGAGTAATGAAATTGGAAGAATCAATGAAGGATACACTGCAAATGTTGACTGAAATTCAACTTCTTCAAATAAGGATGAATTGAAAACAAGAAATGTATGGAAAGATTATTAGAAATATACAACGGTTTGTGATGGATAATCGAACCAATCCTATTATCAACGAGGATGATAATCACAAAGCATATATGGAAGAAGAAGAGGAAGAAGAAATGGAAGAAGAAGAGGAAGAAGAGGCGCTAAATCAGGACATGAAAGAAGACGATAGAGTTGTATACAAAAATGAAGTGTGTTTTGACACAAGTGGGAATATGAACGAGCAAAGTGGGGAATTATGTCTTCACTATCCCTGTTCCCCAATTCACAAATCACCGATTGTTAGGAAACACTAAATGTTTCAGGATTTCATATTTTATGTGTTCATGACATACGTGAATATGAATTGCGATTGTTTGGATTATTTGTTTAAATTACTTGTAAATATGTGTGGATTACATGTTAATTTATACATTGTTTGGTTGATTGATTATACTCCTATTTAAAGTTTTCTTAGTTAAATTACATTAGTTTGGTCATAAATTTAGGAGTTATAATCTTTTAGATTTAGAACCTTGGATTCAGGGGGAGTTATATATAAGTTTAGTCATTATGATCATTATTGGTATTATATTAAGGGGAGTATACAAGTAGTTATGTTTTTGTTGATGGCAAAGCAGGAGAAATTAAAATTAAGGTATAGTTAGTAAAATAAGGTATAGTTAAGTATAGTTTAAGGAGGAGTTAGTAAATACTTAGATATAGTTACAGAGGAGTTAGAAGGAGGTAAAGTTTAAGGGGGAGTAAGAAGGAGGTGTGGTTTAAGAGGGAGTTAGAAGGAATTCATAGTGAAAGGAGGAGTAGTCAAAGAATAAGATCAACATGTAATATCGGGTATGAATATTTTATAAACCAAGGTTGTCATCATCAAAAAGGGGGAGATTGTTGGATAACAGAATTTTGATGACAACAACCTTGTTTCAATTAGTAACGCTATTGATTATAAAATATATATTAACATCGTTATCCAGAATATATATATATATATATGCAGGATTTATACGTAGGAAATAAATATTGAATGCTGTACAGTTTAAGAGATTCAAGATTTCAAAGGAGATTTAAGACTCATGAGTATCAGGATATCAAGATTTCAAGAGATCAAGATTATCAGAGTAATAGAGTCTAGTTAGTATGTAAAACCCTGAAAAGCAATCAAATTCTGTTTTCATATAATTTCTTTTTAAATTGATTTCAAATTGTTTTTAAAATAGATTTCAAACTCTTCTCAACAATAATTTTCTGAAGGATTTATGATTTCAATTATATATATTCTAAGTTTCTTATATATATTAAAGTTTTATAATCATATATATGTTTATAATTATATTATATAGTTTTATATCATTTATACATATAGTTTTTGAATCATATGTTTAAATTATATGTTACTATGTTTTTATACTTGAAAAAATATATTTTAAACAACTAGTTTTATTTCAGGAATTTCGATAATATATATATATATATATATTAGCTTAAATGCTTTAAGAATGATTTAAAAATCAAAATTTAAATACATATGTCGACATACACGAAATGACATGTCGACATATAACTGCTACAAATTTTTAAATTTAAAAGAAGTGTCTTCTCATATTTAAAACATTCCAGGAATGGTTGTGTCCCTTGGAGCACTATATAAAGGGTCTGATTTCGAATTTTTTCAAAATATATCTTCTCCTTCCTCCTTTATCAAACCGCCATTATTCTTCTTAATTATATAAGTTTCTACACTTATACTCTACCGATTTTAATACAAATTATATCATTCTTCTTCTATTCTCAATCTCTATCAAATACTCTCTGTTTGGAAGTGCTACTCAAGAGTTCCAAGGCAATTGTAATCAATAAGGAAAGGATGTATTCCGTGTAGCCTATAAATCAAGGAAAATGAGCGGTGTTAACCTTGTAGCCATGAAATCAAGGGTGTTGAATTGATATTAACCATGTAGCCATGAAATCAAGGGTGTTGTAATTGGATATTGATATTAATAAAACTCTGCACAATTCAGCGTCGTGTGGGACTGAACATAGGAGTAATCCAAAACAATATAAAAACCGGTGTGTTCTTTCCTTTTCTGCATTTTACTTTTGATTATATCTGCATCTCACTACAAGAAAAGTGGTTATCAATAATACCAATAGACATCATTTTCTCCTCTTTGTTGTCATAAACGGTTGTTGAACTCAAGAAAAAATAAACATAGCGATCGAAAGTTCTTATAATGACCCGGGTTTTTGACGACCTTGGTTATCCGATATACAACACATATTGAACATCCAAGGGTCGAAAATACCGGTCATTAATGAAAGAAATTAGAGGGTGAGGAAAGATAAGATAGAAACTTAGAATCGAAAAAGAAGAACACAATATCAGAGTAACATGAATCTCACAGCGAAACGAATAAATATATTTCATAACATAACTTTGAAATACAAATCTGTACCTGAATATACATATCATTATCAAAGTACGGCACTTACAACACAGTGGAAATAACTATAACTATATAATCCTGAAGCCTCCTGCTCCAAGCTCTTCCAGGATATCTGTAAATCACGACTACTTGACTGTCCGTACAAATTTAGGCACCCAAGAATTTAGGGAAACAAACAAATAAACTCCGGGTCAGTCATGGGACTGGTGTGAGTAAAACAGTTTAAAACAGTTCAAGCAGGAAATCGATATCTCATAAGACCACGCCGTATAACGGAACGGGGTTTTTCCTTATGAGAATCCAAATATCTTTATATCAAAAACCTTTTGATATTATAATAATGTCTATCAACACAATATAATAATCATCTAGCAGAAACGCTTTCATCTCACGTTCTACATATATAGTATACAATCAAAGCCGTAAGCACGTATTGGGTAATGGATTTCCAACTATGACAAGGTATGGAACCACCTTCCGCTAGTGTACCTCTAGAAAGGAATACACTGGGTTAAACAAGAACATCTTGCAATCCGGCCACACATGACCGACCACTCATTTCGCTTGAGTGTATCGAATGTATATCACCAGCAGTTGGGATCAGCAACCGTTTCCCGAATGGGACGGTATCGACAATAGATTTTTAGAAATAAATGAAACTCTAGATTAGGTGATTATACACCCTACTTCGGAGCGACCGATTTAGCCATGCTGCCTGCCCGATTTCTGTCATTTACCCATTTGTGAGGCTAGAAGCTACGCTTTATCATCACCCCTGATTCACTTTGAATGCCACATCGTCAAATCCATCAAATCACCGATTGAAGTCCTCAACCATACATTATGTGTTAGCTAAAAGAAGTTTCCTTCTCCGCTTCCACTCTTGGTACGGTTGGAGAAATCAATATATGTGATCGTCTGGAAATACTCTGTCATACATCGTCCATACAAGTCATCCAGGAACAGGACGAACCGTAGGCACTATTCAATACATCCATCTTAGACACTGTTATTTAAGACTTATACAATAGCCCTTGCACTTTACTCCGTCTTCAATTATCTTTGGCATATATGATTCGCAACACTTATGCTAATACAGAGTGGTTCTTTGGATAATAATCCAACCGGTCTCTCCATATTAACAACGTTAAAATGGTCAAAAACTTCAATAGTCTGTGATTTAACTATCAAAGAAAAACAGGTGTGCAAACAACGATATTATTTCCAGATGGAAATTCTATCAATCAACCATTATTCATATATATATCTATATATATATATATATATATATATTCATATTTCAATATTTGATTACGTTTCTGATTCTAGTTGGAAAACATTTCCAAATCTTCTTTACTTGGATTTAAACAGATGTTTAAATCAACATTGCGACGACAACTCAAACCACTATACTTATTTACTAAATTCACTTAACCACTTTCACTCTCGAACCTTAACCATTTCTAAATTAAAAACGAAGTCAATCAAGTTAGGGTATAACTACCTCTCAGACCTTAACTGAACAACATTTCAAATCTCAAAATAGGTTAAGTTCATCCTTTAACACTTTAACACCTCCTTACGTAACTCTCGTTCGAATAAATCTCTATTCGATAACTCCTCCCTTCGAATAACTATATTTGATAATCTCTCCTATGAATAACTAGATTCGAAAACCTTTCTTCGAATAAACTATATTCGATTGACTCTATTTATTTAACCCTAATCGATTAACTCTTTTTCTTAACTCTTTACTTAACTCCTTTCGAATAACTAATTCGATAACTCCTTTCGATTAAACTATAATCGATAACACCTTTCGATTAAACTATAATCTATAACTCCTTTCGATTAAACTATAATCGATAACTCCTTTCGATTAAACTATAATCGATAACTCCTTTCGATTAAACTATAATCGATATCTCCTATGAGTTTAACTCTATTCGAATAACTAATTCAAATAACTAATTCGATTTGCTTACTTTCGAATACTATATTCAATTAACTCCCTTTGAATAATCTATTCATTTATAAAGATTTACTTTTAGTAACGGTTCTTCACTTTACAAATGATTTCCTTTTTAGTAAAATTTTCCTTTTTATAATGGTTTCCTTTTTATAACATCCTATTTAGTTATAAACAAATTTCCTTTTTTGAATTCTATTTATTTTCTAAATATTTCCTTTTTAATTCTATTTGTAAATGGTTTTACAATTACCTCCTCTTCGATTTCATTTGTAAAGGTTTTACAAGTATTCCTCTTTCGATTCCATTTGTAAATGGTTTACAAACATTTCTCTTTCTGATTGATTTGTAAATGGTTTACAAACCTTTCTCGTTCTAATCTATTTGCAAATGGTTTGCAAATAATTCCTTTAGGGTTTCATTTCTAAGTATTTTCTATTTATAAATAATCCATTTATAAATAAATTTCTATTTATAAATATTCCATTTATAAATAATTCCTTTTATAAAATCTCCTTTGATTGTTATAAATATTATTTCTTTTATAAAATCCTTTGATTTTATAAATATACTATTTTCAATATTCATTTTGAAAATTCCCTTTTCACCATTCCGGTATGTTATGGTATCTAACACATCAAATCACGATGACCAATATCGTTCAAACACATATAATCGACAACAAATTATATATCACAACATATATTACAATACATGAATCACAGTAAAATAAATGTTGAGGAATCTAGTTGGATTCCTCCAACCTGTCTCCCTGCATCCACAGATGTTATACAATTAAATCAACATCACTTTCAGTTCCATATGATATATTCTGTTAAACAGAATCAATATAGAAATTCAACTAACTGACTAGCAGTTCAATCAAACAGTCAACACACAGTCAATCAGCCAATATTTAATAGTTCTAAGAATACAACATGAAATTATAAACTGTTCAGAGTTAGTGAGATTTACTCACATTACGCGTTAACCGTTAAATAACGATTTGCGTTAATTGATTCTGATCAGACAATTTATTTCGCCATAAATTGTAACGAGCTCAAATTCTCTTCCAGTCAGTTCCATGGTGTAGCCACCGTCCATACGATTCTGTCGGATCTTGTTTCGCTCAATTCTGACATCGTATGTTCAAGTTACGATATTAACAAGTTAGTACACTATTTGATTTTAATTAAAGTAAACATCACTTAGGCTTAACCATTAACTCGGCCCACTACCATCCTTATGTGCCAAGCCCATACGTGGATCCTTCTTCTCCGTTCAATGATACAGGAGACCGAACTTCCAACAACCATTTCCCAAATTTCGAACACCCACCGATCCTCCTCTTCTTTATGAAATTCAAAACAAATTGAACCAACAACTTTCTCATCCTCTCCTCTTTCAAACCATCCCCTTCTCCCTCATTTCGGCCTCGCGTACCAGCATCCGACTACCATCTCTGAGCGACGGAATTGTGTGCGGACTTCACCAAAAATTCACACAAGCTACCACTTTCCCTCCTAAATCCATCTATACAATCAAGCTCCACCATCTCGCCCCAAATCCAACGCAAATTGTAACCCTAGCTAATACAGTGTTCGAGTTCGAACAGTACAGAATGCGTTGCACCTCATATAACGGATGCTGGGAGAAAGAGGGAACCTATAGCATCACAATTATATAAGTATTATCATTTATAGTTTTTAATTTGATTTTCTGGTGATTTTTCTTTGAATGAACTTTTACTGAAAGAGGAGAAAAGAATGCGGCTCATTTTCTTGTGTTGACCAAAGTGAAAATGAAATTAGGTTTAGGATTTTTTTAAGGGTATTATATAGGGTATTTTTATTATTTTTTTATACGATTAAAATATTAAATTTTAATCCTACGCTTTTTGTATTCATCTCTAAAAATCCCTATGGTCACATACAATACCCAAAAATCACGAAACTGGACATGTAGCTAGAGTTTGACATTATGGTCCCAAGGAAACTGGTTTCGTCGAATTCCGACTCCGTATGCTCACACAGCGTATTTTTAAAGGTCGATTTATCGGCTGTTTTTCACTTTAAAAATCGGTACGGTCACAAAGTGACTCTAAAAATCACGGAACTGGAAATCTAACAACTATATGACATTGCGGTACCAACAAAATTAGTTTCGTCGAATTCCGACTTCGTTTGCAAAAGTGGCTTATTTTCACAGCTCTGAATAGCCCATTTAAATATATAAATATATTTAAATTTAATATTTAAAAATAAATATTGTCGTCTGTATTCACAGTTGAATACCATAAAGTTTAGAAAACTCCTATATGAATTTCTAACTCGATATTCACTTCTGGGTCAACCCGATATTCCATTTATATTGAAATTCCTATTTAGAATATAAATAATTCCTTTATAAGTTATAAAGGAATTCCACGACGACTTTTCTAAAATTTGATTTGGACGTGAATCAAAATCTACACGACGAAATCCCGATTTTTCTCTTCCACTAGAAATATATACTCCACCAGCTCCACACGTTTCTTGTTTCACAGAAATCCGGCTTAAAACGAATCATGTACATTCAGTTGAAGTTCGAATTGCCAATTTACGAACAGCAGCACCATTTCAAGCTCGATTTTAATTATATTATAATTCTACGTTCAAACTGTCGTTCAAATAATATATTCGTTATTCTAATTCAATTCTAAACTGAATTAAATATCACAGATGATCCAGTTCACACCATATCGCCATTTCAGCCAATTCTGTTTATTTCAGAACTAAATATATTATTTAATTTATTAATTAAATTAAATATTCACCATTATTAAATTCCACGGCCATTAAATTCTCTAAACCACCATTTCAATAATTAAATAAATTAATTATAATACCTCTGCCAATGCAGGTCATTACAATCTTCCCCACTTAAAATAATTTCGTCCTCGAAATTGCTAAGCTAGAAGACGACCCTATCGACTGGTTAGAACTTATATGTTCACTTCTCAACTTCAGTTTCCAACTGAACCAATTTAATTTTAATTAAATTATTAATTAATTCTTATCAACGAAAATTTTCAAAAATCCCGAAATTTTCTAACGCCTTAACTCTTCGAAAAATTTCGCCAGCACCTCCTTTGTACTGGTCGGTCGGTCAAACTCCAACTCGCCTCTCTGGGCCACCTCCAACACAAAAGAAAATCAAACAGCCAAGCGGCTTGCCAATTCGGCTCATAAATCTTATATCCAATAGAAATATAAACTTGTACCTTTTGTCGGCATATCATTATATCATTTCCACCTGTTATCAATTCAGCGGATACAAGGGTCATCCCAATCAAATTCCAATCTGCTTTTATCCACAACACAACCATTCGCTTATATCCGAGCCAAATATCATTTCAGCTTGAGTTTCTTATCGATTCACAACTCTTAACTTGATTATCACATTACGCTTCACATTTGAATCTCACAATCCAATTTTGCCTTGATATCATTCTAATTCAATCTCCGTTACCACTTTACTGGCTTTACTTTAATTCAATTTTGCTTTCACAAATTTCTGTTAAATTTGTTTTTAATTCAAACAGTCTTTCCCTGGGAGTTTTTAAACAGTTTACTCTTTTCAAAAATCAAATTTTCCTTTTGAACATGTCACTGAGCCCTTAATTAATATTCCATTAGTTAAATCACTTCTCTATTTCTTTATCAATATTTGTTAACCAAATATTTTCAATAACCATATTGGCCCTTTTATGTTATTTGGAAAATATTTCCAAATACCGCCTTCCTTTATTTTCTAAACTTTTAGAAAATATATGCTATTTATAATTGGAAAATATTCCAATTACTTATCTCTTTATCGGTCTCGTTTATTTCTATACTTAGGAAGTATTCTTTATTATATTTCCAAGCTTACACTTATTTGGGTTAAAACGGATGTTGTGTAAAACATCGTTACGACAACCCAAATACTATATTCAACTAGCTCTTATTCAACATTGATCTTTGAGCCTGAAATCTTACCATTCATTTGTTAATAATGAAATCAATCAAGTTGGGGTATAACTACCTCTCAGACCTTGACTGAATAACATTTATAACGTCAAAACAGATATGACAACTTACTCGAATAATCAATACCATACAACTACTTATTCACTTTTAAACACGTATACGCTTCCTCTTTCTATTCTTACTAGATTTTATTCTTAATCTTCCTTTTTGATTTTAATATTCTATTTCTAAGTTCGTTTCCTTATCGACTTCTATATATATATCGATACGTTGATTTCTAACTATCAAATTATCTTAAAAATATTCTAACTCCTTAAATTCCCGGAAAAAATTCGCCATAACCTCCATTATACCAGGAGCATCGAGATATTTCAAATAGCCTCCCATGGCCCTCACCAATCCAAAAGAAAAAGAAAAAGCCAAGCGGCTAGCTGATACGGCGCATAAAATCTCATATATGAATTAAATACATACCTTTTCGTCGAGCATTCTATTTATATACCTTCATACCTTATCCATACCTATCTCATGTATATTTATACCTGCCCAATATATTTTAACTATACCTGATCGTTTTAACTCAATTCGTTAATTAATTTTTTATTAACTCTTTAGTCTATTTCACTTTTATATTTGAACATGACATGTTCAAATATATTTTAACTTGCTTATTAACTAATTTGAATCCAAATTTCAAATTTAAGTTCTATATTCGATTTCGAATATCCATTTACAAATCCAATTCACCTTTCAAAGTTCAACTTCAAATTCAAAACTTGATTAACTAATTCCTCTTCGACTTAGTTAATTCTATTTAATTTCTATTCAAATTTTATATCACTTCTATTATTCAAATTTATATATCAAATTCTATTCAAATTCTATATATTCAAATTCTATAGTTTAAATTCCATTTGAATTCTATATATTCAAATCCTATATTTGAATTCCTTTATATTTTCTATATTCAAATTCTATATTTGAATTCCATTTGAATTTCTGTATTCAAATTCCATATCACTTCCATTGAATTTCATATATTCAAACTCCCTTTGAATTTCTATATTCAATTTCTATTCAAATTCCATTGAATTTCATATATTCAAAATCCCTTTGAATTTCTATATTCAATTTCTATTTCAATTCCATTGAATTTCATATATTCAAACTCCCTTTGAATTTCTATATTCAATTTCTATATCAAACTTTCTTTATTATAAATCCCATTTTGAAATTTAACACAACTTGTCTTTCCCAAAACAAATTCAAAACAGTATCTCTGGTAGTAATTCGTCACTTACAACTCGAAAATGAATACTGATGATGCAGCTGTCATCATCAGAATCTATTTTCCAGCGATCGAAGTGAGTTCAATACTATAAACCCATTTCTAAACATTTCCACTTGATTTCAAAATATAATTCACACTGCTTGTAAAACAATTTAAAATCTCCCAGGATCTTAAATTTTCCTTATTTTTAATACAAATCCATTTACAAATACTTATCCAATTTTCTAGAATTTTAATTCAGTTTCTGGTTTAAATTTCAGATTTAACTCATCTGATTCCACGTATTTCACTTATATGAATTCTGATTGATTATTTACATAACCATTTAATTTATAATCTTACTCGATTATAATAACAACTAATATATCCAATATATTATAATTTTGATATATATATATCTTCTCTATATAAAGATATACCTTGGGTAACTTATTTTAATTTACCCTCTATTCAAAACATATCGTGTCGACCCATCGTATTCGAGTGTTTATAAACTCCTACCGATACAGTGGATCAAACTGATCGACCAGAACTCATAAACAACTCAACCAATGAATCTCCACAATAAAAAATAATTTTTATATTAATAACAAATACGTTCACTCGTATATATACACACAACTCAATCTAGGGTATTACTAACCCTATCTCTACTGAGTCACGCCACAGAGCCAAGGTAATTCACTTAACCTAATGCTCTGATACCAATTGTAATGACCCGGGTTTTTGACGACCTTGGTTATCCGATATACAACACATATCGAACATCCAAGGGTCAAAAATACCGGTCATTAATGAAAGAAAGTAGAGGGTGAGGAAAGATAAGATAGAAACTTAGAATAGAAGAAGAAGAACACAATATCAGAGTAACACGAATCTCACAGCGGAACGAATAAATATATTTCATAACATAACTTTGAAATACAAATCTGTACTTGAATATACATATCATTATCAAAGTATAGCACTTACAACACAGCAGAAATAACTATAACTATATGATCCTGAAGCCTCCTGCTCCAAGCTCTTCCAATATATCTGTAAATACCGACTACTTGACTGCCCGTACAAATTTAGGCACCCAAGAGTTTAGGGAAACAAACAAATAAACTCCGGGTCAGTTATGGGACTGGTGTGAGTAAAACAGTTTAAAACAGTTCAAGCAGGTAATCGATATCTCATAAGACCACGCCGTATAACGGAACGGGTTTTTCCCTTATGAGAATCCAAATATCTTTATATCAAAAACCTTTTGATATTATAATAATGTCTATCAACACAATATAATAATCATATAGCAGAAACGCTTTCATCTCACGTTCTATATATATAGTATACAATCAAAACCGCAAGCACGTATTGGGTAATGGATTTCCAACTATGACAAGGTATGGAACCACCTTCCGCTAGTGTACCTCTAGAGAGGAATATACTGGGTTCAACAAGAACATCTTGCAACCCGGCCACACATGACCGACCACTCATTTCGCTTGAGTGTATCGAATGTATATCACCAACAGTTGGGATCAGCAACCGTTTCCCGAATGGGACAGTATCGACAATAGATTTTTAGAAATAAATGAAACTCTAGATCAGGTGATTATACACCCTACTTCGGATCGACCGACTTAGCCATGCTGCCTGCCCGATTTCTGTCATTTACCCGTTTGTGAGGCTAGAAGCTACACTTTATCATCACACCAGATTCACTTTGAATGCCACATCGTCAAATCCATCAAATCACCGATTGAAGTCCTCAACCATACATTATGTGTTAGCTAAAAGAAGTTTCCTTCTCCGCTTCCACTCTTGGTACAGTTGGAGAAATCAATATACGTGATCGTCTGGAAATACTCTGTCAGACATCGTCCATACAAGTCATCCAGGAAAAGGATGAACCGAAGGCACTATTCAATACATCCATCTTAGACACTGTTATCTAAGACTTATACAATAGCCCTTGCACTTTATTACGTCTTCAATTATCTTTGGCATATATGATTCGCAACGCTTATGCCAATACAGAGTGATTCTTTGGATAATAATCCAACCGGTCTCTCCATATTAACGACGTTAAAATGGTCAAAAACTTCGATAGTCTGTGATTTAACTATCAAAGAAAAACAGGTGTGCAAACAACGATATTATTTCCAGATGGAAATTCTATCAATCAACCATCATTCATATATATATATATATATATATATATATATATATATTCATATTTCCTATTTCAATTTTGATTACGTTTCTGATTCTATTTGGAAAACATTTCCAAATCTTCTTTACTTGGATTTAAAAAGATGTTTAAATCAACATCGCGACGACAACTCAAACCACTATACTTATTTACTAAATTCACTTAACCACTTTCACACTCGAACCTTAACCATTTCTAAATTAAAAACGAAGTCAATCAAGTTGGGGTACAACTACCTCTCAGACCTTAACTGAACAACATTTCAAATCTCAAAATAGGTTAAGTTCATCCTTTAACACTTTAACACCTCCTTACGTAACTCTCATTCGAATAAATCTTTATTCGATAACTCCTCCCTTCGAATAACTATATTTGATAATCTCTCTTACGAATAACTAGATTCGAAAACCTTTCTTCGAATAAACTAAATTCGATTAACTCTATTTATTTAACCCTAATCGATTAACTTTTTTTCTTAACTCCTTACTTAACTCCTTTCGAATAACTAATTCGATAACTCCTTTCGAATAACTAATTCGATAACTCCTTTCGATTAAACTATAATCGATAACTCCTTTCGATTAAACTATAATCGATAACTCCTATGCGTTAAACTCTATTCGAATAACTAATTAGAATAACTAATTCGATTTGCTTACTTTCAAATACTATATTCAATTAACTCCCTTCGAATAAACTATTCATTTATAAAGATTTACTTTTAGTAACGGTTCTTCACTTTACAAATGATTTCCTTTTTAGTAACATTTTCCTTTTTATAACGGTTTCGTTTTTATAACATCCTATTTAGTTATAAACAAATTTCCTTTTTTAAACTCTATTTATTTCCTAAAAATTTCCTTTTTAATTCTATTTGTAAATGGTTTTACAAATACCTCCTCTTCGATTTCATTTGTAAAGGTTTTACAAGTATTCCTCTTTCGATTCCATTTTTAAATGGTTTGCAAACATTTCTCTTTCTGATTGATTTGTAAATGGTTTACAAATCTTTCTCGTTCTAATCTATTTGCAAATGGTTTGCAAATAATTCCTTTAGGGTTTCATTTCTAAGTATTTTCTATTTATAAATAATCCATTTATAAATAAATTTCTATTTATAAATATTCCATTTACAAATAATTCCTTTTATAAAATCTCCTTTGATTGTTATAAATATTATTTCTTTTATAAAATCCTTTGATTTTATAAATAATCTATTTTCAATATTCATTTTGAAAATTCCCTTTTCACCATTCCGGTATGTTATGGTATTTAACACATCAAATCACGATGACCAATACCGTTCAAACACATATAATCGACAACAGATTATATATCACATCATATATTACAATATATGAATCACAGTAAAATAAATGTTGAGGAATCCAGTTGGATTCCTCCAACCTGTCTCCCTGCATCCACAGATGTTATACAATAAAATCAACATCACTTTCAGTTCCATATGATATATTCTGTTAAACAGAATCAATATACAAATTCAACTAACTGACTAGCAGTTCAATCAAACAGTCAACACATAGTCAATCAGCCAATATTTAACAGTTCTAAGAATACAACATGAAATTATAAACTGTTCAGAGTTAGTGAGATTTACTCACATTACGCGTTAACCGTTAAATAACGATTTGCGTTAATTGATTCTGATCATACAATTTATTTCAACAAATTGTAACGAGCTCAAATTCGCTTCCAGTCAGTTCCATTGTGTAGCCATTGTCCATACGATTCTGTCGGATCTTGTTTCGCTCAATTCTGACATCGTATGTTCAAGTTACGATATTAACAAGTTAGTACACTATTTGATTTTAATTAAAATAAACATCACTTGGGCTTAACCTTTAACTCGGCCCACTACCATCCTTATGTGCCAAGCCCATACGTGGATCCTTCTTCTCCGTTCAATGATACAGGAGACCGAACTTCCAACAGCCATTTCCCAAATTTCGAACACCCACCGATCCTCCTCTTCTTTATGAAATTCAAAACAAATTGCACCTACATCTTTCTCATCCTCTCCTCTTTCAAACCATCCCCTTCTCCCTCATTTCGGCCTCGTGCACCAGCATCCGACTACCATCTCTAAGCGACGGAATTGTGTTCGGACTTCCCCAAAAATTCACACAAGCTACCACTTTCCCTCCTAAATCCATCTACTCGAGCTCCACCATCTCGCCCCAAATCCAACACAAATTGTAACCCTAGCTAATACAGTGTTCGAGTTCGAACAGTACAGAATGCGTCGCACCTCATTTAACGGATGCTGGGAGAAAGAGGGAACCTATAGCATCACAATTATATAAGTATTATCATTTATAGTTTTTGATTTGATTTTCTAGTGATTTTTCTTTGAATGAACTTTTACTGGAAGAGGAGAAAAGAATGCGGCTCATTTTCTTGTGCTAACCAAAGTGAAAATGAAATTAGGTTTAGGTTTTTTTTAAGGGTATTATATAGGGTATTTTTATTATTATTTTATTCGATTAAAATATTAAATTTTAATCCTACGCTGTTTGTATTCGTCTCTAAAAATCCCTATGGTCACATACAATACCCAAAAATCACGAAACTGGACATGTAGCTAGAGTTCGACATTACGGTCCCAAGGAAACTGGTTCCGTCGAATTCCGACTCCGTATGCGCACACAGCGTATTTTTAAAGGTCGATTTATCGACTGTTTTTCACTTTAAAAATCGGTACGGCCACACAGTGACTCTAAAAATCACAGAACTGGAAATCTAACAACTATTTGACATTGCGGTTCCAACAAAATTAGTTTCGTCGAATTCCGACTTCATTTGCAAAAGTGGCTTATTTTCACAGCTCTGAATAGGCCATTTAAATATATAAATATATTTAAATATAATTAAATTCAATATTTAAAAATAAATATTATCATCTATATTCACAGTGGAATACCATACAGTTCAGAAAACTCCTATATGAATTTCTAACTCGATATTCACTTCTGGGTCAACCCGATATTCCATTTATATTGAAATTCCTTTTTAAAATATAAATAATTCCTTTATAAATTATAAAGGAATTCCACGGCGACTTTTCTAAAATTTGATTTGGACGTGAATCAAAATCTACACGACGAAATCCCGATTTTTCTCTTCCACTAGAAAGATATACTCCACCAGCTCCACACATTTCTTGTTTCACAGAAATCCGGCTTAAAACGAATCCTGTACATTCAGTTGAAGTTCGAATTGCCAATTTACGAACTGCAGCGCCATTTCAATCTCGATTTTGATTATATTATAATTCTACGTTAAAACTGTCGTTCAAATAATATATTCGTTATTCTAATTCAATTCTAAACTGAATTAAATATCACAGATGATCCAGGCACACCATATCGCCATTTCAGCCAATTCTGTTCATTTCAGAATTAAATATACTATTTAATTTATTAATTAAATTAAATATTCACCATTATTAAATTCCACGGCCATCAGTTTCTCTAAACCACCATTTCAATAATTAAATTAATTAATTATAATACCTCTGCCAATGCGGGTCATTACAATGCTGAGATCTTTATTTAGATATTTCCCAAAGAGGCGATCCCTCCGAAATTTTCGCTACCGCGCAAATTTCATTTCCTCTTCAACCAAAAATCACGGTCCCTTTCTCAATCAAAAATCACGGTCCCATTCTCAATCATAATTCTTTTAAAACTAATTAAAATCGTTTGAATCTTCGATGAAATTTTGTTCATGCTGTAATTCTGCCAGTTACATCCACTTTTCTCGAGCCCTAAATCCTTTTTATCCGTTGGCAGAACCATTAGAGGGTGAATTCAATTTTGAGTCCAATCGATAATTAGGAGTACCTTGTCGATCGATTCTCTTCTGAAAGCCGATTTGAGGTTATTTTTT
Source organism: Allium sativum (assembly GCA_030737875.1). Classification (NCBI taxonomy): domain Eukaryota; kingdom Viridiplantae; phylum Streptophyta; class Magnoliopsida; order Asparagales; family Amaryllidaceae; genus Allium; species Allium sativum. The sequence goes on from CM060921.1 coordinate 386,726,820, forward strand.
AATATTTGTATTCAATAATATGTTTGAATTTGTGTGAAATGAGATCTGGAAATGCTACTAACATTATTCAATACTGTGAAATGAGATCTGGCAGCTCTCCTTTGTTTCAGTTTGCAATTGTACTAATTTAAGTATCAGTAAATGGTATATTGAATCTCATTTTATTAATTTTATCATAATTTCATCATCGTTTCAACTGTATCCACATGGAGTATATTGTGTTGCAAATATTTGCATTAATCCACACTCAAACTATCATTGTCTACGATTATGTATACAAAAATGTTGCAGTAAATTTCACCATTATTAATTTACTTGTTTTTTTATCACTTACCTTTAGCGTAGCTATTTATCAAATTACAGGTTAAGCTAATTCTAGTTGCGTTTCTACCGGAATCAGAAATGAGACCATTTGATGAAACAGGTTAATGTTTAATTATGTTGAGTATACAACAGATGAAACAGGTTAGTTTTCCTTTCACTAGCTATGTTTAGAATGTACAACATGGTTATCATTTTGCACTTCAACTTAATTATTCTTTAGTTTCAATGGAGTTTAGAAGACGTGTTAAATATTATTTTGATGGTCGTGAACATGGGAAAGCTGAATATGCGAAATGGAACTTGACTCCATGGTACATAATAACATGATAGGAAAATTCTTTTGACAATCTTCAAGATGATGTTGAACATGATTTCACTTAAAAAAAATTGGATCCTACAAATCATGCTTGTTATACTCGAGCAAGATATTCTTATATATTGAAGCTATAAATTACTCAATGGTACTTTACATGTAAACATATAAACATGTGAACTATAGGCAAATGAAGTGGAAACGAAACTGGAAAAAAGTGTTCAAAGGAATAAGGTATATGTCCAAACCAGTTATAACATAGGACAACTTAACTATTAATAACTATTGTTTTTCATGTTAAATATGTAAACATGCACACAGATTAGACAAATAAAAAATATTATATTTTATTATTACACATATACATAAAATTATTTTATTTACTTTTATTGATACACAAATATATATAATAATATAGTTAAGCAACAAAGAATTATATAATGTTTATACAATTAAACAACTCATGGTTTATACAGTTAAACAACTCATAATACTAGATCTTAGAATAACACTCTCATAGACGAATGCAGATTGTCTGCATTTAGATGCTTAATGCTCTTATTGAGATTTAGCTATTTGTACTACAATTTCTGGTTCCTTAAGACACGTCAACTGGATGCGAGTAAAAATAAATATGCCAGTTGTTTCTTATATGTGGAAAAATAGTAAAAAAAGACAGAAGCTAGTATCAAAAGGCTAGTAGTTTCTTGTTTCATTATCATGTAACTTGTTTAATTATCATGAGAATATATTGAGTTTACTCTGTTTTATAAAAATTAAGTAGATGGACATTTTTTAGGTATAACTGGAAATTAAGAAACCAAATAACTAGACGTATTTTTATGAAAAAAAAATCTTTTACTTTTTGCTTGAACGTCTACAACTAAATATCTGCAATTTTTTGATTTGCATGTTGTTGAAGCTAAGATTTTGACGTACATACTTTAGGTTCCAGCTCGTTTCAGATTGGCTTCAGACTTTAGGTTCATGCTTCTTCGGATTTTAGAGCTGGTCTTTTGAGCTTGGTAGCGCTTGGTTCTTGGTCCCAGGAAATTCATTAGTTCTTAGGGTTCTTGGATGCCCTCTTTCTCATATTTCATGTCCCCTAAATCTAGTACTGCTTCAGTCTCAACTGAAACAAGGTCCTATGGTAAGTTATCAATTATCATTGTTAATATTTAAGTATACATGCATGTATATGTGTAAACAGAGGTTCATTGGGCTGACCTGAAATAAAATAGAGTTAATTTGATATACCACATCCTCTAGAAAGTAAATTCAATAATTTGAAACAGGGAGACTTTCAATATATTTATGTTTAGTTCCACTTTCATAACATGTCATGTTTCAAATCGTTCTAACATAGCATGTGGCATTGATGTTAACATAAATGTTATTTTGTGACAGCTTGCCATGTTTATTGTTTCTTGTTTGTTTGAGAGATACATTTATCCCGGAGAAGAGAAAAACTCAATGACCCAAGAAGGCTTTACACTCCCGGTAGAAACTGATCCTTTGGAATTTCGGACCTCCTAATCACTTCAGCTCGATTTAATACGGGTATGAATCTTGAGTTTAGTTTTCAAATTACCAGAATTTTGGTATATACTTTGACAACCATAGAGTTTCAAATTTTAATTTATGGGCTTGTATGATTTTAATGGTGAAACCATTTCCATTGCCATTACATGCAAATAATTTAACAAGAAATTTAGCTTAGTCGATGTACACTTGGATTCAAAGTTCCAATTTTTCGGCGTTTTCCAATATTTTCTTTTTGGGTTTTGCAGCTTCTGCTCTAACTTTTATCCCAGTGGAATACGCTCAAGGCTGAAAAGCTTTTTTATTGTTAAAATTAAATGCTTGAGGCCTACGAAGGTTATTTCAAATGTTTTGAATTTAATCATGGAATATTCAATTGGATTTTGTCACCTACTAGAAATGTTTCCGTCAGAGATCAATGGGGTATGAAGTTTTGTTTGTCTTCTGGTATTATGTTCAGTTTTATATATTGTTTGATTCAAACTCAACCCCTTAGTGTATTTGATAAGCAACATGGGTAGTGTTTTGATTTTTCTGTATGTAAATTTGGTATGATTCAAGAATGGGATCGAACAACTGAGTTACATCTACAAAGCATTCAGTAAATAGTCAAGAAGTTTATCTGGAAAAATCATAATACCTAAATAAACAAAATGGAAGAAATGTTCAAATCTGTTACTGTAATTGACCATAGTGAATAACTGCTCAAAAGATGGAGCTAGCGGGGTGTATTGTGCTACAGATGTGGACTTTGTTGAGTTTGGAGCTGTTTGTTCAGGACTTTAAGGAGTCCCAGTGGATACAAGATTGATTTGAAATAGTCCTATGATTTTCCCACTGATTTGGATAATTTGAATTGTCGTATATGCTTTGAGCTTCTCTGTTTTTGTAGATTATAAAGACAGCCTATTCAAAACCTTTTGTATAGTCTTGTTTTTGTCACATTGCATAAATACACAATTTGAATAGAAAATGATGCTTTGTAGTATATATGAATAGCACTGGCCATGAATTCTTTTTTTAGAGCAAATTATTTAGCTAATTTACAAAGAATTACCATTGTTTCTTGCTTGTGCACTGTTCAGCTGTTCCCACTTAATCATGCTGAATTATTCGAAATAGCTCTTACCATTGCTCTCTAACTCCAATAGACATACACATTACTTCCACAAGCTGATTTATTTTTATAGAGCATGATTAAGAAACAATGCGATTGTTTGTTTTTTGAGCATAATTAAGATTATTTCATTTAGTCAGGTAATAGAGCCGGTTTACCATTGTTTCTTGGTGGTTCAGCCTGCTGTTCGCTCAATAATTGGGTCAGATTAAGAAGGTAATAATTGAATGGTATCATGTTAGCTTTTTTACCATGTTAATTGAATGGTATCATGTTTCTTGCTAATATTAGGGGAAAGCCTATCCAGGATCTGTCCAAAACTGGTTGTTGGATCGCCGCTTTCTTCATTTTTGGTGCGATTCCTCACTTATATTACTTCGTTACAGATGTTAACATTAGCAATTTGGTTATTCTAGATTTATTTTTTGTGCTTTCCTCGAAACAGCAAAAAAGAAATCCTATAAAACATCAAATTATAAATAGAAAGAAATAGAAAGAGACCGTCTTCTTCCTTGGGCAAAACATAACATCCAACCTTAACTGCAGTAATGTCCACTGGTGTAAGTTTGCCCACTGTCCACAGCAGTAATGTGCATTCTTCGTTGGCCAAAGGCTCTATGCTGGAAAAGGTAGTGTTTCCCAGCACATGCTTTTTCTTAGCGTACCCTTTAGTTGATGTCTTGTTAATGAGAGTGCCTATTTATTATGTCATGCCATGCCCTGAGAAGCCTATTTTTTATGCCATGTTCATGCCCTGGGGAAAGTTTCACGCACACTTACTTAAGTTCTTTTATAAGGGCAATTAGTTGCAAAAAAAGTGAATCCTAAAGCGAGAATGGCTCTGTTGGAAAATCCCTTTTAAGTCATTTCCAAACCTTGTCATCTTGACATATTACAGTAGAATGACATAACACTTCTCTTACTTTTATTTAGTCTAGCCATGTATTCTTATAAAGGCCAAAAGCTATTAACAAGGTAGAATAACATATACCTTGTTAATCCTCAGCTGTCTACCTTATAACAAGCATCATTTTAGCAGTCATTTCCAAATGCAGGCCCGTCGCTCGCTACTTAGACTTATTGGATTTGCACTGTTTAGTGTATGCAAAAACCGAAGAAGAAGGTATAGAAACAAAAAAGTGTAACAACCCGAAAATCTGGGCCAGTTTAAAATTTTTATTTTGGCAATTTTAGCGAATTTTGATTATTTAAAATAGATTATTTTAAATAAAATCAAAGGGAAAATTTATTTTGAATAGAATTCGACGTATATATTATATACGTCGTCGTTAGAATATAAATATTTATATATAATTATAAATAGAATTGAAAATGGCGCGGTAGTTCGATAATTCGATTTCAAACTTCAATTGAATGTACCGAGTGCAAAACAATCCGGATTTTAGTGAAACCAAAAATGTAGGATCTAATTGATAATATCTTTCTATCGAATCCGAAAGATCAAGATTTCATAGCGGGAATCAAAAGATATGTCCAGTTGAAAATTCTGAATAGTCGCTATGGAATTCAGGTCCTTAAAAATGGGAATTTTGCAAACGACCTTGGATTTCGACGAAATCAGTTTTGTTGGATCTGTGATGTAAAGTTATGGCTAGGTTTCAATTTTCGTAATTTTTCGAATCAATATGTGAGCGTGGCGAAGGAAAACGCGTTTGACCAGTTTCAGTTGATTTTAATCGACTGGAAAATGGCCATTTTTCTAAAGGTCTCAGAATTCGACGAAACTAGTTTTGTTAGGACCGTATCGTCAATACGAAGCTAGAAAATATTTTTCTGCAATTTATAGAGTTAGTATGTGACCCCGGTAATTTGAAATGCGCGTTTAAAATTCAATATAGTGATTTAAATGTAAATTAAACGGAAACTGATTCAAATGATCGAATCAACCTACGATACATATCCCATTGTGTTCGGAATGGGGGTAAAACGCTATGGACGACAGGCGGTGGACCTCGTTCAGGGGTCGTATGTTAAAGTCAACTTTTTGGAAATAAAATAATTAAAATAATTAAAAAAAAAAACTAAAACCCTCTCCTCCCCTATACGTTCTGCCCCCCCCCCCCCCCCGTTCAAAATGAAAATCAGAAAAGAAAAGAAAAAAAACTCCCAAATTGCCCCCGCCGTTGACCGTCGCCCTACTCCCACGACCGCCGATGGAGGCGCCACCGCCTCAGGCGCCCTACACCTCGACCCTCTCTCGCTTCATTCCCCTCCACCGCTTGTTCCCTCTGTCCTCCGCTTTCCCCCTTCCCCTCACCAAAACCGCCACCACCAAGCTCTGCGACCACCCACACTTCCCTCCCTCGATCCACGAACCAGAAATCGCCACCCCCTGAACTGCGAGCCAAACCACCGCCATCGAGTCTCCAGCGCCAGCGTCCCCTCCGTCTCCGTTCGTAGCAGCGACCCCCCCCCCTCTAACTCAGAAAAAGGTGAGTTTTTAATGTTTTATTTTAATTTAAAAACTGATTATATTTTATGTTATAAAGCAATGATTTTTATTTAGGAAACTTTAAATTAGAAAAGGTAAAAACTTTAAATTAGAAATGGGTAAAAATCTGATTTAATTTTTATTTACTTTTATAAAGTCTTGAATTTTATTTATATGAAATAATGATTTTTATATAAAGGAAGATTATATTTTTATATAATAGCAAAAAGGTTTAAATTTTTATATAGAGTAAAGATTTGATATTTTTTTTAAAAACGAGTAAGGAAAACTTCAGAGCTTTGATTTAGAAAAGATAGGATCTTTATCTTAGGAAAGATCGAGATTTTTAATATATATATATATATATATATATATATATAAAGATGATTTTTAAAATATGAACTCCGATATAAAAATATAATCTTTTATATTCATGTAGAGAATATAAAAATACGATTTTTATATATGTAGCAAAGTAAAAGTTTGATCTTTATATATGTGGCGATATAATAAGAATGCGATTTTTATTATAAGTATAACAATATAAAAATACGATTTTTATATATGAGGTGGCAATATGAAAATATAGTTTTTATAACGAAGTAGCGTGATAAAAATTTAATCTTTATTATATGAACACCGTTGAATAAAAATTCGATTTTTATATATTGAATAACGTAGTAAAAATTCGATTTTTATATATTGAATAGTGAAGTAAAAATTCGATTTTTAAATGTATGACGCGATTATGAAAATATAATTTTTATATATTGAATAGTGAAGTAAAAATTCGATTTTTACATATGTAGTGGCTACAGCAACGAAGATGCGATAGCAATGAAGATTTCTATCAATGAAGTGCCGTGGAGCTAGGATAGCTATTAGTGAGAATTTCTCACCTTTCAATTTCTTTTCTAATTATATATATATACTAGGATGCAGACGGTGCTTAGTAGCACCCGACACAATCGTCCACAGACCATGGACTTGTTTGTTTGGTTGCATAGATTAGTTGTATGATGTGATTTGAATTTGGTTGTTTGGTGATTTTGATTGATGTGTGAATGGCGTGGGCCTTCACTAGACCGAGGATAAGGCTAGGCCTCGTCCCGTTTCTAGTATCGTGCCGTTATGCCGCCGAAATTTTCTAAAATAAGTTAGAAAAATAAAAATATCATTTTATTGAATAAATGAACTGAATAGAAATTCATATGTTGAAATAAAAATGTTTTTATCGTTAAAAATATAATTTTTAACGTGAAGTGAATAAAATAAAATATTCATTTACAAACCGAACGGTTTGTTTATGTACACCTATTTGAAGGACATTGATTGGGACGATAAATTTTACACATCGCCCAACTGCACAAATAAAATCTGTGTTTGATTGTTTGAAACCCCACACGGGTGTTGGGATGAAATTTGAAGTTCACTCATCCTGATTGATTAAATATGTCGATCGATCGATTGACAGGCTGTTATAAGCGTTAGATATCTATATTTGATGCTTATACAGTGTAGTGCACTTTGGTTGATGGTTGATTATTTTTCAATGCTATTATATGTGTGTAATGTATGAAAATCCATATAATTAACTTTATATGGTAATTGATTGGGCCTCATTCCAATTTGAAAAATAAAGAATATTATAAAATAAAGGTTCATGTGTTGACAGTACTCATCCATTGAGATTGGTCATGTGTTGAACGAAATATTTTAGTAATAAAATTTACATCTTTATCAATATAAAATAAAGGTTCATGTGTTGACAGTACTCATCCATTGAGATTGGTCATGTGTTAAACGAAATATTTTAGTAATAAAATTTACATCTTTATCAATATAAAATAAAGGTTCATGTGTTGACAGTACTCATCCATTGAGATTGGTCATGTGTTGAACGAAATATTTTGATAATAACAACTATTTTGAAAAAGAAATATTTGAAATAGGATATTTGAAAATAGAAATTTATGAAGCCGTGTTGATTAGATTGACGCCATTTTGACGTAAACGATATTTATATCGATTTTATTCATTTCGAAATGAATTGAATTGAAAACGATTTCGAAATGAATTGAATTGAAAACGATTTCGAAATGAATTGAATTGAAAACGATTTCGAAATGAATTGAATTGAAAACGATTTCGAAATGAATTGAATTGAAAACGATTTCGAAATGAATTGAATTGAAAACGATTTCGAAATGAATTGAATTGAAACCGAATTCAAATTGAATTGAAAGTGAATTGAAATGAATTCAAATTGAATTGAAATTTGAATTGAATAGAAATGAATTTTAAAACGAATTTATAAAGAAGAATTCAATTTTGATTTGAATTGAAAAGAAAGTTGAAATTGCTTTTGAAACGATTTTAAAACTATTTGTATAATTCGTTTTAAATAGAAATCGACGAAGTATATATTATATATATTATATATATAATATAATGGCCTGAATAGAACGCGCCGCGCCGCGGCAGTTCGTGAATTTCGACCATTTATTTCAAACGGACATTACGGGAGATCCGACCGTCGGATTCTCCTAAAACCGGAACCGTTGGGTTCGTATCGAAAAGAGCTTTCTAACGAATATTAGAAATTAGAAATCTAACGGTTGGATTTGGAATTATGTCCAAATCAAATTTGAAAAAGGTCACTATAAGTGCGGTTCGATGGCCATTGATGGAAATCGACTGTACGGGCCTTGATAAAATTATTAAAAATAGTAATAATTTGTGTAAAATCATAAGAAATGATTTAGAAAGAATTGAGAAGAAAAACTCCATATTTGAAAAGATAAAAATAGATTTTTATCGAAATGAACTAGTTTTGAACTAGAATTATAATTCTATTTATTTTTAAATAAATAAATTGAATTTGAAATGGTTTTGAAAATAACCAAAATTTCCAATGATTGCATTGGAATGGATTTGAATCGAAATTGTCTTCGGAATATTTCGATGTTGGATTTCGTGATTATACAAATGTTGTTATGGAAATTTGAAAGATATATATATATATATATATATATATATATATATATATCGTTATTTCCAATGCGATATTTGTTAGTCGTAGAATTTGATATTGAATATAAGCCGGTATATTTTCTATTCAGAGCCTTGTATTGAATATCAAATGTGATTTGGGTTTGTCGTGAATGGTGTCTTCACTAACACTGTTCTTGAACCCAGTTGAGAAAAGATTAAATCTTTTTGTTTAGATTTAACGAAGTGTACCAATTAAATAATATTTAATTGGAATTGAATCGATATTGATTTTTGGGTTTATCGTGAACAGTGTTTTAAATAACACTCGTTCTTTAACCCGATAATTAATGAATGTGATTTTGGGTTTATCGTGAACCGTGTTTTAAATGACACTGATTCTTTAACCCAGTCGAAGATTAAAACTAAGTGGAGTTTTAATGAATCTTTAGTTAGATTGAAATGATCGAAAATGGCGTATCACCAGTTTTGCTCCAGGCGATAGTTAAATCTTTAATTAGATTTGAACGTGAAATGGTAATTGAATTTACCGATAACACTGTGGTGTCAGATATGAAGTATTACCAGTTTTACTTCATGGGATGAATAGGTTGGGATGGGGAAATTAAAATAAATAATTACTTCGGTAAGGTTCGCTAATCCCGACTAGTTTGAATTGAGATTCAAAAATAGAATAAAGAATAAATTCAAGGAATTTATCTTGGATAAAATTAATGGGAACCTTTCCCTATGAATGTGAAATTTAGAAACTAACTGTCGGTTAGCCAAGCAGAATGGTTTTCTGAATATTGATCTGATGTTGGTTTCGGCCTTCGGGGTTAATATTTGGGGAATTATTCTCTTGATTAATTTACAGTTAGTGACTAATGAATTGGAATGAGGCGTATGTTGTGTTTGTGTAACACTTATTTAAAATATACGCGAGTTATTCGAAAAGACCGGGTTTATCCCATTCTGAATAACTGATACGACGATAAGTCGAAGATGAAGACGGTGGTCGAAGACCAGAAGTCTTCACGTCGTTTGGGTGATTACTGATGATCTTGATTGGGCTGTACACCCAAGAAGATGGAAACAGTTAGAGATCGTCCAGACGTACTTGGAGATGGATGGATATGCGAGGAAAGTGCCTCCGGTTTCGTTCAGACCCAGAACGGACTTGTAAATGGACGGTGTGTCTGACATTGGATTTTAGTCCGTGTGATTGATCTCTATTAAATATATATCTGTTTGGCGGCGGAGAATTTATTCTCTTGCTTAACGCCCTTCTCTGAGACGTACGAGCTCAGGGGTTATATATTGATGGATATCAATCGCATGGAGTGAATTGCCTGTGTGGCACGCTAAGCTGCAATGATCAAGGCTTCTGTTGAAAAGCAAAGTCTTGTGGTTGATGATCAAAGCACGACCTCTGTGGCGTAGCTTTGTGTATAACGTAAATTCGCGAGCCTCACACCTCGGTATGAGTTAAAAACGGGATACGGACCGCTGGGAGAGCACGACGTTTCTTTCTAGCTATGGTGGTGTCAGTGACTTACCAGCCCTGACATTTATATACTTTTCACCTTTGTGGTTGTTGGAATGAGGCGCCTCGATTATAGGTCTGTAAGGACCGGGAAACGTGTGTTCAGGAATAACCAATCCTCTAACGTAAGTGAGGATCGGCCCAGCCGCATCCGGGGTTGCCCAGAGTGCGTAACCCGGAGGCATTTGCTAGAGTGCCTCGAACGCGGAGAGGATCTTGCCCCTTGCCTCGACTCATGACGGAATCCAATTTCCAATACGTGTAATTCGTCTTTAATTGTAGAACTAGTATGGCGACATAGTAGATGGTAGCTATGTCGCCTATGATTCATATTTATGATTGAAATGTTTTAACACTATACACTTATTATAGTATCAAATGATTTGTTTTAAACGTATCAAGCATGCTTTGGCTGTTATAAGGGAAAACCCTATCCCCCGGCTTGCATTGCATTGTGTGATAGGACCTGGGTCTTATAACAGCTTCATTTTTCTTTATTTAGCATTGCGCTGTTGTTTTATGCATTGGTATTCTTGGGAGGAAACCCGTTCCATGTTATACGGCGTGGTCCCTTAAATCACTCTCTTTTAAAATAAAGTTTTAACAACTGTTTTAGTTCTCACACCAGTCACATGACTGACCTGGAGTTTATTGTTTTAACCTAAACTCTGGGTGCCCCTATTTTCCGCACGGGCAGCTAGTAGTTTTGGTTTTGCAGATTTATATTCACAGGACCCTGGTTTACAGCTGGAATGATATCCGGAAAGCTCTGTATCCGTATATCACCTTCAGTTGTGCTTTGTATTATTTTCCGCTGCTATGTAATTGATTGTAATCTCTGATATTTATCGAATGTAATTTATTCATTTATACTCTGTATATTCTTGTATCTGATGGAATTGTTGTAATAACAATGAAATGTTCTTCCGTCTACGTTCTGTTTTGTCCTGTTCTCAACGATCAGGGGTTTCGAACGGTCTAGATCGGTTTAACGACTGATTCGGATCGAGCGAAATTTCTGGTCGTCACAAAAAGCATCTTTAACCCGAAAGCGTGTAATTGTCTTTCATGGTTTGGAGTGTCATAGTAGCACTTCAAATTGGTATGGTGTACGTATCTAGGATACGCGATGTTCACGACGCTGCATCAAAGGTAAATCCTTATTACTCTTGTATTAATTTAGTGTTGAGTAGCAACATAGTCAGATTTTGTGCAATTTTTGTTTTAGCATTGACTCTTAACTCAATGTAAGCTGCATTGAGGTTTTCCTAACTCAATGCAAGTTCGTCTCGAGTCAATAACTCAGAGTTGAAAACACACTGCATACTGCATTGGGTCTTACAAAATGCCACTTCATGGCCTAATAAAAAATTGTATCAAAGGCATTCATGGTAAGTGAACGATGTGTCACAAAGTTACAAAAATGACTTTTTATATTTTTACAAGACACCTTCTGTGAAATGAATGTAAGCAACACTTACATTCAGGTATCTTGTAAAAATATTATATATGTGTGTATGGGAAAAACTAGTGTCAGGAAAGCGAATTAGTTGAAAATAGCTTCCCACTATCCTAACTGACAATTGCAAATGATTGATGTAAACAACCTACTGTCGCAAATTAGCTTGCAATAACAAGTCATCGTCGTAGTAACCACAAAAAATGTGAAAACTCTCTAGTCACACTCTTGCATTCCTTATTTTCTTATCAGGATATCAAGCATATATTTAATCTCTCTTTTAGATTCAGAAAATGATTGATGTAAACAATTGAAAGTACTAAAATTCCTTGTTGTGATTTTTGTTTTTTTCACAGGAATTGGACACTTTTGTTTTTTGAGAACTGAAATAAATGGTGGAACTGGAAGTACATGCTGGTAAAATGATTACCAATGACAAGCACAAGAGGTAATTCTGGATTGGTGTAAGTGAATTAACTAAGATTTATTATTCGATAAATTTTGGTATTTATATAATACCATTTCCTGACTCTGCGCCAAGTAAAAGTTTTGCTGTGTTATATAGAGAAAACATGATCTGCATATTATTGAACTTGCTCTCTATACTTGTGTTATTAGGCCCTTGATGCTCGGGGAAAAGATAAATCACTTCAGAGTTAACTATTTGTGTTTCTAAGTTACAGTCTAGAAGTAAGAATTATGTTGTTGTGCATGTTTGTGGTCATGACACTATAAATTTAGGGACAATTTTGTCGTCATTTAGAAGGAATAATTGTAGTGTCGAATGATCAGGAAAGAAATGTTTTGTGGATATAGGTGATTGGATGGTAAGGGAAAATTGCAGGAAGAAGGACGTGCTTTATGTTTGGCTTGGCGGTTGAGGTGAGGAGAAATGATTGCTATTTGCAGGATAGAACATTGATCAACTTTGATATCAGAGCAAGTCAAACATCTGAAATAAATTTCAGACGTTTGAACTAGGCTTCGGAATTGCCCGAGAACATTTTCAAATGTCCGAAATGATCTCAGGGCGTTGAGCGAAATTCATTTCATACGTCTGAAACCTATTTTAAGATGTCTGAATTAGGCCATACGTCTGAAAGTAGGTTCAGACGACTGAAAGTTGCTGTTGTTTCTGGTTTTCCTTCTGTCGACCGGTTGGTTGTATGCGATGTCAACTTATTACTTGATTTTCTTGTGCAGCTTATAACCCTTTGTTAATGAGACATTCCTTGAGCCTTTCTAATGGCGACGATGATGACGATGCTTTTGCATATTTTTCTAGAAGTAATTATATTCATCACTACATGTTCATGACATTCATGTAGGATTAACAAAGTACATAAAAATACAAAACATAACTAAACTTCTATAACAATAATAAGATTTATAATAGTAGTAAATTAAATAAACTTATAAAAATTAACTAAATATTCTAAAAATTAACTAACTATCACAAAGAATTAACTAAGTTTACTACTAATCTTATAAAAATTAAGAAGTGTAGTTTGTAAAAGTTAAATAAGTATATAAAAATATAAAATATTACCAAATATTTTATAATAATAATAGTAATAATTAAAAATTAACTAAGTATTATAAAAATTAACTAACTATCATAAAAAATTAACTAAGTTTACTAATCTTATAAAAATTAAGAAATTTAGTTTATAAAAGTTAACTGAGTATATAAAAATATAAAATATTACCAAATATTTTATAATAATAATAGCAATAATTAAATATTAACTAAGTATTATAAAAGTTAACTAACTATCACAAAAAAATAACTAAGTTTACTAATCTTATAAAAATTAAGAAGTTTAGTTTATAAAAGTTAACTAAGTATATAAAAATATAAAATATTACCAAATATTTTATAATAATAATAGCAATAATTAAAAATTAACTAATTATTATAAAAATTAACTAACTATCATAAAAAATTAACTAATTTTACTAATCTTATAAAAATTAAGAAGTTTAGTTTATAAAAGTTAATTAAGTATATAAAAATATAAAATATTACCAAATATTTTATAATAATAGCAATAATTAAAAATAAATTAATTATTATACAAATCAACTAACTATCATAAAAAATTAACCAAGTTTACTAATCTTATAAAAATTAAGAAGTTTAGTTTATAAAAGTTAACTATGTATAAAAATATATAAAATATTAGCAAGTATTCTATAATAATAATAACAATTATTAAAAATTAACTAAGTATTATAAAAATTAACTAACTATTATAAAAAATTAACTAAGTTTACTAATCTTATAAAATTTAAGAATTTTAGTTTACAAAAGTTAACTAAGTATATAGAAATATAAAATATTACCAAGTATTCTATAATAATAATAGAAATTATTAAAAATTAACTAAGTATTATAAAAATTAACTAACTATTATAAAAAATTAACTAAGTTTACTAATTTTATAAAAGTTAAGAAGTTTAGTTCATAAAAGTTAATTAAGTATAAAAAAATATAAAATATTACCAAGTATTCTATAATAATAATAGCAAGTATTAAAAATTAACTAAGTATTATGAAAATTAACTAACTATTATAAGAAATTAACTAAGTTTACTAATTTTATAAAAATCAAGAAGTTTAGTCTATAAAAGTTAACTAATATAAAAAATATAAAATTTTACGAAGTATTCTATAATAATAATAGCAATTATTAAAAATTAACTAAGTTTTATAAAAATTAACTAGTTATTATAAAAAATTAACTACGTTTACTAATTTTATAAAAAATATGAAGTTTAGTTTATAAAAGTTAACTATGTATATAAAAATATAAAATATTACCAAGTATTATAGCAATAATTAAAAATTAACTAAGTATTATAAAAATTAACTAACTATTATAAAAAATTAACTAAGTTTACTAATCTTATAAAAATTAAGAAGTTTAGTTTACAAAAGTAAACTAAGTATATAAAATATAAAATATTAGCAAGTATTCTACAATAATAATAACAATTATTAAAAATTATGAAACAATGACCAGTTGTTTAGTGCATTTTCTGTGCTTATTCTTCACATTGGTTCAACCTTAGTTGCCTATAGTTATTCAAATTGTTACTGCATTTTGATTACATTAATTAATGACTGAAACAAACATCTACGGTTGCTTTTAGCATTGGCTTGAAATTGCAACAACACAGGGTTTTATGGTCTGTTCCGACCTGATGATGTGATTGTATGATTGCTCTCTTTATAATATTTATATTAGTAATATATTATGTGTGAAACAACATTTATACATGAACTATGATGCATTTCATTAAGTATATAAAACACTTAATGCGCAAAATCATGAAAAAACAATTAGTAAATTCACGTGGATAAACTAATAAATTATTAAGTTCATATGCACGTGGATAAACTTAAAAAAAATTGTGGATAAAGTCAAGTGCGGATCAACTCTCAAAATTGGTGGATAGAAATAAAATCTACCTATATTTGTTACTATCAAATGTAACGTAAAGTGGTTAGAAATTACACAGAAACTTCTATCCAATCAATAAGCACAATATAGACCCGATTTAACAACAATGATATTTCATACAAAATTAGAACTAAAACATGATTTATATGACATGGATGTTTTAAGTAGAGTTATTGCAGATGTACATGCCACTCGGTTTCAAAAGGATGTTTACTCCATTCACATATGTTATTTATCCTTCATGAGAATGATAAAATTAACAACTATGATGACTATGACAAATTAGTACTGCCTGAAATTTCAAAAAAAGGAATTAGAACTAGAATTACATAACACAGTCATAAAACACATGGTCCATACCGACAAACAATGATGTTTTGGCACACACAATTTTATTTGTTCAGAAGGAAAACCGACTGAAGTCGTAAAACTCTGCCTATTGCATCTAGCCTGACCCGCGAGCACCACATAAATAGCTGATCTTAGCGCATGCTCATGATAAGCTCTTACCATGTTATTCTGGTTTCGAACACACACAAACATTGATGCAATATATTATATTTATGTACATTCCTAATTGTAGGTATCATTCTTCAGCTACACAGTTCTCTTGCTATATACAAACCTTCAATCAGATGAATAAATCATTACGTTATAATAAATATTTCATTTTGTCACTTTTTTCTTACACACGTCGATCGAACATGTCTAATATACTGATAGTTAAGAAACGAAAAACAACACCATCGTTTCTTTCTTTTTCTTTTTTTTAACTTTGGAAAGGAAATCAGTCGCAAACTTTGAAAAGACTGAAGACATATTACTAGCATCCTCACCCAAAATTCAGTGAAATTAAATCCGCTTTTACGGTGTTCAAGAAGGTTAAGGCAGCTTCCATTTTATGAGCCGTTTTCTATCATCATTTAAAATTAGTGCGATTCCACAGAAGTATAACAGAAAAGAAAAGAGCAGGAAACACATAACTTTATTCACACAAATGACCTACAATAAAAGACACATTGACGGAGAATACACCAAACATATGCAGCAGTTTAAAAGAAAGCAAAAATACAAACAAGACAGGTAACAAACCACACAAACATCAACTCACATCCTTGAAACTTTAATCAACCTCTTCGATCTTTGGACCAGCACCAGCACCCCCAGAAGCACCACCAGGCATTGGAGGAGCATCATCAGCCATGGCAGAAGCTCCTCCCTCTTGATACATCTTCGCAATAATCGGATTACACAATTCCTCCAGCTCCTTCCTTTTGTCCTCAAACTCATCCGCATCGGCCAGTTGGTTGCCATCCAACCACTGTATTGCAGCGTCAACTGCATCCTCAATCTTCTTCTTATCACCAGCACTCAACTTCCCCCCAACCTTTTCATCCTTGATTGTATTCCTCATATTATAAGCATAGTTTTCCAATGCATTCTTAGCCTCCACCTTCTTCCTCTGCATCTCATCTTCGGCTTTGTACTTCTCTGCCTCCTGCACCATCTTCTCGATCTCCTCCTTGCTCAATCTTCCCTTGTCGTTCGTGATCGTGATCTTGTTCTTCTTCCCCGTCGTCTTATCCTCAGCAGTCACGTTCAATATCCCATTCGCATCAATATCGAAACATACATTGATCTGGGGCACCCCTCTAGGTGCCGGAGGAATTCCCGTCAGCTCAAACTTGCCCAGTAAATTGTTATCCTTGGTCAGCGTTCTCTCCCCTTCGTACACCTGAATCAAAACTCCAGGCTGGTTATCGGAGTAGGTTGTAAACACCTGCTCCTTCTTTGTAGGAATGGTCGTGTTTCTAGGGATCAACACGGTCATCACTCCTCCAGCCGTTTCCAGTCCCAAAGACAAAGGAGTAACATCCAAAAGCAGCAAGTCCTGCACCTTTTGATTGCCTTCCCCGCTGAGGATCGCTGCTTGCACAGCTGCTCCATACGCCACCGCTTCATCCGGGTTGATGCTCTTGCAGAGCTCCTTCCCATTGAAGAAGTCCTGAAGCAGCTGCTGCACTTTAGGAATTCTGGTAGAGCCACCAACAAGCACTATGTCGTCTACCTGACTCTTGTCCATCTTTGCATCCCTTAAGCATTTCTCGACTGGCTCCATGCACTTCCTGAACAAATCCATGTTCAGCTCCTCGAACCTTGCTCGGGTGATGGTGGAGTAGAAGTCGATACCTTCGTACAAGGAATCAATCTCTATGGTTGTCTGAGCGGTGGAAGACAGCGTCCTCTTCGCCCTCTCACAGGCGGTTCTTAACCTCCTCAAAGCTCTTGGATTTCCACTGATGTCCTTTTTGTGTTTCCTTTTGAACTCTTGCACGAAATGGTTGACCATTCTATTGTCAAAATCCTCTCCTCCCAAGTGGGTATCACCGGCAGTAGCTTTGACTTCGAATATACCTTCTTCGATGGTCAGAATGCTGACATCGAACGTTCCACCACCAAGGTCGAATATAAGAACATTCTTCTCTCCTTTGCTGCTTGCCTTCTTGTCGAGTCCGTAAGCAATGGCAGCAGCTGTTGGTTCATTGATAATACGAAGGACGTTCAGTCCTGCAATCACACCTGCATCTTTTGTTGCTTGCCTCTGCGAATCATTGAAGTAAGCCGGAACCGTTATAACTGCTTTCTTGACTGAAACACCCAGATATGCTTCTGCGATTTCCCTCATTTTGGTCAGGACCATAGATGAGATTTCTTCAGCAGAGAACTGCTTTTCTTCGCCTTTATACCTGACTACAATCATTGGTTTGTCGCCCGGTCCTGGTATCACTTTGAATGGCCATAGTTTCATATCACTTTGCACCGACGGATCAGAGTATCGCCTGCCAATTAACCTCTTTGCATCTGCAATTGATTATTAGAAAAAAAAATAGTATTAGTGGACTGTGACAACCTTGATGAGCTATCTGCTAGTAATTATACACCTCAAATGTCTTAAAAATGTTTTCCTATAGTTAGGTTGTCCAAACTAAATTACTGAATGACTCTGATTCACCTGCGTACGTATGGAATCCAAAGATTTAGATAAAAGTCCCGACAAGTTATATGTAAGTTGTAACATCAATTTTCTTAATCCAAATGGAAGAATTAACCCTGATGCTTGCGAAACCATTGTGAATCAACTCGGTTTCCCAACCATACCAATGTTTGTGGACTCGATTCATAATGAATACCCTCAGTTTCTCAAACATGCAACCTCCATAGTTAACCTTACTTCAAACTGACACACTCACCCAGTAACGATCCAAAAGTTCACTGAGATGCAACGATCGAGAGAGTAACAACCATCAAACTAAATTGATAATTTGATTTAACTACTAAGTCCTCACAACGGTTGATCAAATCAAGACGTGACAAATTCAACTTAAAAAAAAAAAAAAAAAAAAAAAATGTAGTAATCACCAAAGAACATATTATCAGAATGGAGTAAACGTACCAAAAACAGTGTTGGTCGGATTCATGGCAACCTGATTCTTGGCAGCATCTCCGATCAAACGCTCAGTATCAGTAAACGCCACATAGGAGGGAGTCGTCCTGTTCCCCTGATCGTTCGCTATGATCTCGACCCTATCATGCTGCCACACTCCCACGCACGAGTAGGTCGTTCCCAGATCGATTCCAATCGCCGGACCTTCACCTTTACCCGCCATTTCTAAATTAACTGTACAGTATACAAGAGAATTGAGTTCTTTTCTATGGGTTCGTTCGCAGTTCTGTTTTCTTTCGAGGTGGAGGAAGAACAGGAAAACACAGGCTTATATAGGACGTGGTTTGAGAAAAAGAAGGTTCGAGCCAGGTTAATCGTGGCCGTTGGATTTGTTGGTGGGGAGTGCATTTGGAGGCGAGAAATTTTTCTAAACTTTTCCTGAATGATCTTCTCATAATTTTACAGTTGTGTCTGGAGTCTTGCGTTGTTGCCGTCGGTAGAACTTAGAAGACACGAGATGTTGATGGACTATGAAGGCAATTGGGCTTGATGCTGGGCTTCTTTTTGTCTGGTCAATTCTGTTGCCCCCAAATTTCATGTTTCCTTGTTGTTGTATCAAGCCAATCTCAACCATTGATTAACAAACCATCTACCATTTATAAAATATAGCGAATAACCTATATATACTAATAATGCTATAATGATCAATGGAAGAGATTAAAAGATGCGTGAAATATCAAATGATTTAAATTTTTACATCTCAGTTACGCTACCAAGATTCATTTTCATGTTTGTTGGCCCTGACATCCTACAAAGAAAACTAACACAAAATTTCAAAACTTTAACATTTTAGTTAAAATTTAAAACCTTTTACTTGTCTTTTCAGTCTCATTGCTTATCAATTTTCATTCGGATCCTCCTTTAAGGAGGGGGGGGGGGGGGGGGAGTTCAAATAATCTTCTTTCTCTTATATAAATGTCACTGTCGCTTCATTTTATCATTCCATCCAGCTCTTCTTCTCAATTATCTCTTCACGTTGTGAACTAAAGTCAATCGCCCATCTTTTCAACAAAAGTTCCATAAATTAAAATTTTATATAGCACGGTCACTTACAATGATGATCATTGATGCTTGTTGCGAGCTTCCGTTGGTGAAGAGTAGCATAACTTTTAATGGACAACAACACATCAAAGAAAAGCTATATGGTCTTCTAGCATAGCGATACGTCTTTATGAAAGAAGAGTAGTGTTATGGTGGTGTAAAGCGCCATACTCTGTTTATTATAATGGAGTGAGGCGATATGACTAGCATGGCAACTAGGGGTGACACGTCCTCAGGATGACTGTATGCCTTTTGAGTAAAGGAAAGTGACACAGTTTCATTAGTTGAAACAATATGACATGCTTCAAATAGATTAGGGGACATAATTGAGGGGTGGAGGCGACACTTTTTACTGAGTCGGTAGGGTGTGTTGTTTAATCGAATGAGGCGACATGCCTTTCACATAGAAAGGTGCAATACAACCTTGCTTGTTAAAGCGACACGCCAAAGTTATTCAAAGAGGGGGGGCATAACTATCACATATAAATAGATCGTACCTCCTTATTCATAGAGATGAAGCGATATAAGCTACTGACTTAACCAAAGGTGGCATGACCCTTGAAGTGTTATTGTTTATCGAATCCACACGACCATGGAAGTAGAAAAGGGCGAAAATCATTCTCAACTGCAAAAGGGCGATACATCTTCTTCGATGAGCCAAGACAATGCGCATTGATGAAGGGATTGAGACGACCCGTGCGGACGGTGCCCTTTGAACCGACCATAAAACACAACAAGTCAAGTCCAAAAGATACAAATCCCCAGATCTTTATGTGTGAGTTCGAGTTCCAACCCCCAGAAGTTGATACATAGCACCTACCAGATGTATCTGTACCATGACTAAAAGTGAAGCAACTCGAAACTCTTTAAGTTGAACAATAAAACAGAACAATATACAAGAACAGAATCTCACAGCGAAAAAGAACAAATATAATATTTAATATAACTTTACAGCGAAAAACATTTAAATAATCAGAGTAAACATACCAGGGATAGTTATAAACACTATCCTTACATAATACAACAATGACATCTAAGTATCAATAGTAGGATACGCCTTTCCTTCTGACGAAAAATGTAAGCTCTTATGGAATCATCTGGGAACTCCTCAAATCCTGCCTAAGCCTGAAATACACTCAGATCTGACCCGAGTGTCAACCCCTCGAGTCAGGCTTGAGTTAACCAGCTTGAGATTTAGATAACAAACCATATACATATCAAACAATCTTAAAGGGGTTTTATAGATATTCGTGCATGATTTCTAGAAAATGAAACTATTATAAAACTCACATCCAATCACATAATGCAAACGCACATATTAGGAGGAAATTTTACCTTATGATAACAAAATATGCTTCATACACGAAAACATTTTGATATTATTATTAGTGCATATTGGAAATCTCTTTAACAAGTAAATGTATCGTCATAGACGACATAGTGCCTCATCTAGGTTTACATCTAAAACTGTAAAGGCTTGTATTGGAGGTTGGATTCCAATAATGACCAGGCAAAGGATCTTCCTTTTTCCATGGGTGGGTACACCTCTAAAGAGATTTCCTGGGAGCTAAACTGCCTCGTGCTCACAAAGCCAGTCCACCCTTTAACTGGGTGGAGTTCGGATTACCCCGCCTGAAGATAATGTCCCTGGTTGTGACAGACCTTTATCGGAGGGCCCTCAATCTATCATCCACATAAATAAATTATCAAAGCTTCATACCATAGCAACACCTTCTATCTAGAAGGAACATTACGTTTCATAACTTTTCCGCACACATCATGTTTTGCTCATTTCCGAGTTGTGAGGCTTTCATTCACGTTTCCACATAAAGCTACGCTATACTAGCCATGCTTTGATCATCAATAGCTCAACACTTAGCATGTCACATTGTCAATTTACAACATATAATCAGTATCTATTGATATATAACTCTCTGAGTACATATGTCTCAGATGAGGGTGCTAAGCTAAGAGGATAGATCCTCCGCCACTTAGCTAATATTTCATCAATAGAAAACAATTTATTATGCAATAAAGTACAATGTCAAACATACATCCATTTACAAGTTCGTTTTGGGTTTTGAGCGAAACCGAAGGCGCTTTATTCTGCGACCCTGCCGGGGTGCGAAAGCCCTTGTAATCTGAATCGCTTCAAGTACGATCGGATCGCTGCTACTTAAATCTCATAATGGGTGGCCACCCGAGACATCAACGAGCAATCCATCTAATGTGAAAAGCTCCATTCTTCCATCATCGCCTTCTAATATCTTCAATGCTCGTTGTATAGTTATTCAGAATGGGTTACACTCGGTCTTTCTGACATAACTAGCGCATCTTTTAAACAAATATAGATATACAAAGATATCATGAGTCTCATTCCACTTTGGGATATTCTTTTACTCAAATCATTCTTTATAATGAGTATTCTTATTTTAAATCTTGACAATGGTTTACATACTTTAACCGCTTATTTAAATCTTTATTAAACAATCTTTAAAATTTGTCCCCATTATCGTTTACTAAGGGAAACCCTTTCATTAAATCTTTATATTCAAATTTAATAAAGATTTATCGTCGACTTAGCATGGAAATCATTTTTTCCTTTAAATGGGTTAAAGAACAAATGTTATTTGAGACATCGTTCACGATAAATCCAAAATCATACTTTCATTCTAAATGAAATCTTCATGGAAATCATATGTAACAACCCTGAATTTTGGAACCAATTTAAAATTTATATAAATGGAAATTAAATATTTTAAACGATTTATTTTGAGAATAAATGACTTTGAATTAATTTAAATTGAAGTTTGAATGTATAAATTTAAAATTTAATTAAAACGAGCTCATAACTTCGTCGTAGTTTGAAAATTTAGTTTTGAACTTTAAATGTATATACAGAATTCAATATAAGTTGGATTTAGGTAAAACAAGAAACGTTAGGATTTAATTTATTATATCCTTCTAACGGATGTGAGAAATTGAGATTTCATGATATAAATTGAAAGTTATGTCCAGATTAAAATTTAAAATAGTCGCTATGAAATCATTTATAAAATATAACGATTTATAAAATATAATAAAAGCATTTTCTGGTAAAATGTACATCGTTTGATTTGAAAATTGTAATATCAAGTTATAAACTCAAGTATGATTATTTTACAGTTATATGATATTCTATTTGGATATACACAATAATAATAATTAGTTTGTTATAAATTTGAATAATTTTGGAAATTAATAATATTACATAGCCCTTAAAAATAGTCATTTTGCAAACGACCTCCGTTTTCGGTGAAACCAATTTTGTTAGATCCAAAATGTTAAATTTCAGGAAGGTTTAAAATTTTAAGTCAATTGGAATTAGTATGTAAGCGTAGTAAATTTAAATGCGCGTTGAATTTCAGTTATAAATTCAATAAGCTAGTTAAAAGGCCATTTTTCAAATAGTCTCCAAATTCGACGAAATAAATTTTGTTAGAACTATATTTGTAAATCATAGCTAGATTTCAAATTTCGTAATTTTTGGAGTCAATATGTGGTCATGGCAAAAAATGTATGTTCAAATTCAATATTTAACGTTATATTGACATATATTTTAATCTTGATAAAAACTGATCGGAACAATCGAACCAGCTTACGAAACATATTCCATTGTGTCCGGAATAAGGGTATTTGGTTGGGGACGTCAGTCTTTGAGATTCGTTTGGAGTTCGGAACTTTAAACAAGCAACATAAGAATTAAATAATAATAAATAATATGTATAACACCTATATTTTCTAACCCTAGCTTCATTATCTCAGAGCCGCCGCCTCCTTTATAATCAATGGCTGAAATCGTCTCCTTTTCTCCTCTTAATCTCTTCCAAACCAAATTGAATCGTTCGAAATTTATAAAACGAAAATTCAAGAGCTATTAGTGGGCTATAATTTAATATGTATATGATCGAAAACGGTGAGGTGGTTCACGTGATTTTTGGGCACAAACGTGCACCGTTCGTACATATTTTCAAGGCGCGTAGGGCCATCGAGTTCACCGTGATGGTTGGAGTAGGTTGGCGACGTCAGAGGCTCGGCGGTGGTGCTCTCCGATCGAGGACTAGTGGCCTCATGTTACATGCATGGTGGAGTTGGTGTGATGGCGGTTCCACACATACGAAGGAAGAAGGGTTAAAACCCATAATGGCAGTAATTAAGTTATTAACCTGTAATTAGTAATTTAGTTGACACATATATTAATTTAAATCTAAGTTAAACATGTAACATTAATATCTAGGTCATACGATGTTATAATTCAGCAAACCAAGATTCGTTGGAATCGTGACGACAAATTCTACGCAAACTGAATTGGAAGCAGTTAGAAATTTTGATTAAGTTAAATGTTGTGTTTAATTTAATTAAAACAATAGTTATTAAATGATTTTCAGAACCGATCAAAGTGAGAACTCTCTCACTCAAGTATTTTGTTATATTATTACACTCATATTTAAATATATATTGATTGCCTATGCTGATTTTTATTTAATTAATTTATCAAAAATTGTTATATGGTAGTTCACATCACAAATTGTTTGCAAACCCGATGGATGATTATTTGTTTTATGATTTGAATGTGATTTTGAAATAATCAACATGTTAAAAATGATGTTAAATTATTTATGGTAGTTGAAATTGGATTAAACATCCATTTACAAGTCGAACGACTTGTTTATGTTCACCTATTTAAATAATATAAATTGGACTGAATAAATAATTATTTAATTGATTATTTATTGGTTGAAAACCCTACACGGGTATTGGGATAATATTTGATTTACACTAATCCTAAGTGTTTAGATTGGATGTTAATCGGTTGATTAACAGACCGATTTAAACGTTAAATATTTTATTTAAAGCCTATATGGATGTAAGTGCACTTTGGATGTGAATTGAATGTTTGATGATTGTTTACAACTATTATTGGATGCATATGATGGATAAAACCCATATAAATTTATTTATATGATATTGGTTGAGTTTCATTCCTATCCGAAATAGAAATAAATATTTTAATAATATAATATTCAATGAAAATTGGCCTTGCCAAAATATATTCAATGAAAATCGAAGTTCGATATCGACGTCCGATTATGGATGGACGCATATATATAAAAATATAAATGAGTATTCATAACAATAACGAATGGTTTTGAATTAATTTTCAATTGATTTTGGTTGTCGAACTTTTCAAATTAAAGACGCATAATAACTTTTCAAACTAAAGTTCAGTTAGGTTATATAGCAAACGTTTCAAAAGAAGTTTTCTTTCGAAAATTCTTCGTTTATTTTTATGATGACTATAAGGAAAATTCGAAAGTAAAATAATGACTTTCGAAAAATAATATTATTTCATTTAATAAAAATAATATTATTTTAATTTATTAAAATAATATTAAAGTTGACTGAATGGTGAAATGTGCGATTTTGAAGATAAATGACTGAAACGGGTTTTCAAAGATGATTATATAAATTTTTTATAATTTATAAAATGATTTCGAAGCATTTCGATTCATATTTAAAATTTACAAATCGATTAGGGTTTGAATAGAACGCGTCGCGCAACGATAGTTCGCGAACATTAACCCATAACTTCGAATTGATGTATCGGGAAATCCGATCGTCAGATTCTCCTGAAACGGCAATTGTTGGATCCGTAATGAATTGAGCTTTCCAATAAAATGAGAATTTTTGAAATCCAACAGTTAGATTTTAATTTAAGTCTAAATCAGTTTTGGAAAACGTCATTATGGATGTAGTTCGGTGGCCGATATTGAAAATCGACTGTAAAAGAGCCTTAATAAAATTATTAAAGATATAAATAAATTATGTAAAATAATAATAAATGATTTGGAAAGATTTAGGATGTAATATTCCATGTTTGAAAAGATAAAAGATATTTTTATCTAAGAGAACTAGTTAGTAACTAGGGTAGTAATCCAATGATTTTAAATTAACAAATTAGATTGAGAATGGTTTTGACATAACTTGAGTTTTCCAACATACAAATTGGAATGGATTTGAATGGAAATTATTATCGGATATTTCGATATTGGATTCCATGATTATAATGATATTATTGTAGGAATTTGGAAGATATAGATATCGTTGTTCCAATACGTTATATCTTGGTTTCAGAATATTGAATGTAAGTCAACATGATTTCCATTTAAGATCTTATATTTATCATCAATTTGGATTTGGGGTTTGTTATGAATGCTATCTTAAATAATATTGTTCTTAAACCAGTTGTGAAAGGAACTAAATCTTTCAATTAAGATTTAAAGAAGTTTTCCACTTTATTTAATTATATTGGAATTGAATGGAATTCAATTATCGAGATAGCTTCTATGAAGAAAGGCATTTACTATTTATGGGATTTAAAAGGCTTTGTCATTATTCCATTTATAGTATTGGTCGGATACGGAAATTTATATAGATTGTAAATTGTTAAGATTTTCATGAAGATTTCATATTAAATGGAAGATGATTTTGGTTTTATTGTGAACGGTGATTTTAAATGGCGGTTGTTCTTTAACCCTGTTATAGACAGGATAAATTTTCTTAAAATTGAATAATCATTTGAGTAATGATTTTTGAGATTTAAACCAAGCTGGAGTTTTAATGAATCTTTAATTAGATTGAAATGTAAAAAGAGGTAATTAAATTTACCGAATTCGAGAAATGTTCGAGATAGAGTACCATAATTTTACTCCATGCGATGGATGAATCTTAATTTAGATTTAAACGTTAAGTGATAATTAAATTTACCGATAACACAATGGGTGTTAAATATGGAGTGCTACCAGTTTTGTTCCATGGGGTGAATAGGTTAGGATTAAGAATAATAAAATAAATGATTACTTCGATAAGGCTCTATAATCCCGACTAGCTTTATAAACCTTAATTTGGTTTAAGTTGTGAAAAGATATAATAAAATCTTTTGAAATGATATCCAAAGGAAGATTTAAACAATAGTTTAAATGATATGAATCTTTGATAAAATTAATAGGAACCTTTCCCAGAGTAATGAATACTTGAATAAAAGAATATTCTGGATTGGAATGAGATGTGTGTTATCTTTATTTATCATTTGATTTTAAAGATACGAGAGTTATTCGAAAAGACCTGGTTTAACCCATTATGAATAAAAGTTACGACGACTAAAAGTCGAAGATGAAGACTGTGGTTGAAGACCGGAGATATTCACATCGTTTGGATTATTACTGATGTCGCGATTGGGCTGTACACTCAAGATGAGGTAATAAGTGGTGATCATCCAGATGTACTTGTAAATTGACCGGATATGCGAGGATCTCTCTCATGTATTGGACATATGAGATGAGAATAAGGTGCCTCCGGTTTTGTTCAGACGTAGAACGGACTTGCAAATGGATTATATGTTTGACATTGTATTGTATGATGTATTCGTTGATTTCTCCAAAAAAAATATTTTTTTGTGGTGGAGAATCTATTCTCTTATCTTTATACCATTCTTTGCGACGTACGAGTATACTGGTAGACATCAATGGTATGGTATGGATTGACAATGTGGCATGCTGAGATGCACTGATCAAAGCTTTTGTTGAAAAGTAGAGATTTGTGGAAGATAATCAAAGCATGGCTTTAATACAGCGTTGCTTTGTGTATAACGTTAATTCGCGAGCTTCACACCTCGGTATGAGTCAAAAAAGGAATGAGAGACAGCAGGGAGAACATGCATTTCTTTCTAGCTAGAAGTGATGCCATGGTATAAAGCCCATGCATTTTTACTTATGAGGATGATGGATAGCGAGGCACTTCGGGATAGGGTCGTATAAGGCTTATATGGTCGACTTACTGACCAGCTTATAGGTCCGATAGAACCGGGAAACGTATGATTCAGACATAAATAATCAACAGCGCACAGGCTGACCGACCATGTCGATCCAAGGGTTACATGCGTGTGGTTCTAAGCATCCCGCTAGAGATGGCCCGAATTCGGTGAGGATAGATCCCTTGCCTTGGCTCATAAATGGAATCTAATTTCGAGATGTGACTTTACTGTTTTAGTTGTATACTATGGCACATAGTAGGATATGGTACTATGCCGTCTATGATTGATACATTTATATTCGAAGTTGTTTTCTACACTATACACTTATAATAATGTCAAAAATATTTGTTTAAAGTGTATCAAGCATGTTTGGCTATTATAAGGTAAAACTCTGTCCTCCGGCTTGCGTTGCATTGTGTAATGGGACCTGAGTCTTATAACAGCTTCATTTTTTCAAAAGCATTGTGTTGTTTTATTTTAAAGTATTTGTGTGGAGGAAACCCGTTCTGTATCATATGGCGTGGTCCCATGATTTTCCAACCTTTTAAAGTCAAGTTTTAATAACTGTTTTTATGTTCTTACCCCAGTCTCATGATTGACCTAGAGTTTATTGTTTTCACCTAAACTCTAGGTGCCCATATTTTTCATACGGGCAGCTAGTAGTTTTGGTTTTGCAGATCTTTTCTTTTAATAGGATCTTGGATTTACAACTGGGGCAATACTCCAGAAAGCTTTGTATCCGCGTAATTCTTTCAGTTGTGTTAGTTGATGTCTTCCCGATGTGCATTGTATTTATACATTTTATTTCCGCTGCATTGTTGTAATTTATACTCCGATATTATTTATTTTTCCGTTGGGTATTATTTTATTTTATTTTTCGTACTCTGATATCTGTGTACTCTGATGTAAATTATTGTAATAGTAACAACAAGTTCTATTGCTTTGTTTTCAGATGCGTCATGTTCTCAAACAATCCACATTCTTGTTCGGTTTAGACCGGCCGAGGATTTCGGGTCGCTAAATTATATTTGCTTATAATCGATATGAATTCCTCTATCGGACTAATACTATAAGCAGAATAACGGCAAAGCCTTTTAAATTCCTTAAATAGTAAAGGTCTTCATCCACAGAGACTCATCTCAATTATCGCCAAATTGAATCCTATTCAATTCTAATTTAATTCGTTATTTGGAAAACTTGACTTGTTACATACTTTTCAAAAACTTAAAATAACTTAACATCCTCATTTTAATCCTTTAGATATGTTTGCAAAACCTTTGGATAACCTTGGTTATATCAAAACCTTTATATTTCAACCCGTCCCATAAACCGTTGCAAACAGCGTTGCTAAAACAACTCATTTTCATAAAATAACTTTTCATCCTTTCAAAATTTGGTACATTCAATCCAAAATATTTTTAAACCATTTATTATGATTTATCATAATTTAACTTTACTTTTAATAATTTAAAAATAACTTATTTCCATGAAAATCCAATTTCGGGTCCCAAATTGCACTGGCGCGATTTTTATTCAAATTTGATTTGGTCTTGTTTCAAGATCTAAATGTTGGATTATAAAACTTTCTTTTATCTTTAAAAACTCTTTTCATCTCAAATCAAACATTTTTCATTTCGAGAAAATCCAATGGCCGAATTTCCCGGTACGTCAATTTGAAGTCCATGGTCGAAATTTGCAAAATATCGTGTGCGACTAGTCCTATTCAAACCAAACTTTGACTTATATTTAAAATCAAATTGAATTGCCTTCAAAATAATTTATTAATTACATAAAACATACATATTAAATTTTGGAAACTATATTTCCAATATTTAAATTCAAATATCCTTTTATTTGAATATTATAATATTATTTAAAACATCAAAATAATAATATTTGTCAAACTTTATCTTTTGAAACCCAAATTTTGCTAAAGTCAAATATATAAGACTATCGGAACAATAAAATCGATATTTGGACTTCATTTGTGCAGCGAACCAAACTTCACTTCTCTATTAAATTGAAATCAATTTATTTTTAGTTTTAAATATTAACATGCTATAACTTATCTTTAACTTTGTCAAACCAATTTCTTTTACAAAAGTTTATCGTAGTGACTTTAATTTCATTTCTATAAAAAAATCGAATATCAAATTTGAACTTTTATTTTTCACTTATTATTTAATTAATAAAATATTCAAGTTTGGTTTCGATTTGAAATGCGACTTATATGGATTTATTACATCAATAACGTCCATTAACAATCATTAACAGCCGGTTATCACAAAATGACATCATTAGCATAAGTGTTAAGGTCATTAACACGTAATTACCATAACATACCATTATTAACTAAGCGTTAAATATTGTTAACACTAAATTACCATTCAATGGCATTATATGTAACAACCCGGAAAATCTGAACCAATTTAAAATTTTTATTTTGGCAATTTTAATGAAAGTTGAATATTTAAAATGAATTATTTTAAATATTAACGACGAGAAATTTATTTTGAATAGAATTAGAACGTATATATTTATTTGAATCGTTGTTAGAATATAAATATTTATTTTAATTATAAAAGGAAATGGAAATGGCGTGGTAGTTTGAAAATTCGATTTTGAATTTCAAATGAATGTACAGGGTTCAAAATAAACCGGATTTTAGCAAAACAAAAAATATTAGAATCTATTTGAAAATATCTTTCCAACGAATCTAAAAAATTAAAATTTCATAGCGAGAATAAAAAGTTATGCCGAGTTGAAAATTTGTAATAATCGCTATGGAATTTTGGCCCTTAAAAATGGAAATTTTGCAAACGACCTCCGTTTTCAACGAAACCACTTTTGTTGGATCTGGGATGTCGAATTATTGCTAGAGTCCAAAATTCATAATTTTTGGGATTAATATGTGGCCGTGGGAAAGTAAAACGTGTTTTGATAGTTTCAATCAATTTGGATCGACTAGAAAATGGTCATTTTTCAAACGGTCTTCAAATTCGACGAAATTAGTTTTGTTAGGACTGTATCATCAAAACATAGCCAGATTTATTTATCTGGAATTTTTAGAGTCCATATATGGCCCCGGTAAATTGAAATGTGCGTTCAAATTCAATATATAGATTTATATTTTGACTTTGACGAAAACTGATTGAAATAGTCGAATCAGCTTACCGAACATATCCCACTGTGTTCAGAATGGGGTAATTA
Organism: Allium sativum; assembly: GCA_030737875.1. Lineage (NCBI taxonomy): Eukaryota > Viridiplantae > Streptophyta > Magnoliopsida > Asparagales > Amaryllidaceae > Allium > Allium sativum. Next base: position 386,757,639 of record CM060921.1, read on the forward strand.
GCTTAGGGCGACAGTCGTTGGGTTTGAATCGGGATTTGAAAACAAAAGCCAACTTTTTTGGAATAAATTAAATTAATTAATTTTTTTGTAAAATCCCCCTTCCTTCTTTCTCTTTCCCGATTCCAAACAGAAGAAAAATAAAAAAGGGGGAGCAACGGAATCCACCGCCGCCGCCACTCCACATCGCAAGCCCCCCTCTTCTTCTCCCCGCGCCTCCCTCCTCTTCTCGATCCTCCCTTCTTCTGACTGGAACAACCGCGCCCCCAGAAAACCCAAACCGCCGCGCCTTTGAAGGCCCACCACCACCTCTGACGTCCTCCACCCCTCCTCAGTACTCCTCCCTGTCGCGGCTATCTCCACACTCTCCACGATACTTCTTGTAAGTTTTTATTTATTTATTTACTTATGTTTATTTATTTTCTATAAAATCGGTTTTAACATAAATTTAAAATCAGTTTTCGTTTTAATTTAAAACATGTTATAAAATCAATTATATATATTAATTATCAATATAAATCAGTTTTTATCTTTTAAATTCAGTTTTTATATTTAAGATAAGTAAAAGATTAGATTTTTGCTTTTAAAAAGATATGATTTTTTACTTTTAAAAAGATAAGATTTTTAGATATGAAAAGGTTTAATTTTTCTTTATAAAAAGATTTGATTTTTAATTATAAAAAGATATGATTTTTAATTAGGAAAAATATGATTTTTAATATGATAAAAATATAATTTTTGTACAGAAAAAGGTTTGATTTTTATCGTATGGAAAATATATTTTTATTTAGAAGGAAAATATGAAGTTGAAGTTATAAAAATTCGATTTTTATATAGGAAGTAGCGAAATAAAAATATGATTTTTATAATGCAAATATCAATATAAAAATATAAACTTTATTTTTATCATGAAGTAACGAGAATAAAGATTCGATTTTTATATGAGTAGCGAATTAGAAATAGAATTTTTATATAATAGAGAATATAAAAATATGATTTTTATTTATGTAGCAAAATAAAAATCTGATTTTTGTTATATATATAGTGAAATGAAAACGTGATTTTTATAGAGTTGAAATAAAAATGTGATTTTTAATGTGAATAGCGGAAAAAGGTCGCATTGGAATTTCGGACAAATCTGAACCGTTCAGAAATAAAGAATGAAGGAGTGGATCCCAAAGGTGAGGACTTCTCACTTTATTTTATTTTCTAGTTAAAATATATACTAGGATGTAGACGGTGGTTAGCAGCACCTGACACCCGTCGTCCACAGACCATGGACGACTTATTTGTTTGATTGATTGTGTTGAAAAAATTGATTGTGTGATGTGGAATGGAAATAAATATTTTATAGTTAAAAATATAATGTTTAACGTGTATATGAATAAAATAAATATTTATAAACAAATCGGACGATTTGTTTATGTACACACATTTGACTGGTATTGATTGGGACGATAAATTTTATACATCGCCCAACTGCACAAAAAAATCTGTATTTGTTGATTGAAACCCCACAAGGGTATTGGGATGATATTGGACATACACTAATCCCAATATTTAGTTGTGTGTCAATCGATTGGTTGACAGACTTTTATAAGCATTAAATATTTATATTTGATGATTATGCAGTGTAGAATGCACTTTGGATGATGGTTCACTGTGTTTGATTGTTGTTGTGTACATGTGTGTATGAAATCCATATAATGACATTATATGGTAGTTAACTGTATCTGATTCTAGTTTAGAAAGAAGGAATATTTTAAAATAACAATTATTTTAAAATAACGAATATTTTAAAATAATATTCAGTAAAGGATCAAAATGTAATCTTGATGTCCGATTTGGGGTGGATACAAAAATATTTAAATATATAAAGCCGTGTTGATTAGATTAACGCCATTTTGACGTGAACGATATTTATATCGATTTTATTAATTTTTAAAATGAATATCAAAAAGGAATTGATTTCAAAATCTAATGTTTTGAAAATACTATCATTTATATATCGATGATATGGAATATTCAATTTTGATTTGAAATTGAATATGAAGTTGAAATCGTTTTGAAAACGAATTTAAAATGATTTATAAAATACGTTTCAAAAGGAAATCGATGAAGTATTATATATATATATATATATATATATATATATATATATATATATATATATATATATATTGCGGCCTGAATAGAACGCGCTGCGGTAGTTCGCAAATTTCGACCATTGACTTCGAATGGACATTACGGGAGATCCGACCGTTGGATTCTCCTAAAACTGAAACCGTTGGGTTCGTATCGAAAAGAGCTTTCTAACAAATATGAGAGATTTGAAATCTAACAGTTGGATTTGGAATTATGTCCAAATCAAATTTGGAATTATGTCCAAATCAAATTTGGAAAAGGTCGCTGTAAGTGCAGTTCGATGACCGTTTATGGAAATCGACTGTACGGGCCTTGATAAAATTATTAAAAATATCAATAATTTGTGTAAAATCATAATAAATGATTTGGAAAGAATTAGGATGAAAAATTCCCTATTTGAAAGGATAAAAATATATTTTTATCGAAATGAACTAGTTATGAACTAAAATTAGAAATCCAATATTTTTAAAATATATAAATTGGGTTTGAAATGGTTTTAAAAATAACCAGAATTACCTATATATGAATTGGAATGGATTTGAACCGAAATTATCTTTGGAATATTTCGATATTGGATTCCGTGATTATACGGATATAGTGGAGGAATTTGAAAGATATATATATCGTTATTCCAATACGATATTTGTTGGTTTCAGAATTTGATATTGAATATAAGTCGACATATTTTCTATTCAGAGCCTTGTATTTAATATCAAATTGGATTTTGGGTTTGTCGTGAATGGTATCTTTAATAATACTATTCTTAAACCCATTGGAGTTAAGAAAATTAGAATCTGACCGGAGATTAGCTAAGTTGAATGGTTTCCTGGATATTGATCTGATGTTGGTTTCAACCTTCGGGGTAAATACTTAGGGAATTGTTCTCTTACTAATTTACGGTTAGAGACTGATGGGATTTTGGGTTTGTCATGAACTGTGTTTTAAATGGCACTGTTCTTAAATATAGGGTGAAAAAAATAAATCTTTTAATTAAGATTTGAAGAAGAATTACCAATTAATTAACATTTAATTGGAACTGAAAATAGAATGTGAATTGGGTTTATTGTGAACAGTGTTTTTAAAGACATTCATTCTTTAACCCGATTTACGGTGAAATGTGATTTGGAATTTATAAATCTTTTTATTAAGATTTAACGGTAATTTTCCAAAGTAACGGTTTTCCAATTTAATATATTAAATTGGAATTGAATGGAATTCGATTGATAATAATCGAAGTGAACTTCTGTGGAGGAAGACTGTTAATACATATGGAATTTAAAAGGCTTTGTCGTTATTCCATTTATATTATTAGTCGGATACAGAAATTGATATCGATTATATATTGATTTGTTTTTCCACGAAGATTCCATAATTAATGGAATGTGATTTGGGTTTATTATGAACGGTGCTTTTAAATGACATTAGTGCTTTAATCCCAGTTAAAGGCAGGATTACATGTCTTTCATTGTATTTCGAGCTGTATGGTTGATATCTGCTAAATATACATCTGTCTGGTGGCGGGGAATTTATTCTCTTTCTTAACACCCTTCTTTAAAACGTACGAGCTCAGAGGTTATATATCAGCAGAAATCAATAGTACGGTGTAGATTGTCGATGCAACATGTTTGTATCTCCAAAGTTAAATAATCATTAATATTGATTTTTAGGAAGAATAAAACTAAGTGGAGTTTTAATGAATCTTTAATTAGATTGAAATGTGAATTGATTATTTAAATTATCAAATTTGGGAAATGATCGAGAAAGGAGTATCGCCAGTTTTACTCCTAGCGATAGTTAAATCTTTAATTAGATTTGAACGTGAAATGGTAATTAAATTTACCGTCAACAACGTGATGTTAGATATGGAGTATGATCGGTTTTGCTCCATGGGATGAATAGGTTGGGATTGGGAAATTAAATAAATGATTACTTTGGTAAGGTGAGATAATCCAGACTAGTTTGGAAAACCGTAATATGGTTTGAAATGATATCCAAAGGAAGATTAAAGAATAAATTTAAAGAATTTATCTTTGATAAAATTAATGGGAACCTAATCCCTAAGGATGTGAATATTTAAATAAAAGAATATTCGGAATTGGAATGTGGCGTATGTTGTGTTTTTATAGCACTTGTCTATTAGATACGCGAGTTATTCGGAAAGGCCGGGTTTATACCCATTCTGAATAACCGATTCGACGATAAGTCGACGATGAAGACGGTGGTTGAAGAACGGAGGTCTTCACATCGTTTGGATGATTACTGATGCCTTGATTGGCCTATACACCCAAGACAAGGTAATAAGTGGTGATCGTCCAGACGTACTTGGAGATCGACGGATATGCGAGGGCCTCTCTCCTGTATTGGACATACGGGACGAGGAATAAGGTGCCTCCGGTTTCGTTCAAACCCAAAACGAACTTGTAAATGGACTATGTGTCTGACATTGGATTTTATTCTGTGTAGATTGATTTCTATTAACTATATATCTGTTTGGCGGCGGAGAACTTATTCTCTTGCTTAACGCCCTTCTCTGAGACGTATGAGCTCAGAGGTTATATGTCGATAGATATCAGTCGCATGGCATGAATTGCCTATGTGGCATGCTGAAATGCAGTGATCAAGGCTTTGAAAAGCAGAGTCTTGTGGTTGATGATCAAAGCACGGCCTGTGTGGTATAGCTTTTTGTATAGCGTTAATTCGCGGGCCTCACATCTCGGTATGAGTCAAAAACGGGATAAGGGAACCCAAAGAGAACATGACGTTTCTTTCTAGCTATGGGTGGTGTCAGCGTTTTACTAGCCCTGACATCGTTGTTATATTTTTACCTATGTGGTTGTTGGATTGCGAGGCGCCTCGGTTATATCGGTCTCTACGGAGCCGATGGATAGGTCCTATAGGACCGGGAAATGTGTGTTCAGGAATTGTCAATCCACTAACGTAAGTGTGGACCGGCCTTGGAGGATCCAGGGGTTGCCCAGAGTACGTAGCCCTAAGGCATTTGCTAGAGTGTCTCGAAGCGGAAAGGAGTACATCCCTTGCCTAGACCCATGACGGGAATCCAGTTTCCTATAGGTGACATTTCGGTTTTGATTGTAGAGCCTAGTATGGCGACATAATGGTATGGGGCACTATGCCGTCTATGATTAATACATTTATATTTGAAGTTGTTTTCATACACTTTACATTTATAATAGTATCAAAATGATTTGTTTTAAATGTACCAAGCACGTTTGGCTATTATAAGGTAAAACTCTATCCTCCAGCTTGTGTTGCATTGTGTAATGGGACTTGAGTCTTATAATAGCTTCATTTTTCAGAAAGCATTGCGCTGTTTATAACTGTTTATGCACTGGTATTCTTGGGAGGAAACCTGTTCCGTGTTATACGGCATGGTCTTTTGATTTACCTTATTTTTAAGTAAAGTTTTAAATAATTTTTTTAGTTCTCACACCAGTCACATGATTGACCTGGAGTTTATTGTTTTAACCTAAACTCTGGGTGCCCCTATTTTCCACATGGGAAGCTAGTAGTTTTAGTTTTGCAGATTTATATTCACAGGATCCTGGTTTACAGCTGGAACGATCTTCGGAAAGCTCTGTATCCATTTATCTCTTTCAGTTGTGTTTTGTATTACTTTCCGCTGCTATGTAATGTAATTTAAATCTCTGATAATTTTCTAATGTATAATAGTTATTCATGCTCTGTATATTCTTGTACTCTGATGTAAATTGTGGTAATAAGCAATGAAATGTTCTTCTGCTTGTGTTCTGATTCGTCTTGCCCTCAAAGCAATCCGTTCTTTCCTTCACGGGGAAGTTCGGGTCGCCACATTATATGCCCAAGTGTTAACGTCATTAACACATAATCATCCAATTATTCATCACATCACATCAAGTTGTCATCCAATGTGATATCAATCTTAACAAATGTCATTAAAACTTTCTATATTTTAACAAAATCATAAGTTTTGTTTCGATAAAAACTTGTAAATGGCGACATGGTAGGCTTTTCTCTCTCTTCGTAACCCCCATCTCCTCTCCAGTCTCACCTTCCTCTCTCAAACTCATCTCTCCCTACCATGTTCTTCATCATCCATGAGTGTTCACCGAAACCTAAGTATCTCCTCAAAATCTAAGCTTTACCATGTAAGCTATTCTGATTTCCAATTTACCCCTTCTATCTCTCAACCTCATCCCTCCACCTCAAATATCTGTAGATCTTTTTCAGTCAATGATTCCATCCACTCCGAAGTGAATCCAGGAAACTATTAGCGTCTTCAATGCAGGTTGTTCAACTGTTCGATCCGTTTTTAGATGGCATTTTCGTCACTAATGCGGTGTTTTCTGGTAAACAGTAACTCCTTTTTGTTTATTTGATTTCACGTCTCTACTTTGTGTTCGTGATGGAGCTTTTGGAAAACAGGTACTCAGTGTGCTGCCTGACATCGACTTGTTGGTGAAACTTGTTGACAGTTTTTGATTATGTGGGTTGCTTATTGTGTTAGGGGTGATAGGTTTGCTATCTTGGGTATCTAATAGCTCAGTGTTCATGTATTTTTGGTCACTGCTCTTGTTCCTCGTTGCTACTGCTATCAAGTATTACTTATGACTGGATATTGTTTGTATGGGTCATCGCCAGTGAATAATGGCAAAACACGAGATGTCTAATGGCATTGATCCTTGTCGTTTTTTTGTTTGGTGGTGGTCTGTGCATTTGCGATATCTAGTTGTAGTGATGCTTGTTGTTGTATATAAGAATTCTATGATTTTTGTTTGATGATAACAAAGATATATTTATTATTATAATCGTATTTGTAATTGTACTATTATACTACATCACAGACAGAATATAATATTTATATTTAAATAGAACACTACTGCATAAGAATTTAAATATTCAAATAGTGTTTTATTTAAATATAATATTTTATTTCAACATCTCAACAGTACAAATTTATAACTCCACTATTTGTATGTTTCACTGTAATACAATACATTCAATTTTCAATTTCATTTGTATATGTTGTTCCTAACTACAATTCACTCAGTCACTCAGTTGTGCAACACTCATATACACGTTTGCCGCACTACGTTTCTCTCAATCACTCATACATTCATTGATACGTACACTGACACTATCACTTGTCTTCGTTGCTTCACTATCAATGTAGTCTTCTTCTTACCTGTCACAGAAGAAACACACAGTTGACTGGAATAAAAATATTTTATATTCTAGCAGATATAATTTTTATTTTAAAAATTATTTGCCTCAGAATTTTGGTGTGTTTCTCATCATATTTCATGACTTGATCAGATTTATATGGACATCCATGTGTTTCTAGGCAGCTTGTGATATTCACAGTGATACACTGTAAATACTGTAAGGCAGACAAATCCTCTAGTGCTCACATATATAAACTGCACGTGCACTATACATGTATACATATACAATGTATGTATATACACATATTTTTGTGCAGGGACAATACAGTCAAATATCGTGAATGGGCATGAACCAAGAAATCCAGTACATATGCAGACACAAACACACACATATATACACATCTGTGCATATATATATATGTATGTATGTATGTATGTATCTACATAGTAGGAGCAGTGGTTCAAGAAAATCAAAAAGGGCAAAATCTCAAACTACATAAGGCCAACTCAAGACTGTAGTGCAATTTCAATACTTATGCATAGATTTCATGTGTGCATGCACATAGTACACTAGCAAGCCAGAGGTCGAGCATAAGGCAAGCAGCCAACATGAACAAGTGAAAGTGTGTCAAATAGTAAAACAACAAGTGCTAATACACAGTGGATAACAAAGTTAAATTGGATGATACCATTTTAAAATAATCAACAAGCTAACATAAATGTAGCAGTATGAGCAATCATGAATGTAAGCAGATTCATGCTCGAAGTATACAACCTTGGTCGAGCCAGTTTTCGACATTAAGAGACAATGCTTAGCTTCATTTTTTCTAGGATGATATATATATATATATATATATATATATTTATATGTCAAAAGTTTCAAATTACATAACTTTTTCTTTCAGATTTATTTTCTGGAAATTTTTTTGAATGTTCATACATCAAATGGCAAAAGTATAAGCTTCTGGTCCAATCAGACAACTGCATGAACATGTCAAGCCAAGACAGTTTAGCTTGAAGACTTAGCAATAACAATACAGGGAATACATGTGCTTGTGTACACACAGACAAGACGGTTCAAACAAGACAGTGCTTGTGTACACACAGGCAAGATGGTTCACTCAGCCCATGATTTAAATAATTGTAGGTGTTTTCATGATCATGCACAGTTGGTTCAGGCCAAAACAGATCAACAAGTTTTTGTTTGGAAAATCTTATTCATGCAAATTAGCAGGTTTCAAATACATATATGTTTTTGGAAATGTGCTTTCAAACCAAGACAAGTTTACATCAATATATTTGGCATAATATCACATTTTGGTTTCCAGAAATTCACGAGGTTTTCTGAAGCAATGAAATATTTAAATGTTTCCAGAAATGAGAATCAGTTCATAAAAATACACAGTGTGATTTCAAGGGGCCACAATATCAAATCAGACTGCGTCTTAAATTAAATCAATCCAGGATTGGATTCAATCTCGTGTTCATAGTGCCAACGAAGACAATTACATGTGTCCAAAATTTGTGAAGTTTTTGGACAAAAATGAAATCAATATTTTTGCCAAGAAATTTCTTCTTTCCTTCTAGAAAATCAGGAGAATTCAGCAGAGAAAACAGAGTCAGTTTACTTGCCAAAGATTTTTCCCAAGAAGCAATTTTTATTTGTTTCTAGTATTGGACAAACAACTTTTTTTTTTTTGCATGCCATTTTATTGTGTCTAGAAATACTCAATCTGTTATACTAGGTAAGAAATCAATTTGCAAATCCACAATTTACATGACAACCAATTCTAACAATTTCAGGTGTTCAACAAATTCGAAGTCATGCATGAATACTGAATCCAACCACTGTTTCATGGTAACAAATCAATGCTGAGGGAAACAAACATGGAATATCACGCAAGGGCCATATTGATGAATCATGCAAACAATCTCAAACTCACGGCAAGTTTCCAGGCAACAAAATTCACGCAAACCTGATCAAACATTTCGGGAAATCGGAGAGTAGATTAAGGGATTTAAAATCCTATTTAAACACCTTTTTCATCATCGACAAAGGCATTGATAAAGCAGGGAAAAAATTCGAAGAACAAACAATTTCAAATCAAAAGCACTCACAAAGTTTTTCAATCATCGAAAGCCATACCGATCGAGCAAGAAATAAAAAGCATCGTAGAAATCGTTGAAGTCACTGCATCTTTTTTCCAGCAAACACGATCGAGTTTTGGGGATATTGGGAAACCCGAACTTGTTGGGTCGGCCGAATTTTTAGAAGAACAAAGCATTGCAAATGAAGAAATAAAAAGAGTGGTCGACCTATGTTACACCATTGTAAAAGAAGGGTTATTTTATTTTATTTTTTATATTATTTTGCTTTTATTTTTTGTAAAATCATCGTATTAGTTTTCTAGAGTCTTTAATAACTAGGTGTTATCTAGTTTGTCTTTAAAACTAGGTGTTTGCTAGTTTGTCACTAAAACTAGGGTTTATTGGCTACAAGTTTGTAGCTAGGGAAAATCTGATCTTGGGGATAGAAATCAGTGTAGGGTTTTGAGCGTAGGATCAGAACAGGAGAAGGGTTTGCGAGTTTACAGGGTTTTGTAAGTGGGATATGTTTTAAAACCTAGTAAAAACCTTGGAGAATGCAGTAGTAGGCAGGGTTTGCCGAAGCTGGGTAAAATTTGCGTTGTTTATTTTTTGTATTTATTTTATCTACCGCTATCTGTGTTGTGATAATTATTCTGTGTTGTGATTTATTTTATTATCTCGAATTAATTTAATAAACCCTATACACCCCCTCTAGGGTTAATCTAGATCCAACAATGCTAGGTATGCAGTTAATTTTTGAACAGTTTGCCACTTAATGGGACTTCCTTTAAAGCCATCTTTTCTGGGATTTCTATTGTTGAATGGTGTTCTGGTTAACCTCTGTTCCGCTTGTTTTTGGCAATCCATGGAAGCTTTTGCTCAAATTTTTTCAATGCAGATGGAGCTACAACTTTTCCTTCCTTTAGCTGATGAGGTTGATCCCTGCGTGATATGTATTTTCCATGCTATACCCCAAGTTCTACTAGGAAGGGATGGAGTCCTTTTGGCTTTGCTAAAAATGCTAATGTTCACTGTTTGTCCTTTGGTTTGGCGTTGGGATTATGTGGCCTACTCGTGCTTCTGGTCACCGTCCTGTGCAGCTGTTCTTTTCAGTTGGCATTATACAACGCGTGATACCTTATGGCTACTCACTGTACTATTAATAATAAACCTCTTGTTGTAGTTATTGGGTTTCCTCACGTATTATCACTTGTTATCAAATGTGCAAAGTTATATATGTATTGTTCTTCCTATGTGGAGACAATAATATATTGTAGTATGGTAAATTAGCTAGCTCAAGTACTCTAAGCCTGTATAGGTTGAGTGGACGGAACACTATAAACTCCGTAAGTGGTGTACGAACTACCTTAAAAACTGAATCAGCTGACTGCTAACTACAATCGCATGTACTAAATCATAATTTTATTATTAGTCATAATAAAAGAGTGTTACAGAACATTATAAAAACCGGTCGGCTATGCCAAAAAAAACTTACCTAATGTCACATCACTATTAATTGATGTCACTATTCATTCACTTTTTATTTATTTGATATATTTCAAATTACTTCATCACTAAGGCTTAACATTTTAGACTTTTCAATTATCCTAACCACATAATCACTTAGCAAGTCAATTCGTTGTCAAAATTAACTTGCTAAGTTTATCCTTGTTTATTAAGAATACATCAATAACAACCATGTTATTGTTCAAACCAACTAATAAATCATTTGTGATTTGGGATTTCAGAAATTAAAGACGAATAAGTGGATGTTGTTTTAGGTTTTTGAAGCAAACTGAGTAGGGTTTCGAGGTAAACGGGGTTCAAGCATGAGGAGGAGGCGCCCGAGGTCTAGTGCGCACGTTGGTTGGGCCAGATGGGACTGGAAGGTGGCGGGTATGGGCTGGTTTGGGGGGAGGTGTGGGTGTTTTGGAGGTTTAAGGGAAGAGAGAGTGGTATTTTGGAGATTTAAGGGTGTAGGAAGCTTTAAAAGGGGGAGGGGCCCACAAGTAGGGGTGGTGGCGCTGGAGGGGGCTGGTGGCAGGTGGTGGGGTGTTGGACAGCGGCATGGGGCTGAAGGGGTGGTGGAGTGAAGAAATTAAGAGGGGAAGGAGAAAGAAATGATAAAGCAAAGTGAAAATGGAAGGAAAAGTCTAGTATTTATAGGAAATTTTAGTTACCTTTGATCACTGAGGTGTCGACATTAGGTGAAAGGGAGAAAACACACTTTGATATCTCCATTGCATGACAACTCAACAAAAGCACACTTTGGAGATAAGTAGTTCAAGGTGTGAACACAAACTTAAGGTTCGTGTATTTTGTCTTCATGTTATCTACTCCCATGATCACATACTGATTTCGTTATCGACGAAATTTGAAAGCCTGCTAAGTTTTTAAGGTACGGTTCCAACGAAACTAGTTTCGTTGAATTCCATGTCCGTTTGCTCAAAATTAGCTCGTTCAGGCTCAGTTTGAATTCAAATTATTGATTGGTTTATTTTTAAATTTCGCACGGTCATATACATACTCGGTTTGATGCAAAATTTGAAAACCTACCATATTTTGACGTTTCAGATTCGATAAAATTGGTTTCTTCGGATTCCGAGATCGTTTGCAAAATTTCTGTTTTTAAGCTATTGAAATAATATTAAAATATCAAAATTTAATATGGTTAACTTTTTAAATCAATTTTATAAATTCACTAACCTTATCTTAACTATTTAATAAGCCATTTCGAAATACTTATCACAAAACCTAAAAATTTACAATTTTAGTGAATAGTGTCAAATTTTCGTTTTTGGTGAAAATTGCATGAATTGATAAGTTGATAAAACTGATTTAAAATAACTTATCTAATTGTTATACTTTTTGAAATAGTATTTAAAAATGAGTGTATGTATCCAGAACCGTGCATGGTTATTTTGAATTCTTGAAAACTCGAATTTTCAAAATATCAGAAATTTTAGGTCGTTACACTTACTATTGTGAGTAATGTGTAAAATTAAAACCTTTAAAAGCAAAAGTAGCGGTTGAATACAAATTGCTCATATGTTCGCACTAATGCAGATAAGTTTGATGAATAATGCTCTATAGCGGTTTTGTTTTTCGTTTAATGCAAATACTCTTTTGCTGAATTTATCATCACCACATTTAATGTAAATTAATAAAAAATCTTAATAAATATTTTTTTATTAGAAATGAGACATCTTCAATGGCTTGTTTTTCCATAATCTTGCTATTGCAGCAGAAAAAATCATAATAAATTTTTATTTTAAAATTGTATGATTAAACGGTCGGTTTTTCCACCATTGTACGGTTATATTAATCTACAATAAATGTAAATGTGTTATTAAAAAAAACCATAAATGAGAAATGTGTACTATATTGATTTTATTTCTCGACGGCAACTCAATATGGTAGCGTCGTCTTTTTTTCCAGTAATTATCAGTTTTATCGATACAAGATTGATTTGGGGTGGAATTTACAGGGTACCAAAGTCAACTTCCTTTCTATTGAGATGAAATCGTGTAGTAGTTTGTTCAACTCACTTTTAAGTGAGGTGAACAAAACACTTCACCTAATTGGTGGAAATCAGGGGGACCCATATGGGCCCCCCTGATTTCCACCAATAGGATCCAGTATTTTGTACACATCTGTGAAAAAGATGTGTACAAGCTCGGACTCGGTGAAATCCCACTTTCTTCATCCATGAACTGATAAAACCGATAATTAATACCATCAACTCACACCTAAGGGAAACTCGTAATAACAAAACAAATAATTTTCTATTGAAATACCTCAATTTTTGTTGCAGACGAACTCACCAATAGTAAATTCATTTTGCTCAATTCCAAAATTAATTTTACATATATAATGAACAAGGGAAATAAACGCAATGCATAAATGGCCATATGAAATATTTGGAAAGAAATTAGTATAATGCACAATCTCTATGTCCAGCCTTTTAGCCTCACAATGTGAGATATTTCCGTATCTGACTACGTTAAATCATGAATTCAGTGATGTTAGTCCACTTCTATGATGTTCAAAACCTTATGACAGTATATAACGGATTAAACTATGACCAACAGACAGCTGCAGGAACAAAAACACAAAGAGCAGAAAAACAAAATTTTATTCAAACAAAGGGCAGCCAACAACAAAGACATGTTTAGACAAAACTCACACCTTAACAGCCATGGCAGAAGCTCCTCTCTCTTGATACATCTTCGCAATTATCGGATTACACAATTCCTCCAGCTCCTTCATTTTGTTCTCAAAATCCTCCGCTTCAGCCAGTTGGTTGCCGTCCAACCACTGTATTGCAGAGTCAACTGCATCCTCATTCCTCTTCTAATCGCCATCACTCAACATCCTCCCAACCTTCTCATCCTTTATCGTATTCCTCATATTATAAGCATAGTCCTCCAGCGCATTCTTAGCCTCCGCCTTCTTCTTGTGCATCTCATCATCGGCCTTGTACTCCTTCGCCTCCTGCACCATCCTTTCTATCTCCTCCTTGCTCAATCTTCCCTTGCCGTTCATGATCGTGATCTTGTTCTTTTTCCCCGTCGTCTTATCCTCAGCGGTCACGTTCAGTATCCCATTCGCGCCAATATCAAAACACACATTGATCTGGGGAACCGCTGCAGGTGCCGGAGGAATTTCAGATAGCTCAAATTTGCCCAGTAAATTGTTATCCTTGGTCCTCACTCCCTCACCTTCGTACATGGGAACCAAAACTCCAGACTGGTTATCGTAGCAGGTTGTAAACACTTGCTCCATCTTTGTAGGAATGGTCGTGTTTCTAGGGATCAACACGGCTATCACTCCTCCAACCACTTCCAATCCCAAAGATAAAGGAGTTACATCCAAGAGAAGCAAGTCCTGTACCTTCTGATTGCCTGCCCCGCTGATGATCGTTGCTTGCACAGCTTCTCCATACGCCACCGCTTCATCTGGGTTAATGCTTTTGCAGAGCCCCTTCCCATTGAGGAAATCCTGAAGCAGCTGCTGCACTTTAGGAATTCTAGTAGAGCCACCAACAAGAACTATGCCGTCCACCTGACTCTTGTCCATCTTTGCATCTTTTAAGCATTTCTCAACCGGCTCCATGCATTTCCTGAACAAGTCCATATTCAGCTCCTCGAACCTTGCTCGAGTGATGGTGGAGTAGAAGTTGATCCCTTCGTACAAGGAATCAATCTTTATGGTTGTCTGAGCGGTGGAAGACAGCGTCCTCTTCACCCTCTCACAGGCGGTTCTTAACCTCCTCAAAGCTCTTGGGTTTCCACTAATGTCTTTTTCGTGCTTCCTTTTGAACTCTTGCACAAAATGATTGACCATTCCATTGTCAAAGTCCTCTCCTCCCAAGTGGGTATCACCAGCCGTTGCTTTGACTTCGAATATGCCTTCTTCGATGGTCAGAATGCTGACATCAAACGTTCCACCACCAAGGTCGAATATAAGAACATTCTTCTCTCCTTTGTTGCTCACCTTCTTGCCAAACCCGTAAGCGATGGCAGCAGTTTTTGGTTCATTGATGATACAAAGCATGTTCAGTCCCGTTATCACACCTGCATCTTTCGTTGCTTGCCTTTGCGAATCATTGAAGTAAGCTGGAACCGTTATAACTGCATTCTTGACTGAAACACCTAGATATGCTTCAACGATTTCCCTCATTTTGGTTAGGACCATAGATGATATTTCTTCAACAGAGAACTGCTTTTCTTCGCTTTTGTACCTGACTACAATTATTGGTTTGTCGCCCGGTCCTGGTATCACTTTGAATGGCCATAGCTTCATATCGCTTTGCACTGACGGAACAGAGTAACGCCCGCCAATTAACCTTTTTGCTTCTGCAATTGATTTTATTAGAAACAAAAAAAATAGTATTAGTGGACTATGACAAGCTTGATAAGCTATCTGCTTGTACTTATACACCTGTATGTCCTAAAAATGTTTTACTATAGTTAGGCTGTCCAAACCGAATTACTAGATGACTCTGATTCATTTGCGTACATATGGAATCGAAAGATTTAGATAAAAGTCCCGACAAATTGTAAGTTCTAACATTAATTTTCTTAATCCAAACCGAAAAAATAACCCCGATGCTAGTGAAATCACTATGAATCTATTCGATTCCTAATATGAACACTCTCAGTTTCTCAAACGTGCAACCTCCATTGTTAACCTATAAATTCAAACTGACACACTCGTACAACACTGTTCCTCACAACACCTCAATCAATAACGATCCAAAAGTTCACTCAGATGCATTGATCGAGAGAGTAACAACCATTAAACTAATTTGATTTCAAGCAACAACTCAGTCTTCACAACGGTTGATCGAATCAAGTTGTCGACAAATTCAACTAAAAAAATGTAGTAATCACCAAAGAACATATTATCGGAATGAAGTGAACTTACCAAAAACAGTGTTGGTTGGATTCAGGGTCGGCCCTAGGGGTAGGCCCAGTGCCGGCCCGAGCATGACTGTTGCCCTAGGCAAGAGGCAACATGAGGGGGAAAATTTGGCAAAATGTTGCCCCAGGCAACGGTAAAAACTCAACACGACTACCAACAGGTATTGAACTTCAGACCTCACAGCAACAAAGCAGGCCCTTTACCACTCAACTACATCTCCTTCCCAATGAGAAAGGTAACTAAATATTTTAAATAGAAACTAGAGCATGCTATCACCACATCTACTCCTCCCTCCTCGTTGCCCCTCCCGGGTGGGTTGCCCTAGGCGGCCGCCTAGTTGGCCTACCCCTAGGCGCCCAGTTTCTATTTAAAAGATTTAGTTACCTTTCTCATTGGGAAGGAGATGTAGTTGAGCGGTAAAGGACCTACTTTATTGCTGTGAGGTCTGAAGTTCAATACCTGTTGGTAGCCATGTTGAGTTTTTACCGTTGCCTGGGGCAACATTTTGCTAAATTTTTTCCCTCATGTTGCCTCTTGCCTGGGGCAACAGTCATGCTCGGGCCGGCACTAGTCAGATTCATGGCAACCTGATTCTTAGAAGCATCTCCGATCAAACGCTCAGTATCAGTAAACGCCATACAGGAGGGAGTTGTCCTGTTCCCCTGATCGTTCGCTATGATCTCGACCCTATCATGCTGCCACACTCCCACGCTCGAGTAGGTCGTTCCCAGATCGATTCCAAACGCCGGACCTTCGCCTTTTCCCGCCATTTCTAAATTAACTGTACAGTATACAAGAGAATTGAGTTCTTTTCTATGGGTTCGTTCGCAGTTCTGTTTTCTTTCGAGGTGGAGGAAGGACAGGAAAACACAGGCTTATATCGGACATGGTTCGAGAAAAAGAAGGTTCCAGTCAGGTTAATCGTGGCCATTGGATTTGTTGGTGGGGAGTGCATTTGGAGGCGGGAGATTGTTCTAAACATGTTCTCATAATTTTACTGTTTTGTCTGGAGTCTTGCGCAGTTTCCATGGGTAGAAGACACACTCCCACATGTTGGTGGACTATGAGGGCAGTGGGGCTTGCTGTTGGGCTTGCTTTAGCCTGGTCAATTCTGTTGCCCTCAAATTTCATGTTTCCTTGTATCAAGTCAATCTCAGTTATTAATCAATAAACCATCTACTATCTATAAAATATTAGTGAACAACACATACTGACTAGTATTACCGTACAACGGTGGAAAAACTGACCGTTAAAATGTTTAATATGAAATATAAAATTATTTGTTATAATTTATTTTAAGTTTGACTTTAGTGAAAAAGTTATAACGTGTTTTATTAGAACATGGCAAATAATTGAAAAAGTGTAAGTCCAACTAAACTGAATTGTACATGTATTCGAATCAGTTACAAGCACATACATTTTTACTATGTACTGAGTACGATCAATATATACACTCGATGCTTGGCTATTTTGTAGCTTTAATCCATTAATGGGTTGAAGACATAAAAGGAAAAAACAAAACAAATATAAACCAATATTATACAATTATATTAACGAATATTTAATTGAAATAGTAAATTGCAACAGTAGATGGTACATATAATAAATAAATCATAAATTAGCGAATTAATTTATTTAAATAAATCATATAAAAGTCATATGCTTAGATTTAAAGTACCAACAACTTTCTTATAAACTAGTAAAACCCAAAATATCATCAAACGATTGGCTTTGATCATGATGTAAGATGAGATAAAAGCAAAAGAACACTGAACCCTTCTAACACTACAACAGGCACCCCCATGGCCCATGTTGTTTCTAAATGTTAAATATGTGAACTGCAATAAAAATACTCTTTTTTTTAATAAAAGAAAAGAATTGATTGCATTGTCCAGAATATCCACTCCATGCATTTACAGCCAAGATAAAGGAAAACAGCCAACTTGTTGGTCATCAAATAAAAGCATAATAAATCATGTATTTGCTCTATACAAAAGTGATATCTCAAAAGCACAGCCTACTCATCTTCTGAGCAGCATAAAACCACACACTGGAAGCAACTAATGCTGATTGATCAAAGCACAAAGAACATTGATATTGCTGCTGTCCAGACACAAAGTAACTGAAAGGATATGAGCTAAGATCGTGAACTACTCCTTGTGAAGAATGGATGCCTGAGCGCTTCATGGGCAGTCAACCTCTTTGATGGTTCATAATCCAATAAACCCTCCAAAAGTTCAATTAGGTCGTCAGACGAACAGTCTACATTTCATAGTGTGATATGCTCAAGACGACGCAATTTAAAACAACTTTGATGCCATCTTTTGAAGAGGAACCATCATGCCAATTCAAACTGCCCCTCCTAAAATATTTTTCAACATGTCGACTGACAATATTTCAAACCCAATAGTCAGGAAATGGATTAAAATGATAACTAAAATCAGAGGATATTTTAACATACATCCCAGTGATTATAAAAAATTAACATTAAATCCCTTTCAGTTTTCTATTATACATTGCATCCCTTTTTAAAGGGGAAATTCTCTGAAACATTTGGATAATTTTACTAATACAATCATGTTCTATAAAAATACATTTATAACTCATAACAACATAAATTTACGCCGAAGTTGTCCTTTTTTATTTGAATACGGGTAGAAGTAAACAAAGAAGGAAATTCAAAAAAATAGGATGGAGAAAATAGATTCTAAAAGAGATATATAAAACAAATACGTTTTGAAAAGAAGGACATGTCCCTAATTTCCTCACGCTTACTTGACTTTCTTCAACAAATGCTGGGGTATAGGACCTAGCACTCTTTCCATCATTGCCGAGTGCTCTAAATTTTCATGGGTTTGAAACAACGCATCACCTGTACATAACTCAATAAGAGTGCAACCAACGCTCCAGATATCATAGGGGTAACTCCATCCCAATCCTGACAATAGTGAACAATTTTGAGCAATTGTAATTTCAATCACAGAAACTACTCTAGAACATGACATATTTAGAGTAGGTGAATAAAGAATATATGTAAAATAAATAACACCAATTATATTCTACCCAAAATAACCTTAGAAGCACGACAATGTCTTGTTGATGCAATATAACTATGATCTTGGCTATCATTTGGTGTGCTGCCAAAATCTATTACCTTGATAGCACTAGATTTTTGAAACGACCTGAACTTCCCCGGTAAGGAAAGCCCGGATTGAACTGAGGACAAGACACATCAGAACACAAACAGAAGAACATTTCATTGCTTGTTACAACAATTGATCAGAATACAAGAATATACTGAGTATTAACAAATAATATACATTATAAAATAATATCAGAGATTACAATACATTACATAGCAACGGAAAATAATACAATACACAACTGGAAGTAATACACGGATACAAAGCTTTCCGAGTATCGCTTCAGCTGTAAATCAGGATCCTGTGAATATAAATCTGCAAAACCAAAACTACTAGCTGCCCGTGTCAAAATAAGGGCACCCAGAGTTTAGGTTAAAACAATAAACTCCAGGTCAGTCATAGGACTGGTGTGGGAACTAAAACAGTTATTAATCTTTATTTTAAAGTTAGGAAAATCAAGGGACCACGCCGTATAACACGGAACGGGTTTCCTCCCAAGAATACCAGTGCACAAAATCACAGCGCAATGCTAAATAATGAACAATGAAGCTATTATAAGACCCAGGTCTCATCACACAATGCAACACAAGCCGGAGGATAGGGTTTTACCTTATAATAGCCAAAGAATGCTTGATACGCTAAATTTCATCTTTTATTATTACTATAAGTGTATAGTGTCAAAACAATTTCAATCATAAATATCAATCATAGATGGCATGGGTACCATATATCATGTGGCCATAGTAGGCTCTACAATCAAAACCGCAAATGTCACGTATTGAAAGTTGGGTTTCCATCTGTGAACTGAGGCAAAAGATAGTCCTCACCGATTCGAGACGCTCTAGCCCGTGTCTTAGGATCAGAGCTCGAGTGACCCTTGGAGCGTCAGGGCTGGTCCACCGATGTGGATTAAAATGCCTGAACACTGCGTTTCCCCGCCCTTTGGGGGCGTCAATGAGCCAAATGACTCCATCGGCTCCACACAGTCACCGATATATCTGAGGCGCCTCGCAACAGCAACAACCACACAGGTGAAAATAATATAAATGTCAAGGCTGGTAGGTCACTGACACCACCCTAGCTAGAAGGAAACGCATGCCCTCCCTGATGTCCTCTCCCGTTTCTGGTTCACAACCGGGGTGTGAGGCTCGCGAATCAACGTTACACAAAGATATGCCACACAGGCGGTGCTTTGATCATCAACCACAAGACTTTGCTTTTTAACAGAATCCTTGATCATTTGCCACTTAGGCATCCCATACAGGCAATTCACTCCATGCGTTTGATATCCATCAATATATAACCCCTGAGCTTATATATCTCAGATAAGGGCGTTAAGCAAGCGAATAAATTCTCTGCCACCAAACAGATATATATTTAATAGAAATCAATCACACAGAATAAAATCCAATGTTAGACACACAGTCCATTTACAAGTTCGTTCTGGGTCTGAACGAAACCGGAGGCACCTTGTACCTCGCATATCCATCGATCTCCAAGTACGTCTGGACGATCACCAACTGATTCTCTCCTCTTGGGTGTACAGCCTAGTCAAGATCATCAGCAATCACCCAAACGATGTGAAGACCTCCGGTCTTCGACCACCGTCTTCATCCTCGACACCACGTCGAATCAGTTATTCAGAATGGGATAAACCCGGTCTTTCTGAATAACTCGCGTATATAATAAACAAGTGTTACACAAACACAACATACACCTCATTCCAATTCAGAATATTCTTATACTTTGGGAAAGGTTCCCATTAATTTTATCAAAAATAAATTCTTTAAATCTATTCTTTAATAATCTTTGAATTATCAATTCAAATTAGTCGGGATTAGCGAACCACACCGAAGTAATCATTTGTTTTATTTCCCAATCCCAACCTATTCATCCCATGAAGTAAAACTGGTTATACTTCATATCTAACACCACGGTGTTATCGGTAAATTTAATTACCATTTCACGTTCAAATCTAATTAAAGATTTAACTATCGCATGGAGCAAAATTGGTGATACTCCATTCTCGATCACTTCAATCTAATTAAAGATTCATTAAAACTCCACTTGGTTTTAATCTTCCCAAAAATCACAATCAATGATTATTTAACTTAGGAAATCAAATCCTGTCTTTAATTGGGTTAAAGAACCAATGTCATTTAAAACACGGTTCACTATAAACCCAAAATCACATTCCATTCCAATTCAATTATTAAAACTTCTGGTTACTTTTAAAACCCTTTCAAATCCAATTTATTTATTTAAAAATAAATTATTATTCTAGTTCAAAACTAGTTCATTTCGATAAAAATCTATTTTTATCTTTTCAAATTTGGAATTTTTCATCTTAATTCTTCACAAATCATTTATTATGATTTTACACAAATTATTACTATTTTTAACAATTTTATCAAGGCCCGTACAGTCGATTTCCATCAACGGTCATTGAAATGCACTTACAGCGACCTTTTCCAAATTTGATTTGGACATAATTCCAAATCCAACCGTTAGATTTCAAATCTCTAATATTCGTTAGAAAGCTCTTTTCGATACGAACCCAACGGTTCTGGTTTAAGGAGAATCCGACGGTCGAATCTCTCGTAACTTCCATTCGAAGTCAATGGTCGAAATTCACGAACTGCCGCGGAGCGGCACGTTCTATTCAGGCCATTATATATAATATATATTTCGTCGATTTCCTTTCAAAAAGTATTTTATAAATCGTTTTAAATTCGTTTTTGAAACGATTTCAACTTCATATTCAATTTTGAATCAAAATTGAATATTCCACATCATCGATATACAAATGATAATATTTTCAAAACGTTATATTTTGAAATCACTTTCTTCTCTATATTCATTATAAAAATGAATAAAATCGAAATAAATATCGTTCACGTCAAAATGGCTCATAGCTGACCAACACGGCTTTATACATTTCAATAACTTTGTTATTCTATTCAACAAATGAATATTTTCTTCAACACATGAATATATAGTTTTTTTCAACACATGAATATATATTTTATTTCAACACATGAATATATATTTTATTTCAACACATGAATATATATTTTTATTCGACACATGAATATTTTATTTTATTCAACACATGAATATTTTATTCTATTCAACACCTGAATTTTCTTTCTATTCAACACATGAATTTTCTTTCTATCCAACACATGAATTTTCTTTCTATTCAACACATGAATTTTCTTTTAATATTCCTTATTTTCCAAACTGGAATGAGGCCCAATCAAATACCATATGACGTTAATTATATGGATTCTCTACAGCACATGTATATAATAGCAACGATAAATCATCAACCATCATCCAGAGTGCACCACACAACTGCATAAGCATTAAAACGCTTACACAGTCTGTCAACCCATCGATTGACATACAACTAAACAATCGGGATTAGTGTACGTCAAATATCATCCCAATACCCGTGTGGGGTTTCAAATCAACAAACATAATTTTTTATTCGTGCAGTTGGGCGATGTGTAAAATTTATCGTCTCAATCAATATCAGTCAAATCGGTGTACATAAACAAATCGTTCGATTTGTAAATGAGTATTTATTTTACTTCAACACATGAATATATATTTTATTTCAACACATGAATATATATTTTATTTCAACACATGAATATATATTTTATTTCAACACATGAATATATATTTTATTTCAACACATTGCACTATCAAATTTCACTACACAGAAATCAAACAAACAAGTCATCCATGGTTTGTGGACGACGGGTGTCAGGTGCTGCTAAGCACCGTATGCATCCTAGTATATATTTCAAACTAGAAATAGAAATAAAAGTGAGGAGTTCTCACCAATTAGCTAAACCAAACACCGCGACTCTTCATATGTAGAACGTCTTCGCCGTGCATCCAACAAGATCTGTTACACGCGGTTTTACGTTAAAAATCACATTTTTATCAAACCACTTCATGTATAAAAATTATATTTCTATAACGCTACACGTAGAAAAGATTATATTTTTATATTCTCGATCATATAAAAATCATATTTTTATACTGCGACTCTACATATATAAAAATATATTTTTCTACACTTCTATATAGATAAAAATCATATTTTTATTATCTACATTATATAAAAATCATATTTTTACTTCGCCTTCATAATAAAAATTATATTTTTATTCCGCTACTATATAGATAAAATTATATTTTTAAACCGCTATCTTTAAAAATTAAAACCACATTTTTATTAGTTCACTTTCAATATAAAAATCACATTTTTATAACTACGCTATATGGATAAAAATAACATTTCTATACTGCTACCATATAGATAAAAATTCTATTTTTACACCGCTACTATATAGATAAACATTGTATTTTTATAACGGTGTTCATATAATAAAGATCATATTCTTATCACGCTAACTTCATAATAAAAATTATATTTTTATATTGCTCTTCTTCTAATAAAGATTATATTTTTATATTTGTTACTTCATTATAAAAAAATCCTATTTTTATTCTTTCTATAATATAAAAATCATATCTTTATTCTTTCTATAATATAAAAATCGTATTTTTATTCTTTCTATAATATAAAAATTATATTTTTATTCTTTCTGTAATATAAAAATCATATCTTTATTCTTTCTATTTTCTATGTAAAGATTATATTTTTATCGCTATCTTCTATATGAAGATTATATTTTTATAGAAACACTTTCACATATATATAAAGATTATATTTTTATATTAAATAATTTGCTTTTTCAAAACAAAGTTATTTAATATTAAATCTGAAAAAGGAATGAATGCTCACTGTTGTTATCTTCATCTGCCCCGTCTCTTTCTATACTCATCGAACCCAAACACAACCCCTAGGGCTTCAAACCACATCGCCTGAAGACCTCCAGAACACGATCGCTGGTCACCATATGAAGCGCAGCAACACCACCTTCCCGCTCGCCCAACCCCAGCCAATTCGAACTCATCAGTCCGCCAGACTTCAAGTTCAAGCGGCGTCTGCACTCGCTTGCGTCGGAGGGGGAAAGAAGGGGGCGAGGCTTGGTCGGAGGTGGGGCGTGGTGGAGGCGCTGACGATGGCCAGGGGGGGGGGGCAGCGGGTTAAGGGTTTAGTTAGGTTTTTTTATCTGAGCGATTTGGGGGAGAACACAAAGGGGGGCCGATATAAATTTATATTATTTTTTTATTAATTTAATTTTCCTTAAAGTTATTTCTCCATTCGAACTCCAATCCAAACTCAACGACTGTCCTCCTTAGCTAATTACCCCCATTCCGAACACAATGGGATCTGCTGCGTAAGCCAATTCGGCCGTTACGATCAGTTTCCATCAAAATCAAAATATAAATCTATATATTGATTTTGAACGCACATTTCAATTTACCGGGACCACATACTGACTCTAAAAATTCCCAAAAAATATTTTCTAGCTTCGTATTGACGATACGGTTCTAACAAAACTAATTTCGTCAAATTCTGAGACTGTTTGCAAAATGGCCATTTTCTGGTCGATCGAAATTGACTTAAACTGTTAAAACACGTTTAACGTCGCCGCACTCACATATTGAATTCAAAAATTACAAAATTTGAAACCTAGCAATAACTTGACATCACAGATCCAACAAAAGTGGTTTCGTCGAAAACCGAGGTCGTTTGCGAAATTTCCATTTTTATGGGCCAGAATTCCATAGCGACTATTCTGAATTTTCAACTGGGCATAACTTTTTATTCCCGCTATGAAATTTCAATTTTTCAGATTCGTTAGAAAGATATTCTCAGTTTGATTCAAATATTTTTGGTTTCACTAAAATCCGGTTTATTTTGAATCCTGTACTTTCATTTGAATTTTGAAATCGAATTATCGAACTACCGCGCCATTTTCAATTCCTTTTATAATTAAAATAAAATATTTATATTCTAACGATGATTCAAATAAATATATACATTCAAATTCTATTCAAATAAATTTCTCGTCGTTATTATTTAAAATAATTCATTTTAAATACTCAAAATTCGCTAAAATTACCAAAATAATTTTTTTTAATTGGCTTGGATTTCCGGGTTATTACAATCTCTTCCACTTAAAACTTTTCGTCCCTGAAAAGGAACGAAGCCGAAAGTTGTTTTACGAATCAACTCAGCTTTCATTATTTTCATTATGGCTTAAGTTCTTCAACTTTTCAGTTTCTAAGAACTTCTCAAATTTTTCAAAAATTTGGCTAACACCCTAAATTTTCGAAAAATTTCTCCATAACCTCCCCTGCACCGGGAGATTTGGGATATTTCAAATAGCCTCCCATAGCCCTCATCAATCCAAAAAGAAAAGGAAACAGCCAAGCGGCTCATAAAATCATCCAAACCCATAGAAATACAATAAAAATGTACCTATTTGTTGGGCAAACAATTTTATTCCTCTTCTCTAGCCTCCTTGCTATGACCTGTTCAATGTAAGTACATGTATATGCATGCAAATGCGACAAATTTTTAATACAATTCACTATTTGGTTCAATTTGGCTAAAGGTTCAACATTTTAATTAATCAACAAATAATCAAACAACACAACCAGCAATCAATTAGCTGATTAGCTTTTCAAATTCATAATTTTGATACATATACAGAAAATCATATTCTTGATGCCAGGTCACAACAATATATTCTAACTATATTTTGGTTCTCATACCAGTCAATTGAAAATATATAGATATCCCACTTTCGGCACTCGAATATAAATACTGATGATGTGGCCACATCATCAGAATCATCCCCGGGTGCCTAGAATGTGATTCTATATCTATATCTATCCAGTATATTAAAACTTCGAATACACGTTTGCAAGTCGTATATGAAAAATCTTTATATACTGGATTGTCCAAATTCAATATAAAAAATATCCAGATACGAATAATTGAATTAAATTTTCAAAACAAAACTTGTTTTCAATTTTATTTTTCAAAACAACACTCTTTACACTCGTTCTAGGATACTACTGATCCTATCTCTAATGAGTCTTTCTCATGGGATACTACTAATCCAATCTCTGATGAATTCTTTCGTATGGTTCTAATGTGTCTTGTTCTCCGAGCTCTGTAAACCAAAGCTCTGATACCAAGATGAAACGACCTGAACTTCCCCGTAAGGAAAGCCCGGATTGAGTTGAGGACAAGACACATCGGAACACAAACAGAAGAACATTTCATTGCTTATTACAACAAATCATCAGAATACAAGAATATACAGAGTATTAACAAATAATATACATTATAAAATAATATCAGAGATTACAATACATTACATAGTAGCGGAAAATAATACAATACACAACTGGAAGTAATACACGGATACAGAGCTTTCTGAGTATCGCTTCAGCTGTAAATCAGGATCCTGTGAATATAAATCTGCAAAACCAAAACTACTAGCTGCCCGTGTTAAAATAAGGGCGCCTAGAGTTTAGGTTAAAACAATAAACTCCAGGTCAGTCATGGGACTGGCGTGAGAACTAAAACAGTTACAAATCTTTATTTTAAAGTTAGGTAAATCAAGGGACCACGCCGTATAATACGGAACGGGTTTCCTCCCAAGAATACCAGTGCACAAAATCACAGCGCAATGCTAAATAAAGAATAATGAAGCTATTATAAGACCCAGGTCCCATCACACAATGCAACACAAGCCGGAGGATAGGGTTTTATCTTATAATAGCCAAAGAATGCTTGATACGCTAAATTTCATCTTTTATTATTACTATAAGTGTATAGTGTCAAAACAATTTCAATCATAAATATCAATCATAGACGGCATGGGTATCATATATCATGTGGCCATACTAGGCTCTACAATCAAAACCGCAAATGTCACGTATTGGAAGTTGGGTTTCCATCTGTTAACCGAGGCAAAAGATAGTCCTCACCGATTCGAGATGCTCTAGCCCATGTCTCAGGATCAGAGCTCGAGTGACCCTTGGAGCGTCAGGGCCGGTCCACCGATGTGGATTAAAATGCCTGAACACTGCGTTTCCCCGCCCTTTGGGGCGTCAATGAGCCAAATGACTCCATCGGCTCCACACAGTCACCGATATATCCGAGGCGCCTCACAACAGCAACAACCACACATGTGAAAATAATATAAATGTCAGGGCTGGTAGGTCACTGACACCACCTTATCTAGAAGGAAACGCATGCCCTCACTGATGTCCTCTCCCGTTTCTGGTTCACAACCGGGGTGAGAGGCTCGCGAATCAACATTACACAAAGCTATGCCACACAGGCGGTGCTTTGATCATCAACCACAAGACTTTGCTTTTTAACAGAATCCTTGATCATTTGCCACTTAGGCATGCCACACAGGCAATTCACTCCATGTGTTTGATACCCATCAATATATAACCCCTGAGCTCGTACGTCTCGGAGAAGGGCGTTAAGCAAGAGAATAAATTCTCCGCCGCCAAACAAATATATATTTAATAGAAATCAATCACATAGAATAAAATCCAATGTCAGACACACAGTCCATTTACAAGTTCATTTTGGGTCTGAACGAAACCGGAGGCACCTTGTACCTCGCATATCCATCGATCTCCAAGTACGTCTGGACAATCACCAACTGATTCTCTCCTCTTGGGTGTACAACCCAATCAAGATCATCAGCAATCACCCAAACGATGTGAAGACCTCCGGTCTTCGACCACCGTCTTCATCCTCGACACCACGTCGAATCAGTTATTCAGAATGGGATAAACCCGGTCTTCCTGAATAACTCGCGTATACAATAAACAAGTGTTACACAAACACAACATATGCCTCATTCCAACTCAGAATATTCTTATACTTTGGGAAAGGTTCCCATTAATTTTATCAAAGATAAATTCTTTAAATCTATTCTTTAATCTTCTTTGAATTATTAATTCAAATTAGTCGGGATTAGCGAACCACACCGAAGTAATCATTTATTTTATTTCCCAATCCCAACCTATTCATCCCATGAAGTAAAACTGGTCATACTTCATATCTAGCACCACGGTGTTATCGGTAAATTTAATTACCATTTCACGTTCAAATCTAATTAAAGATTTAACTATCGCCTGGAGCAAAACTGGTGATACTCCATTCTCGATCACTTCAATCTAATTAAAGATTCATTAAAACTCCACTTGGTTTTAATCTTTCCAAAAATCACTATCAGTGATTATTTAACTTGGGAAATCATATCATGTCTTTAATTGGGTTAAAGAACCAATGTCATTTAAAACACGGTTCACTATAAACCCAAAATCACATTCCATTCCAATTCAATTATTGAAACTTCTGATTACTTTTAAAACCCTTTCAAATCCAATTTATTTATTTAAAAATAAATAAATTATTATTCTAGTTCAAAACTAGGTCATTTCGATAAAAATCTATTTTTATCTTTTCAAATTTAGAATTTTTCATCTCAATTCTTCACAAATCATTTATTATGATTTTATACAAATTATTACTATTTTTAATAATTTTATCAAGGCCCGTACAGTCGATTTCCATCAACGGTCATTGAATTGCACTTACAGCGACCTTTTCCAAATTTGATTTGGACATAATTCCAAATCCAACCGTTAGATTTCAAATCTCTAATATTCGTTAGAAAGCCCTTTTCGATATGAACCCAACGGTTCTGGTTTTAAGAGAATCCGATGGTCGAATTTCCCGTAACGTCCATTCGAAGTCAATGGTCGAAATTCGCGAATTGCCGCGGCGTGGCGCGTTCTCTTCAGGCCATTGTATATAATATATATATATATATATATTATATGTATTTCATCGATTTCCTTTCAAAACGTGTTTTATAAATCGTTTTAAATTCGTTTTCGAAACGATTTCAACTTCATATTCAATTTCGAATCAAAATTGAATATTCCACATCATCGATATACAAATGATAAAATTTTCAAAACGTTAAATTTTGAAATAACTTTCTTTTCTATATTCAATATAAAAATGAATAAAATCGATATAAATATCGTTCACGTCAAAATGGCGCATATCTAACCAACACGACTTCATACATTTCAATAACTTTGTTATTCTATTCAACAAATGAATATTTTCTTCAACACATGAATATATAGTTTATTTCAACACATGAATATATATTTTATTTCAACACATGAATATATATTTTTATTCGACACATGAATATTTTATTTTATTCAACACCTGAATATTTTATTCTATTCAACACATGAATTTTCTTTCGATTCAACACATGAATTTTCTTTCTACTCAACACATGAATTTTCTTTCTATTCAACTCAAGAATTTTCTTTCTATTCAACACATAAAATTTCTTTTAATATTCCTTATTTTCCAAATTGGAATGAGGCCCAATCAATTACCATATAACGTTAATTATATGGATTCCCTACAACACATGTATATAATAGCAACGATAAATCATAAACCATCATCCAGAGTGCACCACACAACTGCATAAGCATTAAATATCAATAGTTAACGCTTACACATTGTGTTAACCCATCGATTGACATACAACTAAACAATCGGGATTAGTGTATGTCAAATATCATTCCAATACCCGTGTGGGGTATCAAATCAACAAACACAGATTTTTATTCGTGCAATTGGGCGATGTGTAAAATTTATCGTCCCAATTGATATCAGTCAAATCGGTGTACATAAACAAATCGTTCGATTTGTGAATGAATATTTATTTTACTTCAAAACATGAATATATATTTTATTTCAACACATGAATACATATTTTATTTTAACCTATGAATACATATTTTATTTTAATACATGAATATATATTTTATTTCAACACATGAATATATATTTTATTTCAACACATGAATATATATTTTATTTCAACACATAGATATATATATTTTATTTCAACACATGAATATATATTTTATTTCAACACATGAATATATATTTTATTTCAACACATCACAATATCAAATTTCACTACACAGAAATCAAACAAACAAGTCATCCATGGTTCGTGGACGACGGGTGTCAGGTGCTACTAAGCACCGTCTGCATCCTAGTATATATTTCAAACTAGAAATAGAAATAAAAGTGAGGAGTTCTCACCAATTAGCTAAACCAAACACCACGACTCTTCATGTGTAGAACGTCTTCGCCGTGCTTCCAACGAGATCTGTTACACGCGGTTTTACATTAAAAATCACATTTTTATCATACCACTTCATGTATAAAAATTATATTTCTATAACGCTACACATAGAAAAGATTATATTTTTATATTCTCGATTGTATAAAAATCATATTTTTATACTACAACTCTCTCTATATAAAAATTATATTTTTCTAAACTTCTATATAGATAAAAATCATATTTTTATTATCTACATTATATAAAAATCATATTTTTTGCTTCCCCTTCATAATAACAATTATATTTTTATTTCGCTACTATACAGATAAAAATTATATTTTTAAACAGCTATCTTTAAAAATAAAAACCACATTTTTATTTGTTCACTTTCAATATAAAAATCACATTTTAACTACGCTATATGGATATAAATCACATTTCTATACTGCTACCATATAGACAAAAATTCTATTTTTACACCACTACTATATAGATAAAAATTCTATTTTTATAACGGTGTTCATATAATAAAGATCATATTCTTATCACACTAACTTCATAATAAAAATTATATTTTTATATTGCTCTTCTTCTAATAAAGATTATATTTTTATATTTGTTACTTCATTATAAAAAAAATCCTATTTTTATTCTTTCTATAATATAAAAATCATATCTTTATTCTTTCTATAATATAAAAATCATATTTTTATTCTTTCTATAATATAAAAATCATATCTTTATTCTTTCTATTTTCTATGTAAAGATTATATTTTTATCACTATCTTCTATATGAAGATTACATTTTTATGAAAACACTTTCATATATATAAAGATTATATTTTTATACTAAATAATTTGCTTTTTCAAAACAAAGTTATTCAATATTAAATCTGAAAAAGGAATGAATGTTCACTGTTGTTATCTTCGTCCTCCCCGTCTCTTTCTGTACTCGTCGAACCCAAACACAGCACCTAGGGCTTCAAACCACATCGCTTGAGGACCTCCAGAACACGATCGCCGGTCACCATCCGAAGCATAGCAACACCACCTTCCCGCTCGCCTAACCCCAGCCGATTCAAACTCATCAGTCCGCCGGACTTCCAGTTCAAGCGGCGCTTGTTTCGAGGTGACTCAGAGAGAGGGGGTGCGCTCGCTTGCGTCGGAGGGGGAAAGAAGGGGGCGAGGCTTGGTCGGAGGTGGGGCGTGGTGGAGGCGCCGACGCTGGTGGGGGGGGGGGGGGGGCAGCGGGTTACGGGTTTAATTAGGGTTTTTTTATCTGAGCGATTTGGGGGAGAACACAAAGGGGGCCCATATAAATTTATATTATTTTTTATTAATTTAATTTTCCTTAAAGTTATTTCTCCATTCGAACTCCAATCCAAACTTACGGACTGTCCTCCTTAGCTAATTACCCCCATTTTGAACACAATAGGATATGCTGCGTAAGCTAATTCGGCCGTTACGATCAGTTTCCGTCAAAATCAAAATATAAATCTATATATTGATTTTGAACGCACATTTCAATTTAACGGGGCCACATACTGACTTTAAAAATTCCCGAAAAATATTTTTTAGCTTCGTATTGACGATACGGTTCTAATAAAATAAATTTCGTCAAATTCTGAGACCGTTTGCAAAATGGCCATTTTTTGGTCGATCGAAATTGATTGAAACTGTTAAAACACGTTTAACTTCGCCACGCTCACATATTGACTTCAAAAATTAGGAATTTTGAAACCTAGCAATAACTTGACATCACGGATCCAACAAAAGTAGTTTCATCGAAAACCGAGGTCGTTTGCAAAATTTCCATTTTTAAGGGCCAGAATTCCATAGTGACTATTCTGAATTTTCAGCTGGGCATAACTTTTTATTCCCGTTATGAAATTTCAATTTTTCAGATTTGTTAGAAAGATATTCTCTGTTAGATTCAAATATTTTTGGTTTCACTAAAATCCGGTTTATTTTGAATCCTGTACATTCATTTGAAATTTGAAATCGAATTATTGAACTACCGCGCCATTTTCAATTCCTTTTCTAATTAAAATAAAATATTTATATTCTAACGACGATTCAAATAAATATTTACGTTCAAATTCTATTCAAAATAAATTTCTCATTGTTATTATTTAAAATAATTCATTTTAAATACTCAAAATTCGCTAAAATTGCCAAAATAAATTTTTTAAATTGGCTCGGATTTCCGGGTTATTACAATTTTGGTAACCTTAAAAAGCAGGATCTAGCCTTATTAAACTAGAAATAACCCTGCAATTAGTAAAAAAAAAAATTAAATGTTAAGCAAGTTATTGAAATTAAATGAGACAATTGTCCTGCATGTCCAATTGGTTAGTGTAACATATATAACCCATTCAACAAGGTACCTTATGGTCCGACACTTTAACATACTCATGAGAAACAAAAAGAATGTTTTCAGGCTTCAGATTGGTATGAATAAGATGCATATCATGCATAACTGCAATACGGTAGAGGGAGAACAAAAAGGAAATACTGTTAACAAAATGTGAGCATCAGAGGCTTAGCTAGTTGCGTGCATGCACATGTAAAAGGTAAACGAAAAATGCTGATAACTGCCAAGAATTCAAACATGCATAAATCTGAAATAACGCTACCCAAAATCATTTTACATCATACTTTGTGTCTCTTCATTTCTCAATATTAGATGCAAACTGATATCAAACACTTAGGCCGCTTTCTAGAATACATAATAAAGAAAGATATGTTTGTATTACTTTAACTTTCAAATAAATAGGTTCTAAAAAATAAGAAGTGACATTTAGGAAAGCTTCAGCGTTTTTAACCTAAAAATCTGCAGCTAGCTGCCAGACTCACCTACTTTATCTTGGAATTAGACATAAAACATAAAAGAGCACAATGGACGTGACTTTAAATTTTTACCTTTTGTTTGTGGTAAAGTCGAACCAGACAAAAATAATATGGAAAGAAGGTTACCATGTACTCAAATATGAAATTTAATACATCATTCTTCCTTATTACCTCCTTTAGTTTCACTATGTTAGGATGGTTCATCCTCCTCAAAGGATGAAAAAAAAAGGAATACGCTAACATTCAGAGCAAAAATAAATGTTCAAATAAACTAGTAAAGCACAAATTCCTTCACTTCCCATAGACTCGTGCACTCTTCCTAATAATAATACTTTTTCTTTGTTTTCTTCATAGCTACCTATCACATTATAGGTCTGAACATAATCAGGGTGTTTAAAAATAGCATGATACCTGCTTTCACATATACAATGCTTTACTAACTTTCATAACATCAAAAACCAAATAAATATACATACTATTTCACCACTTTACGTATTTATGGCACGCCATACACTTCTAGATGTGCCATCACCAACTTCCTTTATTATTTTATATCTACAATGTAAGATAGTCATCACATTTAGACACAATATGGGATTCCCTTATAAGATTCTTAATAACAAAATACTGAAGGCACATATGAGAGAAATAATCAAAGCATCTACTATACAGACTGTGGACAAAAATATAAATATCAATCACAATCCAACTGAGCCAGGGAAGTAAATATAAATCACAATCATATCTTAAAATATAAATCATCAACTCTCATAAATCAGGATCATAAACATAAGAATGTTTACTTATTCAATTATAGCTAAAATCATTTGTTGTTCATATTTTTCTACCATAGTTGATAATTAATATTTTGCAGAACATACTTCTCAACCTGTTTGCTACTGGCTGCTCAACTTGGGAACTACTACTGTTAACTATGATTTCACACGATCATGCTATTGGAAAATAAATGATAATAGAGAACCGGCTTTCTACCAATGATATATGGTATTTATGTAACATATTATTATCATAAATACCATATATTAATTATTCTAACAGAGTTGAACAAGTAAATGTATGTTTGAAATATATTATATTCAGGCTTATCCTATTGTTGACTTTTGTTTGAAGACCAAACAAAAAAAAAAAAAAAAAAAAAAAAAATCAAACAATATACATAAAAACTAAGACCTAACAAACTGTAGCATGACTCTTTCTGCAATATTTTGGCATCAAGTGCAGTGTAGTGTTTAGCAAGACTCTGCAGTTGATGAAGATGAAGAAATTGTTGGCTCTGCTATACAAACAAATGTAGTGATCAAATTCAAGAAATCTTGCATGTAAGCAAGGATTATGTTCATTCACTTCAAAAAAGTAGACTAATGTAAACTGTCCAAATTTATATCACACAGCAAAGATTATGAAACAGTATACAACAGAATCAATGAAACAGACCAGTAAAAGGAATATGAACTATTGAAAAAGAATAAATTATAATAAATTATCAAAAATGAAAAAAAAAGCATATTCATAACTGCAGCTGTGCTTCAGCTCTCGGACCACTAACAAACAATGCATATAAAACTCATTACATAAACACAAAAGTTAATATACGAACAACAATACTATGACAGTTTGTTAGGAATACTAATAAAAATCCAAGCGGTGCGAATGTGCAAACTTAGATTTGAAATATCAATACTAGTTCATTGAATTTGCATCATAGCGCAGAACATGAAATTTCTATGTCTTGGTTCAAACAAATCTTTACTTTAATCCTAATTATAATTATTTTAATCCAAAGCCAGATGTATTATATTTTTGATAATATGTTTATCAGTAATATGTAACATTTAATTTTTAATAAACTTGGTTCTTATAAGGGAAAAAAACTTGTTATGATGTATCATATCAATTTTCAGTAAAACGTATATTAATCTTATGGCAACATTATTTCCTTTTCTTCCCGAATCTAATCAATGTATAAACCGTAAGGAAAAAACTAAACCCTACATCAAAATTAGCTCATCTTAAACCTGCTAGCAGGAAACAAAGGTAACATTTACATCCTACAAATTATATTGCATTTATATGTTGGTTATAACTACAACAACTACACTAATGATATTGGATAAAATTAAAAAAATGAACCAAGCAAATTTAAATAAAGCAATCACATACAAACAAAGTCTTATATTTCTTGTTCTTATATGAAGCATATGGCCACACAAATTGACATATCAATAAATCTAATAATCAGAAATCGTATGGAATCATTCATTTTAAGAACATTTATATTTCACCGTTTTTCAGTGGGCTACTACTTCTAGATACAGGAATCAGATCATTATAACCACAAAAATACATAGACTGCTTTTGTTCACCACTTGATTTAGGAATAATTTATGCTTCAAATATATGAATATTCAAAATTTGGGAATTTCGGCTTGAGAAACATGTGAAAACAAAAAATTTATACATGAAGTGCTAAAGTAAAAATGTTGATCCTATATGTAAACGCACCGCTGAATATAATTTATCCATAATTTATTGGATATTTTTTACTTTTAAAACTAAAACATAATAGCAACTACACATAAACAGTGCAAAAGTCCAATTTTTTTGTGATCAGCATGTGGATTCGTGAATGAATTGATGAAAAAGTCAACTTTTTTTTTGCAAATAGTGAAAAAGTCGATTTTTTTTTTTTTTTTGCAAATCAGAACGGAAATAAAAAATCAGCAGTGCAAAAGGGAATCAAAATGCATACCCAAAACATAATGACCTTGTATTTATTAACTTATGGACACCAAAAACTTTTAGTGAATTTTTAAGATGAAACCATCAATTTGTAGCAAGAAAATTGCCCAATTTATAGGACATACGCATATAGTTAACAACAAATTTATAGAAAACATGGAAAATAATAAATTACGGAAGTATTTTTCAACTTTGAAATATACAGTTCAGAAATATCTTCCAAACAAAGAAGCTTAAAGTAATAATGGGAAAAATAATAGACAGTACCTATAGTTGATGACCTATCAAATCCTTCAAGAAAATCAGGTGGACAACCGGTGAATAGTGGTGACCGTCATCGACAAAATGAGGAAGAACAATGGAAAATAATTTGGGCGAATGTTAGTATCATGGTAGGCCTTAATCCACTTATAATCCACTGAAAGAAGGAAAATTTCACAAAGCTTCTTCAAATACATCAAAAATGGTAGGATATGCCTTAGATTAGAAAGGGCACAAGCTTTCCATTCATGTGCTTTTAGTGGAGTACTATTCCTGAAGCGGGTATCAGATCCAGTGCGAATCAAAAACATAAAATGAGTAACGAATCTGAAACTAAATTAAAAACCATAAGAATAAAACCTGACAGACGAAGGAGAAAGACCCAATTTTTTAATGAATTTCGGGGCGAAGAGGAAATGGAACCGGGGTTTTTTTACTCAGGGTTTTCTTCAATTACTGAAGCAAAAGACAAAAATATGGATCGTGAAGTATTTGCGGAGAGAAATAAAAATAGGTTACGAAGAAGAAACAGGCGAGGAGAGGAAGGGTCAGGGAGAAGAATCAGGAAGAAAAACGCGGAGCAAATAAAATGCGGGAAGGAATTTTCATAAGGAGAAATATTCGAGAAAGAAGGAAACACGGAGAAAACATTATTATTGAGCGAAAATTATGCCTAAATTTATTAGCACAGACAAAATTGATTTTGGCTCTTACAGTAGGGAAACGTCCCTAACGGTCGGTTTGATAAAGCTACTATGATGATCAGTATATGAAATTAAAAGAGAACTTGACATTTTACATTGCAAAGATATGCTACCAAAATTCATTTCTATTTTTTTTGGCCTAACATCCTACAAAAAAAAAGTAGTATAAAATTTTATAACTTCATCAATTTAATTAAAATTTAAAACCTTTTACAAGTTTTTATCAGTTTCATTACTTGTCAATTTTCATTCGAATCCTCATTGTCTTTTCATTCCCTCACTCCATCCATTTCTCCTTTTCAGTTCTATCTTCACGTTTTGTGAACTAAAGTCAATCGTTCATGTCCTCAACAAAAATTCCATAAATCAAAATTTTATATTGCACGATCACTTATGGCGATATCAATAATGATTGTTGATGCTTGTTGCGAGCTTTTGTTGGTGAAGAATAGCACAACTTTATTGGACCACAACACATCAAAGAAGTGTTATACGATCTTCTAGCGTAGCGATAGGCCCTTTCTGAAAGAAAAGGGGTGTTATGGTGGAAAAAAGTGACACACTCTATTTGTTGTACTGAAGCGAGTCGATATCACTATGCAGAGCAACTAGGGGTGACATAGACTTCATTATGAACAATAGGCCTTTTGGGTAAAGGAAAACGAAGCGACATAATTTCATAGGTCGTAACTATATGGCATGCTTCAAATAGATGAGGCACACACTTTAGTTGAGGGGTGGAGGCGACACATATTTACTGAGTCGGCATGGTATGTAGTTTGATTAAATGAGGCGTCATGCCTTTCACATTGAAAAGTGCGGCACAACCTTGCTTGTTGAAACGACATACCATGGTTGGTCAAAGAGGGATGACACAACTATCATATGTGAAGAGATTGCACCTCCTTATTCATAAAGGTGAAGCGATATGAGCTATTGAGTTGACCAAAGGTGGCAAGACCTGTGGAAGTGTTATTGTTGGTAAACCCACTTGTTATTGAGAAGATACCCAGTCTTATAGATATAAATAGATGTGACACGACCCATGGAAGCAGAAAGGGGAGACACAACTTCATCGGTTGGAATAGGCCGATATATCTTCTTCGATGAACCAAGATGATGCACACTAACGAAGGAATGGTGACATGCCTAGTGAACTATACCGCCATAATTTTGGGAATGACGAAGATGCTTCGACCTTTTGATTAAGGGGGCGATGTTACTCATTGATTAAGAGAAAATGACACAAACGAGCAAGGATACAACAATGCACTTCTCTTTTTAAGGTAATGCAATTTCCTTTGTTCACAAAGTGAGGCAACATAGTTATTACATGAGATCATCCAAGAGAGTTTATACCCCTTCAAATATATCGGGATAACATTTGTCCCTCATGTATAGGAAAATCTGTTACTCTTTACGACAAGACCAGATTCAATTTTGTTACGAGAATTGATTGACTGATTTAAACAAGATATCTGCTATGCATCCTGAAACATATAAAAAGGACACAAACGTTTTTATTTTAATGGCAAACATAATTTGATAGTATGATAATTGTTAGGGTTACCCTTCAATAATAAGTGATTTGCGACTTCTCCATAGTAATGGAGATGCAAAGTTAGAATCCTAGTTATCCGACCAGAATGTCATCAAAGGAGTTGTGAATAATTAGTAGTAGACCAGAATATTATTTCTGATTATACTAGAAAAAAACCATATCCAATGTTAATAAGAGAAGAGCAAGAATAAATGACTAGAGATTATGGTAATAACAAAATAATCCCAGAATACTAGCAAGCCATCCTTATTTGACAATATTAGATAAGTAGAAATTCATGTCGTGCAATAATAAAAGAGCAAAATAATTTATGACCAGAAATCCCTATTCGACAGTAATAGAAG
The DNA here is from genome assembly GCA_030737875.1 of Allium sativum. NCBI lineage: Eukaryota > Viridiplantae > Streptophyta > Magnoliopsida > Asparagales > Amaryllidaceae > Allium > Allium sativum. Next base: position 386,796,227 of record CM060921.1, read on the forward strand.
AGCTGAATAATTGAAGACCGGAAATCCCTTTACGACAACAATAGAAGATCAAAATAACACATATGAAAATAATAGAAGTCAAGAATACCATATTTGGCAATAATAAAAGACCTGAATTACTTATTTTAAAATAATAGAATCATAAAATTTCATGTTTGGAAATAATAGATAATCAAAATTTCTCGTTTGGAAATAGTAGAAGCCCAGTAAACCATATCTAGCAGTAAAATAAGATCAGAAAACCATTTATGCAAAATAATAGAAGGCCAGAATTCCACATCTGAAAATAATACAAGACTGAAGTTCCATATCTAAAAAGAATAAAAGATCATATTTCTACATCTGGAAATAGAAAAAGACCAAAAAAAACCCATATCTAGCAATAATAGAGGATTAAAAATCCATATTTAGAAACAGAGGGTTGATGAGAAGAAAGTTAAATACGAAAAAGACTGATTGATAACTAGAAATTTCTATTTCAAATGAATCATCACTGGATTCCGACCTCTAAGAGATGCTTTAATGAGGCCATGTAGACGTCACAAATGCTTTGTGCGAATGACAATCCTTAGGAGATGCCCGGTTGTGCCGAGACTTCGCTTAGAAATAAGTCACAAAATTCTTCCCTCTATGAGGTGCTTTAGAAAGGTCAAGTGGACGTAATTAAGGCTTTACGTTTTGGACGTGACCAGTTCTTCCTCCCTATAGGCGGCTCCTGGATGTGCGAGAAGTTCGCCTTAAAACCATTCATGGGCTTCATCTCTCTAGAAAGTGCTTTAGTGAGGCCATATATAAGACACTGAAGGCTTAACTTCTTTGGACTTTGAAACACCCTGAACCTGTTAGTATCCCTTAAATAGGAATGCTAAAGAGTGCTTAGCGTTTAGAGATATACTTGAATAACATCACTGAGACTAAAGTGTACAAGAAATGTAACAATGGTACAACGGAAATATAAAGATAACATAGCTTGTTATTTATTTCATAAAATAACAATCATCTCAAAAAGTCAATATCAGATTATAATAATAATACCATGTCAAAACTACATGTCTCCTCAATCTCACTAATAAATTAAAGTAAATAAAATCAAAATACCCGCTCAAGTAACAATACAAAATCAAACAACTGAAAATGATAAAAGAGAAGGAGATACATCAGAATAAGAACTCCAACATGTTGCTCCACCAAGAAATCTGAAATAATCAAAATCAACCTTGAGATCCTTAAGAGGGGAATGGGAAGAAACAAGAACAGGTCATACATAAAGTCTGGTGAATAAAGTAACTAATAACATGATAAGTAATTAAAAGTTTAAACTTGATAACAGTTCTGTGTTCGTACACAAAATAGATGACTACTAAGTCTAACAAAAGGTCATATATCTGAGTTTCTCCTTTAATTGCTTGCAATTTTACTTTTCTGTTTCTTTAATTTGGATTACCATTCCTAACTCTACCCTTTAATCGGTTTTTACCCTCTTCTGTTGTCTTCCTTGTGGCCTCTAACCTGCCACTTCCAAGTCCTACATACTAGGAAAAAGACACGTAAACTAGCGCTTGTCATAGTAGTCTCCAGTCGAAATCTGCATGCTCAGAAAACAACAGATGCTCTATTATTCAAATTCACTGACCTTTTATACCACTGTTCCATTAAAGTGTGTCTGATTTTCCTAAAACCATCAAATCTTGTTTGAAAGGGAAGATGGTCGAATGAGTCCTATATAACAAAAAAACTAAGATTTCGCGCCCTAACCTAATTTCATTCTTTTGACCTCTTGCAACTGTTGTTGCACGTAAGCATACCCGGTCTTCTTAAGACTATCAGATCTTGTCTGAAATGGGAGATGGTTGGAATGGTCCTAACTTACTAATTTGTACTCTCTTTTATTCTCAGCTCAATCCTAGATCTGAACCCAACCTATTGACCTAATTCCTGATGAATTTTCGTGATACTATATTCCATAATAAGTAGATCTTCGAGATATTTCTACGTGGAATTAGAAATATAACCCATTTCTTATTTCATAGACTAAGTAGATTATAGAGAGTGAGTAGTTGCACTTTTTGTAAATTTTGTGGATATAATAGAGTGATTAGTTGCATCCTTTTTATTGCATTAGAAAAGGCAATAAATAATCTACATGTGAAAGACTTACTCAAGCATTCAATAGCTTCGTAAGAAAGATATACTATTAAGTATACTATAAATAGTCGTGTATGAGGTCCGTACGATGTAAGGGAAAAAGCTTTCTTTTCTTTTGGCGGGGATTGAGATATATTCCAAATTTTTTAGGTTTTCTCTTGTAATAGTTTGGTGAATTAATAAAGGTTTTGTTTGGAGGAATTCATTTGTCTTTTTTTTCACTTCTAAAATCTAAATGTGCAAAGTTCCTAAGAATTTTGCTAATAGTTCTTAACTAAGTAATAGTATAATAGGTTTTTTTATTTTTCTCTTTATTATGATTTTCTGCTCTTTTATTATAACAATAATTTACTTGATCTTTATGTGTCTTGTGAATTATAATATTGGTCATAATTCATTGCAAGTTTCTGTAAATTTGCACAATTTAGCCTAATTCCTTTATATTATAAATCTGCAACTTTTATGTGTAACACTGTAAATTTAGTTACTTCTTAATTTAAACCATATTCGCGAGTCCTATGTGATTATCCTAATCTAAGCGCAAAAAGAGGATTCAAAATCGTGTTTGTAAACTAACATTTGCAGTTCTCTAAAAAATGTAAATGATTGCAGAAAGACTGAAAAAATGATAGAAATAACTACTAAGGAAAAAGACTGAAAAGAAAGAGACTTACAGAAGAAAACTGAAAAAGAGCTTGCAAAACTTAAATAAATATAAAAAAATGTAAGAAAAATTTAAACTACTAACAGAAAAGGACTACTGGAATAACTGTAAATAAAACTATAAAGAACCCTAAACTTATAAGCTACGTATAATCTAAATGTTTATTGTACTCACTCGTGGTCCTAAGTTATTTTTTCGTGGCTGCTACAGATCCCATCTCCAATGGAATTATATAAATATTTTATTTTATAAATTTTTTCCCTAAAAAAAATTAAGTTAGTTCCTCTCAAAAGGAGAGAACCCAGAGGGGGAAATATTGTGTTGTGAGGGAATAGCTAGGTCTAGGGGTTTATTTATAGTGTAGCCTAGGGATCTCTCACCGTCGAATTTCTAAAATAAATCCAAGCCAACTATATTTCTAAACCAATCACGACTCCCTAATTTCAAAAACATCCTGTAGATATCAGTGATGTCGGCCTGAATTCGAATAGTTAAGTGTTTACTATGTGTTGGATGCAAACTAAGCCCAAAACAATTTTGTGGATGACCCAACTCGTTTTTGTGTCGACTCATGGTTCGATGTAGGGGTCGATCCCCACAACATTTTTTCTTTCTCTTGTTTTCTGATTTATTCTTCTAACTTCTTCATACTAGCTCAGATTCTAATAAGTTATATATGAAAATTGATCAGAAAATCGCTATGGACACAGTGGAAAAGTTTTCGTAGCCGAATTTGGATATTTGTAAAAATTCTATTTGTGATTTGATTCTCTTTGTTACCTGACCTAATTGTTTTTTTATTATGCACGTTACTTTTTCAAATTCAAACATGCATGTCAACATTTGTGATTTGATTCTCTTTGTTATCTTTTAAATGTTATGGTTATAACATTAATTTTAAATTCTTTTATATATTCTTTTATAGTGTTGTTTATAACATTAATTTTTAATTCTTTTATATATTCTTTTGTAATGTTATTGTGAACGTTTCCATTAATTCTATTTGTTAATTTGTAACGTTATATTTTTATAAAATTAACTTTTAATATTCAAACTTCTTAATTAATTGTTCTTAAATTTTGGATTGTTACGTTCTCCCCTTCTTAAAGAATTTCGTCCTCGAAACCTACAAGGATAGAAGAATGAGATAACGATTTTTATCTAAATACCTACAACCATCTACTCTAACACCATCTATTAGAATCCATTATCCTTATATTTTCGAATGCAATTAACGTAATTATGCAATAGGGTAGTGTGTATGTCTCTACCTAATGCAAAAGATTAGGCAGTCTATAGATTCAGTCGACCTCCTTTTTTAACAAATATGCTCCTGATGTTGTTTATTTCATTTACAACATACAAATATGATTTTTATTTCATTTGCATATGGAAAAAATTTCTAATTGATATTTCTACATGCAAGTTGTAATCATCATTCATATGCAAAAATCATATGCTAATCATCCAATTTTACAACCATGGAATTGAAATAAAAATTACCCATATAAGATAATATGTTTTTATCCTAATTGGCTGATCTCCTATAATGCCTAGTGTGTGTTATGCCCCCATTGCATCAACTAACGAACACTTGCAATCACATGTCTACACAATCCATAACATATTCTAGAAACATGTTTACAGTCAATCCTACCATCCATATGCTTAATCCTAAGATTTGTCCTTCCCAGTGATACTTAAAAAAAGATCCTAATCAAAGGAAAAAAAGCTATTGATAGAATGTCTAAAGAAGTGTAGGTAAGAAAATTTGATGTTGATAGTATTCCCAAGTTGCTATATCTAAAAGTTCTCCCAAAGAGATGAAAGATCTTATTTTGGAATTTGGAAAAAAGTCCTAACACACGATGACTAAATGGTGACTCGTACTTCTTCTCCAGATTACCAACCTGAATGGTTTCTTTTATGAATGCGGGGTTATTCTAACCAAATCCATTAAAGAACTTTACCATCTTACCCATTCTAATACCTTTTAGAAAGAAACCTTTCAAGAAAGTTAAGCAGTTTTTCTTTAAAAATCTTCTGTCTTTATCTTCACTACTTCACATTCCTCTATCTGTTCCACTTATATTGTCAACCCATAAGAATATACTTTGTTTTGAATTCTAATATATACATATTTTCCCAAAACTCATTTTATACTTTGAAACCTTATTTGGAAAATCTTAGTGAGGCAATTCATCATTCATATGGTTATAAAAATTTCCATTTTGAAACATATTTACTTATTTCATGAAATCCCCAAAAATATGAGTTTCATATCAAAGCATGCTAGACTTTAAATTTTCTATATTCTAAAACCATATATATATATATATATGTGTGTGTGTGTGTGTGTGTGTGTGTGTATATATATAAATGGGCGGAGCGGGGTTAGATTCAAAGCAGACCTACAAATTTTCTTCCTAACAAATTACCCTTCTTCAAATTTATTTTCTTGAAACAAAATTATTCACCCTATCACTAATCCATTAGAAATTTGTCCATCCTTTCTATTTAAACCATATAAAAATTTAACCTTTTATTTACTAGCCAAACTTTATGGCTTATCTCAACTCGATGGTCATATAAAGTTTATTTTATCAATCCGATTTTCATGATTTTGTATTAACATATCTCTATAAGTTATTTTTTCTTTATACGGAATTTCTAGGATCTTCGTATCATGCCCAATTGGCGTAAACTTGATGAATACCAAACTCTCAACCACTGAATTATAACTAATGGCGAAATCCATCGTCATATCCTATAAAAATCAAGATATGCTCCATATTGAATCTTTAAGGTCATAATTTCTATAATTAGATCTAGCCTTAATTAGGGATCTTTCCAAAATACAATTTCAAGTATTTCCATAGAAGCTACATACATTCCAATGCTCCTATTCCAAGACTCTTATATCGAAAACCAAGAATTTAGTGTCAACCACATGCTTACTTTTACATAGGGTACAAGTAGAACAAAAAATTATTGGGAACTCTAACTTTCCTAATCTCCTTAAGTTTCAATCTTTTGTAGAGAAAAAACCAGCAAATTATGATCAATGAAATTTCAAACTTTTCTCAAAATAAGTAACGCCTCTATGACTTAACTGTTATTCCATTGTAACTATCCTCACGTGTCCCCTTGCTAATGCTACTAAGCAGAACTGATGCTAAAATATAAACTGAAACTCTTTCTAATGCTTTAAAAATAGTTTTCACACTTTATGTCCATAAAAGCTAATTTTTTTGTAATAATCCACTAATCCAGGAAGATTCCCTACCTTCAAAAATAATTCTTAAAGAACTTGATCTTGGGTCCATGTGCAAATAAGGTACTTAATTCCTTTACTAAATACAAAACTTATTCTTCGTTGTTGCTTAATTATACCAACATATCATCTATACATAACCCTATCAACTTACTCCAAACCTCAACAAACAACCTACCCAATCGAATCAATAACCACGCTTAAGTATATGCAGGTCAAAAAGCTATGGCAACCGCTCTTAAGATCCACCGGGTGTTCTATTAGCGGCTTTTTTCTCTAATTGTTTCCATTACTCATAAATGGTGGAAATCACTAACGACGAAATATAACAATGGGAAAATCTTGGCTCTTAAAAAAAAAGACCATCTACATGAGGCTAAGTGTAACAACCCAATTTTCAGTCGGTTCAATTTTTTTGCAAAAATGCTAAAATCCAAATCCATTGAAACCCGAGTTGTTTTATTTGGTATCCTGCAAAAAAAAAAAAAAAAATATATATCAGAGCTTGCAATAGAAAACTCACAACAGAATGGAATAAAATATAATAATATGTAAATACTTACCCAAATAATGAAATTATCTAACAAGTGTCTCTAAGCTGCAGAATCTTAAACACCTGCCTAACTTGCGGGTTTGTTATGAGGAGTGGGTCAAAAAAAAATCCGGTGAATGGATAAATTATACTTTCTATAAATAACACTCATATACCGTTTTATCACTGGTTTATCTTTATTAGGTTATTTTGGGTTTATTACACATTACACTTTCGATTTCACACATAAATCATACTCATCTACTCCCAAGTAGATTAACCTAATAAACCATATATATATATATATATATATATGTAGTTATATGCCCAATATATCGAGGTATTCCCTGTAGTACACTCTTTGAGTAGTCTCCATCGTCGTACCACGAAAATGTACGAGACCTCCATCGCTATGCTAGGGAGGCCAAAAAATAATGGCTTCATTAGGCCCGAAATATAGATATCAAAATTGGTTTGTCTCTTTCTATGGCTCTTCAAGATCCCACCCAACCTACCCCTAACTAATGAAAGACCGTTCAAAGAGTTAAATGACTGCTCCTAACAAATAACCTAAACAAACACGTGGTCCCTCATCCAATGTCCCGATTGTAAAGGATCATTGGCCTCTTGGTTTTAGCTCCATCCTTTCCCGCACATGCTCCGACTGATTATGATAGGTGTCTGTAGATCTACTATCCTTTGTTGGGTCCTGACCACGAAGCCTCTTACCCTGAGGCAGTCGCCGAATCCTCCCAATCAGTCTTAAGGATGCCCACAACGACAGATGCAGCAAAGGTATGCTCACCGGATGGTACCGTACAGACCATGCCTCTGTGGGTACAGCCCAGGGCCTACCACAAAAAACCCTCACGTACCGTAGAAGTCCTGCACTTCCTTCCAGTCCCGTCAATCACGTTGGACGTTCTCCTACCATATCTCCCGATACCTTCGATGATTTGCCCCGATGGGCTCTTCACCCTTATGGATTGAATCAAACGCATTTCGTTATATTAATTAGACCCTATGTCTAATTTACCGTTATGTGTTTCACTTACTCTCCTTTTTGTTGATTTATAATAAACATTATTCCATTTAATCTAAATATTATTTCTTTTATTAATTAACTTTATTATTTACCATAGAATTTTAGTTTTAAGCCCGTAATTTACCTATACACTGTAAATCAATATGCACAAACTAGTTCATATAATATACTATTATATGAATCTGATTCAGTCCAGTGGTCTCTCTATTTAAATCTATAACTGTAATTACCATGGATTTAAAAATCTGATTCTAAAAGAATGAGAAGAATAATATAATCTAAATTCAAAAAACTTAACACATATAGATGAGAAATCTGAGCATCTGTTGCCTAAATCTACAACTTTTATTTCCAAATCTTGAATCAAAAACCTAGAATCTATATATATATATATATATATATATATATATATATATATATATATATTTGAAGGGTTTGGAGGAAGAAGGAACTGGAAGAACCCTGGTGTCCTCTCAAAAAATAAGAGTTCGAGGCCAGGCCCTACTGGTTTATTTATAGGTGCTCAGAAGAACCTTGTCCGTTCAATTGAAATAAATAAAATTCGAGTCATTCAGAACCAAATAACCCACGCTGCCCTGACCCGAAGTGGGTCAACTCGTGCTCCAGGTGGGTCAACCCACTTCTAGTGTGGGTCGACCCATATACAATTGTTCCAGTCGTATACAAGGTCGTTAGTTCGTGAATTTTGCTCGAATTAAAACACTGCCTACAACGTTATCTTCTTTCCTACTTTTACCCATATAATTTTATTACTTTCCATTTTTAGTATACGTTTTAAATTTAGAATTTAAATCTGTGTGTATGTATTCATGTACAGCTTCATAAAATGCAACCATTGATAACTTTCCCTTACGGACCCCGTTTACAACAAATTATATATGTAAACAAATCAGAAATTACCACGAACTCAACGATATATGTTTCGAGGCCAAATTATGAAATCGTAGAATGTCGACATTTCATTAACAACTATTTAATTTCTAATAATTATTATTATTTAAGAATACGAGGTGTTACACTAAGAATAATGGTTCTTCTAAAACAATTTACTTGTGCTTACTACAGAGCCAAAGAAACTTTCCATCTTTGTAGCAAAGGCAGTAGAGCCTGTCATCTAAAAATACTCACTTCTACCGGTCTTTTCCAAAAGTTCCTCGGTCTGTTTTTTCCAAAATCTTTGTGTTGTAGTTGAAGTCCAAGAACCTCCTCAATTTATATGTAGGAAGCTCCTATCACAGGTACTGAACCCAATCTACCAAAAGATAGGCCTATGGAGAAAATAATTCGTCTCATTGATCCTTTATAGGTCAATCCTTGGGTATGCGTACTATGCACACCCCCAAGTAACCATCCTCTTCTCAATATCTTAGACACTCGTCAAAATGCTAACTTGTTTGAACTCCAAACCGATCCACGCCTAGTAATGCTATAAGCATAACTCTGTATCTAGAAACGTCCTAGCTAAAGGTTTGCAATTCAACTCTTTTTTTTTGGATATATGTGCCTTACTAACAGTGCTATAGGTTTAGAACTATCATAGATACAAAACCAAAATATCAATCCCTATTCCAGGAGGTAGCCTTCCAACCTTGTCTATTATGTTCGGAAAATCTTGCATAACGTGAGCGGAATCGATATTGCCTAGAGATGCACTAAGAGAAATATGAAACTTAATATGACTGACCCATCGGGTTGTAAGAAATCTTAAGAGCTTATTTGTTGTTTGTCATAGCCCGACAATCCTCCTCTAGCTGTCCACAAAGCATCACTCAATATATTTTGAAAATTTTCCTATCCAAAAAATCATAAAACGCAAGCATCCCAATCAAACTTACTATGGTGTCAAAATTTGATACAACCAACTATTTAGCTAGCCTATCTAGACCCTAAAGCCAACCCATATCCAGAAATACCTCAAGCATTCTCCTGTGTCTAGAATTACTAGTTTCAAACCCCAACTTTATCATATACAACTATGTCGATCCTCCTACGAGGTTAAGAGATTACCACTGGGTATAGAAAAGTGCCTAAGTGAAAACAATTGACTAGTGCCTCTAATATGTACTTTGGGGATTTACTATATCAATAAGTGATTGCTTCGTTAGGCCTACAATACAGGTGTTCTACATAATCCGTTTCCTACCTGGCCATGCCTCCAAATAGCCACATCTTCAACTAGTTGAAAAGTATTTCAAAAAGGGCTAGCTGCCTTGTTATATAACAATCAACTAGAAAGGACTTAGAAATGAATGAGAGTAAAACCCCAAATCAAAAGAGTACGGATCGAAAAAGGGAAATAAAATGGTAACTTTCCTACCTATGTCACATCCACTGCTAATTGATGGAACTTTATCTGTGGTCTGAACTTCAGCTACATGTGCTCATCCCTTTACGCTACCCCAATCCTTAGAGGACACTCTCTACTGATATGTCCATGCTCCCCACAATAAAATCATTTTCCTTTAAACAACCCAATCTTATGGTCTTTTAGCATAATGGACCCATATTCCAAAACTATGGCACTTATTATACCTTTTAACTTTTAAATTTCACGGCCTAGGATCCTCGACTTTTCTCTTATTCTTCTTATCCTTCCACCACTTCCTCTTGGTCTCAGCTGCCTTTGGAACCTCTTTTGCTTCCTTGACTTTCTCCTTGGAATTGACCGATTCCCATGCTACTACAAAAGCTTCTGTCTTTGAACTAGCTCTGCCACCAAGTGTGGTGAATTTTGCATATTTTCTTGTGTCTCTCCTAGTGTCGTAGCTTGAGGGCTTCTACGGAACCAAACAAGGATTACAGTGCCTCAGGAGAACTAAGGGCATTTGACATTCTATGCAAGAGAAAATGATAGAAATTAAGATTCAAAGGAGTCAAAGGAAGGTTTAACCGACTTGATGGGATAATACTTTCTATTTTCAAAATACTTTATTTTGAAAAAATTATTTTCTTTAGAAAATAGTATACATTTAAAAATAAGTTACTAGGAAACCTGGTAAACATAGGCTCTGATTCCAATGAAACATCCTGCACCCCTTGGTATCCATAAAATAGGAACACTCGAGAATGTGCAACATTTGTAAGTATAATTGAATAACATCACCCAGACGAAAGTGTACAAGAAATATAACAAAGATATAACTAAAATATAAAGATAAGGTAGCTTACTATTTACTTCATAAAATAACCATTGGCTTAGAAAGTCGGCACCAGATAATAATGCCATAACAAAAACCACATGTCTCACTCAGCCTCACCAATAAATCAGAGTATATAAAATAAAAATCATCTCTCTAGTAACAGTACAAACCAACCAAATGAAAATTTTAAAAGGAAAAAGATACATTAGAATAAGTACTTCAATATGATGCTCCACCAAGAAATCCGAAATAATCAAAATCAAGCCTGAGATATTGAAGGAGGAAGGGCAAAAAGAGAAGTAGGTCAAACATAAAGTTTTGGGAATAAAGTAATTACTAGCATTATACGTAACTAAAAGGTTAGTGCTGGTAACCGTTATGTGACCGTGCATAAAAGAGATAGCTACTAATAGAAGGTCGTATATCTGTGTTTCTTCTTTTTATCCTTGCACTTTTACTTTTTTGATTTCTTTGGTTTGAATTAGCTTTCCTAACTATACGCTGTGATCGGCACTTACCCTCTTATGTTGTCATCCTTAAGGCCTTTGACGTGCCACTAGCAGGTCATGCCTACTAGCAGAAAGGCACATAAACTTATGCATGTAATAGTAGTCTCCAACTGAAATCTTCACACTTAAAAAACATCGGATGTCCTACTAATCAAACTTTATTGACCTCTTATATCACTATTCCACTTAAAGCGTGCCCAGCTTTCCTGGAACCATCAGACCCTCTCTGAAAAGGAAGGTGGTCAGATGGGTGCCATCGAACAAACTAACTAGGGTTTTACGCCCTAACCCAATTTTATTCTTTTGGCCTCTTACAACCGATGTTCCACCTAAATGTGCCTAGTCTTTCTAAAACCATCAGATCTTGTCTAAAATGGGAGGTGGTCAGAATGGGTCCTATCATACCAATCTATATTCTCTTTTATTCTTAGCTCAATCTTAGATATGAGCCCAACTGATTGACCCATTTCTTGACTAAGTAATAATATAATTGGTTTTGTTCCTTTTCTCTCTTTTATGATTTTTCTGCTCTTTTATTATCATAATACTTTATTTTCTTTTTTTGTCTTATGAACTATAATACAGGTCATAATTTATTTTAAGTTTTTGTAAATCTACACAATTTAGCCTAATTCATTTTTATTGTAAATCTCCAGTTTTTAACGTGTAGCACTATAGATTTAGTTATTTCTTAATTTAATCCATATTTGCAAGTCTTATGTGATTATTCTAATCCAAACATAAAAAGAGGATAAAAAATTGTGTTTATAAGTAGGCATTTACATTTCTCTAAAAAAAAGGTAAAAGATCGTAGAAAGACTGTAATAACTAATAGAAATAACTATTAAAAAAGATTGAAGAGATAGAGACTTATAGAAGAAATCAGAAAAAATGAACTTACAAAACTTAAATAAATATATAAAACAAAAAAAGCAAATATAATGCCCCACCTCGAGATCGAACCATGATAAAGAGCACTACAGTGCAGTACTATCTATTAGAGTGAAGAATAGTACTGGTTAGAAGCGACTATCCGTAATCATGTATTAGACGAGTATCAAATACGCCGATTGAGTGTATAATGTTAGTTTATTTCCTTACATCGAGTGTATCGACGTACCCAGTTCATCTAATATAAAACTACAATGGATAAGGATCATATTCAGGAAGAATTACAACACATCATAGATAGCAGAGCATAGAACAGAATACATATAGGTACACCAACTAAATTCAATAGATGCATGTGCTACATACTCAAGTTTTTCACATAAACCTTATACATATACATCATGCTTCAGATGGATAATATACACATGACACGAATACACGACTATACAACTTAGATATTATCTTAAAGGGAGATAGTCCAGGCTGGATCAGTTAACAATGAATCTACAGCAACCTATAATATGAAACAACTAGGTTTGACCCAAGTATAAAATGAAGGAGTCAGTGTAGCTTAAACATATCAGTTATAATATAACAAGATGAGTAATATCCTATAAGGTGGTTATCTCACGACATCAGTACACGATGTCGTAGATAAAAATAAAACATGGTATGGTGTCACAACACAAGGCTGAGGGTTTAGATTCAACATGATTTACTAAGCCCACAAACTAAGAAAAAGGTATAAACGACCATGTCGCACACACAATGGAAATCACCATCACAACAACAGTTAGAGCCCATTCCAGAGTTTAGAGTAATATAAATGAAATCACCTAAATAATTAACATTTATATCCCACCAACTATGTATATACAAGATAAACACCATCAATAAGGTGAAGACATTCAAAACAACCAAAATTATAGTAATCAGCAGAAAGTAAACTAAAAAGAAGTATTATAAAATATTGGACTCACCAGTCCAAATTGCCCACCAGCTATAAGGTTAGGACCCACTAGTCCAATGTATAACCCACCATCCTGCCGAGTATGATACATAAGAGACCCACCAGTCCAGATTAGCCCACCAGCTTTATATATGGATTTAGCACCCACCAGTCCAACAACTGGGAACAACAACAAAAGAATGTGTCACAGACTCTTTGATAGTAATCTGAATAGTGAAAAGAATACATCCCATACCTAACGTTTTCATAATTCGTATAAGTTAGCCTACTTCATATGGAAAGCAAAAATAACTTCAATCAACAAGTCTAGAATAAACTGATATAATATACCTATGTTTCCTATACCATGTGGCTTATTATACCATTTAAATCTCTTTCTCGCTTCCTTGAAGCTTAAAAAACATGTGATCCTATACATATTGAAAATGCTTATTTGCCGAAAACAAGTTTGAAAACATTTAGAAAGCGTTAATAATGAAATTTATTATAATAATGCTTGTATGTAAATATAAAATATATGTTAAAATAATTACACACATTTTATATACTAACAATCTTTCATAAATCGATTTTGCAAAATGTGTGTATGAAAATAAAATCCATAGAAAACTCATTGTAACACATTGAAACAACAACAAAAACTACACGAAATTAACCAACTTGTAGTACGAATTGGTATCAATATTGTTCTTCCAGTAATTAGGATTAGCCATTTAAAGATTCTTGGACATACTATCAAAATTACCAACTAAAGCAGTAGAAATCAAAGCCACAAACTCAATGAACATAAATTAAAATCCCCACAGGTAATACACATAAGAAACAAGACTAGAGAAACCAGAGAGGGCGACCTACAAGTTAATTTGTAAGTGACTTGGGGCAACCTCAAGGTTGACCCTTATAGGCCTTTGGTAAACTCCTTTCACGTGAATGCTACATGCATTGCTTTAACTCAATTTTGATTTGAATTTTTATATATTTACATGTAGTTTGCAAACTCAATTTTTTGCATGAACAAAAATCGGTATGCTGGCATTAACCCGAAACCAAACTTATGCGATTCAGACATAACATGAACAATTTAAGGTTACACAAAACTAATCCAAACCAATACTGCTTTTATAAACTAAGAAATGAAATAAATCGTTTACAAAAAACAAATTTTCTTATAGAAAACAACAGAACTCAGGCGTGCAACCATGGTTATGCTAGAAGAGTGAGTTTTCTGCAAATTCACCTGCTAATGTCCTATCCAAATCGCACATGTAGGAAATTGTCAGCACCTTCGCCCAATATGCAAGGGCATAGCTAGGAAATTCAGGCTTTCATCAATTAAGTTTTAGTAAATTGACATCAATGTTTAAGCAATCAAAGGAACAATGCAAATAAACTCAACGCAGGTTTAGCCGCTCAACAATAAAAAAATTCACTATAATAAACTCAATTCAAGCTTTCAGCAATTAAAAAAAAGATTTGCTTACCACCCATTTTTGGAGCCTGAAACATAAGATAACAACGGTTCACTAGTGCTGGAGCTTGGAGGCGGCTTGGTAATGCTAGAGCTTAGAGGAATCTCGCTAGACCTTGGAGGAATCTCGCAGCAAGCAAGTCGCTGGAGCTTGGAGGATCTCGCAGTAGGAAGGAGGCTTGCTTCAATTCAATAATGGTTTACCGGCTTAGGATTTTCTTATCATGTTTCCTCTCCCTTTTCGTTTAGTAGGCACTTCAAGAATCTCTAAAAAAAAAAATTCTAACTTTTCCTGGGTAGGGGACGTCCCCAGCCTAGGCATGGCTCCGCAGCTGCCAATATGTGCCTGCTTTAACATCAATGTCACTCCAAGCATTGAGCGGTTGCTCCACTTTATTGGTGCTCAAAATCGCACAACATCTTGATGTCGCGAGATGCAAAAACATACCCTTTTTTTATTCCGATTTCTTTCTATTTTTTTTTCTTTTTTATGAGATGAAGATTAGGGCATGAGGAAATAATACAAAGGCTACCGGTTTTAGGGTACTTCATGTTATCCGAAAGTAGAGACAACTTCCAAAAATAAAAGTTTTCACAAATTTGGGTTTGGGCCTGAGCTTGTTTGAACTCAAATAAACATTTAGTTAATTTCCATTATATTCAATTTTAAATTAAAATTCTCAAAAAAATGGTTTCCATTCACATATATAATTTAATTCATCTCTCATGGTACAAATTTTCAGTTTAATAATGGTAGTTTATACTCCACACAACTTTTTGTTTATTTATATGTTAATTTAACATCCACTAAAATAAATACATTTTCCAATAATTTCAAATACATATAAAATAAAATTATTCAGTATCGCAGACAATTATGTATAATACAATCCATTTCTTTTAACTAATATATTGTCATCAGTCAAATTTAAGCTCCCTGATTTTATTTAAATGCATATAATTATAGTGAAAAAACAGGGTTGTTACGGACTTCTTCCTTAACAAAGTTGCATCCTCGCAATTTCTTATAGGTAAATGTAAAACAACTCATACCCTGACTTTTCTATATTTAACGTACTTCTGTATGACATTCACACTCTTCTCCTTATTATCGTACGCAAAGATACTTAACATACTAGTTTTAATGTATTTTATTTTCCACATACAATACTTTTATGAAAAAAATATCTAAATTCCAAAATTTTGAAAAATTTCAGCAGAGTCTCCTTTGTTTGGAGGGACTTTTATAATTTCACAATTATAACATAGTCAGTATGCATCGACCACATGGTCAATACAATATATATATATATATATATATATATATATATATATATATCATGATTTATATTATTGCTGTATTTAATCCGAAAATGTACCTTCTATTTGTATTTATAAGTAATTTAGCATATTATTTAGTCAACAATAATATCTATTCTTGCAAATCCATCCATAAAAGTTTCGTAATCAACTGTACTAACTCATGCTTGAATATTAGTTACATATAAAAAAAGAGATAGGTGAACTTTCATTTATTACATACAAACAATTTAATATTTCAGTTGTTAAGCAAATTAAAACACATATAACACTCATTATATTAATGCATGCATCTTAACCCATGCACAACACACAAAAACCTCCCAGACATGCTACACACAACCAAGCAACACACTCACACACATATACATACATACATATAAGACCTACCACACCCTTGTCTTTATATTTGTTGTTATTGGTATTATATTTATTATCAAGCGCACAAAATTTCATATTCAAGTTTCAGATTTAGGGAAAAAGATTGTGTTGTAAGGGAATAACTAGGTTTAGGGGTCTAATTATAATGTAGTCCACAGATCTCAGACCGTTATCCACGTCGCTCAACAAATCACAACTCTCTAATTTCGAAAACAGGTAATAGAAATCAGCCACGACAGCCCGAATTTGAAAAGTTTCATGTTTACTACGTGCTGGATGCAAATTGCACCTAGATAATTGCGTGGGTTGACCCAACTCGTATCTAGGTCGACTCGTGGGTCAACACAGGGGTTAACCCCCGTAACATTTTTTTCTTTTTCTTTCTCTTATCTTCCAATTTATTCTTCTAACTTCTTCCTTTAACAACTTCTTGATATTTGCTCGAATTCCGATAAGTTATATATGAAAATTGATCACTAAACTGCTATGGACACAATGGAAGAGGTTTTGTAGCCAAATAAAAACAGTTATAAAAAATATTTGTAGCTTCTTTCACTACACCAGAAAACCTGTTTTGCCACGGCTTTGGGCCGTGGCTAATTACTTTTGCCACGGCTTTAGACCGTGGCAAAACAGGGTGTGGCAGTTTTTTTGCCACGGCTCAAAGCCGTGGCAAAATCATATTTTGCCACGGTCCGTAACCGTGGCAGATTGCGGTTTTGCCACGGCTTTAGTCCGTGGCAAGATAGTTATATTGCCATGGCCTTGAGCCGTGGCAATATGTAATTGTAACTTTCTATGCAGTTTTGCCATGGTTTTAGACCGTGGCTAAATTCAACTGAAAATACTGCATACTACCCTCCACCTGAGACATAAAACTCCTATTTAAACAAAATACAAGCATATTATAACCAGCAACATAAATTTATGAACATATCCATTAACACAAATTGTAATCTTCAAAGTTCTACTAAATAATTCATACTTCATAGTTTGCAAACTACAATATATCCAAACTAAAAACTACATAGTTCAACTTCAATTCATAATTTGCATCAACAATCCAAATTACAAACCCTTACTTCAAAGTTCATATTACATACTCTTACTTCAATGTTCAAATTACGGACCCTTACTTCACATGATAGAACCGTCCAAAGCTCCGCTGAAAACCTCCATCATTGCGTTGCATGTTCACCATGCAACACGAAAAAAAATTTGTTACTAAACTAGAAAACCATCATGTTGTGTTATATCGACTCATAGCGTATCTTTCTTTCTTTCTTTTTTCTACTCAAACAAATTTACCATTAAAAGTTCTGTCCAGGAGCATATTTATAAGTGTGGTTTCTGACTATAAATTCCAACTCCTACGTATGTATATTCCCAACATAGATACAACTCACCTGAAACAAAATTCAACTTCAAAGATCACATATTAATATAACCCCCCAAGAATTTTAAAGACAACACATATATCCATTATACTGTGATTAAAAAAACAAGAAATAATAACATCTTCAAGTGACATGCCACATAAAATATAGATGTGGCGGTGTTTCACATTTGATGCTCAGTTTCTCGTTTCCAAGTCATTAGAGACACAGTTGCTTGGGTACTAAAATAAAAGATATGTTTATAGCTTACTTCGGGGAAGACCTGAAGATTAAAGAATGACAACAAGCCACGTAAAATAACATATTTTTACAATAAGCTTTCAATGAAACCTATTTTCAAAACAAGTTTTTTCAACAAGCCTATATCTAAAATTTGTCTGAATGAAATGTTAGGAACATTGTGCGGAAGTTGCGGACAAGTAATAACAACCATCTTTAACTGCCAGTAGGCTTGCATTCGAAATGCGATCAAGTTTTATGTTCTTGTGATCACTACTAGGATGGCACATTTAAGGCACTGTCAACCCATCTTGAAATTAATGACCCATTGTATATTGACTACAAACAATTTGGTCTAAAACAAATTGTTCGATCGGACATTGGAGCCTTTTCTTTGCTGCAGTAAGTCTCTCAGCAATGAGTTTTCCAATAGCACATAGTATTCGCCTTTTGTTGAAGGACTTTTTGACATGATGTAATGATTTCCCAAATATTGTTACCATTGCAGCATGTTAAATAGATTGGTGTTGGAAACTCACACAGAAATATGTTTCATACTATTATTTTGTGTTATAACATGAAGATTTTGATGTGCTGTATTTAGTAACACAAAATTAGAGCGCTCTTCTGGTCTCAAATAATGAATCTGTAGCAGAGCAAAAAGCTTTTATTCAATAAACACGAATCATTTCTTGCTTAGGTATCATGCTTCTATTTTTGACTGATATGTAGGCTCAGGGTTTTGTGCTAGTGGAATAGCTTGAACAGAGGCTTTCATGGCCATATGACCGAGCCATTGATGCTCTTGAGACTTTATTGAGGGTGATTTATTACTTGTGTTGGTAACACTTCTTTGTACTTTCGGCGAAGATTACATGTTTTGCGTAGTCAGTGTGTGCGTGTGTCTAACTTTTAGAGAGCAAGCGTTTGACAAGTATTTAGCCTTTTGATTTAAATACTAGCAAGTAAGTTCGTAGGTTGCAATCAACATTCTATTATTCTAGCAAGTAAGTATTTAGCCTTTTCGGCGAAGAAACTCGTCAACGAGGGCTTACTCCCATATTCACTCTAATTTCGTCATTTTAGCCGAAATGTTTCTCGGTAAAGTACCAAAACTGATTTTGAATATATTAACACTTTTAATGTACAAAAGCAAATTATGCTTGCAGGAGGGACTTGCTATGATTGATGACGGGCACAGAGATGGGAAATGCAGATACTAGTTTTCCATGTATGGCTTCCATCTCTTCTGCAGCTACTTCTGAAGCTTTGAAGCTTTAATCATCATTTTTCTCCAAAAATACTATTATATTACGATGATTGTAATATCAAATAAATATTTTTACTTGTATCATAAATGTCGTTATGTAGAAATGTAAACAGACAATGGACTGAGCTATTTTTATATGTGTTTAACAAAGGGGTTTTTATTAGCTTTTGTGACTAAGTAAAAAATATTATTTGACATCATAATTCGCTGTCTCTTCCTCTTTTCTTTCGATTGTCAATCTGACCCCATGCTTATGTTATTGGTTAAACGCTTTAATCTTCCTACAGGACTCCCTTAACTCCTACTTGAAGCTTATTTTTTAGTTTCACATAATCCGAAGATGATTTTGATGACACAACTGACACCGGCAGCATGAGCTGCTCTAGCAGTCCATATAGTTACGACAACGACGTGCACAAGTTTACAGTTAAAGTGTAAATGAATACAAGCCGTGAAAGTTTTCTATATAAAAAGATATGTTGGATTTTTCTGTTATTTCAAGTCATTTTGCTCTTGTCAGTTCAGATGGTGCTACAAAACTAGTTCAATTGGGAGAAATAACCCAGCAATAATGTATGCATATGACACTACAAAAAAATATTTAGAAATCTGTATTTATACTAGTTAAATATTATTAGATATCCATTTGGCAAAACTGTATACATGTGCCAAACCGAGAAAAAAATCTGGAAATCAAATAATCAGACGATATTAGATTAATGTAAAGCGGTTCAATCAAATGTATGCAAATTCCTCTTTCGACATTTAAACAAACTGCTTTTACACTAGCTGCAGACCTTAGTTTTGAAGCCTTTTAAGTATACATAATGCAAACAAGTAAGAATTGTATATATTTTCATTCTTCAGTATCAATTCTTTTTTAATAAGGTCATATAGTCTGAAATTTAATTTAAAATCTCATGTTGTAAGTAAAGCAATTTACTGAATAGAATCCGCCTTCCAAAAAAAAAGTAATTTTTAGTTGGTTGACTTTTTTTTCTACTTCAAGTGAACAAGGGGACAAAACAAAATTGCAATATAAAACTAAATACACACAAATTAATTTTAGTTTACCAACAATTCTTCCAAACGTCCATCTTATATTTGTCAGGTACATTAATCCAATTTTCGTACGAAATAGGCACATGGATTCGCACCAATTTACCAATTTGACTGCTTATTTTTCCAGCATTCTTTGAAACAGGAACACCTAATGCATTTATCTCCACTTTTTCAGGTTGTGTAGAGGATGATTGCGTAACTGAATGGTTTGATGGTTCTACAGGCTCTGACATTGTTACTGTCTTCTTGGTTGTAATCCAAACTACCAAGACCACCTGCAACAAACAAACAATCCAAATTTCAATAAGATATGACAAACTTGTTAATTTCATGTAAAAAGAGGTAACGAAATAAAGCATCCCAACTATCCTCGTTGGGATGATCGTTTTAGTCAATGCTACTATAATCTACTAGTGTACAACAGTAAAAACATAATATAAAATCGAATAGAAACAGATTATAATATTTAACAAAAATTCAGCAGTTCACGAAAATGCAATACGTTAAATATTGGAGCAAAATAGTATCATCAAACCAGATAGTATGTATACAATCATTCAAAGAAGCAGTTTTGATATATTTATTCACTCATACATGTTTATGTGTACATGGTACAATGTGCAAGGTCAAAGAGCAGGGTGCACCATCTTAAATGAAGCAAAAGCATATAATATTAACATATGCATTTAAATTTTCTGATGAAGCTACAACTTGGGCTACTTCACCTTTACATTCAACTTGATTAAAATAACAATTCAATACAATTCAATTAAGAAATTCTAAATTCAATCACACTTGAAATTCAATACAATTCAATTATGAAATACAACTCATATTAACATATGCATTTGGCAAGATCTTCTAATTTTTTATTGTCTTCAAAAGCTGATTGATAAACCGTAGGAAACTCAATGTCGTCCACAGTTGTAATCAACCGTTTCGGTGTGTGCAAAACCACAAACCAATCGTTGCTTTTTAAATCTTTGGAGTAGAACACTTGACTCGCTTATGATGCAAGAATGAACGGCTCATCATTTACTCTATCTTTGGTTTTTAATTTCTCTAAGTTAACCATAATCAAATTTGAAACAGGATCTGTCTTGCAACCATTGACTTTATCTTCGACCTTTACCCAATCACAATAAAAAACCGTTTGTTTGAAGTCGATGTAATCTAATTCAATTATATGTTGAATAACTCCATAGTATATTGTTTCCGCTTCCTTGTAATTTTTATCTTTTCCGCTCGCTCTAAATTTTATAATTTCTCTCATACAAACACCGCTATCTTGTGTTACCATTCTTTCTTCATAACTTTTTGGGGAAAATATGAATCCATTCACTTGGTACTTCATATAACTACGTGCCTTGAACTTCGGCCCGTTCACCAACCTCCAAAGAGTTGAATCATCATTACTAGTCTTCACCAGCTAAAAAAACAATAAATGAAAAAGCATGACCGTGATGGTGTATGATCCACTTAAATACACTTGAATATATAAGATAATGTAATACCTCATCACGTAGCCATAGAATAAAACTTCGACAAGTTTCCACGGATGTAACGCTACTTCGAGATTGAGATTTAACATTTTTCACATAAATGGTATACTTCCTACGATAAACATTTCAAAATGAATATAGGAGCAAATTTACAATAATGAGAACTTAGGATAGACTAGTGAACTTACTTCTCCCATTCATCCAATCCATCGTGCTTATAAAGGACCCATCTATGAACTTGTTCAAACTGCACCTGGGTTAAGATTATATCTTTACCATTATCTAGAGGCATCTCATCAGCAAACTCGTCGTCTTCATCTAAAAACGCTTCACGGGTATGTTTATGAGTGCCATCACCTCCTTTTGGCATATACTTCATGTAGTAATAACTAGCTTCTTGTACAATATATCCTTCTGCAATACACCCTTCAATATATCTTCTGTTGCGCACGTATCCTTTATATATTTTCATCAACCTATGTAGGTAATCAATTCTAAATAACTTGTATCCATTTAGATCGAATTATGGAGAATAGAACTAAAATTAGTAATTTACCTTTCAAAGGGATACATCCATCTATATCTAACAGGACCGCAAACCAATGCTTCATCGGCTAAATGAACCATAAGATGGATACTGATATCAAAAAATGTAGGTGGAAAATATTTTTCAAACACACACATTGCTTCTACCAAACTAGCTTTTGCTTGCAAAAGATGTTCTCTACTAATCACCTTTGAGCACAAAATGTTAAAGAACAGACTTATACGGTGTACAGCATTACGCAAATCCTTATGTTGTGCATATGAATGTTGAAGCAATACCGGAAGTAATTGTTGCATTATAACGTGATAATCATGTGACTTCATATTTGTTAGTTCAAGAGGATTGAAGCTCACATTGTTGTGGAAGTTAGAAGAGAATTTACTAGGTACTTTCAGGTTTTTCAAAATGGTGCAAAACCGTATCTTTTCTTCTTTGCTCAAAGTGAAAGCTGCCTCTGGTATAGTTATTTTATTTGTTTCACGGTCTTCCCTCACCCACAATTTTTGTTTTATACCCATTGTTCTCAAGTCCTTGCGTGCATTGATGCTATCTTTTGATTTCTCCTTGTGACTCATAATCGTGCTGATGAGATGCTCAGTGACATTCTTCTCTGTATGCATCACATCAACATTTTGTCGAATCAAATTTGCTTTCCAATATGGAAGATCAAATAAGATAGACCTCCTATACCATGCAGAAGTACTGTTAAGGTCTTCATCATCGGTTTTCTTTTTTCTTTTTCGACCGATGTCTGGTTTTTTACCAACTTTCATCTTGATATTAGCTACTTTTTCTTCAACTTGATAACCATTCAATGGCCATGGAGGACGGCGATATTCTTGTTCGTTATTGAAGTTTGTCTTATCATCTCGAAACTTGTGTTTGACAGGAAGAAATCTTCGATGTCCCATATAACACATCTTCTTACTTTCAGGAAGATAATAAGAACAAGTATCTTACCCACAAACAGGACATGCAAAATAACCATGAGTTGTGCATCCTGATAAAGTCCCGAATGCAGGATGATCATGAATTGCCCACAACATCCTAGCCCTCAATGTAAATTCTGCATTATTAAATGAGTCAAATGCAATGACTCCTTCCCATAACTGCTTTAACTCATCTATCAATGGTTGTAAATAAACATCGATATCCTTTCCCGGTTGTTTTGGTCCGAAAATCAATAATGTCAACATTGAGAACTCTCTTTTCATGCACATGGATGGAGGAAGATTATAAGGTACTATAATTACTGGCCAGCAACTATAACGGCTAGATAGAGATTTATATGGACTGAAACCATCTGTTGCTATTCCAAGCGTGACATTTCGTGATTCAGCAGCAAACGTTTGATCAAATGAGTCTATAGCTTTCCATTGGGATGTGTCACGTGGATGACGCATTATATTTGAATCAGACTTGGCACGAGCATGCCAAATCATAGCATCTGCTATCCATGGTATGGTATACAGTTTCTTCAATCTAGAAATTAATGGAAAATGTCTCAACGTCTTTTGAGCTATTTTGGTAGCTTTTTTATCATCGTTGAATGATGTCCTATATCTTGGTTCGTTGCAAATTCTACAAGAAACTTTACTTGCACCATCTTTCCAGTATAAAATGCAGTCATTAACGCATGCATCATAAGTTGTGTAATCCATTCCAACTTGTTTAATCACCTTCTTCATGTCAGAGTATTTTGTCGGCAGTGTGTTACCTTCTGGGAGTAACTCCCTTATAAATTCGAGAAGTGCAGTCACACCATTGTCGGAAAAACTGTATTGAGTTTTCAAACTGTTCAGTTTCACAATGGCATATAATTTTTTTATCCCTTTAGGACATGAAGGGTACAATTGCTCTTTTGCACTATCAAAAAGTGATTTATACTTTCCACTTTGATTGGCCGAACAATCGACATCAGCTGTAGACCGCTCCTCAATATTATCGTGCGACAAACCGAATGGGTGAAAATGATGAAATCTATTTGCATCGTTGACCAAGTCTTCCATCCTAGGATGTTCATGCTCATCAATATTTATGGCTTGACTAGCGGATTGTTTTTGCTTCTCTGTCGACTCTTCTCCATGAAAACGCCAAACGGTATATGATTGGAGAATTCCATGTCTGAGCAGATGATAATGAATGTCTTCTAATTTAATCTTCATTTTCATATTTTTGCACTGTGTGCAAGGACAAGAATAGACTTCCTCATTACCATCATTTTCTGCAACGAAATAAATAAACTTCCAAACTCCTTCTATATATCGTGGGGTTCTTCGACTAGATTCTTGCATCCACTGTTTGTCTATACTTAAAGACATATTGTCCTGTTATATCATACAATCGAACACATATGAAAATGAATAGTAGTTCAACAGAATGCACATGTGCAACTATATGCACAATGGCATGCATGAAATCAACAAAGAAATTGTATATCCATTTCATAGCTATAATATTCCATAAGCATGAATTTGTCATCAAAGAATCATGGATGATAACCATTTAAATTTTAAATATACCTATTTAAATTTTAAAATTTTAAATAAGCAGAAAAATACGAGAAGTGCAAGGATCCAAGCAGTAGGTACTAACAAATTGCATCAAAAATATGATTCCTAATCATCGCAAATATTGAACAATGATATAAATTCAGTAACAAATGTTGAAGCTAAGAAACCAACATATCAAATTCAGTTCCAATCATAGTTGTCATAGCGAGCGCTATAGCGCAAAATAGCACACAACACACAGGTTGCGTTATTTTGGTTCTTATAATTTATCTGCATCTTTTACCTAAAGCGCTCCACCGAAGTTAAGGCATTCCCTTTGTGATTGACCTTAACGGAGGTGGGGTGTTTCAAAAATATATAAACAATTTCAAGTTGTTAAGCTATATTGAACTTCTGGGTCAAATAAAATATATAAGCAACTTCAAATTGTTAAATTTTATTTCTCCAATACATCTCAAATATCACCTTTGAATATTAATTATGATAACTTATCAGAGAATAACTTATAATTGGATATAGACATTTCTACACAACTCTTCTGGAGAATTAAATAAAATTGATATATTTATAACAATGTAAGAATATTATCCAAACACTTAGCATTTTATAAAAATAAATTAATTGCACATACAGATCATTTCAAGGAGATATTTAAAGCTTTCACAAAAGTATAGTATGACATATTCATGATCTCTTCAGGAGAACATCTAAATATATTTCTTCAAGAAATAGTTACGCATATAATATGCAACTTATAAAATATTTTCAAAAAAAAAAATATCACTGATCACTATATGCTTTTAAAATTATATAATGGAGCTACGGATCCACAATAATGATAGACTGAATTTTGTAAACATATTTTGTATACACAGTCTACAAAAATGAGAAACAATCTAATCAAAATTTATACATAAACATCCATTTTCACAAAAAATTAAAAATATATAAAGTTACAATTATCTTTGTACCAATTCCTTTCATACGAACCTCAAATACATTATAATCTGTAGATGCCATAAGTTTACCAAATTAAATGTTGTACAGAAAACTCTAAGCTATGATTCTTCTCTAAATCCAGTCATTCATGCTTATAAAAGTACATTTAGATGGTGTTGAAAACAAAAGTTGTTTTTTTACTTGTAGTATACGATTTCATGTTAACATAGCATGTATAGTTCCAATTTTTAAACAACTATGCCATCATAAACCAACTCAATGGCTTGACCAGAAGCTCAGATTGGTATTGTATGATAACAAAAAAACATCAAAAACAACCTATAACCAGTACCTATACATAATATAAGGAGTTCTCAAAGTTGTAGCATTTCTTGGCTACAGCAGCACAACATTATGCTAAAATAAAAGATAAAAATGATGAGCTTAAATGTAAAATATAAAATAGTTGCGATCAAACTCCATTTTTATGAATGACACTATCAGAAATCGTCAATTCGTCATGCAATGACAATCAACCACCACAATTTAATTTAATGTTATAAGGTCAGTCAAGTTAATAGTGAAGAGAACATATGTCGATTTTCCATATGATAGTGCAATAAACTTCTTTTATAGATGGTTTAATACAACAAATATAGTCCAGTACATCTATAAAATCGAGATAAAACCAAATTTAGATCCAAAATGTACAGTAGATGTTAAGATCTGATAATGTAAACGAAAAGTAAGACCCTTTACAATAACAGTAGAAAATAAATCAAAAATAACGCAACAGCGCAAAGTACGTAAACCAGGAGCTTACAAATGCCACATGTTAAAGATATATAACAGATCAACAAATTGAAAGGGATGCAGGATCCATGTTTGAACAAATCCAAATGAACCCATCGCCAGTCAAGACTTCATACAAATAATGAGCTAAAGGAATCAAAACGATAATAATAGAACCAGGGTATGATAAGACGAGAACACGGACTAAAATGTAAATGGATGCACTAAGCTAAACTTCAATTATTTTTGTTAGATCAGACCAACAGAATTCAAAAGTAAATATTTTGAAGATATAATATAATAGGAGGCGCTGATGGAGGCGAGTAATTCGATAACCAGCTATCTCGGATTGAAATTTGAACCAATTATGAAAAGTAAAAGATATTTGGATCTAAGACTCAGTCAATAATATTATTGATAAATATATAACATAAGTTATCATGAAAAATAGAATTAAAATAAAATAAGACAAATAAACAGAATACATAATATTATTGATAAAAAGAATTAAAATACAATTTGCAAAACGTACTGAATTCCAGCAGAGAATACATCAACACTCAACTATGAACAAGAGAAAAAATAAACAGAATCCAAGAGGAGACAGTTTAACTGTTTTTATTAACCTATGTTCTGAAAAAAATGAACAAGGATACAAAATGATGCCGGTTTAATTTGGATCCAGTACCTTTTTCTTTGCATACAAATCATGACCATTAACTCTGAGGTAAAATGAACATTTTAAAATGTTATATTTTAGATTGCTACCAAAACCAGTTAAGTTCCTGGAATTTCATTTAAGAACTTTCCAGAGACTTTCCAGAACTTGATCAACAAGCTCACTCAAACCAAACTGTCATATATGACATTTGTATTTTATTGTGCACCGATATACTGTGTTTTACTATGCACCGATATGGTGATGTTCAGTTAATTAGTTAATACAGGTTAGACGTCAATGCCAAAAAAAATGCAGATACATGCAAGATAGCTTATAAAAACATGGGACCTTGGTCTCTGTCTATGGTCTCATTCCAACTTCTACAAAGGCAGTAAATCAATCAGTTTAAACTATATTCATCATTCACTATGACCACAGTGAAAACTTGTAACTAGCAACCAGAGTAAAGATTATGCAGGCAAAGGCTGAATAAATCGGATTACTCAAGCTTTATCTCCTGTGTGAATCTACTATGTGAACTAATTTCTGGTTGGATACAACATGGTTCAGAATTTTAGAGCATGAAGCTTAATCTGTATATTACCAGTCGAACTCAAAATTTTAAATCTATTCTATTTCAAGGGATATAATCTGATATTCCCATACACAAGTAGAAAGATTTTTATATGGTCCGTACTCAACTACAACAATTGTTCTTACAATCCTAAAAAGAAGAGTTCAAAATGAGAATATATTTTCTTACAATCCTGTGTGTAGTTTCAACTAAAAAGAAAACATCAACCAACTGCAAAAGAAGGGCTGATTTTTTCAAGCCTCATCAAGTGTCTTAATCAATATCGAGTATTATCAAAAGCTGTAAAGGAAGCTGAATTCTAATTTCTAAACAATACTGATTAAATTCACATGATTACATTTAGCCTATGACGTATACATGATTTATTCAAATATGAAGGGTACATAATAATGTTGCGTTGAAGGTACCACCACGGAAAAGTATAACTATGACGTAAATAAAGGTAATAATTAATTTTAATCCATAATAATCAATAATCATACAATTAGTTAGTATTCTAATGCATAAATAGTCTTGAATTATATTTTAATCTCCATTTTATGTCCACAAATACCGAATTCAGTTTTTATTACTTGTAGACAACATTATACCTCTTCTCCATTTGTTTGGACATTCCTATCGGTAGCGAAATAAAAAGATTAACAGTTGTATAAAGAAGAATGCACCATTTAAATTATGTAACAAAATGAACCCATGAATCAAATATGAAACTGAAACTTATTTAAAAGGATGGAGAAATAAAGTAAAACTCTATAGAGAGCACCTTCATGTTAAAAAATATATTAATTTAATATTCTTGAAGATGAATGCCACTTGTGTTTCTTTGTTGGTTTTATATTTCGATTGATCTCGACATGCTGGACGTAGATTTTTTTGAAGGTAAGGTAATATGCATTACTGAACTAAAAATTACAATTTCACAATGCATAAATCATCATTTCGTTTTTTTTCTAGTGGAAACCAAATAACAATTTGATTAAATCAGAATGATATCAGCTTGATGCTTCTTGTTATTCAAAGCTAAAAGAATACGACAGTTAAAACAATACAACAGTGAAAATAATAACCTAATAGTCCGTTAAAACAATACTGAACAGTGAAAAAGAAACCCACATAACAAGAAACCTAAAGATAGATCTTGTGAGGATTCAACTCACCTTAACTCCTTAATTCGATAGCTAAAATTCCTCAAAACTGCAAAATAATACGACCGTTCACAAAATCATTCTTAATTTAATAGAGAAAACAATACGACAATTTAATGGAAACACTTGGATCGGATTAATCATGTTACCTGAAAACACTTAGATCGGATTTTCGATTGAGAGCATACGTGGTTTGGATCTAAAATTTAATGCAAACTTTGTAGATCTATCGGCATCGGAAGAAATAGATCTGAAAAAGAGAGGAGCACGCTGATTTGGGGGGACGACTTTTTGTTTTGAGAGGAGTACGCTTTTTGGTTTGAGAGCGTGAGATAATGGGACAGGGGGTAACGACGGCTTGTACGTAAGGGGGAAAAATATTCACAGAAGCATTAGAACGGGGAAAGTCCATTCCAAAATTATCACGGCCTAGGACCATGCTAACTACACTTGCCACGGCTAATACCCATTCCAAAATTGCAACGGGCAAAAACCATGGCAAAAGCTCCGCTTTGGGGTGTGGCAAATCTGGCATTATGGTGTAGTGTTTCTATATTTATAGTTAATTGGTTTCTATTAAACCTACTCGATCCTTTTTATTAATATTATTTAACTTCTAATAAATTCAATTAACACCTGACTTAATTGTGCTTTATTATGTATTTTATTTTCTCAAATTCAAACGCGCATGTTAACATTTGTGATTTAGTTCTATTTATTATCTTTTAAATGTTATAGCTATAATATTAGTCTTTCATTTTTCTATTCATTCTTTCTAACGCTACAGTGAACGTTTCCATTAATTCTATTTATTAACTTGCAACGTTATAATTCTATAACGTCAACTTTTAACATTCAAAATTCTTAATTAATTATTCATAAATTTTGGATTATTATGGATGTGTCAAGGACTTCCTCCCTCTAGAGGTGTTTGGAAAGTGCTAATAACTTGGTGCTTTACATGTGCCAATAACTTCATCGCTCTAGGAGGTTCCCTTGAAGTGCGGATTGCTTGATGTTTTGAATGTGCCAAAGACATCCTTCCTCTGGAATGTCCCCCAGAAGTGTCGAGGGTTTATGATTTACAAGTTCTTCTCAAAAGCATTTTATCCAACTTATATTCATTCATTATCGAAGAATATGATCATGGATTCTCTGAATTCCATGCCTTTACTAGTATATTGCTGTAAGGTCTTCATAACTTATATGTTTTAGGTAGAATTACTTTATGAATGACTAGAGGTCCTTTCCAATTTGGTCAAAGTGGTATGTCTGTCAAGTTTCTAAGTGTTTGGAATGATATTTAGGAGTGTTAGGTCACAATTTTTAAAGGATATTTCTTTAACTTTGAAGTCGTTGCACCTTGATATTCATTTGTCGTCTGGCCCCTTCAGTCTTAGCTCATAAATCAAATCTAATGATTCTTTATTTACCTCTTGATTTGGAACGAATGCATAAGAAACTCTTTAATGAGAGGTATTTCTATTTCCATTGGAAGTACAACTTCATATCTATACGTTAGCAAGTACGAAGTCTGTCCCATTGCAGCTTTAGTAGAAGTTCAGTAGACCCATAGCATTAGATTTAACTCTCCTACCTAGTTTTTTTTTCTTTGACTAACTACTTCTTGAGCATGGCTTTGACAGTTTACTGGTTACCTCTATGGATCCATTAGCCTTAGGAAGTACCATGGGTGAGAAGTTCTAAGTTTATTTGATTTGAACTTAAACTAATGAACGACGAAAGAGGTAGTGTTCATCTGGAAATATAAGGGTTTGAAGGGTTCAAAAGCCTAAAAAAGTGTGGATAAAGATATTTATATAGAGAAGAATTTAAAAATATTTTTGGATCAAGGTCCTTGTCACCTCTTACTATTTCTCTTTTATCTTAGCCACCCATACCAGGCCTCTATAGCACCATTATATGGTCGCACCTACCCCTACCATAACTGAATATAACCACCTATTATATTGGCTTCAAACTCATTCAAAAGAAAACAAATATGTTGCACTAAACGCATATCGATATTGTTTATAAATAATATATTTATAATTGTTATAAATACATTTAATATAATTTTTCATCAAATTTTATAACTAATATATCGTAAATATTAATTAATTTAATTAATTTTATGCTATTTACAAATTTATTAGATCGTTTGTTTAGAAGTATTCATTAACACAAAATATGACGTTTTCTTTGGTCGTTATCCCATGTTGGTTCATTTTACAACCAAAGAAAATGAAGAATGCTAGAGAAAACGATAGTTATCTTATTCGATCACTAGTAAGCAATTGATAGGTATTTACTAAAGACTGAAGCAAATAACCATGTACTTAGAAACAACTACTCTCTATTGCTTCAGTTTGGATACAACCAAAGCTATTGATAGTCAACTTCTTTGACTGTTTACTAATGATCAACGTAAATACGTCTGGACCATTTAACCCTATTGATATTTTTTATATCTATTTTAGTCATCACATGATGGCCATAACTAAAGACCATCAATTAATTTGGTCGTCACGTAATGATTAAAGCAAAAACCAATAAAAGCAAAAAAGACACAATTTCACGTTTCATATTAAACTAAATATAATTTTTATAAATGCATTATTACTACGGGTGTCGTCGAACAAGCAATATAGTTATATAAATAGATCAACTTATATATGAGAACAGAACTACATAATAAGACAAAACTGCATTGCAATAGAAACTTAAACAATATATATTCTATTACACATTAACATACATAACAAAGGATAACAAGGTATGAATATGCCTGATAGAATTAGCTAAATTATCCTAAACTTCATATATTTCTTGTTGGCTATAAAAACCAACTTTTGCAAGGTCTTGCAATTAAGATATTGCTTCAAATCATTAATCATATGATTACTTACCATATAATATGAAGAAAACAAACAAAAGTGGTACTCTTTGTAAATCGATGCTTTAATAGTAATTTTTTTACTATATCATGCACAAACATCATCACATAATATGCACAGTCTGTTGCTCCAGATTGTTGAAGACGCTATAAAAAATACTACAAGATAATTTAATAATAAGTTCAAAATGGATTAATATCCTAAAGGACATGCTGTATATTTTATATTCATTTTTTATTAGAGAACCGACCACCTAAACATGCTTCCATTTCAACGTAGCTCCTAGAGACTTGCTGTAGAATGCCTTATAAGTTTAAATGCCCTACGTATGTAATAAATGTTAAATAGTAAATTGACGTATTGGAGTGTGAATTGTTGTGATATATGATTTTGGCTTTAACTCTGGTTATGGTTAAAAATTGAAGTTGTACATTATAATAAATCATGATTTCAACGTATAAAATAAACGATTGGATATAAATCAACTAATATATAAAAAGAAAATAAAAATGATTTGACTTAAGGAGTTAACTGAGCTTAGGACGATTTGACTCAAGGAGTTATCAGAGCTCTACGTTTTCTTTGATCAAGCAATGTGCCCTCTCATTCTCCTCCCATAGCCTTCCATTCTCCTTGGTCAAGGATTCATTATTTTGTCGAAGATGTTGCACCTCCTCTTTCTCATTCCACAGCCGAGCATTCTCCTCGGACCCAACTTTGTCATCTTTTTCAAGCTTAGCTGCTTGAGTTGTGATCGAGGCCATCACACCTTATGCTCTTCGCGAACCCTGTGACCATCGCTACCTTCACCCATTATAGCTCCTTCTTCAATCCAGCTGTTTCTGCACAGTGAGTTAGCATATAAATATGTTACTCAAGCACACGGAAATATATGCAAATCACAATCTTGTCTTACCTAACTTGGCTTCCCAGTTTTTGAGGCTCTCCCATTCAAACTTAACCTTGAGCTTTATACCCTGGATCTCAATGTTCTTTTGAATAATCAGCTCTAAGAGTCTCTTGGTGTGCTTATACAACACCCAATATTGATGGAAGACAGCATATACGTAGGTCTACGCATCCTTATCGATATGCAGCGGGATTTGGTGCACATTGGGAATTCAGAGCAACTCCTCAACGTAGAAGCCTAGGAAAGACTTCTTTTAAATCTCCTTATTCTTTGCATTGCTCAGGGTTGGAATCTTAGACATATCTAGTATCGTTGGGTCGCGCTTCCTTGTGTCCCCCCGTCCGGTTCCTGACCCTTCACCTGTCCTTTCTTTCCTCGTGACCTTAGCAACGATGCTGCATATGAGGCATAGGGAGGAATGGTCGTCATCAGTTTCTTTTTGCTTGCTTTTTCTGCTTTGGCCTGCTTTTGTACTTGGCGGTGGAGACGTCAACCCACCGGGGGTAACCTTGATCTCGCCGGCTGCTGTCGTGATCATAGGGGTTTTGACGGGAGATTTACACTTTTATAAAACTTCTCACAAATGCACCTTTTGGTCTTCGAAAGCTCTTGGATTCTCGGTCCTGATCTTTATCTCCTTCTCGAACCATTGCACTTGCACAAGGAAAATCTTGAATCAAAAACGAACATCCTATATACACAAATAAGTGTTTTGTCATGCAATGCTTATGAGTGTGTGTCATAAATGTTCTTTCCATAATCCAGATGTCGGCCTGCTTGAAGCGGTAATTTCCACAACGTTCAGTAATAGGATCTCGATGTTTGTGTCATTGAGCTTTAAAGTAGATGTCTCGATGGAGACTATATCCAAGCCCTTGAATTGATGCTCAACCTTCATTGATGCAGTGGTCTCAGAGGTCATTATAAGAGAAGTTGGTTCGAGACCTTTTCCCAACCCCGTCTCCTCTATCAGAGATGGAATGAGAGTGGGCATCAACTCATCTCCTTCGGTGAAATCCTCCCCATCACTGCTTTTGTGGCCACCAATTTCTCCCTAAGCTCCCATTACCTCTATTTCGACTTAGGGAACTTCGAGTTGAACGCTTGGGGAAAATCCATTTGCGGACCTGAAGGAGAAACTCCCCCCTCAGCTTTCGTCTCTTCTTCCTCTTGTTTATCATTATCTTTATTATTAATGGAGAAACCTTCAGGAAGCAAGCATGACACATGGAGGAGATGGTATGATAACAGAGGCAGGGCTTTGCGCAATGCATTCGGTACATTCCTCAATGCCAAACTCGCTTGAAGTGAATACCGTCCCTTAGTATCCGAGGGATACCTGCCACATAGAGTTTGAAGTTAATTTAGAACTTACGACTCAATTAACTTTAAAAAGTGAAAGATTTAAAACACTTACCACTCGCGAGCCGTCTCCTCCTAAAGGTCATCAGGAGAAGAACCAATCGTGCTTGAAGTAGCTTAGTTTGTTCCATGCTACCAGGATGATGCGACTGTTGTCCTGTCCTCTAAGTAAACATGGAAGGCAAGGCGCTTTTTCTCTTCATGGAATAGTGGAATCGGGTGTCTTTCCCAGTTGGTTCTACGCCCAACCGATCGATGAATAAGACGTAAGTGTCGAGCAAAAAGGCATATGTGTCTGAGTGAAGCTGCGTCGATGCTAGGCGGAAGAAGCGCAGAATATCCTGGATGTATGGACATGATGGGGTACGCACTCGACCGAGCATATATGCTTATTCCACGCAATATAGCCCTCCAGGGGAGCTTGCACCCTATCATCCTTTCTGGGAACCTAAACATCATTTTAGGATATTCCTTACTTCTCACTAATCCGCCTCAACGAAACTTCGTTGATTCACGAAACAACTGAACCTGACAAATTCTATAGAATGACATCGTTTTCAATCATGTCCGGTGCCATAAGAATGCCTTCTTGTTTGCCACCAACATCCTCCTCTCCTTGCGGTTCCACTCCTGTGGGTTCTGCCTCTTCTTGAATGACCAACTCATACACATGCTCGTCTGAATGTTGCAATCTTTTTGGTTGCTCCTCCTGGTCATGCATGTCATGCGGGCTCATTTATTAGGAAGGGATGGAAGCCTCGGAAGTCTCAAGCTTGCTGCCTATGGGGCTGGAATTGTACAAGGATTTAGAAAAACTCGAAGATGATTCTACGGTTTCTACTGCCGAGACTTGAAGTCGTCTAGAGCCTTTTTGTGGCATTGCAAACTATACTCTCAAGATAGTTGCATTGGTGTAAAGTAATGTGGAACATGCACTGTTGGCGTGTTGATGTAATTACAGTAAAACATGTTGGGCCGTGACGATGGTTTCCAGTTCATAAACTTAAACCATCATCATCACTAACTAAGGTCGTCGAATTCACATCAAGTCGCGACTGTGTCGCGATCGGGTTAGAAGTCAAGCCGAGAGATTGTTAGTTCATTCATATATCCATATTTTAGTCTTAATTCTCAACCCAATTGCATAACGTCGTGAAATGAATTGAATTCACGAAGTTGAATTTCCAAGACGAAAATTTCTTATGTTTTCAGGATACAAAATTTCGTTTCGTAACGCTACGTGCTCAAGAATTTTTCATCTTGAAATTCAACTTTGAAAAACAGCTAAGTGTCGAGATATGAAAAACGATTTCGTATCATCGAGACATTTATATTTCCACTTCACTGATCTTTCTTTCTTTAGAGTTTTCGTATCCCTTAACCCCGTCCTTGGGGAAACTAAATTCCTTCTTCCAAGTTTGTTTTTTCGCTAAGCTTACAGATATACAAAATTTCATTTTGCATCTCCATGACTTAGCAAAAATATCACTGTCCTTAGGGTTATGAAATGACATTTTGTATCCCATAACTCCTCTGCCTCCTTCTTCTCCCTTCCTTCTTCCTCCAACATTTCGTACTCCTCCTCCACCCTCAAGAATTTGTAATCCTCTTTCAAAAACCCTTCCGCTTCCTCAGACTGCCATGCCATGAATGCCACCTCCATTGCTATGGCCATTAACTCACCCTCTTCCACTGATTTAACTCACACACTTAAGTCAAAACCCATGCACCACATATAAATCATTCGAAGGGAAACCCACTTGAGTCCCGATTAAAGGGTGGTAGAGAAATATTTTTGAGGGTTTGAAGTACTAAGGAAATCGAAATATCACAAGTCTCGAGTATGAAAATAACAGGAAAAGGGAATGAGGAATTGTCACGTATTTATAGTGGGGAGTGGAATGTGATTCCAGAAATCTAGAAAAATTTCTAAGTATTTTGGGGTCAGTACCAATCCCATAAAAAAACAGACAAAAAGAAGGGGAAGATGGTAGAGAAGAGGAGAAGGTAATTTTGTACATCTAGGATCAGTGAAAATTTTCTAAACTCCAAACTACAGCTACGATCCTACATACGTGTTTTCGAGATTTCGATTATCGAAACCAACTCGGCTCACTAACAAATCGTGTGCTTATGAGTAAATTCTAGAGTACGCACCAAGCGACTGAGTTTCT
Organism: Allium sativum; assembly: GCA_030737875.1. Classification (NCBI taxonomy): domain Eukaryota; kingdom Viridiplantae; phylum Streptophyta; class Magnoliopsida; order Asparagales; family Amaryllidaceae; genus Allium; species Allium sativum. The sequence continues at coordinate 386,832,572 of CM060921.1, forward strand.
GATTTGATAACGTTTTCAAAAAATAACTTGCGCCATCGAATGCTCGGGACATACATTCTGAATATGTCTCATTATGAACTCTGATCATATCGCGCAAAACCACATGAAAATGCGTGAGTTCATATTTGACACTATGTCGATAATGACTCATTTACATTCCAACGTAAGCAAGAGTCAATGATTAGCATTTAATTTCTTGAATCGACAGGAATTAGACGTTCACCTGAGCAATCAGACATGTCCCATTTCGAGCGGCGTAATTCAAAGCAATTAGAATTCTTAAATATGTTGGAATTGCATACTTATACCAACAAGCTTCGATAGAATGTTATCACCGCTTAAAAGCGATGTACTCACAAGGATGATCTACTCAATGAAAAGTGTCGCGAAGATACCCAGGAACAAAGCCAGATGAAGTCGCACAACCAAGGTCGTCCCGGATCGACGAAACTACTCTAATATGCCTAAGTGCTTAGGGATCGGTATTCAACATCCATCAACTTTTGTATCCCGAAGCCTCTACACCAATTTCATACCTCCACACCCAAACTCCTGGGATCGGTATGAACCACCCTCAATCATTTCATATCCTTCAGTCCCCTACCGAATTTCTTATGCAGTCTTCTACTATCCTGACTTCGTATCCCAACTTCCACGAAATTTTCTATTCCCACAAGATAACTTCCAAGATCGATGCATATGATTTTGTATCATGAGATACGAAGATGAGCAGCAAGGGGATTTAGAGATTCAGGACTTCGACAAGAATGTAGAAAGATAAGCCAAGTATCCCTGGATACATACCGATCATGGGATACAAAAATTATGAGGCGTGCCCACGTGTCCCATATCCCACCTGCTCCTACTTGCTCCCTCTCCCTATAAATACCCACCATTGTACTTTAAGAAAATGGTTGGAAACTCTCTCTTTCAATAGTTTTGGAAGAGTATATTGCCTCTTTGATCCTCAAGCTCGCTCCATCACTTCGGGAAGAAGAAACCTACTCCTTTTGTTCTTTTTGGACTTCATAGGGATTTCGGGAAGAAGAACTTGCGCTCTATTTGGGACCTTGTTATGCATACTTTTACCACTGCCATTGTAATCATTGAGAACTATTGTCATCACCATTTTACTTTGACATATAAGTGAATAAAATGAGCAAAACCTTCAAAGTGGACGTAGGTTCTCGCGGACCGAAACACTATAAACTATGTTGATTTACTTTCCTGGATAATTTCAACTTTGGCATTTAGTTTTATTGCCTTGGAACTCATTGGATGTTGTTTCCAACTTTTGTGCGTCATCAAATAGTAAACCAATAACTGCAAAAGTTTACATTTATGAGCTTTAAGCATAAAAGAAATGTAAATTCTATAAAAAGCAACAAATAAGGAAAATATTAAAGGTAAATTTGTAATTGTTACAGTTTTCATGATATAGCTTCTAAAAATTTTACAAGAATTTTCAGTTTTCTTGTTTTACCCATATTTTATATGTTAAGTTTCACATAAAATAAATCTATAAAGTTCTTTTTTAACGTGGTAGTGGTTGTGATTATGAATGTGAGACTATTTGAAAATTAATTGGGTTAAAAAGGAAATATAGCATTAATAGGCAAGGTATGCTCATTTGAAAATGTAGAAAGGAATTGCTAGAATAGGAGAAACAATGGAATAAATAACATTTTCCCTGTAATAATGAGCATCCACGAGGAGTAATAAAAAAGGGATAGAAGTTACCACTAATTACTCCAAATAAATCAATTCTATAATTTATAATTATTAAATAAATTTTGAAACGCATCTTTAAAGATGCAAATAAATAAGAATGAATGGTTATGTTTTCAAAATAAGCATGCATGGATAATAAAAAAATTATAAATTCAAAACACAGATTAGTATGTAAATTAAAATGTATATGTCAATAAGAGCTCTAATACATATAACTACATGAATATGTGACTAAGCTTTATTGCTAAAAGGATACAAACCTTAATAATGTTTCAAAAAGTATTTTTTAAGAAGTAACAACTTATTTTAAAAGTATAGCAATAAATGTCATTAGACATTATAGGAGACTTAATTGTCGCTTACTTCAATTTTGGTTGTTTAATTAAAATTCTATTTTCAAAAAACAAAATGAGCATTTGTTTTACTAGCCATTAAAAAGTTTTTATATAAAACCTTAAAATGTTTATCGTTCTTTAAAAGTGTCATTGAATGACATTCAAAATGTTAATAAATATATGTGTTAAAAAGGAAAGTCATTTCGCTCTTATCTTAGAAATTTAGTAAATCTAATTCCTTATTGTAACATTTTGAAATAAATGGAATGTTAATAAATAATGTTTAACTAAAATAAAACTTGTATTGATATTAATTTCAGTAAGCATTAAACACTTCATAAAGATTTATATTTTGGATGAAAATACAAAATTTGACATTTTAAGTTTTGATGAAATATAAACACCTATTTTTGAATTTGTGCAATTTTGAGTAATAATAATGAGATAATAATGGTCTGAAAAATATACTTATTTTGTATAACTTCGCTTTATCAAAAGAAATAATCCTGGAGTTAATAAAGGGTAGAAAATTAAGTGAGTTAGAATTAGGATCTAGTACTAGTAAGAATAAGTTATACAACCCAGTCTAGAAATCTTGGTGCTAGTCCCAAAGATCTGTATTTGAAAGTTGATGAGAGATAAGGGTTTCCAGAATCAAAGTTTGGTTGTAAACTAGATTTTCCTAGAAACCTTAGTTTAGGAGTTAGTACGATTATGAACGTATCTAGCGATTAGTAATATATAACAAAAAAATTATAGTGCAAGTAAAATAATTTATGATTTCTAAAAAAAAAGGACTCATGGACATTATTTGCAAATTTAATGAGCAATAAATTTGAGATTAGTTTTGGGCATTGATTTAAAAGAGAAATTAATTTGGAAAAGAAATGGATATGTTTTTAAGTCTGAATGAGCTTGAAGAAATTAAGTAAGTATTCATGGAATGGTCTGGTTTGATGTATATATTAAAACAATGAGTGGACCATATTTATGAAGAAGACAAAGGTGGAAGATTTAAAAGAACGAATTGGCATATCAAGGATTTGGAATGAAGTATTAAGACCTTAGCACTATTAAGACCACTTAATTATAGGTGAAATTTTCCAAAATAATTTGTTGGTTAGGATCGCTAGTGGTCCTCTGTGCTGATTGGATAAGGGTATAAAGTGATATAAGTAATGAATCCTTGTTTATGCCTATGTTGTTTGGTATTTAAAACTCCTTATTAAATTTAAGTGAGTGAGAGAGAATTTCATAGGGATGTCGAACTATGCGATTTACCATATATGGATTTCGGAAGTAAATGGTGGAATTAGATTTGCAGCCTATAATGAGAAAGTGTATTGGTCTCATAATTTTGGGAATATCGAGGAAAGAAGAAGTTTAGCTTTAAACAATGGCATCCTCAAGAATAAGAATTCAAAGCATGAGATTAAACAATAAGCTAAAATATTGGATTTGCATAAATTAACCCTTTCAGTTTGCTTAGGGATATTTGTTTAACTTCTAAAAATTAGCCCATTTGTCTTCTTTCACAAAAAGACTATATTTGAAATTATAAGGGATATACATAAAAGTAAGGGGTTTGATGTGTAATTTTACATGGTTGCACGTAGATTACGCTATCTATTCAAAGTAAAACAATACCCATTCCTTGTAATTTTAAATATGTCAATATTATTGTTTGGGAAAATTTATGCTAATAATAGCAAAGAACTTATTGGAATTTGAATTCCATCAAATTAGGGGCATAAAAAATTATTCTAGTTATCAGTATAGACTAGGACTTAAGTTAGTTAGATTTAGATATTCGTTTTAGGAAAACTCATTTGAAAACTAGAGGGCAAATTGTAGAGATAGCCGGAGCTTTATGACGAAAGGAAAATTTTGCATCTTGGATCTCTTAGACAATAGGAATTATATTTATCTTTAGGATTAGCAAGTTAACTTTAATGGTCGGGGTAGCGCCCTTGAAGTATTTTAAGCAGGCTTTGCGAATCACTAAAGTGTTGGTAGGAAAACCATCGATAAATTTTACTCGAACCAAAATTTTGATTATACTTTGGAAAAATTCTAACTTGATTAGGCAACTTATGAAGGTTAGAAAGTCAGCATTATATTTTGGGCTTTCCCAATATTAGGGAAATAAAAGATATAGTTGATGATAAGAGCCCATGACGTTTTTGTACTTTTATATTTGATAAGATACCTTCACATTATGGAAAAGTTTGGCATGACCTAATCAAGAAATTATGACAAAGACGGAACCCATGGCATCTCGTGCCACCACGGATATTGTGGAGCTGGGATTTCAAGGCTCTTCAATATTTAGTTAGATTGGTTCGAGTACATTTAGGAGGAAATTCGATGGAAGGCACGAAAATTTTAAATTTCATAGCCCTTTTGAGAAATTTTAGAATTATATGGTTGCTAGATTGGATTATACGAATTGTTTGCAACACAAATGCCCAAAGCACTTATATAGAAATTATATGCATATTAAAGTGGTTTGCATAATATAACATCACATATTACACTTTCACGCAAGGTCTGATTTCACTTTAGCAAGTCTGCATTACATAATTACATCGAGTAATAGTTGCTTATGGATGTTTAATGGATAACTTGGGTGAATAACATGTTTGTTAAAGCGAGTTATGTTTTTCCCTTCATCGGGAAGATTTCGGGATGAAATCTCTTTTAGGGGGGGAGGAATGTAACACCTCGTAAAATATAACCTAAATAGAGATAAATAGTTAAATTAAGAATAAACAGTAATTATTAACAAACTATTAATGGGTTGAAAATAAGAATATCGGATAATTGGGAATTGGACAACAAAAATGTTACCATTATATCCGTGATGAGATTCTAGCCCGTTTTCATACTTTATTATTGAAAACAGAGTCCTATTGAAAAAGTTATGAATACAACAGGTTGTATGAAAATTGTATTACACAACATTTGAAATCCAAACTATAAGAATATAAATCTGGATAAAATAATATACTTTTGGCACAATGGAATATTCCTTAGGAATTCAAAATTGTTTGTATACATAAGTATGTAAGATGTGGACATGAATCAAAATAAAAGGAAAGAATCAATCAAATCAATTACGTAATTAATAAAATAGAACCTAACATGGGAAATAAATCTCCCAACGCTCGACCCTTAAGGGGGGTTGACTGCTCCCCTCAAAGGGGGCCGACCTCCTAGTCGACGATAAATATTCTATCGATTAGAAATCCATCGCGAAGTGCAATAAACCGCAAGCGCACGACATATACTTGTAGTATGTGGCGAATACAGGTCGATCCATGGAGAAAGAAATAATTTTAGATTTTACTCAACCAAATTAAACCAAACTTAGGAATAAATCCACTCTCTAGATCATATGAATCACCATAAAATGAAACCATGATCTCTTTTTTTTGTTCATTTGTGAATTTAGTTGACATGATTATTATAAGTATAGCTTATTCATGCTATTAATTAGCACAACATAAACTATCAAACTATAACATACCCACTAAATCACCTTACTAGTTCTAATGAAAAATGAACAAGTTGAAACTGAAATATACTTTAAATATGGCCTATGAACTATTAATTATAACTATAGACCATCAAATTTTTATTTAAACCTCCACTTAATCGCCATCATCATATATAGATGAAGAGGTAATTAGTGAATATATGACTAAGCATAGCCTATTTGGTGTCAAAAATATTGGCTATCAAATTCAATAATGAACACAAAACAAATAACATCAACATGGCATGATGCACAAAAAGAGAGCATAAATAAACAAATTATGTTGCATCTACATAATCAAGAGAGCTTCAGTGCCTCTAAGTTGAAAGGGATTAGCATCTAATATATGTAATCATGACAACAAAGATAGATCGCCATAATAAAAATAAAGGAAAAAGAGAGAACTAATTAACTAAAATAAACTAAACTACTGCATAAAATAAAACTACACTAATGCATAAAGTAAATAACAGGAATTAAATGAACAAGAAATTAAATTACATTAACATGAAAATTACATAAGAGGGAAATGGCTAAGAAGTCATGAAAGAAAGAAAGAGCTTTGTTTTTTATACAACAAATTAACTAACTAAAAAGAGAGGATTTGTTTACATGACATAAAGAGGTATGTATGTATATATTATATATATATATATATATGTATATGTGTGTGTGTGTTTGAAACCCTAAAACCCTAATCACTTTTGTTGGGGACTACCAAAAATACCCTTTCATGAAGCTTCCATTTGTCTTTAACTACTAATGATTCATTAAAATTGTATGAAGCTTTCTTTTGTCTCCACTTGCTAATATATTCGCCTCTAATTGTACCATTAAGGAATAGGAGATAATGGGAAGGTGGGGCCCTCCACTAAGTTGTGAGTGAATTAATTCAGATCTCCAATTATTTGTATCCACTTTGAGCATGTATATCTCCATTTAAACTTCATGCGCATTCTTCATTTTTTCTCCTAAATTCCTACAAGACACATGAAAGTGAACAAGTAAATTTTATAAAAAATAAATACATGCAAAAATGACTGTTTTTCCCCAATATGAAAATAAATGCATCATAATATGAGAATTTTGGATTTTTGGTTAAAACATGTAAAAATAGCCTAATATATTATTTATTGGTTAAACTAAGATAAATCCGTTTTTATAGGGAGCACGATTGCATTGAGCGTATGCAACAAGTTGTTAAACCTCTAGTGTCCCTAGTAGGACGAGTGTTGTCTCGTAAGGGTTTTCACTGGATACTACCCACAAAATCTAAATGTTAAATGCAATTTTTATTTTACAAATTGCAAGATTTGAAAATATTTACAAGATGAATGCAAGTTTTCAAAATAATATTCACAAATGGGTAATTCACTTCTAAATTTGACACGATTGAGTTAACACAAGTTTGTGTCATCACGATGAAATTTAAGTCCATTACTAATCAAAACTTCAAACAAAAGTCAGGTTATCGTCACAAACTCCTCCAGCTTGGCCATTTTTTTTGGTAGCATAGTGCAAATATGAAATGAATTTTACAATCGATATCAACAATCGTAAAATGGCATCTCTATTATCTTTTGCTTAACAAGTTAGGTCAAATAAGTGAAGAAGTTGCATGGATTTTAAGTGCTTACTCTCTCTTTATTATGAAAAATATTTTCATTATTATTATTTATAAACACCTAGGTGTACCACCCCTACACTACATTATGACTTACGTGCGGGTCGGTAATCCTTAGGTGTCCAACTCATGAAATGAGACCAAGATATAACCAACACATTACATTATGGCTTACGTGGGAGTTGGGACAGAGCTTGTCGAGTTTGCACTACCAATGCTAGATGTTCTAGCAATGTTGGATACCCTTGGATAATTATTAATATAAATATATTCTTCTTCTTTTATCGTTCTTTTTTCTCTTTTTTCTTTTCTTTTTTTTAACATAAGAGAGAGAGAGAGAGAGAGAGAGTTAAGCGAGAATATCTTAGCACAACTTCACTTAAAAGATCTAAAATGTTATTGCAAGTAGTCTAAATCAACCATTCATTTAATTGGATTACAATATAGAAAGCATTTCATACTCATCACCTACGAATCTCTCTATATACCAGTTACACGAAATATGCTCATAATTCAAACTTTTCTTTCATTATCCGTTAAGAGAAGTAAAATTCCAAATATTTTAATCATACGTCCAAAACCGTATATTTACTTCATCGTTCCCATTTAAAATTAAATTAAAATGCAATTTTTTTTTAATTTTTTTGGAAAGAAAAGTGAAATCTATGCAAAAACAAAATAAATATGAAGCTCCCACCACACTTGATTTCGACTGTGTCCCACAGTCAACCCAAGTGGTAAGAGAAAGGAAAATAAAGAAAAGAAAAGAAAATTTTAAAAATATACCCTGTATTTACAAAAAGGAACAAAATATTTATAGTATATAAGAAAATATATTGACAAGAAGTAAATGAAACGATCTACCAAAGACCGATTCATTTGTCTCTTTAAGCATGAGAGACACAACTCAAGCTCGAAAAACCAAATCATAAAAGATTTCGAAGTTAAACGTTTGTTTGGAAAAACGAATGTCGTTTTATTAAGAAACGACAGAGTTGATTTATTTCCGATGGTTTTTAGGGTAGATTGAATAATGGATTGAATTTCATGTTGAGTTGGTTTATTTCCGATGGTTTTTAGTGTAGATTGAATAATGTATTGAATTTCGTGTTTATTTCCACCAAACTCAATTTCAATATTATCATTGAAAATTTCTTTTGAATTATCAATTTCAAAATCAAAATGGTGATTCAAATCTACATCTTTAAGATTCAACTCATTTTCAAAAAGTCCAAAAAAGTTATTTTCATCAAATTCGTCTTCCTTTAGTGAATTATCAACCACTTCAATACATGTACAATTTTCAATGACCAAAATTATTGTTTTCAATTTTTCAGAAAAAGGAAGATCAAATTTTAAATTATGTTCCACCTTCTCATAAGAATTGAAATCCAAATCAATTACCGCATTATTAACAACTTCGTTAAGATCGCTATTTTCAATTTCGAAAGTCGTTATTTGAAAATCGTCGATTTTGGTTAAAGAAGGATTATTATTCGAATCGTCACACTTTTGGATTTGATTGTATTTCTCACGAAATTTCAAGTATGTTTCATACAACAAATCCATGTAAGTTTCCTCATCAAAATCAAATTCATGATTATTTATTTGAGAATTCCCAATTTGCAGTTGCTGAGAACAAATATTTTCAGTTACACCACAATTGAAATTATTCTCATTGCCAAAGTCATTTGAAAATTCATTCACATTTCCATTTTGAATTTGAAATTCATTTTGGAGTTTGAAATTGAATTGGCAAGGGTTATTACCAAGATCATTTGAATTTGGAATTGAGTTTGAATTTTAATTATTTTGAAAACTTTGCTTGAATCATTGCACATTAGTTCAATTAATCTTTGGTTTTGCTCAAGTAGAGATTGAATACTGATTTCAAGACTTGAGGGTTGATCATCATTTTAAAATTTTGGTGGGGTAAACTCAGGATTATTTTGGAAATTTTGAAACCGTAGGAATAAGGAAATTGAGACATTTTCAAGAAAGCTTCTTTTTTTTGAATGAGAAAAAGAAATATTCACAAAAGAAAATTGTTTTTTTTTAGATTTTGAATTTTTGTATATATATGTATATGTGTGTGTGTGTGTATATATATATATGTATGTGTGTGTGTATGCATGAACCAAATGCAACTATATGAATGCAAATTACTTATTTACAACTTTTCTAAAATTATATAATGATGGTTAGATTAATTTCAACAAAAAATTTCTCAGCCAGTTAACGGACAGGAGTTATCAGTGCACCAAGAACCACCCTAATAATGCAGTCGAAGGTTTAAGTACCTTTAGAGGAGCAACCGATATAATATTTATGAATAACCATAATATTTATAAACGATTATTACTCTGTCGTAGTCTAAACACCGAGAAATAATTCATTAGAAATAAACCAATTTGTCAAAATATGTTGATGTCCTTAGAAAAAAACTAAGATGAATGCAAAACAGAAATTAAACGTGAATTAACAATGCAACTACGAATGAATTTTTGTTTTATTTTCGTTTTATCAATGCAAATACAAGCAAACAATAATGCAGGATAAATAAAAACAGGGTTAAAACACAATGTCTAAACGTGCAGAATTATTAGCAATTTATTTTTTAGCAGTATTTTTTTTAAAAAGCAAGCAAGTAGCGCGGTTTTCAGAAAAGTAATTCCACTTTGTGCAACCCAAAAAGCAAAGAAAATATATAAACAATTGATAGGAAAGTGTTTCCCTCTTTTTTTTTTATAGAAAATAACTGAAACTAAAATAAAACGAAACAAAATTCACAGTTAAAACACACTACAAAGGATTAAAGCAAATTAAACTTATAAAATCGCACAACAACAAAATAAAATGAAAATTTTACACAAATTCACAACAAGAAAGAAATCAATATACATATATATATTCTATGGAGAGAGGAATTGAAACATAAAGTAAAAAAGTCAAAAAAACACAAAACTAACCTGCTTATCACCGGCCCAAACGCCACATGGTTAAAGCCCAATTAAAAAGAAAGTTAAATCCGCGCTTAGAAAAATGAAACCAGGCTTTCCCAATTCCTCAATTACGTCACAGTGCCTCTCCTTTCTTTCTTTCAATCGAAAACACCAAATCCAGTAAATTGCAAAACAAAGGGGAAAATAAATGTTCGAATTTCTTTTCTATCAATTTGGCTTTCGAAAGCGAGGCGACTGGGGGAGTTTGGAAGCGACGTACGTAGAGGGAAGTCTCGCAGGCTCATTGGTGATGATGAATGCTTGATTTCGAGAGGTTTTGGAGGCACGGAGGGGTGATTGTAGGCACAGGCAGAGATTGCATAAAGGGGATGAGTTGTGGATGGTTTGAATTGAAGGTTGCGGGTTGACTTGCCTTGAAGGCAGCAGTGTTTTTGCGCTGTTTTGGGTAGGTGAGTATGTGGCTTTTGGTTGGAGTTGATAGGGTGATGTTGGCAGTGTCTGATTGCGATCTTGATAGCAGTAGTTTGTGATGGTTGAACATGTTGTGAAGTAAGGAAGATGGTGTATGGCAAGTTTGTAGATGGTTTGCAATGAGTGGTTTGTTTATATATGGAATATGGCAGTTTGATGAAGTTGTCTTGGCAGAGGTGAATTTGGAAGTAGGCAAGGTGGTTTGAAGTGGTGATGTGCAGTGGGGATTGTGGATGGTGATAGACTGGTTCGTATTGGTGATGAAGAAATGGTTCGTAGAATTTAGGTAAATGGTGAATTGGTTGGTGAACTCTGGTTGACGAGGCTGAAAGTTCGAGCAGTTCAGTGACAGGAGTTGAATGTGGTGGTTTGTCGGTTTGTTGTGTACGAGTGGTATTATTGGCCGTGCGGGTTGATGAAAGTTGAGGAGAAGAGTTTAGGTGGTTGGTGTGTATGTATGGTGTTTGAATGTGGTTTTTGGTATCGTAGTGATGAAAGAAACTGTGCACGCTCAGACAATGGTGATATGTTGGATGGCTGCAGCTGGTGGAGACAGTTTATGGCAGAGTTGATTGTGTAGGAGATTGTGGAGAAGGGTGGCAACTGTTTGCTGAGAATACGGGGATGGTTTTGGCAAGATGGAAGATTTTGTATGGGGCACTAACAAATGATAGGGATGCAAGGGAGCTCATAGTTCAATTGTAGAAACTTGTAAAAACAGATGAATCCAAATGTAACCAAACAGTGGAACAGATTGTAAAACAATGCAATGATACAAAGGAAATTGAAATGCGATGAATTTTTTATGCAATGTAAATATTTTGAAACTAGTACTGCTGTGAACAAGGAAACGATTGAGATGGAAAGAGAAAAATGAGTGGCTGTGTTGAATGTAAACACAGAAGAAATGAACAACGTAACACCTTTGCCAAATGAAAACTGTTTACTGTAGAGATTTTTTTATATAAAATCTACAAGAGTCAAACCAAATGCAAACAAATACAATGCAGACCAAATCTAAAAAGCGCACACAAGAATAGTGAAAGGAACCACAAAAGAAGCAGAAACTTTTTTTAACGAAACAAAGAAAAATAAAAACAAATAAACAAACACGCCTAAACAAAACTAAACCAAAGCAACAAAGTAAGGTGCACAAACATTTTTTTTTTTGTGGGTTAATCAAAACACAAAAGAAACACAAACACTCAATTAAAATGAAAACACACATACAAACACACTAAAACGAAATGAAAATGAACAAAATGAAACAAAATCTACAATTTTTTTAAGGATGAAAAGGAAGCAACATACACAAAACTAACAAGACAAAATAATCAAAAACACAAAAAAATGATCAAACAAACACACAGTATTTTTTTTAGAGAACAACAAACTATAAAATTAATTTGAAGAATAAAACTAAAATTAAATTCTTTTCCCGGCAACGGCACCAAAAACTTGGTCGATCACAAATATTCTATCGATTAGAAATTCATCGCAAAGTGTAATAAACCGCAAGCGCACGGCGTACACTTGTAGTACGTGGCGAATAGCTCGATCCACGGAGAAAGAAATAATTTTATATTTTACTCAATCAAATTAAACCAAATTCGAGTCAAATTTTAATTACAACTACAACTAAACTAAAGTAACAAACTAAGATTGCTAAAAACTACGAGATGAAATAAAAACTTAGAATAAATCCTCTCTATGTCATATCAATCAATATAAATGAAACCATGATCTCTTTTTTGGTCATTTGTGAATTTAGTTGATATGATTATTATATGTATAACTTATTCATGCTATTAGTTAAAACAACATAAACTATCAAACTATAGCGTACCCATTAAATCACCTTACTTGTTCTAATGAAAAATGAACAAGTTGAAATTGAAATATACTTTATGCATGACCTATGAACTATTAATTAGAACTATAGACCATCAAATTTTTATTTCAACCTCCACTTAATCACCATCATCATATGTAGATGAAGAGGTTATTAGTGAACATATGACTAACCATAGCCTATTTGGTGTCAATAATATAGGCTATCAAATTCAATAATGAACACAAAACCAATAACATCTACATGACATGAAGCACAAAAAGAGAGCATGAATAAACAAATTATGTTGCATCTGCATAATCAAGAGAGCTTCATTACCCCGAAGTTGAAAGAGATCAGCCTCTAATGTATGTAATCATGACATCAAAGATAGATTGCAACATTAAAAATAAAGGAAAAAGAGAGAACTAATTAACAAAAATAAACTAAACTATTTGCATAAAATAAAACTACACTAATGCATAAAGTAAATAACAACAATTAAAGGAATAAGAAATTAAATTGCATTAACATGAAAATTACATAAGAGGGAAATGGCTAAGAAGCCATGAAAGAAAGAAATTTTTTTTTTTAATCCTACAAACTAATTAAAAAAGAGAAGATTTGTTTAAATGACAGAAATGAGTATATATACATGTTTGAAACCCCAAAACCCTAATCACTTTTGTTGGGAGCTACAAAATATACCCCTTCATGAAGCTTCCATTTGTCTTTAGCTACTAATGATTCATTAAAATTGTATGAAACATTCTTTTGACTCCACTTGCTAATATATTATCCTCTAATTGTACCATTAAGGAAGGGGAGATAATGGGTAGGTGGGGTCCTCCACTAAGTAGTGAGTGAATTAATTCCATCTCCAATTCTTTATATCCACTTTGTGCATGTATATCTCAATGTAAACTTCATGTGCATTCTTCTTTTTTGCTCCTACCTACAAGAATAAATACATGCATAAATGACCGTACCCCCAATATGAAGATGAATGCATGCTTATTGAGAATTTTGGATTTTTGATTAAAATATGTAAAAAATAGTCAATATGTTATTTATTTAATTAAAACAAGAATAAATATGTGAATATAAATGAGCAAATTTACGTGTACATCACCTCCCTCATAGGTGGTCGACTACCCTTTTGGTCATGGATGGGAGAGAATTAGTTTTATTAAGGATTTTTATTATATTTTGATAGACAGACTGTCCAGATTTTATAAAACTAATCCTACGGTCCACATACACTCTAGAAACTATAAATAAGGCCTTAGCCTCTTCCCTAACCCTACATTCTATTCTCTTCTACGCGTACATTCTGCTTCTCCATCATTGTTCTAAATTCTAGAAAATAGACGGGCTAGGGTTATTCTCCTTCTCTAAACCATTTCTCTATCTCTTCTAATCTAGTTTTCTTATTAGAATATGGAATTGGAAATTTTATGTATATATGACTCTAGTTGGATTCTTGTATATATATATATATATATATATATATATATATATATATATATATATATATATATGTTTAGGAGAAAATTTGTAATTTGGTATTTGCGAGGATACATTCCAGAAACTAGTTCTACACAACCTCTTCATCCTTCTCCTTGTAATATTATGAGTGGAGATTTTATAAGTTTGATACTTTCTATATCTTGATAGTGTAGATTTAGATTATTATTTTTTTGCCTAAAAAGGTTTGGATTTGCATGAAAACAAAAAATAAATAAATCCACCAAATCACTTATAAATTGTGGAAATGGTCAATCATTTGATGTAGATTCGGTTTGATTTTGTAATAAAAGATGAACTTCTGGGTGCTATAGTTTTGATAATGGTCTGATTTACTTTCTTGTAAATTGTAAATCTCATGTATGTGTAAAAACATAAGATTTGGGTGTTATAATTTAAATACGCTTAAACATCTATTTTTAATAGAGAATTTGAACTTATTAAAACACTACTCTCCAATTTTTTGTTTCGTATAAAATCATAAGAAAAGTGAAGCAATACCTAAAAGAAATTACATGTATATTTGGCATATTACACCTTGTGTCCCTTTTATTATTGAAGTAAACTTTAAATCCTCGGTTGCAGGTTATTCTGTATATGTTTATGATTTCCCTATTTTGATTTGAATATGAATATAGACATTGTATGTTATAATGATGAAATTGGGGAAATAAACTTTATTATGTGGTTTGGATTGACATTTCTACGTTTTAGGATGTTTCTTTACGTTTTCTTTAATTACGGTCTATTTATTACTATTTATAGCGTAATTAACATATTATTAATGTGTATTAAATGCGTTTAATTAGGAATTTGTATGTGTGTGAGTATTTAATGGTTTGTAATGACATGTGACACAAGGTTAACCCCTACTTGTACTAGAAACCTGCCCGGAAGCGACCGACATATCCAATATCTACAAGAAGTCGGTTTAATACGAGAGGTCTAGTTTCATGATCCATAAAAATAAATACATAAAGATGCGAGTTTATGCCCACTTGTAGCAGAACGACCAGATAATCTAGCAGCTACAAGTAGTCGGTTTAATGTGAGATGTCTAGTGTAACGACCCGTATTCTATGCATCAGAGGATCATATAATATTTATTTATTTTCCTAGTAAGTCGTATGGTCATGTACTTTTGGGGAACGACTAGTGGGGTCATTTCCCATGTTCACGATTTTTGTCGATTTTTAAATTACCATTTTACCCCTAACTGATCTTGTTTTGGCCATAACTTTCGATTAGTAAGGAGTTTTGATTTAAAACCACTTCCATTAGATCCGGATAATGGTTTACCTTTCCATAGATTGGTCACATTAGCCTAACGGACTCACCGTTTGGGAGATATGGCTAAAACAAGGTTTAGAAGGTGAAAAACAGCTTAACCGGGCCTAATTACAGTGATTAACAGCTAAGCCCATAACCCATTTTGGGGTTAGATT
This sequence comes from Allium sativum, assembly GCA_030737875.1. Lineage (NCBI taxonomy): Eukaryota > Viridiplantae > Streptophyta > Magnoliopsida > Asparagales > Amaryllidaceae > Allium > Allium sativum. The sequence continues at coordinate 386,848,037 of CM060921.1, forward strand.
TATGGGAGGACTGAAATGAGTTAGAGAATAGTTCCTGTTCACTTTTCCAGCTGCCACAAATCTCCCTTGAGCTCTAGCAATGGCCTTCATCTTCTAAATCGCTCCCAAAACACCATTTTTATCATTCATAATCACTAATTAAGCAAATCAATACCAAATCAAGGAGCATTAGCGTCAAATCAGAGATAGGGCTGCTGGAATACATTGGGATCCGTGTCATAACAGTAGAGTTTCAGATCTAAGATTTTAATTGTGGCAAAGGTGAGTGATTTGCATTGTTTTTCACTAGTTATGGCTAATTAGGGTAATTAGCGAAGATTAACGAAATTATAACTCAGAAAAATTTGTAAAATTCCAGAATATTATTTTATGCCTTTAACATGAATTTGGGTTAATTTGGACTAATTTTGCTAATCCCGGGATTTAGGGGATTAAGGGGTGAATAGTGATAATTAGTGAAATTTTGCATCATAAAAATCTGGAAAAATTTGTAAAATTCTAAAATATTATTTTAGGGCTCTGATATAAATTTGGGTTGATTTGGTTAAGTTTTACTAATCTTATCATTAGTTGTTGCTAAACACGCTTAAGGGAAAATATGAGATTTTGGTTATGTTTGATCCATTTTAACTTATCAAGTTGTTGTTTTGCTGTTTTTGGATGTTTATACATGTTGCTCTGGCTGTATGGTATGCTTTGTGATTGTTTAGAACAGTTAGATTGCTCGAAAACGCCGTTGAATGGCGTAAAATAGTCGCTGGAAAGAAGTGCAGGAAATTACCCGAACCGGATCGGATCGGAGGGGGAAGCACGATCCAAACCGCTCGTACTTGAAGCTCCATGATCCGACCTGAGCATGGTGGCAAGACCTGAAGAGAGCACTCGATCTGAACCGCGTCACTCGACCAGAGCCGATGCACCATGGATGGACTTGAGAGGCTCGACCCGATCCGGAGTGCTTGGGTAGGAGAATCGAACCGCTTGCCTGAAGTCACGATCTGATGCTCTGGGGATGATCCGTAGCGATTCAAAGCAGGGGCCACGATCTGACCCATAAGGGGTATTCCGATCCGAACCGAGATGCTTGGGTTTGAGGCATGAACCACGATCCGAACCAGAGGAGTTGACATGGACGAACCGATCCGAAGCAAAGTGAAGAGAGAAAACCGAACCGATCCGGAGAGGACCAAAACCCGAGATGCAAAGGTAGTCCAAATGAGAAGTTTGTACTCAGGATCCAGTTGGGAACCAACGAGTTAACTTCACGATTGGACTTTGCTGTGGGACGTGTGCAAAGGGGTTGTCGGTATTCCTAACTTTGGTTCACCACTGGGAGACGGATAGTGGGCTTGTAGTGATAGTTGTACGGGGTTGGACTCCGTCAGGGCCCAAAGGATTAGGTGACCAAATAATGAATATCGTATGCTTTACGCACTGAGTGAGAGATATGAGGTTGGTTGCTATGTTTGATTGTTTGCTTTCACTATGTCGTGCACACCACCATCCCCGTATTCTTTACACCATATGTTAGTGGCACCTTAGAGTATTGAGCGGTATGTTGTGCTAACTCTTTGTTTGCAGGTCCAGGTTCAGGTATGATTGGATTATAGCTGTTATTGTTCTGTTTTGTTGCTTATCGCTCATATCAGACTTTTGTCTGACCTAGAGTTTTATGTCTCTTCTTATTAATCTGGGTGCTCCTAAACGAGCAGACTAGAGACAGGGTAGGTGGTATGCACGAGTAGCTGTACCGGAGACGAGTAGGAGGCTCCCACGTATAATATATAGATATTCTCCCTGTGTTGTTGAAGGTCACTGCTTGGGCATTAGTAGTGCACCTCCTTCTTTTGCTTTAGAGACAGTTTTAAAGTTGTAATAATGATGTTGGATCATAAGCTGTATTTTGGATTTCTGCTGCTATGATGATGATGGTTTTAGTTTTCAGCTTATGCACTGTCTCGCCTGTTTTATGTCAAGTATGTTACTATTATATTTTAATTCCATGCGCTTTGATACATTCTACAGGTTTATTTGTTAGTTCTTTCATCTTCTTTCCTTTCTTTGACGACCGTCCCATGCTAGCAGACATGTGTACAACGCACTTTCGGAGGAAATGTCGGTTAATGCGGGGCAAGCCGTCACACTTGGTATCAGAGCTCTAGGTTGCGTAGTTAACCTAGGGAAGTCATCAGGGAGAGATAGTATATGTATGTGAGAGCGCATATTTGTTACATTTTGGTTTCAAAAGCTAGCTATATATATATATATATATATATATATATATATATATATATATATATGTATACTATTTGTATATCTAAGGATGAGGTTGCACTGCACTAACACCACAAAGAAGATGGTTAATCGTTTTCTGTGTACAGACTGAACGATGAGCCGATATACGAGGGGTACTGGTAGAGGAGCCAATAATGGGAATGCTCCTGATATGAGGACTATATTCACTGACTTCATGAGAGAGATGCTTAGGGATGCTTGGGGAGCAGTTCCTAATGTTGTAAACGGTGGTGGTGCAGTGGTGCAGGCGCCCAGGGCTGATTTTTCTGAGCTGTGCAAGGATTACACTAGTCTTGGTGGGAAGCTGTTCCACGGTACGGAGTCGACTACAGAAGTCCAAGATTGGTTAGATTGTTGTGAGCGCATCGTCGAGGATCTGGGAATCGAAGACGCAATGAAGAGGAAGCTAGCATCGCGTCAACTACAAGGACGAGCTATGAATTTGTGGAATGCTATTAAGGCAGCTACTCCAGAGGATCAAGTTACTTGGAATCAGTTTAAGACTCGCTTTTGTGATAAATTTATCCCAACTGCTCATAAATCAGAATTGTTCAGGAAGTTCTTGGCGCTTAAGTAGAATGGTAGAGCAATCTCGGAGTATATCGCTGAATTCGACACTTTATCGAAATATAGATTGTCCCTTATCGATACAGTCGAAAAGAAGAACGAAAAGTTCATAACTGGTTTATATGGGTACTTGGAGGAAAGACTTATAAACCATATCGATGAGGCGTTCGAGTCTATTGTAGGAAAGGCATTAAGGTCAGAGAGCATTTTCCCTAAGTCAAAGACCGAAGTTGTTATTGCATCTAAAGAGGAACCAAAGCCGCAAGTAGGCGGTGAAGGCAAGAAGAATTCTCAGAACAAGAGGAAGCAGAACCCGACCAAGGATGGTCAGAATAAGAAGAATAAGAATGGTGGCGAGTGCTTTAGTTGTGGAAAGAAGGGTCACTATGCCAGAGATTTTCGAGAAAAGCCTGGGGAAAGGAAGTGCTTTAACTGCGGCCAGGCGGGATGTCACAAGGATGATTGTCCACAACCTCCTAGGGAGAAGCAGATTGTGAAAGCGTATGCTATCAACGTTGTTCCTTCTTCGTCGAATGCTCCAACTGTGACGCAGAAGGGAAAGGCGTCGTTATCAAAGGTATGCTTTCTATTTAAGATGTTTTTGTTCGAGTATTGTTTGAAAAACCCGAGATAGTCGATAGACCTTCAGTAGTGACGAACCTGGTTGCTGGTTCGACTAGCCTTAGTATGATTTACCGTAACGTGGTCTTATCGAGTCATGGATGTATGTTTGTTTGTGATTTCTTTGTTTTGGGATTTACTGCGTTTAGCATTATTTTGGGGAGTCGATCTACCCCAAAGGAATAGGGTGGTATTAGGTACCTGCCTAGTGATGGCGATAGTAACTGGAGTTAAGGAAGCTGAGAGGTTATCGTTGTAATAAGTTCTGGTTGTCTCTGGAAGCCAAATGAGTGCTCCAGTGCTTAGTTGTTTTGCTAGTATCACCTCACGTGCCAAATTCGGAGGAGATGTTCCTTGGGTGCTTGTCTGATATTGGTTTAGGCCTTTGGGGCTTGTGCTTGGGGAATGTCGAGTTCGACTAGGATGGTTTGCGTAAGAGATAAATAGTTGTTGCGATTCTTCATTGGATGATATCTTGGTTTACTCGAGGAGTGATGGGCAGTCGTGACACGATAAGACTGTTCAATGGTATAGACTGCCCCGAGTTAGACTCGATAGGGTTATGAGATGGCTCGACTGGGACTCGAGAAAGATGCAAAGTAATGGATTGTTTAGGACCCTATGCTGATGTTCTCTTTGGATAATAGAACTTTGAAGAAATAGGATGTGTTCATTGATCATGGAAGATGCAACAAAGATTAGGACGATTCAAGTTGGACTTGAACTCGTAAAAGAAAATGGGTGTTCGTTGATCTTGGAGATGCAACGAATAGGGAGACGACTCACGTTGGACCAGAGTTTGTCAGTAATGGATACTCAAGACTGGGTCTGAGTTATAGATTGACTCGAGTTGGACTCGAGAAGGCTGCAAGGAATTGGATTTGGCTCGAGTTGGACTCGAGAGGGCAGCAAGATAATGGATAGACTTGGGTTGGACTCAAGTATTTTAGGCGGACTTAAAGCAGGGGTATCTGGGGACGCCCATTACCTTGGATCCATTGGACGTGATCTAGTTATCCTTAGAGGATAAAACGTACGTTGGACGTACGGTAGTCCGTTTGGAGGCTGGGCTTCCATTAGTTCTTGATGTTGGTTGGACCAGACATACAAGAATCGACATATTGGGATTGGTTAGACCAGTCATGTAGGTGTCGATGTGTTCATGGCTTTAGCAGGTGATAGGTACGACTTGTTTGATGGATGTTATGGTTGCTATGTTTGTCCCTGTTTTTCTTCTCTTGAGTAGCCTATCACCTGTAGGGTTCTAGCGATGGGGAACAAAGAGATGGTAGTATAGACGGACATTAGGCTATGTATCAGTGCAGTGAGGTAGTCATTACTTCATGGGGGCAGAGTGATCGTAGCAAGGCTATGAGCCAGTGAAGTGAAGTTGTCATGACTTCATGGGGCAGAGTGGACATATCAAAGGATTTAGGCGCGGTAACAGTTGCATTGAGTAGGAGGCATGCCAGTCTAGAGGTTATGTTTCTGGGTTGGAAGCAATTAGAGTATATCACAAGATATGATTTCAGACCCAAGAGTGAATTGGATTCAGAAACGCTAGTAAGCTTGACGATTAGATCGATTTTGATTGAGTGGATTTGTTCCAGTTAGAAGGATGATCCAAACCTATTGGAAATCATCTCTAGGATGGAGATGGGTATCTATGGAAAGAGAATGATCAAGCAAGGATTTGATCGAGAAGGATGGCTTCGAAAGAATGGGGGACTAGTTGTACCTAACGTAGACGGACTGAGAGATGAAGTGCTTAGAGCATATCATCACTCGAAACTGACTATACATCCCGGTGGTAACAAAATGTATTGAGACATGGATCATACCTACCACTGGGAAAGGATAAATAAGGATGTTGGGAAGTTTATATCCAAATGCATGAATTGCCAGTTAGTTAAAGTTGAATAAAAGAAGCCTAGTGGGTTGTTACGACCATTAGAAATTCCTAAATGGAAATGGGAACAAGTCTCAATGGATTATATTGATGGTTTACCAAGGACTAGGTCAGGTCATCATGGTATTTGAGTGAATCGTATACTAGAGGATCTTTTGAGAACTTATATATCGGATTTTGGAGGGTCATGGGATGGCCATTTGTATCTGGTTGAGTTATAGTTATTAGCCCAGTATTGGTATGGTTCCAATTGAAACTTTGTACGGAAGACTGTGCAAGTCACCATCATGTTGGTTGGAGAATGGTGAGAAATTTGAGCTTAGAGCAGAAATAATAAGAGGGACTTTAGGCAAGATCAAGGTTATCCAACAGAGAATGAAGACTACCTAAGATAGGTAGAAAACTTATGTCGATAAGAGACGAAGAGATTTGGAATTCTTCATTAATGACTTGGTGTTCGTTAAGGTCTCTCTGTTGATGAACGTGATTCGTTTTGGGGGGAAAGGTAAGTTAGCACCAAGGTTTGTTGGTCCATTTTCAGTTCTCGAGCAAGATGGGAATTTGGCATATAAAGTTAAGTTACCGGACAAGACGGCGGGAGTTCACAACGTATTTCATGTTTCCCAGTTAAGGAAGTTTGTGCAAGACCCTAATGTGTCTATTTCACCAGATCAGTTGGACGATATCGAGGTTGGACCCGAGGCGGTTGGGAACCGCAAGCCTATGCGTATTATTGGGAACGATACGAAGCAGCTTCGAAGGAAGGCAGTGAAACTAGTCAAAGTTCAATGGGGTGATGATGAGAAAGCATGCACTTGGGAAATAGAGGAGGACATAAGAAAGAAGTATCCAGAACTCTTTGCTTGGTACGGTATTGATAGTGATAGTTCTTCCCTTGTTAGTAAACTGCATGCTAGGATAGGCTTGTTGTGTTGTTTTGTATGTTTTATTGTTTGAAAATGATTGATAGGCATGCAGAATTCTTTGTATGTTTCGGTAAAGGAATTTCGGGGACGAAATTTCTTAAGGGGGGAGAATGTAACGACCTACATTCTATGCACCAGAGGATTATATAATATTTATTTTTTTCCTGGTAAGTCGTATGGTCATGTACTTTTGGGGAACAACTATTGGGGTCATTTACCATGTTCAGAATTTTTGTCGATTTTTAAATGACCATTTTGCCCCTAGCTGATCTTGTTTTGGCCATAACTTTTGATTGGTAACGAGTTTTTACCTGAAACCATTTCCATCAGATCCAGATGGTGGTTTATCTTTCCTTAGGGTGGTCACATTAGCCAAACGGACTCACCGTTTGGGAGATATGACTGAAACAGAGTTTAGAAGGTGAAAAACAGCTTAACCGGGCCTAATTATAGTGATTAACAGCTAAGCCCATAACCCATTTCGGGATTAGGGTTATGGGAGGACTGAAATGAGTTAGAGTATAGTTCCTATTCACTTTTCCAGCCTCCACAAACCTCCTTTGAGCTCTAGCAATGGCCTCCATCTTCTAAATCGCTCCCAAAACACCATTTTTATCATTCCTAATCACTAATTAAGCAAATCAACACCAAATCAAGGCGGATTAGCGTCAAATCAGAGATAGGGCTGCTGGAATACATTGGGATCCGTGTCATAACAGTAGAGTTTCAGATCTAAGATTTTAATTGTGGCAAAGATAGTGATTTGCATTGTTTTTCACTAATTATGGCTACTTAGGGTAATTAGCGAAGATTAGCGAAATTATAACTAAGAAAAATCTAGAAAAATTTGAAAAATTCCAGAATATTATTTTATGCCTCTGATATGAATTTGGGTTAATTTGGACTAATCTTGTTAATCTTGGAATTTAGGGGATTAAGGGGTGATTAGTGATAATTAGCGAAATTTTGCATCATAAAAATCTGGAAAAATTTGTAAAATTCTAAAATATTATTTTAGGACTCTTATATCAATTTGGGTTGATTTGGTTAAGTTTTACTAATCTTATCATTAGTTGTTGTTAAACATGCTTGAGGGAAAATATGAGATTTTGGCTATGTTTGATCCGTTTTAACTTATCAAGTTGTTGTTTTGCTGTTTGTGGATGTTTATACATATTTCAATGGCTGTATGGTATGCTTTGTGATTGTTTAGAACAGTTAGATTGGTCGAAAACGCCGTTGAATGACGTAAAACAGTCGCTGGAAAGAAGTGCAAAAAATTACCCGAACCGGATCGGATCGGAGGGAGAAGCACGATCTGAACCGCTCACACTTAAAGCTCCACGATCCGACCTAAGCATGGTGGCACGACCTGAAGAGAGCACCCGATCTGAACCGCGTCACTCGACCCGAACCAATGCACCAGGGATGGACTTGAGAGGCTCGACCCGATCCGGAGTGCTTGGGAAGGAGAACCGAACTGCTTGCCTGAAGTCACGATCTGATGCTCTGGAGATGATTCGAACCGATCCGAAGCAGGGGCCACGATCCGACCCGTAGGGGGTATTCCGATCCGAACCGAGATGCTTGGGTTTGAGGTGTGAACCACGATCCGAACCAGAGGAGTTGACAGGGACGAACCGATCCGAAGCAAAGTGAAGAGAGAAGACCGAAACGATCCGGAGAGGACCCGAGATGCAAAGGTAGTCCAAATGGGAAATTTGTACTCAGGATCCAGTTGGGAACCAATGAGTTAACTTCACGATTGGACTTTGCTGCGGGACGTGTGCAAAGGGGTTGTCGGTATTCGTAACTTTGGTTCACCACTGAGAGACGGATAGTGGGCTTGTAGTGATAGTTGTACGGGGTTGGACTCCGTTTGGGCCCAAAGGATTAGGTGACCAAATAGTGAATATCGTATGCTTTACGCACTGAGTGAGAGATGTGAGGATGGTTGTTATGTTTGATTGTTTGCTTTCACTATGACATGCACACCCCCACCCCTGTATTTTTTACACTATATGTTAGTGGCACCTTAGAGTATTGAGCGGTATGTTGTGCTAACTCTTTGGTTGCAGGTCCAGGTTCAGGTATGATTGGATTATAGCTGTTATTGTTCTGTTTTGTTGCTTATCGCTCATACCAGACTTTTGCCTAACCCGGAGTTTTATGTCTCTTCTTATTACTCTGGGTGCTCCTAAACGAGCAGACTAGAGACAGGGTAGGTGGTATGCACGAGTAGCTTTATTGGAGACGAGCAGGAGGCTCCCATGTATGATATATAGATATTCTCCCTATGTTGTTGAAGGTAACTGCTTGGGCAATAGTAGTGCACCTCCTTCTTTTGCTTTCTTTTTCTTTAGAGACAGTTTTAAAGTTGTAATAATGATGTTGGATCATAAGCTATATTTTGGATTTCCGCTGCTATGGTGATGATGGTTTTAGTTTTCAGCTTATGCATTGTCTCGCCTGTTTTATGTCAAGTATGTTACTATTATATTTTATTCCATGCGCTGTGAGACATTCTACAGGTTTCTTTGTTAGTTCTTTCATCTTCTTTCCTTTCTTTGACGACCTTCCTGTGCTAGCAGACAGGTGTACAGTGCACTTTCGGAGGAAATGTCGGTTAATGCGGGGCAGGCCGTCACATCTAGCGTAATAATTACATGTGTGATGGAGGCCAGCCTTTAGAAGGTATTAAGGTCTGACCAACCTTTTTGAGTATTAAGTTGTTAGGATTAGGTCTGTTACCAAGGTTCACTCCATAGTACTTGGCCAAAGTCATTGGACCGGCCCTTATTGGGTCTTAAATGGTCACTCTATTATAAACTTATGAGGTATTAAATGGCCCTTGGTAAAATGATAGACGTATGAGTAAGGTAGTTCTTCAAAATTTGTCCACTTCTTATCTTGAGGTTATGTGATGGCATACATAAGGATGGCAAATAAGAGTCTCGGAGAACATGCCCAAGGGATCGCTTGTCTAAGGGAAGTATTAAGTGACAAGGAGTTCACCTGTAATAACAGTTAGATAGTAACGCATGGGTTTGCGAGAGGATCATAAATGGTGATGAGTTTCTACCTAAACATGATATAAGTGGAAAATTACTATCTCTCGAATTACATTGAAAGTATATTTAATAATGATGACGATTAGATGGTGAGGTCTTAAGTGGCTAGGGTCCTCCATAGAGTATTAAGTGATCGTAGGAATCTGCACAAAAGTAAATATATAAATGGCCTTAAGTGACCGAATAGTAGTCTGCCTCGAAGAGTATTAAGTGATAGTAGAAATCCACCCTTACATATACTAGTTAGGCCTTAAGTGACTTCAAGATAGTCTGCCCAATTAATGTTATATTGAATTATGTGTTTAATTTGCTTAGACATAACTTGATGAATTTACACTGCCAAGCATAGGAAATAGGTTCCTTTAAATTTATGCGATTTTCATTCACTATAACATAGTTGTTCTGACCTTCCCTCCACTTAACAACACAAGTTAGTAGGTGGGAAAGCTCGATTAATGACGTGATGAAGACTGGAGCTTGGCTTTGGAGATTTTAACTTAGTTTACTATTATGTCTAGAAGTTATTTATATTTATGGCATATTAATGTACCTTATTATAACATTTGGAAATCTGAATGTAACCGATAATATTATGGTTTTTATGAAAGGGTACATTTATTTTGGTTAGTACATTTTGTCCTGTTCTCTATGAGATTTTGATTTTGTTTTTAGTTTGGCTCTGTTATTTTTTTCTTATAGAAACCAACGACTTGCTTAGAATGGCTCTAAGTTCTGATGGGACTTTTCTTCCTCATAATTTAGGCCTATTCCGGATGTGTTGTTATATATCTCACTACTTTGCCTCACGTAGAAAAACCTTCTATTGTTGAAGCTTTTCCTTCCATCATGGAATCACCATCGTCAAAAGATGAAATCATCACATCAAAGCACCATGTCCTTGCCTTATGCTAAAAGCATCGATTGAAGAGCCATCGTAAAGAATGAACCATCATATCCTTTTCCTCGAAAATGCATCATCATTTATGTCAAATAGACCAAAAATGGTCAATACCAATAGTAGTCGATATCGATTACTCTACTGCAATCGGTAACGGCTACTCTGATCATGTACTCAACCAAAATTGGTTACATACACACAATACGACATAAATGGCCAAACGCAATGCAAAAAAATTGTTGGAACAGGCCCAAAAAATGTTGGCATAGGTCTTTGGTAACGTTTTTAGGGTGATGCAATTTTCACCGTTGCTGCAGACCTCAAAGGCAACATTCTAACTATCTGTGGAAACACAACAAATAGCCCTATTTAGGTCTATAGCAACATCATTAGGTGTCCGTAGCAACATTCCGAAATGTTGCTATAGTTATTTATTTTATTTTATTTTAAAAAATATAATATAACAAAAATGAGAATTAAATGCCACTACACAAAATTAAATATTCAAATAATGCTTTTATTGAAATAAATATTTTATTTCAACATTTGAAATAGTATATATTTCTAACTCCACCATTTACAATTCACTTTTAATAACATAGTCAATCATATATACAGTTATTCCTCACTAAATCACTTAAATCACTCATTACATATCCAGTTTTAATTTATATAGACACTAACACTGGCAAATATATGCCGAGCCGAAGGTGAGCCGAGTGCCGAGCCGAAGACGAGCCTTCAGTGGGTTCGGGCGCAGCGCCGGTGGGGGGTCCGGGGCCCCACTATGGCGATCTACCTAGCCAGTTAGGTTGAACAAGTGGACATCACCCGATTCATCCGATTTCAGAGGACCAAGCCTTCTTTGAGACACTGCACACCAAACATAGATAACTATTACATAAAGAGTTACGTCATCGTCATCGATATAGTTATGTCCTCTATAATTCTCTCTAAACACCAAAGGAATCAGGAAACGGCATAGTGCACATGCACTTGTTTCCTTTCATCTGTATTTACTTTCACGTCCATGATGCCAACTGCCTATTGCCTAATGGAGAAAACTGCATATATTAGTATAAACATGATGCATTAAGAGAATACGCATATACAGGGAAAGCAAAACCTACAGTAAATTGAGCTAGTATATACATGTATGATAATTTGCAAGCATTGTTTCTGCCTTTCTTGTTCTCCTCCATATTAATTAAGATAGGAGAAACTGTTTGATGTTTGAACTGAATCATCAAACTATATGCTTAATAGCACGTTAAGCACCACCTGTTCATCTCTTTACCCAGATTTTGCAACTAAAACTAAAGTTTGTAGATTATATTAAAAAATGAATCTTTGTCATAAAACCAAAAATTAATAGTATCGTACTTAAAGCAAATTACTGCTCTAAGCAAAGCAGTAGCAGCATGGCATGAATTTGTATGACTCTAATTATGTTTTACTCCTAATTAATCCATAATTATGTTTTACCCCTAATCCATCATTTAAAATCGTCTTCCCCAAATACGATCTCTACGATCTTTAGAAAACCGAGACTTTGACTCCGTCTTTGACCCCTTTCCAACATGTCCATGATCAACGATCAAACCCTCCGACCCTATCATCATGCTCGACACCTCAGCCTCCTTTCAACAATCCCATTAGTGTTGAACTAGACACCCACCTCTGCCGCGACTTCAAATACCTCATGCTATGGGTAGCAAAAACATTAGTCCAAAAACTCCTCAAAAATATCACCACCGAAACGCCATGCCACGCTGAATGTCCCGCTCTCCTCCTCGTCGTCCCGCCATCACCTAACTCCGGTAGAATTCATCCAACACCGACTGTTTTAAGTTGAGTTCCAGAAAAAGACGGAATGATGCTCAGCTTCAAAGCAAAACCATTAGAATAACCATGGGAATTCTGATGCCACAACGGAATACGGTTTTGTCGATTAAATCTGAAGCTAGGGTTTAGGAATTTTAAGATTTGGGAATGAAAAGTAAAATGTATGGGTAGAGGAAGCATGGGACCGATAATAAAACAGTGTGGCCAATTAGAACATAACATGCAGATCTGAGTTTTGAATCATTGGATTTAAGGTAGAGGTTTAGAATAAATGGTTAGATCTATACCAGAGCAGATGGTTCGGACTGCCAATTTTTTAATTTGAATATATCTATAGCTAATGCAACACATTTTTATGGCTAAGGTAACACTTAATATAGAACGTTGCAGTAGGAGCAAAATAGTGTAGCTATCATCACATTTTGGCTGGCAAGACCTTGCAAATTCGTTGCATTAGGTCATTTATGGCATAATGACATCAATGTGTAAATGTTCGGCATCCGTTATGAAATTCAAACTCGTTGCCAAGTCCAATCTCTATTTTCAGATCAATTTCCATGCTTCAACATTGCTTTATCTTCAGATTAATCCACACGCTTTAATGCTCCTTTGTAAATCCATCTCATCTTATTCGAGTCCTACACCAATCGGTGTGCATTAAACTCTGTCATATCCTTAGAGTCATCATCTTGTGTATTTGGATGATAAGAACTAGAAACTATAGAAAATGAGATTTTTTTCTTAATACTAAACCGTATACGAACGACTAACTAATTAAGAAAACAATCATCTATGCAACCAATAATAATATACTTATTTAAATTAGAAACCAAATATCAACAATAACATACATAAAATAGGTATTTACAAGGTCCAACTATCCTAGGAATTATATTTTAAGATTATAAATCATCTAAAAATCTCAATTTTTTTTTATTTTACTCATAATCATAGTTCAATGAGAGACAATATCACTCACAATAGCCTAGTCAGCCCAAAGCAGCATCAAAACATAGAGCTCTTCAATACTAATTCAATGAAGAAAATCCCATACAAAATGAATCTCTTGAAGTTACTCTAGTTGGAAGTTTCGAAATTCGAGCGGACATAAAATAAATTAAAAACACTAACCAATCTTTCAAGTGCAGCCAAATTAGCATGGTCCCTAACCAATTATGCACCGGGACCAGAAACAATGCATGCACACGAGAAGACACATGTGATTTTCTTCTTCCCAACTTTATTTCCAGCCCAACAAAACTAACCCACTTTAAACCACCACCGCCACGTTTATCATCTGATCGTGCCACCACTGCTAAACCGACTGCCATCGATCGAGCTACCATTGAGAGAGAAAAAGGCGTTGCCTGAAATGCCTCCATTTGGGTGCAAAAGTCAAAAATTGGAATTCAAAAAAATACAGATTTCTCTCGAACAAAAAACCTAATCAACCTCAAGAAAACGCCTTTCACTTCGTTTTTCAATTCTCCATCCTTTTCCTTTTAGTACCAAGAGCTAAATCACGAAGATGTGGCATGTGAAGTCCAAAAAAATCTTAGCAGTCCCGGCTTTCCTCGATTTTCGTACACTCATATAGTTGGTCCGACAAACTAACACCATGGATGACTTCATATCAACGATAACAACTACTTTAGTTTTAGGAGTTTTTGTTGAAAATGGATGGATTGAGAGGGGCAACGTGGACCATTGAATGTTAGAATTTCACAGTGGCTAGGGTTAGGGTTGGAATAGAATAATATTATTTTCTAACTACGTGCCCGCGTTTATAGCTGCAGATCCTAAGTGGGATAAATGGACCCAATCTTCGATTGACACGTGCGAACAAGCGATCCTGGTATAAAAATGCCTTCTGATTGCAATGGAATATGTCTTAAGATCAAATTCCATCATTTATGGCACCTAACCGTTTTTCTGAATACTCATTCCAAAATTGAAATTGACACACGTTTGGAACTCGCATGACCAAACAGTAAATCCAATTTAATGAAACTCGCATGCGTACAAAAACTTAGCACTACGATTCAAAAAATATAACGCAACAACTCAGAATTTTGGAAATAACTAATTTAGTTATTTAATTAATTTTCAAAAATGGAGTTTTCATTACAATGGAAGTTGACCACGAAACTTGTATCAATGCTTTCGTGATGTAATTCTGGTCAACTTTCATGTTTGGAACTTCGCGAACGGAGTCCGTATGAAATAGTTATGGATGAAATACAAAAACGGACGGAATATAAATAAAACAGAATATAATATACATGGTAATATATGTCTCTTCCCCTTTCCCTACTGTCATGTCGACCCAAGTGATCGAGCAGACGATCGATCCTGATAGTGGAGGCTAGGGTTTTTGTTTTATAAAAATTTGTATCGATGGACGAATCTTTATAAAATTAAATCTAACGGTTTAGTGTCATTTGTACGCCTATAAATAATTGGGTAAACCCCCACTCTTTTGCTTATAATTTCTGGAGGCAACAACAAAGCTCTTCGATTTCCAATTCTCCAATCTCTTCTTAAATTATAAATTATATATCTATTCAAATCAAATAAACAAGGATTGAACATACTGAATCCAGATCAGCGCAAAAGAGTTGGTTCTATGAATAGGTAATCTATATTATTAAATTTCCTTCTTTTCCAACTCTTTTTTCAAATCTACAAATCTAAATCAGTGTTTGTAAATCTCCTATGTAAATAAACTGTTGACCCGTAAGGTTTGGAAATTATAAGCCTAATGTAACACCCCGTAAAATAAACCAAAAATAGATGTAAGGTAATTTAATTTAAAATGAATAATAATAATCAGTAATAAATTAATTGGTTGAAAATATAATTCTGAATAATTGGGAATTGGGCCACGAAAGTATTACTATTACGTTCGTGGCGAGATTTTGATCTGTTTTCATATTTTATTTACTGAAAACGGAGTCTGTATGAAGAAGATATTAATAAAACAAGTTATGCATAAACATTTACACATAAGGTTTGAAATTCAAATAGATTAAATATAAGGGTTCGTTTGGCACAAGTCCATATTAAGTTTCAAAATCAAGCTCACATCTGATCCTAAACGAACTATAAAATAGGTCCCTATTTTTCGAAAATAGGTCAAAAAATAAAAATAAAACAAAAAAATCACGTAAATTCTTATTTAAATAATATACGTAAACATAAAAAAATCAGATCAAAAAACCACCGAAAAACATATCACAAGCCAAAAATACAGAAAAACAACGAAACTGCAATTAATTTCATATTAGTATGCATGTATTTCGAATTTCATGCATACATCCGTGCAGTATTTCAGTCATGCATCTGCATTGATTTTTTTGCATACAGGCATGCAAGTATTATAAAAATCTTGCATACAAGTGTGCAAAAATTCACATGCATGCAAATCAGTTCATATTTATTTGCATATATGCATGCAGGTATTTCAGAATATTTGCACACATGTGTGCAACAATACATAAACATATTTTTCAATGTGAAACCTTCATGCAATATTTGCATACATGTAGTGCAAATATATTAAAATAGTTGCACACATGTACACAAGAATTCCTGCATATTTTCAACGTAAACTGCTTCGTGAATACTTGCATACATGTGTGCAACTATTGTGAATATGTGCACACATGTATGGAAGTTTTTTATTTTTTACTTCCGTGGTCTTCTGGGAATATTTGCAGAATTTAGAATTTTTTTACATGGCAGTGCCTTTATTTAACAAAACACATAACATGAATTCTAGGGACCCACTTTATATTATAAAGTTACTGTGGATGCCGTTTGTATTTTGAAAGTTTTTAGGGATGTGCCCCTTATTTTCACTAAATATAAATCTGGAATATAATTAATTATAGATTAACATAAAAGAATATTCCAGGAGGATTTGAATTTCTGTGTATATATTCATATGCAAAGGGGACAAAGGTAATCAACATAAGGAAATAAATCAAAGCCATTAATTATGAAATTAAAGAAAACAACATCACAAGAGATTTATCTCTCTTGGCTCGATCCCTGAAGGGGGGTCAACCTAGGTGTCGACCTCCCTTCTGAAGGGTAGGTGATGAGTGTGTGTTTTTACATGGATGTTTAAATAGTTTTGCATCAAATCGACCATCCAGATTAAATCTAAATAATCCAACGGTTTATACACACACTTGCAACTATAAATATGGCTCCCTAGCATCACTCTAAACTTACTTTCACTTCTCTCTACACCTCCATGTTATCCTTCTACCATTGATAATTCCAGGTAAAAAGGTTAGGATTCTCTTCTGTTTCTCTAACCTCAATTATATCCTCTATATTCTAGATTAATATAGATTTAAGTTCTGGAATTTATTTATATATATATATATATATATATATATATTATTAGAAGGATTGGAGCACGATTTCGAAGGATAAATCTGAATTTGATTCTAAACATAGCCTGTTATTCTTCCTTCTCAAATCACCATAAGTCGAAACCCTATAAGTTGCTATTTTCTATCTTATGTAGTTTGGATTTTGATTATTATGCATGTGTGGGATTTGTATTAAACGGAAATAAAATTCTATAAACCCTGCAAATACTATATTCTGTTTATTGCTGAAATGGTCAATTAAAAGTGAAATTCTTAGTTTTTTATTCTGATTCACTTGATTTTTATTTTCAATGTTCATATATGTTTGTGTACTAAAAATGTAAGATTTGTGTATTGTAAATTAATAGGTTTAACCCTCTATTTTAAATAGCTTTTTTTGAACGTATTATATACAATATATTATCTTAAGTTTTTGCATGCAATATAAACCAAAAAGTGAAGCAGTGCCAAAAGCAAGGTTTTTTCATATGTAATTGCATTTATCGCACCTTGCTTATACTTTTATTATTTAAATAATTATTCAAACCTAGGTGGCAAGTTTTATTTGTATGTATTATTATTTCCCTTTTTATCATTAAATGAGAATATGCATGTTGGACCATGTTAATTAATTGAGAAATTAACTTGTGTACCTTAATTGTGATTTTCATGATTGACATTTAAACATGTTAGGTCGTTATTCTCATGCACTAAATTCATGCCTATTTATTTATATATTTATAGCGTAATTAAACATAATATTAATGCGTATTACACTACGTACTAAATACGTTTAAATTAATAATAGAATTTGAATGTTCCCAATAGGAATTTGTATGCGCATTTGTATGTGTATGAGTTAATGGCTTTAATTCTAATTATTGACGCACAGACACGAGGCTAACCATTACTTGTAGTAGAAGCATGCACGGAACCGACGGCATATCCCGCATCGACAAGTAAGACTGGTTAATGTGAGAGATCTAAGTATCATGGGCCATTGTAATTATTACATTAAGACGCAAGGTTAAGCCCAACTTGCAGTAGAAGCCTACCCGAAACCTCTAGGCAAATCTAGCATCTACAAAAGATCGGTTTAATATGAGATGTCCAGTGTATACACACACACGCACATACACACACATATACATATATACATACATATATATATATATATTTGTGTGTGAAGTAGGCCTGCCTTGAGAATGTATTAAGTGTATGACCTACCTTATTGGGTATTAAGTGGTTAGGACTAGGTCCACTCCTAAGGTTCACTCCTTGGTTCTAGACCTGAGTCATGAGGCTCACCCTCCTAGGTCTTAAGTGGACACTGGGTCCACCTTTCTATTATAAGGTATTAAATGGTCCTAATATGGGATCTTATAAGTAGGGTATTTGAGTGCATTCTCAACAAGATAGTGGTTGTGTTTGTAGATGACATCCTTATCTTTTCCAAGGACTATAAGGAGAATGAGAGCTACTTGAGAAAAGTTCTAGGAATTCTAAGGGAAAACCAACTTAAGAACAAGTTTTTAAAATGACACTTTTGGAAGAAATTAGTCAAATTTCTAGGGTGTTTTCCTTCGGGGAAGGATTGGCCAAAGACCTACGAAGGTAGAGGATGTTCAAGAGTGGAGGATGCCCCCACACTGCGACGGAGGTTAGTAGTTTTCTTGGGATAACTAATTTACAGGAAATTTATTAAGGACTTCACAAGGATTACAACCCCTCTAACTAAATTGACAAAAAATAATCACGATTTTGTGTAGATTGACAAGTGTGGTATTACTTTCGAAAGGTTGAAGGAACCTCTCACAAGAGAGCCTATTCTTGACAGAAGAAAGATTCTCTTATTTTTCACCGCTGCTTATGGGACTGGTTTAGGAGTGGTACTCATGCAAGAGGGTAGAGTAGTTGCCTACGCAATTAAATAACTTAAGGACTATGAGAAGAGATACCCCTCCATGACTTAGAGTTAGCAACTTTGTTTTTTGCCCTAAAGAGGTGGAGACACTACCTTTTAAGAGAAAATTTTGATGTGATGACCACCCATAACTCCTACACTTAACAAGAGGAATAATGCGCTGAAAGATGTGCCTGGCAGCTATGGACGATCATCAGGGTAGAATAACACAAGCGGAACATGTCGTATAACTCACCGTGCAAGGATAAAATATAATAGAACATGTACAACATGCAATAATAGGGAAGCAGAAATGAGTAGAATCTTAAATTTTCATAACATCACGATATATCAAACTAGAACACATTAACAAATATGTACAATCAACCTCACTACAAAGCCACTCTGAGTATCATCAATCATCACAGCGAAAACAACTAACAATAGATAATAGGAAATAATACGCCAGCTTCCTTCTCGTCATCGCTCGGCAGCATCGTCCTCGTCAAGATCTATCACCTGTTACCTGCTACTCAGTCTGCCCATCCAACACATGGATGAACAGCCCAAGGTAATAAGAAGGAGACATAAAACCTTGAGTCAGACAGTAGTCTTAATGAGCGATAAACAGCTATCTAACATCATCAATAAAATTTATGAGAATATGTAGATTAATTATTCAATCTACCAACACATCAACATAAAAGAATTTCAACCCGCCTCCTCCGCATCCAATAGTAATAGCCTTTACAAACAATCAAATAGAAACAAATAGATATAGCAACTAGTTATCAAGTGTAGACCATCCTAATCGAGATCAACATTTCCGAAGCACAAACCCTGAAGGTCTAAACCGACATCAGACAAGCACCCAAGACATGTCTTCTTCAACTTCAAACGATTTACATAAGACGATACAAGCATAGCAATCAACATCCATGACTCTGGCTATCACCGCCTATCCTGCCTTTAAACCATCGTTAATCATATGACTGGCCAAGAGATGCCATCTACCAAGGGCTAATGGTAACCCTGGTTCTAGCTAAACTCAATATTCTATCGTGACTCGTATGTTTATCTCGATCACAAAGACAACTAGGCCCATCATGACTGCTCAGGGTACACGATCGTTATCGAATTAGACCCTAATGGGGGTCTCCACGATACCCTTGCTTTGAGCCCGCTAGAACCTCTGACTAACGATAGTACCTCTCCTTCGTAACTCTAGTTGTCATCACCGCGAACTATCCACAAGCTCAGATCATCTTGAGAAATCATTATCGACGAACTCAGACACCTTTGAGTTGTCTTCACATTCGTTGCATTCCATCTATCAACAAACACTTTACATTGCTTCGAACATCCCACCAGAATTCACCTTAAAGCTACGACCATCTTCCAACAAAAATAAATTTCGCTTGATCCATCACTGGATCGGTCATTGATCCACCACTGGATCGGTCACCGATACATCCATAGTAGCTTGATTTTCACATTTATGCAACCTGAATCGATCAATACACAACTCAATTAATTCCAACCAAACATCCAATGAATCAAGCAATCATTAAACGATCATCAACACTCATCATATAATCATATAGAATTCGCCTAATCATGATAAATCGGTAAACGAATCAATGTATGGATCTAAACTTGAATAATCTTATGATTTCAACATTAACATATGAATTAACCATAATAATCTTACTAGATTAGATCCTTTGTTGATTCAAATTAAATATATACTTACCTCCCTTAGATTTAGTGAAAATGACAAAAAATGATGAAATTGAGATCAACAAACCCATATACTCGATTGAACCTGTGTGAGAGATGATTATCACTCACCAAATCCACAAAATAGCTTGAACACAATAATCTTCAAATCCGAACAGCGAAGAATGGCCTTCGAATCAACCACTTTGATACGATCTAACCTTCTTCGATGTTGATCTTCAATCTTCTAATGTAGATCCATGAATTGAAGTGAAGTGAAGTGAAGAGGTATTTAGGTGGCAAGGTTCGTAGGGAAATTGGCACCAAGGTTCGTAGGGTCATTCCCCATTACAGAGCGAATTGGACAGATGGCCTACAGAGTGAAGTTGCCTGAGAAGCTTAGTGGTGTTCATGACGTATTTCAAGTGTCGCATTTGAGGAAATGTTTACATGATACCGTGGAAGTAGTAGAGCCGAGCATGCTTAAGGAAGTGGAAGTAGAACGAGATGCCATGATTAGATGAGCTCCTACATGCATCCTTGGATCAGAGGTCAAGAAATTACGAAACCGAGAGGTCAAGTTGGTTAAAGTCCAATGGGGAGATGATCAAGGAGACGTGACTTGGGAGACTGAAGACAAGATACGCGCATCATACCCTTTCCTTTTTGAGGGTATGTTCTTAACTTCTCCTTTTTTCTACCATGTTGTTTATACTTGTTCTATCATTTAGTACATCCTCTCAATTATATCTTCGATCTTTAGGTAGAAAATCCAGTGTTTGTAAACATGTGTTTGAGACATGCTATGTTTGGTGGATGCAAGTGTTTGCTAGTGGTTGCTCGTGGATGCATTTACACACACATTAGGCACTAGATTGGCTCAATCACTTTCATATTGCATATGAATGAGTGTGCATATTTAAATAAATGGATGTATATTGGATGTGTCATCATATGGATGCTACATTTGAATGAATGGTTGTGCACTCATATAGAAACGATATGTGTCATTAGGATTCTTTTGCATACATAATGGACGTAGGGTGTTACACATGCTATCAGAGCATACATAATGGACGCATGGCACTATCATGTTTTGCATTAAGGAGGTCAACTGAATCAGTAGACCACCTGATCTTTGCATTAGATAAGGAACATATACACACTTTTGCATATGTTCATATAGCATTAGAAATCTTTTAAGGACAATGGATGCTTGTGGGTGATGGATGAGTAGATGGATGATTGGATGGAAGAATACATTCCTCTTAACTTGAAGATTTCGTGGACGAAATCCTTTAAGAAGGGGAGAATGTAACACCCCGTGATTTTAAAACATGACATAAGATATAATTAAAGAATAATTAATTTTTAAAAAAAGAATTAGGTGAAATGAGTTATTCCATTGCGTTCGTCTTGGAATTTTGCTTGAGATAGAGTCCGAGATTGCGTAAAATGGATACCATATGAAGAAGTTATGGACGATAGAAGTTGGGCAGAAAAATCAGAAAGTCGGCTGGGATAACTGGCGCACTTGTGAAGTGCGCCAGAACAAAAATTCACTGGCGCACTTGGGAAGTGCGCCCATGCCAAGGCAAAATCTACACATTATTCTATAGAGTTCTCTTATGACGTGTCCTTCGGGGATTGGCTGGATGACGTGTCTTTTGAGATGTGTGGTTCTGATGATCTCTAAGCTAATCTAAAGGCCCTAATTCACCTAATACATCTATAAAAACATACCTAGACCTAACCCTAATTTCATTACAGTAATCCATGGCGCCTCCATGCTGCCCTAATCTAAATTAAAACTAGCCACTCTTCTCTTCTCCAAATCAAATCAGAATTAGAGTATTCAAATTGAAAGATAAGAATCAAATTCTGCAACAACGGTTTAGCTAAACAAATTCAGAATTCAAAACTATTCTCTTCCTAAATCCTATCTCAGTGAGTCCATTGATATTTTTTAGATTTAAATAATACAAAAGCAATTTTGACATGTTGTAAATTTGAGTTGGAAATTAAATATGATAATAAGATCTGATCACATCGGTTCTATCTTAGCCTATATATCAGATTCATGATTCTTATATGCCCATGTTGATACTATCATCAGTTTTATCATATCTTTATGATCAGTTCATCCTTATGATTATTTTATTGTTATTATTATGTCTGTTCTATATCTCTTCCCTTCCTCCTTCCCTTTTAATTTTTATAGCCAGGCTACTTTCGAGCCTAGGCCAAATCTCGTAGAGATGAACGTACGAATGGTAACCTAGGGAACGTTGGGAAATATGGCATAATATATGTTGGGTTGATTTGGGCATGATTAATGTTAAATTTTAGGCATAATACGAAATTGAGGATTTTGGGTAATTGGCATAATTAACCTGAAATTGGCATAAACTGCAAATAAATAAATTGGCTAAGATAAGCATGCTGAGACACGAGGTTAGACTCCGTTTGCGGTAGAAGCCTGCCTGGAACCAATCGACCTAACCAACAATCGCAAATGGCCAGTCTAATGTGAGAGGTCGTAGGCATAATTAAAAGATGCATGGACACGAGGTTAAGTCAGGCTTGTGGTAGAAGTCTGCCCGGAACCGCCCGTCACATCCAGCAGCCACAAGCCATTGACTTAATGTGAGAGGTTTGTGCATTAATAACTAATTACTCCTGATCAAAGATGAATATGATACCTAAAACATGTTAGGTGGGTAGGGTTAAGTTAACCTGTGTGAGACGACAACTTAACCAATATTACATGAATAAAGTGGATAGGGTTAAGGCAAGCTTAACCAATAATACATATTGATTTGATTAGTGGATGGGGTTAAGTCAACTGGGCGGATAGACAACACTTAACCAATATAGGGTGGGTTAGGATAAACCCTGGGGAAAAATCCAGTAGCGGTAAGGACCCTTTTCAGACAGTAACCCACTTAGATCTATCGGGAACCTTGAGGTAGGCAGGAATGAGGCACACTTACTGGGCAGATTATAAGTGGTCAAATAAGAGTGAGGGCGTAACAGTGCAGGTTCCGACGGGTTCGTTAAGTGTGCACAAGGTGTTCCCCGCATTGGAAGACTTAGCCACTATACATCAGTAGGTATAATGCTGTGCAACCACAGGTTGCCACATAGGGAGGGATACGCCCTAAGCTGGGACTTGCATAGGTATCTACAAGTTAAGGAGCCGATCGATTAGGGGTAGTGTGGGGACATCTAGTTTCTATTATGGGCAAGTAGGCTTTCAAGGGTTGTATGGGGTGGATACCTCTTACTAGATGTTATGCCTGAGGGCTACCAATTGCGGGTTTGGGATCATTTCGTTAAGAATTACTAGTTGGTGGTGCATACAATTAAATTAAGTAAGAAATCTGAGAAGCGCACTAGACATTCCTTTATATTCATCATGTTATCTAGCTTTACCTTATGTCATGGTTATACTTTCCATCCTGGTTATTCCTGTCATATTGCTTTACTTATTTTCAAACTAAAAGTAAGTGGACTCGTCGGGCTTTATGTCTGACCTTTTTGTTTTCACCTCTTTTTCTTCCGTTTCCGCCCACCCCCACCCCCCTAGGTTCTCAGGGAGGAAACACCGAAACTTGACTCGGATTTCTTTCTTATGGAAGCGCTTGGAAGTGTTGAAAGTAACGCTCAGCTTTATCCCTTTTTCGTTATGGCTATTTGGAGTGGGATTATGGTTTTACTTTTATGTACTCTAATAATAATTTTGCACAAGATGGATATTGTGTACTTTACTCTAGTATGTGGTTTTGATGTTGTAACCAAACATGTTTTGCTTTTCCGCTGCAATGAATTAATTTTGAATTTTCTTAAGTACCATTTTATATATCTGTCTTGTGATATTCTGTTCTATACTCTTATAATATTCCATGAAAGTTAATGCATTCCCTTAGTGAGTGACATTTATGGACGTGGGGTGTTACACATTCCGAAAACATATCTCCTAAACCTGCATTATTAGAAGGATTGGAGCACGATTTAAAAGGCTAAATCAGAATCTAATTCTACACATATCATGTTATTCTTCCTTTTCAAATCACCGTAAGTGGAAACCCTATAAGATGTTATTTTCTATCTTTTGTAGTTTGGATTTGGATTATTATGTCTGTATGGATTTGGATTAGACAAAAATAAAATGCTATAAACCCTCCAAATCCTTTTTTTAACACTGAAATGGTCAATCAAAATTGATATATTTGTTTTGTGTTATTTGAATGATGGAATTTAGGCTTAGGGTGTTGTGAAATTCTTAGTTCTTTATTCTCATTCACTTGATTCTTATTTTTAATGTTCATATATGTTTGTATACTAAAAATGTTAGATTTGTGTATTGTAAATTAATAGGTTTAAACATATATTTTAACTAGATTTGTTTGAACGTATTATATTCAATATATTATCTTATGTTTTTGCATGTAATTTAAACTAAAAAGTGAAGAAGCACCAAAAGAAAGGTTTTTGCATATGTAATTGGATTTATTGCACCTTGCTTACACATTTATTATTAAATAATTATTCATGCCTAGGTTGTAAGTTTTATTCGTATGCATTATTCCCTTTTTATCATTAAATGAAAATATGCATGTTGGACCATGTTAATTGATAGGGAAATTAACTTATATACCTTAATTGTGATTATTCGGATTGACTTTTCAAATATGTTAGGTAATTATTCACATGCGCTAAATTCATGCCTATTTTTTATATATATTTACAGTGTAATTAAACATAACATTAATTTGCATTAGACTATGTATTAAATACATTTAAATTAGGAAGTAGAATTTGAATGTCCCCGGTAGGGCTTTGTATGCGTATTTGTATGTGTGTGTTAATGGCTTTAATTATTGTTAATGACACATAGACACAAGGTTAACAATTATTTATAGTAGGAGTCTACTCGGGACTGACTGGCATATCAATCATCTACAAGTAAGACTGGTTAATGTGAGTCGTATAAGTGCCATGGTTTATTATAATTATTATACTAAGGCGCGAGGTTAAGCCCAACTTGTAGTAGAAGCTTACCTGGAACCACCAAATAAATCCAGCATCTACAAATGATCGGTTTAATTTGAGATTTATAGTGTATATATATGTGTATGTGTGAAGTATGCTAGCCTAGAGAAGGTATTAAGTGGCTGACCTACCTTGTTGGATATTAAGTGGTTATGACTAGGTCCGCTCCTAAGGTTCACTCCTTAGTTCTGGACCAGAGTCATGGGATCCTCCCTACTAGGTCTTAAGTGGTCATTGGGTTCGCCTTTCACTTATAAGGCATTAAATGGTCCGAATGGACAATAACGTATGAGTGGGATGGTTCTCTGGAAGTGTCTGCTTCTTATCTAGGGGCAGACCTAGGGATGGTTATATAAGCGGTCTAAAGGAACCATCGTCTAAGGGAAGTATTAAGTGGCTAGGAGTTCACCCGTATAGACAACTAGAAAGTAACAAGAGGTCCGCCATGAAGCTTTTAAATGAAGTTATGTTCCTACCTAAACCTGGTATTATGTGGCTGTTTACTATCTCTCGACCTACAAGGAGAGTGTGTGTGTATATATATATAATAACGGTGAGGTTAGGGACGAGGTCTTAAGTGGCTAGGGGTCCGCCATA
Source organism: Allium sativum (assembly GCA_030737875.1). Taxonomy (NCBI): domain Eukaryota; kingdom Viridiplantae; phylum Streptophyta; class Magnoliopsida; order Asparagales; family Amaryllidaceae; genus Allium; species Allium sativum. Next base: position 386,873,828 of record CM060921.1, read on the forward strand.
GGGAATTAAGTGATAAAAAGAGTCTGCCATTAATAAATTAAGTAATGACCTTAAGTGACCAAGTAGAAGCTGCCTCGTGGGGGTATTCAGTGACAGTAAGGATGTCCACCTTTATACCAACATGTAGACCTTTAGTGACTATACGGATGTTCGCATTATATGTTTAGCTGTATATGTTTTTTTCATAGACATTACATAAAGAATTTACACTGGAAATCATCATTGTTAAACTTATATGATTTTCATTCACCAGAACTTTATGTTCTGACCTTCCTCATCTTAACATAAACGGGTTAGTAGGTGAGGAGCTTAGATCAGTGATGATCACTGATACTTAGAAGTGGAGCCCAACAATGGAGGCTTTAGTTATTTATGGTAGTATCATTATTATTGTTATCAATATGTTGTTGGGATTATTGTTGATGTACTTTTTTATCTATTAAGGCTTATTGTACCTTCCATTTATGGTAGTTTAAATTTATGGTACATCTATTTTGAGATATTATATTTTATTCCTTTCGTTGTGTGAGACTCTGATTTTGTCTAAATTGCTCTGTTTTATCTATTTTAGTACTTCCGTATAGGAACCAACAATCCGCTTAGAATAGTTCTAAGTTCCGATGGGCTTTTTCTAGATCAGAATTTAGGCCCATTCTGGGTGGGTTGTTACACCTAAAAGCTGTGCTTAGATTTGGAAATCTTTCAGGTGAGTGGGAAATATATTTCTTGTTCATAATAACTTATATAAATCTATTGTGTTGAATCTGAATTATATGCCTAAAAATTATCAGATTTGTTGTTTTTTCAAATATGCAATATTATGTATATAAGTTAGGTATGGATTTATAGGCCTTTCAGTTTAATATTATCATCTTGTCTACAACTATTCTTAGATTGTTTGTGGTTATCGTAAACATCTTGGATCTGGAAATCATTCCCAAATTATTATTACATGTCTAGTATTTTATTCTAGATTCATAGGATTTGGGTATTGATTTGTCCTTTATGTAGTTTTTGTAAGAATAATAACCCTTTTTGCATTTGGTATCGTTTGAAGTTTTTATTGGTTACCGTAAATATGCCCTTTTTGTTCCTTTTAAATAAAAAGGCATCATTTGAAATCAGCAAAAATATAAACAAATTAAATAGGAAAGGATGTGTATATTTACACATGTTTGTACGTAGTTTACATTAGCCATTCCAAAAATAATTATTTCATATTTCTTGCGATTTGAAATATGCCAGTATTCCTTTGTTAAATATTTTGGGACAAACTTACAATAACTATGGTTATTAACCTTTTTATAAAATTTTGAATCTTAAACAAGATTAAACATAAAAATGGTTGTTTTGGTCGTTAGTCTAGACCAAAACATAAATAGTAAATAATAATAAAATAATATTAGTAACTACATTAACTTCGTGCTTAAAACATAAATATAAACAGATATTATAATATTATCCATCCAAATCTATGTGATTAACATTGTTATGTTATATTAATAAGTGGTCGTTGTTATGTATTTGAATAGTTTCCCTTTTTAAGGAATGTATGTGTAAAAAAAACCATCTTAAATGGAAATGAATATCATGATTGTTATAGCGATAAATGTGGAATTAATGTGCTATATATAAAATGGTCATTCCTAAGGTAATAAATATTGTAACCATGTTTGTTTGGAGAAATTAATTGAATATGAATTAAATTCCTAGTTGGTTTCAACTAGAATAAACGATAGGGATTGTAACTCCAACTAATGAAATAAATAAGTAATAAACTTATATATGTATTCAAATGGGAATCAAATGGAATTAAATTAATATAGAAATGTTTGGGAGTTACAAATATTAGATTAGAACTTTAACGAGACTGATATAAATGATAATAAATAGGAAAATTAAAGCCTTAGGAAATATGACCGTTAGGGTCATAAATGGCTGGAAATCATAGAAACAATAAATGGAATTAAAGGGGATTGGTTTTCGTAGTAAATACTAAGTCCAATAAGGAAATAAATAATTTAACATTCTAGGATAAGAAGTTATCAGCTTTCCTAATTCTGTTCTAGTTAATCTAGAATTAATATAATTAGAAATAAAGATTGGACTTAGTAGGTTAATGATGCAAGGTCAGTTGCCTTATTCGATAGAAGTCTGCACTTTCTAACAGTCGGATATATGAACAACTAATGTGAGATATCATCAACCATAGGAACCCGTACTGATATTTAATTGCATAACGGGGTTTATTTCCTAAAATGGGTTTACTTCAAACGTGAGTTATTAAGTGGATGTATGGCCCTCCTTCCTTTCGAAAGAATAGCCTACTTCGAGATTAGAGGTATTAAGTAGATAGATCCACCCTTAAAAGGTTATTAAGTGATCATGTAGCTCATCTCCCTATTAACAAGAAGTATTGGATGGCTAATTGGGTACGAGTTTGGTAATCTCCGTGCAGGTCCTCTTCCTTTGGGTAGTAAGTAACTGGGGTGAGAGTCCGCCTTAGAATTTGGTATTAAATGACCATTAAGGAGGTACTATAGGTCTGCATATCCTGCGGGAAGCATTAAGTGGCATGAGGATTATCTAATAATATCCACTAGATAGTAAAATGGGGGTTCACCAGGTAGGTCTAAAGAGGTGTCGAGCTCCTACCAAAACCTAGTATTAAGTGGATGGTTACTATCTCTCTCCTTATGCAAGTTTTGGGTATGCATGAATAATGGTAGCCTTAGATTAGTAGGACATAATAGCTAGTGTCTTCTAATTTATAGTTGCGTTTTGTAAACCACCTAGTAAGGCACTAAATGACCGACATGTCCGCCTTTATGTTATATTTTCAGATAGATCTTCAGTGGTTATATATATATATATATATATATATATATATATATATGGGTTATACCCCACCTTTTATAAGTTATTGTGTAGTAGAAAGCCCACCTCTGGTTTGTTTGTTTGTATGGCAGTTTAAAGGCATCATACTTATGTGTAAAAGTTCTATCTCAGTATATTACTTTAACATTACCTTGGGTAGTTAATCGCCGTGTGAAATCCTCACAAGTTTAGGTTGGAATTACTGTCCATGTTAAACATATGTTTTGGTGGAGACAAAACGAGATATATTTGTGTATTATGGACAGTGCTATACATTTTTTACTCACCAGGACTTGTTCTGACCGCCCTGCACATAACAACTTTGAGGTTTATCTTAGGGAAGACAGTTCTTAGCAAGTGTTTAAGTTTTGTTCTCGGTTCTTGTTCCCTCATGCTCGATATCGATGTGGCAATTCGCTTTAAGGTAGTTTCCTTAGTCGATAATTCGTTATCCTATTTTTTCCATTGTGAGTTAGTTTTATTGTACTGATTATGCTTATTATCATTCTTTGCAGGTGCCAAATTTATTCTTTCCATGCTTGGATGGGTTGGAGATACGATTTTTATCGAATTCGAGCTCATAAAAATGTGAGGTGTTATATTTGGTATTAGAGCCTAGGTTTAGACGATTAGAGGAATTAATAAATTAGGATCAGCGAGAGAATATATTCGAACTTCTTTTCTATATTCTTTCGTCTTACTTACTTGACTCTATATTATTTCGATGATGAGGTAGTCGAGAGCCTATTTAAGTTTGGTTTAAAATGACTAGGAGTTAGAAGTATTTTGATTTTGAGTATTCAGCCAACCCTGATTTATCTCATAATGCATTTGGCAATTTTGTTTTGATGGGCATAAGGACGACATATAGTGAATCCCGTGGATTGAGCTTAGCGACTGGGCGGAAAGTTAGCTACAACTGAGATAGTCGCAATTTCTTGTTTTTGGTTTCGTTTAGGAGTTCTAGCCGATGACCTTTCCTTTTTCTTAAAACGGGAAGTTCATGTTAATGTGTCGTTATAGTCTGAAAATGTTATAATGAGGTCGATCCATTTGGTAATCTGGATAATCTTCTGATAGAACTATTCATTTGAATCCTTGGTCTTATATTCAGAGAAAATTCAAATTTTAAACTATTATGGAAAACAAAAGAAAGGGTTTCGAAAGCTTTAACTTACGGTTTTCAAGAAATTGTTTAATAAATAAAGGTTTGAGAAAGTAAATATATTCTAGAAATTTAAATATAACCACGTTCCAGATTGCTTGGGTTTTGCGTAATTTCAATAAGTAATCCATCTTGGTAAAAAGAAGGGATTTGGAAATGACAAGGAATAAGCCCCTAAATTTAGAAACTATAATCACTATCCTTTTGATTTTTAATATTCATCTTTTTGATATTTCGGATGATTTGTAGAAATTATCACAAATAACCTTCTAGAGATTTAAAAATCTAGACAATTCAGAATATAGGTTGGGTTAGGATAAACCCTGGGGGAAAAACTAGTAGCGGTAAGGACCCTTTTCAGACAATAACCCACTTAGATCTATCGGGAACCTTGAGCTAGGCAGGATTGGGGCACACTTACTGGGCAGATTATAAGTGGTCAAATAAGAGCGAGGGCGTAACAGTGCAGGTTCCGACGGGTTCGTTAAGCGTGCACAAGGTGTTCCCGGCATTGGAAGACTTAGCCACTATACATCAGTAGGTATAATGTTGTGCAACCACGGGTTGCCACATAGGGAGGGATACGCCCTAAGCTGGGACTTGCATAGGTATCTACAAGTTAAGGAGCCAATCGATTAGGGGTAGTGCGGGGACATCTAGTTTCTATTATGGGCAAGTAGGCTTTCAAGGATTGTATGGGGTGGATACCTCTTACTAGATGTTATCACTGAGGGCTACCAATTGCGGGTTTAGGATCATTTCGTTAAGAATTACTAGTCGGTGGTGCATAGAATTAAATTAAGTAAGAAATCTGAGAAGCGCACTAGACATTCCTTTATATTCATCATGTTATCTAGCTTTACCTTATGTCATGGTTATACTTTCCATCCTGGTTATTCCTGTCATATTGCTTTACTTATTTTCATACTAAAAGTAAGTGGACTCGTCGGGCTTTATGTCTGACCTTTTTGTTTTCACCTCTTTTTCTTCCGTTTCCGCCCACCCCCACCCCCCTAGGTTCTCAGGGAGGAAACACCGAAACTTGACTCGGATTTCTTTCTTATGGAAGCGCTTGGAAGTGTTGAAAGTAACGCTCAGCTTTATCTCTTTTTCATTATGACTATTTGGAGTGGGATTATGGTTTTACTTTTGTGTACTCTAATAATAATTTTGCACAAGACGGATATTGTGTACTTTACTCTATTATGTGGTTTTGATGTTGTAACCAAACATGTTTTGCTTTTCCGCTGCAATGAATAAATTTTGAATTTTCTTAAGTACCATTTTATATATCTGTCTTTTGATATTCTGTTCTATACTCTTATAATATTCCATGAAAGTGAATGCATTCCCCTAGTGAGTGACATTTATGGACGTAGGGTGTTACACATTCCGAAAACATATCTCCTAAACCTGCATTTCTTCGACACATTATCCTTCGCCACTCTCAACCGTTGAAATCCCATTGCCAATTCCATTTGAGAAAACATCTTAGCTTCATGAGCTGATCAAACAAATCATTTATCCTCAGCAACGGATACTTGTTCTTCTTGGTCACCTTGTTCAGCTCACGATAATCCATATACAATCTCAAAGATCCATTAGCGTTGTTGCAAACACAACTAGTGCACTCCATTCAGACACACTTCTCTGAATGAATCCTTTTCCCAAAGGGTCACAAACTTCACCTCTAACTCTCGCCGTTCTTTAGGCGCCATCCTCCTCAGGACCATAACGATAGGTTTAGCTCCTTCGACCAAATCAATCCTGAACTCAATCTCGTGTTGTGGGAACAACCCTTTGACCTATATAAAGACATCATCGAACTCACTAGCGATCGGCATAGATGGCAAGTTTTACCGTGGAATCACAATCGAATATAAATAGCTTACGAAGACCCCATCTTCTGGCTTACATCGAATCACAAACATTTGCCCTTCCACATTCCCAACTATCACCTCGAGCTTCTCGCAATTCACTTTAGCTGCATACCTATTGAGCCAGCCCATACCCAAAATGATCCCAAATCTAGCGAAGTTCAAAACAAAGCAATCACACGCAAAAGAGCAACCATGACTTGACAACACTAAACCGTGACAAATCATACAAAGAATAAACGAACCCCCAACTGGATTAGTCACAACCAATGGTCTAAATCTCAGGTTCCAATCCCAAGAAGCACACAAACTCATTGCAAATGAAAGAATGCGATGCTCCAATATCAAACAACACTCGAACTAAAACACCTTTGATAGAAAGAGTACCTTGAATACAACACTCTACCTTTTCTCCTCCACCGTAGGAGCCCTCGAAGAAGATGGCACGATTTCCAAAGAATAAACCTTCACTATCTTCTTACCCTTAGCTGGTTCTGGACAATCCTTTTTGAGATGCCCAAGCTTGCCACAGTTGTGACACTTCCTTTCAACTTTCGTATTATTATGATCATTGGAAAAACGACACTTCAGATGGAAGTTGTAGCAAGTCACTTTGCCCTTATGCTTCTTCTGACCATCCTTCCCTTGCAACTGTTACTTCCTTTTCCGATTCCCCGTTTTGTTATTGCCTCCTTGCTGCGGTTTCAGTTCCTGTATGGTTGCAACAACAACTTCTTCCTTGGGAAACAAATTCTCATGCCTTAAAACTTTCTCCATGATCTTTTCGTAAGTACAATCCAGATGATCAACCAACCGATTCCATGATATTTATCCAAACCCATAATGAACTTCTCGTTATTCAGGTAAGGAGAATCAATATACGAACAAGCATACTTGGGCAAAGCATCAAAATCAAAAACATAATCCAACACTGGTTGATCATTCTTCTACAGCTCAACAAACTTCTTGAACAGAATCGACTTCTGGAAGGTACAGATGAACTTCGTCTCAAACTTGATTCATAACTGATCCTAAGTGATCTCATCTTCTAGAGTCTCTAAAGTGACAAGAGTTCCACCAGTTCATAGCTCTGCCCCGTAGCTATCTCAATGCAAGTTTTCTTTTCGTCGCATCATCAATGCCCAAGTCTCCAAAATCCGAATGCAAGTGTCAAGCCACCCTTGAATCTCTATAGTCGGCTTTATCCCCTTGAATGACTTCCCATCAAGACCAATGAAGTCCTTACATGGCTTTGCGAGGTCAACCAACCTTGGTACCTGCACCTGACCAACATCTACCGTGGCTGCTCCTAATGCTGGTACCCTCCTCATAATTGTTCCCATCATAACCTCGAACATAGCTGGATAATCTGATATACTGCCATCTCCCCCTCCAAGAGCAGTCTCCTCCCTAGCAACATGTCTCGATGATCGACAACTCTTTCTAAATCCGAATAATAGAATGATTAGTCCATACCCGAGAAAAACTACAATGGAGTTCAAGCGCTACTATACTATACACTAATTTATAATATACGTCCATCATAAAATATAAATACGTCTCTTATACGTCATTACGTCTATGAACTTTGGCTAAAATCGCTTAATTAGAGCTATGATGCCAAATGTGACGATCGCCCATAAATCATGCACTTAACAAGAGGTATAATGCGCTGAAAGATGTTTTAGGCAGCTATGAACGATCATCAGGGTAGAATAACACAAGCGGAACATGTCGTATAACTCACAGCGCAAGGACAAAATATAACAGAACATATACAACATGCAATAATAGTGAAGCAGAAATGAGTAGAATTTTTAATTTTAGTAACATCACGAATATCAAACAGAACAGCATCAAAAGAATTTATACAGTCAGCCTCACTACAAAGCCACTATGAGTATCATCAATCATAACAGCGGAACAACTAATAATAGATAGTAGGAAATAATATGCCAGCCTCCTGCTCGTCGTCGCTCAGCAGCATCGTCCACATCGGAATCTACTACTTGTTACTCGCTACTTAGTCTTCCCATCCAATACATGGATGAATAGTCTAAGGTAATAAGGAGGAGACGTAAAAACTTAAGTCAGACAATAGTCTTAATGAGCGATAAACAACTATCTAACATCATCAATAAAGTATATGAGAATAGGTAGATTAATCATCCAATCTATCAACATATCAACAGAGAAGAACCCCAACCCGTCTCCTCTACATTCTACAGTGACGACCTTTATAAACAATCAGATAGAAACAAATAGACATAGCAACTAGTTATCCAGTGTAGACCATCCAAATCGAGATCAACATCTCCTAAGCACTAGCCCCGAATGTCTAAACAACCATCAGACATGAACCCAAGAAATGTCTCCTTCGACTTCGAATGATCTACACAAGACGATACAAGCAGAGCAATCAACATCCATGACTCTGGCTATCACTGGCTATCCTGCCTTGAAACATCGTTAATCGTATGACTATGACTGGCCACGACATGCCATCTATCAAGGGCTAATGGTAACTTCGGTTCTAGCTAAACTCCATACGCCATCTTGACTCGTCTGTTTGTCTTACTCACAAAGACAACTAGGCCCATCATGACTGCACAAGGTACACGATCTTTATCGAATCAGAACCTAATGGGCGTCCCCATGATACCACTGCTTTGAGCCTGCTAGAATCCCTGACTAACGATAATCCCTAGGCCTTCGTAACTCTAGTTGTCATCACCGACGACTGTCCATAAGCTCACATCATCTTGAGCAACCATTATCCATGAACTCAAAGACCCTTGAGTCGTGTTCACATTCATTGCATTTCATCGATCAACGAACACTTCACAACGCTTCAAACATTCCACCAGAATTCACCTTGAAGCTACGACTATCTTCCAACAAAAATAAACTTCGCTTGATCCATCACCGAATTGGTCGTTCATCCGTCACTAGATCGGTCCTGGATCCTTCACTAGATCAGTCGTCGATCCATCACCGATCCATCTATACTAGATTGATTTTCACATTTATGCTGCCCAATCCGATCAATGCACAACTCTACCAATTTCAACAAAACATCCAATGAATCAAGCAATCATTAAAGGTCATCAACACAACAAATATCATCATATAATCATATAGAATTCACCAAATCATGATAAAACGATGAACGAATCAATATAAGTATCTAAACTTGCATAAGCATATTATTTCAACATTAACATACGAATTAACCAATATAATCTTACTAGATTAGATCAATTATGATTCAAATTAAATATATACTGACCTCCATTAAATCTAGGTGAAAATGACTTGAAATGATGGAATCAAGACCAACAAACCCATATACTCGATTGGATCCATGTGAGAGATGATTATCACTCACCAAATCCACAAAATGCTTGAAAACAATAATCTACAAATCCGAACAATGAAGAACGACCTTCGAATCAATCACTTTGATGCAATCTAACCTTCTTCGATGTTGATCTTCAATCTTCTAATGTAGATCTATAAATTGAAGTGAAGTGGAGAGGTATTTGGGTGGAGTAGGGAGAATCTCAAAATTCAACCTAATAGAGAAATGAAGAAACTAAACAATTCTCTTTGCCTCTACCTTCCTATTTATAGCCAACATCCCCTATCCTTAATGGGCCTCACCAATCAGCCCGACTAATTAGTCAGTCTAAAAAATGTGTAGCACTGAAACAACGATTACTCCCAAACAGCGAAACCAAATCTTTAATGTGACCACTCTATGGAATTGGAAACCTTTTCAATGAAATCGATCCCAACACCTGATCCGATCCCTATCAAAAGTTATCCCCTGTACAAAACTGACAGGGGCAAAATAATTACAAATAAAATTAAAAAAATCATGGACATGTCTTACACCCCCACGAACAACATATCAAAAATATGAGAATGGTCCAACCCTTGGGGAATTAAATAGAAATATTTTACGATCCTCCGATACGTAAAATGCGGGTCATTACATTTGAGCTCTTTACTGACCACAAGTCTCTTAGATATTTGTTCTCTCGGCGAGATCTGAACCTTCGACAGCACGGTTGATGGAGTATCTACCATCATTCAACTTTGTCATTCAGTATACCCTTAGAAAGGGTAATGACATGGCCGACGCTTTGAGTTGGAGAAATGCTACCTTAAGTGGGATCATCATATGGAAGCAGTTAGAGTTTCTTTATAATTTCAATTTGCATCCTCCATTTGAGGCAGCTCAAGGATTTCTTGGAGTTATGGAGGTGCGTCCGGTTTTTGATAAAAAGAATTAAGAGTGATCAAGACCGTGATGATGAGTTTAGGATATTAAAGGAAAAGATTTCAAAGAGAGAATCATTTTTTCATTTGGATATATATATATATATATTCAGTTGATAGTAGTGGAAGTTTGAGAAGGGATAACTGACTTTGTGTCCCTAGGTGTGGAGACCTTAGGAAGGAAATTCTTAAGGAATGTCATTAGTCGAGGATGACCATACACTCCGAAGGAGATAAAATGTTTAGGGATATGAAAAGAAGTTTTTATTTGGAAGGAATAAAGAATATGTTGCAAAGTTTGTAGCTAGATGTTTGACTTGTCAAAAGGTTAAGGGGGAGCAAGGTAAGCTTAGAGGGCTGTTGTTACCCTTCGAGATTCCCACTTGGAAATAGGAACACATTTATATGGATTTTATTGATGGGTTTCCAAGAAGTCAGGAGAGAAATAAAGCCATTTGGGTCGTTGTGGATCGATTAACGAAGAGAGCCCATTTTATCCCAATCAAGAAGAGTAGGACCGTCATTTTATTAGCTCAGTTGTATGTCAACAAGATAGTTAGACTACATGCGATTATGACTAGTATAGTTAGTAAAAGAGACCCTTGTTTACTAGTGAATTTTGGAGGAGCATATAAGCAACATTAGGGATGATGCTGAGTTTGAGTATGACCTATCACCCTCAAACTGACGGTCAGATGGAGCGACTCAATATAGTTCTAGAGGATCTGCTTAGAGACTACATCAATGAATTCAGAGGAGCTTGGGAGCAGTACTTGCCATTGGTAGAGTTTTCGTATAATAAGAACTATCAAGCAACGATTGGTATGGCCCCTTACGAGGAATTGCATGGGCGGCAATGCAAATTGCCTACTTGTTGGTGGGAAAATACTTACAGGATTCTACTCGGACCAGACCTTATCCATGAATCTATGGAGAAAATCGCTTTGATTTAGCAAAGGATGAAGCTTACCAAGATCAATAGAAGTCATACGTGGATAGAATGATGAAGGAGAATGAATTTAGCATTGGAGATTTGGTATTTATGAAAGTTTCCCCTCTTAAGTTGTGCACTTAAAGCACTTAGCGGTTCTATAGCGGTGGAGGTGCAAAAAGGTGTAGCGGGGATATAGTGGAGGTGTAAAACGGTACATTAGATGTAAAAATAAATATTTTAAAATTAATTTTCATTCACACATCATTTATTTAGAAGAAACTTATTTATTAATCTTACATAATAAAATCAAAGAATATCATGGTTAAGCACATTAGAATTGATGACTATGTTTGATTTCTACCGTACATTAGACACTTATGTGTTAAAATTATCCCTTTACACAAACTTTATTTATTTTTTTAAAAGAGAACTAGCCAAATCAATTTTTTTATATGAATATTGCAAAAGCGGGTGCTTAAAAGCATTGATTTAGCGGATGCAGCAGAACATAGCAGGGATTTAACTACATAGATCTTAGGAAGACAGTCTGGTATGGAAAGTATGGGAAGTTGGCAACCATATTTATTAGGCCGTTTAAGATCATGGGTAGGATTAGGAAACTGGATTATCGTGTGGATCTTCCCGAGCGCTTATTGGGGGTCCATAACATTTTCCGTGTTTCTCCTCTTCGGAAATGCCTTCATGATTCAGCCATCAAACTCGAGCTAGATGATATTAGGGACTTAGGGAGCTTCGAGTTGGAGTCTAGGGTATCCCGTGCAACTGCAAGGATCGTGGAGCACGGAATCAAAAGATTCCGCAACAAATCTATTTGCCTAGTCCAAGTACAATGGGGAGATAACCCTACGAAAAGCACCTAGGAAACCAAGGAGAAGATTAGGCAAGCTCATCTAGAGATTTTCTCGAGTAATTATTTCCTTTTATGCTTTTATTGTAGTTACTAAATTGGTTAGTAGGATATGGTTGCAACACAAATGCACCATGCACTCATAGAATTATATGTGTTAACCTTATTTTCCGTTAACACAGAAATAAAGTGAATGGTTATGGACCTAAGGAAACCGATGGATTATCTAGTTCCTTCAAGTTCGAATTGATTCACTGTTTCCTAAATATCAAGGTCATAACTTGAAGATTAGTTACTCATCCTTCAAAAAGGAGAGTATCACACTTACGAGATTCAAGGACCAAAAGTTACCTTGGGATAAGGGTTTCATAAGCTTAGCACAGGTAGAAAGTTAGATGGCTTATGAGGGTTATTTTGGTAATTATGCTCAAGAAGAAGGGTTTGTCGCGAAATAGCAATAAGGAAAATAAGAAGAATAGATGACAAGTGTTAAGTCTCTCTTTACTAATCACTTGCGTGAGTACATAGATGGTTACAAGTGAAATCCCCAAATTGATTTACAAATTTGGGTTTTCACTATAAAAATGGATACAAGATTTGAGAAAGAGGAAAGCCCCCTCCCCCTCCCCCCCACAAATGTGACCCTTAGGGTCTTATTTATAGGCAGTTTGGGCCTCCTTTGGTAGTTATCTAGCAGGAAGCTTAATCCCACCTCAAATTTTTGGTATTGGTTCTCCCTTGCAGCTATCGGCTTCGGTAATGGCCATTCGGTATCGGTATCGATGCTAAGCATGTTAGCATGGATTGTTCTCTTCTATGTTGCCCCAGAGTAGTAGTCCCTATTTAGGGCTGTAAATTTTGTTCGAATGTCCGACGTCCGTTCGTGTCCGTGACCGAAATACGTCCGTCCGATTTTCATTTAGGACACGAGTTAGGACAACAAAATTTGTACGAGAAAAAACTCATGTCCGGTCCGAGCTCGTCCGAATTCGTCCGAATTACTTGTAATTCAACATATAGTTGAGAGAAAATCTAGTAAAATGTACAAAATGTGATATAAATAGCCATGTCCGACCGAGTCCGATCGGTCCGAACATGTCCGTGTCCGACCGATTTTATTTAGGACACGAATTAGGACAACGAAATTTGTCCGAGAAATTTTTTGGTCCGGTCCGTGTTCGGTCCGATTTTTTTTAGGACAGAAACTGAACACATCTCCGTCCGGTCCGGTCCGACCGATTTACACCCCTATCCCTATTAACGTCCTCCAGTTCAGTACCAGTCCTCAACCCTTTGTTGTTTGATTCATATGGGTGTTTCTTGTATGCTTTTTCCCTCATGACTTCGGTATCGCCTTTTCCTTGTTGTATTGACACCAAGCATGTCGATGTGGATAACACATCTTTTCTTCCAACCATTGTATTCGATTTTGAACTCCAAGCTTGTGCCTTTAATATCGAGTTGATTGCCTTTGCTCCTTGCTTTTCTTTGGTGTTGGTTTTCTTGTTCTACTTTTGGACACTGTCTTTATACTTCTTTCTATTTAACTTTGACGCTGTCTTTAGTATCGGTATTGATACCAAGCTTGTTGCTATCGATGGAACCTTGTTGGTCTTGTGGTTTTCACTTATATGCATTTGGTTTCAGTCTTACTTCATTGAGCTCATCTGTTTGGTATTGTCTTCACAAGATATTGGCCTTTGACGTATGGTTCCGCCCTTGCTACCTTCATGCTCCAATCCTCTTTGTCTGGTACCGATACCAAGCTAATTGCTTGTTATAAGTTGGTACCGGCTGCGTGCATTTGTTGTCATCTCTTTAGTATCGACACCAAGCTATTTTCCTTTTTGTTGATGCCGATAGGATGTGTGTCAAGTCTTCATTTTTGGTTTTGTACTTCTTCATCCTTGGTGCCAGTCTCGACCTTAATATTGTTGCTCCACTTCCTTGGTGCCGATCCCGTCTGTTGTGGTTCTTTCTTTTGCTTTCAGTGTTGGCTTAACTCTCCTAGTTGATGTTGCCTTTAGTATTGACTTAATTTCGACACCCCTTCAAATTAACCTAGTTTCAGTATCAAAATTTGGTAGTAACATTTACCCCGTAGTAAAGGGGTATTTTTGACTTCCTAAGTCAATGGATTGAACACCTGCTTCCTCCCGCCTATAAATACTTGTCATACTTTCCCTTGTGAGCTTCTTTTGCCAGCCTCTTGTAATTAATATTTCTTGGCACGAGTATCAATGGTTCATACATTTATAACTTGCATCGATCGAGGTAAGCTTTATTTAATTACTTTCGAAATGATTTGAAGTGATTACTAATTTAGTTTCACAAGCATCAATAAATCTTTTGACATTCCAACTGTATAATTCAAATTTGTACATAATAATCTCCTTTTCAGTTTCGACCGGATGGTATTAGAGAATTTTTAATATGCATCGAATTAATCATGCAACTAAATTACTTATTTAATTATCAAGCAACTCTATTCGGCTAAGTTGATGCAAATGGAAAATTAATTGGTGCAGATTGATGTCCGCTTCATTGCCAAAATCAACCTCCACTTAATCACTTATAATTTGATTGATAATAAAATTCAATGTTTCTGTCGTTTCTCGCTCTTTCGAAGGCACATGTTACATGACTCAATGGAAGTGTGGTTATTTTTAAAGTGCCTTCGGAAGATCAGAAGCTGCTTTCTCTTTTTATATAAAATTGTATTGATTTGTGAAATTAGTAGATAATACCTCATATTATGGGAAAGAATCATACTGCAACTAAACCTGTTAAAAGTTTCACCTTATTGCTTGAATCTTCGTCTTCAGAGAAGATTTACACTACTGAAAAACATTATGTAATTTCCTCTCAAGAAGAAGTTAATGCCATTCTTCAAGATTTAAATATTTCTAGTGTGGAGGCCATTCCTCCACGCAAGGCTGATACCATCACATCCCCTCCCGAGGGATATTTTACTTATACCGTTATTCATATTTGGCATGGGGGTTTTGTTCCCTTCTCGGACTTCATTGCTCGATTTCTGCGATATTTAAACATTGCTATCGTCCAACTCTCTCCATATACTTATACCTAACTCTTAGGTTTAGAGCTTTTATCTCTGGAATTGACAATTTCTCTTTAAGTCCTTCACTTCTTGATTATTTGATTCGTCTTTCCAAGCTTAATGACATGAACCACCAATTCTTTCGTGTGAACCTAACCAAGAATCTGCTGTCTGAAGGAGCAGTAAGATTCAAAGACTAGGAGACTCAGTTTTTCTTTATACATTGCCTTTTTGGTATCTCCGGAAATTTCAATACTCCAAGTATGGAATTCGATTATACCTCTTATTTACCCTTATGAATCCTTTTGCTCGTATATGCTTGTTTATATATTATTTTCATTGTAGATGTTGCTCCCAAGCTCCCTGGCTTTGCGGATATGGGGTTAGTGGGCCTTCTTAATATTGTCCTTAAAAGGTTTGGTAATAAGTCTTCATTTTCGGACCAGGTATCCTTCGAAAACACTTTCTTTTACTAGCTGGCCAGAACATTATCGATCAACCCCCTTTAATCTCCCTTAGTAAGGGAATACATCTCTCTATCAATGGGGAGGAACACTTCTTTCTCCTCCAACTCTCCTATATTGTAACAACCCGCATTCTACGTATCGAAGGATCGTAGGATATTTATTTCTTTTTCATATGATGGCGTACAGTCATGTAACCTTGGGGATCGATTATTAGGGTCATTTCCCATGTTCACAATTTTTGCCGATTTTTAAATGGTTGTTTTGCCCCTAGTGAATCCTTTTTCACCTATAACTTTTGAGTGGTAAGGATTTTTGACCTGAAACCACCTCCATTGGATCCGGATGATGGTTTACCTTTCTGTAGAGTGGTCACATTGATCAAACGGACTTACCATTTGAGAGATATGACTGAAACAAGGTTTGGAAGGTGAAAAACAGCTTAATCGGGCCTAATTAGGATGATTAGCAGCTAGGCCCATAACCCATTTCGGAATTAGTGTTATGGGGAGACTGAAATCAGTTAGGAAACGATTTATTTTCATTTTCTCAGCCGCCTAAAACATTTCTCTAACCCTAGCAATGGCTTCCATCCTCTAAATCAATCCCAAATCACCTTCGAATCACTAATTAAGAAGATCTACATTAAATCAAGGAAAATCAACACCAAATCATAGTTGGAGCTACTGTGTTGCATTGGAAAATGCCCCAAAACAATAGAGTTTCAGATCAAAAGTTTTATTTGTGGCTAAGGTGAGTGATTTGCATTGTTTTTCACTAACTACGGCTAATTAGGGGTGATTAGTGTTATTTAACGAAATTATGCATTATAAAAATCTAGAAAAATATGTAGAAATTCATAAATATTATTTCATACCTCTGTTAGAAATTTGGGTTAATTTGGACATGTTTTGCTCATCATATGATTAGATCACGATTAAACTTGGTTAAGAGGAAAACATGGGCTTTGGGTATGTTTGATCCATTTTGACATGTTATAATTGTTGTTTTGGTGTTTAGGGTCGATTCCATATGTTGTTATTACTACTTGGAATGTTTTGTGATTGCTTAGTGAAGTTAGATTGGTTGAAAACGCCGTCGTATGGCATAAATTGCTCGCTGGAAATAGTTGCAAAAAATTGGTCAGACCCGTTCGTGACTAGTGCATCACGACACAGAAGCAACCTCATGAACCGACCCTCCACTCGTGACCACGGGGTCACGATCCACTCGTGAAGCACTCCGACCTGACCCAGGGGGTCACCCATGAACCGATTCGACCAGAAGAGGAGCACCACGAGTCGAACGACAAACCATGAACCGGAGCTACTGGCACCACGAACCACGAACCGAGGAAGCTGACCACGACCCGGACCAAGGTCAAGCGCCACAAGCCGACAGGAAGGATCACGAGCCGAACTGAAGTGTCACAAACCGGGATGATGACCAAAACCCGAGATGCAAAGGTAGTCCAAATAGGAAGTTAGAACTCAGGATCCAGTTGGGAACCAATGAGTTGACTTCATGAGATGGGCTTTGCTGCGGGACGTGTGCAAAGGGGTTATCGATATCTATAGCTTTGACTCACCACTGAGGGACAGATTATTGGTTATGGATCAGTGCAGTGAAGATGTCATGACTTCATGGGGTAGAGTGGTCATAGCATGGCTATGAGCAAGTGCAGTGGAGTTGTCATGACTCCATGGGGCAAAGTGGACATAGCAAAGGATTAGTGGCTATGGATCAGTGCAGTGGAGTTATAGTGACTCCATGGGGCAGAGTGATCGTAGCAAAGGATTGGTTGATCAAAGTGGTAGATATTGTATGCTTTATGCACTAAGTGAGAGATGTGAGGATGATTACTATGTTCGATGTTTGCTGTCACTATGTCATGCACACCCCCTCCCCATTATTTTCACACCATGTGTTAGTGTCACCTTAGAGTATTGTACATCCTGTTGTGCTAACACTTTGGTTGCAGGACTAGGTTCTGGTATGGTTATGTATACCTGTTATTATTCTGTTTTTACTGCTTATCGCTCATACCAGACTTTTTCTGACCTAGAGTTTTATGTCTCTTCTTATTACTCTTGGTGCTCCTAAACAAGCAGACAAGAGACATGTTAGCTGGTTATGCACGAGTAGATATCCAGAGATGAGCAGGAGGCTTACCCGTATTATTCCCATATATTCTCCCTGTGTTGTTGCCAGCCACTACTTTGGGCATTAGTAGTGTACCTTCCTATTTTGCTTTAGAGATAGTTAAAAAATTGTAATAATGACCGTTTAGATCATAAGCTGTATTCTGAATTTTCCGCTGTTATGATGGTTTAGTTTTCAGCTTATGCACTATCTCACCTGTCTTATATCAAGTTATGTTATTATTATATTTTTTCCATGCACCGTGAGATATACTACAGGTTCTTTGATGATTCATAGTTTCAAATCCTTCCTTTTTTCTTTCTTTTGACGACCGTCCTGTGCTGGTTGGACATCGGTACAACGCGTTTCATTGGAAATGTTGGCTGGTGCGAGGCGGGCCGTCACACTTGGTATCGGAGCTCTAGGTTGCATTGTTAACCTAGGGAAAGACACCAGGGAGAGATAGTACATATATGAGAGCGCGTATTTGTGATATTTTGGCTTTTAAAGCATATATATATACACTATTAGTATATCTAAGGATGAGGTCACACTGCACTGGCACCACTGAAGAGATGGTTAATCGTTTTCTCCTTACAGATTGAACAATGAGCTGATATACGAGGAATACTGGTTCAGGAGCCAATAATAGGAATTCTCCTGATATGAGGACGATGTTCACTGACTTCATGAGAGAGATGCTTAGGGATGTTCAGAGGGAAGTTCCTAATGCTGCAAATGGTGGTGGTGCAACGGTGCAGGCGCCTAGGGCCGATTTCACCAAGCTCTGTAAGGACTACACTAGTCTTAGTGGGAAGCCGTTCAATGGAACCAGCTACAGAAGTTCAGGATTGGCTTGACAGTTGTGAGCGTATCTTCGAGCATCTGGGAATCGAAGACGCGATGAAGTGGAAGGTAGCATCCCGTCAACTGCAAGGACGGGCTTTGAATTGGTGGAATGCTATTAAGGCAGCTATCCCTGAGGATCAAGTTACTTGGGATCAGTTCAAGGCCCGATTCAGTGATAAGTTTATCCCAATTGCTCAGAAATCAGAATTGTTTAGGAAGTTCTTGGAGCTTAAGAAGAATGGTAGGGCAGTCTCGGAGTATATTGTTGAGTTTGATACTTTATCGAAGTATGGATTATCTCTTATTGACATTCCCGAGAAGAAGAATGAGAAGTTTATAATAGGCTTAGATCAATACTTGGGGGAAAGGCTTATAAACCTTATTGATGAGACTTTTGAATCGACTGTTGGGAAAGCAATGAGATCAGAGAGCCTTTATCCTAAGTCCAAGGCTGAAGTTGTTGTTGCATCTGCAGAGGGGCCAAAACCGCAAGCAAGCGGTGGAGGCAAGAATAATTCTCAGAATAAAAGAAAGCAGAGTCAGACCAAGGATGGTCAGAAAAAGAAAGGTAAGAAATATGTTGAGTGCTTTAGCTGTGGTAAGAAGGGCCACTGTGCCAAAGAATGTCGAGCAAAGCCAGCGGATAGGAAGTGCTTCAACTGTGACCAAGTGGGACATCACAAGGATAAATGTCTGCAACCTCCTAAAGAGAAGAAGATTGTGAAAGCATATGCGATAATGTTGTTCCTTCTTCGTCGAATGCCCCAACTGCGATGGAGAAAGGAAAGAATGTCGTCATTCAAGGTATACTTTCTGTTTATGATGTTCTTGTTTGAGTATTGCTTGATACTGGGGCTTCCCATTCCTTCATATCTAGTGACCTGGTAGATAGCTTGGAATTGGAACCCGAGATAGTCGATAGACCTTTAGTTGTGACAAATTTTATTGGTGGTTCGACTAGCCTTAGCATGATTTGTCGAAATTTGACCTTATCGAGTCATGGATGCATGTTTGCTTGTGATTTCTTTGTTTGGGCTTTACTGGGTTTGGCATTATTTTGGGAGTCGATTGGCTCCAAAGGTACGAGGTGGTGGTAGACTGTGAGGGATTTTTGGTGACTATTAGAGCGGATGATGGGCAGAGGGTAGTGTTTGGTGGCCTACCTAGTGATGAGGTGATGGCTATTTTTCTAAATTCCTTCGACGTTCCCTAGGACTAGTTATTAGGGGTTCCCATTGCTGGCCAATATCCGAATATCTTCGAGGAAGTGACCGGACTTCCACCACACCGAGAGATTGAGTTTTGTATTGATTTAGTGAAAGATTCTAGACCTATAGTGATGCCACTTCGTCGTATGGCACCAAGAGAGCAGCGAGAGCTCGGGGTGCAAGTAAGCGATCTTTTGAAGAAGGGATTTATCAGAAGAAGTGTTTCTAAGTGGAGAGCACCAGTTGTATTTGCTACCAAGGCAGATGGTTCCCTTCGTTTATGTGTGGACTATCGCAAGTTGAATAAAGTGACTAGGAAGAATAAGTACCATCTTCCACGGATAGATGATTTGTTTAATCAACTGGAAGGAGCAAGAGTGTTCTCCCAGTTGGACCTCGCGACAGGATTTTATCAGCTCCGAATAACATCTGAGAGTATTCCTAAAATGGCCTTTCGGACGCCGTCTGGATTCTATGAGTGGTTGGTCATGCCATTCGGGTTGACCAGTGCACCAGCATATTTTGTGGATCTTATGAATAGGGTATTCATGGATCAATTGAATAAGTTTGTTCTTGTGTTCGTGGATGATATCTTGGTTTACTCGAGGACAGAGGAAGAACACAAGGAACATTTGAGAGTAGTGATGGAGGTGTTGAGAAAACACCAATTGAAAGCGAAGTTTTCTAAGTGTCACTTCTGGAGGAGGGAAGTGAGATTCTTGGGCCATGTTGTTTCAGAGAATGGTTTTGCCGTGGACCTTACAAAGGTGGCTATGGTATAAGATTGGTCTACGCCCAAGAATGCAACAGACGTAAGAAGTTTCTTGGGATTAGCTGGATATTATCGCAAGTTTATTCAAGACTTCTCCAAGATAGCGGCACTGTTAACTCAATTGACCAAGAAGAATCAAGCTTTCGTTTGGGATGAAAGGTGTGAAAATGCATTCAAGAGTCTAAAGGAAAAGTTGACGCGTGCGCCGGTGTTAGTCATTCCTAAAGGGAACGAAGAGATGACAGTACGCCTGTGGTACTGGACTAGGTGCTGTATTGATGCAAGGAGGAAGAGTCGTAGCTTATGCTGGTCGGCAACTGAAACCGCATGAGAAAAGATATCATACCCATGATTTGGAATTGGCAGCGATCATATTCGCATTGAAAATGTGGAGACATTAACTCTTGGGAGAAAGATTCGAGTTGTTTACTGATCATAAATCGTTAAAGTATCTTTTCTCTCAAAAGGATTTAAACGTCCGTCAACAGAGATGGTTAATTTTTTGGCTTCCTATGATTTCGATATCACATATACACCCGGAAAGGGCAATGCGATAGCCGATGCATTGAGTAGGAGACACGCCAGTTTAGGGGCTATGTTTCTAGAATGGAAGCAACTGGAGTATAACGCTGGGTTTGATTTCAGACCAAAGTGCGAATTGGATCCAGAAATGCTAGCAAGTTTGACGATTAGACCCACTTTGATTGAGCGGATTGGTTCCAGTCAGAGGGACGATCCTAATCTATTAGAAATCATTTCCAAGTTAGAAATGGGAATCGACGAGGAGATGAACAAGTATAGGCTTGATCGAGATGGATGGCTTAGAAAGAATGTGAGACTAGTTGTGCCCAATGTTAATGGATTGAGAGATGAAGTGCTTAGAGGATGTCATCACTCAAAACTGAATATACATCCGGCTGGTAAAAAAAATATCGAGACATAAAGAAGACCTACTACTGGGAAGGGATGAAAAGAGATGTTGGGAAGTTTATATCCAAATGCATGAATTGCCAGCTAGTTAAGTAGAGCAAAAGAAGCCTAGTGGTTTGTTGCAACCATTAGAAATTCTAGAATGGAATTGGGAACAAGTCTCAATGGATTTCATTGATGGGTTACCAAGGACTAGATCGGGCCATGATAGTATTTGGGTGATTGTGAACCAATTAACCAAGAGTGCAAGGTTTATACCCGTCAAGTTGAATTAAGCAGTAGCTAAGTTAGCAGAACTGTATATGAAGTGGGCAATGAGATTTCATGGAGTACCAAAGGCATTGTGAGTGACCAAGATCCGTTGTTTACTAGTGGATTTTGGAAGAGCTTACAAGAGGCTTTAGGATCAGATATATCTCAGTACCGCGTACCATCCTCAAACCGACGGTCAGGCAGAAAGGGTGAATCACATATTGGAGGATCTTTTGAGAGCTTGTGTATTGGATTTTGGAGGATCATGGGATGACCATTTGCATCTAGTGGAGTTTGCGTATAATAATAGTTATCGATCCAGTATTTGTATGGCTCCATTTGAAGCTTTGTACGGAAGACCGCGCAACTCACCGTCATGTTGGTTAGAAACCAGTGAGAAATTTGTGCTTGGGCCATATGTGATAAGAGAAACCTCAGATAAGATCCAGGTTATCCAACAACAAATGAAGGCTTCCCAAGATAAGCATAAAAGTTATGCTGATAAGAGGCGAAGAGAATTGAAATTCTCCGTTAGTGACTTGGCGTTTGTCAAGATTTCTCCATTAAAGAGCGTGATTCGATTTGGTAAGAGAGGCAAGTTAGCACCAAGATTTGTTTGTCCATTCCCAGTTCTCGAGCAAGTAGGGAATTTGGCATATAAAGTTGAGTTGCCAGACAAGATGGCGGGAGTTCATAACGTGTTTCATGTTTCCCAGTTAAGGAAGTTCATGCATGACCCCGATATGACTATTTCACCGAATCAGTTGGATGATATCAAAATAGAACCCGAGGCGGTTGGGAACCGTAAGCCGATCCGTATTGTCGAGAGCGATACGAATCAACTTCGAAGGAAGGCGGTGAAACTGGTCAACGTTTAGTGGGGCGAGAATGAGAGTGACTGTACTTGGGAAACAGAGGAAAGCATAAGAAAATCGCATCCAGAACTCTTTGCCTGGTAAGATTTTACTAGTGATAGTTTCTTCCCTTGTTAGTAAACCACATGCTAGGGTAGGCTTGTTGTGTTTATTGTGTATGTTTGATTGTTTGTGAATGACTGATAGGCATGTAGAACACCTTCGTATGTTTTTGGTTAAGGAATTTCGGGGGCGAAATTTCTTAAGGGGGGAGAGTGTAACGACCAGCACTCTACGTATCGAAGGATCGTAGGATATTTATTTCTTTTTCATATGAAGTCGTACGGCCGTGTAACCTTGGGGATCGACTATTGGGGTCATTTCCCATGTTCACGATTTTTGCCGATTTTTAATTGACTATTTTGCCCCTGGTGAGTCTTGTTTCACTTATAACTTTTGAGTGGTAAGGAGTTTTGGCCTGAAACCACTTCCATTAGATCCGGATGATGGTTTAACTTTCCGTAAAGTGGTCACACTGATCAAATGTGCTTACCATTTGGGAGATATGGCTGAAACAAGGTTTGGAAGGTGAAAAACAGCTTAACTGAGCCTAATTAGGGTGATTAGCAGCTAGGCCCATAACCCATTTCGGGATTAGGGTTATGGGGAGGCTGAAATCAGTTAGAAAACGATTTATTTTCATTTTCTCAGCCTCCTAAAACATTTCTCTAATCCTAGCAATGACCTCCATCCTCTAAATCACTACCAAATCACCTTCTAATCACTAATTTAGAAAATCTGCATCAAATCAAGGCAACTCAACACCAAATCAGAGTTGGAGCTACTGTGTTGCATTGGAAAACACCCCAAAACAGTAGAGTTTTAGATCTAAAGTTTTATTTTTGGCTAAGGTGAGTGATTTGCATTGTTTTTCACTAATTACGGCTAATTAGGGGTGATTATTGTTAACAAACGAAATTATGCATTATAAAAATTTGGAAAAATATGTAGAAATTCAAAAATATTATTTTATACCTCTGTTAGAAATTTGGGTTAATTTGGACATGTTTTTCTAATCGTGTGATTAGATCATGATTAAACTTGATTAAGGGGAAAACATGGGTTTTGGGTAAGTTTGATCCATTTTGACATGTTATAATTGTTGTTTTGGTGTTTATGGTCGATTCCATGTGTTTTTATTACTGCTTGGAATGTTTTGTGATTGCTTAGTGAAGTTAGATTGGTTGAAAACGCCGTCGTATGGCGTAAATTACTAACTAGAAATAGTTGTAGAAAATTGGTCGGACCCGTTCGTGACTAGTGCATCACGACCCGGAAGCACGCTCACCAAACAACCCTCCACTCGTGACCATGGGATCACAATCCACTCGTGAAGCACCCCGACCTGACCCAGGTGGTCACCCACAAACCGATTGGACCAAAAGAGGAGCACCACGACCCGGAGGACAAACCATGAACCGGAGCTACTGGCACCATGAACCACGAACCGAGGAAGCTAACCACGACCCGGACCAAGGTGAACCGCCACGAGCCGACAGGGAGGATCACGAGCCGAACTGAAGAGTCATGAACCGGGATGATTACCGAAACCCGAGATGCAAAGGTAGTCCAAATAGGAAGTTAGAACTCATGATCTAGATGGGAACCAATGAGTTGACTTCATGAGTTGGGCTTTGCTACGGGACGTGTGCAAAGGGGTTATCGATGTCTATAGCTTTGACTCACCATTGAGGGATGGATTATTGGTTATGGATCAGTGCAGTGAAGTTATCATGACTTCAAGGGGAAGAGTGATCGTAGCAAGGCTATGAGCCAGTGCAGTGGAGTTATCATAACTACATGGGGAAGAGTGGACATAGCAAATGATTAATGGCTATGGATCAGTGCAGTGGAGTCATCGTGACTCCGTGGGGCAGAGAGATCATAGCAAAGGATTGGGTGATCAAAGTGGTAGATATTGTATGCTTTACACACTGAGTGAGAGTTGTGAGGATGATTGTTGTGTTTGATGTTTTCTATCACTATGTCATTGCACACCCCCTCCCCATTATTTTCACATCATGTGTTAGTGTCACCTTAGAGTATTGTACATCCTGTTGTGATAACTCTTTGGTTGTAAGTCCAGGTTCAGGTATGGTTATGTATAGCTGTTATTGTTCTGTTTTTGCTGCTTATCACTCATACCAGACTTTTTGTCTGACCCAGAGTTTTATGTCTCTTCTTATTACTCTGGGTGCTCCTAAACGAGCAGACTAGAGACATGTTAGCTGGTTATGCACGAGTAGCTATCCGGAGACGAGCATGAGGCTTACACGTATTATTCCCATATATTCTCCCTGTGCTGTTGATGGCCACTACTTTGGGTATTAGTAGTGTATCTTCCTATTTTTCTTTAGAGACAGTTTAAAAGTTGTAATAATGACGGTTTAGATCATAAGCTGTATTTTGAATTTTCCGCTTCTATGATGGTTTAGTTTCCAGCTTATGCACAGTCTCGCCTGTCATATATCAAGTTATGTTATTATTATATTTTGTTCCATGCGCTGTAAGATATACTATAGGTTCTTTGATGATTCACAGTTTCAAATCCTTCCTTTTTCCTTTCTTTTGACGACCGTCCCGTGCTGGTTGGACATCAGTACAACGCATCTCATTGGAAACGACGGCTTGTGCGGGGCGGGCCGTCACATATATTTCCTGATATTTTAAGTAAATAACTTTTATGATAACTTGAAATTTAGTAATAGCTTGGATCTTTTTTTAATCCATTTGCTTGATATATTTTACTTGTGATTCACCAGATGTTGCTTGCTCTGAGACAAGTAAGACCGATTCGTCTTCTTTAGTCCCAAAAGCAGGAACTTCCTCCTGGAGTAATGCTTTACTACTTTCTCGAGAAGCTGCTAAAAGAAAACCCGTAGACATGATTTCTAAGGGTTCTACATCCAAGAGACCCAAGGGTATTGTGGATCAAACCCTTTGTCTTGATGCGATTGTCGATTTTCCTATAACCACTTCCCAAATGGATGCCTACTTATCTGAAACTTTTGAAGCTTTTGCTTTGATCCATCACACAATGGGACTTTCTTCCTCTTCTGAGTATCTGAACCCTCAAGCGCCTCCTACACCTCCTTTTGTTGAGATTTTTGATGAGTTGGTAAAACAAATTTTTTCTTCTTCCTCATGTTCTGGTATTGGTCTTGCATCCTCTATTTCCGATTTCTCTAGTTATCGATATTCCCTAGTCGAGCAACAACTCTTGGTATGAACCTTATTTCCTATTTCTTTTGTATTTGCGATTGCACTCTTATTTCTGCAATGTCTTTATTTTTTTAGGTCATCAGACAATGGTTCTTACTACAAGAAGATGTTTCCAGGGCTTCTCCAGATTTATCGAAGCAAAAGGAAGAAAATATTTCCTTGAAGTAAGAGATTGCCCCTCTTACCAGTGCTAAAGAGGATATGATAAAGGAACATGAATCATTAGAAAATACACTTGCTGAACCAAAGTCATCGGGAGTTAAGGAGAAAAGAATTAATTTGTCTTTAACTGGGGATTAGAACTCTAAGAGAGACTTTGGAAAGGTCTAAGGAAGAAATTACTACATTTAATTCCAACAGCCTTTCTTTACAAGAAGAAAATTCTCTTTTCAAGGAGAAGAACACCTCTCTTAGGATCAAGCTCGAAAAGAATGCTGCCTCCCTGGCAAAAGCTTTTGGTGTAATTAATTATGCCAAATTAAGGCTCTCTTGCTTTCTTTAAACTACCCTGGATAATATTATGGTTAACTCGTTCGAGGATATATTTATGCTTATTTATGCAGACAACATAGGAAAATATATGGACTTAAGCTTCTCTTATCTTAATTCACTTTTAGTAGAAAGGTTCATGTCAAAGATAATCCATGTGAAAGGTGGAAATGCTATTCTTGAGAGAGCATAGATTGACGTGGAAAAAATCTTATTTATAGATGATGTTCGTATAGAAGGGTTAGATTCTGATGACGAAGAAAATGTTATTATGCAACAAGGACCAACAATGTTGGTGATAACGACCATGGCTTTAAAGATATTACTCGAAATAGAGATGATCGTAGTGATAATTTTAATGATATTGGTGATAACTTCCCAGTCCCCAATGTCTAAGATAAAACACCAAGTAACGACCTTGAACCCTTGATCATGACGTCATTCCCGTTGGAACTCTTGATCCTTCCGACAAGCAAGAAGAGATGGAAGGCTTGAGCTAAAGGAATGCTAAAGATTTGAGACTCATCAAGCCCCTGCTTTGATTTCCAAGGTACGGTAATTTTCATAATACCTTTCTTTGTTCATATTTTCAATAATTATCCCTTTCTTCCCAACTGGATGAAAAAAAGTTAGGTTTTAAGCATGGTCGGCTTGAAAGAGCATGATCAGAAGTAGGTGTCTTATTAGAGAGCTAAATAAGAAAATGAGTGAATATAATACTTTATCTAAAGAATACCATCAACTTGATAAGAGTGCCACAAGGTTGTTGTCATTTAAAGAAAGAGAGGTGGCCCCCAGGTTGAGAATTGCTAGGCTACGTTGTGAGAGAATTTTGACGGAGAGTGCTGAGTTAACCACTCTATTCTGGATGTTGATTGAGGGCAGAGATATTCCGATGGACATTTTATACGAAGTTTATTGCAGATATGAAATGGTAGATTTTCCCTTTTTAGGTGACCTTAGCACAGGCTTGCTTAGGCGTCTTCACGATTGATGTTTGGTTTGGTTTGGAATTAGATATTCTCAATTGATGTGGTAAGTTTGCATTCTTTAGGTAATCTTGACACAAAGAGTTCTTTCTAATGCCAGAACTTAGACCTTTTGTTACTCATCTTTAGTGCTTCTTCTTTATCCTCAAGGTTTCCTTTTCACTATATCTTGAGGTTGAGGTGTAAATTTCCTAGACTATTTTGAGGTAAAGTGATTGAAATCCTTCATTATTCTTTGCTCAAATATAGTTCTCTTAGCCTATGCATGAATGGCTTCTTTGTTGTGAGAAAATAGGTTACCCTCCTTTGATGTTGAACCACTTAAGGCAAAGATAGGGGTTGGTCCTATATGGAAAGAGTTAATGCTACAATGGTCAGGATCATATGGTTCTACTTCCTTTTCCTTATTTATGACTCGCAATGCTTCCATTCTTAACCTTAGTTCTTGATTAACTCTTGGATTACCGATGTTTCACGTAGCCATTCGAGATTCAGAAGGTCCTTGTCGAGACCCTTTATCCATGGTCTATTTCTTCAACATTTAATTAATTAGAATGGAATAACTAGGGATGTGGTAGGTTATCCAAATGATAGGAGGTTCAGGCCCTCCTTCTAGCGCTAAAATGTGAACATTTTTTTTAATACCGAAATATAGGGAATGGTTATGGACCTAAGGGTACCTACAGATTATCTAGTTCCTTCAAGTTCGATCTGATTCATCGTTCTCTAGATATCAAGATCTTAATCCCGAAGGTTAGTTACTCATCTTTCAAAAGAGGAGAGTACCACGCTTATTAGACTCAAGGACCAACAATTACCTTGTGATAAGGGTTTCATAAGTTCGGCATAGGTAGAAAGCTAGATCGGTTATAAGGATTATTTTGGTAATTATGCTAAAGAAGAAGGCTTTGTTGTGAAATAACAATAAGAAATATAAGCAGAATAGATGAAAAATGTTAAGTCTCTCTTTATTGATCACTTGCGTGAGTACATAGATGATAACAATTGAAATCCCCAAATCGATTTACAAATTAGGGTTTTCACGATAAGAAATGGATACAAGATTTGGGAATGAGGAAAAGCCCCCCCCCCCAAAATGTGACCCTTGGGGACTTATTTATAGGCAATTTGGTCCCCTTTTGATAGCAATCCAGTAGGAATCCTGATTCGGCCTCAAGCCTTTGGTATAAGTTCTCCCTTGCAGCTCTCGGCTTTGGTAATGGTCAATCAGTATCGGTAACGATGCTAAGCATGTTAGCATGGATAGTTCTCTTCCGTGTTGCCCCCGAGTACATGTCCCTATAATGGCCTTTAGTTTCAGTACCAGTCCTCGTTCCTTTATTGTTTGATCCATATATGTGTTTCTTGTATGTTTTTCCCTCATGATTTCGGTATCGCCTTTGCTCTGCTGCATCGACACCAAGCATGTTGGTGATGATAGCGATCTTTGCTTCCAACCATTGTATCCGGTATCGAACTCCAAGCTTGGGCCTCTGATGTCGAGTTGATTGCCTTCGCTCTTTGCTTTTCTTTGGTGTTGGTTTGCTTTCTATGCTTTTGGATACTGTCTTTATGCTTCTTTCTATTCAAATTTGATGCCGCCTCTAGTACTAATATCACTACCAAGCTTGTTGGTATCGATAACATCTTGTTTGCTCCCATGTTGGTCTCATCATTTTCCCTCATATGCATTTGGTTTCGTTCTTATATCATTGAGCTTGTCTGTTTTGTATTGTCTTCACATGATATTGGCCTTTGACGTATAGTTCTACCATGTTACCTTTATGCTCCGATCTTCTTTGTCTTGTACTGATACCAAGCTATAACTTGTTATAAGTTGGCATTGGCTTCGTGCATTTGTTGTCATCTCTTTAGTATCGGCACCAAGCTATCTGCCTTCCTGTTGGTGCCGATAGCATGCATGTCAAGTCTTCGTTTTTGGTTTTGTCCTTCTTCATCCTTGGTTTCGGTATCGACCTTACTACTGGTGTTCCACTTCCTTGGTGCTAGTCTTGCCTGTTATGGTTCTTCCTTTTGCTTTCAGTGTTGGCTTAACTCTCCTAGTTGTTGATGCCTTCGGTACTGACTTCATTGCGACACCACTTCATATTAACCTAGTTTTAGTATCGAAATCTGGTAGTAACAATATGGATATTAGGGTGTTTTGCATACATATAGCATCACCTACTTCACGTACATGCTAGGACTGAGCTCACTTTTGCAAGTCTGCAGTACATAATCACTATGAGTTATGGATGTCCATGGATGCTTTCAAAATAACATGGGTGTACAACATGGTTGTCAAAGCAAGTTGTGTTCTTTGTCCTTTCAAAAGATTTCGAGATGAAATCTCTTATAAGGGGAGAAAGTAACACCCTGTAAATAAACCTAAAATAGATAAGGTAATTTAATTTAAAATAAATAATAAAAATCAGTAATAAATTAGTGGGATGAAAATAGAATTTTAAATTATTAGGATTTGGTCCACAAAAGTATTGCTATTGCATTGGTGGCTAGATTTTGATCCATTTTTCATATTTTATTTACTGAAAACGGAGTCATATGAAGAAGATATTAATAAAACAAGTTATATGTAAAAATTTACACAAAAGGCTAGAAATTCAAATAGATTAAATATAAATCCGGAATATAATTAATTATAGATTAGAATAAAAGAATATTCCAAGAGGATTTGAATTTGTGTGTATACATTCATATGCTAATGGGATAAAGATAATCAGTATATGGAAATAAATCGAAGCCATTAATTAAGAAATTAATAGAAAACAATGTCACTGGAGATTCAAATTTCATAACTCGACCCCAAAAAGGGGTCGACCGCCCCTATAGGAGGGGATCGACCTGAAGGTCAACCGCCCTCCTATCGAGATGGTCGACTGCCCTCCTAGAGGGTGGGTGATGAGTGTGTGTTTTTACAGGATGTTTATATAGTCTTGCATCAAATAGATCATCCGGATTAAATCTAAATAATCCAACGGTCTATACATACACTTGCAACTATAAATATAGGTTCATAGCCTCACTCGTGACCCTACTTTCACTTCTCTTCGCGCCTCCATACTGTCATTCTACCATTACTAATTCTAGAGAAAAAGATTGGGATTTTCTTCTATTTCTCTAACCTTAATTCTATCCACTATATTCTAGATTAATATATATTTAAGTTCTGTAGTTATATATATGCATATGACATTATGAGATTTGATTCTTTTATATATGTATTATTAGAAGGATTGGAGCACGATTTAAAAGGCTAAATCCGAATCTAATTCTACACATATCATGTTATTCTTCCTTTTCAAATCACCGTAATTGGAAACCCTATAAGATGTTATTTTCTATCTTTTGCAGTTTGGATTTGGATTATTATGTCTGTATGGATTTGGATTAAACAAAAATAAAATGCTATAAACCCTCCAAATCCTTTTTTTAACGTTGAAATGGTCAATCAAAATTGATATATTTGTTTTGTGTTATTTGAACGATGGAATTTAGGCTTAGGGTGTTGTGAAATTCTTAGTTCTTTGTTCTTATTCACTTGATTCTTATTTTTCTTGCAAGTCACTTGATTCTTATTTTTAATGTTCATATATGTTTGTATACTAAAAATGTTAGATTTGTGTATTGTAAATTAATAGGTTTAAACATATATTTTAACTCGATTTGTTTGAACGTATTATATACAATATATTATCTTAAGTTTTTGCATGTAATTTAAACTAAAAAGTGGAGAAGCACCAAAAGAAAGGTTTTTGCATATGTAATTAGATTTATTGCACCTTGCTTATACATTTATTATTTAATAATTATTCAAGCCTAGGTTGTAAGTTTTATTCGTATGCATTATTCCCTTTTTATCGTTAAATGAAAATATGCATGTTGGACCATGTTAATTGATAGGGAAATTAACTTGTATACCTTAATTGTGATTATTTGGATTGACTTTTCAAATATGTTAGGTCATTATTCACATGCGCTAAATTCATGCCTATTTTTTTATATATATTTACAGTGTAATTAAACATAACATTAATGTGCATTAGACTATGTATTAAATACATTTAAATTAGGAAGTAGAATTTGAATGTCCCCGGTAGGACTTTGTATGCGTATTTGTATGTGTGTGTTAATGGCTCTAATTATAGTTAATGACACATAGACACAAGGTTAACAATTATTTATAGTAGGAGTCTACTCGGGACTGACTGGCATATCCATCATCTACAAGTAAGACTGGTTAATGTGAGTCGTATAAGTGCCATGGTTTATTATAATTATTATACTAAGGCGCGAGGTTAAGCCCAACTTGTAGTAGAAGCTTACCTGGAACCACCAAATAAATCCAGCATCTACAAATGATCGGTTTAATTTGAGATTTCTAGTGTATATATATGTGTGTGTGTGTGAAGTAGGCTAGCCTTGAGAAGGTATTAAGTGGCTGACCTACCTTGTTGGATATTAAGTGGTTATGACTAGGTCTGCTCCTAAGGTTCACTCCTTAGTTCTGGACTAGAGTCATGCGATCCTCCCTACTAGGTCTTAAGTGGTCATTGGGTTCGCCTTTCTCTTATAAGGCATTAAATGGTCCGAATGGACAATAGCGTATGAGTGGGATGGTTCTCTAGAAGTGTCCTCTTCTTATCGAGGGGCAGACCTAGGGATGGTTATATAAGCGGTCTAAAGGAACCATCGTCTAAGGGAAGTATTAAGTGGCTAGGA
Source organism: Allium sativum (assembly GCA_030737875.1). Classification (NCBI taxonomy): domain Eukaryota; kingdom Viridiplantae; phylum Streptophyta; class Magnoliopsida; order Asparagales; family Amaryllidaceae; genus Allium; species Allium sativum. The sequence continues at coordinate 386,905,865 of CM060921.1, forward strand.
GTTCACCCGTATAGACAACTAGAAAGTAACAAGAGGTCCGCCATGAAGCTTTTAAATGAAGTTATGTTCCTACCTAAACCTGGTATTAGGCGGCTGTTTACTATCTCTCGACCAACAAGGAGAGTGTGTGTGTGTGTGTGTATATATATATATATAATAACGGTGAGTTTAGGGACGAGGTCTTATGTGGCTAGGGGACCACCATAGGGAATTAAGTGATAAAAAGAGTCCGCCATTAATAAATTAAGTAATGACCTTAAGTGACCAAGTAGAAGCTGCCTCGTGTTGGTATTCAGTGACAGTAAGGATGTCCACCCTTATACCAACATGTAGACCTTTAGTGACTACACGGATGTTCGCATTATATGTTTAGTTGTATATGTTTTTTTGCGTAGACATAACATAAAGAATTTACACTGGAAATCATCATTGTGAAACTTATATGATTTTCATTCACCAGAACTTTATGTTCTGACCTTCCTCATCTTAACATAAACGGGTTAGTAGGTGAGGAGCTTAGATCAGTGATGATCACTGATACTTAGAAGTGGAGCCCAACAATGGAGGCTTTAGTTATTTATGGTAGTATCATTATTATTGTTATCAATATGTTATTGGGATTATTGTTGATATACTTTTTTATCTATTAAGACTCATTATACCTTCCATTTATGGTAGTTTAAATTTATGGTACATCTATTTTGAGATATTATATTTTATTCCTTTCGTTGTGTGAGACTCTGATTTTGTCTAAATTGCTCTGTTTTATCTATTTTAGTACTTCCGTATAGGAACCGACAATCCGCTTAGAATAGTTCTAAGTTCCGATGGGCTTTTTCTAGATCAGAATTTAGGCCCATTCTGGGTGGGTTGTTACACCTAAAAGCTGTGCTTAGATTTGGAAATCTTTCAGGTGAGTGGGAAATATATTTCTTGTTCATAATAACTTATATAAATCTGTTGTGTTGAATCTGAATTATATGCCTAAAAATTATCAGATTTGTTGTTTTTTCAAATATGCAATATTATGTATATAAGTTAGGTATGGATTTATAGGCCTTTCAGTTTAATATTATCATCTTGTCTACAACTATTCTTAGATTGTTTGTGGTTATCGTAAACATCTCGGATCTGGAAATCATTCCCAAATTATTATTACATGTCTAGTATTTTATTCTAGATTCATAGGATTTGGGTATTGATTTGTCCTTTATGTAGTTTTGGTAAGAATAATAACCCTTTTTGCCTTTGGTATCGTTTGGAGTTTTTATTGGTTACCGTAAATATGCCCTTTTTGTTCCTTTTAAATAAAAAGGCATCATTTGAAATCAGCAAAAATATAAACAAATTAAATAGGAAAGGATGTGTATATTTACACATGTTTGTACGTAGTTTACATTAGCCATTCCAAAAATAATTATTTCATATTTCTTGTGATTTGAAATATGCCAGTATTCCTTTGTTAAATATTTTGGGACAAACTTACAATAACTATGGTTATTAACCTTTTTATAAAATTTTGAATCTTAAACAAGATTAAACATAAAAATGGTTATTTTGGTCGTTAGTCTAGACCAAAACATAAATAGTAAATAATAATAAAATAATATTAGTAACTACATAAGCTTCGTGCTTAAAACATAAATATAAACAGATATTATAATATTATCCATCCAAATCTACGTGAATAACGTTGTTATGTTATATTAATAAGTGGTTGTTATTATGTGTTTGAATAGTTTCCGTTTTTAAGGAATGTATGTGTAAAAAAAACCATCTTAAATGGAAATGAATATCATGATTGTTATAGCGATAAATGTGGAATTAATGTGCTATATATAAAATGGTCATTCCTAAGGTAATAAATATTGTAACCATGTTTGTTTGGAGAAATTAATTGAATATGAATTAAATTCCTAGTTGGTTTCAACTAGAATAAAGAATAGGGATTGTTACTCCAACTAATGAAATAAATAAGTAATAAACTTATATATGTATTCAAATGGGAATCAAATGGAATTAAATTAATATAGAAATGTTTGGGAGTTACAAATATTATATTAGAACTTTAACGAGACTGATATAAATGATAATAAATAGGAAAATTAAAGCCTTAGGAAATATGACCGTTAGGGTCATAAATGGCTGGAAATCATAGAAACAATAAATGGAATTAAAGGGGATTGGTTTTCGTAGTAAATACTAAGTCCAATAAGGAAATAAATAATTTAACATTCTAGGATAAGAAGTTATCAGCTTTCCTAATTTTGTTCTAGTTAATATAGAATTAATATAATTAGAAATAAAGATTGGACTTAGTAGGTTAATGATGCAAGGTCAGTTGCCTTATTCGATAGAAGTCTGCACTTTCTAACAGTCGGATATATGTACAACTAATGTGAGATATCATCAACTATAGGAACCCGTACTAATATTTAATTGCATAACGGGATTTATTTCCTAAAATGGGTTTACTTCAAACGTGAGTTATTAAGTGGATGTATGGCCCGCCTTCCTTTCGAAAGAATAGCCTACTTCGAGATTAGAGGTATTAAGTAGTTAGATCCACCCTTAAAAGGTTATTAAGTGATCGTGTAGCTCATCTCCCTATTAACAAGACGTATTGGATGGCTAATTGGGTACGAGTTTGGTAATCTCCATGCAGGTCCTCTTCCTTTGGGTAGTAAGTAACTGGGGTGAGAGTCCACCTTAGAATTAGGTATTAAATGACCATTAAGGAGGTACTATGGGTCTGCATATCCCGCGGGAAGCATTAAGTGGCAAGAAGATTATCTAATAATATCCACTAGATACTAAAATGGGGGTTCACCAGGCAGGTCTTAAGATGTGTCGAGCTCCTACCTAAACCTAGAATTAAGTGGATGGTTACTATCTCTCTCCTTATGCAAGTTTTGGGTATGCATGAATAACGATAGCCTTAGATTAGTAGGACATAATAGCTAGTGTCTTCTAATTTATAGTTGTGTTTTGTAAACCACCTAGTAAGGCACTAAATGACCGACAGGTCCGCCTTTATGTTATATTTTCAGATAGATCTTTAGTGGTTATATATATATATATATGTGGGTTATACCCCACCTTTTATAAGTTATTGTGTAGTAGAAAGCCCACCTCTGTTTTGTTTGTTTGTATGGCAGTTTAAAGGCATCATACTTATGTGTAAAAGTTCTATCTCAGTATATTACTTTAACATTACCTTGGGTAGTTAATCGCCGTGTGAAATCCTCATAAGGTTAGGTTGGAATTACTGTCCTTGTTAAACATATGTTTTGGTAGAGACAAAACGAGATATATTTGTGTATTATGGACAGTGCTATACATTTTCTACTCACCAGGACTTGTTCTGACCGCCCTGCACATAACAACTTTGAGGTTTATCTTAGGGAAGACAGTTCTTAGCAAGTGTTCAAGTTTTGTTCTCGGCTCTTGTTCCCTCATGCTCGATATCGATGTGGCAATTCGCTTTAAGGTAGTTTCCTTAGTCGATAATTCGTTATCCTATTTTTTTCCACTGTGAGTTAGTTTTATTGTACTGATTATGCTTATGATCATTCTTTGCAGGTGCCAAATTTATTCTTTCCATGCTTGGATGGGTTGGAGATACGATTTTTATCGAATTCGAGCTCATAAAAGTGTGAGGTGTTATATTTGGTAGTAGAGCATAGGTTTAGACGATTAGAGTAATTAATAAATTAGGATCAGCGAGAGAATATATTCGAACTTCTTTTCTATATTCTTTCATCTTACTTACTTGACTCTATATTATTTCGATGATGAGGTAGTCGAGAGCCTATTTAAGTTAGGTTTAAAATGACTAGGAGTTAGAAGTATTTTGATTTTGAGTATTCAGCCAACCCTGATTTATCTCATAATGCATTTGGCAATTTTGTTTTGATGGGCATAAGGACGACATATAGTGAATCCCGTGGATTGAGCTTAGCGACTGGGCGGAAAGTTAGCTACCACTGAGATAGTCGCAATTTCTTGTTTTTGGTTTCGTTTAGGAGTTCTAGCCGATGACCTTTCCTTTTTCTTAAAATGGGAAGTTCAGGTTAATGTGTCGTTATAGTCTGAAAATGTTATAATGAGGTCGATCCATTCAATACTTCTTTTGGTAATCCGGATAATCTTCTGATAGAACTATTCATTTGAATCCTTGGTCTTATATTCAGAGAAAATTCAAATTTTAAACTATTATGGAAAACAAAAGAAAGGGTTTCGAAAGCTTTAACTTACGGTTTTCAAGAAATTGTTTAATAAATAAAGGTTTGAGAAAGTAAATATATTCTAGAAATTTAAATATAACCACGTTCCATATTGCTTGGGTTTTGTGTAATTTCAATAAGTAATCCATCTTGGTAAAAAGAAGGGATTTGGAAATGACAAGGAATAAGCCCCTAAATTTAGAAACTATAATCACTATCCTTGTGATTTTTAATATTCATCTTTTTGATATTTCGGATGATTTGTTGAAATTATCACAAATAACCATCTAGAGATTTAAAAATCTAGACAATTCAGAATATGGAAAGGTTGTTCAAGTCAGTAATATAAACTAAAATATGGATTAATTAAAATAGTAAGGTTTATAGTACGAGACCCTCGATTTATAAATAAAATTGAATTCCGAGAAGTTTTCAGAAAATTTTCTCTTGGGATAGATTAAGAAAATTTTCTATTTAGCTTGGGGTATTTGATTTCTTAAATCTATCGATTTGCTTGTCAACTAGGCAAGGGCAAAATCCTCTTTAAATTTATTAGGGATTTCTAGTTGAATTATTCCAGGAATTCGTTCGTTCGTTGTGTAGTCCCAGCCTTTTGTTGAGACTACTATGAATCTTTGGAGATGGTTCAGAGTTTGACTACGGTCTATAATACTGTCATGATAAGAAAAACTTAATAGATGACGCGGGACAATTAATATTTTAATCCGACCATAATAGTGTCAAGATTTAACCTCTAATTAAAGCCAATTTAAAATTTGACCATTTTGCATTATACCTAGAATGGTCAACTAGTCGATGAGTTTTGATACAACTTGAACCTATGACTCGGTCATAAATGTTGCGTCCAAATTCCCCTCCTTACACTTCTTTATTTCATCCTTCCTTCCTCATCTAGCTGAAGCATATCTTTATTCTTCTTCTCTTTCTTTCTTTTCACCTCGTCTCCTCTTTTTCTATGCCAGTTTGCATATTAGGTCTCACCCCACTAGTACAACAAGATCTAAACCCAATTTCTTCTCTTCGATCATTTCTTAGCCCATAATGCCTACATACACCATTCGATTCTCCTTGTGCCATTTCAGTCTCATCCTTAGAGAGAGGGACCATTTTGTTGAATCGGAGTGAGCATAAGGTCATGCAAATGGTTCAAGCTCTAGCCGCAGAGCAAGATGTCTCATTATTTGTAGGCAATGTTGTAGAATTTCGGTGTTTTTGTCTTCGCTTCTTTTTCTTTCCAACATTGTTTCTTGACTTTGTGGTAATTCGTGCTTGTAACTGTAAGTGTTTGATGCCCTTGTTAAATCGCACAAGGATGTTATGAGAGTTCTATCTTTTGAAGAGATGGTGTATGACATTTACGATTATCCGTAATTTGAATTAGAAATGAAATCTCCTTTTTCTTATCTAACTAATAGATGTTTTAGATTTGAAAAGTATAGAATTCCGTGGAGGATAAATTTTAGTGAAGGACGGGTTTTCGCGTTGTTTCATTACGGGTATATTTATTATTTGTCACGTGTTCCTTTCGAGATAAAATTGGTTTTTGAGTTTAGTTTGGGGTTTCGGTTTTGCAATTTTTTCTGCGTGACAGACTTCCTTCCACACCAGCATGTTACTTGGACTGTTTAAGTTTCAGCAAAAAATATTATGAAACTATTTGCAAATGTTTTTTAAAAAATGATTTTTAATTTTATATTTAGTCTGATTTACTTTCTTTTTAATCCGATTTGTGCAAAAACATGGATTTGGTTATGGTAGTTTACGTATATTTAAACATCTGTTATGTATAAAAATAGATGGTTTAAATATAATAAAGTGGACGCGGCCAAAATTTTATTTTTGTGCAAATATGGTTAGATAATAAAGTAGTATAAAAAAGGATTCAAATTTTACATAAGAAATTTTAAAGCGAAAATTTTTCTATGGAAAAATTCGATTTTATAATCACATATAAGGCATAAGGAAGATTTTGAATGATTTGTTTGCATGTTTTAGTAGTGCTATAGGGACGACAATGTGTTAAAAACATAAACGGTAATAAGGGAAAGGCTGTTTTAGCTATGGAAACGTTGTTTCCATACCGCATCGACGATGCTTGCGAGTTATTAATTAACTCGCTTACGTTTTAGATATTTTTTTAAGCTTCCTTTGCAATCCACAGGTGGAAGATTTTGGAGTATTTTGGAGCAATTGAGGTAAAATTCCACGTAGGACGAGAATTGGAACATTTATAAGCAGAAAGAATATTTAATTTCTCGGCTTTGGTTTCCTTTCTTCGGCTTATAAGATATTAATAGGAAATGATTTTGATGCATTGACATGTTGGATGGTAGCGCTTGGACACAAAGTTGGTTGCTTCCCACTTCTTTTCGTAGTTGTGGATGAAAAATGTTTGCAAAAAAATTGTGTTCATATAGAATTGCCTGTACATTTTACGATGTTTGCATCTTGTTTTCAAAGTGTTTTCAAAAATGAAATGCACACATATATGAGGATCTAGTTTAGAATCATTATGAATGCATATTTTGCGGTTGCAATTTAATATGTACATTGTGCACATGCGCACGCTAGTTGCAAAATTGAATGTACCCTAATTGGTTATGTAGTTCAGGATAATTAGGCGCTAGCATCATGATTTTGTCATTGGTAAAATTTCGGGATGAAATTTCTTTTAAGGAAGAAAGAATGTAACAACCCGAAATTTTTGCAATAATTAATTTAGTTTTTTAATTTGATTTCCAAAAATGGAGTTTTCACAGACGATGGAATTTGACATGAAACTTGCACTGTTGAATTCGTGACGGAATTCTGGTCAACTTTCATGTTTGGAACTTCGCGAACAGAGTTCGTATGAAAACGTTACAGAAGAAATACAAAAACGGATGGAAAATAAATAAAACATAATATAATATATATGGTAATAAATATCATTGCCCCCTTCCCCACTTCTAGGTCGACCCAGGACGTCGACTAAGCAGTCGACCGAACGGTCGACCGTTGGATCGACCCCTAGTTGATCCTGAGAGTGTCGGCTAGGGTTTTTGTTTTATAAAAAATTATATCGACAGACGGATCTTTATAAAATTAAATATAACGGTTTAGGGTCATTTCTACACCTATAAATGTAGGGCTTGACCCCCACTCTTTTACTTATATATTATGAGGCAGCAATGAAGCTCTGCCATTCTAAATTCTTTAATCTTGTCTATAATTCTAAATTATAAATTTATTCAAATCAAATAAACAAGGATTAAAGATATCGAATCCAGTTCTATGAAAAAGAGTTGGTTATACGAATACGTAATCCATATTATTAAACTTCCTTCTTCTTTTCCTATTCTTCTTTCAGATCTACAAATCTAAATCAAAATTTGTAAATCCCCTTTGTAAATAAATCTGTAAGGTTTTGGGAATTTCAAGCCTAAAAGTTGTGCTCAAATTCAGATTTGGATAGCTTTCAAGTGACTGGGAAATATATTCATTGTTTATAGTAACGTATGTACTTCGTTTGTGTTGAATCTGAATTATATGCCTAAAAGTTACCAAATTTGTTGTTTATGTCAAATCTACAATATTATGAATATAAGTTAGGTATGGATTTGTAGGCCTTTCACTTTAATATTATCATCTCGCGTACAACAATTCTTAGATTGCTTGTGGTTATTGTAAATGTACCAGATCTGGAAACCAGTCCCAAATTATTATTAGATGTGTAGTATTTTATTCCAGATTCATAGGATTTGTGCGTTGATTTGTCATTTATGCAGTTTTGGTACGAATAATAATCCTATTTGTATTTGATATTATTTGGGGTTTTCTTGGTTATTGTAGATATGCCTTTTTTGTTCTTTTCAAATAAAATGGCATCATTTGAAATCAGCAAAAATATAAACAAATCAAACAGGAAGGATGTGTAAATTTACATATGTTTGTATGTAGTTTACATTAGTCATTCCAAAAATAACTATTTCATATTTTTTGTTATTTTAAATAAGCCAATATTACTCTTTTAAATACTTTAGGGCAAGCTCACAATAATTACAGTTATTAAACTTTTTATAAGATTTGAAATCTTAAACAAGATTAAACACAAAAAGGCTTGTTTGCTCGTTAGTCTAGACCGAAACATGAACAGTAAATAATAATAAAATTAAATTAAATTAGTAACTATGTTAACTCTGTGCTTAAAATATAAATATAACATATATTATAAGCTTATCCATCCAAGTCTACGTAAACAACGCTATTATGTTATATTAATAAATGGTTATTGTTGTGTGTTTGAATAGTTTCCATTTTAAGGGAATGTATGTGTAAACATAACCTATCTTAAATGGAAATGAATATCATGACCGTTATAGCAATGAATGTGGAACTGATGTGCTATAAATAAAAAGGTCACAAGTAAGGTAATAAATATTGTAACCATATTTGATTTTGGGTAAATGAATTGAATAGGAATTAAACGCCTAATTGTTTACAATTTGAATTAGGAAAAGGGATTGTAACTCCAACTAGGGAATTAAATAAGTAGTAAACTTATATATATATATATTCAAATAAGAATCAAATGGAATTAAATTAATATAGAAATGTTTGGGGGTTACAAATATTAGATTAGAGCTTTAACGAGACTGATATAATTGACAATAAGTAGGACAATTAAAGTCTTTGTAAATATGACCGTTAGGGTCATAAATGGTAGGAAATCTTAAATAGAAACAATAAATGGAATTAAAGGGGATTAATGGGAATTGATTGCCGTAGTAAATGCTAAGTATAATAAGGAAATAAATAATTTAACATTATAGGATAATAATTTATAGTCTTTCCTTGTTCTATTCTAGTTAATCAGGAATTAATATAATTGGAAATAAAGATTGGACTTACTAGGTTAATGATGCGAGGTCAGTTGCCTTATTCGATAGAAGTCCTCACTTTATAGTAGTTGGATATATGTTCATCAACAATAGGAACACATGATGATATTTAATTGCGTAACAAGAATTATTTCCTAAAATCGGTTTACTTCAAGCGTGAGGTATTAAGGTGTTGTATCGCCCGCCTCCATTCCAGAAGAAGAAACATAAAGGGAACAGTTTGAAAGCGTAGCCTACTTTAGGATTAGAGGTATTAAGTAGTTATGCGATTATCTGATAAGGTCAGCTTGATAGTAACACAGGGTCCACTAGGAGGGTCTTAAGTGGTGTCGAACTACTACCTAAACTTGGTATTAAGTGGCTGGTTACTATCTCTAACCTTATGCAGTTTTTGGGAATATGCGTGAATAACGATAGCCTTAGATTAGTATGACTTAGTAGCTAGTGTCCTGTAGGTTATAGTTGCATGTTGTAAATCACCTCGTAAGGCACTAAGTGATCCACATATCCATCTTTACATTATATTTTCAGTGAGGCCTTAAGTGGCTAGATATATATAGATACAGGTTATATGCCACCTCTTTATAAGTTATTGTGCAGTACAAAGACCACCTCTTAGTTAGTTTGTTTGTATAGTGGTTTAAAAGCTTCACACTTTTGTGTAAAAGTTCTATCTCGGTATATTACGTTAACATTACCTTGGGCAGTTAATCTTTTGTGAAATCCTTACAAGGTTAGGTTAGAATTACAAGCCTTATTAGACATATATTTTTATGGAGACCAAACAGGATACATGACTTGTTGTTTAGACCCTCTCCTCATAACAATTCTCAGGTTTATCTTGGGGAAGACAGGTCTTGACAAGTGTTCAAGTTTGGTTCTCAGTTTTTGTTCTCTCATACCTGATATCGATGTGGCGATTAGCTTTTAGGTAGTTGCCTTATTCGATAATTCATTATCCTATCTTATTTCCATTGTGAGTTAGTTTTATTATACTCTGATTATGCTCATGTTCATTCTTTGCAGGTACCAGATTTATATATCAATGTTTGGATGGGTTTGAGTTTCGATTTTTATCGAAAGTCGAGCTCAGAAAAGTGTGGGGTGTTACATATAAGCTTCATCAAATCCGACAGTGTGCCTCGAAATAGAAATTCACGCGAGTTGAGACCATTTTCCCCTTGGAATGTCAAATCTTAAAATATGGCTATCCTTATACTTTTTATTCATCTAACTAACCACTCGAACTCGATGGAAGTAATTACGAGTCTTGATTTTGATCATATGTGAAAAGTCGTATTTTTAACCGACATTCAATTAACGATTGGTATTTAAATAAAATATCTGAATATCAAATTATCAAAAATATGTTGCATACTTCCCTCAAAGGATTTTGTCCATGAAATTCTCAAGGACAAACAATGGAACCAAACACTAGAAAAAAAATATACAATTTCCTCCCATCAATGGCCTCACTGGCTATTCCCACTTCCTAAAATTCCCATCGTCGTTCTCACATACACCCAGTCCGCCGCCAACTCCTATGCCATCGTCTCCTGACCCCCTCCTCCCTCTACCGTCACCAACCCTTATCCCTCTTCCAATTACTTGATGCTTATTGTCAAATGGTCTCCTCTCTTCGATTCCAAGACTAGAAGTGTTGGAGTCTTCTCCTCATCCCTCATTGCTCTTCGTTTCACTAGTAAGAGGCTAATCACATCTGAGGATATCGTGCAGGCTAGTATTGATGTGTGGAAGGAGTATCTGGTCGGCTTCTTCTTCGACAAGCCGCTGTCTTACACGATGGTGATTAATCATCTCAAGAAAGTTTGGAAGCCATGAGGTTCCATTACAATCAAATCGAACAGTAACATGGACTTCTTTTATCTTTCCGGTTTTGGGGATAAATAAAATTGTAGAATCTAACCCAGTTATAATCAGAAACAAGTTGTTCATTGTAAAATCATGGGATGCTTTTTTAAGTAACCCAGTCGTTGTATTAGAAGTGCTCCAATTTGGATTAAGACAACGGATGTACCTTTATATATATGTTCATTGTTGAGTATTAGTTGGCTAGCAACTCGAGTGGGTACATTTCCATGTATGGATGCCTCAACAAAAATATTTGAGAGATCGGAATGCGCAAAATGTATGGTGGAAATCTCGCCTGATTATGATTTACCTAATGAATTCCCTGTTCATTTAGTTGATGGTTCTAAACATCTTGTTAAAGTACTTTACCTGTGGAAACCCGAATTAAGTACACATTGCAAAGAATTTGGACATGTTAATGTGAAATGCACCAATAGCAATAGGAATGTTTTAGTTTCTGCTGACATTATTGAAATTAATAGTGAAAGGGTGTTTATTAGGAAAAGTAGCGATTCCGCTAAAGCAGATCAAGTAAATATTAATGTGGATAATACTGATGGTGTACCTCCTTTAATTAAGAAACACTTTTGGAAGAAAATCATTAAGAAAAACAAGAGAATTAGACCCACTCCAGTTGTAGCAGTAATAAAGGGATAGATGTGGAGAACGTAGTTCATTCTGACATGCTTTCCAAGAGTGTTGAAGAAGATTTGAATGTTGACGTTGTATCAAACATCCCAAAGCATAATTATCACAAGTCAATTGGTAGTGAAGAAGAACATGAAGGTAAGGAAACTATTGATGTTAGCATTGGTACATCTATTAGTTGTGATGTCCTTGAACAAATTCTTGTAAAGGATATTGCTTTGGATGCGGAACATGAGTTTGAAGAAGGGGAAATTAGTACTTAAGTTGGTCAAGATAGCATACTGATAGTATGTAGCAATAGAACTGGAAATAGTGTGACACAAGTGTTCAAAGATGATGAATTTTTGGTGGCTAATCAGGTTAGTGGCAAAGACACGGATAAAACTCAAGAGCTAAAAGCAAGTGAGAGTTGTAGACTGATTGTTCAATCTGAAAATACAACTGTTTTGAGTTTAGACAAGCATGACTCCCAATCCAAAATGAAAGAATTAATATCTGATATTATGAAATATAGCAACTCTTTATTATTAGGTGTTAAGGAAGTGGACCACAAGTTAGCAATGAGATGTATGCTATGTCTAATGTTGTTGGTGCTCGAACTGCACAACTGCTCTCAGTTGCTTCTCCAACTAACATTTCTCCTCTTGCTAGTACTTTTCAATATAAACCAGGTTTTTCAAAGAATTAAATCCCTCTCTCAAGTCAACTAAGGTTGCTGACCCGCCTTCTAGTTCTAACAAGCCATATGTTACTATTAATAATATTAACAAAGCAACCTCTCCTTCCTCCTTTACTAAGAAAAAAACAAAACCAAGAAAGATTTTCCTTATGCCCACCTATTACCTCCTTCTGGCTACAAAGCTCCACCTCCCCTCCCTACTGTTGAAAATGAAGTCTTTTCAAACTCTTCACAGTCAGCATCTCTCCCAGGATACAAGGAGCTCAAAGTCTCTGTCACTAGGAGCAAGAAGATTGAACTGTTAAAGGGTCACCTCTTCAACAATGTATAACTTGCAGGAATTAAGAAATACTAAGTCTCCTGATGGCTCATGGAATTTTATGTATGTAACCTTAAGCTATGAGTTTGGTTCATGTCAAACACCTCTGTGGCAAGGTATTGGCTATGTATTTGGATTTAGTAATTTTGTGTTTTGTAAGCTTGGACTGCCTATTTTCAATCACTGTCTTCCCTGCATGTATGTTTATGCTTGTAGTAGATATTCAATTTGTATATCTCCTTTTTTCTCTGTATTTATTATTTGATATAATAGAAATGTTACAGATCACTTTAAAAATTGGTCGGTCTTGCCAAAATGGAACCCAACACTTCCGCATAAGTGACGACCCAAGATAAATCGTCACTCATCGCTTCTAGGAACGACTATTGAAAGAGATCACCACAAAGGAAATAAATTCAGAATTTTGGCATGGAGCCATAATTTACATTTCTAGATACAACCACAATCCAAAAAGTTGTGATTGATGCGACCAAGACAAACGCTTATATCACACACTAACTTCCAAATTAATGGATAATGGAGAATATAAGCGACGATCCTCTAGTTGGAAGATAATTTGATCAAGCAATTTCCATTCCAGTTCTGGCTTGGTTCACTGAAAATTTCGGTAGTTTTTCCTCTGTGCGGTTGGATTCGAACAAACGACAACTAGCCATATCTGGCTTATCCCAATAAAAGAAAATAAAAACCCAAAGTGCCCTCCCATATTTGAGGCATAAAACCATCAAAAAGGCATCCAGGGCCGAAATCACAGCTCAAAAACAACATTTATTGCCAAGTCATGAATGGAAACTAATAGACTGGTAAAACAAGGCTACAGAGCATGCCTAACAATCACGTCAGTATAAGTAGTCATGTGGGCATCAAAAATCAAACATATTTAAGCCGAACAATAGAAATCATCAAAGATAACACCCATGCCTACCTTAGCATGCATAATATTATTCTAACTAGTATGAGACATCAAATTGATGGCCAATTCATATAGGACTCGAAAAACTGGATTGCCCTCTCATTGGGAATAAGGAATATAAATCAAGCATTTCTTGTCAAAAGATTAAACATGATTTTTGTGTCATCGTACTATCCTCAATCCTTTAGCAGCCTATCAATGAAAAACATCGATAATTGTTCCTAAATCTACCCATACATTCGAATAATGCTTGGAACTTCCTATTTAGCATCATTAGTTGATCGTCCATCCATCTTAGTATAAATGCTATGTCGTTCTCCTTCAATATTTTCGGGAAAATACAACACCTCTTCTATAAAGAAACAAGCATATCAGTCGAGTCTGCTTAACATCACTTCAAGTTTGGAGTCATAACTAGTGATCAATATGAGCCTTGCTCGTTAACGGAATATCTCTCCTAAATTGGTACATCTCCAACACAAATTCATCGAGTACATTAGGAGGCCAGTAGCCACATTTGTCGCTACTGATGAAGGTCGAAAGTACCTTAAGAAAAGAAAACCAAGTGACGTGACTTCACTAAACAACATCAGCTCCTTCTCTGGCCTCTAAATCTCCAAAGCGAACTCTATCGTCGTCGATTTCAAATCAGGAGTTAGATACTCCTTTTGCAGCTTTGGTCGTCAACTGAGAATGCGGTAACCTCCATCTCAACATCAACTCTGTACTTACCTGAACAACACTATCAAGTGAGCGATATTGACTCCTCACTCTCTCAAGAAATGGGTGGTGTTGATGCACTCGCCAACTTCCAAAATAAGCTTTGAATATGAAGCTATGCTCTGGTCAACTTCAAAATTCTAATTCTCGTGACTTCACGAGATCGATAATGACATTCTACTAAAGCCAAGTGACCCAAGCATCTCATTTCTCACATCTTAAAGTGACTCCTAAAACCAGAACAATCAAGATAAAAAAAAGCACGTGAAACACTGCAATCAACCAACTTAATCCAAATACTCTCCGTTGACTGAACTCCCTCGAGATACCCAACCGAGAGAACACCCTCACACCATCGACCCGATTCGACAATCTATCAAGACTGCTCATCTCACACTCCATGGGTGTTATATTACTTAGAGGCATGAATACTGGTTCGAAATTTGAAACCAGATTGATATGGAACTTTAACTCCAATATGGTGCTAGCCACCTTCAAATCATGGTACCCAACAAACAATCTAAGGAACCATCAATCTCTACCACGAATACTACCGATGCTCTCCACTTGGATATACTCGTTGGAACAGAACTCTATCTCAAAAGATCATTCACCTACACCATGATCTCCCTCTCTTCTTCCTCTTTCCTCCTTAGGTGACTTCCTTCTCAAAGGCACCACTATAAATCTGGCATCCTTCATCAGGTTAATATGGAACTAAATCTCTCTAGTGATTGGTAATGTTGACAACTCATCGTATTTTTCTAGCAGCCACAGACTTAGCACTTGATAATCATCTATAATATGCCACTCCAACGAATAGGAAATGACATCCCCCAATACCACTTCACTTCGATGACCTATTGTGATAGAGAACCTAGAAAAGACAGAGAAGAAAGCACACAATTGACCATAGCACCCATAACATCGAATATCCTAGCAATCACCGACTAAAGCCATGAATACACCAATCATCGAATGATCGATCATTATCGTCCATTAAAAGATAATGGAAAAATACCATTTCCAATCAGACTGCCATACATCCGTCTTATGTATGTTTGCTTCAATCATCTAAGACAACCAGAACACTCCTAGATCTCGATCTAGGGTACACGATCCATCGCGATCCTAATGGGCGTCCCAACGATACCCCCTCTTTGAGCCCGCTAGAACCTTCGATAACCAACGATTCCTTAGCACTTCAAATATTTTAAGCCTTCCCTCTTGGCGACCTCATCTTTCTGTTCGAGCGACTTCTCAAACCAATTCCATTATCATCCTCGATTGACTCCCATCATGAGTCAATCCATCATCATATTGTATCGTCCGTCGTCCATGACCAACATCACCTCAGTTCTACTTCAACCACTCCTTCTTGAGTTCACAATCGAAGTAACTATCCTACTTGAGTTGCATCTCGACCATCTAAACAACCTCAAGTAGCCATGTCACCACACTTACCAAAAATGAGCTCCTCACTATGCATCATCATAGATTGGTATTGATCCATCAAGAATGGATCAGTACTAGTCCATCAACTTAGCAAAAATTTGCTAAGTGTTTGACTTCGGTCCATCCTTATTTCAAGAGATGCCTGTCGGTCCATCTTTGTAGTGCAATCTCCTACCGGTTTATAACATCAAAGCACAATTTACTCATCGTATAAAACTTGCCAGTCCATCATCCAATGTTCAAATAACCTGGTACCAACCAATCCAAACCACTTGAAAATTTGCATGAAACCTTGAACCCAACTCCCAAGTCTGCGCACAAAATTTCAAAGAAATCCAACCTATCCTGATGGATTGTTGTCGGTCCATCGAACATGAATCGGTACCAATCCTCAGAGATAGCGTTATTTTTGACCCAAAATTTGTGTGTCACTTCCAATTATCCTTTAGATCGCTTCTGCTAAGTTTCATCAAAATCCGATCATATTAACCTCTGATTTGCTTTGTTTTTCACTCCTAAGTTCTACACCAAACAATTCTAACGAACACCTCAAGCAATGCAATCAATTCATTCAAAAAAATTGCGATTCATTCAATCTTGACCATACAAACATCCACATATCACGAACGTACCATAAAATAATGGATCTGACATGATTTAGATCTAAGCATATGCAGAAACATGATTAGTCCTATAATTTGCTAGTTTATATGGTTAAATTTGGTCATATTATAACATATAAAACTGAGAGGAACATATATGATGAAATCTAGGGTGAATTTAATGTATATGATAAGAATTAACAATAACTAACCTGTATTATCCATAATGTCAGTGTGAGAGGTATCTATCACTCACCAAATCTAAGATCCGATGCGATATCAATGTAATCAGATTTGGGCACCGTTGCAAAACCCCAAAATTTATGCAGTTTGATGTGATCTAATCTCCTCGGATGACGATCTAGCCTTTAGATGTTATTTATGATGAATTAGAACGAACAAAATGGAGAAATTAATGTTTAGGTTGAATTCGGAGAATTAAGGACATAAGCCTAAATGTTTGAACAAGGAGAGAAGCCTTAATTCTCCCCCCAAATCCCTCTATTTATAGTTGAAGTTCATTAGCCTAATGAGCTTCTCTAATCATCCCATTAGTAGCTAATTAGTCTGCCTATCAGAAACTGAAACTTAAAACAATGATTTCTCCCAAACCGTTGAGTCAAATCCTTAACGTGACCACTCAACGGAATTGCCAATTGTTATTCTGAACCAATGAGATCAATTTTAGCACCTGATCCAATTTATATCAAAAGTTATAGCTGGGTAAAATGGTCAAAATTGAGTTTGGTAAAAGTCATGGACATGTCTCACATCCTCTTGAGCAACATATTAATATTTGAGAATGATCCGACCACTAGAGAAATAAATATAATTATTTTACGATCCTACGATATGTAAAATACGGATCGTTACAACTATCTATGTCTCAACAAAAGAGCAATCAACTACTTCGTCATTTCCAAAATAACACGCCAGCTACTATGCCAAGCCAAAATCCATCATTGATCTTCAACATACAGCCAGACACCACTCTCTAGTCGATCACACCATCTTCCTCCAAAATAGTGTCATGACCGCCGATATCAATAGTTGATGTCGATTAACATAAACCCATCATGTGCCTTCAACTCGGCATTATTAAGCATCTCAACCATGTATCCCATAAACCTGAGTGTCCTCCCTCCTTTGCGAGCTCAAGTCACGTCACACCTTCACCTTAACCGACACCGGATTGTGCTCTCGCCTGGACGATGATTGCACAGACATTGATCGCCTTCGTTTGGGTGTTTTTTCCTTCTCTTTTCAATTTTCTGATTTTGTTAGGAAGAAGTTAGGGATTTGGTTTCTTTATTCTTGAAATAGGCGGCTTGTTGAAGATAAGGAAAAAAATAAATTAGGTTTTTGGTTTTAAGAGTTGGACTACTAAACTTTTGATACTATTTAGTCAACTTATAATATCTTTGAACTTTGATGGACAAAAATAAATTTCATGGCTAATCCACAATTATTATAATCTGAATCTTGATTACTTGACGATCTATTTCATCGTGCTTGTCAGCTTTATTTGCTAATTCAACCTTCACCATAATAAATAATTTATTTTTCAACTATTCCAATTATTTATATTCAGTAATTTATTTAATTTATTTGCATTCAAAATCTCCATCTAATTTAAATAAATCACTATGTTTTAGGAAGTTTTATTTGGACAGTTAAACAACATTTGACGTTCAGATGTTTTATTTGTGAATCCATTGTTGAATAACCAGCAATATTTATTTGCTCACTATGTTAACATTACTTTAACTCAAAACGATTTCATATTCATTAAATAATTTATTCAAGTGCCACCATTTATCTCAAACATCTTTTTTTAATTTAGGGAGTGACTATAGGAACATAAAATTGGACACAAAATTATGTACATAAAATCTGGACCACAAGATTTGTTTATCTTTATGTGTGAGGTGTAATTCAGGGGATATCTAATGGCTTAGATTTTTTTTGTTTAATTTTGTGTTATGTCCCTTTAGACTTTCCCTTTAATTTAATACATGTATAATTACAACATCAAAACAGTACATCCTCTGTTATTACATCTAATGCTTACAACTATCACTTTCTTTCATTACAAAAAGTGCGGTGCTAAGGGCACCACACTTTGTGCTAAGGGCTCCCACGGAACTGGTTATCGAACAATGTTCGGTCGGTGGTTATACGCCGAACATGTTAAAAAAAAAACCGTTCGGCGGTTCCTGTGGGAGCACCTAGCACAAATCGCGGCACCCTTAACATCATACTATAAAATGGCAAGACTGAAACAATAAGCTTCATAGATTCATTCATAGCAGGTGACTATCTCCAATACCACGGCAAATTTCCAACATCTTCATCCAATCCACTGCTGCAAGAAGTAACTTGTTTCGTAAATTTGATTGTTCTTCTTCTCCGAATTTGGAATAATCTACAGTTTCTTTCCTTCCACAACCACCAAATCATAGTCGTTAAGAAAAAGCCAATTACTTTAGCTTTCAGGTCTTCAAAAGTGTAGCCATCGATTAGGTACATAATCATCTACTGTAGGTTTGAGCTTTGATTCATGACTCCAATTTCTCGTTGGTAGTTAAAATAAACCTCCATTGAAATTCATAGTAAAAAAATATGTGCTCATGCGATTCATCATGGTTTTCACATAAACGATGAGCGTTGTAAGTTAAACACTCCAATTGCATAACCGGCCTTTCGTCGAACGTTGTATGAGCAAAGCTTTTTAAATTGTTAAAGCTATTTTAGGTGGATTTAGTTTTACCCATATAATGTAACTTTACACTATTCGGTTTTTCCATCTAGAATTTTATATGCTTTCCATGCAGACCTGATTATAACTCCATACGTAAAATGTTTCCAAGACCATTTAACAAACTCTTGTTGGAAAAAAACAACGGTATGTACTCCATCTATCTATGTTAATCAACAATACAGGAAAAAATTGCATTTTCCATTGAAATCTGGGGTAATTTGATTAACTTCATAATTCGAACATCCATAAGCTAAAAAGTATCCCATCCCATATAATTAATTAAGAACTTCACTTTTATCCTAGGGTCATGCCAGAGATATGTTTCTTTTTCGATTGCAATGGATATGTCACAACTCCTGGCCAATTTGTCTCTAACTCTAAGTGTTGCCTTCCATGTTATAGAAGAATAGCTGAGAAGATTTTATTATTCAAGAAGGTGTAATGATACAGATTACTAGATTGGATATAATAACATGCAAATTTATAGCTAACAAATGTAACGGCCAGTAGAAAGATACCTGAAATGAAAGATGCATGAATGTAACGGCTAGTTTCATGAATGTAACGACTAGTAGAAAGATGCATAAAATGAAAGATGCATGAATGTAACGGCTAGTAGAAAGATGCCTGAAATGAAAGATGCGTGTGAAACCGATCGAATGGATAAACTTGTTTTGCACTATTATGCCCCTTCAATTAGATCTGGGTTTTCCGCTCTCATTTCCATTTTCACCTCCATCTATTATCCTCATCTCTTCTCTCATTCTGATGAAGTTTTAGTCGATAGAGCTTTGGTGAGGGCATCGGTTCTTTGGTAATACGCTGGTACATGAGAAATTGCCAATCGTCCTGCTTGTGCTTTTTCTCTTACGAAGTGGAGGTCAATTTCGAGGTGCTTTGTCCTTGAATGTTGGATTGGGTTAAGTGACAGTGAAACTGTGCTCTTGTTATCGCACCAGATAACTGGTTTTCTCTTTAATGGAAACCCTAATTCTTCCATGAGTGAACCTATCCAAAGTACTTCTGTTGTTGCGCTTGCCAGTGCTCTGTATTCGGCCTCTGTGCTGGATCTGGAGGTGGTCTGCTGCTTCTTCGTGCACCATGAAATGATGTTGGATCCTAGGTAAACGCAGTATCTTGACACCGACTTTCTATCATCAATGTCATTTGCCCAGTCAGGATCGCTGAAGCATTGTAAGTTGCATTCTTTCTCTTATTTCAGAATTATTCCATGATGTCTCGTACCCTGTAAGTATCTTAGAATTCTTTTCAATGTTATCCAATGTTCAGTCAGTGGGTTTTGCATGTACTGACTTAATTTGTTCACACTATAACATATGTCGCGTCTTGTGATGGTTGCATATTGCAGTGCCCCAATTATATTTCTGTACTGCTTGACATTATCTATGGCATCACCTTTATATTTAGATAGCTATAGATTGCTGATCATCGGTGTTGGTAAATGTTTTACGTGATGCATATTTGCTCTTTGCAATATCTCTGAAATATAATTCTGCTATGACAAGATTAGATCTTTGTTATTTCTTTTGATCACCTGTATTCCAAGAAAATATTTTAGCTCACCCAGATCTTTGATAGCGAAACTTTTATCTAATAAGTGTACAATTTTGCTTATTTCTTGATCGTTGTCTCTTGTTATAAGCATGTCGTCCACATATACCAGTATGAAAATAGTTCCTAGTGTATTCTTCTTCATGTATAAGGAATTGTCAAACATTACTTGCTTGAAACCCATGTTGTATATGGTAGATTTTAGTTTCTCATACCATGCCCTCGAGGCTTGTTTTAAACCATAAACGGCCTTGTATAATTTGCAAACTTTGTCTCCATTAGTATATCCTTCCGGTTGTTGCATATATACCTCTTCATTCAATTCTCCATTTAAAAAGGCGTTGTTGACGTCTAGTTACTTCACATTCCAACCTTGGCTTAAAGCTATAGTTAGTATTATTCTGATGGTTGTGGGTTTAATTACTGGGGAGAATGTCTCGTTAAAGTCAAACCCGAACTACTATGCATAAACTTTGGCCACCAGTCTGGCCTTGTATTTGTCAATGGTTCCATCTTCTTTCCTTTTTATTTTGTACGTCCACCTGCATCCAATTATGTTTTTGTGCTTAAGCGGTGGCACAAGACTCCATGTTTTATTTCTCATGAGTGCTTCATATTCAATATTCAAAGCTTCTTTCCACTTATTTGATTTTATTGCTTGGCTAAAATTTGCAGGCTCAGTCTCAACCATGGAAATACTGTATATTTTAGGTTTGAAAATGCCACTCTTTTATCTCGTGGTCATGTGGTGTCTACCTTGTGTCTGTTGTGCCTCCTGTTGTGCAGTTGAGCTTGCATTTGTGTTTGTGTTGTTGTCCCCTTCCATATTACTGTTGTTCACGTCATGATAAGCTTGCATTTGTGCCTCCTGTCGTGCAGTTGAGCTTGCATTTTTGTTTGTATTGTTATTCCTTTCCATATTGTTGTTGTTCATGTCATGATAAGGTTGATCAATGTTATCTTCAATATTGCTTGCATCTGTATCTTCCTCATGTTCATCTTGCATGTTGGTGTTGTGTGATTTTTGGCAAGCATCGCCTATAAGTGGTTCAATGATAAAAGGTTTGAACTGCTCAGCTATAGTGGTGTGTCCCATACTCCTTTCTTTGGTTTCTTGTTTTCCTGCAAAGGGAAAAATATTTTCATCAAATATAACATGTCTTGAAACATAAATTCTGCCATTTTTGTCCAAACATTTTTATCCTTTCTGATTTTGAGCATACCTAATAAACGTGCATGGACTTGATCTCATGCTTAGTTTGTGTCTATTGTAGTCTCTCAAACATGGAAAACATAAGCAGCCGTATGATTTTAAAAAGTTATAATCTAGCCTTATATTATATATTAATTCGTGTGGTGTTTTATTATTTAACATTCTAGTGGGTAGCTTATTAATGAGAAAATAAAATGCCTCATTCCAATATTTCATAGGTAAGGCGATTTGAGATATTAAAGTTAAGCCTGTTTCTACGATGTGTCTATGTTTTCTTTCCACTAAACCGTTTTGTTCAGATGTGTGAGGGCAGGTTAACCTGTGTTTTATTCCTCTTTTGGAAAAATAATTAGCAAGTGGTTTGAATTCTGCCCCCCCTTCCCCCCCATCAGTTTGCATAATTTTGACAGTGTGATTAAGTTGTTTTTCAACATATGTTATGAATTGTATGACCGTATTGCATGTTTCATATTTGTTTTTAAGCATGTATATCTACGTATATCTAGAATATGCATCAACAAAGGAAAGATAGTACCTGTGTCCCTGATATGAATTTAGTGGCGCTGGTCCCCACAAGTCAGCCGCTATTAGCTCCAGTGGCTTATCATAGATAGTTTTAGAATCACTGAACGGAAGTTTGCGGCTTTTTCCGAGTTGGCAGTGTGTGCATGTGTGCTTGACAAGTGTGTTATTATCAAAAGTGATATTATTGCTATTTAAAATTATTCTAACAGTTTCAAGACTTGGGTGACCCAATCTAACATGCCATGATTCAAGAGAGTTACATTTACTAGTATTTCTGATGCATCTATTACTGTCATTATTATAAAAGTTTCTAGTACAATTATCATTACTGCTAACATCTAGATTATTACACCAAAATCCTTTACTAGAATTGGCGGTCTTCAAGTTGCTGAATTTGTATAGGCCATCATGTAGATTACCCTAGAGTAATATATCCTGGCTTAGTGAATCTTTAACTAAACATAAATTTGGGTGAAACTCAAAGTATACATTATTGTCATTGGCAAATTTTGATACGCTTAATAAATTTTTGTTGATAGTGGGTACTCTAAGTAAATTATTCAATTTGAATTGTCTTTTACCAAGTATAGTACCCTTACCGTTGTTTGTTATACTAGCGGTTTCACCATTTCCCATGTGTAGAGATTTCATACCTGAGTAGCTCTTGCTTCCTATGTTTAAATTTGGAGATTATTGGTGATATGGTAGGTAGCACCTGAGTCTGGATGCCACTCTTCAGGATTGGTATCATCAGTCTTGTCTGCATCATCATTGCTTGCACTTTGACTTCTGCTCAGCTCATTTTGTTCATGTTTAATCCTCCCATGGTTGCTGTGTTGGCTTGAGCATTTTTCTGTCAAGTATTGCCTTCAGAGTTGTACCTAAAATAACATTTGTTTGCCATGTGCCCAAATTTCTGGCATATCTGACATTTAACACGATTGTTATTGTTCCATCTTCCGCGTCCACGACCACTTTGGGGTTGATGTCCTCCTCCTGGTGGCTGATTCCCATGCTGGTATTGATTTTCCTGTTTATTCATGTTGCCATAGTTGTTGCTTTGTGTCTATTTTGCTTTAGCAGTGGCATAATTAGCTAAAAACTCTCCCTGTGTTATTTTCCTTTATTCAATCCTGCCTTCATGGGCGAGGAGTGCTGATCGAACAAACTGTAAGTCTGGTAAATTTTGTTGTGTTGCTATAACAGTTATTAGAGACTCGTATTCATCGTCCATTCCTCGCGTAATAAATAGGATTTGCTCATTATCATTGATTTTATGACCTACAACATTTAGTTTGTCGCATATGTTTTTTTTACTTTACCCAAGTATTCTTTCGTACTTAGACCTTCTTTTCTAATGTTTTGTAATTCCCTCCTATACTGCATAACTCTAGCTGCGGATTGAGATCTAAAAATTTGTTCAACTGTTTTCATATTCCATAAGACGTGCTGCATCCAACTATTCGTGATAATAAATTCGAACTTACTGACGATAGGAGCCATGAGAAGAGGAGGTTGTCTTGTTTTTGAAACTTTGTGTAGTCTGGACTGGACAAAAATTCTCCTTCCGGATTGGTTATCATCACAGGTGGGACTGTTATTGTCCCATTAATGTACTGCAGTAAATCATACCCTCTTAAAGCGATCTCTACTTGATATTTCCATAGAATATAATTGTCTTCGTCTATTGATGTGGTGATAATTTGGCTTTTTGGTTTAATCAGGTCATGGTGGTTTGGTGGAGCGTTTAAAATCGATGATCGTGCGAGGCAGACTGAAAAATTTGCAGTTGAGCTCGGTAAGATCTCAAATCAGCAGCCGGTTAATGCTTGGAATTTTGTTGCAAACGATTTTACTCGGAATTGTTGGCCATAAAAGACCAGAGATCGTGCAAAAATACAATCATGTTTGGCAAATTTTTCAGTCTGCCTCACACGATCTCTGGTCTTTTATGGCCAACATCTTTTTTTAGACTGTTGCAAACGATTTTACTCGGAATTTTGTATATGACATTACAACTTGCAATTGTACTGTAATCAGCTATCTATAGAGCTTATCTATTTTTGGAATTAAGCATAAGAACATATGATTATTTTATACCAAAATTCTTCCTAAATGAAATGATTCTTGAATTGCTGAAACAATATTTTTTTTCTTAGGTTGTTATAGTGTAGTTTGCAGAAACCAGACCTGAAACCATAGAGGCTTGGAGAGGAATCAATGCGAATAGGGTTCAAAGCTTTTATATCGTCGGGAACATTTATGCACATCATCTGTCTTCCACTACATTCGTCACTTTTTTTATTTTTGATGTAGGGCAAGTTTTTTACACGTTGATGATTGTATAGTTCAGTTAAATAAGCAATTGCTTGTTCTTCAAATTCTATTAAAATCCGCCAAAGCATTATCATCCAGGTCAAAATTTTGAAATTCATAGTTAGCGGTTCTTCTTACAAATATTTTAGTGTTAAAAACTCACTGCACTTGTCTCCCTTTGATACCCATTTTTATTTGGTCTTTTGTTTTAAGTAACTCACAACGTTAACCTTCAAGGCAGCTTTCAACTCTGTTTTTCATAGTATAGATTCTAAATTTTTTTATTGTCATCTCCAAGATCAATCATCTCCAACAGCTTAACATTCTTCCATTTTAATCTCCTGATTTGGTCATTGTCTTTTTGTTTACATTTGTTCCACTCTTTCAACTTATTTCCACCCTTTTAAATGAACAAGACCGTACGAGTAACAATCCGAACAATTTTCAAGTTCATCAAAACCAAATGCATTATATTAGTCCTTAATCATTTGCCAATGTTAGCATAACTAAATGGTTTGCATTTCTCTCTACCATCATTGGGTTGTAAATTAATATGAATAGGACTATGATCTTAGTCGAACCAGGCAGAACATTAAATTTCAAGTCTAAAAATCTGTTAATATAATCATAATTAATCAGAACCCTATCTAATTTGCAATAATTGTTTTTACGTTCTCCACTTCTCCAGGTATATTGTAGGCTACAATGGATTGGCTCTACAAGCCCAGAAGCAACCATGCAATCGTTAAATTCATCCAATTGTGAAACCCTCATGGTAATCCCCCTTTTTCTCCTCATCTTCTAAAATGTTGAAAATGCCTTAGTGTCCTGCTAAAGAACTTGCTGAATAATCGGTCAATGGACCAAGTCTTTAGTGAATAATTTTTATTTCAATTTTTTTTGTTCAGTACCACGTCATGTTTCTTGTATCTTTAAGCTTTGTTTTATGCCTTTCAGTACTATCATATAAGTAGATGCAATAAAAAAAATAGTAAGCCTTTTTTGCTCAGCCATTTTATATAACAACAAATTGGTATTAGAGCTCTTTTCTTAAGGGAACTGTGAATCCTTCACAAATGGAAACAGAGACAAATTTTTCCATGGCACCACCCACTTTTGACGGTGAGAATTATCAAGCTTGGGCAGTTAGGATGACCGTCTACCTTGAAGCCTTAGATCTTTGGGAAGCTGTAGAAGATGATTATGAGGTGTTTCCATTGCCTGCAAATCCCACAGTAGCTCAGATGAAGAATCATAAAGAAAAGAAGACAAGAAAAGCCAAAGCCAAAGCTTGTCTTTTTTCCGCAGTTTCAGATACTATATTTACAAGGATCATGAACCTGGAATCAGGAAAAATTATATGGGACTACCTTAAGAAGGAGTACCAAGGAAATGAAAGAACAAGAAACATGAAAATACTCAATTTGATTCGGGAGTTCGAGATGCTGAAAATGAAGGAAACTGAAACCATCAAAGAGTATTCCAGTAAGTTATTGAGCCTTGTTAACAAGGTGAGGCTGCTTGGTAAGAATTTTTCTGATGAAAGAATTGTGGAAAAAATTTAGTCTCATTACCCGAGAGATATGAGTCAAAAATCTCTTCATTGGAAGAAACTAAAGATTTGTCAAGCATTTCACTAGCGGAATTAGTGAATGCATTACATGCACAAGAGCAAAGACGACTGATGAGAGAAGAAAGATTGATGGAAGGTGCTTTTCAAGCACAGATAGAAAATGCAGGAGCTGCAGAAAAGAAAATTTGCAAAATGGCTGAGAATGATAATAAAAATAAAGTTGAAACCAATCCAGTTTGTCCTCATTGTAAAAAGACGGGCCATCTACAAAAGCAATGCTGGTGGAGACCTGATATTAAATGTAGAAAATGTGGAAAACTTGGACACGTAGAGAGGGTCTGCAAGTCACAACAACATGAAGAAGCAAAGGCTGGCATTGAAGAAAATGAAGAAGAGCATTTGTTTGTGGCAACATGTTTTTCAGTAAGCAATACGTCAAGCGATTCTTGGTTGATTGACAGCGGTTGCACGAATCATATGACAAATGATCAAGAACTCTTCAAGGAACTTGATACAAAAATTACCTCTAAAGTAAGAATTGGAAATGGTGAATTTCTTTCAGTAAAAGGAAAAGGAACAGTGGCTATAGAAAGTTTGTCAGGTTTGAAATATATTTATGATGTTTTGTATGTCCCTAACATAAATCAAAATCTGCTTAGTGTTGGACAGCTTATTGAAAAGGGCTTCAAAGTCATTTTTGAAGACAAATGGTGCTGGATAAAAGATGCCAAAGGCTTTGATATATTTAAGATAAAGATGAGGGCGAAAAGTTTTGCTCTAAATCTAATGGAGGAGGAGCAAATGGCTTACACAAGTAATGTTAGCTGCACACACTTGTGGCACAAAAGGCTTGGCCATTTCCATCATGCTGGAGTTCAATATATGCTTAAAAACAACTTGGTGAAGGGAGTTCCATTGTTGGAGGATGAGATAGATGATTGTGTTGCCTGCCAGTATGGAAAACAAACCAGAAAACCATTCCCTCAAACAACATGGAGAGCAGCAAACAAGTTACAACTAGTGCATACAGATGTCGGTGGACCCCAAGCAACACCATCCTTGAATGGTAGTAAGTATTATATTGTGTTTATTGATGACTATAGCCGATATTGCTGGATTTATTTTCTTAAATCCAAAACTGAGGTTGCTAACACATTTTGGAAATATAAGGCTTGGGTTGAAAATCAAAGCGATTGCAGGATACAAACTTTAAGGTCTGATAATGGGACAGAATATACAAATGAGACATCTGAAAAGTTTTGCGAAGAAGCTGGAATTGAACACCAACTTACAGCCCCTTACACTCCTCAACAAAATGGTGTTAGTGAGAGAAAAAATCGAAGTATTATGGAGATGGCAAGATGTATGTTGCATGAAAAAGAACTACCAAAGAAACTATGGGCAGAGGCTGCCAATACTGCAGTATTCTTGCTTAATAGGCTGCCAACAAGAGTCTTAAAAAAACACCCTATGAAGCCTGGTTCGGTTACAAGCCTAAGTTGCAAAACCTAAAGATATTTGGTTGTCTTTGCTTCTCTTATGTGCCACAGGTGAAACGTGATAAGCTTGACAAAAAAGCAGAAGCTGGAATATTCATTGGCTACAGTAACTCATGCAAAGCATATAGAATTTTTCAGCCTCAAAATGGGAAAATTTTGGTGAATAGAGATGTGAAGTTTATGGAAGATAAACAGTGGAGCTGGGAGGAGTCGATAAAGAAGCACATACAGGAAGTTCCACAAAATCTTGGTGATGAAATTGACGATGTTCCAGTTAGTGGTACAAGATCATTATCTGAGATATACGAAAGAAGCGATGTCGCTGTTTTTGAACCAGCTGAATTTAAAGAAGCAGAAAAGGATGATAAGTGGATTGTTGCAATGAAAGAGGAGCTTAGAATGATAGAAAAAAATGATACTTGGCAGTTAATGGACAGACCTCGAGATAGGAAAGTAATTAGAGTAAAATGGGTCTATAGAACTAAACTCAATGCTGATGGTTCAATAAACAAACATAAGGCTAGATTGGTGGTAAAAGGGTATAATCAAGTATTTGGGGTGGATTTCTCAGAAACTTTTGCTCCGGTGGCCCGCTTGGACACAGTAAGAATGTTGCTCGCCTTGGCTGCTCAAAATACATGGAAAATATTTCAGTTGGATGTCAAATCGGCGTTTCTAAATGGTTATCTTGAAGAGGAGATCTATGTAGAGCAGCCCGATGGTTTCAAAGTAAAAGGACAGGAAGAGAAAGTCTACTTGTTGAAGAAAGCCTTGTACGGTCTTAAACAAGCTCCAAGGGTATGGTATAGCAGAATTGATGAACATCTTCATAAGTTAGGCTTTTCTAAAAGTCCAAGTGAAGCTACATTATACATTAAAAAGGCAAGCGGAAATTTACTGGCAGTTCCCATTTATGTTGATGATCTACTTGTGACCGGAAATAATGAGATCCTAGTGGAGGATTTCAAGGCTGAAATGTTTAAAGCTTTTGAGATGACAGATCTTGGGTTGATGTCTTATTTTTTAGGCATAGAGGTGAAACAAGACATTGATGGAGTCTTCATAAATCAAGGGAAGTATGCAAAAGAAATTCTCAAAAAGTTTCACATGGAAGAATGCAAGAGTACTGATACGCCAATGAATCAAAAGGAGAAATTCAGTAAAGATGATGGGGCTGAAAAGATAGATGAAAGTCTATATAGGAGTTTGATTGGTTGTATAATGTATCTTACTGCAACTAGACCTGACATAATGTTTGCTGTGAGTTTGCTTTCAAGGTTCATGCATTGTGCCAGTGAGGTACACTTTCAAGCAGCCAAAAGAATTGTGAGATATATAAAAGGAACATCAGATTATGGTATTAAGTATATTCGTTGTCAGAATTTTAAACTTGTTGGCTTTTCTGATAGTGATTGGGCAGGATCTTTTGACGATATGAGGAGTACGACGGGTTTTTGTTTCAGCTTTGGATCTGGAGTATTCTCTTGGTGTACGAAGAAACAAGAAGTCATTGCTCAAATTACAGCTGAAGCAGAATTTGTAGCAGCCAATGCCACTGTGAATCAAGCAATTTGGATTAGAAAATTACTTGCTGATTTGTGCATGCAGCAAAATGACCCAACAGAAATTTATGTTGACAATCAAGCAGCAATTTCAATTTCGAAGGATTCTGTTTTTCATGGCAAAACCAAACACTTCAAAATCAAGTTATATCACTTGCGAGAGGAGCAAAAGAGTGGTGAAATTAAATTGGTTTATTGCAAAACTAATGATCAAATAGCTGATGTGTTGACGAAGGCTTTACAGAAAACGAGATTTGAATTGCTAAGAGACAAACTGGGTGTTTGCAGGAACTAAGGCAAGGAGGAGATTTGTTGAAAATGCCTTAGTGTCCTGCTAAAGAACTTGCTGAATAATCGGTCAATGGACCAAGTCTTTAGTGAATAATTTTTATTTCATTTTTTTTTTGTTCAGTACCACGTCATGTTTCTTGTATCTTTAAGCTTTGTTTTATGCCTTTCAGTACTATCATATAAGTAGATGCAATAAAAAAAAATAGTAAGCCTTTTTTGCTCAGCCATTTTATATTACAACATAAAACATAATTAAAGTCTCTCATTACTGTCCAAGCACGGGATATATATGCTGATAAGTTTTTGAGTTTACTCTATAAAATTGATCTTTGACTAACAATATTGCCATCTTGCACACTACAATAATAGTTGGAACTAAGCCACCAGTATTAGTTAAACTAGTTGTAATTTGCTGCACAGCCTTATCAATTATTTGTAGTTTCCACACTTTTATTCCATAATATTAATATTCTCCCTTTATTAGTAAATTCGTTATTATTCTGATATAACCAATCAATACCCGTTGGATTGATCAAGAAAGTCAAATTATCATTATTGATTTTATTCTCCAATATACCCAAGTAAGGAGGATATTTCTTTCTTAAATTACATTGGTCTAAAATGCTTTATCGTAGTTTAGACCTCTATCATTCGACCTTATTAAGGACATTTCACATTGATAGATCTACTTTAAATTTGATAGGAGAGTCTTCTTGCACCAGTGAAACAGACCTTGCTATTAAGTCATATTAGTGTAATAAGTTGTAGTGTGCGTATTGTATTTTGTTTCTTTTTGTTTTCCGTATGTACAGTTCTCGAATATATAACATTGTAATAAACCACCATTCGGTATTCATTCAGACAATATAATAAAAATAAAATTTTAATCTTCCTTTTCAGTTTAATGGCGTTTCTCATGGTGTCAGAAATCGATACCTAATTCTTCTTCCTTCTAATCTTTACCAAATCTCTCTGATGAAACGACAAACGATTTAGAGAATTCAACTTTCAATTCAATCCCTTGACAGAGCAACGTTGTTATCAATTACAACGATCCCTATTTTCTCAACTTCGGAGATACTTCAACTGTTCCAATCGTCGATTATGTTTTCATTAGAAGTAATTTTGTCAACTGGAACAAGGCAACAAGGATGGTGCTGATTGCTTGAAACAAATTAGGTTTTATCGATGGAACATTGTCAAAACCTAAGGTAATTTCTTCCGATTACCAGAAGTGGATCCGAAATGATTATGTCGTCATGAATTAGTTGTCAAATTCAAATGATAAATCAATTTCTGAAAGTTTCATTTTCAGTGATTCTTCTCGTCAATTATGGACTGAGATTGTTCAGTGGTATGGAAAGACAAATGTTCCACAATTATATGATTTTCATCGTCAGTTAATTCTAATTGAACAAGGAAATCTGTCAATTTCTGAATATTATTACAAAATGAAAAGAGTTTGGAATGAACCACAAATTATTGATGGATTTCCTAATTGTACGTGTGGAATAATGAAGGATTGTAGCTGTGGTATTCTTAAAAAGCTTATTGAAGCGGATCAAAGGATGAAACTCATTTGATTTTTATTTCTCGTCTCTACAAGGATTATGACCAAGTCAAAATTAATTTGCTTAGCTCATCCGTTGCCAACTATGAATTAAGCTTATAACATTTTGCAGCAGGTTGGGAGGCAGAATTTGGATGGAATTAATAATTTTACTGTTGATACAAATGCGCTTCAAGTACAAACTATAAAGCAAAATTCACAAATATCTTCAACACAAATTTTTGGAAAGCGAGAATTCAAAAAACTTAATAATGGCATAATTTGTGAACATTGCAAGATGAAGCGGCACTCTATTGATTAGTATTTCAAATTGATAGCCTATCTCGAATGGTTTCACAAAGGAAAGAGTACAAAATCAAATGCTAAAACGGCAGCAAATGCATCTGGATCTGGCATTCTTGGTCGTGCTCTTATGCAAAGTGGTGAGAACAACAACAATTCAGGAACTCATGTTGATCAGAAAATGGTTACTGAGATTTTACAAGGTAGTAATGCAGATGATGCAGCAAGAATCTTCTTCTGATCCTTTCTAACAAAACTACTCCACAGTGAACTTTGCAAGTATAACTGCTTCTAATGTTGTTCATGATACAAATGTTGCATATCATAATATTTGGATTATAGATACTAGTGCATCTGACCACATGACATATGATTTAAAATATTTTGCTTCGATTCACACACTAAAACATCCCTTGAATGATAGTTTACCTGATGGAACTGTTAACCATGTTACAAAATCAGGGACAATTAACCTTACACCACAAATAGTTCTCAAGAATGTACTATACATACCTGATTTTAAGCATAATCTACTGTCTATTGGAAGACTGCTTAATCATAACAAGCTTGTTTCTTATTTTGATCAAACAAGGTGTTTATTTCAGGACCTATACTCTAAACAAGTGAAGGGATCTGGGAAAGGAGAGGATGGATTATACAAATTCAATGGAGAATTTTTAAATTCCTTTCCTAGTAATCCTTTACTTTTAACAAATATTCATATCTCCAATGCTGAAAAGTCTAATAATGTGTTACCAAATAATTCTGCTTGTTTATTTAGTTTTAGTATTCTTCATGCAAGATTAGGACATGTAAGTATCTCTACTATGAAACATTTAACAGTTCCTTGTTTTAACAATAAAAGTGATGATTTTAGCTGTGAAGCATGAATTTTAGGTAAACATCATAAATTGCCTTTTGTTTTGTCCTCTTCTATTGTTGCTCTGTCCTTTTAGGTATTCACATAGATTTATGGGGATCATATAGAACACCTGCACTATTTTAAACAACTTATTTTTTAACCATTCTGGATGATCACACTAGAACAACTTAGGTTCATCTGTTGCATAACAAACAACAAGTATATAACATAATTTATGCTTTTCTTGCTTATGTTGAGACTTAATTTGCTAGCAAGGTAAAAATAATCAGGAGTGACAATGGCATTGAATTACTCAATGAATTGTGTAGTCTTTTATTTGCTCGAAAAGGAATTATTCATCAACGAAGTATACCAGGGGTACCTCAATAAAGTGGAAGGGTAGAATGGAAACAAAGCATCTTGTAGAAACTGCTAGATCAATAAAGATACATGCAAATATGCCTATTAAGTTTTGGGAAATTGTATTTTAGTTGTTGCACATCTAATTAATCTTATGCTTAGTGTTATTGTTGATCCCCCAAAAATCCATACGCACATTGAGTTATAAGAGTTGAGCAGGAGCTACAGAACGTACACCTTCAGGGTCGATCATGCATAACTTTATCCAAGGCACTTAAGCGACTCACGAGGGATAAGAAGCTACCGCACAGGGCAAGGTCAAAATATCAAATTCAAGACAAGTCAATGGCCCAACACGATCAAGAATGGCGGCACAATACATTTTGAGTAGTACGACTCAACAAGGATAAAATCGCATATCCCATCAAATCGCTCATAACAATAGAAGACGCTTGACTTAATATCAAGGGTCGGTCGTACGTATCAGAACAGGCATCGAGGTCGCACGTATATTCGACAACCGTTCAAACACCAAAACAAAGAAAGTCGTCCATTCAACATAGGCGAGAGCTACCTCATAGCATAGCCATAAGGATAAACAACACCGTACAAAGACAGCAAAAGGACGAACGATCTCGAGCCAAGAAGATCAGTCGAGCATGGTACAAAGGAGAATTGATTCCAGTCTCGCATTCTGCTCTTGTAAAGCTACCCAAAGCGCTCGCTCGTATAAAGTCGCCCGCTCAACTACCCGAAGCACTCGCTCCTGTGAAACCGCTCGCACACGACAACTGGATACAGTTACGAATAGTTGGCTACAGATGGGCAGGGGTATGATTGCAATTAATGGGATGAGCAACCCGCGACCTGCATATACAAATTTTAGATCATTTCCCGAGGGGAGCTCACCTATAAATACGTCATAGCTGCCAACATAAAGGGGATCCAATCTTGGAAACCAAAAAGTGCTACTAAATTTTGCCCTCAATCACTCCTTAAACATTCTGAAAAGGAACCATCATTTCCATGCCTCGAAGTTCCATCACTCATCTGGCCATGGCGTCGAGCATAATCTTATAATCAGGGGAAACGAAAATTTCTACTTTCTCAATCACTTACCCATTCTTCTCCTCTGCAGATTCTACCATTCTCTTGCAAAACTCTAGGATTGAAATGTGTGAATGAGAGTATGTTGGTTGGATATAAAGATGTGTGAAAAGAGAGATTTGATGTATTTTGTAATCCTCATTATAAGAAAGCAAGTTATCTTCATAGTGGACGTAGGCCTAGTTTACGGCTGATCCACTCTAAATCTCGTCTCTGTTTTAATTTCCTTGCATTTTCATTTTCAATTGTTGTTAATCACGACTCCATTTATTTCCTTACCACATTGGTGAAGTACAGCTTTTGTACCTTGGGTGTTTAGACCAACTTTGGTGTAAACATTTTAGCGCCCACCGTGAGGCCATCTTCATAATTCCTTGCTTCAGAATTCAGCAATCTAAAAAAAAAATCGGAAACACTTTCTCCTTTGAAACCATGGTCGGATCAAAGAAAACAACAAATCTACTAAAGTCACTACGATCAGTGAGGATAATAATGTTAATGAAACTACGCCACAAACTCCGAATCAAGGGACCGGGGAAACTCTTAAGCCATCGGTAACGCGAGATGAGTTGTCGTGACTGGCCTGAATGAAAAAATGGATGCTACGTCGAAGATGATGATGGAAAGGTTTGATGTCCTGACTAACGCTCAAACCAATTTACCGCCACCTAATGCTGCAAATAATGTCGGTGAAGAAGAACACTCATCAGCTTCAGACCCTGGTCAATATCACTTCTTGGAGGGAAACAAGGGAGAGGCTGACGTTGAGGACTCTAAGGCCAAATCTCCACGGCGTAAAGGAAGACATGCGACTCTAGCTGTCGCTAGTCCTACCAACATAACGTCTCCCAAAAAAGGAACAAGGCGTCAAAGCTCAAATTTCGGTCGCACTGATAAGAACATCGATGCCGATCCCGATGAACAAGCAGGTGACAAAAGGCACATCACAGACATGATCCTGTGGATAATAAAGGAAAAAGCGACCCGGGAAGATGAAAAGAAAGAATAGGAGTTTTCCCCCAGCAAAAATCCGTTCACAGAGGAAATATGTTGGGCAAAATTCCCAAAGAAGTACATGCCGCCAACAATAGCACCTTATAGCGGAGTAGAAGATCCGACCATTTTCTGTTCAAATACGACCAGCACATGAACGGAGCAACAGGCCAGTTCTGGGAAGTTCTGTCGGTTTCATAATCAACCTGGCCACAACCCGAATGAATGTCGGCACTTGAGAAATTTAATCAAGGAGCTCATCCAAAAAAGTCAACTACAGAAATATGTTGAGAATCCTCAAAATGCATCAGAAAGTCAGGGGCAAGGTAAGGTTGCCAATCAGCTTGGGTCACATGAGTGACGAGATAACCCAAGCACCCCAAGACATACGGCCGATCATCGACTGATGACCACTGGGTGCAATCCAATGTCCAGAACTAGAGATGCTCGACTCCCATCGTCTTTATTTCACTATTTCCATATTTTGTTTTTCCCCTGGATGTATTTCCATGAAATAATATGTGATTCACCCTTATTGTGTAAAGCAAAAACTCTAAAAGTTAAAACACATTTGCTCACTGATCATAATCTCATGAAAAACAAAAGTTGTTTGCAAACTAATGCTAAAAATTGGTCTCTAATATAGGGCAAATCAGGCATCAAGCACCAAGAGCATTGGTCAAACAAGGCAAGATAATCAAACCCGTCATCTTGCAAAATCAAAGGGGAAGGAATCATCCCAAAGCAAGTCATGGAGAGCACACCAAAATCAGGCGGTTGCACTCTCTGTTGCAAAAAAAAAAAAAAAAAAAAAAATCCATTTCAGAGATCCTACCCCAAAGGGGGTAACAGAAATCCTAGCCGAAAGGGGGTAACAGAAATCCTAGCCGAAAGAGGGTAGCATAAATTCTAGCCGAAAGGGGTATCCAATTTAGGTCTCTTTTTGATCATAATAGCCGGATCAAATAAGATCGAAATTGGGTCGAAAACTTATAACCCAAGTCCTCCCATGGGGATGCGTGCTCAAAACCAGTCTCTGAAGGGCTCGGGTCACTGAGTTAGTGAGACATAGGATTGAGTACAACAAAAAAACCATAAATTGTACATACGAAAATGCATTTAATTGAGTCTCTGAAGGGCTTGGGACGCCAAGTTAATAAGGAACATGATTAAATGTGTAACAGGATACCTGCATCTTACAAAAATGCACATCCAAATATAAGCTTTAAAGGTTTGAATTACCAGACCATTAAAGAGTACGAACAAATGCATAATAAGTACTAAGCCCCTCAAAGAAGGGGCAAAAGAGGGGATATGATATCCTAAAATCAAAGCAAACCAGTGATGCTGAGGTTATACGATGTAAAAACGTAACCGTCGCACAACCAATAAAGTGTAATACAATGCAAATAAAAACTGCAATAAAATACGACGTATCAACGCCAACGAGTAATAACAAAACGCAAATTAATTACAAAGATACACGGTCATTAAATTCCGCAGGTTATAACACTGAGGGTGTAAAATCGAAACAGGGTCTCATCAGTCTTAATTTTGGCTTGCTCAAGATCATCGGTTAACCTTGCTTTATCTTCTTCCAAGATTTCAAGAACCTTACTTTGGGAAGTAAGCTTACTTTCGAGTACTGCCTTCTCCTGCTGACAAGAAACCACAGCCTGCTGTACAGAAGTCAATTGAGATTCAACAAGCTTGCGAATGGTTTGAGCCTCATTAAGTTGTTTTTAACAGCTTCAGTCTCTGCTTGTAGTTTTCCGTTATCAGTATCCAAGTTGCTCATCCTACTATTCCCATCCTTGAGGGATGCAATTCCAGTCACTTGACTTTCAATTACACAGATCAATTCAGCCTTATCATTCTCTAGAAGCTCAATGTACTCAAGACGTTGAGTATTCAGCCTCTGAAATTCGGAGCAGAATCTGTTCCAAGACTCGTATCGATCTCTGGAAGTATTTTTGGCCTCCTCTAGCTGAACTTCAAGCTAATACTTTACATTAGTGAGTTGGGAGATCACATAATTTTTTATGGTGCTCAGCTCCTCGACGGTACTCTGGTCATCATACGGAAACAAATCTAAGTCGAGATCCATTCCCCTTAAGTCCCAATCTCCAAACTAATCCTTCAATTTAGGATTACCAGGGGCAACCTCGTAGGAAGACCTGTCGAGAATCGCTTGAATCTGACAAAGAGCGGGTACATTAGGCGTAAGGGATGTGAGCAAGGGTTCCAGAGGGACCGAAGAGCTGAGGCATAAAATTTCGGTCGATTCAAAGGATCCACCGAGCATATCTTTATCT
Source organism: Allium sativum (assembly GCA_030737875.1). NCBI lineage: Eukaryota > Viridiplantae > Streptophyta > Magnoliopsida > Asparagales > Amaryllidaceae > Allium > Allium sativum. Next base: position 386,943,022 of record CM060921.1, read on the forward strand.
TGTTTATTATTACATTCTCTCCCTCAGCCATCCCGGTTTTTTCTCCTAGATACTTGAGAATGATAATGCTTCTTCTTCTTTCGTAAACTCACTAATGGTGCTTCGAGAGCATGTTGAGTTAGAGGATTTGAAGATGATCGGGGACGCTTGAGACAACGAGAAAGGCTGGACTGTAAGCTGTGGACTGACAAAAGCGACTTGCCGGGAGAAGCTGTCTATTAAAGATGATCCCATTCCTGGATCTAAGAAAAAAAACCTAAGTGCTTGAATCGTAGAATACTCAAAAAAGAAAGCAAGGAGGGGAGGTACACAGAATGTATGAAGACAACAAAACTAAAGCAGTTCCAGGCTTTGTGAGATATCACTTGACCCAGAAACAAGGGGTTTTTAGTAAAATTCTTACGATTAAAAGGTTTTGGAGTATAAATGTTCAAGTAATATTGTTACCTTGAATAGGGTCTTCAGTTAAGTCAAAGGGATCTAGATCTTTAAAAGTCTCTGAACCATCTTCCTCTTGGTTATCCTTAGTAGGAGAGCTCTCTCCGCCCCCCGGAGTCTCTTTAGAAGTCACTACACCTTCATCAGACTGTTCCACTTCCCGCAGTTGATCTGAGGTGGTTTTCGAAGAAGTCACGTTCGCATTTCCCTGGACGACTTCCTCTAAAGAAGGCCCTTCCTTTTCGCACAGGACCACTGAAATCTTGGAACCTTTGTGTTTTGGACGCTTAGGTACTACCTTTTTGACGGAAGCCGCTTTGCTTTTGAAAGATGCCCCGCTGCACCCTACAGGGCTAGAACACTCCTTTCTCGGAGATTTCTTGACAGGGAGCTTGTTAGTAGCATCTTTTTTATCAGAAGTATCCACCGCGAAGGTACGCAGAGAAGGAAGCAGATCATATTGCTTTAAGAACCCTTCAGTAATCAGGAACTTCCTATTTATCTTGCTCTCATCAACAGCTAATAGTGAGTTGCATAGGTCTTGGTCAAAGGGTATGCTTTGATCAGGAGGCGCTGCAGTATAGCCAAAAGATTTAAAACAAAATAGAAGGGGGATAAGAAGAAGTTTGAAGAATAAAAACACTTACTGACTTCCATCCAAAAGCCGCAGAAATTGTTGGAACATCAGATAAAGAAATAATGATTGGGAAATCCTCGTACACTGTCCACTAAGCCAATGATTATTTTCGAACCCCAGCTTTCCACGAAGATAAACGAAGGGCGCTGGTTCCTTTTCCTGAAAACATGTAATGAGCATATGTCCTTAAATAAAGGAGCCCGATGTTTTTCCCTCATAAAAAGGATATAATGACTTATCAAAATCGCATAACCATCAGGATGTAACTGGTACGGGGCAATAGCCAAGCTCCGAAGAATAATTTCTATATAAGGATTAAAGGGAGGAACCGCTCCGCTTATTAACATGCCATGATTAACAACAACATATCCTTTGGGAGGAATATCTGCGAACTCCTTCTCCCCAGGCATTTTGGCCTCTTCTTTTTCTGAAATACCGAATTGATTGCACAATTGTTGGAACGAGCTGAAAGAAAGCTCTGTCAGGTGCCTCTCACAAGGTACACTAGAAAGTGCACAAGGTTGTGGGAAATCCTGTGCAGCACCCATCGAAGAGACAATATTGGGTGTAGACACAACTTGATCAGAATTTCCTACTTGATCAGACCTTCTGACTTGTCAAACATAGGATGTTTCCTGAAATTGTGGGACTACATGTCAAAGGAAAACATTTTGTTCAAACTCGAATAAATTTAAGAATGATTATTGCAAAAAAGATAAAAGAAACCCTACTTGGAAACCCTGCAACAACTCAGTTAGGGTTGCGAGAATCCTTAAGGAATTTGCAAGGGTCAATTTCATTTAATACTTAGAAACCCCAAAACTTAGTTCAGAATGATCAAACTCATGCTCCGAATTGGGTCAAGATAAAATCAAGGGAGAAATCTACTTACAGGCGAGCGAACAGTCTTAAATTTAGGCGAATAGGCTGGCCAAATCGATCTCGAGATCGCAGAGGCCTTGATCGGAGTGCCGAGCATGGATGCAAATCAGAGCAATGAAAGAGCCGGAGTAATCAGAAGTTATGGAAAGAATCAAAACAATGAAGAGAATTGCTTAGAATAGTGCCGCCACTAGAGGTTTCTCTTTAAAAAAAAAACAGCAAAACAATATATAAGAGACATGCAAAAGGGTTAGCAAACCAAAATAGTATATCTGTCCGATCGCTCATACATAATGTGCAAACAGGCGATTTTATGTTCAGGCTAGTGAACTCAGCATTCGAGCAATTGGAGAGTCTTTCAAAACAAGAGCATGTGGGAATATGTAGTCAAATGCGCACAGGTAAGAAAATAAGGGAGAAAACTAAAAGACGTTCGTTCAGGGCGTTCTCACCACGTCAGCTTAATGCTCAAATATGCAAGTAAATGTCCCATCACAACCCAGTTGGCATGATCACTTCCCCATGATTTAGCCATTTGCAATGATGATAAGATAGTTCAAGTGTCTCACCCGAGGGAAATGACACCAATCAGCCATAACGAAGCAATCTTAATCTTTGCACGAACGACCATTCGACGAGCCAGGATAAATCTACCAAGCAATGTTGCAGTTAACCATGTCGAAGCCAGAAATTCCTTGCTAAAAAGAAATCACGGACTTTGAGGGGCAAGTGTTAATCCCCTAAAAATCCATAAGCACATTGAGTTACAAGACTTGAGCAAGAGCTACAGAAAGAACACCTTCTGGGTCGATCATGCAAAACTTTATCCAAGGCACTTAAGCGACTCACGAGGGATAGGAAGCAACCACACAGGGCAAGGTCCAAATATCAAATTCAAGACAATTCAATGGCCCAACACGATCGAGAATGGCGGCACAATACATTTCGAGTAGTGCGACTCAACAAGGATAAAATCGCATATCCCGTCAAATCGCTCATAATAATAGAAGACACTTGACTTAATATCAAGGGTTGGTCGTACGTATCAGAACAGGCGTCGAGGTCGCACGTATATTTGAAAACCATTCAAACACCAAAACAAAGTAAGTCGCCCATTCAACATAGGCGGGAGCGACCTCATAGCATAGCCATAAGGATAAACGGCGCCGTACAAAGGCAGCAAAAGGACGAATGCCCTCGAGCCAAGAAGATCGGTCGAGCAGGGTACAAAGGAGAATTGATTCCAGTTCCGCATTTTGCTCTTGTAAAGCTACCCAAAGCGCTCACTTCTATAAAGTCACCCGCTCAACTACCCGAAGCACTCGCTCTTGTGAAACCGCTCGCACACGACAACTGGATACAGTTACGAATAGTTGGCTACAGATGGGTAAGGGTATGATTGCAATTAATGGGATGAGCAACCCGCAGCCTGCATATACAAATTTTAGATCATTTCCCGAGGAGAGCTTACCTATAAATACGTCATAGCTGCCAACATAAAGGGGATCCAATCTTGGAAACCACAAAGTGCTACTAAATTTTGCCCTCAATCACTCCTTAAACATTCTGAAAAGGAACCATCATTTCCATGCCTCGAAGTTCCATCACTCATCTAGCCATGGCGTCGAGCATAATCTTATAATAAGGGGAAACGGAAATATCTACATTCTCAATCACTTACCCATCCTTCTCCTCTGCAGATTCTACCATTCTCTTGCAAAACTCTAGGATTAAAATGTGCGAATGAGAGTATGTTGGTTGGATATAAAGATGTATGAAAAGAGAGAGTTGATGTATTTTGTAATCCTCATTATAAGAGTGCAAGCTATCTTCATAGTGGACATAGGCCTAGTTTACGGATGAACCACTCTATATCTTGTCTCTATTTTAACTTCCTCACATTTTCATTTTCAATTGTTGTTAAACACGGCTTCATTTATTTCCTTACCCCATTGGTGAAGTACAGCTTTAGTACCTTGGGTATTTAGACCAATTTTGATGTAAACAGTTATTCTTCAATAGAAAACCCCATATGAGAAGTTAATGGAAAAAGAACCTGATTATGGACATCTTAAAGAAATTGGTTGTTTATGTTACCCAACAGTAAAGTCGAATGATAAGTTTGCTCATAGAGCAAAAAGGTGTATAATGATAGGGTATCCTTATGCTCAAATGGATTAGAAATTGTACGATCTAGATGATTACAAGGTTATTCTTAGAAGAGATGTTATTTTTGAAGAATCCTTGTTTCCTTATCATAATAAAAAATCTTCTCCGTATGCACAGACTCAACTTCATTATACACCTTCTCAAGTTCAAATTTTGGTTCATGATGAACAAATTTGTGGTTCAAATTTGAATATTCTTCCTTCACAAAATTCTCTTATTAATGATGATGTAATTTTACAAGGCTCTTCTTCCTCTACTCAACATCGGCATCATGATCCTGATTTTACTTCTCAACATGAACATATTATTTCTGTTTTTTCAACACAAAGAAAATCTACTAGACCATCAAAATTACCTTCGAGATTTAAGGATTTTGAAGTTCAACATATCAAACCTCTTCCTACACCACATGATTCATCTTCTACGTCCATGACTTATAATGTATTTATAGAAGCATCATTATCATATTTAGATTCAGGTACTCTTTTTAATCTGAATAAAGTGTTGTCTACAAAATAATCCATTTCTTATAGTCAAGCAAAATAGGACCCTAGGTGGGTGGAAGCAATGGAAAACGAAATCGAATCAATGAATAAAAATCATACTTGGGGCTTAGTAGATTCACCATCTGATAATATTGCAATTGGAAGTAAATAATTCTTGAAGAATGGAGATGTTGGGAGGTGTAAAGCAAGAATTGTAGCAAGGGGAGACAAGCAAATTAAAGGTAAGGATTTCAAATATATATATAAGAAAAAGTATGTATATATATATATTATATAAAAATCCAAAACAAAGATAATAACCAGTCTCTTGTGGCTAACAAAGACGGTCTAGCAAAAAACTAAAAATCGTAAAATCAGAAGTGACTCAACAATAAACAAAACTAGAAACACAACAGACCCCCCCACAAAAGCACAAGAATGCAACAAAAACTCACTCATACCACCAAAATAGTCGAAATAGACGAATAAGATGAAGGCAAGCATGACAACAGGAATCCCTAAGCTGAGATTGACCTCCAAGCCAAAAATGGCAGTAGAAAGGACCCAATCCCCAAGCAATCACCATCCAGAAGGAGCTCCTACTACAAGGATGGGGAACCAACCATCCGAATTGCACGCAATCCTAGAGTAACAAAGAGAACAGATCAATTGTCGTCAAGCAGACTCCACTCCTATGTCCAATAGATCCCTGGAATTCAACCCCAAAATCCAGCAACCTAGATCCTGTGCAAGAAAACCAATTATCAAATGGGAGAGGAATGGGCATCACTAACCAAGACCACCACCCGAGGCACCACATACAAACAAACAAATCAACCGATACCAGCACGAGGGATATGACTTGCTAGTACATCAAAAATACAAGCCAAGTGTCAGGATCGAGCGCGAAAGACACCCCTGAACGGTCTTCCACGAAAAGCAAGAAAAATATCATTCTTAACCCGACGCACGATGGAAGTCAAGTTCATGGGAACTTCATTCAACACAGCCTTGTTCCTTGCGCACCAAAGATGCCAATTGGTAAGACAGGGAACATGACGAAAAAGGATAGCTGTAAGGGACTTCCCAAAAATTCCCACCTACCAAACCGTAGAAGGTCGAGAAAAGACGAGACATTCCCTCGTAGATCGACTATATTCCCGAAGAAGGACTAGAAAACACGAGCACAATGTCCCTCGAAGAAAAGATCAACAAAGGATTCCACCTCTCTCGGCCTGCAACACCTACAACGATAAACAAAGGGTATACCGATCCTTATGAGATTGTCATCTAATGGAAAACCTTGTGAAGAGTTTTCCTCAGTAGAATCGAAACCTTTGGGGGAATGCGGGAGTCCCAAATGAAACAAAAGGCCAGAGTTAAGGTACTATGGGATCTGGCCGAGTTCCAAGCAGCTCTAAGGGTACAAGAAGCTCCACCCCAACCAAAACCTCCTCTATTCAAATCGGAGATGGTTTTCACTGACTGCATCCGTTTACATGTTTCACTAGCGTAAGATGAAGTCCCAGAGAAGTCAACGGGGAAGAGATGACGATACTTGGGGTGAAGAAACGACGCCCAAAGGGATTCATTCAATCTGAACCGAGCCTAGAGCTTGAAAGCATAAGACGTGTAAATATCTGAAGGATTCCGAAAACCAAGTCCACCCTCTTGATTGGGACGACAAATGACATCCCAAGAAACCCAATGGTGACGATTAATTTTTTCTTTTTTCCCTTAGAGAAAGGACGAAGCCAAGGAGCGGAAGGTACGAAAGAAGGAAGAAGTTGGAGTCATGGTAGAAAAAACATGAGATCCAATAGAATCAAGCACTGCCTTAATGGGAACAAGGCGCCCAACTTGAGAAAGGAGAGCAGCGTTCCAAGGAATAATCTTTCCCCTCACTTTATCAGAGATGAGATCAAAAAAATCGCGTTGAGCTTGCACCCTCGGTAGAGGACAACACCAGGGTAAGGCAAAGGAAAGGAAGCAGCCTAAAACCGTAAAAATGATTCTAGCCAAGATACCCTCTCAAAGGGCATGGAATTGGAAGGAACGAAACAATTGTTCATCGAGTTGACAAGCTAGTTAAAGCACCTCTTGTACAGTTGATTGAAACAGAGCAGCCGACGAACGGTTTATCATTTTCCATTGGTGAATATAACGATATCGTTCACAAATGACAGGGAGGATACCACCGGGAGACCAGATGGAATATAAAAACCTAGTCTGCAATTATGAGTGAGTGAATACCACAAACAAATGCCTCATCCGAGATGACAAAGAGTGAAGGCAAGAGGGGATCTCCTTGCCGGAGCCCCTGCCCGACTTGAAAAAATCGGAACCAGGTCCTTTGATGAGAATGGAAAACGAATAGTTCAAAATGAGCCTCTAGATAAGTTCTATAAGAGTCTCGGGGAAGCCAAAGGCTCGGAGGACCCTAATGATGGAAACCAAGATAAGCAATCATAAGCCTTCGCCATATCCAGGTTGATCTCCATATTGGACCCCCAGACTTTGCGATCGATTTGAGAAATAAGCTCTTGAGCGATGAGGACATTATCCGTAATCGGACTCCATTGAACGAAGCTAGGATGGGAAGAAGATATAACCCGTTCAAGATAAGTAGCTAGCCTAGAATCTAGAACGTTAGAAATAATCTTGTAGAAAAGTTGCGTAAGCTAATAGGGCGGATATTCGAGCAAGAGCTATGGCTGTCGGATTTGGGGATAAAGACTAAATTGGTGGAAGTCTAATCCTTAAAGAGCTTACCACCGGAGAAGAAAGATTGGATTTCCAGGAAAAAATTCATGTCAATGATCGGCCAAACGCTACGGTAGAAAAACTCGTTGAATCCATCTGGACCACTCGCACTGTCCTTGCTCAGCGAGAACATACAGGACCAAATTTCCTCACAAGAGGGAGGAATGCCAAGAGCATCACTCTCACTGGGGAGGACTAATCTATAAATAAAAGATAACAAACCCATATTAGAGCAAAACACAATAGGGGATCCCATAAAGCTTTGAAAGTGGTAGAGGATAGTCTCTTTTACTTTCGCATGAGTGAAAGTGAAAGAGCGATCCGGACGGCGAATCTATTGAATAGACAAATATTGTTCTTTTTCCTAATAGAGGAATGGAAAATTTTGGAGTTGGATTCTCCATCAACAATCCACTTAATCCTAGATTTCTGACGAAGGAAGTCACTCTGAACACAAAGTTCATAAGAGAAGGCGAGTTGGACCTAGACCCACGCCTCCTTGTGGGAAGGCAACAAATCTTCGTCGAAAGAAGATTCTACAAGGATGAGAATCTCTTCAGCAGCCTGAACGCAGTTGAAGATATTCTTGAATACCTTCACATTCTAATCCTTGAGACAAACCTTAAGCATACGAAGCTTACTGGAGAAGATAACACATGGAGAACTAGAAACTTGAGGGGACCAAGATTCCTCTACAGTTCGATGGAATGAATGATGAGACCTCCACATAGACAGGAAACAAAAAGATGATGGACCCGAAGAGGAGAGGGGAGAGCACCTAATAACCATCGGAGCATGGCTAGAGTTGGTGCAGTGAAGATGCGTGAGCAAGAAACAGAAAGGAATGGAAAACTATCCTTTCGGCCCAAACGCACTATTAAGACGCGAAAGAGTCCAACTTTGACCTTCCTGGTTATTACACCAGGTAAAAGCCGAACCAAAGAGCGACATCTCTGACAAACCAGAATCAACGACAAAAGAGTTAAAACCCCTTATAGCAGTGTGGTTAATGGAAGAGCCTCCACGCTTCTCAACCTGACACGAGACATTGTTGAAGAAGGATATTGGACCAAAGGGCATGCCTCTCGATCCGATCGCATTTCGCATACACAGCTGAAAAAGGAAAGACAAAGAAAAGGAAAAGATCGAACAAACGACAGACAAAAGTTGAGCAGAATCGAAAATAGGACGGATGTAAACATCTCTAGCCCACAAAATTCAAATCTTATTGGATTCATTGGCTATGCCGTTCCCAGACCCAATGGAAAGACAGAGCTGTATAACACCTCAGATCCCACAAGAGGCTCTAGAAATGCAACTAGAGAGATCGAATGCTTCATTACAATATGCTTAAGACTCGCCAAAGAGGCTTCATTGCCAATACCACAAACGTTCCAAAACAAAAAACTCTTCACAATAAGGAAGAAATAGTGCAGAGAAAGATCGAGCCCAACAGAGACAAATGACCTAGACAAGGTAAAGGGGGTGCTGAGTAGATCTAACAATCTACTCGACCGCTGCTGTAGAGCGAGTGTGAATGGTGCAGGAAGTGCGAGACCCAGACCTCGATTTCCCACGTGATGGGCGAAGGGAAAGAGAAGCTGGACCTTGAATGGAGATCCCATTGGAAGGAAGCGAAAGAAACACAAAAGGGGAAGAAATGAAGGACGGAGGGGGACAAAAGGAACAAACTGACAGCTTAAAGTTCTTAGTAAGACAGGCTAATTGATCATTAATGATCGCAATCTCTTCCATACTAAGAAGAGGAACAGAATGAACAAAGTGGTACGAAGAAGAAGAATATGGTAAGGAGGGGAAAGTGTGGGAATGTAGAAATACTACATAAATGCATCTCACTTTGATATAAGGGTCCTCTCAAGGCCGCGTTGTCATTAAATTGACAACATGAAATGGGATGGAGAGAGCATCCTAAACCGAAAGGGTGCCAAAGATAAGGCGCAAGAGGCTCACTCGAAAACAACGAGTAGACCATTGGTAGGGGGTACACGTTGTCTCTATATAGCTACCATCAAAAGTAGTCTCTATATGACGACGATGCACGCCAACCCTCAACCAAAGCCCGACACGAAGAGAAGTCATGCAACCAAACCAACAAAACCTAGGCGATGAACCACCGAGAACAAACAAATTACAAAGAAATTTGTTGTGCTCCAAGAACCACCCAAACCCACTGTTCGCAAAGATCAAAGCAACCCACTAGAAAAAAAATGCTAAACCAAAAAAACAGGCAATCTCACGAAAAAAACCACCGCAAGACATTAAACCAATGCATCCGAAAGATAACCCCAGCGTCCCAAAGGATGCATGTACTGAGAAGTGAAGGAATCGGCATGCCGAGAACAACAAGTGACAACCAGAAAACCCCCATAGCATGGATGGCGAAGCTAGGCTTCCCACGGAACCTACATACAAGCGAAGAATTGAGCACGCACACAGGTCCCAGAGGAATAACAAAGAAGGAAAACACACAAGACCCAAAGTGATAGCGAGTTCAGGCCGAGGCTAACTCAATCATTAAGTTTAGCTCGTGATCCTCCTTACTCAATCAAATATATCTCCACTCCATCAAATTCTTGGATCTACATTAGAAGATTGAAAATCAGCATCGAGGAAGAGTAGATCGTATTAAATCAATTGATTTGAAGACCGTTCTTCGCTGTCTGAATTTGTAGATCATTTTTTTCAAGCTATTTTGTAGATTTAGTGAGTGATAAGAATCTCACATGGATTCAATCAAGTATATGAGTTTGCTGGATCTTATTTTCATCATTTCAAATCATTTGCACCTAAATCTAATGGAGGTAAGCATATATTCAAATTGAATCACATAGGATCTTATCTAGCAAGTTATAACAGTAACTTCAAATGTTAATCTTATATTTATGCAAGTTTAGACCCATTTATTGATTAGTTTCTCGTTTTTCATGAATTGGTGAATTTCGTATGTTTATTGGTAATTATTTGTTGTGTTAGCACTTGTTTGATAATTGCTTGATTATGCTATTAAATGCTGGTTTGAAATTAAACGATTTGGATCGAGTACACTTTGGTTCGAATGGCAAAAAGTGGATCTGGGTATGGATCGCACGTATTGATGGATCGTCGATCGCCTGGATTATTGCTCAAGAAATGTATGGATCACAACTAAATTTGATGGATTGGGCCCTTTATTAGTTGGTGGATCGCATAGATGGATGGAGCGCTGCATAATGGATGGATCAAAGCTAAATTTGATGGATCGGGTTGTTCATTAAAGGATGGATCGCGCACGTTAATGGATCATGCATGGATGATGGATTGCGAATGGATGATGGATCGCGCATGGATGATGGATCGCGCAAGAATAATGGATCACATGTCAAAGATGGATCGCGTGGAAATGATGGATCGTGTGTTAGGGATGGATCGCGTGTGACTCAGGGTGGATCGCGAGTGATCCAAGGATGGACCGCGAGTGATCCATAGATGGGTCATGAGTGATCTATCACATATGTAACCAACTGATGCTTTTTTTGATTTGGCATTGGATGTAGTTTTGAAGTGAATTCAAGGTGAATGTTCGAAGTATTGTGAAGTGTTCGTTGATCGATGAAATGCAACGAATGAGAAGACGACTCAAGGGTGTTTGAGTTCGTGGATAATGGTTGCTCAAGATGATCAGAGCTTATGGATAGTCTCTGATGACGACGACTAGAGTTATGAAGGCCGAGGAATTATCGTTAGTTGGAGGTTCTCGTGGGCTCAAAGAAGGGGTATCGTGGGGACGCCCATTAGGATCTGATTCGATAAAGATCGTGTACCCTGGGCAGTCATGATAGGCTTAGTTGTCTTCGTGAGTAAGACAAACATACGAGTCACTATGGCATATGGAGTTTATCTAGAACCAGGTTTACCATTAGCCCTTGGTAGATGGCATGCTGTGGCTAGTCATACGATTAAAGATGGTTTCAAGACAATGAAGGCGGTGATAGCCAGAGTCATGGATGCTATTATTTGTATCGTCTTGTGTGGATTATCTGACGTCGAGGGAGATATTTCTTGGGTGCTTGTCTGATGTTGGTTTATGCTTTCGGGGCTTGTTCTTGGGGAATGTCGAACTCAATTAGGATAGTCTATGCTTGATTATTGGTCGCTATGAATGTTACTATTTATTTCTCTGCTGATTGTTGTAAAGGCTATCACTGTCGGATGTGGAGGAGACTGGTTGGGGTTCTTCTTTGTTGATGTATCGGTAGATTGGATGACTAATCTGCCTATTTCTCATATATCTTATTGATGATGTTAGATATTTGTTTATCGCTCATTAAGACTATTGTCTTACTCAAGGTTTTATGTCTCCCTCTTATTACCTTAGGTTGTTCATCCATGTGTTGGATAGTCGGAATGAATAGCAAGTAACATGTAGTAGATCTTGATGAGAACGATGCTGCTGAGCGACGACGAGAAGGAGGTTGGCGTATTATTACCTACTATCTACTATTAGTTGTTTCCGTTGTTATGATTGATGATACTGTGAGTGACTTTGTAGTGAGACTGGCTGCACAGATTCTGCTGATGTATTTCAGGTTGATGTATGGATATTTCATGATGATACGAAAGTTTAAGATTATGCTCATTTCTTCTTCACTATTATTGCCTATTGTATATGTTCTATTATGTTTTATCCTTGTGATGTGAGTTATTCGATAGGTTTCTCTTGTGTTATCTTGTTTGATGATTGTCCTGTATCGGCTTGGCACGTCATAAATTGCACTTCATCATTGGTTTGTGTGGGAGGTATGGGGCAGTCATCACATTTAATATAATAAAGTTGATTTTGATAGTTTAAATTTATTTAAGCATAATATTTGAATATAGAGAAAATATGAAATAATTTTAGCATGTTATATTTGGATATATAAACTCTTTTTGGAGAATTAAAAATGAAAGAGTTGAGATTTATAATGTTACTCATCAAAACATAATTACTAAGTAATTAATTAAATTGTTTGGAAATCTGTTATTAGTGGTAAATTAGTAAACTATGAATTAAATTCAAATTGTAGTTAATCCTAGAACATGCATCCATTGTAAATCTTCAAGTATCTATTAGATTATGAACCAATTAAATAGATTTGTGTAATGCAAAATTACTTGAAGACAGTGTTTGACAATAGGAAATTACGAACTAATCTATATATGTAATATTTAGCCTTATAAAATGTTTTTGGAATTTAAAATGAGTGAAATAAGTTTGCTAGTGTAATTTAAGAATATTTAAATTTTGTTAAATTTTATAGGCGGTTGTGGGATTAAGAATTTACTAGAATTTAAATTGTCAATTTTTATTTTAGTTATAAAATTATCTAAAATATGTAACATTCTTAACATAACATTTTGATTAAATTGTTAATTTATTTTTTAAGCTTATAAAAATTATGTAAAATATGTAACATTCTCAACATAGCATTTCGACACACTGAAGTATGTTTTCAAAACAATATAATTGCTTATAAATTATTAATGAATGTTAAAAATACGTTTAAATATGATCACTGTGTTTCCTAATTTCACATTTTCTCTAGAATGATTCTTACGTTATGAGTAGTTTAACATTGATATAGATTTGACTGACGACTTTAGATGATAGTGGATGACATTATTGATATATTTTGTCGTCTTTAATTATGTATGAGGAGAAATTTAAACAAATGGAGTTATAATGCATGTGGTACAAAGTTTTTGATAATTTTTCTTGGTTATTCTTTGGACTCATTATGTATGATAGATTATTAATTTAGTGATTTTTATAAGTAATGAGTAAATGTTGAGTATCATGTTGGTATGTTGTTGCGATATTCATTGGTTATTCATTCCAAGTAGATAACATTCATGTAACAAGAATAGAGTTAATAGTGTTAGGAAATGTTTATAGTAATATATGGCTATATTTCGGTATTTATTGAGTATGGCTATATGCCTAATGATGACAAGACTATATGTCAATATGTATTGGTTTTACATGCCACTATAATGATGTACTCATATTTGGTTTTTCTTTTTTGAGAGAACCAAGTGGTTAGGATCCACCATCGCGGCCTACTCGTGGGTCGCATCCTGGGTTTATGACACACCATATTTATTAGCTTCTCTGTACATGTATTGGCCCTTTTTCCCCTAGGCATGTAAGTCGTTACCTATAAAGGTGAGTGTATGTTATGTATTACAAGTCCTCGTGTTTACAAGCAAATTAGTTGATACATATCATGATGACTATAGAAGTAATCAAGAACACAGAGACTTAGTATGTATAAAGCTTGGTACGTGTTATTTGTATTCCTTTTAGTATTAATAAAGTAGTATTTGATATATACTATTGGTACACCTCACTTATGTATAGATATAGGTTAGATAACCCATACATTTTTATGTATTATGGATGGCTCTACTGTGGACATCATGGCTATCGCACGATCATTAACAATCATAATACTTTTTAATATTCTTATATATGAGGAAATGAGATTATATCTATAATAAATATCTAAGGAATAATGGATTCTCATTCTATTGTTGGGTTCGTGTTACGTACTGATAATGATATTATCCTATTAAGATTGATTGATTGATGTGTTTAGGCAAAGATCCATGCTATCCTGACTATGCATGGTGATATCTCCATGTCAACATTTATCAGAGTTAGAAGATGATTTCTAGTCACGTACAATTCACTTATCAATGTTGATTTTGAGATTCTAATTCGATGTGTTTCTTAATAAGTAATGACATCCTCATGCATGAGTCAATTCTGTAATGTGATACTTTGACGGGCATCTATGGCATTTGGCATTATACATATCCATGCATATGTTTCCACATCTATATGTATATATTAGTGTATTGACTGTTGGCTTGAGTGTCATTGGCAATTTTATCATATGATTGTTCGTTATTTATAGTTAGATTGTACATAGATTGACCTATGTATACCCATGTTATTCCTTGACATTTCAGATACTATGATGATATAACTAGCACGAGTTTGTGGGGAATGGAGGAGACTTGAATTAGGATTAATTTATGATATTTATGTGACATTGACTCACTAAATATATATTTGTTTCAGAGTTCTATAATAGATTATAAGCTATATTATATCTATGTAATAGACATTTGAAGTTCTTTGTATCTGAATAGTACCGTGTATTATACATTATATGTTACTTCTGCAATTGACTTTGTGCTTGTAACGACCCAGATTTCGCTCGGACCTAATCGACCGTAAAATCGATCAAGACCGTTTAAAACCCGAATACGCTAATTCTGGGCATACAACGCATCAGAACAAATAGCAGCAGACTTTTATAAATATTATAATAATGTTACATCATAGTACAGAATATCAGAGTACATCGAATTATATTACAGCGGAAGATTAAATTACAATAATTTAATGCAGTGCAGCAGAAAACAATAAACTAATACAACGGAAGTCTATCAATGATCTGGACACAACTCTAAGCTTCGATCCAGAATCCTACTCAATATATCTGGAAAATAAGCTACTCGACTACCCGTGTGGGAAAGAGGGCACCCGAGTTCGCAAAGTGAAACAAACTACGGGTCAGTCATGGGACTGGTATGAGAAATATTTACTTAACTTAACTAGTAATAAGACTAATCACAGGACCACGCCGCTAACGCAAACCGGAGGATAGAGTTTTACCTTATAAGGTTCAAAAATGCATGATACGATAAAAAACGGATTTGAAATTAATATTAGTGTATATATGTTTCAAAAACATTTCAATCATAATGTATCAATCATAGACGGCATAGCTACCATATACTATGTCTCCATACTAGTTCTACAATCAAACCGAATGGTGTCGTATTGGAAGTTGGATTTCCATCATAAGTCAAGGCTAGGGACGATGTCCTTACCGATTCGAGACACTCTAGCAATGTCTCAGGATTCGGACGATGGCGAACGTTTAGATACTGCAGGGCCGGTCCATAAATATTTTAGTGGATTAGTTATGCCTGAACACACGCTTCCCGGTCCTATTGAACCTATAAATTGGTCACTATCGACAATATAACCGAGGCCTCATAATCCATCATCCACATAAGTAAAATGTTAGGGCTTATAAAACCCCGATACCACTTCTAGCTAGAAAGAAATGTGACTCATACCGGGATGTGAGGCTTGCAAAGTAACACTATACACAAAGTTATGCCTAAATGGGCTGTGCTTTGATCATCAACCACAAGGCCCTGCTTTTCAACAAAAGCCTCGATCATTTGCATCTTGGCGTGCCACATTGACAATCAACGCCATGCAATCAATAACTATCAATATATAACCTCTGAGCTCATGCATCTCACAGAAGGGTGTTAAGCAAGAGAATAAATACTCCGCCACCAAACAAATATATTAATTAGAAACCAATTTACACGGAATGAAATCCAATGTTAGACACACATCCATTTACAAGTCCGTTATGGGTCTGAACGAAACCGGAGACACCTTATTCCTCGTCCCGTATGTCCAATACGGAAGAGAGGTGCTCGCATATCTGGACCATCAACGAGTACGTCTGGATAAACTACCACTTTTAACCATTTACTGGGAGCTAACCAATGCCGGACATCAGTAGTCGTCCATTCGATGTGAAGATCGTCGGCCTTCAATCACCATCTTCAATATCTTTGATTTAAATCATTGTATATTTATTTGAAATGAGATTGAACTCGGTCTTTTCAAATAATTCTCGCATATATTTAATTTAAACCATTTCATATCGTTAATATTATTTTATAACATTTATCGCTATTTTTATTTATATAAAAATAGCCCAATTTAATTAACGATGCTTCGAGTCAATAGGAGGCCCTAGCGCTGTTTTTATCAAAATTTGATTTGCACATATCTTGAAATCTAACTGTTGGATTTTAACAAAATTTATATCGTTGGAAAGATCTTCCAAAAGCGGTCCTAATGGTTCCAGTTTTGGGAAAATCCGACGGTCGGATCTTTCGGTGTAATCTTTTAAAGTTACGGTCCCGAAACGTGAACTACCATACGTGATTCGTTTAATTTTAATTTATATATATACCATTATATACAAATATAAATCGTTCGACACTCTACTAACGTGTTTAACACGCCAAATAAAAGACTGTTTTATTGGCATATCACATCTAAATATTCATAATGTCAAATAAATATGTATTTTATTTACATGACATCTTTGCTAATGACAAATAAAAAGATAATTTTTATTTTCATTATTTGTATGCAATTTCTATTTTATACTTTAACAAATAAAAAATATATTTTATTTGTTTATAGTTTCAATGTGTGACACGACACCCATAAAAATGTTTATTTTAATTTGCATACAAACTCTAATATATACTCTAATAATAAAAATGTCTTTTTAATTTATACATAGATTCTAATGTATATATTTGCAATAGAAATGTCTGTTTAATATATACACAAATTCTAATGTGTATATTGTCAATAAAAATGATTCTATAATTTGCATACAAATTCTATTTCAACAAAATGCATAAAAGTTATACATTCATTTTTGTTGACAATTCTAGTTCAACAAAATGATTAAAAAGTGATTCATTCATTTTGTTGACCATTCTATTTCAAAAAAAAATTAAAATGATATTTTCTTATTTTTGTTGATAATTCTATTTCAGCAAAATGATTACAAGTGATAGTTTCATTTTTGTGAACAATTCTAGTTTAACAAAATGAATATAAGTGATGATTGTATTTATGTTGACAATTCTAGCTTAACAAAATGAATATAAGTGACAATTCCATATTGTTAACAATTCTAATTTAACAAAATGAATATTAATGATATTTCATATTGTTAACAATTCTAATTTAGCAAAATGAATATTTTTGTTGTAACACAAATCTATTTACCCAAAAATGTTATTTGTGTTTTAACATAAACCTATTTAACCAAAAATGCTATTTGTGTTTTGACACAAATCTATTTAACAAAAATGCTATTTGTGTTTTGACACAAATCTATTTAACAAAAATGCTATTTGTTTCAACTAATATGGTTTGACAAAAATGAATGATTTGTTTCAACTAATATGGTTTGACAAAAATGTAAGATTTGTTTCAACTAAAATTGGTTTGACAAAATTGTATGATTTATTTCAACTATCATATTTTTCAAAAATGAATATTTTTGTTTTCAACCGAACTTCTTTGACAAAAATGAATTTATTTCACTAATCTATTTTGACAAAAACGTATATTTTTATTTCACTAATCTATTTTGACAAAAAACGAATATTTTTATTCCACTAATCTATTTTCACAAAAATGTATATTTTTATTTCACTAATCTATTTTGACAAAAAATGAATATTTTTATTTCACTAATCTATTTTGACAAAAACGAATATTTTTATTTCACTAATCAGTTTTGACCAAAAATGTATATTTTGAGAAAAATGTATTTTGATTCAACTAATCTATTTTTGAAAAAGAAAAAAATTCGACAAAAACGTATATATTTTGATTCAACTAATCTATTTCAACAAAATAATAAAAATGATAACTTTGCTTTATCGACAATTCTAACTCAACAAAACAAATAAAAGTGATATATTTGTTTTGTTGACAATTCGAACTCAACAAAACAAATAAAAGTGATATGTTTGTTTTATCGACAATTCTAACTCAACAAAACAAATAAAAGTGATATGTTTGTTTTGTCGACAATTCTAACTCAACAAAATAAATAAAAGTGATGTGTTTGTTTTGTCGACAATTCTAATTCAACAAAACAAATAAAAGTGATAGGTTTGTTTTGTCGATAATTCTATTTCAACAAAACAAATGAAAGTGACATGTTTTGACAATAAAATTAATTCTTTTATTAACGTACAAATTCTAATGCATGTTGTGACAATAAAAATGATTCTTTATTTAACACACAAATACTAATGTATGTTTTGATAATAAAAATGATCTTTTATTTAACTTACAAATTCTAACGTATGTTTTAACAACAAAAATGATTCTTTTATTTAACATACAAATTCTAATTAACCAAAAATGTAGTTTTTTTTAACAACGTCAACATTTCTATTTTGATTGAAAATTCTAACTATTCAACTGACCAAAACTTTTGATTCCTGCTATGAAATTTCAATTTTTCAGATTCATTGGAAAGATATTTTTAAATAGATTTAAATATTTCTGTTTTTACTAAAATCCAATTTATTTTGCATCCTATACATTCAATCAAAGTTCAAATTCAAATTTTCACACTGCCGCGTTATTTCTAACTCCTTTTAAAATTAAATTAAAAATGTTCATTCTAACTTCGATTTAAATAAATTTTTGATCGTTATTATTTAAAATAAATTATTTTAAATATTTAAAATCCATTAAAATTTCGAAAATAAAATTTTTAAATTGGTTCCAAAATTCCGGGTTGTTACAATCTCCCCCACTTAAAATCTTTTCGTCCTCGAAAAGGAATGGAGTTGAAAGTTGTTTAATTAACCAACTCAACTTTCATTTATTTTATTGGTTTCAATAAATTTTATTAGTTGATTAACTTTTCAAATATATATAACTTTTATATATCAAAAATCATATTTTCTAAGATCGGATTATATATATAGTTACAAATACGTTAATTATAACTTGTCACTCTTAATCCGTTCTTGGGCATTATTAACCCTATCTCTAACGAGTTCTCTCATTCTAAGATGCTACTGATCCTATCTCTAATGAATATTCTTATTAGATATTACTAATCCAATCTCTGATGAGTCTTTTGTTCAGTTCTAACGAGTTGTACCCCAAAGATTTGAGCTAACCTGAGCTCTGATACCAACAGTAACGATCCAGATTTCGCTCGAACCTAATTGACCGCAAAATCAACCAAGACCATTCAAAACCCGAATACGCTAACTCTAGGCATACAACACATCAGAAAAAATAATAGCAGACTTTTATAAACATTATAATAATGTTACATCATAGTACATAATATCAGAGTACATCGAATTATATTACAGTGGAAGATTAAATTTCAATAATTGAATACAGTGCAGCGGAAAACAATAAACTAATACAACATAAGTCTATCAATGCTCTGGACACAGATGTAAGCTTCGATCCTGAATCTTGCTCAATATATCTGCAAAATAAGCTACTTGACTGCCCGTGTGGAAAAGAGGGCACCCGAGTTTGCAAAGTGAAACAAACTATGGGTCAGACATGGGACTAGTATGAAAAATCTTTCTTAACTTAACTAGTAATAAGGCTAATCACAGGACCACGCT
The DNA here is from genome assembly GCA_030737875.1 of Allium sativum. Classification (NCBI taxonomy): domain Eukaryota; kingdom Viridiplantae; phylum Streptophyta; class Magnoliopsida; order Asparagales; family Amaryllidaceae; genus Allium; species Allium sativum. Next base: position 386,962,744 of record CM060921.1, read on the forward strand.
GCTAACGCGGAACAGGTTTACTCCATTGGATTGCCAGTGCATAATTTAAATAAAGTAAATCGTTAAACAACGCAATGCTTTTAAGAAAAATGAAACCATTATAAGACTCAAGTCCCATCACATAATGCAACGCAAACCGGAGGATAGAGTTTTACCTTACAAGGGTCAAAATTGCTTGATATGATAAAAACGGATTTGATATTAATATTAGTGTAGATATGTTTCAAAAACATTTCAATCATAATGTACCAATCATAGACGGCATAACTACCATATACTATGTCGCCATTATAGTTCTACAATCAAAACTGCACGGTGTCGTATTGGAAGGTCGATTTCCATCATGAGTCAAGGCTAGGGACGATCTCCTTACCGATTCGAGACACTCTAACAATGTCTCAGCATTCGGATGCTGGCAAACCCTTGGATACTGCAGGGTCGGTCCACAAATACTTTATTGGATTAGTTATGCCTGAACACACGCTTCCCTGTCCTATTGAACCTATAAATTGGTCACTATCGACCAATATAACCGAGGCCTCGTAATCCATCATCCACATAAGTAAAATGTCAGGGCTTGTAAAACCCTGATACCACTTCTAGCTAGAAAGAAACGTGTGCACTCCCTGCGTTCCCTTGTCCCGTTTTTGACTCATACCGGGGTGTGAGGCTCGCGAAGAAACGCTATACACAAAGCTATGCCTAAATGGGTTGTGCTTTGATCATCAACCACAAGGCCCTGCTTTTCAACAAAAGCCTCGATCATTTGCATCTTGGCGTGCTACATTGACAATCCACGCCATGCGATCAATAACTATCAATATATAACCCTTGAGCTCATGCGTCTCAGAGAAGGGTGTTAAGCAAGAGAATAAATTATCCACCACCAAACAGATATATATTAATTAGTAATCAATTTACATGGAATGAAATCCAATGTTAGACACACATCCATTTACAAGTCCGTTCTGGGTCCGAACGAAACCGAAGACACCTTATTCCTCGTCCCGTATGTCCAATACGAAAGAGAGGTGCTCGCATATCCGGATAATCAACAAGTACGTCCAGAAAAACTACCACTTTTAACCCTTTACTGGAAGCTAACCAATGCTGGGCATCAGTAGTCGTCCATTCGATGTGAAGATCGTCGGCCTTCAATCACCATCTTCAATATCTTTGATTTAAATCATTGTATATTTATTTGAAATGAGATTGAACTCGGTCTTTTCAAATAATTCTCGCATATATTTAATTTAAACCATTTCATATCGTTAATATTATTTTATAACATTTATCGCTATTTTTATTTATATAAAAATAGCCCAATTTAATTTAACGATGCTTCGAGTCAATAGGAGGCCCTAGCGCTGTTTTTATCAAAATTTGATTTGCACATATCTTGAAATCTAACTGTTGGATTTTAACAAAATTTATATCGTTGGAAAGATCTTCCAAAAGCGGTCCTAATGGTTCCAGTTTTGGGAAAATCCGACGGTCGGATCTTTCGGTATGATCTTTTAAAGTTCGATACCGAAACGTGAACTACCATGCACGATTCATTTGATTTTAATTTATATTTATATATATAATATTATATACAAATATAAATCGTTCGACGATTCTATTAACGTGTTTAACACGCCAAATAAAAGACTATTTTATTGGCATATCACATCTAAGTGTTCATAATGTCAAATAAATATGTATTTTATTTACATGACATCTTTGCAAATGACAAATAAAAAGATAATTTTTATTTTCATTATTTGTATGCAATTTCTATTTTATACTTTAACAAATAAAAAGAAATATTTTTATTTGTTTATAGTTTCAATGTGTGACACGACACCCATAAAAATGTTATTTTATTTTGCATACAAACTCTAAAATATATTCGGATAATAAAATTGTCTTTTTAATTTATAAACAGATTCTAATGTGTATATTTGCAATAGAAATGTCTCTTTAATATATACACAAATTCTAATGCGTATATTGTTAGTAAAATTGATTCTATAATTTGCATATAAAATCTATTTCAACAAAATGCATAAAAAGTGATACATTCATTTTTGTTGACAATTCTAGTTCAACAAAATGATTAAAAAGTGATTCACTCATTTTGTTGACCATTCTATTTCAACAAAATGATTAAAATGATATTTTTCATTTTTGTTGACAATTCTATTTCAGCAAAATGATTACAAGTGATAGTTTCATTTTTGTGAACAATTCTAGTTTAACAAAATGAATATAAGTGATGATTGTATTTATGTTGACAATTTTAGTTTAACAAAATGAATATAAGTGACAATTTCATATTGTTAACAATTCTAATTTAACAAAATGAATATTAATGATATTTCATATTGTTGACAATTCTTATTTAGCTAAATGAATATTTTTGTTGTAACACAAATCTATTTACCCAAAAATGCTTTTTGTGTTCTGACAAAAACCTATTTAACCAAAAATGCTATTTGTGTTTTGACACAAATCTATTTAACAAAAATGCTATTTGTGTTTTGACACAAATCTATTTAACAAAAATGCTATTTGTTTCAACTGATATGGTTTGACAAAAATGTATGATTTGTTTCAACTAATATGGTTTGATAAAAATGTATGATTTGTTTCAACTAATATGGTTTGACAAAAATGTATGATTTGTTTCAACTAAAATTGGTTTGACAAAAATGTATGATTTGTTTCAACTATCATATTTTTCAAAAATGAATATTTTTGTTTTCAACCAAAATTCTTTGACAAAAATGAATATTTTTATTTCACTAATCTATTTTAACAAAAATGTATATTTTTATCTCACTAATCTATTTTGACAAAAAATGAATATTTTTATTTCACTAATCTATTTTGACAAAAATTTATACTTTTATTTCACTAATCTATTTTGACAAAAATGAATATTTTTATTTCACTAATCTATTTTGACAAAAATGAATATTTTTATTTCACTAATCTATTTTGACCAAAAATGTATATTTTGACAAAAATGTATTTTGATTCAACTAATCTATTTTTGACAAAAATATATATTTTGACAAAAATGTATATATTTTGATTCAACTAATCTATTTCAACAAAACAATAAAAATGATAACTTTGTTTTGTCGATAATTCTAACTCAACAAAACAAGTGATATATTTGTTTCGTTGACAATTCTAACTCAACAAAACAAATAAAAGTGATATGCTTGTTTTTGTCGACAATTCTAACTCAACAAAACAAATAAAAGTGATATGTTTGTTTTGTAGACAATTCTAACTCAACAAAACAAATAAAAGTGATGTGTTTGTTTTGTCGACAATTCTAATTCAACAAAACAAATAAAAGTGATAGGTTTATTTTATCGACAATTCTAATTCAACAAAACAAATGAAAGTAACATTTTTTGACAATAAAATTAATTCTTTTATTAACATGCAAATTCTACTGCATGTTCTGACAATAAAAATGATTCTTTATTTAACACACAAATCCTAATGTATGTTTTAACAATAAAAATGATCTTTTATTTAACATACAAATTCTAATGTATGTTTTAACAATAAAAATAATTCTTTTATTTAACATACAAATTCTAATTAACCATAAATGTTGTTTTTTTCCTTTTTCTTTTTTTTTTACAACATGAACATTTCTATTTTGATTGAAAATTCTAACTATTCAACTGACCATAACTTTTGATTCCCACTATAAAATTTCAATTCTTAAGATTCGTTGGAAAGATATTTTTAAATAGATTTAAATATTTCTGGTTTTACTAAAATCCGATTTATTTTGCATTCTATACATTCAGTCAAAGTTCAAATTCAAATTTTCAAAATGTCGCGCTATTTCTAACTCCTTTTAAAATTAAATTAAAAATGTTCATTCTAACTTCGATTTAAATAAATTTTTAATCGTTATTATTTAAAATAAATTATTTAAATTATTTAAAATCCATTTAAATTTCCAAAATAAAAATTTTAAAATGGTTCCAAAATTCCGGGTTGTTACAGTGCTCTCTATTAAAGACTTGAACATATTACTCTACACTAACACAGTGTAAGTATAAGTGAGTTATTTATTTGATGTTTAAGTGAATATTCATGTGGGTGCCCCATACAGCCTCATTTTCCATAATATATGACAATATTATTCTACAACACTCTTAAATGGTATAAATATAGAGTAGAGGTGTTTACAAAAGGGGAGTGAAACGACTTGTAATTCTCATATTGCAAGGTCATAAAATATTTTAGTTCTTATACAAGTTTGTACAACTCTAAATTTTAGACAATAACTCTTAGGGACGTTTACAAAACTTGTGGTTTTTACCGAATTTATGTATGGCCATTTTTAACATGAAAATTTTGTGTAGAATTTAAAAGTTGATAAGTGTTGAGTTAGGATCTGCAACCACTTCCATTGCTTTATAATGATGGTTTTGCATTCTGAAGAGTGATCATAATAGAAAATTGGATATATCATTTGTTTACACCAAAACAGGAATAAACACCTAGTAGGAATGAAAGCACAAGCCTATGCAGACAATATAAGCAGATTTAGGTATATTTATGATCAAGATAACAACTAATCTAATAAAATAAACTAGAAAGAAAAAAAAATATAAAAGGGAAGATTTTAGAGTGGTTCATTTATCAATGAAGCCTGCATCCACTATGAAAGTTATTTATTCATTGACTGCCCATTTCAAATATTTGAGTACAATTGATTCAATCAGAAAGTTTCTTAAGTTTCAATTTCACTGGAGAATCACAATAACCTTCTTGAAGACTATTATATGGAGAAAGAAGATGAAGATTAGTTCTAGTAGAGTGTGCAGGTAGATTCTAGATCACGTTTAGTCTAGTATTTATAGGAGCTTAGAGATGAATTAGTTTAGGCCACGACCCCAGAGAGCTTATACTGGATGGTTAAAGTCACATTGGAAGTTTGGAATCTGTATAAGTTATAAATATGGATCGGTGCTAATCCATAGGGTATGGATCGACATTGAGTTTGATCCGTAAACTCCAATGACATCCAACATTTATTAGCATCTTTACTTTGTGGGCAAGCCTCCTACAACGTTTCACAACCTTTGGACTTGATTTGATAATACTTAATACCAAAATTGGTTTGAACCACATTCTAAATGATGAGATATCTAGAACTAGAGCAAGGTACATCAGATTGCTACCAAACTTGGATAGTAAGTTAACAGGACTATATGGAACATGATGGAAGTGGTCACTATGGATTGAATGTTGATTTGGATTGATAAAGAACCATATGGAATGGATAGGATCCAAATTCTTATTATATTTTTTCCTTTATTTTCTGTATGCCTCTTTGTGTCTTCTTTTAAGCGCTTTAGCCAAGTTTCCTTTCGTTTTGATTTTGTCTCGATGTTCTAACTCCTTTAAACTTCCGTTCAGGTAAAATCTTGATTAACATTTGTAGATTAAAATATATCTTTGTTGAAAACAAGACGTATTATGGAATAAGGAAGTTTTGAGTTTCTATCTCATGATGTCCATTAAACGATACAAGTGTTATCTGCGAGAAGTTGCTTTAAACTTGTCAGTCTTCTGCTTGAGCTTCTAGGTTGAGTCGTTACTAATTTAGATAGTAATGTTATTTTGACATCAGCTTTTCTTAGATGCATAAGGAGGTAGAATCAGTTGCACTATAGTATAGCTAATTGGTAGATTTGGCTTGGTACGGATCTCTAGAGTATGGAACAATATCGAACCGATTACTTAGCAAAAATTTCATTTTTTTCTTTTCCTTTATACCAAGTTAATCTGACCCATTTTCCATTTTATCAACTTTGTGGTGCTTTTAGATTCGACCTAATTCTATGTTTCTCAGTCGATTCGAGCCTTAGACCAAACTCACATAGATGTTGCTTGCTTCTAAACATTGCCAGCCTTCATTGGTATCACTTGAGACTCGCCGCTGCTTAGATCGAGGTGCATCAACCCGGTTTAAAGTGAAACCTTAATTTCCCTATTCAACCCCTATTAAAGCCTTATCTGTCGCCATTCATCCTTGATTGATGTCATCTATTGCAAACTGTAGCTAGCCTGAAGCATATTGCTTTGATTTTCCCTGATTTATACCTAGGTTAAAATCCTAATTTTGAATTTCCCATTACTTAGTTTTGGATGCACGTGAAAGTTTTAAATAGTGGATACTACATACTTATGATTGAATTTGGAAGTTTAGGGTTTGACAGCTTTTACCTCTGGTTGAACATTGAGCAAGGCTAGGAAAAATTAGCTTGAATTTGATTTTGTGCAAGTTGGACATACATCGAAATTAAATAGCAATTGAACTTGACTTTGAGAACATTGAACTAATATTGGACTTAGATTGATGCCTAACTAAATACATGTGATTTTCACGAAAAATCTAAATATGTTAACTTATCTATTTCATATATTTGACCAAGTCTGGATAGTTAAATTGAATATAAATCAATTCAAGCAAGTTGGAACACTTTTCTTCATAGCTTTTTCATATCTAGTGGTCTAAAAAAGAGAAGCTTCCCATTCCAGTTTGGGCAATGAGTCCCTTATCGATCTTTCAATTGATAATGAGTGTGTTCTAAAAAGAGAAAAAGAAATGATACATTTTGTTTTTTTGGTATGAATAAGCAATATGAATGGGATGTTTCATTTGAAACATTTGAGATTTATTGGACTCCATTCCCCAAATTACACAATGTATTTGCCCCAGTTATTGCTTGGAATCCAATTAACCAACATATGTTAGTTTCCTCTGAATTTCAAGTGTTTACCACTTAGGTAACCACTTAGGGATAAAATATACATGACCATTTTGAACACAAGTCTTACTGTGTAAAATCACTTCACAAGGATCGTCACAACTATGTCCCAATAAAGAAAAATATTCTCATTTCATGGTAGAGTATTATATAGTTGTGCATATGCCCTCTATTCTAGATGGATCTCCAGTTCTCATTTAAGCGTAACATAAGTGCAAAATTCTCGGTCGTTCGATCATTGATATATGACCACCTCCTTTGAGAGTCATAGCCAATCCACCAGAAAGGTGTAATGCCATAGTATCTGCAAAAACTCTTGTAAGATCTACCTATACTTTGGCATTCCAGAGAAAGGGGTATAATTACCATCGAAGATCAAATTTAAGTAGAAGCCTCCATTGGTTTCATACTTTACCACGATTCATATGTTTTACTGGTGCGATGCCTCCATTTAGTCCATTTTTATGGATGATTTTTCCAGAGATGTGAGCTTCTCCTTTTTAGATTCATCCAAATCACTATGCTCTATTGACATCGTTATATATTATCCTTATGTAGACATTTATATGCCCATAAAGCTTGAGCAATTAAGGTTCCTCCTATTGTTCGAGAGGAGACATGATTATCCTTCACACGTAATCATCGAAGCTCAAAAGAAATCCAAGATCATGTCAAAGATTTCTAACAAACTTTGATGATCCAAGAATCCGTACTTCTATGTTCTATGTCTGAAGGTATACGCTCTCATTAGGACAACGGGAGGAGAGAACTTAATATTTGACTCGATTCTAATTGGAATACATTGAACTTTCATTCAGTTTAACATGTATTTTTCTGATTTTTATCCCAACTCAGAATAAAGTCAAGGCAGCTGATGGCATTTATTCTACTTTCAAAGTTATCCCGACTTAGGGAAAGGAAGTTGAATTCCTTTTGACAGATGAAATCCTCAATAATTATGGGTTATTACTTCCTAAAAGATCCCGTGGTTTCTGACTAAGTCATTATTCCCAGTGACCCGTATGTTGGATTCTCTACCTTTAATATTTGACAACTCTAGTGGGGATAATCAAGGAGAAGAGAAGATCAATGGTGATAATCGCATAAGGAGACCTTTGAAAAGGATTAGACCTACTGAAATGAGTGATTACCATAAGATGACTATGATTTTGTAGGAATGGGATGATAAAATAGTCCATAAGGAAGGTAAAGCCATATTTTCCCGAAAGAAGGAAAAAAAGATTTCATTGGAATTTTTCCCAAGTGAAGAGGAGAGTGAACCAGTGAAGACTACGTTAAATGTTTTGAAGAGACATTAGGAATTAATCCAGTTTATTTTAAATGTAGTTTGTGGAATTATTACAGATAAAATGTCACATGCATCACTTGGATCACTTGTATTTTCGCTTATATAATTTTTCCTTATTAAACCTTGTTTCTAAAGTTCTTCGTCTTGTATTAAGTAGTGTTATGGGTCGATGGTACTTTTAACTCTTTAGATATAACTTTTAAGGATAACCATCAGATAGACAAGCTTGTTGCCTCCTTATGAACCATAAGATAGATGAATATAAGCAAAGGAGTATATAGAAAAGAAAATATAGGTAAAGAAGGAGAGATAGAGATATCATGGAGGAGAGGTAAAAAGAAAAGAGATAGAGATGGTGAACCAGATTGCCTATGAGAAAGACCGTGATAGGGAGACAAATTTTAACACTAAAGAGGAGTCTTCGAAGAGACAAAGAGCGGAATATGCCTCATTTGAGAAAATAATACACCTTCTAAGACTCCAGTCAGCTCAAGGGTTGAAATTCTCGTCTCTATCTCCCCATCAATTCCAGCTTATGTTGTCCCACCTACATAAGCTACCACTACTTCATATTCTTCCCAAGTCAGTAGGAGGCCCGCATATTTTCTCCCCAAAGGCCCTAAAAGGATCTTCAAAAGGCAACTTGATCAGCTCTTACAAGGAGTTTAATTTGATCATGGTTTTGTACTTCTCAATAAGAAGGATAGTTTAGATAGCTTTGATATGCTTTAAAAGAATGTGGATTATTTAGGAGTTAGAAGCGGATGTGCAAAGAGCTAGCCAATACCAATAAAGCCAATTACACAATGATTATATCTCTTGATTTAAAGAGTAAGGAATATAATCGAATGTTGAAGGATCGTGATGCTGAGATTGAACGATCGAGGAAAGAAAAATAAGAGATCTTGAAGTATAAAGATAACACCGATAAGAGTGTATAGGAGTTAATCAATGCAGGCAATACATGAGAAATTTTTACTTAGCTTAGATTCAAGAGGCTCATCGAGATAAGGAGAATGCTAGCGAACAACTTGAAGCTAAGAGAGATCTTATGCAGACTTAGGCTGAAATAATCACTATATTATCGGAACACACTAAAGGGAAAGATTTTGTTATCCTTAAACATAATAAGGCCATTCTTACTCAACCTGAGGAGATTGATGCACTCAAGAAGTAGGTTCCATGCCTATGGAGCGAAAAGAACATAATCGCTATCGAGAAGTACGATCTCCAAAAGAAAAAAATGATAATATTGGGCATCTAGATGACATAAAAGTTAGTTTCTTTAACTTTTTGTGATGATTAAGGGGAGCTTGCCTAAGTATAAGAAGAGGTACCATTGACGTCAAAAAGTGGAATTCTTGACAATCAACCCCCAAAGTGCATGAGCCACACACAAATCACAGAATATTCTCACAGTCACAATCATAGAGTGCAAGAAATAAAACACATACATGTGACGTGCAAGAGTTTTTATACTGGTTCGGCTTCATCCAAGCCTACGTTCACTTAAATCTTTGTTTATACTATCGATTACAGGTTATAGTTGTTTATTTGTAAGAAAGTAGAAAAATAAGTGACTTATACACAAAATCCTTGTGTTAGTACAGAGTTCGGCCTTTTCGACACTACAAGAAAATCTACAATCGGTTACACAATATAGTTGTGTTTGTTAAATGACTGCATCTGTTCCCATAAAAAAATATAAAAATGAAAAGCATCAAGCGACTACAGTTGTCCCGCCAACATTTTTGGCTGATCTTTTGTTTTATCCGCTTTTCCTTTTCATCCGTTTCATTTACTCTTCTTCTGGAGGAAGTCGTCAAAACCCTAAATTAGTTTCTCCTAGTGCGAAACAATGACGTTTCTTCCTCTCGAATTCATGCGCGAAGATACACACCATTTCAGATTCTTCGGGTTTAAGAACTTTTGAAGTAGCCAAGCCCTAGAAACCAAAATATTTGTAAAGGTATGTTTTTTGATGTTATTTTACTTTGATAATTTGATTTTTACTTGTTTTTATGTTAAGTTATTCATAAAGATATGCATCAAATGATAACTGTGGTAATATAAATGTACAACAATTTCCATTTATAGTTAATTCTTCTCTATCAATTTGAAACCCAACAAAAATTCATCACATCGCCTGTTATCGCTAATAAGCCATGATGTTCATCCAATCCGACCATTATCCATGTCGCTTATTTCATTATCACTGCTTGATTCCCGATCGCCAGCTTCCACCCCTCTATTTGGCTTTACTGTTGAGTTTCTTCAGCGAGTATAGGTAATTTTCCCTTTATTAAATGTTCTTAACTAATTGTTTGTCCCACTATATGCCTTAGTTTTACTCAGCCCGTTTAAAACTTGTGTTATTTGCTCGCAAATTTGTTCCGTCCATATCGATCAGGATTCTGAACTGGTTTTTCCCTATTCGGTAGAATTTGGGTAGTAGGAACCAAAGTTTGATTCCTTGTCTTTCTTATTGCAACACGATGATTTTCTTCTATTGACCACATAACTGCATACTCGTGTAAGCATTTTTTATCTGAAATTGCATACTTACAAAATTTGTCTTGTTAAAACATATTTCCAACACTTGTCTTCTAGTATGTTGTTTGGAAGATTCAATTTTGCTCATGGATGGATATTAAGTTAGTTAATTATCAATACAAATACTTATTTTTGTATCAAATCTCATTTTGGATGCTATTTTATGTAACTGTACCAAAATGTGATTAATATAGAATACTTTTGTAAGTTTATTATACCCACTATCTTCACTTTAACTCTTTAATACTTTTTTAATAACATAACAAAATTAAGTTATTATGAGCAAAAGAATGTTTAGTCCCTTAATGATTGGGATCATTTTATTTTTCTGAAAGGAGCTATGAACTGATTTCAAAGATGAGAGTTCCATTTTGAAATTTGGGTTTCATACAAACATATTCAGTTTTATGAAAAATTTAAATGATTCTATACATAATAATGTTAGTATATCAACTTTTACGCAATTTCGAAGCTGGTAAGGTTAATTGATTGATACATCTATTAAGATATTTGTTGTAAGTTCTCACGTTGATAACCTAATAATTAAGGACTTCTTCTTACAGAAATGTTTACATTTGCGAATCTTGATGTAGTGTTGCATGAAGTCACATTTGAACGAGATATGCTAAACGCTTGAATATTTGTTGTTATCTATCTTTTTTTACAATAATATAAATGAGTGGCAGATGTACATGTCCGGCCCAGGGCATAGGATGCCTAGGTGGCCGCCTAGGGCCTCCGATCTCCGATGACCATTGCCTAGGGCCTTAGATTAATTTGAGGGTCTCATTTTTTTTTTACTTGGATAGATATATTGTGTTAGCAGCTTGTTAGTGTAACTATATTTAGCGAGGTTGGTAAATCATGTAGTTTTCATTTGAGTGGTCTACTGTTTGATTTTGTGCCTAAGTATAAGGCATTTTTTCCTTTTCCCCCATTTTTGGCCAATTTTCCCACCTAGGGCCTCGCCAACCTCAGGGCCGGCACTGCAGGTGTATTCCATAATGCAGATGCTTCTATGACGATAATTTGCTATTACTTTTCCTACAGGAAACACAAGCTTTGGATTGTGAAGGCCCCTTGGTTTCCTCTACTGTAAGTGTCATATATCTATGCCTCATGCCTGACTGGACTAATTATGTGAGGTACACATGCTATTATTGACACATTTTAGTGTATGGATTACTTTGTGAGATGCATGTATATGACCGTTGTACACATGTGAATACTATCAACTATATTCGTAGTTATAGTAGTTGATTTAAACTTAATTTTACAACATATAAACCTTTCATGATAGTATCCCAGAAATAGCTATTTACCATACAAAATATTGTAAATATATAGATCAATATGGTTACTTTCTTGAAATTTTTGGCACTGTAAAGTTCATTTTTTGATAAATGTGCTTCATTTGAAGAATTCATATGAAATCAATCTGCATGTTTATTAACCAAACCATGGTGTTCATTCTGAAATTGCCTAATATATTGTTTATAGTATTCATGCTACAGCTATAAGTCCAGAATATTTCCTTTTGCTCAAGGTTTTAAAAAAGGAGAGGAAAATACAATGTAATACTTACCTCATCACTATTGAGTTTGTTCTATCACGAGTATTATCTGCCTTCATGTGATTACAATTATTGTTACTTTTATCAGGTTTCTACTCCATAATGTTTAGGTCGATTACATGGGTGTACACTTCAAATATTACGTAAATTATGAAACAAATACCAATTTTACAAACCATTTTTTTACTTTCGTGTGTTATGATATAATCAGCGCATTGATATTATCCACATTCCAATTGACTTATTTACCGGTACGTTGCATTTTAGTAAGTAAAATTTCTATTTCTTATTTTTTTTACAGAAATATATTTAACCAAATAATTATTATTAAAGAAGCCTATATTAAAAAGTTTTCTTTTCCATTTCCCTCTATCTAATCCTAATACTTGCAGATGTGATTTAAATACCCAATATCCTGCTAAATTCAACTATCCCTATAATTTAAGAGCTATAAAGTCATTTTCGGTTATTCCGACACAACCTTTTTTTACCTTTTCCTTAAAAGAACCGTTCCTTCATTATAAATTAACATCAATTCTTAATTCTCTACCATTGAAAAACTATCTGCAGCAAGGACTTTAATATTTTTTTGTTAGGTTTCCTTCTCTATATCGCTATTTAAGTCACCTCCATCGCGATTCGAAGATATCAAGTTAGGATTCTAAGTTCACTTATCGACATATGCTCCACACAAAGACTATGCTTTTACTCGCACCCGGGTATGCTTCACTGCCGCCGTTCATTATGCACTTGGTAGTATGTATCATATTTTATAGTTATTTTTTTGTTTGTTTATACCCGCTTTTAAACAAATGAATATATGCTTGCACTCATGAGCAGTTCCTAGACAAGATACTGAACTTATTATGTGTTTTACTTGCAAAGATTTAATCTTTGGATCGCAACCTACAACCGGAATATTTGGGTCAAACTATTACAAATCAGGTCCATTTGGAAGGAGCAATGCTTTCAGTTTACAAACCACACGTTCCACGTTTGGCACATCAACAGGTATATTTGGAAATTGTTCAATTGCAGAAGGATCTGTTTCTTCAACATCAAATACTTTTGGCAACTTAAAATCAAAAGGGTTTGGACACACAAATCCATTTGGTGTACATATATCTACAAGTTCAACACTTTGGCACATCAATTGCTATTTTTAGACAATATTGTGGTACAATAGCTTTTGGAAATTCTGCTCCTTTATTCGCTACATCTATAATATATGCGTCTGGTAGTGTGTACCTAATTTATAAATGCTAGATTTTTGTAGAATCAGGTCCAGTTCCAAGAAATGGACACTTGCACTTTTGATCAAGATTGAAATTTAACTCCTGCATTTTATGCTTACAAGTTCCAAGTTTATACAACAACAAATCACAACTTGAACATTTGGTCAAACTCAAACCAATTAAGTCCTTTTTGGAAGCGGCAATACTTTCAATTCAAGCAATGCATTTTATGCAACCAGCTAACCAAGTTTTGGTTAATCAAGTAGTCTTGCATTTGGATCAGCACCGAGTCCACCTGCATTTGGTTATCATACCAGTTGTGCTTTTGATAGGTACGCTAGCTCTGCTTCATTTATTTTTGGAAACCCGACAGCTGTATTTGGGAGTATATCATCTGGAAAGCCACAACTATCTACATTTGGCAGCACAGTCAATTCGGTAATCATTTACCCCACAGCTAACCAACCCAACCCCCCTCCCCCTTAAAAAAAAGTACAAACACACATGAAGTGAAAAAAACACAGGGTGTTCAGCCAGTTTTGGTACCTTAATTGCTCAATTTTGAAATAAAAAGTATTTATTTGGTATCCAAATGTACAAAAATGTTACATTTGACATATATGTCATGCCTTAACTGAACATATACTGTACATTTGTCATTTATATTATTGCCGAAACATGGGAACAGCCGCACAAGCTACCCTTTTAGGATGCCTCCTGCGCTAGAGAATAATCTTTCCTATCATTGCATGGTACTATTTGTTCTACATGATAGGCATGATGAAATGGGGATTATTTATCTTTTTTTTTTTAGAGGTAGTTTGTGGGTTTTATCCAGAATCAAGCAAAATATGTTCACTACGAAAGTCTCTATTTTTGTATTTGGTTTTCTTAATTTATTAATATAAGTCGTACAACGCCTTTTGTTCAATTCTTCCAGGACATGGTGGTAGTGATTGGTTGCATGGCCATGTACATTCACTGGATCATGCTGCTAATGACGTGGTAATCTTTGTTTTTCCGGTGTATCAATGAATATGTTATACTAAACGAATTGTTCTTATTGTAATAAATCTGTTCTTTCCACAGAAAGCCTACTTAGAGAAAATGCTGACTAAAAACCCAGGATTGCCTTGTTTTTGCTTTGCGCACTCTATAGGAGCTGCAATTACACTCAAGGTATTTTATTTGTACCTACTAAATTTTTGGCGCTTTCCTATAAATATATTCTTGAAAACTTGTGTACTCGAAGTAAATCTAATGCTGATTTCTCATGTAGCATTGGAGTAATATTTTAAGTGGAAACCGTAGATAAGTGAATAATGAATATATAGAACTAAAGCTTTAAAAGAAAATTATATTGATATTCATAACACTAACAATAGATGCCCAGACAAGTGCAACTGGTATGATGCTGAAATCTGTTAGTAAGATAACCGCATGAGTATAAGTTAAATAGAAAACTTATTTGGAATTTGGCTTTATTCAACTCCACCTAAAAGCAGACTCACACAAGATCAATACAATAGTAATATGACATTGTACAAATTGGTAATTTGATTGCATGTAATGTAGTCAGACACGCACACCACAATTGCATATAAAATATAAAAAGAAAGCAGTAGTTGCTGATTATTAATTTGTCATGGGTGGTTGGAGAATGTCATTCACAATAGACGTGCTCTTTTGCATGTGATTCGCATTATGTGTACATTAAAGTAGAAGAACCAAATAAACTTAGACAACACTTGAAATATGTAACAAATGAAATGTGATTTATATTTGAAAATAAGAATCAATCCAAAAATCAAATAAGAAAAGAAAAACAAGAGCTTTGTACCTGTTAAAAATAATCAGAAATAAGCTTAACCTCCCAAATTATAAATATCTTGTTTATTTTTTCAATTTGAGTCTCTATCGCACACTTTCTGTAACCTTCACATATAAATGAGGGATCTAATTTTGTGAAGTATATAAAGCATCTCACAATGCTTAAGACGAACATATAGTTGCACACGAGATCAAATCCCACAAACGTATATTCATTTCCTATATCATTACGAGTAGGTTGCTATGGTTGATCCATCAAGCCGTTCAGACGGTTATCTCACATAAATTGTTATTGTTTTGAAATATTTTTCATCTAATTTTAAGATATATTTGTGCTTATAATACAACTTTATATTTTGAAAAAATGCTTCGAATTCCTTCCACAATCGATATATGTAGCACATTGATTTTGGATCAACCCTGCTGAAAATGAATTCTTATGTGTAACTTGATAGATAAAGAAAACCAGTAATGATTTCTCTAAAATCTCCAAAGATCTAACCTTTAACAAATATTTTTTACACATTTATTGAAAGGGGCGGGGCTGCTTTACCTGCCTTCCCTAGCTGAACATATTACAAAATATGGTTTATTTATGCAGAGCCTATTTGACTTTTTTATATTGGTCATAGATGAAAACAAAATTAAAGATTAGGCTCACTATTTACATTTTCATAAAGTATCATAGCTCATAATATTTTTCATATTTTTTCCTTTTAGATGGAACCTTGGCTTAGTGAGTACAAATATAAGAACTGCTCCATATAACCATGCTTGCGACCATAATCAAACAGTTGTAGACTTTGTTCTTTTAGAAATATGATCCATGCATGCTTGAAACTCCTTTTTCTTCGATAAAAATTTTAACAATCAAACTTAAATCGTGAACCTTGGGTCATGCAGGCATTACACCTTGAATTGAAGAAATAAATACAAATAAACAAGCCAAACTCTATAGTTACAAAATTTTGAGACAATACATATCTATATTATCAAGAGAGTAAATAAAAATCATCCACTTGAATTGTATAGAAAGAACGCTAATGGTATTTTGTGATAAATAACTGCTTTCTTTTACATGAAATAGCAGAGTTCCTTCTTCCTCGATCCAACTTCACTATATAAATCATTCCACTATAGTAGCTCACTCGTGTTTGATGATTATGATGACATTCTTGCATACACTTGGTTTTTTCAAATAAAACACATCAGTTCTTGTTTAAGCACGCTGGTGAATGTAAACCAACATGCACAGTATGCCTACAGAAGTAACAATATTTGGTTTCGATTAACTAAATATTTATGATTCTCAGTTATATTTATCATTGTATTTCATGTTTATTGGAAAATGTAAGCTCTTTATTTTCTACGAAGTTTGGTACATCGCATTTCAAACATTTTTATGTGATTTTGCAGTTTACTATGGTGAATGTGAACTGGTTCAGGTACGGATCCACACTAATGTGATCAAATATATGAACTTCATAGTTGTCGATGGTAGCTTCGTGTACAAAGAAGGAAAGGTAATACAATAATACTGCTGAATTTAGTTTAACTATTCCTTATGAACTACTGAATAAATTAAAAGATATGTAGTGTACTCACAACAGATGTTGAAGCATTTAATTCAGTAATGATGGGACTATTTGAAAATAGGCGAGCAAGAAAGTTCTTTATATACATACAAGACTAAGAATAATGATCCTAAAACACATGAGGGATTTGATCTCAATACAGTTACCACATGAGAATTAATTTTTTGAGTACTTACTATTTTATTATTTTATTTTTACTTGAATTACATACACAACTTGTTTCTATTTGGTAGAAGTTTAAAGTGTAATGGTGCAGTATTTATGAGTTAGAAGAGAGTATGATTGAGTTTATTGGCCATGCATTGGCATTGCATAGAGATGATAAGGACTTGGATCAACCTGTAGTTGAAACTAAATAGAACGAAGGTATTTGTAATGTTCCATGCACTCATAAATTGCCCATTGAAAACTCAATATTGAATTGCAGCCTCGTTATGTGCAAACATCACTTACGAATGCTAGAGCCACCTGGTTCTTATAAGCATGCTTTACATTCAAAATAATTGAAAACTATGATTGTGGGTATTCATTACATGTTAAATAAAAACCAACTACATTAATATCATCCATTAAGTGACTTTTTTAAGTGTTAAAAAATTAAAATACTTGCTAAGGTTCAGTATTAATAATTAGATATCTGTTATCATAAATCTACTAATGTCCTTGTTTTTTACTCTCTAGGGTCGGAAAGAAGCACCAAAAAGACTTGTACAAAAAATTATTGGTAATCAAGCAATGAAAAAGGATTTAATTGTTATATATGTTGTCATAATTTGTTAATACTATTTGTATAAACTTGTTTGTGAATGCTCGTGGTATCTGACATATTTGTAAAGAACTACAATCGAACTGATTATGGATATTAAATTTGATTATGTGATTAGTATGTTTTTTAAATTATTTGAATATGATAATGATATGATTGATTGTTTGTTTTTATATGTTAATTATGTGGTTTGACTATGAAAATCATGTGATTGATCACTTATTTTAATATAGAAATTATGTAAGCGGTTATTGGAAATGTATTGTTAAACAACCAATAAATTTTAGTAGCGTTTTAAAAATGCTACAGAAACTAATGTAAAATAATATAAAAAAATTTATAGTTGCATATAAAAAATGCTATAGAAAACACTTTAGTTGCATGTTAAAAAGGCTACAATATGGTGATTTTTGGTAGAGTTTACTAGAACACAACAAAAAAATTCAGACTTTTAGTTGCATGTCGTATCGCAACGTTCTCTAAAACGCTGCTACAATTTATGGTAGCGTTTTCTCAATGCTACCAAAAGTATTTTCTCGTGTAGTGCGAGCGCAATATCCTCGCATGCCGAGCCAAACCAGAGGAGATCCATGAAAAGTCCTCTTCTTTAGCTCTCGAAATGTTGATTTATAGTTAAGTTCTAGCTTAGGTCGGCATGCCACGCAACGACTATCCCGAGTAGGGTTAGCCACGTGTCATGCGATACATACAATCCGAAATGGGATCTTGATTAGGCCTTCACATGAGGGATATCATTCCTCGAAGTGTGTAGTACACATGTCACTTGATCCAGAAAACCTAGAATAGGAATTGGTCAGAGTTGACCGAGTTTGTTGTCAGCAGGAGTTGCTTCAGGGTTTGGCACTAAAAGAAAATATATTTAATAATGTCATTTAATAACATGTTATTCTGAAGTGTTATTAATTAGGCCTAGATATTTATTTATTTTACACATTTTGTTTTGATCGTCATCGGTAACGCTCTATTCCTAATTTTCATGACTCCCTCCAAATTCTTTTGCTCCCTCCCAAAAACAAAATGATTTTAACGTTTTCTCCCAGCTGCTCACCCTTCGCCAAAACAAAATTTCCTCTCCATAAATATTTCTTTACACTGTTCTTATCCACCAAATTCTCCGTACTCTTCATTGTTTGTCACACTCGCTCTATTCCGTCGTTTTGATTCCGGAACCCTAAACTCCACGGATTCTGGTAAACGAAATAGTTCTATCGAATTTTAGACTATTTTCTGCAATGTATTTGATGCCTTTGCTCGATTGATTAGACTATTTTCATTCTCTTTCCTATTTTTTTAATCTGCTTAATTGTTCATAAATTAATTTAGTACGATGAAAATTTAGACTATTGTGCGATAGGTAAGTGAAAGGAGAATCAATCTAATTATGTGTATATATATATATATATATAATATAAGGCTGATTTCTTTCTCATTAATGGCGACTAGGTCACCAGCGTTTTACGTCGCCTTTCTCGTTTCTTAATATTCCTTCTGCTTTTCGCCTCTTCATCCTCGTCTCTTCCACAATCTGACCTAGCTTTCTCCATTGCTGGTTAGATCGGCTTTCCCCTTCCTCTCTAATTCACCACTTCTCTCCCTCTTCATAGCGATTCAATTTGGTGCTTCAAAATCAGACCTTCATACCAGATACTCGACTGAGTTTTGCTTCATATGGCAGATTTGAATCCCTGCGCTGCCGCTTGGTCAGTGTAGGCGTGTTGGTCGTTTTTTTCGTTTTTTTTTTTTTGGAACAAGCCTCTTGGGAGCCTGGGTTCTGGCGTTGCCGGTGTTACTGAAATCTTTCAGTTCCAGTCTCCTCATAACCAATTCCTCTGGCAATCAACCTACCTGCTTCCCTGGTTTGAGTTGTGTTTGGTGCATCGGTTCATTTTTTGTATTTTGTTGTTTGCGGTCTGCTCTATGTGATCTTTTGGTATGATGTTGAGGCTGCTTCGTTTTTGTTATGGACATTAAATTCAATTTTGGGGCTGTGTTTACTGTGATGAATTAGTGTAGGATGTGTTCTAGAGGTACAGATTTCGGCGTCACTCCTATTCTTAGCCGTATTTTTTGGAAGTGTTATTCTGCTTATTGATTGAAGGTCGCAATTGCTTTGCTCAACATGTTGGAGCACTCTGGTTCTGTAATTTGCTGGGGTTTAGATGGTTGAGATTGTTGCAGTGGTTTTAGCTCAACGAGATGGAGCTTTGTCTTTAATTTGTTTGTGTATTCCAGTTAGTTTGCTAACCATTATTAGGTATTTCAGTCTGTAATTTATTTGTTTGTAATCCGGTTTGTATGCTAACCGTAATTTTGTACTGTTTTTAATTTATATATATATATATATGTATATATATATATATATGTATATATATATATATGTATATATATATATGTGTGTGTATATATATATGTATATATGTATATATATATATCTTGGTAATATAAAGTTTCCTTAAGTGCTGCCAAATGATTATGGGTCTAGAATTGATGGCTTGCTACATCTCAGTCTCATTATTTTGAGGCTATTAAATTTGATGATGGGTCAAGAGTTGATGAATATTTACTGCCTATTTAATAAATTAAACAATTTCTTTGAAAATAAAAATAAGAATAGTAATCCACACTCATTACGGGAGATATTGGAATCCTTTCAGTTTTTTTTCCTTGCTCAGCAAGGCAAAAAAAATGCCACTTTGCGGACTGTCTTGAAGTACAAACAAGTGAATGACCATGACACATAGTGCACTCATATGATATAACTGGTATAATCATCATTTTGAAGTGCAAGTGTGACATAACAAGTAAGTGCCTTAGTGTAGTAATAGATACAGGTTTGAGTATTGTTTTTTTTTTTTTTTTTTTTTTTGTGCTTCTCTTAAAAAATAACATAAAGTCCTATAAATGATATAATTTCCTTAGGAGTTTATCGGTCTGTGGGTTATCTTTGAGTATATTAAAAAAAATTATCAAACATGCCTTTGGTATATATCATCATATAGATAAAAGTGAACATGTTGAATGCTAATTAAATTGCAAGTTACTTTCAGGTCCATTAAAGAATTCGATTGACTGAGGGTCTAGACCACCAAACATCTAGGACCAAAAAACCGCAGCCATCATAAGTTCAAGAGGCGACTTTGGAGGTGGGAGATCTCACTACTATGTTCAACTAGTCGTTGTTTCTCAATAATATAGAAACAATGTTTACAGTGTTAACAACGTTAACAATACTGATGATATAGAAACAATGTTAGCAATTAAGAAACTCAAAAATAAAAACACAAATGGCAAATGGTAAATATTATGGAACTGTAGCAGTTATTGTGATCTTTATAATACTGATGATTGTAGCACCTTTTGTACCTTAGTCCCAGGAATATCATGATTTTGCAGCTCTTAGCAAATTATTTTTCGGGATACCTAATACGTTAAATGTGATCTCGAACTTCCCATTTCTTATAATTGGCATTACTGGGCTGATTCTTTACCATCGTGGGAATTACTTCAAGTTGAGCTTGCAAGGTGAGCCAATGGGTTGGTCATGCTTCTTTCTAGGTGTGGCTGCTGTCACTTTTGGTTCGTCCTATCACCGTCTCACTCCAAATGATGTTTGGCTTATTTGCGATCGACTACTTATGACTTTTGCTTTCACATCTATTATTAGAATCTTCATCATTGAAAGAATCGATGAGAAGAAAGGAATGATTTCTATCATTTCTCTTGTTGTGGCTGACATAGTAAGCATCTTGTATTAGAGGCAAGTGTTTTGATTCACATCCTTTTTTACATATCTTTTGTTACTTCTAATGCTATTTTCTTCTTTGAATCTGCATTTAAACTATCATATTTCGCAGATTTTTTGACGATCTTAGGCCGTATGCAGTTGTGTAGTTTATTCCTTGTATTTTTATTCCTTTGATGGCAATTCTAATGTCGTCGATGCAAACACATTCTACCTATTGGCTTTGGGCAGCAGTTTTCTATCTCTTGGCAAAAATTGAAGAGGCTGAGGATAAAGTCATATAAGAGTAGACGCATAATGCGGTTAGTGGTCATACCCTTAAGCATCTTTGTGCAGCTTATGCTTGCATAAAGGAGCATTGAACCTGAAAGGAAGAGCTTATATCAAACATGGTGGGTATCCTGGACAGAAGTAAAGACCTCGGTCTGTGAGTACTCCTCGGTTACAAGTAGTGACCAGTAACCCACTAGGATTGCCTCAAAGTTTACTTTACAATGGATATCTATTTCATTGTAAATGGTAGTACGTCATGTTTGGGTTACCTATGAACACCTTATCGTCAATACAACCAGTACCATTCCTATAAAAATGTTGATTCGTCTATCGGTTTGCATTAGTACTTTTTTATAAGGAAGAAAGGCAAGCACCTATTCATTACATTACTACAATATCCCCAGGTTAAAATTAAAAGAACCATTCCAAAGGGCGCTGCCTAAAGCAATAAAAATTTTAAGACAAAAAAAGAACTTTAATCGTGGGTTACCAGCTGATGTAACCGAAGGTAGCAATTTTGTTAGTTGATAGGCTAATGCTATCTTAAATTTCAGAGAACTCCTGTAGAGCTCCCCTGTCCTCCATTGTGCTTCTTTATTGAACATTTGTAGGTGAATTTTTTTTAAAGGATTCCGTCTGCTCATCATGTCTTCCAAAAAATTCTAATCAATGCGAACTATTGAAATCAATTTTTATCGGTAGTCTTACTAATTTATTGGGATTTTAAATTACATTTTTTTGAATAATCCCAATTTTGTACCCACATTTTTCATCATATGAGAAATATCATGTAACGACCCGCCTTTTTGCCCGATTCTTACTGTTAATTGAACTAACTTAAATCGTTCATAGAGACGGATGGTTATGGGTATTGATATATTTGAACACAAATAACAGAACTTTTTATTTTATTACAAAATTTTACATCAGATTACAACCAATCAGAGTACAACATAAGCTTAGCAGAAAACAAAAAGGCTCACAACGAAAGAAGAAAATCTCAAAACGTATCTCTAGCTCCAAACTTGAATCCAGCTCTAAAGGCTAAACCTACAAACTGAACTACTAATTGCCCGTGCAAAATATAATGAGCACCCAGAGTTTAGGTGTGGAAAACAATAAACTCCAGGTCAGTCGTGGGACTGGTTTGAGAACTCGAAATAGTTATTATTTTGGCTTATTTCAAAGTTGGGAAAATTCACCGGACCACGCCGCTAATGCGGAACGGGTTTACTTCATGTGAATTCTCGTGCACAGAAATCTGTAATGACTTTGGAAAATGAAGTTATCATTAGCTTGTCCCATATCACACAATGTAAACGCACACTAGATGGGCGAATTTTGTCTTATGATAACCAAAAATGCATTTATATGCGAAAATCCTCTTTAATACTATAATATGTGCAGACTGTTGAAACCAGTTCACAAATAAATATATTAATCTTAGCGAGCTTAATAGTTGTGCCCACATACATAGTTCACAAATAAATCGAACAGCTTGTATTGGTTATTGGGTTTCCAACATGATGGTTCCTGGCACGAAAGATCAATCGAGGACACAAAGCTAAGTATCTCCCGTTTAACATCCAGACACGGACACCGAATACATAGCGCGAAAGTATATATCCCGGTTAACATCCAGACATCGGACACCATATATACTTTATTTCCTAAGGTTTCGAGGTAGATGTACCACTACAGCTTTCGGTTTTCACTAGAGAATATGGGTATAACCTAACCGCCAGTTTACCATCAATCTGGGGTGTGAGGTTTGTCGATGTCACGATATACACAAAGCTACGCTTCAATAAGCCATGCTTTCACTGCAAGAAAAACTGAGAATAGCGACAGATTTTTAGCAACAGAAAATTTCGTCGCTAATTAGCGACGGATTTTCGTGAGCTTTGTAAGAGAAAATATTTTGGATTTTATATGTCATCTTATTATAAATTATTACCGTCGAATACTAATTCTATCGCTAAATCAACGGAAATTGCAGCACTTTACCATCATAAAATATTTAACGCTAAATTCCGTTGCTAATAGAGTCGGATTACCGTCGACATAATTTTGAAGCTATTTTTCCTGCAATCTTCCAAGAGATTTGAAACGAACTTTTATATTTATTATTTATAAAATGTTTTAAATTTGTGTTATTACTTAGTAATTAATTAGTAAATTTAAATTTTAAATAATTAATGTTAATAATACATTAGTAATTAATAATAAATAATAACTATTAGAAGTAAATAAAATTCAATAGTTAATGTTGATTTTTTTTGAATATTAATGCTGATAAATTATTAATTACTATATAATATAAATAAGGGGTAATAGCAATTAAAATGATATACTTTTTTGAAGCTATTTTGCAGTAGATTTTCAAGGGATTTGCAAGAGACTGGTATATGTGTTCTTAAAATGTTTTACTTTTATGTTTTTAATAAGTAATTGATAAGCAAATTTAAATTCTAAATAATTTATGTGAATAACAATATACCGATAACAAAAAAATTACTATTAATAGTAAATAAAGTTCAATAATTAGTATTGATTAATTAATAATTACTAAATAATTAAGAGATAATAATAATAATTAATAATATATATTAATAAGTAATTTTTAATAATCAATGATAATAAGTAATTTTTAATAATTAATAAATAATTTTTTTATTTAGCATCTAAAATTTAATAATTATAATTGATAATTATGTTTAATACGTATTAATTCAAAAAATCAGAAATTTTTTATTTTCTAAAATAAATATAAAGTTTAAATATAAACTTTTGAAGTTTTCATGATTTTAAAATAAATATAAAATTTTATACAATGTTCAAAATTTAAAAATAAGAATTTTTATAAGTATTAATGAATACCAAAATTAAAAGAATACAAATTTTAAGTAATTAATGTTAATATTAATATACTAATAACAAAAAAAAACAATTATAAAAATTTTAGATAATTAATCTTAAAACCAAAATCTAATTCACCCTTTCGCTTTTCCACTCCATCGACCATCGTGCTGCCGTAATTGATGATCGACCATTGTTTGGTATAATCGATTTTCAGTTTTTTTTAATTTACTGTTTTATTTTTTCTTATTGGGCTATTTTAGGTCTAAAGGTTGTCCTAGACTGAATAAGATTTTGAAGTTTTCATAATATTCGAAATTATTTGTTTAAATAAATATAAAATTAGTGAAATATTTCAAAATTCCATAATATTAAAGAATTTCGAAATAGAGACATTACCTTACAAATTAACATTTTAAAATTTGAACAAATATTTGCATAGTATTTTAAAAAAAGTTTAGTTTAGGTTTATGATACTTCAATCTGCACCCTTTCTGTTGACATAATTTTCACATAATAGTCTCCTCTAAAACTTATTAAATTTCAAACTTATATTGTAAACATTTTTGGCTCAAACAAGTAAAATTTTGGCTCGTAAATTTTGGCTCCAAACTGAAACATTTTGCACTTTTCCAATTGTTTGACGTTATCATCCTTACAACACTTCTCAAGTCCACATTTTTCAACCTAAATCCCTAAATTAACTTCCGCTTCCATTACCGAAATCACCTCTCTTCCAAATCTACCAACACCAATTTTCTAGTAAATTGTGTTCGAAGCACGCAAATGAAAACCCCATCTTCTAAAGCCCCAAAACGAAACCAATGGATCCTGCAACAATCTCTATGTTGGACTTCAAGTTTAGATTCAAGGCATACAACCATTTGTAGGCTGTCGCAGTGGCGTTCGTGAAGAAGGTTCCGATCCCTGAAATTGTTGAGTTTGGAGGTCAATCAGACAGGAAAAAAATACGTTTTTGGAAGCTCTATTAGGGTTTTGGTTTAACGTCAAGAATGTGGAGATGGGCTAGGTGGCCGCTTGTGTTACAGATGGTCCATGATTCCTTTTCTTTTGAGCGCAGATGTCGATTTCAGGTTTAGTTTGCTTTTTTTCCATTTAAGTTAAGTTCATTGGGTTTTTTTTGTTGGTTCAACATAGCAACATTGTAATTTACCAACCTAATCGTAAGTATGAAATTTTTATGGGGACCTAGATAGCACAAATACTATGATTGATGTTTAATGGATTTCATTAACAATCTCAAGTGCAATAACAATTAAATTTCATTACTTTGATTGAAAAATTTGCAGGTCCCCTCTCTATTTCTTTTCAATGAGAAAACGAAGCTTTAAACAGTTCGGTATACTTGTAATATGGTTGGAATCTCTGTTCATTTAGTAGCTTTGAGACGATATTATTTCATAGAGCAAGCAGATTGGAAAAATCCATTTATTGCATCTCTTTTGCATCAGGTACTTCTTCCTACTCCCCTTAAAATTTTGTTTAATGCTACCTGAATTTCCATGACTTTTTGTGATGCATTTTTCATTGCAGGAAATGGTCTGTGTCAAAACACAAAGGATGGTGTCTGAACCAGTTTCTTTAACTGGTGTGTGTGGAATAAATGTGATATGTTAGCACAACACTGTTTTCTCAAGTGTGGCATCAATGTCAAGGCTTAGCCGAACATGTTTTTATTTGCCATGTCTAAATGCCTTTGAATTAATGACACTGGATTATAGAGTGGATTGGCCTATTAATATCATCATTACTCAGGATGCTTTGAAGACGTATGCTGATATATTTTTCTACCTCATTCAAATCAAGCTTGTTGTGATATCACTGACTGACTGTTGGTGCTTGTTAAGGTACCATAGTGAAACATTGTACTAGAAATTTCAGAAAATTTCATATGCACTTGACTCTGCTCTTTTTTACTTTTATTCAAAGATATTTCTTTTATACCTAATTTATTTTTTATATGCTCTATTTGGGTTATTTGAAGGAAAAGAAGGGCATATAAAAATCATCTATGTTCTGTTGATACACAAAGTATATGCTAATTTATCTATTAGTGTACTTTTATCTCGGTCCGAGAGCCATCATTTCAAGCTGGAGTCACTCTCATTATTCTGCTCATACAGTGGTATAATGAGTGCCTAATTAGCATAGTTTATTATGTACAATAATTATAAGTTTCATACACATGCAGTTTATGTAAGTTGAATTTTTTTTCAAACCTTTAGGCTGCGTAGGCAGTAGCAGATGTTTCTTGTAATAACATATGCTCCTAGAAATTGTTCAGATTCGTTCTAATAAGAGTGTTCCATCGAGTAATTCATCCAGCGTGGATCTATTTTTGGTCTTTGCCTTTCGTTGGTTTGCTGTTGGGGTATTGATGAATGACTTTTGGGTGTTGCTGCAGTTGGGGTATCGACTTGTTTTGTTTTCGGTTGTTTATTATTTATGGAGCTTGTGTAAGTGTTTTATTTGGGGTTCGGTCTTGCTTGTGCCGGGTCTTGAGGGTAGTCATCTTATGGTGTTTATTTGTAGCTTTGCATTATCACGGTGAAAGATCTTAGCTTCGATGATGATGGGATTTTGTCTGTAGATATTGCTGCCTTTTTAATCGTCCTCAGTCCTCCATGGATGTAATATGTGGTCTGTGATGCCTCAATTCAGGTCATAGTGGTCTTAGTTTTGTGTATCGTGCCAAAGTTACCTGGTTATATCTGGCTTAGTGTCAAGCAATGGCCATGTGCTGCATTGTGGCTGTTGGCTTTGTTTGTTATGTTTCATTTTTGGTAAGTATTATATGTATAGTACTGGTCATCTCATTATGCCACTTACTAAGCTTCTTATTATTCCCTCTAATCAAAGTAGTTTTTTGAAAATGTATCTTATTAATTGTATGAATTTGCAGGTTGGGTTCTTATTAATTGTATTAATTATATCTAAGGTGCAAAAATTGAATGATTTGGAACAATCTCTTAAAGAAATGGCAGATGATAATTTAATGGTGAGTGAAGTATATCCCTTAAAAAAGTGAAGTATATCCGTGGATGGTTGAAAAGAAATGGCAGGGATTGCAAGGAATGAGTATGAGGTGAAGGAAGGTTGTGAATAGTGAAGCAGTAGATTTGTTTTGATGAATTGGTGATATTGATTTTCTTGTAATAACATATGTAAATTAACGACAGTAGAATAAGATTAGAAAATATTTTATTTGAAAAAAAAATGTAATGTTGAATGTTGAATATGAGATGAGTGATTAATATAATACATTGATTATGAGATGTATGTGTTCATATTAATTATGTTGTATGTACATTAGGATTGTGTATTGAATTAAACACAAATTATGTGTGTGATGATATGTATATATATATATATATATATATATATATATATATATATATATATATATCAGAAGGGGAGTAGCAGTGGATTACCAACAAAAAAGGGAGGTTAAGTTTACCTTAATTTAATTTTCGTCGCTAATTTCTTTGTAATTAGTAAGGATTTATCAACATCGTTTATAAATAATATTTTATTATAAATTAATTATCCGTCGGTAAATAGTCGGTATATAAATTAAAATAAAATTTTATTTTTATTATAAAATTAGTAAAATGATGGAAAAATGTCGGAAAACTCATGCTAAAATCCGTCGTAAAATCTGACACAAATACCATCATGGTTTTTACCGACCAACCAGTTATGTAGGAAATCCGTCGCTAATGCCTGTTTAGGGACGGATTAGAAGCGGATTATGCCGCTGCTATTTGCTGTTTTTCTTGTAGTGTTTGATCATCAATAGCTCACTTCATAACTCGAGTATGCCACATTGACAATTCATGACATATCACTGATTTTCGTCAATAAATAACCTCTAAGTTCGTATATCTCAAAGACGGGAATAATATATTGCCACATATCTGATATATATTAACAGAAATCAGTGTTACGTGGTCAATTTCAACGTTAGACACACAATCCATACAAGTCCGTTCTGGATCTGGGAGGAACAATAATACAAAAATATTCAGATATTATGCCACTTATAACCTCGTATTGGGTGATCGGCCCAAACGAGGCATCAGCAGTCAATCCGAATAATTCGAAATTTCTCGATCTTCATTTATTAATTTCCAAATCTTCAATTTCTTTATAACGTCGTATTATTACTTGGAATGGTTTTTGAATATGGGTTCGATCCCGGTCTTCCCAAGTAATAAGCGCATTTTAAAAATAGTAGTTATGGATCATTTCGGATTATCCAACCAAATCTCCTTCCAAATTGTTAGTGATTCGGTTATCGTTAAGATTGGATTTCTTCCAATTCCGTAAACCTTGTTATCGCCTTAACCCTTTCGTGAAATTCAATGTTCATTTCCTAGTCTTATCATTTCAAAACATAATTGTTTTATTTGTTGTTATCATTTTATAAGTTTCAAATATCCCAAATCTCAGTTTGGTTTATATTCTATTCACAACCCCTCAAATAATTTATATTTTTAATAGAGTTAAATCGACTTATTATTCAATATTAATTCACCAACTCAAGCAAATATTAGATTGCCATAATGATTTATCATTTCCTATTCCTGTCGAATGTTCAACTAATCCTAACCAACTTCTTTTCTTTTATGTTTCAATCTTTTAAAATCTTACTAAAAATTAGTAATATTTAAATAAGTTTCACACAAAAAATCTTAGCTCGTAAAAATCTTTAGAAGTGTTTAACAAACTCCTTTCCAAAATTTTGAACAATATTTCATGGTTTAAAATCCTTGAACCAAATCATTTCAAAGGAACAATTTATAATAACGTTCAAAGCGTTACCGAAAGCACTGCAAATGGCTATTTAGATCAAATAGATTTAAAATCATTCATATTCCAAATATTTCAACTCATATCACCTTTTAGAAAATAAAATGTGATTTACCAAAAATTTCCGAAATTTTTAATAATTATTATAACCCATTTTTATTAAATTTTCCTTTGTAGTCGCCAAACTATACATATAACGAGCTTTTCAAATTTTGACTTACACATAACTTGAAAATTGTACATTAAAATTTGAAAAATTCTTTTCTATTTGAAAACTATCAATAATATAATTCCGACGTTTCTCGTTTCATGTCAATCTGATTTAAAATGTTCAAGTTATAGTCGTTTTAAAACTAAAATCGATATTTACGAACTGTCGCTAGACGACACGTTCAATTTTAGCTATAAAACGATTTAATAAAAATCGTCTAAATTCTTTCCAAAATAAACTTAAATTTTCATAACATAACTATTAAAACCATATTTCAATTAATATTTATATTCACGTCAAATCACTTTACTTCAAAACATCATCATTTCAAATTTTCAATTATTCGAAGCAAAATGAAAATCTTAAAATAATATTTTCCAAATCTCGTTCAATTTCTCACAATAAATCATTAATAATTATTTGCGCAACCAAAGCTAAATACATTTTTCAAATCATTATCCGATCTACCCTTCAAACTATTTCTTTTTCCAAAATTGTTTCACAACATCGGTTGATCATTTAAGTTTCTGATAATAAATACCTAATTCAAAATTTAATTTATCTGCCAAATAACCAATCCAAATTTAATATAAATTATCGAGATATTTCGGAAACCACTTCGTTTTTTTTTCAAAAGTCATTTTATTATTTTTAATATAAAATTTCAAACCATTTTCCAAATTTTTCAAATAATATTTTGTATTCCCATTTGAATAACTTAAATTCAAAATATCATTTTATTTTCCCAAATATTTATTTCAAATTGAATCGAATTATAATTACCTAAAATTCATTCGATTTCAGTTGTTGGCCTAAAATCCATTATTTGCATACAAAAATCGAAAATCTCATCTTCTCTAAATTTCAAAACTAGTTTTATTCAAATTATCTTTTTTCACGACATATTTTAATTATTTAGACCTCCGAACAAATTCAAGTATGATTTAAAATTTCAAATCGTAAATTATTATAATAAAATCATTATTTCCATGGCAAGAATATTTCTACTGATTATCACAAAATTCCACAACTACGATGTGAGTTCTCACACAACCCTAAACAAATCAATAATCGACCATACAAGCACGAAGTAGTTCATTGTAAACACAACAATCAGTCAACAGTCGATTTCATTGTGCGCAAAGCATTACGATTAATAACACTTAGTGTTTAAGGTGTTTAACTACATAACTACCTTTTCAAGCATCGCATGCAACCATCCATATCCACACACAATCAACTAATATTAATTATCAATAAATTATAATCAAACCGACCGTTAGGGAGGTTTCTCTACTGTAAGAGCCAAAAACAAATTGTCTGAGCCAATGAATTTCAGCGTAATTTTCGCTCAGCAATATGTTCTCCGTCTTTCCCTCTTTCTCAAATCTATCCAACTCCGATTCTTTCCTTACGAAATTCCTCTCTCCGCGTTTTCCTTCTTTTCATTTTATTTCCTACGAATTCTTTCTTCCTCAAATCTGAATTCTGCGTTTTCCTTCCATTTCTCATCTTCTCTCGCCATTTCATTTTATCGGGCGATTTCCGGATTCGCGAGACTCTAGGTCTACATAAAAAGTCAATTTTTTCATCAATTCATTCACGAATTCGGTGATATTTTGACTAACCATTGGATTTCAATGATTTTCGATCATCTGGGTATCTATTCTACTTTCGGTTCTGATCATTCTACTGTTGATTTCAATGTTTTTCTATTTTCTTTATGCTTGTACGTTCAGCTCTTTGTTTATGACTTGCAGGTGAAGGATTTCAGATTTTTCATTAATACAGATGAAGAGAGTGGTGCTTGTCTTCCTTACATTCCCGTGAAGAAGGAAACTAGTAATATTAAAATTATAAATATCTTTTGAATATAAAGCAGTTTCCTTGTCAAGAATTTTAACCATCATTCGAGTTACAATCTAAATTATCTTATTCCTGTAACCCAAATAACAGAGGATTCAGACTATTTGATAGAAGCCGGGGAAGAAACCCAATGGATTCTAAGAAAAGCAAGGCTGAAAAGGAAAGATGAAATAGTTGTGTTATTTTGGAGTGAAGGTGGTTTTCACGGCTTAATCATATTGTCGTCCTCAGTTGAATCAAAAATCTCGGTTATGATCTAATCTTGTGCTATGATTATTAGGTTTGTTGGTCCCCGGGAGCAAATTGCTTGGAAATTCATTACACTGCGTTATTATAAATGGATATCCATAGCATTAGTTGAATTACATGTATCTTTGAAGTCTGAATAAAGTAGATAATAAGATTTAGCCTAGAAGTTTAGTTCATGTATTGCGTTTATTTCATTTACTCTCATTGATCTCTTTTTGACAACCTACCTTTATTAATAGTTGCGTTTAGAAGCTGAATTGTGAAATCTGCAGAATATCGGTATATATAATTTTTAAATATTAGATTGTTATTTAATATGGTATTCTCACTAAACTAAAAGATAAAATCTTCATACAATTACTTAATATGTATTCAACATAAGATGTTGATTTTAATTATTTAAAGTAAAATTATTCGAGCGTAAGATCTCTATAGATAAATCATTCAATGTCTTTAATAATAATTGTATTTGTAGTATCTTTAGTGTCTCACTTTTTTTTTAAATAAGCATGATCTACAATAAAAGCCCCTTTTATATTATATAAATATATGATCTACCAAATAAATGTTCGTTACAAATTCAAATCGGGCAGTAAAAGATATTATGTAATATATGGCTAAACAAAGTAATCGTTTAAGAAATTAAATAATTACTATTATAATACATTGAATACTTGATAACCTAGCTGTGTTTAATATAAATTCATCAATATTGCCCTACAATATATATACACATTTATAAATATTGAAAAGGGGTAAAATGTTGTATTTATGGCAAGGTTCGAAAACTCGGTTTCGGTTTCGGTTTCGGTCATTTGAAAATTGACTAGTTTCGGACGGTTTCGGCGATTTCGGCGGTTTCGGTTTTTGTTTCGGTTTCGGTCATCATTTGGATTTCTGTATTTTTATGGATAAATAATGTTAAAAGTTGCAAATATAATACACTGTTAAATAAATAAATATGATTAATACAGACCATTCATCGCATGTAATCACCGATTGTCTACGCGCTTAGGGTTTCGGCCCATCTAAAAATATTACTCATCCAGCAAGGCCGCTCAATAATGTTAAAAATAGTAAAATACCACTCTTCCACAAACAATATCAGACCAGTCATCTTACTTTTAAAATACTCAAGCCCACTATAATTTCAGCCCACCTAAAACCCTAACCAACACTTATCTCCCAATACATCGCTCGCTCAAGCCTCAGACTACAGCCGCAGGAAACACGAGACGAGAAAAAGAAAAAAAACAATTTCGTTCGAACTGGAAGATCAAAGGAAAATATCTCGCGGTATGCATTCGAAATCGAAGGTCAGATGCGAACTATTCATCGCGTGTAATCGAGGTTGAACGAAACGCAAGAAGATGCTGGTCGAAGTCGATTTCGAAGTCAGATCTATGATTTAATTTGGTTCTTCTTTGAATTTGTAATGTTGTTTACCTTTTTATTTTAATTAAGGAAGCAATTTGCAAAAAAATTGATTTTTTTCATCTACGATCAGCGGGACGAGATTCTGACCTGATCTCGTCCCGCCTCCGGCCGGAACCGAGACGAGATGGCCGGAATCTCGTGGTTCCGGCCGGAATTTCATACCATGATTTATGGTATGAGCAATTTAATTACTTCTGTATATTAAATTCACATTAATCTGGGTAAAATTCAAAAAATTTGTCAGGTTTTAAATTTTGTAGATTGAAAACTTATGGAGATATAAATGAGGTGTAATGACAATGGAACTATGCCTCTCTTTCGAATTTTGGTTTGATTTTGAATTTTGTTGGTTGGAAAGTAGTTAATTGTAATGAAGTCCTGAAATTTGAATAAACTATATGTCCTCTTGAGAATGAGTTAATCTCTGAAAGTGCATATATCTTAAGTAGGAAGAAAGTAGTTGTCTCCAACCAAAGTTTCTCATGCATGCAGTATACATACCATCTTGCACTACATCAATTAAACATCTCGGTTGAAAACAGAGTTTCAACTCATTCTAAAACTTACTTCTAAACTGAGTTTTTACTTACTTTTTCAAAATAGAGTTAAAATTTTCTTTTTAGGTGTGTTAAATAACTTAGTTAAACTTGGAACTTATGGACTTCAATTGATTGCATGAAATTTGTTATTGTTGATCCTTATTTTGCATTGTGATTTTTTATTGTATAATATCTGTCATAAATGACAAATAAATTTACTCCATCAATGAAACGAATATAGTTGCATGGATTAATTTGTCTTGGGTATAGTAAGATACATGAGCGTCCGATTATTTTTGTGATTTTATGCATATATTATATGTTGATATTAACTCCGCCTGTGTAGTTTTCTATGCAGCCTGTCCCAAGCCAGGATAAAGGAGGAGGGTTGTGATAGGCGTGGCGAGCCAACGTAAAAACTTAGCCTCTCTTATGGATATGGAACCATATGATATTTCGTTGGGGCGTAACCCTCTTAGCGACGCGCTATATCTAGGCTCGGATATGGTGTTAAATATGCGAGAGCTGGGCCGCCATTCTCTTAGTGGCGCGCTACACCGACGCCCCGGTGTGGTGAAAAATGAGCAAGGGTCCTCGCATTTTTCTCGGCGGGTGCGAGGGGTAAGGAAGCTAGTCGAAAATAGTAGGGTTCGGTTAGGTAGTTGGAATGTAGGGTCCTTAACAGGAAAGTTAAGAGAGATAGTGGATACTATGATTAGGAGACGGTTAAACATCTTGTGCGTTCAAGAGACTAAATGGATGGGCCAGAAGGCGATGGAGGTAGAGAACACTGGTTTCAAATTGTGGTACACGGGAGAAGTACGTAACAAGAACGGGTTTGGCATATTGATTGACAAGGACCTTCAGAACAAAGTGGTCAACGTCAGAAAACGAGGGAATAGGATCATCCTAGTTAAGCTAGTAGTTGGTAAGACGGTTCTGAATGTCATTAGTGCATATGCCCCACAGGTAGGTCTAAGTGAAGAAGCCAAGAGGAAATTCCGGGAAGACCTGGATGTCATGGTTAGAAATGTGCATAGTAGCGAGAAACTTTTTATAGGAGGAGACTTCAATGGCCATATTGGCTCATCTAGTGGGGGTTTTGAGCGAGTGCATGGTGGTTTTGGCTTCGGCAGTAGGAACCAAGAGGGTGAAGATATATTGAATTTCGCTCTCTCTTTTGATCTTATGATTGCTAATACCTTCTTTAGAAAGAGGCAATCACATCTGATCACCTTCAGTAGTGGCCAACAAACTAGTCAGATTGACTTTGTCCTGACTAGAAGAGACAGTAAACGAGATTGTGTTGATTGCAAGGTCATACCTGGAGAATGTGTTGTCTCTCAACACCAGCTCTTGGTATGTGTGTTTCGTCTTCGGGTGGTGAAGGATAAGAGAGCGAAGATTAGTAGGACGAAATGGTGGAAACTCAAAGGAGATGCTTCACGGGAGTTTAAAGATAGAATGATGGGAGAAGGGGCTTGGAATGTAGAAGGAGAAGCAAATGTCATGTGGAATGCGATGTCAACTTGCATTCGCAGAGTGGCTACTGAGGTATTTGGGATAACAAGAAGAAGCAAGCGAGAACCCAAGGATTCGTGGTGGTGGAATGACGAGGTGCAAAAGGCTATCAAAGAGAAGAAGGAATGCTACAAATGCATGCACCATCATAGGAGCGAAGAGAACATGCATAGATACAAAGTGGCAAAGAAGACTGCAAAGAAAACAGTGAGTGAAGCAAGGGGACGAGCGTACGAGGGTTTGTATCAAAGGCTAAGTACAAAGGAGGGTGAAAAAGACGTATACAGAATAGCTAGGCTACGCGAGAGGAGGGCAAGAGACTTCGATCAGGTTAAATGCATTAAGGACGAGAGTGATAGACTTTTGGTGAATGATGATGAGATAAAGAATAGGTGGAGAGAATACTTTGATAAGCTTTTCAATGAAGAAAGTAATAACTCCTCGACCGACTTGGAAGACTTTGCCGACAACACCAATAGACATTTTGTGCGGAGATTTCTAGAAGCTGAGGTAAAGGGGGCGTTGAAACAGATGAAATCAGGCAAGTCGGTAGGTCCTGATGACATTCCTATTGAGGTGAGGAGATGTTTTGGAGATGCAGGCATAACCTGGCTAACTAAGTTGTTTAATAATATTTTCAAATCAAACAAAATGCCAGATAAGTGGAGGAGAAGCATTTTAGTTCCAATCTTCAAG
This sequence comes from Allium sativum, assembly GCA_030737875.1. Lineage (NCBI taxonomy): Eukaryota > Viridiplantae > Streptophyta > Magnoliopsida > Asparagales > Amaryllidaceae > Allium > Allium sativum. Next base: position 386,998,652 of record CM060921.1, read on the forward strand.
AATAAAGGAGATATTCAAAGTTGCACAAACTATAGAGGAATTAAGCTTATGAGTCATACAATGAAGCTTTGGAGAGAGTTTGCGAGCAACGTTTGAGGAGGTTGACAAGTGTATCTAGGAATCAATTTGGTTTTATGCCTGGAAGGTCAACCACCGAGGCGATTTTCTTGGTTAGGCAACTTATGGAGAGATACAGGGAACAAAAGAAAGATCTTCACATGGTTTTTATTGACTTCGAGAAAGCTTATGACAGAGTGCCGAGGAAGGTTATGTGGTGGGCGCTAGAAAGGAAGAGAGTGCCATCAAAGTATATTACCCTTATCAAGGATATGTACGAGGGGGTTGTGGCTAGTGTAAGGGCATGCGATGGTGAGACCAGAGACTTCCCAATTAACATAGGGTTACATCAAGGTTCGGCTTTGAGCCCCTATATTTTTGCATTAGTGATGGATGAAATCACGAAAGATATACAAAAGGAGATCCCTTGGTGTATGCTCTTTGCCGATGATGTTGTGCTGATTGATGAAAGTAGAATAGGGGTCAATAGACAACTGGAGTTGTGGAGGGAGACCTTGGAATCAAAGGGTTTCAGGTTTAGCAGAACTAAAAATGAGTATATGAAGTGTGAGTTTAGCGGTGCTAGGTCAGATGACGGAGAGGTCACCTTGGCTGGTAGCGTAGTACCCAAGAAGGAATCGTTTCGATACTTAAGATCTATGTTGCAGTTTGGTGGAGAGATTGATAAGGATGTTAGTTTTAGAATTCAAGCAGGATGGGTGAAATGGCGGCTAGCATCTGGCATTCTCTGTGATAGGAAGATTCCTCAGAAGCTTAAAGGAAAGTTCTATAGGACAGCAATCAGACCTGCAATGTTATATGGTGCAGAATGTTGGCCTACTAAGAGGCAACACGTGCAGAAGATAAGTGTAGCAGAGATGCGGATGCTGCGTTGGAGCTGTGGGCATACCAGACGAGATCGGATTAGAAATGAGGATATTCGGGAAAAACTTGGAGTTGCACCTATTGAAGAGAAGTTAGTCCAACACCGCTTGAGATGGTTTGGACATATCCAACGTAGACCACGCGATGCTCCTGTGCACGTTGGAGTTATAGGTCGTGCCGAAGGCCCAAAGAGAGGTAGAGGTCGACCTAAAATGACATGGGAAGAGATAATAAAGAGAGATCTAAGAAATTGGAGTATATCTGAAGAGCTTGTGGTAGATAGAAGTGCATGGAAGTTGGCAATCCATGTACCAGAACCTTAGGATTTTTTTTTATATATATATATATATATATATATATATTATTATTATTATTTTTAGATCTGTTTAATTATTTTAATTTTAATTTTTTTTAGGACTTTATTTCACTTTTATTGAACTTTTTTACTTTAATCTGTTTGGTTATTTTAAACTCATTTTATATATTATTATTAGTTATTTTACCTTAATTTTGGGTTCCATATCTAGCCAACCCCAACTTGTTTGGGATATATGGCTTTGTTGTTGTTGTATTATATGTTGATATTCATCAACTTCAGATTGCAAATTATTGGTGGGCTAAGGACTAGGATTGGCATAATGCAGTACATATGAATGAATTATCTAACTACCAGAAAATCCAGTATACGAGAACATACATAATAGGCTAGACCAGTAGTATTTTAGCACTTCTGGAGATAGTAAAACTTAATTTCTGATGTTTCGCCTTCAGTATTCATCTTGTTTTGCTCCAGAAATAAGTCTCCTCCTTGATTTGATCAGTAAGCTTGAATGACCTTCGGTGTTATCATCAAATCGCAGGAGTCTAGAGGAATTCTAATAGGTTTTCGGTGTAGGGCTGAATATATATTGCATATATTTGTGAAGTGAAGAAGTTTATTCGATATATATTGCATATATCTGTGAATTGAAGAAGTTTATTAAATTAGAATTTAATTGTTGTTAAGCTTTTATTGCATCTTTAATAGCTTATATTAGATTTTCCTGTTGTGTAGAATAATCAATCCAGGTATTTTTCACTACTCTCAACCACATGAATGTATGCTAGTATGACCAAAGCAACACCAAAGGATGACAATATGCAGTTTAGAACGATGCAACAATGTCTACATATTTAGTTCCTATCTACTGCTACTCCAGAAGCAATATATTTCCAATGACCCACGATAAAACACAATGTATATGCAGAATTTTATTATAAACAGTAATTCGCAAATCAGTTTGTCTTTTTATTAATTTATTTATTTTCCTCGTCAACTTAAAATATTCAGCAGGTCATTCATTTCAATATGGATTGAAAATAATAAGATGCCATGACTTGTTTGTATAACATGCATTTTAATGTGTTTAAGTTTACAATATATAATGTGTTATATTTTTATGTATACAATATACTAAATCAATTTTAGTACCTCGGCTAACAATCGTCCAACCATGTATGTCCATGATTTTGTAATTTTTTTTTTTACTTGAATCAGCAAATACATTGACAGTTTCATTCGTACTTAATTTGAATAGGTCAATGAGTTTTTTGCTATTTATTTTAGTGGTTCCATCTCTCTAGTATGAGTTAGAGTCCTCTTTTTGGTTCAAGCTGCTTCTGATGCTAATACTATTCTAAGGTGAATTCTTTCAGTTCGTTATATTCTTGTCAATCGTATGTTTCTATTTTAGAATTATGCAGTAAATAGTTGCATTGTAAACTTGTTTCATTTCTAAAATGCCTTTTATTGTATCTTTGAAGACTTATATTTTATTAATATGTCATATTTGATGTAAATTTGTGATTAATACTTGGTGACCTGATCTTAAGTTGTGATCAATGAAAAATGACCATTTGAAATTTATGTAGTGCAAGATGGTATGTATCTGAATTTAATTTGGATATAATTCTCATATCGGCCTAAATTTTATAGCTTAAATTTTATCTTTGTAACTTGGTAACTTTGTACCAGTACCATTTAAAAGATTTAGCAAATTTAAATCATTTTAGTTCCATCTTATTGTGTGAAATTTGCACAATAAGGAGAAAGTCATATTCTGAGAAAGTGAAAAGGATCTTCTAGGAGGAATAACACACATTATTTGTGAATATGATGCATTTGGACCACTGTATGTCTGTTTCGAAACACTGTAAATAATATAAGTGCTTTTGGGTCAAACTTTTGTGATACATAAATATTCTTGAAGGGGCAAAACCACTTTAAACAGTCATTGATATAATATTATTTGCAAACAAATGATAACTAAGCACGTTTGTAGATGATATTTAATATGTATTTATATATATGATAAGGATGCTGTTGATGAGCAAAATGAAAAAGTTAAAAACAAGAATGCTATAGATGAAGTTCAAGGACGAATAGAAGAAAATAAAACAAAGGGTACAATGATGAGATCCAAAAAGTTAAAACAAAGGATGAAGTGAAATAGATCAAAACATAAGTAAACGGGGAAATCTAAACTATCGGTAAAATCTGCACCCTGTTGGGCATGCTTTTCGGTGTGGATTTCGGATATTTGGATATCGGATACACAGTTTTGGATATTCGGATTTTAGGCTGAAAATACACCTGGCAACTTCACTTATAAATTGCACCCAGCCTTTTCTAAAGTTTGTTCATTGTATTGATCCTTCTACCATTCCTAATTGCAACTTCATTGTCAAAATCGTGTTTGCTTGTCTTGGCTGTCTTCCTAATGGCATCAGGTATCCTCTCTAACTTCATATCTTACTTGTCACTGAGAGGTATGTATAGTAAATATATTTTTATTTACCATCATTTATGCAAGAATGTGCTTTTAAGATCTCATTATATATAAAATGTTCATCTAATTAGTTTGTTGGTTAAATAATTTGCCTTTAATCAAATGTTACAAGGATCACAGTGGAATGCTATGGTCAAGCTGTACCCGCAGACCAGATTTTTATGATTCCTGTCTCTTGAACAGTCAATGCGATTCTTTTTGCACCCAAGCGTATGGGGTTTTCTATAAAAGTGGTCACTATGAGTCTATGAAATGTATTTGCTATAAATTTGAGTAGAAGTATAATAGAGCAAGGTCTTTTAATAGCTGATGCTAAATCACTTGAATAATGATGAAAGTTATTTTGTAAATAGCTGATGCTAAAGCACTTGAATATTGATTAGCGACAATCTATTGGCTAGTTCAAATGTAGGTGGTGTAATTGTAAATAGCTGTTATTTTCAAATATTTTGTATGAATTGTTCATAACTTCAACTTAAACTGGATAAACGAAGCAGATTTTTCTTGGTACTGAATTGAATGGAATTTTTTAGGGAAAATATCTATAAATTGGGAAAATCAGTGTATGTGATGTTTTCACATAAATACAGCTGGTAAAACCATTAATTGAAACATAGATTTGAGGTAAGGGGCCCACTTACTCCTTTTCTTGACTTACCAACTGATGTTTTCACATAAATACTGATTGCTAGTTGCGGAAATGGTATTCACAAAAGCCTTGGAGGTAAGCATATTATGGAGAGTATTAGTTCTTTGCATTATGATATTGATGTAAGTATGTTGCATCTTTTAAGTTCATCTTCATACTGATGGTTTGTGTGTTGCTAGGAAAGGAAGGTGTTGGGGATGTGGGAACGACGACCATACGGATTGTGGAGAACTGGAGATTGTTGGTGTGGGTTCGAATGAGGAGGAGCTCACTTTTTTTTTATTTTTTATAATTGTATTTTTTTGAAAAAGAAATAAAATTGTAAAGAAATGTAAAAAAAGGAAAAGAAATGCAAAATGAGTTGAAAAAGTAAAGAGAATCAAGGAACATTAACTAGTTTTTCTCTCTTGTTTAGGGTATTAGAGTATCAACGAGTAGTACCAAATCAACTAATCAAGAACTTTTTTATATATAAAAAGAGAACAACGAGATAAAAATAAAAATTAACATGAATGGAAATTGAACTGACAACAAAATTTAATTGAACAGACAAAAAAATAAAAACAGTTATAAGAACACATCTGTTTGTTCAGTTAAAAAAGCAATCACTCATTAAAACATGACTTACTCGGTGTGTTGTAGCCGGCTTCAAGGAGTCTGGTGACCCGCAAAGCAGTCAAATGGGCAGCTTTTATGACATCAAAGAGTTGCTGCAAAAATGTTTTGAGTTTAAAATCGCAGATACTTGGCAATGATTAAATAAAATGTACACAATTAATAGTTTAATACGTTAAGCGCACAAATTAAGATTAGCAAGTACTTCAGATTCTGCTATTGCAAATATTTCTTTGAACAAGAAGATTGATTCAACCAAATAATCAGCAACTAAGACATAACAACGAACTTTTGCCTGTGTAGAACATTTGAAATGAAATATGCATCGTGAGCATTTATAGTAGTGATGTGCTGTCAATCAATACGGCCAAAGTTATTTGACAATAAAAAAACTTATAGAAAACAGTCCATATTGCATATACATTTGAAAAATAAATGCCTATCTCGACTACTGACTACAAGATGTGTTTAAATATTTGAAATAATCTTGGTTGTAGTGAATGACAGTCAACGATGTTTATCTCCTTAAAAGCTTTCAGGATAGTTTCGACATATTCTGAATCTCTTTCTTAGGTTAGATCTTTCATAAATGTGCTTCAAGTAACTTCGATTTTCTCCTAAAGTATACTATAATATATATTTTTTTAAAAATCTACTTTAAAATATATTTTAACAAATAATTTTATATTTTATATTGAATACTCAACGGTCGGTTTTTTCCACAGTTGTACGGTAATACTAGTTTACTGTTAATATTAATTAAAAATAAATAATTAAATTAATGGTTCTACCTTCGTACTTCCAGTACTCTTCAGTGTCGCCTCTCCGTATTGACTGTGAATAAATCAACCGACCACGCTACCTCCTTGTGCGCTGCTTCTTTGCAGCACGCGCTTACTTTATAACTGTCTTGACTCACGCCGCTTCTTCCTTTACAAACCCAAATGAATGCTACATGGATGGAACATTTTAAAGAGTCATGCTACAACGACCGATTGAAAAAGCGGTGGAAAATGGCGGATCTGGAAATCAGCAGGTAGGGAAGAATTTAATTCACAGGTGGATGGTACAGATTATACCATGCGAGCTGAACCTTCGGCGGAAATTAAGGAGGGGCCCATTCTTTCATTCTGAACCGCGGTTTTTGACCGGATATACCGCCGGTTGAAGCAGCATAATTGCATTTTAAATGGATCAGTAACCAATTTAATTACCACTCATGCAAGCTTACGACCCCAAAATCAATCTTCCCATTTTATTGTTTAGCAGCAACTTCCAATTCCTTCATTCCTTCGTCTCGCACACATGTATACTTATTTATACACACGCATAACCCCACACTTCAAACCACACACACATGCATTTTTTTCTCCTTCAAAATTTTGTGTGTAACGTATAAGTGGAGAACAGCGGCAGTAGTTTCAAAGTGGAGGGAGAGATTGAACGCTGCTGAGTGGGGAAAAGAACTGTGGAGCTACATGCGGTTTTAAGGAGAGGAGAGAGGACGCGAGTTGAGCGGAAGGAGGGAGATGGGTCACGGTGACTGACGGCGTGGGGTGGTTGACGAGGGAAGACTGGCGAAGGAGGGGACATGGCGACTGCTTGGGGAAGGAAGGACCGAGCTGTTTGAGTGGAGTGGGTCTGGGAAGGACTGTCGGTCAACTGTCAACGTGCTGGAGGGTTGCAGGCGGAGCGGAAATGGCGAGGAAGGTTGCTAAGGGCCGGTGGAGCTTGGGGACAGGGAAACCGCGAGTAACCAAGAAGGAAGAGGCGACTGTTTTATGGAGGAAAGTACGGGAAGGAAAGGGGGAGGGGCTTGCTGTTCACGGTAGAGGATAGTTACTTGATGGACTGGCAGACGCGCGCAGGTGGTTGATGGAGTGAAAGGCAGTGCGGCTAGTGGAGGTGAACTCGCCGGCCGACGGTGGTCCGACGTGTTGGGGTGGTAGTGGCGTCGGAGAGGAAGGGAGAGAAACGAATGCGGAGGGTAGAAAAACAAACAGTAGAGATGGAGAGAAAAATTTGGTCCAGAAGAAGGCAATCTTAGATTTGGAGTAAAGATTATGTCAGCCATTTTTCTGAGAGGAACATGAATGTCTTGAACAAATATTTTTCATGAAGAAACGTAAAGAAGCAAAGACGAGGCAATGTAACGAGGAAGCTTTTGAAGCTACCAGTTCTTCGTCTCTGCCCATTTCCTCTTATCCTTCGTGTCCCTTCAATCAAATATCTCCATTTTCGCTTTTTTACATTTAAGTATAAAAACAATTCAAAGGTTTAAGTGCAAAAAATGAAAATCAAGGGGCTCTGATTGATTGGGACACAGGGCACACTAAATTTGGGGACAGAAGAATTGGTGCCGCTTTTAAATTAGCTGATGTATTGAACAAATTTGGTGACAAGTGTTTCTCAAAACCAAATTTACAATTGTATCAAAATTTAAAATTTAAATCCTTTTCTGTGCAATACAATGCTATATAAACATGATTTCGTTGGGATATTCTTACTCGTGCGATCTCATATACTGACCGATCGAAACGAAACCGACACATATAAAACTTATAAATTCCGGTCCAAAGACACTGGTTTCATCGAATTTCGATATTGTTTACAAAATAGAATCACACTCAATATTGACTAACTAATTAACCGGAGTCGAGTGAGGTTACTGAATCAGTTTTAAAATATTTAAATCGTTTGATTTAACCAACAACCCAAATTCAAATCTTGAAATTTTCTATACAAAATAAATTCAAAACACGGTTTAAATAAACCGGTTGATTAGCTCTGTACATTGTCAAAAGGACTACAGTTGCCCCAAAATACGTTACAAAATTATATGTTTATTTCCAAATTAAAAATTACAGGAAATTTCTATAAAATATTTTAAGACTGCACGTACTGAAATCAAACGATTATTTTAACCCAATATTTAATTATAATTTATTCTAATTCCAAAACTTTAATTTACAAAATTAAATTACATCTTTAAAGTAACCCATTCTTCATAAATTTAATATTCTTATATAAATGTAAATACATTATTAGACAATATCATTACTTATTAAAACTAAACTATTCAATAATCTTTATAAATTAACTATAAGTTTTCAAATACAAAACCATATTTATGTATATTCAAGACTCAAAATTTATTTCTAAACTTTATTAAATCCAATTTATATTCAGAAAATCCAAATTAATTTCATATATTAAAATGTTGAAAATCATGGATCGTTACATATCATGTCTATATATGTACAAAAAATATTATTGGGTAAAGTTGTTAATCTAAGGGGTTATGAATCTTTGAAGTTGCCACATCTAACATTTCTTCATTGTATAATTCTTAATCATAGGATCTCAATAATTTCTTTTCCAAGTATGGTGAAGTTGTCCAGCATAAGATAATCCAGGATCATATAACTAAGAGGCCACAAGGATTTGGGTTTTTTATCTTTGATTCCGAGCATTCTGTTGATGAGTAATTATCAAATGGCTATATGACTGATTTTGCTGGTCATCTGGTTTGTTTGGGCAGTAAATCATTGTTATTATGCATGTATCAACTATCTACTTATTTTACTGTGATATTATTATATGCATTGGTCATTTCCAAAGCCTAGAGAAACTTTCCCGTAATAGAAATATTTTACCTGTATATATCAATTCAAATTCCTCACTATGGATAGAATTATGCTGGTTAATTAACATATAGTAATACTAATTTCATTATTTAGGCTGAAATAGATCAAGTCTTTCGTATAATTAGCATGAAATTCATTGTCTTGAAGACTGCATAAAGCTGGTTTGTTAGAGTTTAGGAAAAAAAACATTACAAGTAAACACAGATGTGTGTGTGTGTGTGTATTAAGATGTTGCTTTATTGTAGATTGAGATTAAGAAGGTAGAAACAAAGAAATCCGCAAATTCTTCCCCATTTGCTAGTAAACCTAGGGGTCGTTCTATTGGTCATGGTATAAGAGGATATGGCAGTAATTTACTCAATAGTCCAGCTGATTTTAGTAGTCTAGTATTAGTAATGATAATCGTTTACTTTCAAAATATCAAAACATGAAGTATGTTAGTTATTTCTACCTCTTTAAAATGTGAAGGGAGCTAATGTGACTTCTTGTGCTAACAGCTGTAATCATCTGAAATATATTAATTATTGTCTGTGTTTCATGGAACAACACATTATTTGGTTGTTAAATTATAAACTTCTATATCCCGTTATATGTTGTTCTATTTTATTTAACTTATGCAATATCTTTTACAGATTTTCATAGTCACAGAAATACCAAGAAGCTTCATTTTTACCAAATATACCCAACTCTTATGGAGTTGCACTCCGTATTTGTTAAAAAAAAGAATAATGAAATTCTAATTGCATTTGAAATAACACTAGAGCACATTTGTGGTTCACTGAGTGGAAGTTGTGATCAAAGGATGTTGGGGCTGGTTAAGCGACACAGGAAGGGGAGTTAGCTTCAGGTAGTGGCATTTGAGACGGAGGCAAGAGCTAGTAATGGGGATGATAGTGGGTGGTGGTGGAGAGGGTGTATTGAGCGTACTGGTTAAAGTTGAAGGTATATTAGATGAGGCGTTGGTGGCAGAGATAATGGAAAGTGTGTTTGTGTTTGAGGAGATGCTGCAAATTTGTGTAGTAGCGTTTGTTTGGTTGCACTGTGAAATGAATTGTCTGTAGCTTCTTGTTGTGATAATGGGTGTGTTGTGTATGGTTGTAGGGTTATAAAACAAGGAGAAGTTGTAGTGACACTTGTGTTGCTGATGACGGGAGGCAGTGTAGTGGCGTGGTCTGTGTGTGGCAGGCCTTAGCAGCAAGTTGGTGGTATGTGCGCAGGTTGAAGTGCATGAAGGTCGTGTATGAAGTCAATGTGGTGGAAGTATTGTCAGGCTGTGGATGTAGTGAGTTCTGTGTAGGCTTGTGAGTACATGATTGGAGTATGTGAGTATATGGCTGGTCGTATATTATCGGATTATGAACTATGTTTAGGTTTTTGTGTACTCAAATCGACATCAATATGGAACTGAAAACATATGTATTGAATTTGGTAACTCATGGATTGAAATTATTGTTTGTGAGTTGATACTTTATTTTGTTATCACGAACATATGTTATATTTGCTGATTATTGTATTTTTTTCGCTCATACATTGCTCTTGAAATTGTTATGAAGATTTATTTTGATTGTTATTATTAAAAAGCAATATATAGGCATAGCTCTTGAAAAACATTATAACTATATGACATAAGCGCTATAAAAATGTAATGTAATGTTAGCATACTATTAAAGAATAGTAGCAAATAGCTGCTATAGAATACATATGTTATAGCAGCTATACTGTGTTATAAAGATTCTCACTTTGATTAAGATTTAGATATTTAATAGCGGCGAGGATTAGCTACTGTCTTTAAGTAACATAGCGGCAAATTTGTGCTATAAAACCATATTTTTTCATAGAGGTATTTTTTGTGTTATAAATATTCAATAATTTTTATAATATGTCGATATACAACGTTTATCTAGCCATCATAGAACTGATTAATAGCGGCTATATGCCGCTATAAAAGAAAATTTCTGTAGTAGCACGAGTTGGCTCGGCATGGCCAACCTGGAGTTGCCGACACGAGGAGCTTTGGCCCAAAGCATACTTAGTGATGCTTGAAATGTACCCGTGCCGACCTGGGCATACCGATCAGGGGTCTTCGAGCTTGAGTTGGTTGTGTGCTTCGATCCGAAGTCGGGCAGCATGTACTTAAGTCAACCCGAACCGTCGACCCGAACAATGATCAAACCGGGACTTCAAGCATGTGATTTCCAAGTTTATTAGAGCTTTAGCACTTTATCTAAGTGAATCGAGATAGCAAGAGTTCATATTCAAATCCCGAGCTCTTTGCTCAAAAGAAATTCGAGTTGTGACGACCTTGCCTATACAGTTAAAGCGCTTAGCGGGTCTATAGCGGTAGATGTGTAGAAAGCTATAGCGGGGATAAAACGGGGATATAGCGGAGGTGCGTAAATGTTAATTAGATGTAAAACTATATAATTAAAATTAGCTAATTATCATTCTCACATCATTTGTGTACAAAAAAACGAATATTAATTAATATTATATAACAAAATCAAGAATATCATGGTTATATACACTAGGTTTGAGGATTACTACATATCTCTCTAATATAAGGCACTTATGACTTAAAATTAGCTCTTTACATTTATTTTTTTGGTTTATTTTAAAAGCAAACTAGTCAAATCATCCTTTGTATATTAATTTTTCTAAAGCGTGTGCTAAATAGCGCTGATTTAGCGGGTGCAGCGGAAAATAACGGGATTTAAAGCAGAACTACCATTCATCAGTACTAAATTGAAATAGCGTAGTGGCCAAAGAGCGCTACGGACAATAGCGAGGATTTTGCGAGGATTTAGCGTGGCTTTAACTACGTAGCGCATTGCTGAAAGGATGGTTAATACTTTGCTCCCCTAGAACATATATTTCTTGAGAAATGAAGGTGTGTTCTAGACATTCCATAAACCGTAGAAACCCATGAGAGTTGGGAAGAGAAATCCAATATCCAAAATCTAGAAGTCCACGATCGCGCCGGATCGTATTAAGTAATAATAGAAGGCCAGAAAACACACGACCATTGCCGATCGTATAGATTGAAAACCAGAAATCCATGGTCACAACTGACCATATTATAAGTAAATCAGAAAATCCAAAATACCAAGAAATCCGATGATCGCTCCGGATCGTATTATAAAACAAATCCAACAAATCCGTGGCCTCATCGAGCCAATCCATCATGAGTATAGTCCATACCTACAAAGAAACCAAATAAACAGTTCTGTCAGATCCTAACAGTACCGCTTAGCCTTTTCAAGCATAAACCATGCTTAGATATCCGCTTCGATCCTAAACCATACTCGAGCGAAGATCAGATCATCCTACCAAGTCCTGGTAAAATAACCCAACCCTTCAGGCATAATCCATACCTAGAGGTTCAAACTGAGCATAAGCCATACTCGAGTTTTATTGAGTTCTCTTCTCAAATCCTGACAAAATGATCTGATTTTCCTGATTATAACCCATGCTTAAATCCTAATTAAGTACAAGCCATACTCATGTGGTGATAGAACTATGTTTGGCACAGCCTAACAAAGTAGTTCATCTTTGGTATAATCTGTACCTAGGGTTTCGTGATGAGTATAATCCATACTCTGGTTTGTGATTAAGCAATCTTGCCATATACTGAAAAGACACTTAGTTTATCAAATATAATCCATGCTTGAAAAATCTTTTATTAAATCCAGAAATTATTATATAACTAAAACAAAGCCTTATTGGTTTATATGTTGTCGAATCTAGAGCACACCTATGGACTAAATCCTATTTCCAAACGTGTGTACTTCAACTAATCCATTTATTCATTAGATGGTTTTATTATCGAGAACAAATCATGTGTGAGTCGATGTAGCCATCCGGAAATCCTAAAAAAATATAGAAACATATCTTATTTCAAAAATCCATGGTGATCTAATCCAGATCTGCTAATGATGATCTCTCAATTGCTCGGTCCTGGATCATTCCCATTCCGCAGGTTAGGTGGTGGTAGTGCCGGTGTAGGTGTTATAAGTTGCTTTGACATATTCGGGAAGCTCTCTACTCTGATCCGCTCTTCGATAAGGTCGTGCAAATGGCTATAGTCTTTCATTGCATGACTTTCCATATCATGGAACATGTAGTGTAATCCTGAATCCCATTCCTTTTGGGTAGGCTCCCTCTTGGAAGGTTTTGGGAAAGGTAGAGTTCCTCGCACGTCGAGGTATATATCCAGTAATGAAGAATTGAGCTCGTTGTACTTATCCTACTTGGGTTCTCTTCGGAACAGCACATTCCTATCATTCTTTTCTAGGGCCTTTCCCTTATTCTTTATAAAGTTGGATGGTCCTCTATACTTTGCCATGTAAACATCAAGGTCATTCATCTCAATATTAGCATCATCTTGCCGCAAGAACATATCTGCCTTAGAGTAGAATTCACCGAAGTCTGTTGGTGGGTCTCGCTATAAAGAGATCTTGAAATTCATTTTATCCAAGATGCCTGAGACGGTAGCCATAAGTACCATGGATGGTTTTGATCGATCCATTGACGCCATTGCCACATTAAACCTCTCGAGATATGAGCGCAGGGTCTTATCAGACCTCTGTTTAATAGAAGTCAGGGTCATGGCATTTTTGGGCCGAGATATGTAGACTCTGAATTGCTCTATGAAGCGGGCTACCAAAGCGTTCCAGTTGTTGATACATTTCGAATTCCTGCTTCTGAAACCACATAGCAGCCATATTAATAAAGTACAACGGAAAGCAATTGGCCATGACGTTATCTGATGCCGATAGAATTTCCATGTAGTGCATGTTGAGCATCAGATGCACCGTAGGTTCGTCCTACCGTTGTATGCCTCCAAAGATGGTAGTTGAAGTTAGGCGAGGTACGGGAATTCCTAATATCCCATGTGAAAGGGTCGTGGTTGATGTTATCCACCTTGTCTTGAAATGTGCCACCTTTGGAAAATCGTCGAATCAAATTGGCAATCCTGATTTCCATCTCCAAGAAGTTGCTGCCAATTACGCAATCCGATGTTTGTGATCTCAGCATGGAGTCCAACAGACGATGGAAGCAAGTCTTGAGCATCAGGTTCGACTCTGTTCTGCCCCCATGTTTTGGGTCTACGTGGCCGAGACGACCCAAGTTGGTATGGTCGAGCCGACCTAGGATATCATTTCTAGTTCACATCCTAGTGTTGCCCCCATCTGAGGCTACATTAACATGGTCTTGCATAGTGTGCCTATCCATAGTATCACAAGTTGGTGTGTCGCGACGTTGCTCAATGAGTGGAGGGCGATTGCCCCCAGCTATGTTCGGGTCGGCATGAGAGGTAGGCAAGCTAGAGTTTGCATCGATCTGGGCTGTGATATGTTCTTTAGTCGATCCGAAGCTTGGCCCGATCCGAGCTATAGTGTTGGTGCCTTAGCAGCGCTAATTCCAAGAAGTGATGCATGGTTGCTCGGCCTTTCATCCATCCGTGAAAAGATTCCGTCCATCATCTCATGTTGCTTGCGAAGAAGCTCATCTTGATGTTCCATCCTTGTTCTCAATTCCTTGAGCACATGGTCCATCACTTCCCTTGTCAGATAGACAGAGAGGTCTCCAAAGGAGGAAGCCTCCTGGCTTTCCTTGTTGCCTATGGCTTGAGCTTGGGAAGATGCTCCATCCTTCTTTCGCTTCACCATCTTTAATCCGAAGATGAGCTATCCAAATCCTTTCAAGCCAAAAATTGTTGTATGTGCGCGTGTGCTTCCCCTACCTGGTGCGTCAAAGTGTTGACATCAAAAGTGGAATATGTTAGGTATATGAAAATGAAGTCGACTCTTCAACAAGCACTCAAGCAAAAGCAATCTTTTGGGTTCCCTCAGTGAACTTATCTAATTTTATGCACTACGCCACAAGTGGCCTACTGCAACCCCCAAGATATGATGCAGCAAGTTCCAAAAAGTGTTCTCGTAGGAAACAATGATCAAAGGCAACATTTTCCTGGTGATGCATTTTTGTCAAGTTGCCCTAGAGTCAAAGGCAACATCTTTGTTATCCAATGACAACATTTTCCTGATGCTGTCACAGATGCTAATTTTACTTAAAAGTGGGTCACACATAATCAACAGTAACACTTTTACCATCCAATGGCAACGCTTTGCTAGTTTATCACAACATTTGCCATCGCATACAACAACATTTACTATCACATACTGCAACATCTACCATCATATATTGCAACGTTTTGTTGAATATAATGTTATTGAATAATGTACTACTGACACAATTGGACGTTCAAATACAGTATTTTATTAAAATAAATATTTCATTTTAACATTTCAAATAGTACAAATTTTATGACTCCACTATTGTACATTCACCGGTATATTACATAGTCCTTTATATTTACATACATTCCTCTCTACACCGTCACTCGATTCACTCGTATGCAAACTCACTAACACTCTCTGGCACACACAGTCTTCCACTGCTTCCATATCTATCTGTCCAGCTATCTGTACACCTTTCAATTATAGAAACACACACAGTAGACTAGAACAAAAATAGATTTAAATTCTAGCAAATACAAATTTATTTTAAATTCTATTCGCCTTATATTTCCGGTGTGTTTCTCATCATCTTTCTAGACTTGGTCTAATATGTATTTTTGATGATACTCAAGTATGACAATAATAATTGTATGCAATCAAGTATAGCAAGAAAACCTGATACTTGAATATATCAATCTCGAATGCATTTAAACTAGATCAATTAAATATTTGTATTTTCAGTTTAATATGAAAGACAGGTCATAATAATACAAGAGCAAGGTGAATTAGTAAATGGCAAAAGTTTCAAACATCAAATGTATACGTGAAGCAACACACACATATATCCATACATACATATGTATATGTATATGTATATATATAGTCTTTTTCCTCAGGAAAAATGGCGACCGACTTCATCTCCCAATCTAAATCTCGCTCAAAAGATAAATTAATCTTTGATTCAGATAACAAATCTGCAGATCCACCTGATTCTAATCTTTCTCAGTTACATGCAGATCGATCTAGATTCAAAACAGTAGGAGAAATTATTAGAAGCATAGATTTCGAATCGATGAAAGACTTTCCAGATCTGGTTATGAATGATCGGGTAGTCTCTTAGGCTAGCAATTCCAAGGTAATTCCTACACAAACTAGGTCCTGGTTAAAAGCTATTAGAGAAAATAAATCTCATCAAAGTGTAGTCCAATTAAATTATTATGAGCCAGAGATAATAGACAATGTTAAACATGCAATAATCAGTGAAAGTTTGGTTAAAACTGCGAGAGATAAATTGGGGAATTCAATTGTGTTTTATGTATATGGAAGAAAACCTTATTATAATTACCTTAAAGATTATACTGATAGACATTGGGGATTAAAAGGTAATTATAATCTGTATTCTAGAGACAATGGGTTCTATATCATTAAGTTTGAACTAATTGAAGATTGTGATAGAGTGCTTGCTATTGGTCCTTATTTTTATAACAAGAGATTGGTATTTATGAAAAAATATGTTCTTGGTATGAAATTAGCTAGAGAATTTCTCAACTCAATTCCTATATGGATCAAATTTCCTAATCTAGACTTAGATTTCTGGACAACTGAGGCTATAAGTAGGATAACTTCTACTCTAGGTTATCCTATTAGAATTGATGTTGTGTCTGAGGACATTTCTTGAATCTCTTATGCAAGAGAATTAGTAGAAGTAAAAATAGACTTTAAATTCCCAGAAATGGTTCCTATACAATATTTTAATGGGGATTTGGTTTGGCAAAAAGTACAGTATGAATGGAAACCGAACGCATGTACTAATTGTAGAGTATTTGGAAATTCCAATATTTCATGCAAATCAAATAGAATATGGATTCCTAAAGACAGTGTGACACTTAATAATAGAATGGATGATGATGTGGTGGTTAATGATAATGATGTAGTAACAAGGCCTGATATTCATATGGATATAGATGGGAATTTGGTGAAACAGAATATAAATACTAATGAACTGTTTGGAAAGGATAGTGCATGCAGATTAGCATCTTCTCCAGCGAGATATTCTGGAAGGAATGAAGACAGGTTAAAGTCAGCAAAGGATATTGGAGTGATTATCCCATCAAGTTTCGATACAAATAATGTTAAAACTTCAAATCCTTTTGATGTTCTTGCTATGCCTGATACAAATATGCAGGGTGTAGATGATAAAGAAAGAGACACTTATACAATCGATGGAAAAATGGAAGGGGTATATGATATTGATAATGCACAGAAGGAAGAGAAACATGGAAATAATTTTGAAAGGGTAAATGAAGCAGATAAGTCAAACAAGGAAGTTTATGTTGAAACAATTAAAGCTAAAGGTAAATCTTTAAATAATTCAGATCAGCAGGGAGTGGATGATAGTCATCACCTTTGCAATGAGTCTCAAAATGGAGAGAATGCAATCAGTAAAGATTCTTTTATGTATGAGTCAAATAGTTCCTTCAGTTCTTTTAGTTTGACAAATAGCTTCAAAAAGAGGAGAACAAGACTTATATCCAATATATACAACAACAATAATAGACTAGTAATTGATGAACCACTGGTAGAGGAAAACCCAGAGTGGGATAAGCTTATGAAACAAATTCAGACTCGATCTGAAGCAAGGAAAGCAAAAGGAGCTGGTAGAAAAACAAATGAAGTCGCTAAAGGTGGTAAATATAAGAAATGAGAATCTGGTGCTAGATCAGTGTAGCTTGACGTTGTTAGCTGTTCCATTTTGCTGCTTCTATTGTGATGGAAGTCTGGTTGCTTTGGCAGTAAGTTTTACTCTGATGGCTATTGTTTAGAAGAGATGTTGTTGTTAGTAGATTGTTGTCTTGATGGAGTATTTATATTGCTTTCCTGGCCTTGGCTTGTGAATGGGCTTTTAGGCGCAGAGGCTTCTATGTGCTGTAATCATTTTGGGTCTCACTGATTTGGTTAAGTGAGTTTTTGTGGTTTTTGAAGTGGGTTTGTTCCTGTGTATTTTCTTCTTCATTTGAGTTGGCATTCTGCTTTATAAAGTATTCGTTGGTGTAGTTGTCTATTTTTGCCAACTCAAATGTTATGTATTCACCTTTTATGTAATATAAGTACCCTTTATATATATATATATATATATATATATATATATATAGAGAGAGAGAGAGAGAGAGAGAGAGAGGCATGCTCCAGAGCACCCCCATTTTTTTAGCCTTCCTTTTGCACCTCAATTTGAGCCACATGTTTATAGTAAAATAAGTTAGTGGGAGGAGAGAGAATTAGTGGAAGAAGAAAGAAACGAGATTGTGTGGTGGAAATTAGGGGGGCTAAAGGGGTGCTGCACTATTTGGGGTGTTCCTGATCCTATCCCATATATATATATATATATATATATATATATATATATGCATGGGTCCAGTGAAATACAAGCAAGGAGCTGTTCAGATTTTTAAAGTGATCAGTGCAAATGCAAAGCCAACAACATAAAAAGGGACAACGCAAGATCAAATCAGGTCAGGAGTGTACAAGTGAAAGTGTGTGTGTGTGTACATGCATGGAACTGCATACACATTAGCGCAAGACAACATGCATGCCATCAGGGGTCGAGACCAGGTCAGGTAAAACTCAAATGAACAAGTATGGTAAAAGATACAACGGAGACACAAGTAAGATGCAAATGCAAATGAACAAGCATGCAACATCATTCAACATGAATACACAACAACAAAGAAGACAATGTGTCAAGCAGGTGAGGACAAGGCTTAACAGGGAAAGAAGAGAAAAGGAATAAACAAGTTAAAGCATGGGTGCACAAGAAACACACCAGGTTTAGGCAATAAGGCTTCACTTCGCTAATGCCTTCGTCCATATTTACACGATGCTGCGAATGTGGAGCATTGAGTCTAAATTGTTCAATGAAATTTAAAAGTAAATAAGGCATTAAAGGCATATGCGAAATAGGACTGAGAAAAAAGAAGAATGTTTTTGCAAATATTATAAGAACAAATGGCATCTAGTTATGCACCAAGAAAAAATGATGAATGCACATGCACATACACAATAGATATTTCTGTATTTCTGTTTCCTCTGACCAAACTATTCTTCTTAATATATGTTGTCATCATCCATATCGAATTAATATCAATATGTATGTGGATAAAATAGGATCAACCCGACAGCCTTGCATATTAGTATAAACCTTTTGTAGCAATACTTGTGTATCATAAACCATTGGACACTTGAACCATTCCAAAAAAGAAATATAAATTTAAAACTAGAACATTAAAGAATGGATACAAGCGTATAACACAAAAATGCAGCCTATAACAACAGTAATGTTCATGGACATGCAGACAAAATCGGTAATCAAAATTTTATATAAATGCACAAAAGAAGTAGAAGGCAAGTAGTAGAATGATTGACGCATAAGAGGAGAAAAACATTGAATAAAGGAGACCAACAAACCGGTGTAAAGTTTCCAGCTGTATTGGGAATGTTTTCGAATAAAGAAATCCAATTGGGCATCGTCGAAGCATGACCTGCAGGCAGTTTTGGGGATTAGATAATTGAGGCATTAGGACAAACGGGTTGTGTGCTATTTAGATTCAAGGAAGTAGGAGGGAGGGGTGATCATTGGACAACAAACCACCGAACGAACTACAAGCACAGGCTCCTCACCATCTGACACAGTATTCAACCCCAAGTTATCATTCAACGCAGTATTTTCGCACACTAGCAAATCACTGTTGCGGGAAAAATGCCAGAACCATCGCCATTGCCAAGAGAATTAACTGGCCATGAACTAGCTTCTCTATCAAGCATATCAGAAAGTGGCAACTTACCTCATAGCAAAAGTTGTGAGGACGAAGGTGATACAACTTATAGATCAGACAATAGGGAGTTAATTAGGCGGGGATCAGGAAGAGCTTACACAAGATTAGGCTGAGGTAGGTCAGTATCATTGCCACCGACGTCGAACTCTGGATCAAACACAGATTGAACGGACCTTCTGCTTCCCGACTGGGTATTTTTAGACGAATGGAACCTGGTTTTAGATTTTTGATTCTTAGCCATTGGTGTGGAGGTAAGAAAGGAACGAAAGTAATAGAGTATGGATAGAGCTATGGCACAAGAAAAGGAGATCAGGGAAAGGACTGAGAGTGGACAGCCTAGATTTTTGTCTCCGTTTTGGATTTATTTGAAATTTGGGGATGAGAACGAAATGAAAAAGGAAAGATGGTGAATGAAAATAAAAGTAGGAAATAGAAATTGCTAAGGTGCAAATTGATGGTTGAGATATTGTTTTAAATGATGGTGCGGATCGTTAAGGTGTAATTTTTTTTAATTTTTTTTTAAAATTCGATTGTATTTATAACTACTCCAACATCTTACTGATATGTATGCTAACACCATGAAGCGAATGTTGCAATAGAAAAAAATTAGCACAACTATCGTTAAATTGTAGCTACCAACATCATGTAATTTCGTTGCAATAGGCCATCTAGGTCGTAGTGATGGGATTACCAAGAACATATACAATTCTACTTATAGCTTCTGTTGCCCAGTACTCTAATAGCAATCTAAGAAGACGAACCCATATAGGAATAGTTTTTAACATATTTTTACTGAGCTCCATTCCTATCAAATCTACTAATGTAGAGTAAATACTAAGGGCATTGTTAATGACACCGCCTTTTTGGTTAAGGGGTGTCACAACTTTTAGTTTTTAATTTTTTGTTAAGGCATGTACATTAAAGACTAAACCCCCCTTAACAATTTATTGTTTCAAGACAAAATTGCCCTTTCCCCAGTAAAGTTACTTAACGTAAATACAAGTACAAGCTACGGTAAATAGTGGGACAATTCCATCGATGCTTTTAAGAAAATATTAATGGCTGCCAGAAGCCCTAGTTATGAGATAGATGACGAAGATGTAGTAAATTGCACACAAAAATGTGAATTATACGAAGATGATGAAGACCGATCTGCTAATGACAAGGTTTGATATTTAATTTTCCGTTTATACCTACGGAATTGAAGAAGAAGCACGAATGAAAAATTCGGTTGCGATGGACCATGTTTATAGCAAACAATCAGTATGAAGATACAAAAATAATGACTGTTTTAAGTATGAAAACACGGTATAGTATGACCAGTTTTATCAAGTACGAACTACAGTTTGATACAGAGATAGAGAAGACGTAAAAGAGCCACCGTGTTTATT
This sequence comes from Allium sativum, assembly GCA_030737875.1. Taxonomy (NCBI): domain Eukaryota; kingdom Viridiplantae; phylum Streptophyta; class Magnoliopsida; order Asparagales; family Amaryllidaceae; genus Allium; species Allium sativum. Next base: position 387,019,573 of record CM060921.1, read on the forward strand.
AATTTTTCTCGGTATTATATTACCATGTATATGATTTTGTGGTACTAATGTTACCATGCATGTTTTGTACCAAACAATGGTTATTTAATCGATAGGGCGATACCGTTTTTAGTTTATTTGTATGAATATTTGATACCATTATTTCTTTGTGGTGTGAATAATATTCAGTTGTTTTACAGTTTGATGCAATTGCTATCGTGAACGAAGTATACGGGAATGAGGATTATTCAGTTAATGAGAAGTCTTATGAAACGGACGATGTAAAAGGTTTGTCGGTTGGAAAATGATGACAGCAACGATCTTTCACATGAGGAAGCAGGAATATTGTGTTGCGCGTAACCCAATCTAACTTCCCATTTCACCACCGATAAGGTTTGAAAACTAGCACTTATGTTTTACATTAAGTACGTTACTCTAATCATAATATCTTATTTATTGATGCAGTTGTTCGTTTCCAAAGAGGACGTACGTAAATGGTGCTTCGATCGTGGACTTGATGTGAATTGTGTCATTGTTATAAAAAGAAGTAAAACAAAAAATCTCTTAGATAATGGGAAAGGCCCATGGATGCTACTTACTTGTGAAAGAAGTGGAATGTACATTGATCATAAGACTAAGGAGCATATACCAATAACCCAAAAGAAAAGGCGTAGATCGGGAAGTAGAAAATGTGGTTGTCCATTTGAATTAAGAGCACATTGTCAAGATGATGGAAAATGGACTTTGAAAGTTATAAATGGATGCCACAATCACAGTCTTCCCGTTGTTTTAATCGAGCATTCGTATGTTGCGCGATTAAAAAACAATGAAGTAAAGACCGTTGAAACAATGACAAATAGTGGGGTTAGGCCATGGAATATTCTAACTGCTCCTAAACTTGACAACCCAAAAAATAAGTCTACAATCAAAAATGTGTACAATGCCAAAGTGAAGCTCAAACTTCATAATACAGAAGGTAGATTGATTATGCAACAGTTTATGAAGTTGGCTTGCAGTCACCACTATTCTGTTCATCACAGAGTCGACGATATGACAAATGAAGTTATTGACTTGTTCTTCAGTCATCCGAAATGTGTTCTACTTGCGCAATGTTTTTATCAAATTTTATTTTTGGATTGCACTTTCAAGACTAATAAGTACAAGTTGCCATGTTTTCATATGGTGTCGCAAACTTCAACGGGTGCATCCTTCACCGTTGCCCTAGCTTTTATTAGTCGGGAGACCACTGAGTCATATATATGGGCTTTGGAGTGTGTTAGAAAATGTTATTGAGAAAAAGAATTTCCAAGTGTTATCATAACGGATGCGGAAATCGCTCTTAGCAATGCCGTGGCCACTGTTTTTCCATCAGCTCGTCATATTCTTTGTGCGTGGCATATTTCAAAATACGTTCCAGCAAATTGCAAACCAAATTTCATAAAAAAGAAACGGGTAATGATTGGGGATAGAGAAACCGTAGTAGAAGATGAGGAACGAAAAAGAGAGTACAAGTTATTTTGGGAGGGTTAGAGCAATGTGATTAGTTCGCTGTCTGAAGAAGAGTGTAATCGAAACGCAAATTGTTTTCGTGAAGCATGGCGGGAGAAGAAAAAAAGTAGTTAAACTATGTTTTCAAGAACTAGTTGAACAAGCATACGGAGATGTTTGTGTTAGCTTGGACAAATGAAGTTAAACACTTTGATAATGTATCAACTAGTGTGGTTGAAAGTGCGCACCATCGTCTGAAACTGTATTTTGATTCAGCTGCAGGTAGTTTTGTTCAGTGTTGGACTAGCGCGCATCTTTGCTGTGAGAATGAATTAGTTGCAATCGAACATGTGTTTGAAACGAGTTCATCGAAGTAAGTTCATAGATTTCGAGATGAGCCAATGTTTAAAGAGGTATTGGGATTTGTTTCTCATAAGGTGCTTGATTTATTGCAAACCGAATTATGTAGTATTCCAAAAGGTGGCACGAGTATTCGAACTTGCGGTTGTATTTTATGGAAAGTTAATGCTCTACCTTGTGCACATGTGCTAGTAGACTTTAGATATTCATACGGCTTCATAACCCTCAGTGGTATAGATCGTTATTGGAAACAGTTGTTATGTATTCCGCCTACACCGAATCGGTCCACTCTTGATTTTATGGACTTGCCTGAATTTCATGCGTTGAAACATAGGTATGAAAAGGCTACTGATAATGTGAGGAATGATATTCAGCAAGGTATGAAATTGTTAGCCTTCCCTCCTACTACGAAGATAAAAGAACTTCCCGTGGCGACTATAAGAAAAGTAAGACCATCTAAAAAGGAGAAGTCGACTACACGAGATCCTTCTTACTTTGACCATGTTGACGCTGCATTGTCTTGCAGCCCAAAACTTACCCCAGTTAGTCGTTGTTTAAAGAAACTTGGAGTAAAAGGAAATGCACCAAAAACCAGTCAAATTGATGAACATTTCTTATTACAAATGCCTAAATGTATACGACCGTATATAACTCGCATAGACGACATGCCCACTGATGGTAAATGTGGATATTGGGTGCTGGTTAAACAACTAAATCTTCATAATCGAAGACCAGAGAATCCTTGTAAGTTCGTACGTGAGGCCATGGTTGATAATTTAATAATTCATTCAGAGATGTACAAAAGCATGTGGGATGAAGGTGGCTTCGAAGAAATGAAAAGGAGAATACAAGGCGATAACTCGTTGGGGGTAGATGAGTGGATGCAAATGCCAGAATCCGGTTTTATAATTGCAGAAATATTTGGTACTGCTGTTGTCTTGCTTAGTATGGAAATGAGTTTCTTGTTTGTTCCGTCAACAGTACAAGTGACCTTGTTAAACCGGGACAGGATGATCGTAATGGGATACGTAGATAGCTCACATTTTGTTGGCATTACTTTGAAGTACGAATCGCCTTTACCTAATACTACTCCGTTCGCATTTTTTTTACCGAATTTACAACATCAATACGTAGGATTGGGTCAACACATATGCGGAGAGAGTTTCTCGCTTCGTTGATGGAGAAGAAGATGGACATGTTGACGAAGATAAAATGGTTGTTGTGTTAAGTTAATGTCGAATACGTGCATGTGTTCGTAATTTAGTGCTAATGTAACAGAATCTTGAAGTATTAATGCAAATGTTAACTTTTCTGGCACATGTTGGCAAGGCAGTTGTATTTTTTTGTTTACTTTAATCTTACTACTAGAGTGCAAGTTTGTGCTATTGTACGTAAAGTTTTGTTACACTTCTGCATTTCACTACCTAGATACTGCATTTCTCATTTAAACCAACTATGGAACGATAACATATTATAAAAAAATAGTTATGTCAAGTAAAAATTTCCAAATTACAAAAATGGTGGGGAGTAACCGTTTTTATGTTAACTATACGGTTCAGTGTAGTCAACTGAACCAAATTTTCTAAAATAACTCTTTCCTGAGAGTTTTCGGAATGAAATAACCGTGTTATGAAAGTAAAAACGGAGAATATAAGTCGTTTATAGCTATTCCTATAACCTCAAAAGTTATATACGGTACAGTTATACCGATTTTGTTTAAGTTAATCGGTAGGAGATCACCGTCTGCACATAATTTTTGACAGTATCATAACCTGAGATATTTCGGACTTATCTCACCGATTTTATATATTTAAAATGGTAACAACTCACAGTCTGGACATATTTTTTTACAATATCATAACCTGAGATATTTTGGATTGAGAACACCGATTTTCTATATGGAAAACGGTAGTCTTTTGCCGTTTGCACATGTGTTTTTGACAATATCATAACCTGAGATATTTTGGATTGATGACACCGTTTTTATATATTTAAAACGGTGGGCACTTACCGTCTGCATATTTCGTTTCTAACCTGCAATGTTATGGTTTACGATGACCGAATTTTGTTTAATTGAACGGTTTTGTGTAACCGTTAAGCAAATTTTAGGCCTTTTACCTGATTGATCGGTGATCAAGCACCGTTTTTGAATCTTAAAAAGGCACACCATTTCCAATGTTTAACTACAAGGTTGATTATTTCATACATACAACCCAATTTTTCGTGCATCGTACGTGATACAACAAATTGAAACTTGTACATGCATCATTGATCATACAAATACTTGAAACTTTCACATGCATCGTCGACCATACAAAAAATTGAAACTTGTACATGTAGCTTCAAACTTAGAAATAAACACAAACATACTCGTAAACCATTTCATACATTAACCTTCCTTCCAAAGTACCCGCAATACAGTAATGCCAAAAGCATGTCACCAACCAAAATACATAAATAAGCCACAAACATAAAGTACTGAACAAAACATACACCAAGTCTTATAACAGTTACATACTGTTAACCAAAATAATATGTAATGCTACCAAGTTAAACTATTTTTTCCTTGCTCCACCTTTCTTCTTGGTAGCATTCTTCTTCCCTTTCCTTTGTTTACCTCGACTTGTCGTAGCCTCAACAATCTCATCACATTCATCAGCTGTCATGTTCTCTCCGTACAGAGCAGACGGTTATGGGTCCTCTATATGCTCTATCATTTGTAAAGCTGTAACAACTGTCTTACCACGTCCACATGAACGGATTGTATCAGCAAGTAGTCCAAGTCGACGTTTCAGAAATTCAAGTCTACTTTAGAATGAAAAACAATCAATGACATTTTTTTCAATTAGCAAATATAACAAACTTACAACACGAATGGGTAGCGGCTTCTCCTCGGTTTCATTAGCAGGCTCAGTTATTCTTCTTGATGGATTTGCAACAATCGGATGAGAAGTTTGCTGATACCACTGTATATAGTTGTCCTCACTATCCCAGGGGTTAACCACTTCTTTTGACGTTATACTTTCATTCAGCATGTGATTTGCCCATTCAGCCCATACAAAATCCCCAACATTAAAGTAAGCGGCTTTGAAACCTTTACTATACGACTTGTACTTCTTCTTGTTAAGCGTGAAGGGATTGGTTGGGATGGGTTGAACAATTCCAAACTGGCGCAGAAATCTTTGAGGTAGATACAATTCTTCGGTTTCAAAACAAATAACAGGTCCGTTATACAACGAACACCGATGAAATGGATACACATCTCGTTTATCTCTAAAGCAATCCCATATAATTTCATTGCACTTCAAATCATCAATCCTTCCTCGTAGTGTGACTAAATCATATGGTAACTGCGAACTCTTGTTCTTTGCAAAGTAGAACGCGACTCTAATTTCTCCTTCTTGTATACCATTAACACGATTATGTCGACGAAGAACTGGGAAATGCTCAAATATCCATACCTGCATTAAAGTACATCATGTACACGCATATAATAAGACTACACTATTCACATATAGTTACAACACAACGGTATCAAAAATATTGTTCGAATATTCCTGCAGTAACGTTATGCAACCAGTCATTTGATGAACATCAGTTCGAGTTGTTATAGCTAGATTACGTAATAACCAACTCAAACATGCAGTGGCCATGAATATGAACCCACTTCGTTTAAATTCTCCAAACACTGCAGAAAATGAACTGACACTTTATTCCCGCACTTTTCACAACAAACTAAACTGCCAATTGTGTACAAAAGATATGCTATCGCACAATGCATCTTTCGTTCTTCAGTATCATCCTCCTTCGACCCCTCAAACTGACTTCGTAATCATTCAAATCTAATTTTTTTCGCCTTCTAATACTTGTATAGCAGTTGTTTTGTCAACACAGGCAGTCACCTATACCCCTCGAGCCACCAACAAAACCAGTAACTACTCTTCCTTCCACCGGAAGGCCAGCTATGTGCACTACTTCGTCAATGGTTATTCCCAACTCACCAAATGGAAGGTGAAATGTGTTTGTCTCCGGATAAAATCTTCCGACGAATGCACTGATCAGGACTTTGTCTAATGTCTCATGAGCATGTAGCGCTAGCTTATGGAATCCCGACTGAAGTACAACCTCCTTAACAAAAGAACATTCTTTTCTATAATCCCACAATCGTTGCGTGCCAACATAAGTATGGACTCTCATCAGTCTGACTTCTCCTCGAGGTTTCTATATGGTATGCACGTATATATACATTACATATTTATAAACAGTTAACAATTCACGCCTAGTCATAAGTATAAATAAAATCTAAGAAATAACATAGGAAAAGCTTACAGTAGATTTCCATATTTTATGAGCAATGTGATGTTTGAATGCAAACGACATTGTCCTTTCATCTTTAGTGGTGCATGATTCTGTTTCTTTCCGCTTTCACTTGCCTTTAATAGTACGTTTTTTCTTTTCCAAATGTTCCACCTCTTTCTTACTCTGCCTTCCTCACTATCATGTTTCTCACTACCACTTTCACGGACACTATATTCAGACTCAGATTGTTCACAAGAAACTTATTTCAAATGTCTCTTAGCCTGTCGTACATGTGCCACTGTGGCGTCACCTTCTTTATCTGCTTCCTCCTCAACTCCATCACCTCCTTCTTCACGCTCGCTATCATCTCCATCGCTATCTTCTCCATCAACATCTTCTTCATGCTTACTACCTCCTCTGTTACCCTCTTCTCTGTCGTCGTCCTCTTCACGGTCAATATCAGCTTTGTTGCCCTTTTCTCTGTCATCGTCTTGTTCCTAATCGGTACCATCTTTTTCACCCTCTTCTCCTTCATCGTCTCGTTCAAGATCACTACCACTTGTGTTGCCCTCCTCTTCTTTGTCATCATCTTCTTCTTGTATGCGTACGTCTGCTTCTTCATGGCCACTATGATCACTACTTTTTCCACCTCCATCGGAAGTACAACGATCGTTCGACTCTTCTTTTTCACTTGAACTTTGCTAGGAGTTATTCCCTTTATATTCAACTTTCTTTTTCTTTTGCTCTTCCAATATGCGTTGCCTTTCCTTTGCAAGTTTTTGCCTATTAGAAGCAGTAGGCGGTACACGACTCGACGTAGACGAAGTCGGTTTCCTGCAATCAATCACATAAACAATTTAGTTATACGACAACATTTAGCCTACTTTATTACTATAAAAAGGTACAGAGCCACCATGTAAACAACAAGTTAAACCGAATGTGTAATCAAAATTTCGACAACAACTAACCATAAGTCGACATCAATCAACCATTTATAATAACTATATCCGGACGACACAAACCGAAACCAAAATACAACACATTTTGAGGAAATGAAAATATAATATGGAAAACAGAAGCCGATTTTGAATTACAAAAACGGTGACAACATGCCAAATACTAGAAAGGACAAGCTTTCATATGTATTTTAATACTCACAAACCATAGAACCCTTTTTCAACCAGAAGTCGACATCAATCAACCATTTTTAATACCTATATTCGGACAACACAAACCGAAACCAAAATTCAAAACAATTTGAGGAAATGAAACTTATATATGGAAAACAGAAGCCAATTTTGAATTATAAAAACGGTGACAGCATGTCAAATATTAAAAGGGATAAGATTTCATGTTCCAGAAGATTTACCCACCCAAAAACGTACCCTACCAACCGTATTCTCTGCAAATCGAACAAAATTCCCCAACGTTTAGCCCTTCTTCCCCACCAAACCCCACCACACGCAAACCCATTGCTCACAATTGGTAATACCAAGCTCTACCGTACCATACATGTGATAATAGCAACTGAAATTACCATTAATCTACTACAAACATACCTCTTTTCCCTGATTTGCTTCTTGACAACGATTCCTTCGTCTTCCTCGCAGTATGCTTGAATCGAACCATCGTTAATGCCAAACCCTAGCTCCGATGAACACGAGCGTGAGCACTGAAGAACCATAGTCCTGAAGATATTTTTTGAGAAACGTGATTTGGAAAATAGAGCGCGGGCTTTGAAATGCGTGGATAAAATTTGAAGGACACGAGGGTTATTTTTGTTCGAGAAAATTGTAAGTGGTGTTGCCCCTTAACAAGTTTTTGTACACCGGTGTCCCCTTAACCAAAAAAGGAGTGTCATTAACAATGCCCAATACTAAATTCTCCAATGGTTGACAAACCCTATGAATATATGCTTTAAAATAAGGGAAATATGACTTGCAATCTACAACGTAAATTACTGTGGAATTATCCCATAACCTTCTACCTTCTTGTACTAATTCCATATTTAATTCAGCACATTCCAGTTTTTAAAGGACTTCGGATCATAATAAGAAAGCAACATAAGAATCAAAAGTTGATTACCTTGAACAACGCCCTTCCAAGATTTGCTAGTCGTCAGATTAGAATCAGTATTTGATGCAGCAGTCCCCAAAGTAGACTCATCAGCTCCAAGCAGAGGATGTGGAGGACTTTCTAGCGAATTGCTTGACAAGCCAACCTTCCTTCCAGTCTTTGGACTTCCGGTATTGTTGGCGTCTCTTAAGGGAGGAAATTCCTCCCGGTTAAGATCTGTAGAGATAGGAAATGAAAGCTTCGGTTGCTGGATGAGTGAAGCGGTGAACCAGCAGACAACTTTTCTGGTAGCCTCTGTTGTAAGGTAGGGGAAACCCTAGGTTGATTTTCAAACCTTTGCACCAATATGTTTTTGCGCTGAGAAGTAACCATCTAAAATCCATCGTCATCCACTGCATGAGGGTCGGATTGGTTAGAAAATCCGGAGTTCGTCGGGGTAGGAAGCCGATTATTTGGGGTTTAGGTGAGCTGTATCCAACGGTTTAGGGGCTTGTGGGTGCGGTAGTGGCGTAGGAGGATCTGAGATGGGAGACATCGACAGTGAGAGGCTTGGGAGAAGGGAATTGAGAGGTTGAAATTCGAGGAGATGCCTAGGGTTGGATGCCCAGACGTAGGGTTTACTTCGGCCATTGAAAGTCAGTTATATTTCCTATGAAGTGTTGTGTTAGGTCACTTATACTTGACTTGATCTAAGGAAGAAGCAAGAAGAATCAAGCAAATGTAAGGTGCTGATACATTGCCTTTAGGTCGGTACCTATCACAACCACCTTTCATCGTAAACAAATAACGTAGAAGTAGGGAAAATAAGGGTGCGTTTGGTTTCCCATTTTTAAGTTATGTTCAGTTTTTAGTTTTGAAAAATGATGAAAACTCGTTTCTTTTACCATTTTGAAAAACTCATTTTGAAAAATTATTATTTTTGAAAATGGGCCTAATAAAGAAAACTCAAAACAAGATCATTTTGTTTTCGTTGTTTTGAGATCCACTTAAAAATTAAAAACCCAAAACAAAAAACCAACCAAACATGCGTTCATAACCTTCGTTTATTTTTCTGGCCGCAAAAAACTGTTTCTCCCAACTTCGCAAATTCGCCAATCGTCAACAACAATCAGGTAAACTCGTGATTTCTTATTTCGATTATACTTCCGTTTGATTCAATTTTACTAAATCATGAAGATTTTTGCTACTTGTTACAATATTTCATTCCCTCTAGTACGGGTTAGGGTTTTGTGGGCTGCATTTAATTTAGTTCTATTCTAAGGTAAATTATTTGATTTATTATATTGTAATTTGGTCGAATGCTTCTTTTTTTTTTAATTATGATGTAAATCTCTTAGGATGCATTTGGTTTTGAGGAAATTAGTAGTAGTATTCTATGGGACTTGTTCAAAAATGATTAAATTGGGCTAGATGAGAATCCATAATTCAGTATTAAAGCGAAAAAACACCTACATGTAGTTAGTTTGAAAACATGATGCAAAATGAAATCATAGGCAGCTACTTCTAGAGAATAGAATACACAATCAGTTGTGCAGTGATAATATAGTTGGAAAAATGGTGTGTCCCAGTCACAGATAAATAGAACAAGTAAAATAGCCACATCAGTTCAGTTATCCATATCAAAGTTTGGATGTCATATGTGAGTCTCCATGTAACTAGAATTTTGAGTTTCCTTCGCTATAGTTTGAAATTTGTGTCCTTTTTTAAATGCTTCAGTTGGATAATGTGTTATAATGGACTGGTTGTTAATTATTATTTTTATCGTATTTGGATGGATTCAAGGATGGAAATGATAGATTTGGATATAGTTTCTTTATTTACTTGAAATAAGCTAATGTTTATGATGTTCAACTAATGTCGAAGTAGTTTATGTATGTTTTCGACTCATACACTGGTACTATAAGGAATGCAGTTACACTCACGGTGTTGCACGTCATCCTTGATAGATAATGCACAAAAAGTTAATGCAGTAGCATTTTTTACTACTTTCTTACCTGCACATTTCTATATTAATCCAATTATCTCTGTTCAACATATGACGAAGCTTATTACGTACTACGAATTAAGTAAATCAATGCCATCTTATGATTTGTCAATAGCGTCAACTAATATTTTATGCATATGTGTGTGTCACTGTGTTTACTATACTGGGGTGTAATTAACATTGTTTCAGTTCTATGCTAGGATTAAAAATAAGGTGTATAATTTTGTTACTAAATAATAAATTGGTTAGATTAATTGGTGTGTGGTCTTAACTCATAAAACTTTATTTTACTTCAACTCATTTAGTTTTGATTTTTGTTTGATAATAAAGCAAGTAGTGATTTTTTTGTATAACATTAGTTACATAATGATTGGAGTTATTTGTACTATGTTTATTCAAGTAACATCTTTTATAGAGCGGTTGGACTACTTGGTGTATGGTATTGACCAATGAAACAAAGTGCATTTTATATCTGTTCAAAAAGTTCTGCCCTTTTTTTTCCACAAGTAAGCAGCTGGTGAAACTTTTAGTGCAATGTTTTATATCTTCTTTGACTGTCTATTTTGAGTACTGGAACCAAGAATATTCAGTAGTATTTGGATAAAATGCAGAACATCCAGTTTTCATATTACATATTTTGTTATTGTATTTTATGAATGTGGCCAACTAGTTTTCAATGTTATAGCTTTAGTAGCCTTAGATATCCTAACTAGTTTTCAGTGTTATATGTAATTGTATTACTTTTTGGTGGACTTGGTCATTCAACATGAAGGATTTTGCTTATTGCAGAATGAGAGTGCAGGTAGTATATCCATGAATTTTGATATTTAAATAAAATATAAAACCATACCCATCAATATATAAAGGTACTTTAAACTGAATAGGTAGTTAAGTTGAGGAAGACATGGAGTCATAGTTAGTTCCAAACCGATGTTGATGGTGGCTAAGCGATTCAATGATAAAAAGCTGCTCTATGTAAAGAAGTAAGTCATGTTGCAAGAGCATGGAACTAAGGGGGAAGCACATAACCTTAATTAGGAGAGCGCCGTATTAAATGGGCATGCACTTTGTGTACCCAAGAAGAGTGACCAGATAGCGCTATGTTCAATAATGTGATAGGGTAAGATATGACTGTATGAGATATTTTTTCTAGTTCAAGTATGATAGTAGAGCGAAAGATAGAAACATCCTTGCATGACGAGCCCTTCCATATGAAATCAGTTGAAAGAGATTGAAGTTATGAAATATATAAAGTGACTAAAAATGGAACGAACTAGACGAATACCGCCTCAGTAGGTTTCTATCTATTGCGGAAACTGCGACATTGAACTATTTGCTTCAAGTATAGTGTATATGTGTTTATTTGATTCTCTAGGGGATGATAGCATTCCTGTGTTTTCCTCCTTTGGCGATATGCACAAGTTTTAAGCATTTCTAATCTCAATGCTCAATTGCCAATAGAGAGTGTTAAGAATAATTTATTCATTTTTTGTACTTACAGATTCATCCACCATCTTATTACATACAATGAGGCTTACAGCAATTGTCCATCTTATGAGATAGGCATCCAGGGAATAACACCATCGTTTGGTTTCCTCGAGTATGAAAATTGAAAGGTTCAAAGAGACAGAGGCTACAATATGAATATGGTATGGCTACTTACATTGTTTCTCTCAATTGGTATTACAGAATTGGGAAGGTTGATAAATCATTCTTTTATAGTTTGGGTGTCTGCAATACAAGTATATAATATATATAATTGATATGTTACTAATTTGCACATCTCTCATATCTAAAAAAGATAGAGACTGTATCCTATTTTTCTTGATTATTAGTCGTACACTCTAATGTTTCTGATCATTATTATTTACATTCAGGTCTAGTTACATATCATATTTTCTTTTTAGTCTTCACACAATATAATATTGCTCTTGGTGATTGATCTTCTTTATGCTCAGGGCTTTATATTTTATTTTTTATAGTTTGGTGAATAGTTCATGTACTCTTATATTTATTTACTTTTATGATGTGATTCAGTAGATGTCTTACTTCTGCACTATCATTTGCAGATGTGACTCGAAAGACATCAAAAGCTCGTTGCTTACAAAATTTTGGCTGATATAAATATCATATTGTTATGAAAGATGTTTGAGTCGTTCTCTTTCAAATTTCTCTTTATTTAGCTTGTCTCTTATGTTATACATCTGAAACTGTGTTATAAACTTTTTTATTGTAATTTTATTCCAGTACAACTCGGTCTCATGTAGTTTAAAATATTGTATTATCTTTAATGTTTAATCCTTATGTTTAGAATTCCGCTTATTATCTTTCATTTTTTATCAATTTTTAATTAGCAGCTTGATATATTCACAGTTGTTTTTATTCAACTTCTTTATGTTTGAATTTTTCGTTTTATTTACAACATGTAGTATGTTCATGCAAACATGAAAAGGAATAGTACATATTATTGAGGGCGACTATTTGAACATAAAATTAGATACAATTAGTGATAAAAATGGTCTAGACTGATGAATCGTTTTGTCTTTATATGAAAAAGTGGAATTCATGCGGTGATTGAATGGTAAATGTTTGTTGTGTCATCAATTATATCTATATTTTGTGTCTAAAAAGACTTTTCCATATTATATATGATGTATTATACTTTAAACGTAAAATTTGTTTGAATTGCCAAAATGAAAACTCAAAATTTGAAAATTGTGTTTCAAATCAAACACATTTTTCAATTTTTAGTTTTGAAAACGTGTTTTCGAAAAAAGAATAGCCAAACGCATTTTGAGAAATAGTGAAAATATTCAAAATGAAAAATTGAAAACAACTATGAAAACTAAAAATCGAAAACTCAAAATGTAAACCAAACGCACCCTAAGATTTGAGCCAGTTTCGGAAGCAACGAAGGCCTTCATCCCAATAGCAAACCAGAAAGAGGATGTTAGAATTAGAAATGCCACATCAAAACTCTATCCACGAACAAACAGACGTAGTGCAAATGGATCTCATATTCTCATAAATCATACTGCAGATCTCTATTAAAGCACAATCAATAATGGTTTGTTCAGTTACTAAACAAGACACGGAGCAACCAGGTATGGCTTGTTCAGTGTAACAACCCGAAAATCTGGGCCTGTTTAAAATTTTTATTTTGGCAATTTTAGCGAATTTTGATTATTTAAAATGAATTATTTCAAATAATGACGACGAGAAATTTATTTTGAATAGAATTCGAACGTATATATTTATACGCGTCGTCGTTAGAATATAAATAATTATTTATAATTATAAAAGGAATTGAAAATGGCGCGGTAGTTCGATAATTCGATTTCAAACTTCAATTGAATGTACCGGGTGCAAAACAATCCGGATTTTAGTGAAACAAAAAACAATAGGATCTATTTGAGAATATCTTTCCAACGAATCCGTAAAATCAAAATTTCATAGCGGGAATCAAAAGATATGTCCAGTTGAAAATTCTGAATAGTCGCTATGGAATTCAGGCCCTTAAAAATGGACATTTTGCAAACGACCTCGGATTTCGACGAAACCCGTTTTGTTGAGTCCGTGATGTCAAGTTATTTCTAGATTCCAAATTTCATAATTTTTCGAATCAATATGTGAGCGTGGCAAAGGAAAACGCGTTTGACCAGTTTCAGTTGATTTTAATCGACTGGAAAATGGCCATTTTTCCAACGGCCTCAGAATTCGACGAAAATAGTTTTGTTAGGACCGTATCGTCAATACGAAGCTAGAAAATATTTTTCTGCAATTTATAGAGTCAGTATGCGACCCAAGTAAATTGAAATGCGCGTTCAAATTCAATATATAGAGTTATATGTTGATTTTAACGGAAACTTAGCGTAACGGTGGAATTGGCCTAGGATACATATCCCATTGTGTTCGGAATGGGGGTAATTAGTTATGGACGACAGGCGGTGGGCCTCGCTTAGAGGTCGTATGTAAAAGTCAACTTTTTGGGATTAAATAATTAAATAAAAAAATAAAATAAAAATAAAACTACCTCCCTCCCCTTAAATCCTCCTGCCCCCCCCCCCCTTCGAAATTAAATCAGAAGCAAAAAAAAAAAGGAAAAAAATTCGAAATCGCTCCACCGCCGCCCTTAATCGATCGCGCCTCCTTGGCCGCCGCCTCAGGCGCCTGCTCCGACCGACCCTCCCCCTCCTCGCCCCCTCGAACCCGTGCACAAAACCCCCTCGCCTCCCATTTGAAAACGACAGCCACGGAGGACCGCACCACCACAGAAGCCGCCACCCAAACCCTAACCCTACCACCAGATCCGACGCCCCAAGCCTTGAAGCACCTCGTCAGCAAAGCTCCCCGCCTCCGCTATCGAGCGACGCTCCGGTGAAGCTGCTGCCACCACCGCAGACTACGGCGCCTCCATTGGTGGTGCTGGATCCGCTCCGGTAGCTCAGAATGGCCAGTGCGAGAAAAAAAGGGTGATTTCCAGTTTCTTTTATTATTATTATTATTATTTGTTTTTGATTTAAAAAATAACACAGTATTTAAAATGCAGTTTTGAAAGGAAATAACCTTGTTTTTAAAAAAAAATTATATAAAAAGCCTTGTTAAAGTCTAATCTTTGAGATGTAAAAGAAAATGTAAAAATCCTTGTTTTTAAAATATAATTGGAATTGTTTTAAAATATAGACAAGGAATTGTTGAAGAAAATATATATAGCAAAATTGTTGAAAATATAAAATATCACTGTTTTGAAAATATATAATAGCGTTACAAAAATAATAATATGATTTTTATATATTGAATAGCAAAGAAAAAATTCGATTTTTATATATTGAATAGCAAAGTAAAAATTTGATTTTTATATATTGAATAGCGAAGTAAAAATTCGATTTTTATATATTGAATAGCGAAGTAAAAATATGATTTTTATATATTGAATAGCGAAGTAAAAACGTGATTTTTATGTATGTAGTGAATACGGGCAAAGAAAGTGACAAGAGGCAGAACGACGAAGATTCCTACATAAGAAGAGCCGTGGGATTGGATTAGCTATTCGGGTGAGAATTTCTCACCTTTCAATTTCATTTTCTAGTTATATATATATACTAGGATGCAGACGGTGCTTAGTAGCACCCGACACAATCGTCCACAGACCATGGACTTGTTTGTTTGGTTGCATAGATTAGTTAGATGATTTGATTTGAATTTGGTTGTTTGGTGAATTTGATTGATGTGTGAATGGCGTGGGCCTTCACTAGACCGGGGATAAGGCTAGGCCTCGTCCCGTTTCTAGTATCGTGCCGTTATACCGCCGAAATTTTCTAAAATAAGTTAGAAAAATAAAGATAGCATTTTATTTAATAAATGAACTGAATAAAAAAAAATGTGTTAAAATAAAATATTTTATCGTTAAAAATATAATTTTTAGCGTGAATGTGAATAAATATATATTTATAAACAAATCGACCGATTTGTTTATATACACTGATTTGACTGATATTGATTGGGTCGATAAATTTTACACATCGCCCAACTGCACAACTAAATCTGTGTTTGATTGTTTGAAACCCCACACGGGTGTTGGGATGAAATTTGAAGTTCACTCATCCTGATTGATGAAATATGTCGATCGATTGATTGACATACTGTTATAAGCGTTAGATATCTATATTTGATGCTTATACAGTGTAGTGCACTTTGGTTGATTGTTGATTATTTTTCAATGTTATCATATACATGTGTTGTATGAAAATCCATATAATTAACATTATATGGTAATTGATTGGGCCTCATTCCAATTTAGAAAATAAAGAACAATGTAAAATAAAGGTTCATGTGTTGACTGTACTTATCCGTTGAGATTAGTCATGTGTTGAACGAAATATTTTAATAATAAAATTTACATCTTTATCAATGTAAAATAAAGGTTCATGTGTTGACTGTACTCATCCGTTGAGATTAGTCATGTGTTGAACGAAATATTTGAAAATGAAATATTTGAAAACGAAATATTTGAAAATGAAATACTTGAAAAGAAAATATTTGAAAAAGAAAGATTTGAAATAGAATATTTGAAATTAGAAATATATGAAGCCGTGTTGGTTAGATTGACGCCATTTTGACGTGAACGATATTCATATCGATTTTATTCATTTTAAATGGAATATTGAAAGGCGATTTCGAAATCGAATATTTTGAAATGAAATTTGAATTTGAATGGAATAGAAAGTCAATCGAATTTGAATAGAAAAGAAAACGATTTCGAAATGAATTGAATATAAAACGATTTCGAAATGAAATGAAAATAAAACGATTTCGAAATGAATTGAATATATAACGAATTTGATTCAAATAGAAATCGAAACGAATTTGATTTGAATAAAAAAATGAATTTGAATCGAATAGAAAACCAATTTGAATTGAATTGAAAACGAATTCAAATTGAATTGAAAGCGAATTGAAATGAACTCAAATTGGATTGAAATTTGAATTTGAATTGAAATGAATTTTAAAACGAATTTATAAGGAAAAATTCAATTTTGATTTGAATTGAAATGGGAGTTGAAATGTTTTTGAAACGAATTCAAAACTATTTATAAAATTCGTTTAAAAATAGAATCGACGAAATATATATTATATATATATATTATATATATAATATAATGGCCTGAATAGAACGCGCCGCGCAGCGGCAGTTCGTGAATTTCGACCATTTATTTCAAACGGACATTACGGGAGATCCGACCGTCGGATTCTCCTAAAACCGGAACCGTTGGGTTCGTATCGAAAAGAGCTTTCTAACGAATATTAGAAATTTGAAATCTAACGGTTGGATTTGGAGATACGTCCAAATCAAATTTGAAAAAGGTCGCTGTAAGTGCAGTTCGATGGCCATTGATGGAAATCGACTGTACGGGCCTTGATAAAATTATTAAAAATAATAATAAATTGTGTAAAATCATAAGAAATGATTTGGGGAAAATTGGGATAAAAAAACTCCATATTTGAAAAGATAAAAATAGATTTTTATCGAAATGAACTAGTTTTGAACTAAAATTATAATTCTATTTATTTTTAATAAATAAATTGAATTTGAAATGGTTTTGAAAATAACCAGAATTTCCAATGATTGCATTGGAATGGGTTTGAATCGAAATTGTCTTCGGAATATTTCGATGTTGGATTTCGTGATTATACAGATGTGGTTATGGAAATTTGAAAGATATAGATATATATATCGTTATTTCCAATACGATATCTGTTGGTCGTGGAATTTGATATTGAATATAAGCCGATATATTTTCTATTCAGAGCCTTGTATTTAATATCAAATGTGATTTGGGTTTGTCGTGAATGGTGTCTTCACTAACACTGTTCTTGAACCCAGTTGAGAAAAGATTAAATCTTTTTATTTAGATTTAATGAAGTGTACCAATTAAATAATATTTAATTGGAATTAAATTGATATTGATTTTTGGGTTTATCGTGGACAGTGTTTTTAAATAACACTCGTTCTTTAATCCGATAATTAATGGAATGTGGTTTTGGGTTTATTGTGAACCGTGTTTTAAATGACACTGATTCTTTAACCCAGTCACAGATTAAAACTAAGTGGAGTTTTAATGAATCTTTAATTAGATTGAAATCATCGAGAATGGAGTATCACCAGTTTTACTCTAGGCGATAGTTGAATCTTTAATTAGATTTGAACGTGAAATGGTAATTGAATTTACCGATAACACTGTGGTGTTAGAGATGAAGTACTACCAGTTTTACTTCATGGGATGAATAGGTTGGGATTGGGAAATTAAAACAAATGATTACTTCGGTAAGGTTCGTTAATCCCGACTAGTTGAATCGAAATTCAAAAGATGATTAAAGAATAAATTCAAGGAATTTATCTTGGATAAAATTAATGGGAACCTTTCCCTATGAATATAAAAGTTAGAAACTAACTGTCGGTTAGCCTAGAAGAACGGTTTTCTGGATATTGATCTGATGTTGGTTTCGGCCTTCGGGGTAAATATTTGGGGAATTATTCTCTTGATTAATTTACGGTTAGTGACTGATGAATTGGAATGAGGCGTATGTTGTGTTTGTGTAACACTTATTTAAAATATACGCGAGTTATTCGGGAAGACCGGGTTTATCCCATTCTGAATAACGGATACGACGATAAGTCGAAGATGAAGACGATGGTCGAAGACCGGAGGTCTTCACGTCGTTTGGGTGATTACCGATGATCTTGATTGGGCTGTACACCCAAGAAGATGGAAACAGTTAGTGATCGTCCAGACGTACTTGGAGATCGATGGATATGCGGGGTACTAGGTGCCTCCGGTTTCGTTCAGACCCAGAACGGACTTGTAAATGGACTGTGTGTCTGACATTGGATTTTAGTCCGTGTGATTGATCTCTATTAAATATATATCTGTTTGGCGGCGGAGAATTTATTCTCTTGCTTAACGCCCTTCTCTGAGACGTACGAGCTCAGGGGTTATATATTGATGGATATCAATCGCATGGAGTGAATTGCCTGTGTGGCATGCTAAGATGCAAATGATCAAGGCTTCTGTTGAAAAGAAAAGTCTTGTGGTTGATGATCGAAGCACGGCCTTTGTGGCGTAGCTTTGTGTAACGTTTACTTCGCGAGTTTCGCACCCCGGTTGTGAACCAAAAACGGGAGACGGACCTCAGGGGGGACATGCGTTTTCTTTCTAGCTAGGGTGGTGTCAGTGACCTACCAGCCCTGACATTTATATTATTTTCACCTGTGTGGTTGTTGCTGTTGCGAGGCGCCTCGGTTTGATCGGACGATCCGGGTCCGATGGAGTCATTCGTTGGCTCATTTACGCCCCCAAAGGGCGGAGAAACGTAGTGTTCAGGCATTATAATCCACATCGGTGGACCGGCCCTGACGATCCAAGGGGCAGTTGCGGCTGTTCCTGAGGGGCGGGCTAGAGCGTCTCGAATCGGTTGAGGACTATCTTTTGCCTCGGTTCACAGACGGAAATCCAATTTCCAAATACGTGACATTTGCGGTTTTAATTGTAGAACTAGTATGGCGACATGATATATGGTACCCATGCCGCCTATGATTGATACTTATGATTTGGAGTTGTTTTATACACTATGCACTTATAATAGTATCAAATGGTTTGTTTTAAAACGTATCAAGCATTCTTTGGCTGTTATAAGGGAAAACACTATCGCCCGGCTTGCGTTGCATTGTGTGATAGGATCTGGGTCTTATAACAGCTTCAATTTTCTTTATTTAGCATTGCGTTGTTTGTTTTATGCACTGGTATTCTTGGAAGGAAACCCGTTCCGTGTTATACGGCGTGGTCCCTTGATTTCCCTAACTTTAAATAAAGATTAATAACTGTTTTAGTTCTCACACCAGTCCCATGACTGACCTGGAGTTTATTGTTTTAACCTAAACTCTGGGTGCCCCTATTTTGACACGGGCAGCTAGTAGTTTTGGTTTTGCAGATTTATATTCACAGGATCCTGGTTTACAGCTGGAATGATATCCAGAAAGCTTTGTATCTGTATATCTCTTCTAGTTGTGTATTGTATTATTTTCCGCTGCGATGTATTTAAATGTAATTTAAATCTCTGATATTTCTGTGTAATATTGATTCATTTATACTCTGTATATTCTTGTAATCTGATGCATTGTTGTAATATACAATGAAATGTTCTTCCGCCTGCGTTCTATTTTGTGGCTTGTTCTCGAACTATCCGCACTTTCCTCACTGGGGAAGTTACGGGTTTTTACAGTTGGTATTAGAGCTTTGGTTTACAAAGCTCAGAGAACAAGGCACATTAGAACCATGCGAAAGAATTCATCAGAAACTGGATTAGTAATATCCAACGGGGATGACTCGTTAGAGATGGGATCAGTAGTATCCTAGAACGAGTGTGAAGAGTATATTTTTAAAATGAAAACAAATTTTGTTTTGAAAATCTAAATCAATTATTCGTATTTGATTATTTGTATTGATTTGGACAGTCCGGTATATAAAGATTTTGCATATCGCCTTGCAAACGTGTATTTGAAGTTTTAATATTCTGGATAGATATAGAATTACACTCGAATCTCCCGGAGATGATTTTGATGATGGAGCTCCATCATTAGAATTCATGTTCGAGTGACGAAAGTGGACTTTCTATATATTTCCTATTGACCGGTGTGAGAACCAAAATTAGATAGGGCCTATTGTTGTGATTTGGCATCAAAAATGTGATTTTTGACTATGTATCAAAGTTATGAATTTCAAAAGCTAATCAACTAATTGATTGATGGTTGTGTTGTTGATTATTGGTTGATTAATTAAAATTTGTATTATATAGCCAATTTGATCAAATAGTGAATTGTATTGAAGTTTGGTCGTGTTTGCTTGCATATACATATACTTACATTGAACAGGTCATAGCAAGGAGGCTAGAGCAGAGAATAAAATTTGTTTGCCCGACAAATAGGTACATGTTTACTACATAATTTATTGTTTTGTTTGGGTGATGATGATTTTATGAGCCTATTGGCTAACCGCTTGGCTTTTTCTTTTTCTTTTTGAGATCAGAAGGCCTATATGGCAATTTCGGGATTTTCCCGATGCTCCCATTGCAGGGGAGGTAATGGCGAAATTTTTCGAAAATTTAGGGTGTTAGCCAAATTTTTGAAAATTTGAAAATTCTCAAAAACTGAAAAGTTGGAGAATGAAAGCCAGATCGAACGTAGAGTTGATTGATCAAACCACTTTCGACTTTGTTCCTTTTCGGGGACGAAAAGTTTTAAGTGGGGGAGATTGTAACAACCCGAAAATCTGGGCCTGTTTAAAATTTTTATTTTGGCAATTTTAGCGAATTTTGATTATTTAAAATGAATTATTTCAAATAATGACGACGAGAAATTTATTTTGAATAGAATTCGAACGTATATATTTATACGCGTCGTCGTTAGAATATAAATAATTATTTATAATTATAAAAGGAATTGAAAATGGCACGGTAGTTCGATAATTCGATTTCAAACTTCAATTGAATGTACCGGGTGCAAAACAATCCGGATTTTAGTGAAACCAAAAACAATATGATCTATTTGAGAATATCTTTCCAACAAATCCGTAAAATCAAAATTTCATAGCGGGAATCAAAAGATATGTCCAGTTGAAAATTCTGAATAATCGCTATGGAATTCAGGCCCTTAAAAATGGACATTTTGCAAACGACCTCGGATTTCGACGAAACCAGTTTTTTTGAGTCCGTGATGTCAAGTTATTGCTAGATTCCAAATTTCATAATTTTTCGAATCAATATGTGAGCGTGGCAAAGGAAAACGCGTTTGACCAGTTTTAGTTGATTTTAATCGACTGGAAAATGGCCATTTTTCCAACGGCCTCAGAATTTGACGAAACTAGTTTTGTTAGGACCGTATCGTCAATACGAAGCTAGAAAATATTTTTCTGCAATTTATAGAGTCAGTATGCGACCCCAGTAAATTGAAATGCGCGTTCAAATTCAATATATAGAGTTATATGTTGATTTTAACGGAAACTTAGCGTAACGGTGAAATTGGCCTAGGATACATATCCCATTGTGTTCGGAATGGGGGTAATTAGTTATGGACGATAGGCGGTGGGCCTCGTTTAGAGGTCGTATGTAAAAGTCAACTTTTTGGGATTAAATAATTAAATAAAAAAATAAAATAAAAATAAAACTACCTCCCTCCCCTTAAATCCTCCTGCCCCCCCCCCCTTCGAAATTAAATCAGAAGCAAAAAAAAAAAGGAAAAAAATTCGAAATCGCTCCACCGCCGCCCTTAATCGATCGCGCCTCCTTGGCCGCCGCCTCAGGCGCCTGCTCCGACCGACCCTCCCCCTCCTCGCCCCCTCGAACCCGTGCACAAAACCCCCTCGCCTCCCATTTGAAAACGACAGCCACGGAGGACCGCACCACCACAGAAGTCGCCACCCAAACCCTAACCCTACCACCAGATCCGACGCCCCAAGCCTTGAAGCACCTCGTCAGCAAAGCTCCCCGCCTCCGCTATCGAGCGACGCTCCGGTGAAGCTGCTGCCACCACCGCAGACTACGGCGCCTCCATTGGTGGTGCTGGATCCGCTCCGGTAGCTCAGAATGGCCAGTGCGAGAAAAAAAGGGTGATTTCCAGTTTCTTTTATTATTATTATTATTTGTTTTTGATTTAAAAAATAACACAGTATTTAAAATGCAGTTTTGAAAGGAAATAACCTTGTTTTTAAAAAAAAAATTATATAAAAAGCCTTGTTAAAGTCTAATCTTTGAGATGTAAAAGAAAATGTAAAAATCCTTGTTTTTAAAATATAATTGGAATTGTTTTAAAATATAGACAAGGAATTGTTGAAGAAAATATATATAGCAAAATTGTTGAAAATATAAAATATCACTGTTTTGAAAATATATAATAGCGTTACAAAAATAATAATATGATTTTTATATATTGAATAGCAAAGAAAAAATTCGATTTTTATATATTGAATAGCAAAGTAAAAATTCGATTTTTATATATTGAATAGCGAAGTAAAAATTCGATTTTTATATATTGAATAGCGAAGTAAAAATATGATTTTTATATATTGAATAGCGAAGTAAAAACGTGATTTTTATGTATGTAGTGAATACGAGCAAAGAAAGTGACAAGAGGCAGAACGACGAAGATTCCTACATAAGAAGAGCCGTGGGATTGGATTAGCTATTCGGGTGAGAATTTCTCACCTTTCAATTTCATTTTCTAGTTATATATATATACTAGGATGCAGACGGTGCTTAGTAGCACCCGACACAATCGTCCACAGACCATGGACTTGTTTGTTTGGTTGCATAGATTAGTTAGATGATTTGATTTGAATTTGGTTGTTTGGTGAATTTGATTGATGTGTGAATGGCGTGGGCCTTCACTAGACCGGGGATAAGGCTAGGCCTCGTCCCGTTTCTAGTATCGTGCCGTTATACCGCCGAAATTTTCTAAAATAAGTTAGAAAAATAAAGATAGCATTTTATTTAATAAATGAACTGAATAAAAAAATGTGTTAAAATAAAACATTTTATCGTTAAAAATATAATTTTTAGCGTGAATGTGAATAAATATATATTTATAAACAAATCGACCGATTTGTTTATATACACTGATTTGACTGATATTGATTGGGTCGATAAATTTTACACATCGCCCAACTGCACAACTAAATCTGTGTTTGATTGTTTGAAACCCCACACGGGTGTTGGGATGAAATTTGAAGTTCACTCATCCTGATTGATGAAATATGTCGATCGATTGATTGACATGCTGTTATAAGCGTTAGATATCTATATTTGATGCTTATACAGTGTAGTGCACTTTGGTTGATTGTTGATTATTTTTCAAGGTTATTATATACATGTGTTGTATGAAAATCCATATAATTAACATTATATGGTAATTGATTGGGCCTCATTCCAATTTAGAAAATAAAGAACAATGTAAAATAAAGGTTCATGTGTTGACTGTACTCATCCGTTGAGATTAGTCATGTGTTGAACGAAATATTTTAATAATAAAATTTACATCTTTATCAATGTAAAATAAAGGTTCATGTGTTGACTGTACTCATCCGTTGAGATTAGTCATGTGTTGAACGAAATATTTGAAAATGAAATATTTGAAAATGAAATATTTGAAAATGAAATACTTGAAAAGGAAATATTTGAAAAAGAAAGATTTGAAATAGAATATTTGAAATTAGAAATATATGAAGCCGTGTTGGTTAGATTGACGCCATGTTGACGTGAACGATATTCATATCGATTTTATTCATTTTAAAAGGAATATTGAAAGGCGATTTCGAAATCGAATATTTTGAAATGAATTTTAATTTGAATGGAATAGAAAGTCAATCGAATTTGAATAGAAAAGAAAACGATTTCGAAATGAATTGAATATAAAACGATTTCGAAATGAAATGAAAATAAAACGATTTCGAAATGAATTGAATATATAACGAATTTGATTCAAATAGAAATCGAAACGAATTTGATTTGAATAAAAAAATGAATTTGAATCGAATAGAAAACCAATTTGAATTGAATTGAATTGAAAACGAATTCAAATTGAATTGAAAGCGAATTGAAATGAACTCAAATTGAATTGAAATTTGAATTTGAATTGAAATGAATTTTAAAACGAATTTATAAGGAAAAATTCAATTTTGATTTGAATTGAAATGGGAGTTGAAATGTTTTTGAAACGAATTCAAAACTATTTATAAAATTCGTTTAAAAATAGAATCGACGAAATATATATTATATATATTATATATATATATATATATATAATATAATGGCCTGAATAGAACGCGCCGCGCAGCGGCAGTTCGTGAATTTCGACCATTTATTTCAAACGGACATTACGGGAGATCCGACCGTCGGATTCTCCTAAAACCGGAACCGTTGGGTTCGTATCGAAAAGAGATTTCTAACGAATATTAGAAATTTGAAATCTAACGGTTGGATTTGGAGATACGTCCAAATCAAATTTGAAAAAGGTCGCTGTAAGTGCAGTTCGATGGCCATTGATGGAAATCGACTGTACGGGCCTTGATAAAATTATTAAAAATAATAATAAATTGTGTAAAATCATAAGAAATGATTTGGGGAAAATTGGGATAAAAAAAACTCCATATTTGAAAAGATAAAAATAGATTTTTATCGAAATGAACTAGTTTTGAACTAAAATTATAATTCTATTTATTTTTAATAAATAAATTGAATTTGAAATGGTTTTGAAAATAACCAGAATTTCCAATGATTGCATTGGAATGGGTTTGAATCGAAATTGTCTTCGGAATATTTCGATGTTGGATTTCGTGATTATACAGATGTGGTTATGGAAATTTGAAAGATATAGATATATATATCGTTATTTCCAATACGATATCTGTTGGTCGTGGAATTTGATATTGAATATAAGCCGATATATTTTCTATTCAGAGCCTTGTATTTAATATCAAATGTGATTTGGGTTTGTCATGAATGGTGTCTTCACTAACACTGTTCTTGAACCCAGTTGAGAAAAGATTAAATCTTTTTATTTAGATTTAATGAAGTGTACCAATTAAATAATATTTAATTGGAATTAAATTGATATTGATTTTTGGGTTTATCGTGGACAGTGTTTTTAAATAACACTCGTTCTGTAATCCGATAATTAATGGAATGTGGTTTTGGGTTTATTGTGAACCGTGTTTTAAATGACACTGATTCTTTAACCCAGTCACAGATTAAAACTAAGTGGAGTTTTAATGAATCTTTAATTAGATTGAAATCATCGAGAATGGAGTATCACCAGTTTTACTCCAGGCGATAGTTGAATCTTTAATTAGATTTGAACGTGAAATGGTAATTGAATTTACCGATAACACTGTGGTGTTAGAGATGAAGTACTACCAGTTTTACTTCATGGGATGAATAGGTTGGGATTGGGAAATTAAAACAAATGATTACTTCGGTAAGGTTCGTTAATCCCGACTAGTTGAATCGAAATTCAAAAAATGATTAAAGAATAAATTCAAGGAATTTATCTTGGATAAAATTAATGGGAACCTTTCCCTATGAATATAAAAGTTAGAAACTAACTGTCGGTTAGCCTAGCAGAACGGTTTTCTGGATATTGATCTGATGTTGGTTTCGGCCTTCGGGGTAAATATTTGGGGAATTATTCTCTTGATTAATTTACGGTTAGTGACTGATGAATTGGAATGAGGCGTATGTTGTGTTTGTGTAACACTTATTTAAAATATACGCGAGTTATTCGGGAAGACCGGGTTTATCCCATTCTGAATAACGGATACGACGATAAGTCGAAGATGAAGACGATGGTCGAAGACCGGAGGTCTTCACGTCGTTTGGGTGATTACCGATGATCTTGATTGGGCTATACACCCAAGAAGATGGAAACAGTTAGTGATCGTCCAGACGTACTTGGAGATCGATGGATATGCGGGGTACTAGGTGCCTCCGGTTTCGTTCAGACCCAGAACGGACTTGTAAATGGACTGTGTGTCTGACATTGGATTTTAGTCCGTGTGATTGATCTCTATTAAATATATATCTGTTTGGCGGCGGAGAATTTATTCTCTTGCTTAACGCCCTTCTCTGAGACGTACGAGCTCAGGGGTTATATATTGATGGATATCAATCGCATGGAGTGAATTGCCTGTGTGGCATGCTAAGATGCAAATGATCAAGGCTTCTGTTGAAAAGAAAAGTCTTGTGGTTGATGATCGAAGCACGGCCTTTGTGGCATCGCTTTGTGTAACGTTTACTTCGCGAGTTTCGCACCCCAGTTGTGAACCAAAAACGGGAGACGAACCTCAGGGGGGACATGCGTTTTCTTTCTAGCTAGGGTGGTGTCAGTGACCTACCAGCCCTGACATTTATATTATTTTCACCTGTGTTGTTGTTGCTGTTGCGAGGCGCCTCGGTTTGATCGGACGATCCGGGTCCGATGGAGTCATTCGTTGGCTCATTTACGCCCCAAAGGGCGGAGAAACGTAGTGTTCAGGCATTATAATCCACATCGGTTGACCGGCCCTGACGATCCAAGGGGCAGTTGCGGCTGTTCCTGAGGGGCGGGCTAGAGCGTCTCGAATCGGTTGAGGACTATCTTTTGCCTCGGTTCACAGACGGAAATCCAATTTCCAAATACGTGACATTTGCGGTTTTAATTGTAGAACTAGTATGGCGACATGATATATGGTACCCATGCCGCCTATGATTGATACTTATGATTTGAAGTTGTTTTCTACACTATGCACTTATAATAGTATCAAATGGTTTGTTTTAAAACGTATCAAGCATTCTTTGGCGTTTATAAGGGAAAACACTATCCCCCGGCTTGCGTTGCATTGTGTGATAGGATCTGGGTCTTATAACAGCTTCATTTTTCTTTATTTAGCATTGCGTTGTTTGTTTTATGCACTGGTATTCTTGGAAGGAAACCCGTTCCGTGTTATACGGCGTGGTCCCTTGATTTCCCTAACTTTAAATAAAGATTAATAACTGTTTTAGTTCTCACACCAGTCCCATGACTGACCTGGAGTTTATTGTTTTAACCTAAACTCTGGGTGCCCCTATTTTGACACGGGCAGCTAGTAGTTTTGGTTTTGCAGATTTATATTCACAGGATCCTGGTTTACAGCTGGAATGATATCCGGAAAGCTTTGTATCCGTATATCTCTTCTATTTGTGTATTGTATTATTTTCCGCTGCGATGTATTTAAATGTAATTTAAATCTCTGATATTTCTGTGTAATATTGATTCATTTATACTCTGTATATTCTTGTAATCTGATGCATTGTTGTAATATACAATGAAATGTTCTTCCGCCTACGTTCTATTTTGTGGCTTGTTCTCGAACTATCCGCACTTTCCTCACTGGGGAAGTTACGGGTTTTTACATTCATCCATCCGTGGCTAATTTGGACGTGGTTCGTGGCTGGTTGAGTGAACAGAGGTTGGTGTTATAACGGCGAAGTCTTTGCCGTTATAATTTTATAACGGCAAAGGTCTTTGTCGTTATAAACTTTTAATAATAAAAAAGCATGCAAACGCTGTTTGCTGTGGTGAAAAGAGGTAATATTGGATGGAAGGGGTGTTTGCTGTTTTGTACAGTTTGTATTATATAATATATTTTTTAAGTGGTTTGTGGCTGGTTGTGGCTAGTTTTGTATTGCTGGGTGCGTTGTGGTTTGTTTGGATGAAAGAGAAGAAGTGAACAGAACGGATTGTTGGTTATGGTGTTAGGGGCACTTGGATGGAAACTTTGCAAGGGGCCCATAATGCCTGGGGTACCCTACTCAGATTGCAATCAAAAACCCTTTGTATGAACATCAACATGCAGCCACCTTCGTAAATAATATAGCAAACAACTCTTAATATGTAATCTAAACGGTCTAGGGTAAAGAGATACCTATTGGTCCGTAAAGGCATCTTAACTTAGCATAACTTATAATACTACACCCGGCACAATTGGAGTCCAAATCCCCTATACCCAATTTCTTCTGTACCCCTATACCCAACCAATCAGCACCCCCTGATTTCTACCAATTTGTAATTAAACCCTCTTTCTTTTTCGGACTTAATTGCAAAAAATGAAAATCAAGGGATGTTGATTAGTTAGGTACAGGGTACACAGAAAATTGGGTACAGAGGATTTGGTCTCGCACAATTGAACTTGCAAGAGAGATAATAAGTCAATCGCTCAGCCACAGAGTTAACTGTCAGAGTTATGCAAACATCATGTTTGCAAGAGAGATAATAAGTCAATCGCTCAGCCACAGAGTTAATTGTCAGAGTTATGCAAACATCATGTTGGAAATTTTTAGAATTCCCTCTCAAATTTCTTCTGTACCCCTATACCCAACCAGTCAGCACCCCCTGATTTCCACCAATTTATAATTAAACCCTCTTTCTTTTTCGGACTTAACTGCAAAAAATGAAAATCAAGGGATGTTGATTAGTTAGGTACAGGGTACACAAAAAATTGGGTACAGGGGATTTGGTCTCGCACAATTCAACTTTCAAGAGAGATAATAAGTCAATCGCTCAACCACAAAGTTAACTGGCAGAGTTATGCAAACATCATGTTTGCAAGAGAGATAATAAGTCAATCGCTCAGCCATAGAGTTAACTGTCAGAGTTATGCAAACATCATGTCAGAAATTTTTAGAATTCCCTCTCAAACCAACGTCTTATACCAAGAAACTTATAAACAACTTGGGCACAATGGTAGATACGGTAGATATGCCATAAGTGGCCAAATTAATGATAAATAAAAAGGCAAGAAACAAGAAGTAAAATAAGCAAATAACATGTAGCCTTGTAGGCTACAAAAATGGCACTAGAAGATGAAAATGAGGGATTCACTCCTAATAAAAAAGAAGAAAATTTAAAAAAGAAGAAAATTGCAATGATATTTTCTAGGAAACAATGTACAATAAAATATGCAAGCTTATAAGAAATGATATACACTAGATTACTCGTGGATGTAGGATCAATTAAGATCCAAGCCACTTAAAAATTCGCTTGTTTTTTACCTTCTAATAATTTTTGCTTTCTTGATATCTTGCTACATTGGTAACAAACACTTATAAGCGATAATCTTTGCATCACCCATGGTATTTTATGCAGACTGCGATGTAGTTTCTTTAAAATAGGCGAAATGAACTTAGCATGGATTTTTACCTCTAAAATTATAATCGAGTACTAGTGAGATGAATTTTTTTGCTAACATCTTTTGTATTAGAAAGAGGAGCTGAACCTAAAAAATCCATCCTTACACTCCATCCAAATTAAGAATCTTTCCTATTGAAATATCTCTTTTAGCCTTAAAACTTGCGGAAAGAAGTCCAAAAGAATCCCCGTGGATGCTTTCAAACTCTTACCATGGATCTAAGCAAAATCAAAGAACCAAGGAACTAGAGAACCATTATAAAACATAATCCAAGGTGAAATTCCTGGCATAGCCAACTACTCAGTGCCTACAACCCATTATTAGTGTACATCTGATGTATATGACATAAAAAGATAAGCAAGAGTGGTGATCTATTAATGAAAATTTTGTTACTGCTATGCAATAATCGAAATTTAAAACAGATCGCCCCTTAATAGAATGACCCAAACTGTAGGGTGGAATGAAGCCTGGTAAGTGGGGAATGGTCACACGTTGCACCTAAGGACCAGAGGATGTAGGAAATACTCTTATGTGCTAAAGGAAGAAACTCGCCCCGAAAAGATAGATCTACTTCGGATAGAGCCTAGCTAATATTGAGAGCACCCTTAATGGGTGTCATAGAGAATTGTGAATCATCTTCCCTTAGATGTCCCATCTAGGTTGCCACATGCAACTCTACAATGATCCTAACTCTAACTAAAGTGGAAACCAATGATAGGCATGAGCAAATACTAAAATCCTTGTTGCAATCAATGAAAAAGGCAGTTTAGCATAGTGTCATAGACTCCAGATGGCATGAATCATTTGTTGTAATGATAATAATAATAATAATAATAATAATAATGTATTCTTAATATGTTGTATGAAGGTATCAAGATCCTTGTACAACCTTTCCTTTTATAAACTAATAGGTAAATTCGACGGCTTGTACCAGGTTAAATAAACCTTCAACTGGCCATGATATTATAAGGTCTAGGTTAGTATAAAGAAATCTTTTTGTTAATCCCTTAACACAATGAAATGGAGGGGATATTACATGTCCTTCGCCGGTATAAATAAGTCTATGATTGGAAGTTTTCCTCTAACACAGCTATGCTGGACATATGTATATTAAACAATCAGAATCAGTTCAAAAAATTATGTGTGCATGCTTTTAGGGTTGTATTTACACAAGCTGGCTTCTTAGTTGAAATTCAATCCATCTACCCTAATCATGTAGGGAAGGCCACTTCATCTGCATGAAATTCAAAATGTCTTCCCTAAGAGGAAGTGGTACCAGACATATGAAATTCAAAACATCTGCCTAGCCTATAGGGAAGGCCATGCCAGATACAAGAAATTCAAAGCATCTTCCCTCAACCTATCGGGATTGCCATGTCAAGCAATCAATATGTGCTCTCTAGACTAAGGGTAGGAATCTTGTACCCCTCTAAGAAAAGAGGAAATATAAAAGACCTAATATGAGAGGACATAAGCCGCTTCAAGAATTAATTATGACATGAGCATGAAGTAAAGGAATACACTATAAAAGAATCTGATACGAAGTCAGAGTTCTATCGAGTAATAAATGTTCATTTAAGAAATTATTTACATATGGTTATTTAATGTAACACCCTGCTCTTTTATAATAAAAAAGTAATATGATTTAACGATCAAACAAATGAATATTTCTAGAATTTATGGAATTTGGCCACGAGATTTATACCATTGCATTTTCCAATCAGCTTACATATATAATACACTTTGAACAGACTTATATGAAAAAGTTATTGATGTTCAAAGTTAGGGGTCAGAGGAACAATTACACGCGTAAACGAGTGCGTAATATGTTTATTTTATGAATATACATATGTCGGAATTATAGAAATAAACGTTCATTTGAATTTGAAATTTTAACATATGATATAAACAGAAATAAATCAAAAAATAAATTGAAATTGAATAAAACATTAACGTTACAAAACATAACTTGTAATATAATAAACTCGCTGAGCCATAGCCACAAGTATTCATGCATTTAGACCGGGATGTTGACCTATGTATGGGTCGGTCAACCACCTAGGGTCCTGAGTTAACCCATATGCAGGATAAAATATGTGAACATAGCATGTGCGTGACCTTTTCAACATTGGGATCTAATCCAACTTTGTTCCGACGAACGACCCAGTTTTGAACCCCAACAAATAAACGTGCATGGTCAGTCTCCAAACTCATTTTATTTTGAATGGGAATAGAGTCCCTCCCACTTTTCTTTCTCCTACAATTATCTAGAAACATTTATTCTAGATTTAACCTTTTGAAAAAAAATTATAGACCTAAAATGAGGACTACTCATAATATATCATTTTTATAAGGTAAGATTTCAGATCTGGTTTCATGTTTACTTAAATTTTATTATTTTGATCCATATTTGTAGATCCGTAAGAATTCCAATTTGTGGTTCCTAATAGGGATTACAAAAGGGGAGATCATTAATAATAGGTCTGGATTTGGATCAAATATGAGATTTGGAGTGCTTTTACGTGTGAGCGAATTAAATTACATATCTTTTATATTAATGTTATAGATATTACAGAAATACCGTTTTGATTATTAAATTGGTAATAATTATGTTTAGCCTAAATACAAAAATTAGTTTATTATAGTACGCATATTTAATTGTAAATTTTAAAGGTGTTAGATTTAGAGATAGAAGTTATTCTGATAAAAGTAAATTTGAACACATAAGCAAGTTTGGGTTCAAAACAAAGGAAAAGAGATGTAAGCCTAAATATGAGAAAATTTGCATTTACAGCATGAAACATGTAAAAGTGAATTTAATGTAATTTTGGGAAGTTAATAATATTTTGGTTGGTTAGAAAAAATAGATTTCCATATTACAAGTTTTAAAAAGGAGCATTGAATATAACTACAAGAATAGAGTTAAAAGAAGAAGGATTAATACAAAGTAGAGGCGTACTATACTTTTTACTACTTAACAAAAAGAAAAAGAATAGAGAAGATCTCTAGTAATTATGGATAACTGTCTAAGGAAATTATTTTACAATGAATATGGAAACGGATTTTAATAAAGCTTCGTTAACTAATCCACTAGAATATGACTAGCACATAAGAGTAATACTTACAATAATAGTAAGAAAATTTAAAAATATAACAAGTAGGATGAGGGTTAAATAAAAATGGCAATAACTAGGTTGAGTACTTAATAGGCTAAAGAAAAGAGAAAAGACCTGAATGGTAAAGATACAAAATGAAAATAAAGAAAAACATAATATATGTCTTTAAGACACGTAGATAAAGAAAGAATAAAGATAATTATTATGGTAAGTGGTTTATGATAGGTAGGTATAGTTTTTGAATTGAGAGTATCATGTAATAGTGAAGAACCTATAAGTAGCTTACTTATTGTTGACCAGTTTTTTGGTAAAAATGTCACAACTTAAATTCTCATTAAAGCTGAAGTATCGTTCTACCGAATCGATCCATACGTCGATCGATCTAAATTTGGCTCGACCCCGTTGGTATTTTCTCAAGTAGCGTGCTCTTCTTCAGATATGGTTCAAAGTCCAGGATCAGGTCGATCAATCCAACTGATCGACCCCAGCTATGTCGATTCACTCCCTACGCTACACAACAAAGCCCGATTCTTAAGGCTGCTTTATTGCTCAAATCGGGTCTATTCAACTTCCTTTGCTCTGAATCCTAAGGTCCATGTATGCCTTGATTATCGAGAAGACGACCTACTCTACTGTTCGTACACCATATCTCAAGCTCCACGTATGCCTCAATTATCGAGAAGACCAATTCCCGACCTGGAGACCAGGTCCCACCGCATGTAGTTGATATTCCGGATCAAGCGACACGTGGCCAACCTAGGATCGGATGATTGCCACATAACACACTAATCGATCCGCATTTTTGCCTATAAATACACTTTTTCCAAATATGGAAAAGGAGGATCTTCTCTTCTAAAAAAGGTTTATGGTTGGCTTCCTAAAAATAGCCTGCCGTACACTTCGATCAAAGAGCATTGTAACACAAGGATTTTGTGTATAAACCACTTCTTTCTCTACTTTCTTTCGATCAAAGCAACTGTAACCTGTAATCGACAGTATTAACAAAGATTATAAAGTGGACGTAGGCTTGGTTGAAGCTGAACCACTATAAAATTGTTGTGGGCTTCCTATGTTTACTCTTTTTTCTTACATTCTGTTATTGTAATTGTGTGTGGATTATACACTTTGACTGTCACTAGACCAACTATTAACGTCAACACTTTGGCGCGCTAGGAAGGGGAACACGCAATCACCTTCAGCAATTTCTAAGTTTGAGGATTTGGATAACTATTCATTGAAGAAACAATGGTAAAGCAAAAGAAGGATGTAACACCTTCTCATGCTCAAACCGCTGGCCCAGCAGACGCAGCAGCGGAGGCAAGCCTGGAGGCTTCCTCTCATGAAGAACTGTCCTGATACTTGAATGAGGATGAGATGGATAGAGTTCTTGATGAACTCAAGACACAAATGGCGCATCAAGATGAACTCCTCAAAAAGCAACAGGAAATGATGAACAATTTCTTCGCTCGAATGGAGGAAGGCTGAGCAACCAAGTATCTTTCCCAGTAATAAGTGAAACTGGCATAATAGCTAACATTCGGGCCGACGAAATCCAAGCCCCAGATCAGTCTACCACTCTTCCACCATCTGGATCGACCCATCTTTCTGGACAACCGAGTCCTAGTTTTACTCAACTTCCCGATCAACCGAATCTTTGGTCGGATCGATCGATGCAACCTTCGGGTCGACTGGATCCTGGTTCAATGCAACCTTTGGTTTGGTCCTACATCTTACCGCAAACTGGACTTATGCCGCCTCCCACTCGACCTTACTAGCACGTCGATCCAAGCTTAGCTGGAGGACAGGAACCCTATGTCTCTCTAAGACCGCAATACCACATCATCTCCCAATGTGACAAGGGAAAATGCTAATGTAAAACCACTCTGATATTGCCCTAGGCGGGGGCAATGTCGAACCCCGAGTTGATAACGCTTACCCAAGTTAGTTAAATTCTATCGACATGGATATGGTTCGGCCCAATATGCATGCCAACCAAGGGGTCCCGGACAATCTGGAACCAACAACCGAGGGTACAGACCACCTTCGCCCATCACTCATGAGCCATACCGAAATAACCCAAAGAACATGAGACATGCTTCCACCCCGTATTGAGACTCTCGCTGAAGCCATCAGTGCATAATTAGATTTGTGGAAATGACTTCTCTGTGATGGGCATCAAATCGCCAGTGTCACTAAGCACTTCTTCCGATGCACTACTTCTTAGCAAGACGTGGATAACATCCATCGCGGTCCTTTCACGCGATAAATCAGTAATTTCGGTAACTCACCTGAATTCAAACTTCCAGTTCTGGAACTATATAACGACATGATAGACCCTATCATTCATCTTATGCGGTATATACACCAAATAGAAGTACTATCGGCATCGGTCAATGTCATAGCCATGTGTTTCCCTCGTTACCTAACCGACATTGCCGCCACGTGGTATCAACAGCTAATAACTGAATCGATCAACAACTAGAATATGTTGGTCACCCGCTTCATTGAATAATTCATAGTTCACATATCTCGGCCCTAGAGCATCATGTTCCTCACATCAATCAAGTAGCAGTCCGGAGAGACCCTACGCTCCTTCCTAGAAATATTCAACGTGAATGTAGCATCGGTCGATCGACCTGAACCATCAATGATGCCCATGGCCGCCATAGCTAGTGTTTTGGATAGAGCAAACTTCAAAATCTCCATTCAAAGGGAGATCTCCCGGAGACATTGCAGATTTCTACTCTGAGGCAGACTGGTTCCTCCGACAAGAGAATGCAAATATTGAGATGATAATCTCGACGTACTTGCTACGAAGGATGGAGGACTGCCCAATGCTACCCAAAACAAAGGAAAGGGGGAAGTCTCGGAAAAGAATGAGAGGAATGTGCGGTTTCAGAGAGAGCCCAAATATGATAGATACACCGAGCCCAATTCCTCACTATTGGACATATACCTCGATGTGTGAGGAACTCTTCCCTTTCCTAAGCCTCCCAGGAGGGAGCCAACTCAAGGAGAACGTGGATCGGGAAAGCACTACATGTTTCATCATATGGCAGGTCATGGCACCGGTGACTGCAGACACTTGCGTGATCTCATTGAAGAACGAGTTAGACGTGGAGAGCTACTTAAGCAAGTTAAGAAATATGCGGCATCTGCACTGCCACTGCTACCCTCCTATGCTCCTTAGAATGGTTCTCATGCTCCTCGGAACAGGATGGATCCCGAGCCTAGCAATCACAGCATCGTCATCAATTGATCTGGATTAGATATGTCTGAATCTACTATATTTCTCAGGATATAAGAAATGTACCACTTTTTCACTTTTAAATTTTCCAATTGCTTTATTACCTCATGTACGCAAGGGGGTTAGGCTTTAACTCTCAGGCGTACCATATTCTCAACAACACAGCTATTCTATAAATAAAATGGTTAGGTTGAAGTACCACGTACAAGATTAGGATGTAATCCCAAGGCGTGCTCTGGATTCTACCATAAACCAATTAGGATTTGTTTTGGTTATGTAAATTGTAATAATCTTTGGAATAAATAAAACCTATTTATCAAGCATGGATCATGTTGGACCAATGTAAGTGTCTTGCCAGGATTTGTCAAGATTCTCAAACAAAATGAGTATGGTTTACACTCATTCTTCAACCTAAGATATGGATAATATCTACGCCTAAAACCCTACTTGTCAAGATGTGACAAACTCTTTTCAATATGAGTATGGATTATAATCAAACCAGACTACCAAGTATGGATTATACTTAGATAAACCAAAACTACCTTGTCGAGATTTGGCAAGCAAACACCACTAGATCTCGAGTATGGCTTTTACTCAATCTATCGATAAGGATCATATCCCGGGCATTGTTTATGCTCGACCCTAGGATCCCAGGTATGGCTTTTGAATGAAGGGATGGACTATATTGCTAGGATTTGGCAAGTTAATACATTCAAAACCTAAGTATGGTCTATACTCATCCCCACCTTTCGGGTATGGTTGATACCTCCTATTTGTTAGGATGTGACAGACTTAACTCTTTTCTAATGCAAGTATGGTTTATACTATGTTTCACGGTATAGTTTATAATCCCTTTGGATTTCCAGGTATGGCTTATACCTGAAGAACTAAGTTACCGCGTCGTGATTTGACAAGAAAACTCGATCATCATATAAGTATGGTTTATACTCTTAACTGATGTCTAGGAATGGCTGATGTTTGGAAGGATTGAACAACATCTTCAGGATTTGGCATGTCTACCTTATTGAAACACTATGCAGGTACAGGTTACCCTTTCAATCAGTTGCCTCGGCGATGGCCTGGTCCTCCTGGTCTTCTCTAAATATGATCTTACACAGCTATTGGTCTTCTAGTATTCTCATTTCTCTTACGACTTTAATGCAATCGTCAACGATCGTCGGTTTTCTGGCCATCTTGTAATATGGTTCGGCATAACCATGGCTTTTTGGATTTCTATTCATCATTTTCTGGAAGTTGCAGAACATACGTTCCTTTACCAAGAGAATATGTTCTGGGGGATAAAGTGTTGACTAGCTTTTTGGTAAAAGCCGTTACAACTCAAATTCTCATTAAAGCTGAGTTATCGCTCTCCCGGACCTATCTGTATCTTGATCGATCTAAATTTGGCTCGATCCAAATTGGCAGTTTCTCAAGCAGGAGTACTCTTCTTCAAATATGGATCGAAGTCCAGGATATGGTCGATCGATCCAACTGATCGACCCCAGCTATGCCAATCTGCCCCCTACGCCACACAACAAATCCCCATTCTCAAGGCTGCTTTATTGGTCAAACCGGGCCTATTCAACTTCCTTTGCTCCGAATTTCAAGGTCCACATATGCCCTGGCTATCAAGAAGATGACCTACTCTACTATTCACACACCAGAGCTCAAAATTCACATATGCCTCAATTATCGAGAAGAACAATTCCCGAGCAAGAGACCTGGTCCCGCCGCATGCAGCTGATATTCCAGATCGAGTGACACATTGCCAACCTAGGATCAGACGATTACCACATAGCACACCGATAAATCCGCAATTCTGCCTATTAATACACCTTTCCAACAATGGAAAAGGAGGATCTTCTCTTCTGAAAAAAGTTCGTGGTTGGCTTCCCAAAAATATCCTACAGTACACTTTGATCAAAAAACATTGCAACACAAGGTTTTTATGTATAAACCACTTCTTTCTCTACTTTCTTTCAATCAAAGCAATTGTAACCTGTAATCGACAGTATAAACAGAGATTATAAAGTGGACGTAGGATTGGTTGAAGCCGAACCACTATAAAATTGTTGTGTGCTCCCTGTGTCTACTCTTTTTTCTTGCATTCTGTGATTGTAATTGTGTGTGGATTATACACTTTGTGGGTTGACTGTCACTAGACCAACTTTTGACGTCAACACATGTCATAATAAGAGAGAAAAATAAATAAATGGAAAGAAAATATGAACTAAATGCAAATGAAAATATTAGACATAGGATCTAATAAAGGGTGTCCCAGCGATAACTTCATATGACGTGTTTATAATTGTCTAAAGGGAATCTGGATGTAGGCTTTATGAAGTGAACCATCGTAGATCTTTTAAAGTAGAGGAAGATCATGCCGACGACAAACCAGAAGTTCTTCAAAATGGGTTGATAAGCCATTTAAGAGACGTTGAGGGTACCCTAAGATGTAGCCTTACGAAACAGACATGGAGGGTGCTCCTCATCGACTTGTAAGAAGTCGATACAAACCTCTACGAAGCAAACTATAAATGGTCTTGAGAGAATCGGTTTTGAAATCCCGAAGTGATAAAGACTCTCAACCAATTCAGGTTCACCTTAAAGTTTGTTAGGAGTAAACCCCTAATTTATTCAACATCTAACTCCAAGTCATCAAAGAAACTTTTGTGAGAACCCAAATGCACTCACACCACTACAGTAGACTATGTTCCAAGGAACATCCTGCTACATAGACACGTAAGCGTCCACACAATGCAAAAAAGTTGACTCGCTGCACTTGAGCGCCCTACCAATTAGAGATACTAGGGCATCTAAGATAATGGTTCATACCATTGCTAGAAACATAGACTGTAAATTGAGACTAGTTTTTTTTCGATTCTTCCCTTCTCAACTCTAGTGGTAGAACAATTAGAAGTATTTCTCATTCCATAGATAGTCTCAAATAAGTTGTTAGGACGATCAGTGCTAATAGAGAAAACTATTTTGATAGCACTCGTGTGCAAAACAAACTATGCTATATATAACAATAATATATAGAATGGAAAACCAAAATATATACAAATACATACTCTTTCATATATATTAACTCTCGAATTCGATATTGCTTAGGTTAAACAATGCGACTTAAGCTCTAATACCAAATGTGACGACCAGTTATACACCATCAGTGCTTTTATAACTCAATAACACGCTATAAAAGAACCAATTGATGTAAAGCGATCGCCAGGAAAAAGTAGAAAAGAAGAGAAAAGAGAAAGAAATAAAGGAAATAAAAGAGAAGAGAAGAGAAAGAAGAGAATATAAAACATAATCATAGAATTTGTCGTATATATCACAGTGCATTAGATAACATATAATAATTAATTACGGATATAAAACAGGAGAGATAGTAATAACCATATAAACCATATAATAAGATTTTAAAGGCTCATACGGTTATACACAACAGTAATGGAGTTTATACATGACATAAGTAAACCCAACTGATAAACTGTCTGTAATAAGAATACATAACACTATCAAGGCTCTATAGTGTCACACATCGGAATAAAGAATATGGATAAAAGATAATCCACCTACGCAGCTTCGAATAATACATATACTTTTCACCTAGCCTGCTCATCAACATTGTCGATGAGAACACACGGTAACAAGAGGGAAATAAAACTTTGGGTCAGACAACAGCTAGTATAAGTGATAACCAAATCTCAAAGTACTGCAAAAGTCGTAATAGTACATGTAGCCTAGAGGGTATACAAAATCATACCTATCCTACCCCTGCATCCATAGAGTTAGCACATAATAATCAATACATTTTATATTATGATAAACATCATGTAAAAGGGCGTGATAGATGTCTAAGAACTAAATAATGACAAATAAGTAAACAACCATGGCATCTATCATCGATCCTCACATTTAATCACTTAATGCATTGAATGTATGATAACACTCTTGTTCCTAGGTACTCGAATCCATGTCACCAAATTGGACAAGAACTAAGTTATATTATCGTACAACCCAAGGTAGGGACCCAAGATTGGTCCAAGTGTGTGTCTTGTAAAACTTGTAAGCAACCTCCCAGGACTTGGAGAAGAGGACCCGAAACTAGTCCAAATGAACTATACACCTACCACCCCTTCTTCTCGAGTACCCGTTGAACTTGCGTATCGATGTTGCATATGCAATCCATAGTAGAGTATATCTTGAGACTACTACCATGAGTCCTCATTAGTATCCCCCTCTCCCCTCTCGATCCATCATCACCACCCTGCATCCCAGAATATCGCTATCCATCATTGATACCCCAACTTCTTATCATGGAATAACCATCATCAGATAACGAACCACTACATCGAAGCACCACATCACTGCCTCATGTAAAAGTCACTGATCAATGAGACATCATATCGAAATCATCTTCGAATGAATCATCATATCCTACTCCTCGAAATTGCACCATCATCAATGTGAAATTGGACAAAACGACCAATAGCGATAGTAAAAGATATCGACCACTTCATGGTAATTGATAATGACTACCCGGATCACGTATTTAACCAAAATGGGTTAAATATACATTCAAGAAAAATGTCAGGCATTCATCACCGAATTCAACTTATCGCTAAGTCCATCCTTTATCTTTAGACCAGCTACCAAGCGTTAGTGTTGCTTTGTATTCAAATGCATCGTCGAGCTCCAATGTCACTACTCGTCGAATTCATCCATGCACTCTGAAGCTCCTTAGAGAATTTACCTCATCTATTCAAGTCTATTATCCTTGTGCTTTCAATCAATATGAACTGACGTGTGCATTTGGTCGACAAACATCCCAAACACTAACATCAATATTTCTTAATACTAGATCGCCTACGAACAACGTTTTAAGTTAAACT
Source organism: Allium sativum (assembly GCA_030737875.1). Lineage (NCBI taxonomy): Eukaryota > Viridiplantae > Streptophyta > Magnoliopsida > Asparagales > Amaryllidaceae > Allium > Allium sativum. Next base: position 387,060,273 of record CM060921.1, read on the forward strand.
AAGCAAATAAATCAACCATGCAACCAGTATTCATACAAATTTCTAAGCTAGCATATGACATTCATACTAGCAATAATAAATCAAATAGAACATATCTATAGAAATTAAAGTGAAATAACTCTCTAAGTAACCAAAATTTAGAAGTGTGGTCAAAATACTGCGCAATAACGCATAAATGGATAAACAACACGCATAATAGAGAACAACTACGTAAAGTTTGATAATCATGGTTAAAACTATTTAAATCATGTACTAATCTTTTTATTAATTATTTACTAGGTTCAGTTATCCTAACAATTACGTTTTATAATTAGAAATCAGATTAAAATGTCAAATTTATGCTATATAGTCAAACGAAAGACAATGTAACTCACCTCAGCTAAATCAGGACAAACAAGTTGCAAAGAGTAGAGCTTCTCCATACGAGTCCAAAAGAAGAAACGGCGTCTAAATCTGGCATCCTTCGCAAAAGATATGCATGTTATAATTTGACCATTATTTTAATAACTAAATGTCATTAACATATAAGCTAATTACTTAGTTACCTTAACCCCGTTTACATAATTATCCTTCTTCCCGAAACATAACCCGTGCACTACATGCAAAGAAACCCACCCCTTAAAGCACTCTCTCTCCTCCTTTCTCCATCTCTGATCCACAAAAGGCCGATGGACTACGCCAACAATCCGAGTTATGCCATTTCCCCATATCGTCACCTCAATATCATGATGGAACCCACCCAGGAAATCACAACCTGTAGGTCATGCAACCCCATGGGTTTGGACGCGATTTGTTCTTCTTGACCGAACTTGACCAAACTTGGTTCGAGCGCTCCACTTTCTAAGAGAAATATAATGGTACCAATCCCGTGAACTATCGTCGCCTAAATCAAGTGAAATGAAGCTTCAGCCTCACGTTTTCTGATGGCTAAAACTAGGGCAGTGATCGAGTATCACAAATTTAATATAGGCTCAAAGATCTTGTCGATTCATGAATTTAGAAACCAATCCCGTGATTTTTAGTTCAGCGATTTGAGAGATACTGATTTTTAAAAGAATAGTGGATGAATTTGGAAATGTTGACCATGAATTCTCAATGGAACCTAGCTGGGAGAAAGAAATGAATTTGGGCCAGGTTGTTTATTGTAGCTATGGGGCTTATATTTTATTAATATTATTCTTTAATTCACAAATAAATTTGAAAACTTGTTATCTCTAATCGACACATTCTGTCTTCCGTCACCTATGTAAAAAAGGCCTTCTAAAAACAATGGAACTAGTTTTGAGATCAAATTTGATTGTACACAGAAGTCAGCTTCTAATACTCGAATTACATAATCACAGTTTCTTACAGAAATCACACACGTTTTATTTTCGCATGATTAAATGGTACATCTAATCGCTACGAAATTTGACGACGCACAACGACTCACTACTATGGTTTCAAAAATATAAGTTTCATTGCAATCAGACAATGGGCACCACAACAATTTACGCATATTCCGAGATCTTTTTGATCGCCAACTGGTCCAACTTGGAATATAGTGATCCACTTGCTTATTTTCCATGTAACGAAACTCAACGGAACTAGACTCAAGTCCTGATTCGATTGTTTGTAAAAAAAAATCCCAGTTGGATTCGTCAACTGACTAATCTACGATCAATATTTAAATATCCAACTGTTAAAACTATGGTCACTACATAGAATGTTATGGATAGATTTGTATTGAAAAATTAAGGGTGGTTTGGAATACTTTTCTTTGTTACGAGGATGGCTAAAAGACAGCTTGGTTTGACACTTATAAAATTCAAGCATAGGTCACACTCGAGAATCATTCAACTTTGCCCTGAGCTAACCCTTGATTCTTCCAAAATGCCTTTTCTTGATCACGAGCACTACATGGAAGTTTCCAAGAAAGCGAGCAAAGGAGAATCCTTTCAATGCTTGGCGCTATTTAAGTAATGAACTTCCTCGGTAGTAGGTACCTTATTCAAGTACTGAACGAATATTATATGCATACCATTCAAGAATGCATGGATATTTGGATGTAACTGGGCTGGAGCAAGCTTCATAAATTGCAAAATGGGAAATTTTACCGTAAAGGCTTCCTTTCATGTGCTAATTAGTTTCTAGGACACGGCCTTAAAAAAATTATTTTCCAGGACAAAATTTTATACGACTGTTTCTTTCTTCTATTTTTCATTTCGTATGCATTCTCGACGCTAAAAAAAACCCCAAATCAATTTCAAATCCGCTTTCTTCTTCATCTTTATACTCCTAAAATAAAATCTTCTGCTAATAAAATTTTGAAACAAAATCAAATCTGTTGCTAATTCATCTTTCTCACCAAAATTAAAATCAAATCTGCTGCTAAATTACTTTCGAAACAAAATCGCCTCAACTGATTTGTCGATTGGCTGAAGAAATCAAATCGCATCACTTTTCTCAACTGAACAAGTAAGTAATTGTTTATTTCTCCTATTTGTTATATATAGATTTCTGATGTTGACCGCCTCACCTTTATTCAGCTGAAGAAACTAAGACGCAATTTCTATTCACTATTTGCAAGACGCGATTTCTGTTCAGTAGTTGTTGAACAAGTAAGTACTTGTTTATCTTTATTGTTTGTTGTTCCTCGCTTTTTTTTCTATATATCGATTGTTTTTGTTAACTGAAGTGTAGTCATTCGCTGATTCATTTTATTTGCTATATAAATCTGTTCATACGTATATATTCAGTGGTAGAATTTATTTTGTTTGACAACTTATAAGATAAAGGTGTTTATCTTTTGATTTAATTTATTAAATTACGTATTAAAATTTAGCAATATTTGAAAATTACAGATACATGTAAAACATAGTTGTTGTTTTGTTAATCATATGTATATATTCAGTTGGTCAATAATATGTAATATGAATCAATTTATAGTGATGATGAAACTGTTCATACGTATATATTCGGTGGTACATGCTAATTTGTTTGACAGCTGAAAAAGATAAATGTGTTTATCTTTTGATTTGAATGATTTAATTATGTATTAAACCTTAGTAATATTTGATAATTGCTGATACGTGTTAAACATATTTGTTGTTTTTCTTATGATTTGGATTTGCTATGATAAAGCATTTAAGTTTTTTGAATGTGCTAATAATTTAATGTTATTATATTCAACTGTTTAAGAAGAAAACGACAACTATCTTTTCTGCTTGTTATTCATTTAACAAGAGAAGTGCATTTATCTAAGCTGTTTTTTAATGTTTACATTATGCTAAGTTGAACTATAGTTAGAAAAGATAAAACATATTTTTTTATCTTTAACTTCAACAATATATATTTGCAATGTTGTACGCTTGTTGCTCAAAATGCACATTGGAGTCTCGCTTGGTATATGTTATAACTTTTTAAATTAGTATGTGTGTATTGAATTTCAAATTATTGTTAGATGCTTATCATAATTATAATAAATATATCTTTATTATAATACATTTCAATCATAACAATTTTCCATCACAAAATGTTTATACCTCTGTTTTTTAAAAGGATAAACATATTTATCTTTTTTAGAAACTAAGAGCAGGGTATAAATAAAAAATTTAAAAACATTATTAACTATATATCTCACCTTAATTATCTATAAATTAGCAAAAAAAATACCACATGAAAGATACATTTTTAACCCGTTATTCCATTAAGATAAATCCATTTATCTTTTGCACAGTTTCAAATGATACCAGCAATATTACTAGTTCTATTCATTTATGAAATAAATATGTACGAGAATCTTGTTTTACCTGATGATTATATACAAAACAATTTTTAGAAATTCTAGAAGGAAAACAATTTTTAAATGTTTAGTACAATATTTTATTTTAGATTTAAAAAAGATAGTTGCATCTATCTTTTCAAAACTGAACTTCAAGTTTAAAAAAGATAGTTGAATATATATGTTATGTGTTAATTGTTAGTTGCAAATATGCAATATTAATGATACAACTAAACTTTTGATTACAAAATTGCAATTTATTAATTAATAATTTTTAAATGCTTAGTAGAATATCTTATTTTATTTCAGATTTAAAAAAGATAATTGTATTTATATTTTCAAGAAGTTATATGTTTTCATGCAATATGTATACATACTATTATCTTTATCATATGTTTTCATATTATCATGAGTAATATAATTTATTATATGTTGAAATACTACATGAAATAAATTAGCAAAAGAATACTACATGAAAGATACAATATGAAAAACATTATTAACTGTATATCGCACCATAATTAACAATAAATTAGCAAAAAAATACTACATGAAAGATACTTTTTTAACCCAATATTCAAAAAAGATAAAACCATTTATCTTTTGCACAGTTTCATATATATCAGCAATATTACTAGTCCTATTCAATTATGAAATAAATATGTATGAGAATCTTATTTTAATTGGTGATTATATACGAAATAATTTTCTAAAAATTCTGGAAGGAAAACAATTTTTAAATGTTTAGTACAATATCTTATATTTTTTTAGATTTAAAAAAGATAGTTGCATCTATCTTTTCAAAACAGAACTTTAGATTTAAAAAAGATAGTTGAATATATATGTTATGTGTTAATTGTTAGTTGCAAATATGCAATGTTAACGATAAAAATGAACTTTGATTACAAAATTACAATTTTTAATTTACAATTTTTAAATGTTTAGTAGGATATCTTATTTTATTTCAGATTTATAAAAGATAGTTGTATCTATCTTTTTAAGAGCTTATATGTTTTCATGCAGTATGATATTGTTGAAATATGCGATACTATATGGTAGGTTGAAGTGGTCGAAGATAGCTTCGCATTGGAGAAAATCGTTCGTAAATCGGAGTTCGCACGAGGAAGATATGAGCTGAAATGAGTAAGTTGTTGTATGTACAGTGCGACAGACGTTTGTCGTATGGGACGACAGACGTCTGTCACTACAGGGGGATTTTCCCGAAAGTTTCCACAGACATATGTAATCCCCACGACAAACGTCTGAGAGGGGGGCAAACGTCTGTTATGGATGCGACAGATGTCTGAGCTGAGAGCTGGAGCCCAAATAATTCGCTGGGAGGGACAGACGTCTGTCACCTCCCACGACAGACATTTGAATATTGAATTGGGCTAGTTCGGGCTGAAAACCTTGTAGGTTGATTTGTGAAGATACGGGGGCAATTTGGGTAATTGGCCTATCCCTATATAAGCTATTTTCCGAGGGGTTAGTGGGAGGAGCTTGAAGACTTGATTTGGGATCAAGGGTTTATTCTCAAGGGAGAATTAGGGTTTATAGCCTAATTCTAATTCTTTAATTCTATTCTCCTTAAACTCTTTTCTATATTGAAATATAGTGATTATTGGATCAATCTCTTGTATTCTTTTCATCGTGGTAATAAAATACTCTCTCCAAAGTGGATGCATACTAACAAGATGTTAGTGGAACCACTATAAATCCTTGTGTGATTTATTTTTGCTACTTTGTCATTAGTTTCTTGCTTGTGATTGAGATTTGGATTGTTTATGATTGGTTGATATTGGTTTTGTGACTTGAGTTATTGCTTTGGTTGTTTTTGCAAGTCTAACAACGATCTAGTCTTCCGCTTGCGCTTTGTGGTTTAGATATCGGATTCGAGTGGTCTTGAATCGGATTAATCGCAACGGTTACAACAGTTGATATCAGAGCTGTTTTGGTTCTTGTTAGATGTTTGTGAAAATGCCGGAGACAGATAGTAGCTCGGTAAGTCCTTCAAACGGAAGTCCGAATAGTGTGGCGCCATATGTACGGGGTTCGTATGCGGCGTCGGGTTCTCAATTGGTTATTGACAAGTGGAATGGTGATAATGACTTTGAGAAGTGGCAATGGAAAATGAAAGCGGTTCTTAGGCGGAATCGGGTGCACCGACAAGTATTTGATACTCACTTATTGCCAAGTGATATCTCGGATGTTGAGAGAGAGGAGATGGAGGAATAAGCTTACACTACTCTTTAACTTGCTATGGGGGAGAATGTGATCTCCGAAATTAGTGGTGAGACTACCGCTAAAGGTATCTAGGACAAGTTGGAAGAACTTTATATGAAGAAATCGCTCACTAACCATTTGACCTTGTTGCGAACGTTTTTCACCTTCAAGATGAGGGAGGGTAATTCGCTTAAGGCACATTTGAATGCCTTTGATGACTTACTCATGAAGATGAAGGCCGTTGATTTGAAGATTGAGGAATAGCAAAAGGCGATGATATTATTGTGTTCGTTGCCAGACCGTTATACGGGTTTCTCGAATAGTTTGATCTTTGGACGGGATACCTTGACTCTAGATGATGTCAAGACGGGTCTTCTTAGTGAGGATTTGAGAGATAAAATGAAGGAGATGAGTGAGGGTAGTGGTGGAGCTAGTAGTAGTCACGGGTTATTTGTGGAGAAAGAAAAGAATGTGAAGAAAGGAAATCGAGGGCGTTCTAAATCAAGAAAACCCGGTGGAAGAGGTAAATTGAAAGAGAGAAATAACAAGTGCTTTATTTGTAAGAAACTGGGACATTGGAAGAATGAATGTCCGGAAAAAGATAAGAAGTAAGTAGCATCTTCATCCGTGGCGGTGGAGAGTGGGGATGGTGAGGTAGATGAGAATGTGTTAACGGCGGTAGCAACGGGTGTTTCGGGTAACGAGTGGGTACTCAATTCGGACACATTGTATCATATGACGCCAAATAGAAATTGTTTTTCATCCTTTGAGGTCAAAGTGGGAAGTGCAATTGCTATGGGAAATGGTGCTATTTGCAAGTCGATGAGTAGTGGCTCCGTTCAAATAAGGATGTTTGATGGAGTTGTTCGCACGCTCACCAATGTTAGCTATGTTCCAGGACTTAGGAAGTCGCTTATATCTTTGGGGCAATTGGATTCTCTAGGATGCAAGATCACTATCGAGAAAGATTGCTTGAGGGTTTTGAAGGGGGCACTTGTGGTTATGAAAGGTGCTAGCACTCATGGTATATATTTGCTTCAAGGTGTGACCGTAGGAGGTGATACTTGTGTGGGTGTTGATAGTTCTCGTTACTTGTATGCGACACGGTTGTGGCATTTGAGATTGGGTCATGTCTCAGAGAGGAGTTTGGATATTCTTCGGAAGCGGAAGATGATCGAGGGTGAGAGCTTCAACAAACTAGAGTTTTACGAGGAATGTGTCATGGGGAAGCAAATAAGGGTATCATTCGATGAAGGCAAGCATGACTCAAAGGAGATTCTTGAGTATGTTCGTTCGGATGTTTGGGGACCGACACCGGTTGCTTCTTTGGGAGGAGCAAGGTATTATATCTCTTTCATTGATGATTTTTCTCGCAAGGTATGGGTGTATGTAATGGGGGCCAAGTCGGAGGCATTTGCTAAATTCAAAGTGTGGAAGGCTCTTGTTGAGAATGAGAGTGGTAAGACTTTGAAGGTGTTAAGGACCGACAATGGCGGCGAATGTGTCTCGCGTGAATTCTTGGAGTATTGTAAACATCACGGAATCCGGAGACATTTTACTACACCGGGAAATCCTCAATCTAATGGAGTAGTAGAGGGAATGAACCGAACTCTACTTGTGAAAGCTCGATGCATGAGATTGACATCGGGTTTGTCTACGGAATTTTGGGCCGAAGCTTTGTCAACCGCGGTGCATATTGTGAATCGAATTCCGTGCTCGGCCATTGGTAACAAAATTCCGGAGGAAGTGTGGAAAAGGAAGAGTGTGGACTTGAGATATCTTCGTGTGTTTGGTAGCCCGGTTTATGTGCATGATCCGGGGAATGATAGCTTGGAGCTAGGTCATTCAAGGGGATCTTGCTTGGTTTCACAGATGGCGTGAAAGGCTATCGAATTTGGAATCCGGAAACGAAGAAGGTTGTTAATTCTCGTCATGTCACTTTTGATGAGTCGGCTTTATTCAAGGTGAATGAGAGCTCATCGGATGTTCCAGATTTGGTTCATGGTGAATCAAAGGAGAAGGAAGTCATTCCCACATTCTATCCAAGTGGTAGTAGAGTTGAAGAAGCTCATGGGGTTAATGCGGTTGATGAAACATCACATAGTCCACATGGTTCCTCTAGTGATGATGTTGGTGATGTACATGATACTAGAGAAGTTTCGACTCAAGGTGGAGCCGAAAGTGGTTTGGGTGATAATATTGCTACTCGGGTAGATCGACGTGCAATAAGGCCTTCCGAAAGGTATGGTGATTGGAACTACCTTAGCTTTAGTGATCATTTGGACTATGCTCTCAATGTAGTCCAAGATGAGCCAATGGACCTTGATGGCGTCATGGAGTCGAGAGAGAGCTCGAAGTGGATTTGCGCCATGGAGGAAGAGATGCAATCGCTTATGAAGAACCGAACTTGGGAGTTGGTTCCACTTCCTCAAGGAAACCGTGCTATAGGGCGCAAATGGATTTACAAGGTGAAGGACGATGGAAGGTACAAAGCAAGGTTAGTGGCAAAGGGGTTCTCACAAAGGAAAGGAAAGGAGTATGATGAAATTTTTGCACCGGTGGTTCGTCATACATCTATCTGAGTTTTACTAGCGATAGTTGCTATCCATGATTTGGAGTTGGAGCAACTTGATGTGAAAACCACCTTCTTGCATGAATACTTGGATGAAGACATCTACATGGAGCAACCGGAAGGGTTTGTTGTAGATGGTAAGTCTAATATGGTTTGCAAGTTGAAGAAATCACTATATGGGTTAAAGAAATCGCCTAGACAATGGTATAAGAGATTTGATCATTTCATGCTTGAAAGTGGCTTCCATCGAAGCATCAAGGATGCTTGCGTATATTTCAAGAGGTTGGGAAATGATTGTTGGGTGTATTTACTCTTGTATGTGAACGATATGCTCATTGCTTCCAAGGATCGAAATGAAATCAACAAGTTAAAGATGCTTTTGAAATCGGAATTCGAGATGAAGGATCTTGGAGAAGCAAGAAAATATTGGGCATGGAAATAGGAAGGGACCGAAAGCGTTTGAGTTAAGATTGACTCAAAAGGAATACATTAAGAAAGTGCTTTGCCGGTTTAGCATGGAGGATGCAAAGGCGTTAAATACACCTTTACCTTTGCATATGAAGCTTTCAGAGAAGGGATCACCTATCGGGGATAAAGACAAGGCTTATATGGCAAAGGTGCCATATGCAAGAACCGTTAGTAGTTTGATGTACGCCATGTACAAGGCTCGATATTGCAGATGTCGTCGGGGTGGTTAGTCGGTATATGGCTAATCCGGGGAAATCGCATTGGGAAGCCGTGAAGGCTATTATGAGATACTTGAAAGGCACAGCATCTCATGGACGTGTCTTTGACGGTAGTGATGATAGGAGTTGCAAGTTGGTTGGTTATTGTGACTCGTACTATGCCGGTGATAGGGATCAGAGGAAATCAACTTCCGGGTATGTCTTCACACTTGACGGAACAACCATTAGTTGGAGATCGCGATTGCAAACCGTAATTGCTTTATCCACTACGGAGGCGGGGTTGATTGCCGTTGTGGAAGCGGCCAAGGAGGCACTCTACTTGAAGCGATTGTTGTGTGACTTACTTTTCGAACATGAGAGTGTTGATGTTAGATGTGATAGCCAAAGTGTTATCCATTTGGCGGAGAATTTGGCGTTTAGCTCACGGACAAAGCATATTGAAGTGAGGGAGTCGTTTCTTGTAGCCATGTATGAGGGTAAGCTAGTATACCTTCGGAAAGTGCACACAAAGGATAATACGGCGGATATGTTTACAAAGGCATTGCCGTATGGGAAGTTCGAGCATTACTCAAACTTAATTCGCTTGTTGAGTTGCTAGGTGCCACGGGGTGGCACGAGGTGGAGAGAGTGATTTTGTGTTCGATGGAAAAGGAATAGCGGTGAGAGATTGGAAATCTATCTTCAAGGTAAGTACTCGTTCACACTCCCGAGTACATTATCTTATGGTAAGACGGTTTTTTGGTTTGAATGTTTTCAACACTACATTGGTGGGTGGGGGCATTGCCTGAACTCGTTGGTGTAGTGCAATGGGCGGTGGCCATGCCGGAGCTCATTGGGGAAACATTCAAGTTTGCTTGGTCGAAGGTAGAAGGAAATGCTTGGGTGCATTGGAGTTTGGAGTTGAGATGGTTATAGTATCGAGGTGGAGTGTTGTAATATGCGATACTATATGGTAGATTGAAGTGGTCGAAGATAGCTTCGCATAGGGGAAAATCGTTCGCAAATCGGAGTTCGCACGAGAAAGATATGAGATGAAATGAGTAAGCTGCTCTATGTACAGTGCGACAGACGTCTGTCAGTACAGGGGGATTTTCCTGAAAGTTTCCACAGACATCTTTCATCCCCACGACAGACGTCTGAGAGGGAGACAGACGTCTGTCATGGATGCGACAGACGTCTGAGTTGAGAGCTGGAGCGCAAATAATTCCCTGGGAGGGACAGACGTCTGTTACCTCCCACGACAGACGTCTGAATATTGAATTGGGCTATTTTGGGCTGAAAACCTTATAAGTAGATTTGTGAAGATACGGGGGCAATTTGGGTAACTGGCCTATCCCTATATAAGCTATTTTCTGAGGTGTTAGTGGGAGGAGCTTGAAGACTTGATTTGGGATCAAGGGTTTATTCTCAAGGGAGAATTAGGGTTTATAGCCTAATTCCAATTCTTCAATTCTATTCTCCTCAAACTCTTTTCTATATTGAAATATAGTGATTATTGGATCAATCTCTTGTATTCTTTTCATCGTGGTAATAAAATACTCTCTCCAAAGTGGATGTACACTAACTAGATGTTAGTGGAACCACTATAAATCCTTGTGTCATTTATTTTTGCTACTTTGTCATTAGTTTCTTGCTTGTGATTGAGATTTGGATTGTTCGTGATTGGTTGATATTGGTTTTGTGACTTGAGTTATTGCTTTGGTTGTTTTTGCAAGTCTAACAACGATTTAGTCTTCCGCTAGCGCTTTGTGGTTTAGATATCAGATTCGATTGGTCTTGAATTGGATTAACCACAACGGTTACAACAGTTGGTATCAAAGCTGTTTTGTACTTGTTAGGTGTTTGTGAAAATGCCGGAGACGGATAGTAGCTCGGTAAATCCTTCAACCGGAAGTCCGAATAGTGTGGCGCCATATGTACGGGGTTCGTATGCGGCGTCGGGTTCTCAATTGGTTATTGACAAGTGGAATGGTGATAATGACTATGAGAAGTGGCAATGGAAAATGAAAGCGGTTCTTAGGCGGAATCGGGTGCACTGAGTAGCATTTGATACTCACTTATTGCCAAGTGATATCCCGGATGTTGAGAGAGAGGAGATGGAGGAACCGGCTTACACTACTCTTCAACTTGCTATGGGGGAGAATGTGATCTCCGAAATTAGTGGTGAGACTACCGCTAAAGGTATTTGGGACAAGTTGGAAGAACTTTTTATGAAGAAGTCGCTCACTAACCGTTTGATCTTGTTGCGAACGTTTTTCACCTTCAAGATGAAGGAGGGTAATTTGCTTAAGGCACATTTAAATGCCTTTGATTACTTGCTCATGAAGATGAAGGCCGTTGATTTGAAGATTGAGGAAGAGCAAAAGGCGATGATATTATTGTGTTCGTTGCCGGACCGTTATACGGGTTTCTCAAATAGTTTGATCTATAGCCGGGATACCTTGACTCTAGATAATGTCAAGACGGGTCTTCTTAGTGAGGAGTTGAGAGATAAAATGAATGAGATGAGTGAGGGTAGTAGTGGTGCTAGTAGTATGTTTGTGGAGAAAGAAAAGAATGTTAAGAAAGTAAACCGGGGGCGTTCTAAATCAAGAAAACCCGGTGGAAGAGGTAAATCGAAAGAGAGAAATGGCAAGTGCTTTATTTGTAAGAAACCGGGACACTGGAAGAATGAATGTCCAGACAAAGATAAGAAGGAAGTAGCGTCTTTATCCGCGGCGGTGGAGAGTGGGGATGGTGAGGTAGTTGAGAATGTGTTGACGGCGGTAGCAACGGGTGTTTCGGGTAAAGAGTGGGTACTCGATTCGGGCGCGTCGATCATATGACGCCAAATAGAAATTGTTTTTCATCCTTTGAGGTCAAAGAGGGAAATGCAATTTCTATGGGAAATGGTGCTATTTGCAAGTCGATAGGTAGCGGCTCCATGCAAATAAGGATGTTTGATGGAGTTGTTCGCACGCTCACCAATGTTAGCTATGTTCCAGGACTTAGGAAGTCGCTTATATCTTTGTGGAAATTGGATTCTCTAGGATGCAAGATCACTATCGAGAAAGATTTCTTGAGGGTTTTGAAGGGGGCACTTGTGGTTATGAAAGGTGCTAGGACTCATGGTATTTTCTTTGCTTCAAGGTGTGACCGTAGGAGGTGAGACTTTTATGGGTGTTGATAGTTCTCGTTACTTGGATGCGACACGGTTGTGGCATTTGAGATTGGGTCATGTCTCGGAGAGGAGTTTGGATATTCTTCGGAAGCGGAAGATGATCGAGGGTGAGAGCTTCAACAAACTAGAGTTTTGCGAGGAATGTATCATGGGGAAGCAAATAAGGGTATCATTCGATGAAGGCAAGCATGACTCAAAGGAGGATCTTGAGTATGTTCATTCGGATGTTTGGGGACCGACACCGGTTGCTTCTTTGGGAGGAGCAAGGTATTATATTTCTTTCATTGATGTTTTGTCTCACACAACATGGGTGTATGTAATGGGGGCCAAGTCGGAGGCATTTGCTAAATTCAAAGTGTGGAAGGCTCTTGTTGAGAATGAGAGTGGTAAGACTTTGAAGGTGTTAAGGACCGACAATGGCGGCGAATATGTCTCGCGTGAATTCTTGGAGTATTGTAAGCATCACGGAATCCGGAGAAATTTTACTACACCGGTAGATCCGCAATCTATGGAGTAGCGGAAAGAATGAACCGAACTCTACTTGAGAAAGCTCGATGCTTGAGACTGACATCGGGTTTGTCTAAGGGATTTGGGCCGAAGCTTTGTCAATCGCGGTGCATATTGTGAATCGAATTCCATGCTCGGCCATTGGTAACAAAATTGCGGAGGAAGTGTGGAAAGGGAAGAGTGGACTTGAGATATCTTCGTGTGTTTGGTAGCCCGGTTTATGTGCATGATCCGGGGAATGATAGCTTGGAGCTAGGTCATTCAGGGGGATCTTGCTTGGTTTACAGATGGCGTGAAAGGCTATCAAATTTGGAATCCGGGAACGAAGAAGGTTGTTAATTCTCGTCATGTCACTTTTGATGAGTCGGTTTTATTCAAGGTGATTGAGAGCTCATCGGATGTTCCGGATTTGGTTCATGGTGAATCAAAGGAGAAGGAAGTCATTCCCACATTCCATCCAAGTGGTAATAGAGTTGAAGTAGCTCGTGGGGTTGAAGCGGCTGATGAAACATCACATAGTCCACATGGTTCCTCTAGTGATGATGTTGGTGATGTACATGATACTAGAGAAGTTTCGACTCAAGGTGGAGCCGAAAGGGGTTTGGGTGATAATATTGCTACTCGGGTAGGTCGACGTGCAATAAGGCCTTCCGAAAGATATGGTGATTGGAACTACCTTAGCTTTAGTGATCATTTGGACTATGCTCTCAATGTAGTCCAAGATGAGTCGATGGACCTTGATGACGTCATGGAGTCGAGAGAGAGAGCTCGAAGTGGATTTGCGCCATGGAGGAAGAGATGCAATCGCTTATGAAGAACCGAACTTGGGAGTTGGTTCCACTTCCTCAAGGAAACCGTGTTATAGGGTGCAAATGGATTTACAAGGTGAAGGATGATGGAAGGTACAAAGCAAGGTTAGTGGCAAAGGGGTTCTCACAAAGGAAAGGATAGGAGTATGATGAACTTTTTGCACCGGTGGTTCGTCATACATCTATCTGAGTTTTACTAGCGATAGTTGTTATCCATGACTTGGAGTTGGAGCAACTTGATGTGAAAACCGCCTTCTTGCATGAAGACTTGGATAAATACATCTACATGGAGCAACCGGAAGGGTTTGTTGTAGAAAGTAAGTCTAATATGGTTTGCAAGTTGAAGAAATCACTATATGGGTTAAAGCAATCGCCTAGACAATGGTACAACAGATTTGATCATTTCATGCTTGAAAGTGGCTTCCATCGAAGCATCAAGGATGCTTGTGTATATTTCAAGAGGCTGGGAAATGATTGTTGGGTGTATTTACTCTTGTATGTCGACGATATGCTCATTGCTTCCAAGTATCAAAATGAAATCAACAAGTTAAAGATGCTTTTGAAATCGGAATCCGAGATGAAGGATCTTGGAGAAGCAAGAAAAATATTGGGCATGGAAATAGGAAGGGACCGAAAGCATTTTGAGTTAAGATTGACTCAAAAGGAATACATTAAGAAAGTGCTTTGCCGGTTTAGCATGGAGGATGTAAAGGCGTTAAATACACCTTTACCTTTGCATATGAAGCTTTCGGAGAAGGGATCACCTATCGGGGATAAATACAAGGCTTATATGGGAAAGGTGTCATATGCAAGTGCGGTTGGTAGTTTGATGTACACAATGGTGTGTACAAGGCCCGATATTGCAAATGCCGTCGGGGTGGTTAGTCGGTATATGGCTAATCCGGGGAAATCGCATTGGGAAGCCGTGAAGGCTATTATGGGATACTTGAAAGGCACAACATCTCATGGACTTGTCTTTGGCGGTAGTGATGATAGGAGTTGCACGTTGGTTGGTTATTGTGACTCGGACTACGCCGGTGATAGGGATCGGAGGAAATCAACTTTCGGGTATGTCTTTGCACTTGGCGGGACAACCATTAGTTAGAGATCGCGATTGCAAACTGTAGTTGCTTTATCCACTACGGAGGCGGAGTTGATTGCCGTTGTGGAAGAGGCCAAGGAGGCACTCTACTTGAAGCGATTGTTGTGTGACTTAGGTTTCGAACATGAGAGTGTTGATGTTCGATGTGATAGCCAAAGTGCAATCCATTTGGCGGAGAATTTGGTGTTTAGCTCACGGACCAAGCATACTGAGGTGAGGGAGTCATTTCTTGTAGCCATGGATGAGGATAAGCTAGTATACCTTCGGAAAGTGCACACAAAGGATAATGTGGCGGATATGTTTACGAAGGCATTGCCGTTAACTTAATTCGCTTGTTGAGTTGCTAGGTTCCACGGGGTGGCACGAGGTGGAGAGAGTGATTTTGTGTTCGATGGAAAAGGAATAGCGGTGAGAGATTGGAAATCTATCTTCAAGGTAAGTACTCGTTCACACTCCCGAGTACATTGTCTTTTGGTGAGACGGTTTTTTGGTTTGAATGTTTTCAACACTACATTAGCGGGTGGGGCATTGCCTGAACACGTTGGTGTAGTGCAATGGGCGGTGGCCATGCCGGAGCTCATCGGGGAAATATTCAAGTTTGCTTGGTCGAAGGTAGAAGGAAATGCTTGGGTGCATTAGAGTTTGGAGTTGAGATGGTTATAGTATCGAGGTGGAGTGTTGTAATATGCGATACTATATGGTAGATTGAAGTGGTCGAAGATTGCTTCGCGTAGGGGAAAATCGTTCGCAAATCGGAGTTCGCACGAGGAAGATATGAGCTGAAATGAGTAAGCTGCTCTATGTACAGTGCGACAGACGTCTGTCGTATGAGACGACAGACGTCTGTCACTACAGGGGGATTTTCCCGAAAGTTTCCACAGACGTTTGTCATCCTTACGACAGACGTCTGAGAGGGGGACAGACGTCTGTCATGGATGCGACAGACGTCTGAGCTGAGAGCTGGAGCCCAAATAATTCCCTGGGAGGGACAGACGTCATTCACCTCCCACGACAGACGTCTGAACCTCCCACGACAGACGTCTGAATATTGAATTGGGCTATTTCGGGATGAAAACCTTGTAAGTTGATTTGTGAAGATACGGGGGCAATTTGGATAATTGGCCTATCCCTATATAAGCTATTTTTTGAGGTGTTAGTGGGTGGAGCTTGAAGACTTGATTTGGGATCAAGGGTTTATTCTCAAGGGAGAATTAGGGTTTATGGCCTAATTCCAATTCTTCAATTCTATTCTCCTCAAACTCTTTTCTATATTGAAATATAGTGATTATTGGATCAATCTCTTGTATTCTTTTCATCGTGGTAATAAAATACTCTCTCCAAAGTGGATGTACACTAACAAGATGTTAGTAGAACCACTATAAATCCTTATGTGATTTATTTTTGCTACTTTGTCATTAGTTTCTTGCTTGTGATTGAGATTTGGATTGATCGTGATTGGTTGATATTGGTTTTGTGACTTGAGTTATTGCTTTGGTTGTTTTTGCAAGTCTAACAACGATTTAGTCTTTCGCTAGCGCTTTGTGGTTTAGATATCAGATTCAAGTGGTCTTGAATCGGATTAATCACGACGGTTACAACAGTTGGTATCAGAGCTGTTTTGGTGCTTGTTAGGTGTTTGTGAAAATGCCGGAGACGGATAGTAGCTCGGTAAGTCCTTCAACCGAAAGTCCGAATAGTGTGGCGCCATATGTACGGGGTTCGTATGCGGCGTCAGGTTCTCAATTGGTTATTGACAAGTGGAATGGTGATAATGACTTTGAGAAGTGGCAATGGAAAATGAAAGCGGTTCTTAGGCGGAATCGGGTGCACCGAGTAGTATCTGATACTCACTTATTGCCAAGTGATATCTCGGATGTTGAGAGAGAGGAGACGGAGGAATCGGCTTACACTACTCTTCAACTTGCTATAGGGGAGAATGTGATCTCCGAAATTAGTGGCGAGACTACCGCTATAGGTATTTGGGACAAGTTGGAAGAACTTTTTATGAAGAAGTCGCTCACTAACCGTTTGATCTTGTTGTGAACGTTTTTCACCTTCAAATGAAGGAGGGTAATTCACTTAAGGCACATTTGAATGCCTTTGATGACTTGCTCATGAATATGAAGGCCGTTGATTTGAAGAATGAGGAAGAGCAAAAGGCGATGATATTATTATGTTCGTTGCTGGACCGTTATACGGGTTTCTCAAATAGTTTGATCTATGTCCGGGATACCTTGACTCTAGATAATGTCAAGACGGGTCTTTTTAGTGAGGAGTTGAGAGATAAAATGAAGGAGATGAGTGAGGGTAGTAGTGGAGCTAGTAGTAGTCACGGGTTGTTTGTGGATAAAGAAAGGAATGTGAAGAAAGGAAACCGGGGGCGCTCTAAATCAAGAAAACCCGGTGGAAGAGGTAAATCGAATGAGAGAAATGGCAAGTGCTTTATTTGTAAGAAACTTGGTCATTGGAAGAATGAATGTCTGTACAAAGATAAGAAGGAAGTAGAGTCTTCATCCATGGCAGTGGAGAGTGGGGATGGTGAAGTAGATGAGAATGTGTTGACGGCGGTAGCAACGGGTGTTTCGGGTTACGAGTGGGTACTCGATTTGGGCGCGTCGATCATATGACGCCAAATAAAAATTGTTTTTAATCCTTTGACGTCAAAGAGGGAAATGCAATTACTATGGGAAATGGTGCTATTTGCAAGTCGATGGGTAGTGGCTCCACGCAAATAAGGATGTTTGATGGAGTTGTTCGCACGCTCACCAATGTTAGCTATGTTCCAGGACTTAGGAAGTCATTTATATCTTTGGGGAAATTGGATTCTCTAGGATGCAAGATCATTTTCGAGAAAGATTGCTTGAGGGTTTTGAAGGGGGAACTTGTTGTTATGAAAGGTGCTAGGACTCATGGTATATATTTGCTTCAAGGTGTGACCGTAGGAGGTGAGACTTGTGTGGGTGTTGATAGTTCTCGTGACTTGGATGCGACACGGTTGAGGCATTTGAGATTGGGTCATGTCTCGGAGAGGAGTTTGGATATTCTTCGGAAGCGGAAGATGATTTGTGAAGATTGAATTGGGCTATTTCGGGCTGAAAACCTTGTAAGTTGATTTGTGAAGATACGGGGGCAATTTGGGTAATTGGCCTATCCCTATATAAGCTATTTTTTGAGGTGTTAGTGGGTGGAGCTTGAAGACTTGATTTGGGATCAAGGGTTTATTCTCAAGGGAGAATTAGTGTTTATGGCCCAATTCCAATTCTTCAATTCTATTCTCCTCAAACTCTTTTCAATATTGAAATATAGTGATTATTGGATCAATCTCTTGTATTCTTTTCATCGTGGTAATAAAATACTCTCTCCAAAGTGGATGTACACTAACAAGATGTTAGTGGAACCACTATAAATCCTTGTGTGATTTATTTTTGCTACTTTGTCACTAGTTTCTTGCTTGTGATTGAGATTTGGATTGTTCGAGATTGGTTGATATTGGTTTTGTGACTTGAGTTATTGCTTTGGTTGTTTTTGCAAGTCTAACAACGATTTAGTCTTCCGCTAGCGCTTTGTGGTTTAGATATCAGATTCAAGTGGTCTTGAATCGGATTAATCACGACGGTTACAACAGTTGGTATCAGAGCTGTTTTGGTGCTTGTTAGGTGTTTGTGAAAATGCCGGAGACGGAAAGTAGCTCGGTAAGTCCTTCAACCGGAAGTCCGAATAGTGTGGCGCCATATGTACGGGGTTCGTATGCGGCGTCAGGTTCTCAATTGGTTATTGACAAGTGGAATGGTGATAATGACTTTGAGAAGTGGCAATGGAAAATGAAAGCGGTTCTTAGGCGGAATCGGGTGCACCGAGTAGTATCTGATACTCACTTATTGCCAAGTGATATCTCGGATGTTGAGAGAGAGGAGACGGAGGAATCGGCTTACACTACTCTTCAACTTGCTATAGGGGAGAATGTGATCTCCGAAATTAGTGGTGAGACTACCGCTATAGGTATTTGGGACAAGTTGGAAGAACTTTTTATGAAGAAGTCGCTCACTAACCGTTTGATCTTGTTGCGAACGTTTTTCACCTTCAAATGAAGGAGGGTAATTCACTTAAGGCACATTTGAATGCCTTTGATGACTTGCTCATGAAGATGAAGGCCGTTGATTTGAAGAATGAGGAAGAGCAAAAGGCGATGATATTATTATGTTCGTTGCTGGACCGTTATACGGGTTTCTCAAATAGTTTGATCTATGGCCAGGATACCTTGACTCTAGATAATGTCAAGACGGGTCTTCTTAGTGAGGAGTTGAGAGATAAAATGAAGGAGATGAGTGAGGGTAGTAGTGGAGCTAGTAGTAGTCGCGGGTTGTTTGTGGATAAAGAAAAGAATGTGAAGAAAGGAAACCGGGGGCGCTCTAAATCAAGAAAACCCGGTGGAAGAGGTAAATCGAATGAGAGAAATGGCAAGTGCTTTATTTGTAAGAAACCGGGGCATTGGAAGAATGAATGTCCGGACAAAGATAAGAAGGAAGTAGAGTCTTCATCCATGGCGGTGCAGAGTGGGGATGGTGAGGTAGATGAGAATGTGTTGACGGCGGTAACAACGGGTGTTTCGGGTTACGAGTGGGTACTCGATTCGGGCGCGTCGATCATATGACGCCAAATAGAAATTGTTTTTAATCCTTTGACGTCAAAGAGGGAAATGCAATTACTATGGGAAATGGTGCTATTTGCAAGTCGATGGGTAGTGGCTCCATGCAAATAAGGATGTTTGATGGAGTTGTTCGCACGCTCACCAATGTTAGCTATGTTCCAGGACTTAGGAAGTCGCTTATATTTTTGGGGAAATTGGATTCTCTAGGATGCAAGATCACTATCGAGAAAGATTGCTTGAGGGTTTTGAAGGGGGAACTTGTGGTTATGAAAGGTGCTAGGACTCATGGTATATATTTGCTTCAAGGTGTGACCGTAGGAGGTGAGACTTGTGTGGGTGTTGATAGTTCTCGTGACTTGGATGCAACACGGTTGAGGCATTTGAGATTGGGTTATGTCTCAGAGAGGAGTTTGGATATTCTTCGGAAGCGGAAGATGATTTGTGAAGATTGAATTGGGCTATTTCGGGCTGAAAACCTTGTAAGTTGATTTGTGAAGATACGTGGGCAATTTGGGTAATTGGCCTATCCCTATATAAGCTATTTTCTGAAGTGTTAGTGGGAGGAGCTTGAAGACTTGATTTGGGATCAAGGGTTTATTCTCAAGGGAGAATTAGGGTTTATAGCCTAATTCCAATTCTTCAATTCTATTCTCCTTAGACTCTTTTCTATATTGAAATATAGTGATTATTGGATCAATCCCTTGTATTCTTTTCATCGTGGTAATAAAATACTCTCTCCAAAGTGGATGTATACTAACAAGATGTTAGTGGAACCACTATAAATCCTTGTGTGATTTATTTTTGCTACTTTGTCATTAGTTTCTTGCTTGTGATTGAGATTTGGATTGTTCGTAATTGGTTGATATTGATTTTGTGACTAGGGTTATTGCTTTGGTTGTTTTTGCAAGTCTAACCACGGTCTAGTCTTCCGCTAGCGCTTTGTGGTTTAGATATCGGATTCGAGTGGTCTTGAATCGGATTAATCACAACGGTTACAACAGATATACATACTATATCTTTATCATATGTTTTCATATTATCATGAGTAACATAATTTATCGTATGTTGAAAAGAAGAAGTTTATATGATCATATGATTTTAATATTTATATTATTTTAAAAAATATACACATTTATCTTTTTAAATAATTTATATGTTTTCATATAAGATAATATACATATTATATTGTTATCATATGTTTTCATATTATCACGACTAAGAGAATTTATCGTACGCTGAAACTAAGAAGTTTAGATGATCATATCATTTTAATGTTTATACTATTTTAATAAGATAAACACTTTTATTTTTTTAAGTAATATTTATAATCTTACAAGTATACTTATAAGATGGTGAGTTCCTTTCATTGGAAATCATCACTTTAAAAGATATAAGACAAGTAGGAAAAAAAGATAAATATATCCATCTTTGTAAACAAAATTTTTTTTTTTATTAGAAGATTTGCATATTAGACTTTTATTAAAATTTATTCAATAATTTCTGCGCATTAGATGATTTAACACATTTATTTTAGCAAATGATTAACATTTTTTTCTTATAAAAAACAAATACAAAAAAAGAGAAATGTGATTATATTTTTAGATCAGCAATTCATGTTTAAAAAAATAAATGTAAATATGATCAAACTATTTAGGAAGACATGTTTTAATATATCTATCCTTGTTAATGTTTTTGTAATATGAAAGCTAATGACAAAAAAGATAAGCAATTTTATCTTTTAAATAACTAATGTATTTCTGTACAAAAACCTAGAAAAGTTACTTTTGTAATTAAAAATATTGTTAAATTACTATGGTTATATGTTTTAATATGCTTATAATATGTTTATAATTATAGATATGCTATATTTGTATTAAAAAAACAAGAAACAAGTGGACAAAAAATATAAATAGGTTTATCATTTTATGCAACTGAGCTGATAATTGATGCTTGGCAATATCTTATTTAACCTTATTCTTTATTTGTCTTCAGTGTATAAGGGAGCATATGTAAGTTACGAATTTGTTGGATTGCCTAATAGTTGTATGCTGTTGTACTTTACTGAAAACCATTATTACATTTTATTCCAGTTTGGACAGTTGACAATTCAACCATGAGTTTTCTAAGAAGATGAATAGTTGACAATAGTTTAACTTTTTTTTCTTCTGTTTACAACAGATATGTCATCATGAACTTGAGAAATTTTACGCATGGAAGACCTACGATAGCAAACATTTCTCATGAAGATATGGACAAATTAACAGTAATTTTGCATCTGGTATACTGCAAGACGAACAGTACCGCTGGATGATGGAAAAGTTCAATGCCTCAAGTTGAAAAATTTGCAAAACAATTTTAGATAATAATACATGTAACATAGATAATTTTAGTACTGCCAATTGGAGGGATCTATATGTTTTCTGATTTAGGAATTTGTATATAGTTTTCAAATCTTCTCAAATTTTATGTTGGGGTCAAATATGTCATACAATACCACGCTGATTAGATATTTGTTGTTAGATTACCGTGTTTTGTTATAGTTGATATATCAATTGTGCATTATTGTGTTTATTTCAAATCTACTCACTGTCATATACTCTTGGGTTTGCTATTTCATTATTGTGTTTATTTTCCAAACTTTACATCATAAGAGGGTCGACTTTAACTCAAAGAAAATATTAAATAAAACTGTAATGTTGGGACTTTATATTTTGTTGTATTTGCAAGTGGAAAAAAAGATAAAACAATTTATCATTTTGTAAAACCGCAACTAAAATCAATCACTAATTACCCTTTCACTTTCAGAAACACATAAAATTCGAGTCGACAGATTTCAAGTCATGGTACATCATTTCACTCAAACAAGGGTCAACATAAAATCCAAATCATCGGTTTAAAACTATGAAAATGTTTGGCCTTATCTTTTGTTGTCAACATTCAACAATCTATGAAAGTCAGTACATACAACAAACTTAAAATATTTCCTTTACATGAAAAGATAATTGCAATTATCTTTTAAAATCTTTGCTGTAAAAAAAACCCAAATAATCAAATAATCATTCAACAAAACACAACATAAATTCACAAAGCCAAATAACCAAACAATCAATCAACAAAAGAACAAGTTGCATAATATAAAATAAAAAGATAAAGTTGAATATCTTTTTAATCACCTAAACCACAACATATAACTAAACATAATCTTGCATAGTTTTAATCAGTTATTAACATTAATCACTGCTAAAAAGCAACATTCATCACATCCATATAACCAAAAATTCATCTTACCGTATAATTCAACTGTAACACAAAATGTAAAATAATCAATCAAATACAATGAATTATATGAAAAAAATAATCAATCATTCAGAAAACAACTTCTTCTATTATGTCCTAGTTTTTTACACTTTCCACATTTGTTTTGTTTAGCATGAAAATCAACACCTTCAATTCTATTCACTCTAGGCTTACAAGCTCCACAAACAACTTTAGGAATGAATCACAACTATAAGGAATGAATCACACCTACAAAAAAATGTAAACAAATAAATATCTATATAAAACTTATCTTAATTAGAAACTAATAGCATAAAATACTACAAAAGAAATCATTTTCTGTCCCACTTTTCGAAAAAAGATAAAATCAATTATCTTTTACAAATAAAACATACATAACCCATGACTGTCCACTGTGTTCATCACCTATACATAATAGAAAATTTACTTGTACGTTTAAAAGTTAAACGCGGAGGCAAATTATCATATATGCATATTAGAAAAACACTTCCACACCAAAACATAAAGATAAAATTATTTATCTTTTTGTTTAAAGGTTGAATTTATCATTTCAAACATTTTACATGTTTTCACACAATATAATATACATATTATATGTTTTTATATTATTATGAGTAAGTGAATTTACCATATGTTGCAACTAAGAGACTCAGACAATCATGTGATTTGGATATATTTATTATTTTAAAAAGATAAATACACTTATCTTTTTACAGAAGTTATATGTTTTCATGTAATATAATATACAAGTTTTATCATTTAATAAAAGATAACTACAACTATGTTGTTCACAATGTCGTTCAGAATTTTAGCAAGAACTTTACCTACATGAATAGAGTTCATATCAAACCAAACAAAATAAAATGAGAGCAAAATTTTTCAAGTTCATGTGCTAATTTTTTTTTCGAATTCGAATAAACACACAAACATAAATCAATTAAGATAAAAGTGATATTATATTCAAGATTTGATTCACTTCCAGGAGCATATTAAAGTAATTACATAATTCACATTACTTTTTAACTTGAATCAAACTTATGGAAGGGGCAACACGCTCCAACCTTAAAGAGAATCACGCAAAGCAACTCATTTTTTGATACAAATCATTCAGAGCTTACCATGTTTTTTTTTCCGTGAAGAATCGCCATTTTATTTCAGATCTGACATGAATCGAAATCGCCATTTTACTTAAGCATACATTTCAAATCTGACATGAACCTTACCTCGTCGCTTCCCTGCATCGGTCACAAACTCGAGGCCAATCCTTTCCTAAAAAGACTGCTTTAGAATATCGCCTCAGAAGATTAACGAAAGCCGATTTGATTTGAGAAGAAATAATTGCGTTTGATTTGAGAAAACCGAAAGAAAATCTGATTTGAGAAGAGAACGATTGATTTTGTCCTTGAAACTTATTCTTTTAAAGCTGTATCCTTTAAACTAATTGGGCTGCAATCGTAAGCTCTTCACGCAAATTTCCACTTGCAAAATTATATGAATAAAGCAAATGAATAATATGACACACCCAACCATACACATGTATCGATTACATCTGTAAACCCTTTAATCAAATGGTATGCCCACTAGTAGCATGCAGGAACTAACATAACTTCAAAGGGAATCTCATATCTCTCCCATATTTTTCTGAAAGTTTCCTTACCACTTTGGAAGCTGAAGAGGCCTAAGGATGTATCAATTTAAAGGCATTACCTATGTCCGTATAAGGGGAAATCCATACGATGGATTTTTCAGTCAACACAAAAAAGGAAATATCTCTAAAAGGATGATCTGTTTAATGACTATTTGGCTAAGACTGAGAAGGTATAGATGTGGAATTTATCACGAAAATTGTCTTCAAACTAGATTCAACATTATAATTTATGTATTTAGACATTTGATAGACTTGTTGTCATTATTGAAATATGGGAATGAAATCCTAAATCATAACTATTAAAAAAACCATATATACGATAGGGTAAAATGTTAACCTTTACTCTAGAAGGAGAGCCATGTATATTCGATGCATAAGACTCAACTAAGTCAAATGTGTTGGTCAATCAGATCTCATATATCAACTAGGAAAGTAGAATCAAATTCATGAAATTCAAATAATTCAAACTATGTAGTTGGCGTGTCTAATTCATATGGTACTATAAAGATGAAATTCATATATATAAAGCTCATTTGTGTTAACAAATGAGGTCTTCTGCTTCATAGGGTCGCGCCTTGGATTTTACTGGCTATAATTTGATTTATGGTAATAGAACCATAATTTCAAGTGACACAGGATCACCTTTCTTAAGGAAGCTAAATTGAAATGCCCGTTTTAATTATGCAAATAAGTAGTTCTCTCGGTTCCCTAATGCATTCCATGTAACATTATCAAGAAAAGCACAAATAATTCACAAATTATCAATCATGATTGGGTCAATTTTTCTATAAAACTCCATTCCCCCTTAGTTAATTTTGAAAATGTTTTAATGAACTTGTATTGATAAAATGTCACTTTGGAATATTCATTCTTGTCTTGAGGATGGCTCAAAGTCGACTTAGGTTGAAACTCATAAAATTCAATCTCAAGTCACAACCTCTAGAGTCACACCCTTTAATCTTTGAACTTTGCTATGAGCTTATTCTTGGTTCTTCAGAAGTTTCTTTCGTTATTTGTAGGTACTACACACACTCACTATGTAGTTCCCTTCCTTGTGTATAACCATTGTAACTTCATAACACCATCGATTGCTTTGAGCTAAGCTTCGAATTCGAGGTACCTTTGAAGTCAACCAACATCGAGTTGACTTAGGTAGGTGATGGTGTTGCTTGGGAGCATTCACCGAAGGCTTGAGCTCCGACAATGTCCAATCACTAACGGAACTATACAATCTACTTCCTTAGATAGGGACTAGATACGACAATGCACTATTTTTTCTAATCCTAGACCCTTAGGTATGTAATGGTGTTGCCTAGAAGCATTCATTGATGACTTGAGTGCTAACTATGTCTCATTTTCCACTAACTATGATTCGAGCTAAACTTTAGTTTATCCAAAGCACCCTTCCCTTATTATGGAAGTGGTAAAACGATCAACATAAGATACGATACTTCACAGAACTAGTTCATTGGGTAAATAACATTTGTCTGAAGTAGTATTTGAAAATAATGATGTGAAATCACTATTTTGTCCTAATCCAAAGCATAACTTATGAACATAATATACATATTGAGAATCAAATGTTATTTAGCTTTACGATAAAGCCATATTTGAATGAGTTGGACTGATCAAATAGGAAGATAGCAGAGAAAAAATAAAAAATGTCAACTCCTAACTCATATTTGCTATTAACATGCTAAAGATTTATGAAGATAGTTTAAATGGCAAGGTGATATAGGTTGCTAAAGCCAAGTTGCTGAAACATAATTTCCTTAGTTTAGTATCGATCTAAGAGAATTACTCAAGACAACAATTTTCTCTATGACATTCACGACTAAGGCAAATCCTAATCATTACATGCAGCAGCGTATTGTTCGTCAATGAACTATAGGTCAAAGTACAAAGTTCAAAATTCATGGCAACCTATACAGGTGCTCTTAGTTTATTGTCGGACTAAAAATTTCATTCGAATTCAAGCTCATGTTAAGATAGTTAACTTTAAAAGGAATATATGAACCAACAATCAATCTCAATGTAGAAAATAAATAACAACGAACAATTATCAATGGATCGCTACAGACCCATAACCTTTAAATTGGTAATAATCCATAAAAATTATTAGTTTAACCAAAATCTTTTCAAAGCACCTTTTCAGGACGTAAGGAACGTAGAGGGGATATAGAAAAGATAAATTAATTGATCTTCATTTATAAATCGAGGATGATATGCATTTATTTCAAGATACTATTTTCCATAGTCATGTTTTATGTATTGATATTATAATTTTTGAAGTCACCATAAGTCCATATACTACTAATCCATAAAATCATGTTCGTAGAAACTTTGCAAAATAATTAACAAATTTAAGTGGAGGTAAAGCAATTATTAGATGAACTGCTTGTTTTTCATTTAGTTTCATTATTTTAATCTCCATCTATAAATTTTTAGGGAATTTGTCCATCTTTTTTTTAAAATGTTACATAATACCTAGTTTACATCACCTAAAATAATCAAGAAACAATGTATACATAGTGAAATTCAATGTATTATTTCAAAATTAATATTATGTTATAGCATGTTTTTTTAGAAATTTTTTTTCATTTGCCGTCATAATTTGTCACCCCCAAAATATTCATTTTCATTCCTTCTTATAATTCTTTAATCCTCATTCACAAAATGATTAAAAAAACTAAATCAGGCATATTTAAAAATGAAAATCTACGTCCACTTGTGAGACAAATATTTTAATGATCAATTAGTATTCTACTATTCAAATTTCCAAAAGTAATCAACAAGCCTTGCTGAAATATTTCATATTATCCAGTATGTATTCTTAATATGAACATTCATAGCTATGCAAACACATGTTACCACCTCTATATAAGTAGAGCATATAATAAGCATCAAGTTTCTTAAAAAAATAAGAGAAGATGGAAACCTCAGTTTATTAAGCATTAAAAAACCGAGATTCAAATAAAATTTCGACATGTTTTATTCATTTGTGATAAATGCATTTACCAATTGAATGAATCTTGGCTTGTATAAACACAAATAAAGAGCAAACCGGACAATCTTAGGTATTCTTAGGTTGACCAAGATAAATTACTACAACTAATGGGAGGGATTTCAGGTCTCGAGGATTGCATGGATGATCTTGAGGAATGTTGACATACACAAACATTTGTGTGTGTGTGTAGTACTGAGATTCAGAAAAGAATGTTTTTAAATTTAAAGCGTTACGTCGACTTTTTGAGTGCTGCATATGAAATGAGACCGCAGTATTTGAATGTTCATAACTCGTCAACTCAGCCTTTTACTGTCGCGATATGAATTATTACTTTGATTGGGTAGTCCATGACAACTCCAATTACTCTTCCACCTAGAAGCAATAAGCATATTGAGGAAAGCGGCTTGAGCATGCAAAATGTTGGACGATCGATCATAAATATAGATCATTTCAACAATGTCATGTATAGTTATTATGGCTTACTAGGCACTTTTTCAATATGTTCAATGATGAGAGCTTATGCTAATTTTTGCTAGGATACATAAATTCGGATATCATGGAAAAAATTGTAATGAACCGACCAATTCTCGATCTTGATTATCAACATAAAACAATAAGTCGACTAACCAAGCATCAAAAGTTTACCGGGTCATTCATAGAAAGAAGTTAGAGGGTGAGAAGTAGAAAGAAAGTAAGTTAGTATAGAAGAAGAAGAACATAAACACATCAACATCGGTGTAGACACAGATCTCACAATAAAACGAATAAATTATATCATATAACATAACTTTTGAAATACACATTTGTAAATGTATACATATACCAATTTCATGGTACAACCATACAACACAGTGGAAACAAACTGTAGATATCTAATACTAAACTCTCCTGCTACATGCTCCTCCAAGTATTTTTGTAAAATCCAGACTACTTGACTACTCGTACAAATTTGGGCACCCAAGGGTTTAGGGTAAAACAAAACAACTATGGATCAGTCATGCGACTGGTGTGATTTAATTCCAACCACTTGGTTTAACTTTTAAAAATCCTTTTAAAAGAAAGGATAATCATAAGACCGATTCACACATAAATACGGATGGGTTTTACCTTATGATAACCCAAAAAATTCTTTAAATCGATACTATCCTAATATTATAATAGTGTCTAAAATAAATAAATAGCAATCTAACAGAATGCTTGCATCTCATGCTCCACTACATAGTACACAATCAAAACCGCAGACTCTTACTGGAGAATGGGTTCCAACTATGGCAAGTGGGACCACTTTCCAATAGTGTATCTCTAGAGAGAAATACACCGGGTTCAATAAGAACATCTTCCAACCTAGGCTAAACATGACCTGCTACTCATTTCGCTTGAGTGTTCCGAATGTGTTATCACTAATGGTTGGTATAAGCAACTATTACTGAAATCATATTTTAACATTACAATAAAGAAGCAAATGGATTTTCTTTGGATCATGTGACAATACGCCCTAATGGGAGCGACCCACATAGCCATGCGACCTACTCGATTTTATAATATTTCACAGTTGTAAGGTTTGAGGCCATACTTACCTTCTTTAATATGTCACATATTCATTCACTTTGAATGCCACATTGTCAAACCCGCCAACCCGCCCCAAAAATATCACAGGTACAAAGCTAAGAGAAACGAATTCCTCCGCCATTAGACGTAATATGTTTGAAGAGATCAATATAGATGATCTCTTAGGCATACCCTATCGGGCATTCGTCCATAAAAATTGTCCTGGGACTGGACAAACCAAAGGCACTATCCCATTAATCCACCTTAGGCAATTTCTACCTAGGATTTATAAAATAGCCCTTGCACTTTACTTCATCTTCCATTATCATTAGCATATTTGATTCGTAACGCTTACGCTCATATGGAGTGGTTTTCAGATAATAAACTTGATCCCGATCTCTCCTTATTGATGACGAAAATATAAAATAGGCCAAAAACTTTGGTATACGGTTACTTAACTAACAAAGGAAACATCCATACAACCAACGATCCTATTTCCAAATGGAAATTCTATGTAATGACCCGTATATTTTTGCGATATGTAATTAACTTATTTAATTATTTAAATAGTGGTTTAGAGAATTTAATGGTCGTTTAATTAAATAACTTTGAATATTTAATTAAAATTAATAATTAAATAATATATTTAATTTCTGAATTAATCAGAAATAGTGAATTGACATTTTTAATGTGAACTGGGCGATTTAAAATGTTTAATTCAGCTTAGAGTTGAATTAGAATAACGAAGATATTTAAATAACGATAGTTTGAACGTATAATTATATTATAATTAAAACCGAGCTCGAAATGGCGCAGCAGTTCGCTATTTGGCGATTTGAACTTCAATTGACTGTACATGGTTCGTTTTAAATCGGATTTCTATGAAACAAGAAATGTACGGAGCTGGTGGAGTATATCTTTCAAGTGGAAGAGAAAAATCGGGATTTCATCGTGTATATTTTGATTTATGTCCAAATCAAATATTCAGAAAAACAGCGGTATATTCGTTCGTGGCCATAACAGTTATTCAAATATATTTGAATATCGGTTTTGAATTTAGACAAGGTTCTTTTGGGAAATAGTGATAATTTAATTTTTAGAATTTTATAGAAATTTTTAATTAATTAAATAAGTAACTTTTTATATGGATTATTTGGCACCCTGTAATCAACATTTTGGGGTTTCACAATATGAGATAATCGACCGGTATTTTTATATTTCTGGGATCGTGGCACATTGATCGTCACGATGGTGTATTTGACCCTGTCGATAGCCGTTCGTAATTAATGAAGTTTTATAAAATGAGATGACCAAAATGTTATAATTTAAAAATATCCTACCCCAAAAACCAAGTCATTCCTTTTCTGTGATCAAACAAAGGCCACACCTTGCTTTGTACTCAACCACCAGTTCTGTGATGTTTCAAACCAAAAGATGTGGAAGAAGCAAATCCATACAACCTAAATTAAAATCCTATAAATACTTTTCCAAAACCTAATTCACTTCTCTGCTAAAATAATTTCCGCCGCAACCTCTTCTTAAAATACACAGTAAGGTTCATCATTTGAAAATCAAAATCAAATGGTATAAATTCCTGAAAATCGTATAACCTGTATTTATTGGTTCGTGAGGTACTGCTCTTCATTTTGATATGAGTATTGGGGGGCTCGGTTGTTCTTTGTGTCGTTGTGTTTTCATGGCGTTCGAAACGCATGTGCTAGGGTTGGGAACAGTCGATGCTAGGAGGTGTCAGAGGTTTACTTGATGATAATGTGGACTTCCTGGTTGCGAGTGGGTGTGTTTGGCGGTGGTTAGAAGGAGTTCGGTGCAAGGGATTGAAATGCGACATTTGGGGGTTGTACAGACGAGCAGCAGGTCGGTCGAGGTAGGGGGAGTTCAAACTTAAGCTTGTGGGTGCAGTCGAGAAGAGGGTGAGTTGCTGGTTGTATTGATGGTGATGGCGACGTCAGTGGATGGCCGCAGGAGGAGGTAGGTGTGGTCAAAGGAACGGTCAATAGTTGAGGGAGGAATCGAGTTCGCTGGTTTTAATTTGGGGAAGATGGAGTTTAGCGGGTCGGGTTGTGAAGGGTAAGCGGGCCGACAGTTTAAAGGGGGACAAGGCCCATTTGAAAATTTAATCCATGTTTTAATTACTTAAAAGTGTACACTAACTTGTATAATACATATCTTGATCATACGTTATCAGAATTTCATGAAACAAGATCCGTTGGGATCGTATGGACGGCGGCTACACCGTGGAACTGACTGGGAGTGGATGGTAACTAGTTTGAATTTATGGCGAAATAAATTGTTTTATTCAAATCAAACAAACAGTTTATCGTTCTTTAACGATGAACTGCCAAAGTGAGTAAAACTCACCAACTTTGAACAGTTCTATTTTTTATAACGTATATTTAGAACTGATAAATGATGACTGATTGCTGTGTGTTAACTGTTTGGTTGAATTGTTTGTGTGTTGATTGAAATCATAGATAATGATATATATATATATATAAATCGTTAATCGAATATTGATTCTGTTTAATAGAATATTTTATATTCGTGTGTTTAACATCTGTGATGCAGGGAAACAGGTTGGAGGGGTCCAACTGGACTCCTCAATATTTATAATACTGTTCTGTTCATGTATTGTAATATATGATGTGATATATAATCTGTTATGGATTCTGTGTGTTAGAATGATGTTGATCCTTGTTATTCGATATTTTAAATATCATAAAAGACCCTGGGATGTAAAAGGGAATATTTCAACGTATATTGAAATAAAGGAATTTTATAAAATAAACCGATTTTATAAAAGGAAATAATTTGAAAATATTCATTTAGAAATTATATAGGAGATTATAAAAGAGAATATTTATAAAGAGAATATCTATAAATAGAATATTTATAAATAAGATTTTATAAATGGGATATTTATAAATAGGAAATATGTTTAAGTAGAAATATTAGGAGGGGAAATCTTTATAAATGGAATATTTATAAAGTGAATTATTTATTTAGTAAATAAATAAGATAAGATAATGGATTATTTATTTGTAAAATAAATAGGATGAGATAAGGAGATATTTATTTGTATAAATAAATATAATTAAAAGGAGATATTTATTTGTTAAATAAATAGAGTTAAAGGGAGTTATTCGAATATAGTTTATTCGAATAGAGTTTAAAAGAGTTAATCAGTTAGAGTTAACCATTTAGAGTTAATCAGTTAGAGTTAATCAAATAGAGTTAATCGAATAGAGGTAAGAAATAGAGTTAAACAAGATTAGAAACTGACTAGAGATTAGTTAAGTTGAATAGTTTTCTGAGTATCGATCTGATGTTGGTTTCGGCCTTCGGGGTTTATACTTAAAGAATTGTTCTCCTACTAGTTTACAGTCAGGGACTGATAGTTGTGAAATGATATTGATATGTAAATAAACAATGGAAATGTTTTCCAGTGTTAATAACATATATTTTCTAAACATAGAAAATAAGGAAATGTGAATATATATATATATATATATATGTATATGTTAAATGATGATTGATCGATATAATTTCCATCTGGAAATAATATCGTTGTTTGCACACGTGTTTTCTTTGATAGTTAACTCATAGACTATCAAAGTTTTTGACCATTTTAACGTTGTTAATATGGAGAGACTGGTTGGATTATTATCCAAAGAACCACTCTGTATTGGCATAAGCGCTGTGAATCATATATGCCAAAGATAACTGAAGACGGAGTAAAATGCAAGGGCTGTTGTATAAATCTTAGATAATAGTGCCTAAGATGGATATACTGAATAGTGCCTTCGGTTTGTCCAGTCCTAGGACAACTTGTATGGAAGAAGGTCTGACAGAGTATATCTAATAGATCGCGTAAGTTGATCTCTTCAAACGTATTCACGTTTGGTGGCGGAGGAATTCGTTTCTCTTAGCTGTATACCCGTGGTATTTTTGGGGAAATCAATTTGTGATTTGGCAGGTATGACGGTGTGACATTCAAAGTGAATGAAGATGTGGCATGTAAAAGATAAGCGTAGCTTCTGGCCTCACATCCGGTAAATGACAGAAATCGGGCAGGCAGCATGGCTAAGTCGGTCGCTCCAAAGTAGGGTGTATAATCACCTATCTAGAGAATATTCATTTGCTTCTTTAATCTATCAATGTTGTCCCATATATATACGGGAAACGGTTGCTGATCCCAACTGTTGGTGATATACATTCGATACACTCAAGCGAAATGAGTGGTCGGTCTTGTGCGCTAAGTTGCAAGATGTTCTGGTTGAACCCAGTGTATTCCTCTCTAGAGGTACACTAGCGAAAGGTGGTTCCATACCTTGTCATAGTTGGAAATCCATTAGCCAATACGTGCTTGCAGTTTTGATTGTATACTATATATGTAGAACGTGAGATGAAAGCGTTTCTACTAGATGATTATTATATTGTGGTTGATAGACACTATTATAATATCAAGGATTTTGATATAAAGATTTATTTGGATTCTCATAAGGGAAAAACCCGTTCCGTTATACGGCGTGGTCTTATGAGATATCATTTACTTGGTTGAACTGTTTTAAACTGTTTTACTCATACCAGTCCCACGACTGACCCGGAGTTTATTTTTGTTTTGTTTTCCCTAAACTCTTGGGTGCCCAATTTTGTACGGGCAGTCAAGTAGTCGGGATTTACAGATACTCGAAGAGCTGGAGCAGGAGGCTTCAGGATCATATAGCTATAGTTTATTTCCGCTGTGTTGTAAGTGTTGTACTTTGAAAATGATGTATATTCAAGTACAGATGTATATTTCAAGTTATGTTATATATATTATATGTTATTCGTTCCGCTGTGAGATTCATGTTACTCTGATGTTGTGTTCTTTTTCTTCTTCTATTCGAAGTTTCTATCTTATCTATTCTCACCCTCTATTTTCTTTCATTAACTTCCAGTTATTTTCGATCCTTGGATGTTCGATATGTGTTGTATATCGGATAACCAAGATCGTCTTTTTCCGGGTCGTTACAGTTGGTATCCGAGCATAAGGTTAAGTGAATTACCTTGGTTCTGTAGCGTGACTCAGTAGAGATAGGATTAGTAATGCCCTAGATTGAGTTGAGTGTATATATACGAGTGAATGTATTTGTTATTGATATAAAAATTGTTTTATATTGTGGAGATTTATTGGTTGAGTCGTTTATGAGTTCTGGTCAATCAATTTGATCCACTGTATCGGTAGGGATATTGTAAACACTCGAATACGATGAACTGTCATGGTATCTTTCGAAAAGAGGGTAAACGAAATAATTTTACCCAAATTATATTTTGATATAAAGGATTTATATTGGAATGATTATAATATATTGGATATATTGGTTGTTATTATAATCGAGTAAGATTATAAATTAAACGGTTATGTAAATAACCAATCAGAATTCATATATGTGAAATATATGGAATCAGATGAATTAAATCTGAAGTTAAAAATCAGAATTGAAATTAAAACTCTGGAAATTTGAATAAGTGTTGATTAATGGATGTGGATTAAGTATATGAGGATTTTAAGATCCTGGGAGAATTGGAAATGTTTTCCAAGCTTTATCAAAGATTTTTGTAATGGATTTCAAATTGGAAATGGTTTAAGAAATAGCCTTGAAAAGTGATATAGTATTGAACTTACTTTGATCGCTGGGAAATAAATTCCGATGGTGCATCATCGGTGTTCATTTTCGAGTTTCTAAGTGATAGATTACTAACAAAATTTTAGTTTTGATTTGTTTTAAGAAAAATAAGTTGTTTGATTCCGAAAGGGAATATTTGATTTGTGAAAAACAAAGTTATTTATAACTCCCAGGAAAAGATTGTTCGAATTAAAACAAATTTAAATAGAAATTTGTGAAAGTAAGATGGAATTTAATTGAAATCAGTTAAGTTGAAATAGAATTGGTTTGGTAAATCAAGATTTGGAATCAAGATTTGGAATCAAGAATTGAACTTGAGTTGAAATGGGATTTGCTTTGGATATAAGCGAATAGACGTGTTGAGGATAAATCGATAAGAATTTGATTGGGATAACATTGGTATATGCTGAGTTGATAGCATATGGAAGGGATAGAGTTGATATGCCCGACAAAAAGGTACAAGTTTATATTTCATATGGTATGAGATTTCGATGAGCCGAATTAGCAAGCCACTTGGCTGTTTGATTTTCTTTTGGGTTGGAGATGGCCCAGAGTGATGAGTTGGAGTTTGACCTATTGACCAGTACAAAGGAGGTGCTGGCGAAATTTTTCAGAAATTTCGGGTGTTAGAAAAATTTCAGGATTTTTGAAAATATTCATTAATAGAATTGAATTAATAATTTAATTAAAATTAAATTAGTCCAGTGGAAGCTGAGGTTGAGAAGTGAACAAATAAGTCTGGCCAGTCGATAGGGTTTGATTTCTACCTTAGCAATTTCGAGGACGAAATTATTTTAAGTAGGGAAGAATGTAATGACCCGTATATTTTTGCGATATATAATTAACTTATTTAATTATTTAAATAGTTGTTTAGAGAATTTAATGGTCGTTTAATTAAATAACTTTGAATATTTAATTAAAAATAATAATTAAATAATATATTTAATTTCTGAATTAATCAGAAATAGTGAATTGACATTTTTAATGTGAGCTGGGCGATTTAAAATATTTAATTCAGCTTAGAGTTGAATTAGAATAACAAAGATATTTAAATAACGATAGTTTGAACGTATAATTATATTATAATTAAAATCGAGCTCGAAATGGCACAGCAGTTCGCTATTTGGCGATTTGAACTTCAACTGAATGTACATGGTTCGTTTTGAATCGGATTTCTGTGAAACAAGAAACGTACGGAGCTGGTGGAGTATATCTTTCAAGTGGAAGATAAAAATCGGGATTTCATCGTGTAGATTTTGATTTATGTCCAAATCAAATATTCAGAAAAACAGCGGTATATTCGTTCGTGGCCATAAAAGTTATTCAAATATATTTGAATATCGGTTTTGAATTTAGACAAGGTTCTTTTGGGAAATAGTGATAATTTAATTTTTAGAATTTTATAGAAATTTTTAATTAATTAAATAAGCAACTTTTTATTTGGATTATTTGGCACCATGTAATCAACATTTTGGGGTTTCATAATATGAGATAATCGACTGGTATTTTTATATTTCTAGGATCGTGGCACATTGATCGTCACGATGGTGTATTTGATCCTATCGATAGCCGTTCGTAATTAACGAAGTTTTATAAAATGAGATGACCAATATTTTATAATTTAAAAATATCCTACCCCAAAAACCAAGCCATTCCTTTTCTGTGATCAAACAAAGGCCACACCTTGCTTTGTACTCAACCACCAGCTCTGTGTGGTTTCAAACCAAAAGATGTGGAAGAAGCAAATCCATACAACCTAAATTAAAATCCTATAAATACTTTTCCAAAACCCTAATTCACTTCTCTAGTAAAATAATTTCCGCCGCAACCTCTTCTTAAAATACACAGTAAGGTTCATCATTTGAAAATCAAAATCAAATGGTATAAATTCCTGAAAATCGTATAATCTGTATTTATTGGTTCGTGAGGTACTGCTCTTCATTTTGATATGAGTATTGGGGGGCTCGGTTGTTCTTTGCGTCGTTGTGTTTTCATGGCGTTCGAAACGCATGTGCTAGGGTTGGGCATAGTCGATGCTAGGAGGTGTCAGAGGTTTACTTGACGATATTGTGGACTTCCTGGTTGCGAGGGGGTGTGTTTGGCGGTGGTTAGAAGGAGTTCGGTGCAAGGGATTGAAATGCGACATTTGGGGGTTGTACAGACGAGCAGCAGGTCGGTCGAGGTAGGGTGAGTTCGAATTTAAGCTTGTGGGTGCAGTCGAGAAGAGGACGAGTTGCTGGTTGTATTGATGGTGATGGCGACGTCAGTGGATGGCCGTAGGAGGAGGTAGGTGTGGTCAAAGGAACGGTCAATAGTTGAGGGGGAATCGAGTTCGCTGGTTTTAATTTGGGGAAGATGGAGTTTAGCGGGTCGGGTTGTGAAGGGTAAGCGGGCCGACAGTTTAAAGGGGGGGCAAGGCCCATTTGAAAATTTAATCCATGTTTTAATTACTTAAAAGTGTACACTAACTTGTATAATACATATCTTGATCATACGTTATCAGAATTTCATGAAACAAGATCCGTTGGGATCGTATGGACGGCGGCTACACCGTGGAACTGACTGGGAGTGGATGGTAACTAGTTTGAATTTATGGCGAAATAAATTGTTTTATTCAAATCAAACAAACAGTTTATCGTTCTTTAACGATGAACTACCAAAGTGAGTAAAACTCACCAACTTTGAACAGTTCTATTTTTTATAACGTATATTTAGAACTGATAAATGATGACTGATTGCTGTGTGTTAACTGTTTGGTTGAATTGTTTGTGTGTTGATTGAAATCATAGATAATGATATATATATATAAATCGTTAATCGAATATTGATTCTGTTTAATAGAATATTTTATATTCGTGTGTTTAACATCTGTGATGCAGGGAAACAGGTTGGAGGGGTCCGACTGGACTCCTCAATATTTATAATACTGTTCTGTTCATGTATTGTAATATATGATGTGATATATAATCTGTTATGGATTCTGTGTGTTAGAATGATGTTGATCCTTGTTATTCGATATTTTAAATATCATAAAAGACCCTGGGATGTAAAAGGGAATATTTCAACGTATATTGAAATAATGGAATTTTATAAAATCAACCGATTTTATAAAAGGAAATAATTTGAAGATATTTATTTAGAAAATATATAGGAGATTATAAAAGAGAATATTTATAAAGAGAATATTTATAAATAGAATATTTATAAATAAGATTTTATAAATGGGATATTTATAAATAGGAAATATGTTTAAGTAGAAATATTAGGAGGGGAAATCTTTATAAATGGAATATTTATAAAGTGAATTATTTATACAGTAAATAAATAAATAAGATAATGGATTATTTATTTGTAAAATAAATAGGATGAGATAAGGAGATATTTATTTGTATAAATAAATAGAATTAAAAGGAAATATTTATTTGTTAAATAAATAGAGTTAAAGGGAGTTATTCGAATATAGTTTATTCGAATAGAGTTTAAAAGAGTTAATAAGTTAGAGTTAACCATTTAGAGTTAATCAGTTAGAGTTAATCAGTTAGAGTTAATCAAATTGAGTTAATCGAATAGAGATAAGAAATAGAGTTAAACAAGATTAGAAACTGACTAAAGATTAGTTAAGTTGAATAGTTTTCTGAGTATCGATCTGATGTTGGTTTCGGCCTTCGGGGTTTATACTTAGAGAATTGTTCTCCTACTAGTTTACAGTCAGGGACTGATAGTTGTGAAATGACAGTGATATGTAAATAAACAATGGAAATGTTTTCCAGTGTTAATAACATATATTTGCTAAATATAGAAAATAAGGAAATGTGAATATATATATATATATATGTTAAATGATGATAGATCGATATAATTTCCATCTGGAAATAATATCGTTGTTTGCACGCGTATTTTCTTTGATAGTTAACTCACAGACTATCGAAGTTTTTGACCATTTTAACATTGTTAATATGGAGAGACCAGTTGGATTATTATCCAAAGAACCACTCTATATTGGCATAAGCGTTGCGAATCATATATGCCAAAGATAATTGAAGACGGAGTAAAATGCAAGGGCTGTTATATAAATCTTAGATAACAGTGCCTAAGATGGATATACTGAATAGTGCCTTCGGTTTGTCCAGTCCCAGGACAACTTGTATGGAAGAAGGTCTGACAGAGTATATCTAATAGATTGCGTAAGTTGATCTCTTCAAACGTATTCATGTTTGGTGGCGGAGGAATTCGTTTCTCTTAGCTGTATACCCGTGGTATTTATGGGGAAATCAATTTGTGATTTGGCAGGTATGACGATGTGACATTCAAAGTGAATGAAGATGTGGCATGTAAAAGATAAGCGTAGCTTCTAGCCTCACATCCGGTAAATGACAGAAATCGGGCAGGCAGCACGGCTAAGTCGGTCGCTCCGAAGTAGGGTGTATAATCACCTATCTAGAGAATATTCATTTGCTTCTTTAATCTATCAATGCTGTCCCATATATATAAGGGAAACGGTTGCTGATCCCAACCGTTGGTGATATACATTCGATACACTCAAGCGAAATGAGTGGTTGGTCATGTGTGGCTGTGTTGCAAGATGTTTTTGTTGAACCCAGTGTATTCCTCTCTAGAGGTACACTAGAGAAAGGTGGTTCCATACCTTGTCATAGTTGGAAATCCATTACCCAATACGTGCTTGCGGTTTTGATTGTATATTATATATGTTGAACGTGAGATGAAAGCGTTTCTGCTAGATGATTATTATATTGTGGTTGATATACACTATTATAATATCAAGGATTTTGATATAAAGATTTATTTGGATTCTCATAAGGGAAAAACCCGTTCCGTTATACGACGTGGTCTTATGAGATATCATTTACTCGGTTGAACTGTTTTAAACTGTTTTACTCATACCAGTCCCACGACCGACCCAGAGTTTATTTTTGTTTTGTTTTCCTTAAACTCTTGGGTGTCCAATTTTGTACGGGCAGTCAAGTAGCCGGGATTTATAGATACTCGAAGAGCTGGAGCAGGAGGCCTCAGGATCATATAGCTATAGTTTATTTCCGCTGTGTTGTAAGTGTTGTACTTTGAAAATGATGTATATTCAAGTACAGATGTATATATCAAGCTATGTTATATATATTATATGTTATTCGTTCCGCTGTGAGATTCATGTTACTCTGATGTTGTGTTCTTCTTCTTCTTCTATTCGAAGTTTCTATCTTATCTATTCTCACCCTCTAATTTCTTTCATTAACTTCCGGTTATTTTCGATCCTTGGATGTTCGATATGTGTTATATATTGGATAACCAAGATCGCCTTTCTTGGGTCGTTACATTCTATTGAACAAACATCAAGCAACACTGAACCCTTTAAATTAATTTATTTATTAATTTATCATTACCCAACTTCTTGTTTCCCGCTTTCCATATCTAACCCCAAATATTTCTCAAAACCGGTTTCGTCTCTCGTGATCTTTGGAAAAACATTTCCATATATCATAAACTATTTATTTTTCATATTCTAGAAAAATCTCTTTATAACAATTGGAAAACATTCCCATATATTCATAATTTCTTATTTTCTATATTTAGAAAATATACGTTATTAACATTGGAAAACATTTCCATTTCTTATTCACACTTTACTATTGTTCTACATTCATCAGTCCCTAACTGTATACTAGTAAGAAAACAACTCCTTAAGTATTAACCCCGAAGGCCAAAACCAACATCAGATCGGCACTCAGGAAGCCATTCAACTCGACTAATCTCTTGTGAGTTTCTAATTTCCTTAACTCCATTTCTCAACTTCTTATCACTAAAATCATTTCATTTCTTAACTTCGTATTAAACATCTGTCACGACCCGAAATCCGCGGCCGGCATAAACCAAACAAGAATGCAGATTGTTTGAGAACATAATGCATCAGAACACAAAACAATAAAACTTTTCATTGCTATTACAATTATATACATCATAGTATGAGAATATAAGAGAGCGGAAAATAATATACACAACGGAAATACAATTATCAGAGAATAAATTACAAAAAAGCAGAGGAAATAAAAATGTATAAATACAATGCATAACGGAAATACATTAACCAGCACAATTGAAAGAAATACATGGATACAAAGCTTTCCAGAGTATGGCTTCAGCCGTAAACCAGGATTCGGTTAAATAAATATCTATAAAACCCAAAAATACTAGTTGGCCATGTGGAAAATATAGGCACCCAGAGTTTAGGTGAAAAACAATAGAACTCCAGGTCAGTCATGTGACTAGTGTGAGAACTTAAAACAGTTATTAAAGACTTTATTTAAAATAGGGTAAATCATGGGACCACACCGTATAACAGGAAACAGGTTTACTCCAAACGAATTTTAGTTTTTAAAATGAATAAAACAACGCAATGCTTTTTGAAAAACGAAGCTATTATAAGGCTCAGGTCCTATCACAAAATGCTACACAAACCAGAGGATAAAGTTTTACCTTATAATAGCCAAACATGCTTGATACGCTTCAAAACAAATATTTTTGATATTATTGTACGTGCATAGTGCAGAAAACAACTTCAAATATAAATGTATCAATCATAGATGGCATAATACTGCAACATAGTACATCGCCGATAGTATACAACTAAATCCGTAAAATCACGTATTGGAATTGGATTTCAATCTTGAGTTGAGGCAAGATGTAACAATTGGAATTTCTCTCGA
The DNA here is from genome assembly GCA_030737875.1 of Allium sativum. Classification (NCBI taxonomy): domain Eukaryota; kingdom Viridiplantae; phylum Streptophyta; class Magnoliopsida; order Asparagales; family Amaryllidaceae; genus Allium; species Allium sativum. Next base: position 387,101,646 of record CM060921.1, read on the forward strand.
TCCGAATCAATCGCTAAACCAACCAAAATCGTTCGAAACCCCTGATTGTTTTGAGAACACGACAAATTGGAATGCAAACAGAAGAACATTTCATTGTTTATTACAACAATTCCATCAGAATACAAGAATATACAGAGTATGAATCAATATTACACATCATAAAATATCAGATATTATAATACATTACATAGCAGTGGAAAATAATACAATACACAACTGGAAGTAATACACGGATACAGAGCTTTCCGAGTATCGCTTCAGCTGTAAATTAGGATCATGTGAATATAAATCTGCAAAACTAAAACTACTAGCCTCCCGTGCGGAAAATACGGGCACCCAGAGTTTAGGTTAAAACAGTAAACTCCAGGTCAGTCATGTGACTGGTGTGAGAACTAAAACAGTTATTAATCTTTATTTTAAAGTTAGGTAAATCAAGGGACCACGCCGTATAACACGGAATGGCTTTCCTCCCAAGAATACCAGTGCATAAAGCAACAACGCAATGCTAATAAAGAACAATGAAGCTATTATAAGACCCAGGTCCCATCACACAATGTAACGCAAGCCGGAGGATAGGGTTTTTACCTTATAATAGCCAAGAACTTGGTACGTGAAATTTAATGTTTTATTATTACTATAAGTGTATAGTGTCAAAACAACTTCAATCATAAGTATCAATAATAGATGGCATAAGTGCCCCATACCACTATGTCGCCATATATTGGTATACAATCAAAACCGCAAAGTCACGTATTGGGAGTTGGATTTCCATATGTGAACCGAGGCAAGGGATCGTCCTCCACCGAATTCGAGACTCTCTAGCCCGAGCCTTAGGCAAGTGCGTAGGCAAGCCTTGGATCGTCAGGCCGGTCCACCGATGTGGATTATTATGCCTGAACACTTCGTTTCCCTACCCTTTGGGGCATGAATGAGCCCAATGACTCCATCGGCTTCACATAGTCACTGATATATCTGAGGCGCCTCGCAATCCAACAACCACACTGGTGAAAATAATATAAATGTCAGGGCTGGTAGGTCACTGACATCACCCTAGCTAGAAGGAAACGCATGCCCTCCCTGATGTCCTCTCCCGTTTCTGGTTCACAACCGGAGTGTGAGGCTCGCGAATTAATGCTACACAAAGCTATGCCACATAGGTCGTGCTTTGATCATCAACCACAAGACTTTGCTTTTCAACAGAAGCCTTGATCATTTGCCACTTAGGCATGCCACACAGGCAATTCACTCCATGTGATTGATATCCATCAATATATAACCACTGAGCTCGTACGTCTCAGGGAAGGGCGTTAAGTAAGAGAATAAATTCTCTGTCGCCAAACAGATATATATTTAATAGAAATCATTCACACAGAATAAATTCCAATGTAAGACACTCACAGTCCATTTACAAGTTCGTTCTGGGTATGAACGAAACCGGAGGCACCTTGTACCTCGCATATCCATCGATCTCCTAGTATGTCTGGACGATCACCAACTGATTCCCTCCTCTTGGGTGTACAGCCCAATCAAGATCGTCAGTAATCACCCAAATGATGTGAAGACCTCCGGTCTTCGACCACCGTCTTCATCCTCGACACATCGTCGAATAAGTTATTCAGAATGGGTTAAACCTGGTCTTTTTGAATAACTCGCGTATATAATAAACAAGTGTTACACAAACACAACATACGCCTCATTCCAATTCAGAATATTCTTTTATTCAAATATTCTTATACTTTGGGAAAGGTTCCCATTAATTTTATCAAAGATAAATTCTTTAAATTTATTCTTTAATCTTCTTTTGAATAACAATTCAAATTAGTCGGGATTAGCGAACCACACCGAAGTAATCATTTATTTTATTTCCCAGTCCCAATTTATTCATCCCTTGAAGTAAAAATGGTAATACTTCATATCTAACACCACAGTGTTATCGGTAAATTCAATTACCATTTCACGTTCAAATCTAATTAAAGATTTAACTATCGCCTGGAGCAAAACTGGTGATACTCCATTCTCAATCATTTCACTCTAATTTAAGATTCATTAAAACTCCACTTGGTTTTAATCTTCCCAAAAATCAATATTAATGATTGTTTAACTTGGGAAACCATATCTTGTCTTTAACTGGGTTAAAGAACCAATGTCATTTAAAACACGGTTCACGATAAACCCAAAATCACATTTCATTCCATTCCAATTTATTTTATTAAATTGGAAAACTTTACTTTGGAAAACCTCCTTTAAATCTTAACAAAAGATTTATAAATTCCAAATCACATTTCACTGTAAATCGGGTTAAAGAACAAATGTCGTTAAAACATAGTTCACGATAAACCCAATTCCCATTTGATATTAAATATAAGGCTCTGAATAGAAAATATATCGGCTTATATTCAATATCAAATTTTACGACCAACAAATATCGTATTGGAAATAACGATATAAATATATCTTTCAAATTTCCATAAAAATATCTGTATAATCACGAAATCCAACATCGAAATATTCCAAAGACAATTTCGATTCAAATCCATTCCAATTCAATTATTGGAAATTCTAGTTACTTTTAAAACCCTTTCACATCCAATTTATTTATTTAAAAATAAATAAATTATTATTCTAGTTCAAAACTAGTTCATTTCGATAAAAATCTATTTTTATCTTTTCAAATTTGGATTTTTTCATCTCAATTCTTCACAAATCATTTCTTATGATTTTACACAAATTATTACTATTTTTAATAATTTTATCAAGGCCCGTACAGTCGATTTCCATCAACGGCCATCGAACTGCACTTACAGCGACCTTTTCCAAATTTGATTTAGACATAATTCCAAATCCAACCATTAGATTTCGAATCTCTAATGTTTGTTAGAAAGCTCTTTTTGATACGAACCCAACGGTTTCGGTTTTAGGAGAATCCGACAATCGGATCTCCCGTAACGTCCATTCGAAGACAATGGTTGAAATTCGCAAACTGCAGCGACGCGGCGCGCTCTATTCAGGCCATTATATATATATATATATATATATATATATATATATATATATATATTATTTCGTCGATATCCTTTCAAAACCTATTTTATAAATTGTTTTAAATTCGTTTTCAAAACGATTTCAACTTCACATTCAATTTCAAATCAAAATTGAATATTCCATATCATTAATCTATAAATGATAATATTTTCAAAACGTTTTTTTTTTAAATTACTTCCTTTTCTATATTCATTTTAAAAACGAATATAATCGATATAAATATCGTTCGCATCAAAATGGTTCATATCTAACCAACACGGCTTTGTATATTTCAATAACTTCGTTATTCTATTCAACAAATGAATATTTTCCTCAACACATGAATATATATTTTTATTCAACACATGAATATTTAGTTTATTCAACACATGAATTTTTTTTCTATTCAACACATGAATTTTCTTTTATATTCAACACATGAATTTTCTTTTATATTCAACACTTGAATTTTCTTTCTATTCAACACATGAATTTTCTTTTATATTCAACACATGAATTTTCTTTTATATTCAACACATGAATTTTCTTTTATAATATTCCTTATTTTCCAAATTGGAATGAGGCCTAATCAATTACCATATAATATTAATTATATGGATTCCATACAACACATGTATATAATAGCAACGATAAATAATCAACCATCATCCAGAGTGCACCACACAACTGCATAAGCATTAAATATCAATAATTAATGCTTACATAGTCTGTTAACCCATCGATTGATATACAACTAAACAATTAGGATTAGTGTACGTCAAATATCATCCTAATACCCGTGTGGGGTTTCAAATCAACAAACACAGATTTTTATTTATGCAGAAGGGCGATGTGTAAAATTTATCGTCTCAATCAATATCAGTCAAATCGGTGTACATAAACAAATCGTTCGATTTGTAAATGAGTATTTATTTTACTTCAACACGTGAATATATATTTTACTTCAACACATGAATATATATTTTATTTCAACACATGAATATATATTTTATTCAACACATGAATATATATTTTACTTCAACACATGAATATATATTTTATTTCAACACATGAATATATATTTTAGTTCAACACATGAATATATATTTTAGTTCAACACATGAATATATATTTTAGTTCAACACATGAATATATATTTTATTTCAACACATGAATATATATTTTATTTCAACACATGAATATATATTTTATTCAACACATGTATATATATTTTATTTCAACACATAAATATATATTTTATTTCAACACATGAATATATATTTTATTTCAACACATGAATATATATTTTATTCAACACATGAATATATATTTTATTTCAACACATGAATATATATTTTATTTCAACACAACAAAATCAAACAAGTCGTCCATGGTCTGTGGACGACGGATGTCGGGTGCTACTAAGCATCGTCTGCATCCTAGTATATATTTCAACTAGAAAATAAATTAAAAGTGAGGAGTTCTCATCGATTAGTTAAACCAAACATCACGACTCTTCATATATAGAAAATCTTTGTCGTGCTCGCCCTTTGTCACTTTCGTCGTCCGTGTTCGCTACATGAATAAAGATCGAATTTTTATTATCTACATATTACAAATATCATATTTTTATTCTTTCTGTAATATAAAAATCATATTTTTATTCTTTCTATAATATAAAAATCATATTTTTATTCTTTCTATAATATAAGAATCATATTTTTGTTCTCTTAAAACCCATATCTTTTCGCTAACAAAAATCTAATCTTTTCGCTAAACAAAACCATAGCTTTGTTGAATTAAAAATCGTATCTTTAAACGATAAAAATCTAAACTTTATCCATTTACTATATTATAAAAGAAAATTGATTTCATCTTTTCTTTTGAACTATTTTCCTTAAATAAAAACTAAAATATGAAAAGAAAAAAAAATAAAGTAATAAAACTTACAGCATCATTTTTGGGGTGGGGTTTCTTGCGAATCGAAGTGAAGAGGAGGGCAAGGGGTGGTGGTTGTTGACGTCAGCACAGGGGGTCGGGATGACTTAGTGGTCTCAGCGGCCTGAGGGGAGGGCGTGGCGGTTGTCGCGACGGAGGTGGGGTCCAGAAACGGCGACGCCGGGTTCCTAGGGCTTGGGGGAGGGCGTCGGTCAAGCTAAAGGGGAGGGGAAGAGCGAGGTTAACGGGGAGAGGAGAGGGTTTGGAGGTGGGGCCGCGGTTGCGCGCTGGGGATCTACCTGCCGAGGAGGGGGCGACCGTGGCGTAGTTCGGTGGAGGACGACGGAGAATTAGGGTTCGGTTTTTTTTCTATCTCTTTGGAAAAGTAAAGGGGGGGGGGTGAGGGGGGCGGGGGTTGAAGTGGAAAGAGAGAGGGAGGGTAGAGGGTTCGTTATAAATTTTATTATTTAAAATTTCCCAAAAAGCAACTTTTAATTTCGACCTCTAAACGAGACCCACCGCCTATCATCCCTAGCTAATTACACTCATTCCGACCACAATGGGATATGAATCGTAAGATGATTCGACTGTTTCGATCAGTTTCCGTTCAAATCAAAATATAAATCTATATATCAAAATTGAATGCGCATTTCAATTTACCAGGGTCACATACGGACTTTAAAAATTCCAGAAAAAATATTTCTAGCTTCGTATTGCCGATACGGTCCTAACAAAACTAATTTCGTCAAATATTGAGACCGTTTGAAAAACGGTCATTTTTTGGTCGATCGAAATTGACTGAAATTGTCAAGACACGTTTTCCTTTGCCACACTCACATATTGATCCAGAAAATTACGAATTTTGGAATCTAGCAATAACTAGACATCCCGGATCCAGCAAAAGTGGTTTCATCGAAAACCGAGGTCGTTTGCAAAATTGCTATTTTTAAGGGCTATATTTCCATAGCGACTATTCTGAATTTTCATCTGGGCATAACTTTTTATCTCGGCTATGAAAATTCAGTTTTTCGGATTCGTTGGAAAGATATTCTCAAATAGATCCTAATATTTTGGTTTCGCTAAAATCCGGTTTATTTTGAATTCTGTACATTCATTTGAAATCGAATTTCGAACTACAGCGCCATTTTCAATTCCTTTTATATTTAAAATAAAATATTTATATTCTAACGACGATTCAAATAAATATATACATTCTAATTCTATTCAAAATAAATTTCTCGTCGTTATTATTTAAAAAAATCCATTTTAAATATCCAAAATTCATTAAAATAGCCAAAATAAATTTTTTAAATTGGCTCGGATTTCCGGGTTATTACACAAGGGATCTCCTCACCGGCTTCAGACCATCTCAAGCAAGAAGTCCAGGGCTACACGCAAGTTCCCTTGGATCGGTAGGGCCAGTCAGCCATGCTTTACAACCATGCTTTGCTGATTATTTATGCCCGGATAATACGTTTCTTGGTCCTATTGGACCTTTTGGTCTGTGCGACGACCATCTTGACCTTGTGCGGCCATATCCGAGGGGCCTCGCTATCCATCATCCACATAAGTTAAATGTCTCGACTTCTACCATGACATCACCTCTAGCCAGAAAGAAACGCATGTCTTCCCTACAGTCCCTCATCCTATTTTCGACTCATACCGGGATATGAAGCTCGCGAATTAATGTTATACACAAAGATACACTATATTAAAGCCTGCTTTGATCATTATCCACAAAGCTCTTCTTTTCAACAAAAGCTTTGATCCATGCGTCTCAGCATGCCACACAGTCATTCCAGACCATACAACTGATAACTTCCAATATATAACCCTTAAGCTCGTATGCCTCAGAGAAGGGTGTTAAGTTAATAAAATAAATTCTCTACCACCAAACAAATATATATTTAGCAGACATTAATTAATACAGCTCAGAATACTGCATCAGACACACTATCCATTTACAAGTTCGTTTTGGGTCTGAACGAAACCGGAGGTAGCTTATTCCTCGTCCCATATGTTCAATACATGAGAGAGGTCCTCATATATCCGGTTGATTTCCAAGTACGTCTGGACAACCACCACTTATTACCTTGTCTTGGGCGTGTGGCCCGATCGAGACATCGGCAATAGCCCAAACAATGTGAAGATCTCCGGTCTTTAACCACCGTCTTCATCTTTGACTTTTAATCGTTGTAACAGTTATTCAGAATGGGTTAAACACTACACAATAATGGTTATTTGGTAGCCCTTATTTTTTTTTCAATTGCCACCACTTATTTGTGTTATAAGTTAGTAACAGTAAAAAGCATTGTTATGTTAAAAATGTGTTACCAAAAATACAAATCTATAATTTTTTTGTTCTTAACACTCATTTGCGTTGCTAATTCTGATTTTCGAGGGGAAAAAGGTAAACAACCTTGTACTTTCTAACCGTAACCCTATGTTCCTTCCTCTCAACGCTTTTTAGTTCCATCGGCCGCTAAATTAAGAATTACCGATCCATACAAATAAAAAGCCAGAAAATGTATTTTTAGATTTTGGGATAATTAATAATTTTGGTTTCGTAATCCATCACTAGTTCCATCTGAATTAATTCTGGTTCGGATTTCAGCGATGGATGCGAATTTGGATTTCGAAATGTGGAGCAGATGGGTGAAATTGAATTAGGTGAGGTTACCAAGAAGCCATTCCAAATCGTAAATTAATCTCAGATCTAAAATCGAAACCCATAATTCTAAAACTGCTGTTGATCTGAGGAGAAATAGTGGAGGATCACTGCCAGGAAAACACTATCAAAGCCTAACCAAGAACACCATATGAAGATATGAAAGAATCATAAGTAGTAACAGTGGCGTGTTAAGGATCAGATGTGGCTCAGATTGGCAGCTGATATCAAGGTCACAGGTTATCAGGATTCAAGAGCAACCGGTTATACAGTTGATCAGCTTTCTCCCTCAAAATTGAAATAGCAATTGATAGGGAAGTTCTACCTTTATTTCAAGTTTTAAGAGAAAATTTCTCTAATTTTAATTTGCACAAAAATTCACATAAATTAGTACCTAAACAGTGACCTTTCCAACTGTTTATAATAATATCATGATACCCATCACTACACCAAAACAGCCAATTTGGCACACAAGAATAGGGATATTTGATACGGCTTTAAGCCGTATCAAATTTGATAGGGCTTATAGCCGTATCAATTTTGATAAGCCGTATCACATTTTCTTTTGCAATCCGCACCACCTTCAACACTTGAAATCTCACCCTAGATCTTCAAGGGTTCGGATTGGTTCTTTTTGATTATGCTTAGACCCGTATCTAATCCCAATTGTAATTTACCTGTTCCGTGTCATTCTTTCCTTCTCCCTTTTTCCATTTCGGGCCGAAACAAAACAAATTCCCAAACGAAAAAAGAAAAATGGCGAATCCCCAATTTGTGTTAAGAATCCCCTATCCGTGTCATTATTATCAAATCTTCCTCCTTCAATCTACTAAATTAGAAATGAAAGTGATTTTTCTTCTCTGCTCCTTCGTCGATTGCTGCAAATTTACGAAGATAGCGCTCAGTCTATCTCTCTTAACTACCTGCAGGCTTCCATCGTCTCAACTATCTCAAGCGATGGACTTCTTCCCCAATTTGTCGATTAATTTGCTTTGTTCGGACTACAACTCTCCAATTGCAAACCCTGATTTCAGTTTCAGAGTTTATCCCCAAATCAAGGTCTGGATCTAGTCTCAGCTAAATCAACATGGGTCTGTTATCTTTTTTCTATGATTAATTTATCCATGATTGAAATTAGCTTTTGTGAAGGATATCATCAAAAAATTATGTTCTTTAGTTCACTATCAAATTTAGTTTTTTTCCATTGGCAGACCATAATTTTGACTTTAGTGTGTTAGTTTCAGCAAATGAATTATTTTTTTCGATTTTGTTTGTGTTGGTGAATAAACATAATTCACAATACTTTTGCTGCATAAATCATGATTGAAATGAACACCATTACTTTCTATGATATTAAGTTTAGTTTTTACAAGTTTTTGCAATGCATTGTATCAAATATGCAGTAAGTCATAGGAGTTCATTTCATGACAACTAGCATATATGCTACACACAAATAGACTACAATTATGTTCAAAGAAAATATTAAACTACTTCTAATCTTAGATGCATTTAGTTAATTTTGAAGATATATTACAATGGCAACTAATCGGTTAATATGAGAGAAAGTTGGAACTGTCAGGTTAAAGCTCCTGTACGCTTGCAAAGCATGAAACTTTGTGGACTTAAACCCTTTCAGTTTCAGCATATAATTGACTTATGTGATCCTTTAATTGACACATGACTAATTATTTTCTGTATTTATACATACCTTTTTAAGTTGGCTATTAAGAACTGGCCATGATATTTGATAAGCTAGACACTAGCAAAGTGGTGATGTAATAAATTGCAATAGGAAAAATATTGATTTGTCAATATATAATTTGTTGGCTTGATGATTATTCAGAAATCCGAGTGGAAGTTGCATAAAGTAGAATGCAAAGCTTTATCGGCACTGCCTTTGGATAAGAAAACGACTCTTAATCCTATGCTACGACTTATGATCTAACTATGCTTTTGTTGATTCAATTTTTTATCGGTTTCTACTTGGGAAACTATTTCTGGAATATATTCATTATGGCGAATTATTGTTATTAGTATGTAGTTCAGTTTACTTGTCATTCATACATGTTTTCTGGAATATTTTCATTATGGCGAATTATTATTATTAGTATGTAGTTCAGTTTACTTGTCATTCATACATGTTTTCTGCTTAGTTTTACTTTAATTATTTTTTTGGTAATCGTGTTTATAACATGATTTGTATGGTGTATCCATGGTAAATTGTGACTGTTTAATATTTTATTTTTATGTTTAAGCCGTTTTGTAGTATAATTAAGCCGTTTTTATGGATCCAATAATGACTTGTATCGTGCTTAATTACTTTAACTAGGTAATGGGCTTCCACAAGAGCTGTCACAGTCTTTGCTGAGAATGGCTCCTACATCGGACGAGGAGTTAAAGATCCGATTATATAGTGGTGATCTATCTCTACTGGATCCCAGCGAAACTGAGCCGTAATGCTCAGCTGAAACTGAGCCTTACGGCTCAGTTTCGCTGAGCCGAAGGCGCAGCTGCAGCTGAGCCTTACGGCTCAGTTTCGCTGAGCCTTCGGCGCAGCTGAAACTGAGCATTCGACTCAGCAAAACTGAGCCGTAATGCTCAGCTGAAACTGAGCCTTACGGCTCAGTTTCGCTGCATTGATTTTTTTAGTTACTATTTGAACCAGGTCTTGTTGTTGTGGAGGCGAAACTAAACTGATGTTTGTTATTTTATTTTCTTTTCATGCGTTGGAACAAGCATGAGTTGTATGGGCTCGACAACTGCAGTTTTGTTGATTTTTTTTTTAGAGAAAGAACCGTGAACATTATGTATTAACTGCAGTTATGATTTATGTATTAATCGAATTATTCTTAGCGTGTCTTCTTTATGTACTGCTATATGAGTGTAGCGTATCTTCTTTATTGTGCATATATATATATATATATATATATATATATATATATATCAAACTGGTATACTGGTACGGCTAAAACCGTATCAATCTATGAAATTAGCAGTGCAAGCATAACAATTTGAGGCGTTTTAAAGTCGTAGCAATTGTTCAGTTTGATACGGCTTAAAACCGTATCAAATTAGAAGTTGGAGAGTGTCCGCATGCTAATTTGATACGGTTTTAATCTGTATCAAACTGAACAATTACTACGGCTTTAAACCGTACCAATTTAGTAATTTAATACGGTTTTAAGCCGTACCAATTGACAAATTTGATAAGGTTCTAAACCGTATCAATTATGGATTCTGATACGGTTTAAAACCGTATCAAATATCTTAATTGATACGGTTTTGAACTGTATCAATTGAACAGAGACGCCATTTTTTGATACGGCTTAAAACCGTATCAAATCGCTTTTAATACGGCCATTAACACTGCCAAATTGGCATTTTTGGTGTAGTGCATGCATATGAGGCCACATGCTATTGTATCTAAACGGAGAGTTACTTTGGCCATGAGTTAAATTAACATTGAGCCAAACCAAAATCGGACAGTGATCCTTTCCCTAAATTTCCGTGAGTCCTGCACCCTCCACGGTTGGCAGGAAGTCTTCGTATGAATTTTTAAGATTGGTTAAAGGACCAATCCTGTTACCTTCATATAGAACTGCATTGAAATATCCAAACACAATCTGTGGACCTGTGGTACTTTTTTGACACTTCCTTCATATGGTTCCAAAGCTCGACTCTTTCCCGGGGAGCGTAGCCATAGACAACTGTATAGGTTAGTTTGAGTCCCTTAGAGTTGATTAAAATGCCCGATATCGTCCAGTTACTTATAGCGATAGGATCAAACTGCCAGTATCTCATATCCTACATAATGTAAATCCAACCCTTGTGATTCGTCACTTCATTAATGCAATAATACCAATCAGCAAAATAACCTTTGACAAAAGTGTTAATGTCCGTTGTATTCATCTTATGTTCAAGCAGCGCCACTACTGACAACTTATATTTAGAAATATGATCCATAATATCTAGTTGTCTTGTTGGGAAATTCATTCCTCTCACTTTCCAAAACAAAAAAGCCCTTAGTTTGATTGAGCAGAAATTTCCCTAGAATTCGACCTACTAGAGTTAACACATACCTTGTTATGCTTGCTACGTCTTTGTTTTCCTTTTGTATGGCTGATCATTGTTAACCATGCAGGGTTATAACCAACTCTAAGATCAGGCTGCACTGCTAGAAAGGAAAGGCTTACCCCTCTCTCTTACTTCGACGAGTTATTCGGAGGCTTCCGCTGTTGAAAACAGGTTCCACGTTCATACTTTCTCCACCCCATTCCACTGTCATTCACATGCAACGAATCATTCACAGGCATTTCACCATTACTTGTTCTTTTGTTGATTCCATATTTCTAGTGGTACTTATATTAGACTGCTCATTTTGAAACTTAGCCAAACTCTTTCTAGGCCACTAGTTATTTGTATCAGTAACATTATATTTCACTCTATTATGCAAAAAAAAGTAAGGCATAATGCAACAAGTATAAAGAAAGTGGTAAGACATAAGCTTTAAGCAAAATTTTCATCAGCATAAATAAAACTTTAGTAGTACCCTAATTTATTGTTATAAATATTATAGTAAAATGGAAAAGTTGAAATAATAAAATTAAAGTTTTGAAACAAGATGGAAACGAACCTAAAAAATACAATTAAATTAACATTTGTGCTTCCTTCCAATACCAAATGTCATAGCAACAGTAGCTTGCATGGGACGGTGCATCATCAGGTAGAAGATGGTGTTGTTGGAGACTTGGAGGCAATACCGAGTAATATTATTTTTGTTCTTTATATATTATTTGAAAAGTGTTGCATATGAAAGGTTATCCTTCTGTGTTTCTATTTATTTTGAAATTGTAATAAGTGAATACTAGAGCTTAAAAAGACTTAATGCAAGCGCAATTTGAATTTCAAGAAATGAATATCTAAAAGTCATTTCTGAAACTATAGTCAAAGATGTAAGGAGACCAAATCAGTTGATGACCATACTGCCGACAATTGATTAGTGATTTTCTAATTTTCCAAATTGACAAACGAGCATATAATGTAAGATATATAGTATTATATTATTATCTGCCTTGAATCAGAGTGATTTATTCATCCACATAAAAATCAAGGCAACTAAGTAAAATTCAACGTTATCCCTGTAGTACAACCATTTGTGTTTTTTGTTATCATAATAGTACTATCCTTGTAACTAGCTATCGTACATAACATGCATAATAAACACCTTGCTTAACTGTTTATTTGTATATTGATAAAACTAGCTATCATTAAATTAAAAAAATTTAACATAGTGCAACTAGCTATCATACATAACATGCATGATAAATGGTAAACACCTTGCTTAACTGTATATTGACAAAACTCATCCAAGTAATCCATGTAATGCTTAACTGTATATTTCAGATTATTTCATCAATTATGTTCTATACACTGATTTCATCATCATTTCAACAAGAAAAATTCATACCAGGAACTAGTATTCACTTTTCACCAGAGAGGTGCTTAACTTGGGAGTCAATTCAGAAAAGGAAAAAACAAAAAAAGATGACTGCATGGCATGGGGCAAAGATTTGGTTTCAGCTATAACCAAAATCTGTGTGAATGAAATATCAGGTATGATTAATAGTTACATTTTGACAATTACGAAACTCAAACAACTGATGCTTTATGGCGATATTGACATGTCAGATCATTAATGGATGTACTCAGCTTGCATATTGTTGTTGTTGGTATGGGTTGTGTCCAAATTGATGTGTGTCCAAATTGATGTGTCTAATACAATTGTTGATATTGATTGTTCATGAGTTGGAACAATGATGGATGGATCGAGAGTTGCACCTTATAGGATCAATTTTACGCTCAGTTTAAACTGAGCTTTGGCTCAGTTTAAACTGGGCCTTGAGTGATATTCATCTATGCCAATAATATTCATTTATATACCCTCTTTTTTCTTAAATACTTTTGGTGTATTAGGTTATTTTCTTTGATGTCGCTTTGGCATTCAGTATTGGTGTAGTCTTTTTAATAGACTCAGTTTCTCACTTACTATCATTATAACGTGCCTATCAGTATAATACTTATGTTTTTTGTTTTTAACAAGGAACCGAAAATTTCAATAAATGAATGCAGGCGCTTCTAGAGGCAATGGAAGAAAAGAGGAAAATGGATGGTTGTTCAGATGGAGGTTTCATTATATAGTCGGAGTTTTGTATTCGGTATTTATAGAATTTATTTTGTGTACTGAATTTAGCAACTTAATTATGTATTGAATTTACCAACTTAATTATGTATTGAATTTAGCAACTTACTATGTATTGTACTTGTCTATTGTTAACTGATATTCTATGTCGTTATTTGATTAAGAATGTTATCCAATGGTATTCACTGAGTTATACTTTTTAAATTGAGAATAATATTTGTTTTGGACTCATATTAAATATCGTCTATATTATAATCATGTTAGTTATTAGTTGACTATTAATATTGGAAAATGGGAATTAGCAATATTTGTTACTATTAAAATTTACATTTGTTGTGAATGAAACTTGCAACATGTATAAGCGTTGCAAACAAAAATCTTTCAATGCTTATAAGCGTTGCAAACGAAAATATACCAATGCTTATAGGCATTGCAAACGAAAATTTACCAACTCTTATAAGCGTTGCAAACGAAAATATACCAACGCTTATAAGCGTTGGGAGAGAAAAATTGCCAATGCTTATATGCGTTGAAAATAAACTTCCACACCCCCATAGCAACACTAATAAGCATTGCCGAAATTGTTTGCGACGGTTATACTCGTTGGGAATCACCACTTTTGGTGTAGTGAAACCCGGTTTTTCCGAATAACTCACGCATCTTTGAATTCAAGGGATAATCAAAGATAAAACACACCTTGTTCTAATCCAAAATATTCTTTTATTTAAATATTCATTAATCTGGGGAAAGGTTCCCATTAGTTTTACCAAAGATTATCTCTTTAAATTTGTTGTTTAATCCATTTCTCGGAAATCAATTCAAAAGATTTTATTATATCTTTTCAACTCACAAATCATTACTTAATGATTATTTAGCTTTTGGAAATTAATCTTGTCTTTACTTAGATTTAATTCCAATTTAATTAAATAAACTGGAAAACTTTCTTAAATCTTAATTAAAAGATTTACTCCTTTTACAACTGGGTTCAAGAACAGTATTATCTAAGATACCGCTCACAATAAGCCTAAAATCCAATTTGATATTAAATATAACATCTTAAATGAAAATCATATCGGCTTACACTCAATACCAAATTCTGAAACTAACAGATATTGTTTCGGAATAATGATATGATTATCTTCCAAACTCCTCAATGATATTTGTATAATTACAGAATCCAATACCGGAAATATCCGAAGGTAATTTCCATCCAAATCCATTCTAATATGCATATATATATATATATATATATATATATATATATATATATATATATATATATATATATATATATATATGTGTGTGTGTGTGTGTGTGTGTGTGTGTGTGTGTGTGTTGGAAACTTTTGGTGATAACAAAACAGTTCACTGATCCGGATTATTATTTTAAAATCACTGGATTTTTCCCTCTAGTTTTTAAACAACTCTTTTTGATAAAAAATATCATTTATCTTCCAAAACTTGGAATATTATATCCAAACTCTTTTCAAATCATTCATTATGATTTTACATAATTTATTCATATTTTTAATAATTTTAATATGGCCTCTACAGTCGGTTTCCAATATCGGTCAGACCTACATCCATAGCGACCTTTTCCAAAATTGTTTTGGACTTAATTTAATATCTTACCATTGGATTTCAAAGCTCTTATATTCATTTGAAAGGTCTCTTCGATACGATCCCAAAGGTTCTGCTTTTAGGAAAATCCGACGGTCGGATCTTCCGTTATGTCAATTCGAAGTTACGGGTTGATGTTCGCAAACCGTCATTGTGCGACGCGTTCTATTCAAGCCCGAATCGATCTATAAATTTTAAATATAACTCGAAACGCTTCAAAACTATTTTTATTACTTATATAAAATATATATAATCATTTTAAAAACTCGTTCCAGTCATTTTTCTTTAAAATCGCATATTTCACTGTTCAATCAATTTTAATATTTCAATGAATAAAATAATATTATTTTTGGAAATTCGTTAATTTACGTTCCAATTTTCCTTACAGTCGTAATAAAAATAAACGAAGAACTTTCGAAAGAAAACTTCTTTTCAAACGTTCGTTACATATTCTAACCGAATTTCACTTTGAAAATGTACTATTCATTTTAAATCAAAACATCGACTAGCCATAAATATATTAAGAATACTTCAAAATCATTCATTACAGTTACGAATATTCATCGGTATATTGATATAAACGTGCCCATCCAAAGTCGTACATCGAAACCGAACTTTGGTTTTTCACTGAATATTATATTATTTTAATATCCTTATTTATTCTGGATTGGGATAACATTGCACCAAACATCATACAATTTTACTTGTATAAATTCTATCCATCCAACAATAATTGAAACAACCATCGAACATTCAAATAACATCCAGTGTGCACCTATATTTGCATAAAATTAAAACGGTTTTCAAGGCAAAGAAAAAAATTAAAGAAAGAAAGAAAATCGAATCTGAGAATATTAAGATCAAACAACGAACAAACGAGTCCGTGCATGATGAAGATCAAATAGAAGAAGATGAAGAGCGAAAGTAAATGGAGAGGAAGATAAATCGATTCCGTGGACGATAAACTTGATCCATGCACGATTTAATTTTCTGCAAAATATTAGAGCACGATGAAGCTTTCCGCATGATGAAAGACAATGAACGTGCAAGAATGAAAGAAGTTTAAATATTGCCCTTAAGAGAAAATTTTTGGTGGGCTGGTCTTCATGTTAAAAAACCCAATATTATTGTCCTTCTGTTACAAATTAAAAGAAGAACATAAGAAATAAGAGATACAAAGGTTTTTTTTGAGGTTTTTTTCATGTTAAAAGGAGAACTTGTCCATGGCGACAGGCTTATCGCCTACTTCCTCGTCCTATCTGATTTCTATTTGATTTTCATCTGTTTTCTATCTGATTTCCATCTGGTTTCTATCTGATTTCCATTCCGAACCAAATTTTAGTCGATAACCTTCAACGAAATTCTCCATTTCGTTTGATAAGCCGTTTATTACTGAAATATTTACTTCAATCAAAACCTAGACATCAGATCTATTTTAAATTGCTTCAAGATTTCATTCCAGATCTCAGATCAACTTTCAATCAGCAAAACCATCTACGTATCGCGAAGAATTATAAGCACTGAAATCAGATCTGCGTTCCATTCCTCCAGAAATAATCATCTCCAACTTCAGATTTCTAACACAGATCCATTTCTAAAATAGCCCTACAATTCTAGATTTACTACTACGCATCGCATCGGCTACTCAACTGTCACCCAAACTTAATTGCAGATCCATTATACCAATGAGCACAGATGCGAGTTTTGTAGGAAATCAAGAGATCAAGCCACTGGGGAGGTGGGTTGTGGCATTGCCAGCGTAAGTGAAGTTTCACTTCTGACTTTCATAACCGATCTGTTAGTTTTTACGATCTCATTTATTGTCTCTTGATGATTTGGTATTTTATTTGATTGAGTGTGGTTGGGGTTGTCATATGTGGGGTTGAAATAAGTTAGGGTCCCGATTGATTTTGGTATGTAGTTCTAAGTTGATGACAATTTTATGTGGTGTTTAAAGGCGAATTACCTCTTCATGATTTTTCATGCCAAACTGCTTATGGTTTCCAACAACCTGTTTAATTGGTTTCTGTTCTTCTCGAGTTAATGTTGAAGTTTACAGATTGATCATCTAGTAAGATTGGCTCTAGATGACATCTTTGTAATACAGTTTGGGTTATATATATGCCTCGTCAGTTCATGGGTTGTACAGCCTTTCCCCTATAAACTGCATCTTATATGGATTATGGGCTAGTGAGATTTACTAGTTCCAGTATAAACAATATTACATCCAAAATGGTATATGCTTTCAGCACCTTGATTGGATATGTTGAACTGTGCCTTAATGGTTTCCAGTGGTATGAAGAAGTGTACTGCATTTGGAATATTACTTTGCATAACGGTGTCTGAAGCAATGGCATTCATTCCAGTGGGTTCTCCAGCTTTGATTCTATCATTCTAGTATATATGGGACATGCTGCGTATTTGTCAAGACATCATAATATCGAAAGCTACCATTAATCAAATTGGATTCTGCGTCTTTGTTCCTGAAAATGCTATCTGGTTTTGGAACTTCAGGCAATTATAACAATAAATATTCGAGTTTTAGTCTGCTTTAATATTCATTTTTATTCAGATATCCGCAACCAGAAGCTGGCACTTGGTTTTCTATGTTATACTGTTGATTCAAGCACTAAGATTGATTCATAGGGTTGTGAATCATCAACCAGATTTAGTGTTTGAATTCAAATTCGTGTGTACTAGGTGTTGTTCTGCTTAATTACTGGTTTTCTATATGCTTTATATGAAATCATGTGGACCCTTTTATGTTTTCATTTGGAGTTTTGTAGCTGATCAGGTTGAAGAGGATTGTTTATTGGACGGTTCGGATGAAAATGATGCAAAATGCAGAGTGTTTTACATATGATTTCGAAAAGGTGCTGTTGTCTTCTAATGTGAAGTAGAATCGTTGTTAAGTGGATGGTATCTTAAATAAAAGACGACTGGATGATGATCTAGAGGAGCTTTGAGCTTGTGAGAAGTGCAGCATGCATGCTAGCGGGATGATGGCCTCATCATAGGTCAATTTCAGTTTGTTTAAGTTCATACTTACTTGTATTTTCAGTCCTTCTATTTTGTTTGTTTCATATATTATATATTATATATATTATATATTATATATATATTATATATATATATTATATATATATATATTATAACACTCTCTCTTGAAAATGCACATGCAAAGATGATAAAATTAATTTCCTCATTATAAACTTTTTTATAAAAACCCTGTGGGAAAAGTTATAAACAAGGAAAAAGAGTACAATTTTATTTCATCCTTAGATAACATGTTTACAATGTTACTATGAGGCATCATACTTCTCGATCAAGATAATGCCTCATTAAAATATTTCTAACAAAAACACAGTAGGAAAATATTAGTGAAGAAAAAGAGTACATTATAGCATAATTTTATATTCTCCCTCTAATTCATAACGCATTACTCAAATAGTTTGGTGATGTAAGCGACACATACCAATTTTATAAATCGTCTTCTGAAATGTTGATTTTGGAAGTGCATTCGTGAATAGATCTGCTAGATTTTCTTGAGATTGGATTTGCTTTACTTCTATCGTATTGTCTTTTTTATCTCGTGTGTGAAGAAGAATTTAGGAGAAATGTGTTTCGTTCTATCGCCCTTGGTATAACCCGCTTGAATTTGACAAGTACGTCGAATATGTTCAATCAATGACCTTAACCAAATACATTATCAACTTGTTTCATGGAGTGCTAGTATTTCAGTATGATTTTGGATGATGTTGCTACCAATGTCTGCTTTATAGATCACCCTGAAATAACCACATTGTTGTCTGTAAACATATACCAAGTATGTGATCTTACTTTATGTGGATCAGAAAGGTAACCTGCATTAGCATAACCAACTAGAATCTAATTATTGCTTTGTTAGAATTAAACAAGCCTAAATATGTGGTTCCAAGCAGATATCTCATGACATGTTTTATGTCATTCCAGTGTCTGTTAGTTGGTGCATAACTGTATCTTGCTAGAAGATTGACTTAAAATGCAATATCTGGTCTCGTGCATTGGGCTGAATATAACAATGCATTGATTGCACTAAGATATGGTACTTTTGGACCAAGTACATTTTCATCATCTTCTTTTGGCCGGTAAGGGTCCTTTTCGATATCTAGTGATCTGACATCCATAGATGTACTAAGTGGATATGCTTTATCCATTTGAGAACGCTTCAGGATTTTCTTAATGTAATTTGATCGATGGATTAGTATGCTATTTGTACTGTGCTCAATCTGTAGACTAAGACATTATTTAGTTTTGCCAAGATCTTTCATTTCAAATTCTTGTTTCAGGTAATTTATTGTTTCACCAATCTCTTATGGAGTTCCAAACAAACTTATATCATCAACATATACTGCTAAAATAGCAAATCCCTTTACCGATTTCATTATAAAGACACATGGACAAATTATATTATTTTTATATCCGGCCTTTACCAAATATTCACTAAGAAGGTTATACCACATTCTTCCGGATTGTTTCAAACTGTGTAGTGATCTTCTTAGTTTTAATGAGTATATTGACTTTGATTCTGCTTCAGGCAACATATATCCATCTGAGATTTTCATGTAAATATCAGTATCTAATTCACCGTATAGATAAGCTGTCACAACATCAGTCAATCTTATATCAAGTTTTTCAGAAACTACAAGGCTTATTAAATATCAAAATGTTATGACATCCATAACATGAGAGTATGCTTCTTTGAAGTCAAAACCTGGTCTCTGCAAGGCTTATTAAATATCAAAATGTTATGACATCCATAGCATGGGAGTATGCTTCTTTGAAGTCAAAACCTGGTCTCTGCAAGAAACCATGTGCAACAAGTCGTGCCTTGTATCTCACAACTTCATTTTTATCGTTTCGTTTTCTAATGAATACCCATTTATAATCTACTTGTTTAACATCTTCTGGTGTTTTCTCTATTGGTCAAATACACCATGTTTTTGAAGTCAATCTAGCTCTACCTAAATAACATCTTTCTACTTTGGCCAATTATGTCTTTTTCAACATTCAGTTATGCAAGTTGGTTCATTATCATTATTCTTAATATAGTCATGACTTTCTGTTATTTCAGTAGCTACTGCGAATGAGAATACATCATCAATTATTATTTTACTTCGATCCCATATTTCTCCATAATTCGTATAGAATATTGAGATCTCATTATTATTAGCACCGTTTTATTTTCGGAAGCTTCTATTATTTCTTTTGGGTCAATAGTTCCTTCACTAATTTTAGGAGAATTGGAATTTTCTTTTGAGTTATCTTTTGAACCATTTATAACCTCTTCAGGAGGTTTGTTAATTAGTGATTTTTCGTTAGACTTTATTTTTCTAAGCACCAAGTCTTTTGAAACTTTCGGTCTTCCACGTTTTTGTCTAGCTTTAGATTCATTTGATGTTATTGGTCCTTCAGGGATTTCAATTCTAGTTGGTGCGTTTGCTACTGGAATATGGGATTTACTTATTTTTACAGCATCATTAAATGCATATGGCATTTCATTTGCAATATTATGAATATGCAAAAAAAAAATTGTACCTCGTATTTGACATTGTTTAGTACGAGGATCCAAATGAAACATAGATGGATTATTCCATGAAATTTCACGTCGTTCTATTGGAACGGTCTTTTCTCCCCTTAACGGCGGGAAATTTGACTCAACAAATTTACAATCTGAAAATCTTACAGTAAAGACATCACTTATAAGGGGTTCAAGATAACAAATTATCGAAGGTAAGTCAAATCCCACATAAATTCCCAACCTTCTTTGAGGACCTATTTTAGTATGAAGTAGGGGACTAATGGATACATGCACAGCGCAACCAAATTTTCGTAGATGTGAAATATTTGGTTGGAATCCAGTTAAAAGCTGTAATGGTGAAAACTGATGATAAGCTATTGGTCTAATTTTAATCAATTTGTATGCATGCAAAATGACATGTCCCTAAGATGTAACAGACAACTTTGATTGCATAAGCAATGATCTTGCAATGAGTTGCAAATAGGGATGTCAAAAAAATCCGTACTCGTGGTTATCCGCGGGTAAAATCCGTCGTGGACGTGAAACAGATAGTTAAATGGGTATCCGTGGGTAAAATAAATGGGTATTTTTAATATCCATTAATTAATGGGGCGGGTACGGATAGTAAGATATCCATGTCCGTGGGTACCCGTGCCCATATTGAATGTGATTTATTATCAATAGTCAATACAAAAAACATTGTTGTTGGTTGTTTGGTATTTGTATGCATGCCTTTACTCAACAATTTATAAATGGTTGTTGATATTTTGATGGATACTTCTGTTGTTGTCTCTTTTTTTTGGATGTTGGTTTAAGGTTAGCATTTGAGTATTGGTCTAATTTTTTTTTTCAAATGTACTTTTGAATAATTTCAATAAACGACTGAAAAATAGATTGAATAAATATAACGGATACCCATGAATATCCGTAATTACCCGCAACTTGTTTAAAACCCCTTTAATGGGTATCCATGTGGGTATGGGGTGTGCATGGGGCAAAGAATCACCCAACGGGGCGGTGATGGGGTGGTACTACCCGCGCCCGCCCCGCCCCACCCCATTGCCATCCCTAGTTGCAAACACTTAATTAATGATCCTGCCAGGCCATTTTGAGTGTGAATATGAGCTACTAGGTGTTCAACTTCAATTCTCAGTGATAAAAAATAACCATAAAATACTTGAGAAGTAAATTCTCCTGCATTATCTAGTCGGATTGATTTAATTTGATGATATGGGAAGTGTGCTCTTAATTTCATTATTTGAGCAATTGACTCGGCAAGTGCCATGTTTATACTAGAATGCAAACATACATGTGACCAATGAGTTAATGCATCAATTAATACCATAAAATATCTTCCACAGGCAAGATGAATTGAACCACATATATTACCTTGATTTTTTGCAAAAATGTTGGATATTCAGAAGTGATTTTACTGTATGAAGGTCGAGTAAATAATTTTCCTTGTGCACATGAGGTACACATGAAATCACTAGTTAAATTCATCTGATTTGATAAATCATGCCCATTTGAATTTTTAGCAATTTACGCATCATAGTTGATCCCGGGTGACCTAAACGATCATGCCAAAAAATCAATTTCTTTGTATTCGTGAGCTTCCGGCTCATGTTTATAAAATGAGATTCAACTATGCCAATTTTTGTAAAGTATAATCCAGTTGAAATTGTACCAAATTTTTCTAAAATAAGCTTCTGTCTTTCAATTTTAGAAATAACATAAAGATATGCACGTTGTTTTCACTTATAGTTTCAATATGACAACCATTCGTTCTTATACCTTTAAAGCTAAGCAGATTTTTTTTTAGAATAGCTTGAATATAGTGCATTTTGAATGAATATACGTGTACCATTTGGTAACACTGTATGGTCTCTTTCGAATCCTTCGATTATATTGGCTGAACCAACTATAGTTGAAACTTTAGCTGAAATATTTTCAGATAATTCAGAGAAAAACTTCGGACTTTTCAGTATCGTATGAGTAGTTGCACTATCAAGCAGACATATATCATCACTTAAACACTATCGACCCATACCTTAAGAATTAAAGACGATACAACTACTATTGATCATTTCGGTCATATCTTTAAACATTGCATCTAAATTTTCGTCGCTCATGAGGTTTCCATCATAATCTTCAATGAAATCATCTTACTTCAAATTAGTATTATCGGACAACCCTTCAATATTATTTGTCTCAATATTCTTCGATTTATAATATTCTTCAACTGATTTCTTTGATGATCTGCAAATACGTGACCAATTATCAGTATGCCCGTATTTATAGCAAACTTTCTCATAATGCTTTTTATTTTCTACAGTTGAAGTATTGCTATTTTCAGGCTCTTTTTTCTTTTGCTTCTTTCTAAAAGTAGTAGTTTTGTTGCCTCCAAAACCACTATAACCACCTTTGCTGGGGTTGTATCCACGTCCACGTCCATGACCACGTTTACGTCCTCTACTTCTGCCACAAACTCTTTCGGAGTGGGAAAAATTAGCATTAACTTCTGGAAATGCAGCTGAACCAGTTGGTCTTGAGAACTGATTTTTTTATAAGAAATTCATTATTTTGCTCAACAATTAACAAACATTCGAACAATTCAGAATATTTTGTAAAATGACGCTCTCGATATTGCTGCTTCAGGAGTATATTCAAGACATGAAATGTTGATAAGTATTTTCCAACATTTGAGCACCATCTACCTGTTCTCTATACAATTTAAGTTTAGAGGTAATTCTAAACATAGCGGAATTATATTCTCTTATAGATTTAAAGTCTTTAAACCTCCAGTTCGACCACTCTTGCCTTATATTTGGAAGTATGACCATCTTCTGGTGGTCATAACGCTCCTTAAGGGAGTTCTATAAGTGGAGAAGATCTTTTTCGGTTATATACTATGTTTTGAGATCGTCGTGGATGTGACGTCTTAAAAATATTAGAGTCTTTGATTTGTCCTGCTGGGACATATTGTTACCATTTTTAATGGCTTTCTCTAAACATTGTGTAACAACCTGAAACTTCGGGCAGTAAATATTTAAATATCGAGGTTATTTAAATATTTAGAACTTGGATTTAATGGTTTTATAACCTTGATTAAATCCCTTTATAAATAATAATTAAAGAGAAGAAAATATGTTGTTGAATTTTTGTTTACAAAGATAAGTAATTCAAAGAAAAATCGATAATGTGACCGAAAACAGTTTTATCGATAAACGAGGTTTTGCTTATTAAAAGTTCTTGGAATATCATGTGCATGTAGTAATGTTAGAAGAACGCATATATGTGTATGTACATATCATAGAAGTAACATACAAATGATATATGTGTACATGTTCTAGATACGAAAAATGACTTAACATGATAGGGACACGTGTCACCAAAAGAATGGAACACATGTCTTGTAAGTAAATAATGTAATGACACATAACCATATTAGGTGTCCATGTGTAGAAAAAACTAAAGACACCTAAGTAGACATGTGTCTACATCCTAAAGCATGGTTGTTAAACATGAATATATGTATTCATGCAAGGGAAAATAAATTTAAAATAAGAAGCTTATCATGTAAGCTAAAAGAAAAAGATAAAAAAAAGAGATAAGGACACATAAACCTCTTAGGTATCCATGTGTAGAAACATCTTAGGACACCTAAGTAGGCATGCGTCATCATTTTATGGTTTGCATGAATGATGAAGGACAAGTGTCCAAAACTAAATTACCAAACTAGCCTTGAAATTTTCTATATAAAGGGTGGAAAGGTTCATTCTTTATTATGCATTCACAAACATAAAACCAAGATAAGAAAAAGAAGAGAGATTTGGGAGAAGCCTAGAGGATAAATACAAGATCAAGGCACAAGTACAAGGCTAAAATCTGATTTTTGGAACTTTTTATAGCACACCAAAATGCTATCTTTTCTGTTTATGAAGCACGAAACCAAGCCAGAACCTTTCTATAGAGCCCAAAAACGCTGTAGTAGCCGATTTTAGTCTAAAATCATTATAAACAACCCAGAACCCTTCATAGCACTTCTGGAAGCGTTGTCTTTTCTTTGAATTGACCACGAAGTATTTTAAAACAAGCAGAACTTTTCATAGCATGATTAAAACGCTGTTATAGATGTTTTGAGTATAAACCCATGGTAAACTATCCCAAATCTTCTCAAATTTGGACTTGAGTTTCCTTATAGTATCATAAATAAACTGACAAAGTCGAGGATGTTAAATCAAAGTAAAAGTGAGTCAAAACGTGTCAAAATTGAGAACAAGGAAGGTTGACGAATTTCGATGATTCGAGAAAATCAATTGATTACTTGGGAGTGATGATAAGTACTATGTGATGTTCTACGAGACTTTTGCATAAAGATAGAAAGGAATACTGTAAGTATGCGTTCATCTAATTCATTTTTATTCCATAACTTGTGTTTTAATTTAAAGATGCCTATGACTTTAAAATACTATATTGGTTGTGATATTTGCTTTGACAAGCAATCAACATATACGACTGATGATTGAGGACATTTATGATTAATGTTTAAATGAGGTATGGGAATTGTTCAATCGAGACATGAATAGCACGTGTTTAAACGAGGTATGATTAGTGTTTTAAACAAGTATGAATTGGGTGTATTTTAACGAGATAATGAATAGTGTTGAATTTAACTATTTTAGTACAATCTTTGAAGATCTTTCCAAACATATATTATAGAAATATCAAGGTGGTTGAGATTTGTTTATGAAGAAGTTTTTGTATAAAGAGGATGATTAGTATTTACAATAAAAGATGTTTATCTTTTGAAAGGAAGATCTATAAGAGATATATAGATTTCAAAATAAAAGACTGGAACGTTCTAGGGTGACGGAGATGATAGTATCTAGGCTTGGGTTTGGAAAATATAGTTTTCTGCTCTCTCTGGCTATCCCTAACTGATCCGACGAACGGGATGATTAATTCAAAATTTAATTTGAAACTTAATTTGAAATTATTTGAAAAGTAATATGAGATTACTTTTGAGAATCTCTACCTGATATAAAGAGTATTTTGGAAGTAAACGTTGATTTTAAATGTTTTGTGTAAAGAAAAACTATGTTGGTTTGATCCTTTATCTAATTGCTTACTCAATTAGATAAAGGTACGTTGGCAGTCACAAGGGGTAGTGATACAGCTGCTTTATTAATAAAAATATTTTTGTTTATTATTGATTTTACATCTTGGGTTGATGCATCTTTCATATCATTTAAGCTATATTGACGTTTTATCAAGTGTGCAGGGATGAATATCAGTGTCCAATTTGTCAGAGTTGCACGATGGTTGATTTACGCTATTTGTGTCTAATTTATATTTAAGCACAAATGGTTAATTAGATAAGTGACATTTATTAAATTTTATCCAGAGCATTTAGAGATGTTGTATATTTATCAAATGGTAACTGTCATCGTTTGTTTTTGGAAAGCACGGGATTTTCAGCAGTTTTGACTTGTCGGAAATTCCAGGGCGTTACACATTGAGATTGCAAATGGGTCTCAGCATCCAATATTCATGACAAATAATTGTCTCCAGCTATGTCCAATGCCTTGAATTCAAGTTTAACAATGTTTGACATTTTGCGAACTAGACATAAAATAAATTGCATGATAATAAAAATACTGACAATGATAAAATAAATATTAAATCTAAACAAAAATAGAATAACTCATGTAACATTAATTCACATTAATTTTAATATTAATAACAAGCTCAGGGACATAATAAAACAATATTATCAACCAAACTCATCGGTTAGGATGAAAGCTAATTTGAATAGTTTTCATACATCATGTAGCTTAACATCCGGTTACCAGACTCAATGCAAAAAATAAAATAATAAAACACTATGCATCACCAGAAGAAAAAAAGAAATGAATGCATATATGTAAAACGACTCCTGTTAAAGAGAACTTGCCACTGAATATAATAATATCTACAATTCATGCACAATGCTTTGTGATAGTTTGCAACTTTGCATCCGTGAAATATAAAACTATACATATATAGTATTATTAGGGGTAAGCAATATTCGGTTAGAACCGAATTAACCGACCGAACCGATTAATTTCGGTCGGTTCAGTTTTGAAACTAAATCGGTTTGAATTCGGCTTGTATTTTTTTATTTTTTTTGGGTTATTGGTTTAACCGAATTATCCGAACTTTTACCATATTATTTAATTTTATGTTATTGTCGTACTTTAAATAATTGCTTTAGTGATAAAATACGATTTTTTTTGTTAAAGATACGTCAAATTTTATTGTAAACATAAAATTTAATGAATAAAATTTCTCCAAACATAAATTTATGCTTTTTTAGTTGAATTAATCATTTGAACAATAAGATATCTTTCAAATTCGGTTAAATCAGTTACTGACCGAATCAACCGGAATTATTTTGGTTGGTTCGGTTCGATTTTGAAAATTTTCGGTTCTAATTCCGTTTGAACTTTTTTACCCCAAAACCAACCGAACCGACCGAATAATAGTAGGGGTGGGCATAAACCGCACTGCAATGCGGAAACCGCCCAGATCAGACCGCTTAAACAGTGCGGAAAACTGCACCAGATTCTCTCTCTAACGCTAACAACCCAAACCGAACCAACCTGCAACGATACGGTTCGGTTGCGGTTTGAAGTATTATCAAGCCGTATTAAACTGAACCAAACCGCATAGCTACACTGGTAATATTACAATAAAAAATTAACAAATTCCTATCTAACTTTTTATTTTAACCATATATATATATATATATATATATATATATATATATATATATATTCTATATTCAATGTATGTTGTAGTTATATCAATTCAAGATAACACTATGTGTTTTAACCTTCAGATGACACAACGTCATACAATCATAAAATGATTGCTGATGGAAGTAATTCTCTAGTTTCATACTTAATACGGGTTCAAACCAGACCGAACCAAAACCAGACTGTATTACATCGAAACCGAACCGAAACCGAACCGTTCAAATGGTTAGTATAATGGTTTGTATTTTTGATTAACCGTTTGATGCGGTGCGGAAGCAGTTTGAGCTCCAAACCGCACCGAACCGAACTGCGCCCACCCCTAAATAATAGTATCACGTGGGTATGGTGATATAAAAATCATATATTATATGGCTAAATAGAGCTTAAAAAAAAAGAAAAAAAAAAAACTAAAGTTGAAAGACTAAAATATCATGCATGCACATGAAAAAGGAACAACAGAAAGAATGCTAACACAAATTCAAGAATATACTCGCTAACCTCGGTTAACACAAAAGCAAAAAATAAAAGTTGAGAATAGATGATAATAAAGAGAAACAACCTAGTTTTATAATTGAGAATAATGAAACGTCCGTTCATTTTGAAAGCGGTAATGCTAATTCGACCGGCGGTATAATACGCCAATTTGACCGGTAAGTATTTCAACCGTGTAATTAACGCAAACTCCCCTGATTTCCTCCCTTGATCACAATTCGCGTTTCCCATATTGCTTAAAGTCGGTCGTTCTAGCAAAGTCCTTTTTGATGGACTGGGTATCGGCTGTATAAAAGGTAGTTAAAAGAATAAGTAATATGGAGATATTTCTGATTTTGAAAACATGACAGTGGATTAATATGCCTGCCAATCATGTTAAAACATATAACAAAGAAATCTAAATATTACCAAATATATAATACAAAATTAGTATATTACATAGTAAGATTCGTGCTGATAATGTGTTACAAAATAAAAGAAAAAAACATAAGAAATAAAAGAGAGGACATTTTTATTTATGTGGGTATATTTACAACATACATGAGCTCTTTATTTATAGACTTCACATGTCCCAGCAGTTACAATAGTGTCTCTTGCATTAAACGTATTCACCCTTAATATATATATATATATATATATATATATATATATATATATATATATATATATATATATGGCAAACATTCGGTTGCACCCTAAAAATGGAGCATCCCAAATGCCCCATGATTTCCACCACCCGTTTATATTAAAGAATGTGAGTGGGAAGCGAGAGAGTTGGTGGAAGAAGAGAGAAGGGGAAATACTTGGTGGAGATTGAGGGGCATTTGGGGTGCTTCACTGTTTAGGGTACTCTCGAACCTGTCTCTCTCTCTTTATATACATATATACATATATACATATACATATATACATATATACATACATATATACATATATACATACATACATACATATATATATATATATATAGAGAGAGAGAGAGAGAGAGGAATCTTATATGGCACCCCAATATGTTAGCACCCTTTTTGCACCTTTATAATAGCCACTCATTTATTATTTATTAAGTTAATGGAGAGAGAGAAAGTTAGTGGAAAGAGAGAGAAAGAAGGTTGTGTGGTGGAAATCAGAGGGGCTAAAGGGGTGCTGGACGATTTGGGGTGTGTGTGTGTGTGTGTGTGTGTGTATATATATATATATATATATATATATATATATATATATATATATATATATATATGAGGAGCGATCGGGGGGCACCCCTGTTTGTGAGCACTCCTTTAGCACCTCTGCCGGTCCGTGTGCTACGGCGATTCAAATCGAACGAAAATTTGTAGATATTCAATCCACATATATTTAAGGATCTATCCAAAATTTGAGCTCGTTCCGACATCCGTACAATAATATAATTGGTGTTTAAATTTAACGGTTTGAATAAATGTCTGAACGGTGAATAATTGAGCTAAGATTTTGAATATGCCACGGATGTCGGAACGAGCTCAAATTTTGGATAGGTCCTTAAATATATGTGGATTGAATATCTATAAATTCTCGTTCAATTTGGATCGCCGTAGCTCACGGACCGGCAGTGGTGCTCACAAACAGGGGTGCCCCCGATCTCTCCTATATATATATATATGTTTGTATATATGTATATATGTGTGTGTGTGTGTGTGTGTGTGTGTATATATATATATATATATATATATATATATATATATATATATATATATATATATATATATATTACGCAAAGATGATAACATTAGTAGCTTTATTAAAGCCTTTTTTATGAAAATTTGTGGGAAAAGTCATAATCAAAGAAAAGTGTACGACTTCCTCCTATGGTCCAATGTCCCCCTTTGTTGGTGAAAAGCGGACCTCTAGCTAAATGTATTTTAATTAGACCTCCTTGCAAATGGTTAAGATTACTAAAAGGTGCAAGGCAAGATGTTTTCATCTACCATACGCTAATAATTTATTGCCTTACTAGGCGACAACGTTCCATCATCCACGTAGTGTTAAATTAAATTTGCACTTTTCCCCTTTATTTTCGTCTGTTTTCCTTGCTGGAAACTTTTGAATAAAAGAAAAATAGGTTGAATACTTGGCCTCAGAGTTGCCTCGTAGGCTCGTAGCCTAGACAATTGCTTCCATAAATCGTTCGTTCGACAAATTTATGGCTTCTCTATTCTTGTTCTCTCATTTCTACTTCGCCGTACAATTTGGATATTGCTTCTTTTTTTAAGGGTTTATTTCTTCAAGCTTTGGAATATTGAGGTACTGATTTCGATCTTCTTTCTTGTTTATGTATTCCGTTTGGTTCGGTATGTTGTGCTGCCTCTAGTCGTAAATGGGTTTGTGGCAAGCCTTTGTTTTGCCCAACTGAGGCAGTTCGTAGTTCGGCAACAACAGTTCGTTCCTCTTTATAATTTTTGAGTTTTTTTTCTTCTTCTTCTTCTACTCAAAATAAATAAATGAAAATTGGGAATTGACCTAGGGATTTGAAACAAAAACCTCTAGATCCACAATCTCTTACCTCTAGCTTAGTGGCCCTTAACAACTTTTAAGTTTTGATACGAAGTATGATTTAATATTAACGTTCTATAGTAAGTCCTAACTTAGGAATACGTTTCTCTTTTGGTACAGATTTGAGGTTATGTGAGAATTTTGTTGTAGGACATGGTGATTTGGAACCTTGTAAATTAAGATTTTACTATCAGCAGATTTTGAAGAGAATGAGAAATGATTGTGACAAATATCGTGTAAAGAGGATATGTATTAGAAATACTAAATTACTTAACTTAGGCTTCCCTACGTCAGTCATTGAATATTCACAAATGTGGGTCGTGTTGTATCCGCATCCATGTTTGAATTCAGCCGCTGGTATGGATGGATGTTAGATAGGCAGATTCTATTCATACACCAAAAAATACTTTGCATACACCAAAATAATTGCCAAAATCATATTTTAAGAAGTTTGGTTTGTTTCTAAATATAAAATATTTTAAGAAGTTTGGTTTGTTTTAAAATATAAGATGTTTAAGGTTTTAATGTCCTCTTTATCCGTTATTGATAATAAATGATGTGACTTTTTATGCATTTATTCATGTTTCAACCAATAGATGCATACGAAAAGAAGCTAATTTAAGAGGAAGACTTATTTTGAGCATGAATTCAAGCACCATTAATTGATTCCTTAATTCTTATGCAAACAAGTAAAACATCTTATATTTGGAATCAGAGATAGTACATAATAAATTACTTTTTACACACCATCCATATTACAAAATTACCTCTTTTGATTAAAATAAGACAAGTCATCTCTTTCCCTCTGACCTTCCTCCTCTTCAGTTAATCAAACCAGTAAATTAAAAATTACAATATTCTAAAATATAATTTTGAAGATTTCATATTTTAGTTTAGAACAATCAATTTGTGAAAACATGTTCTCAACCATTCCACCAAGTAATATGGCTTGTTTGATATTGATTATAATCTTTGAGTTCAGGTACAAGTAGAATCTTAATATCATTTTAGGGAGAGATGAATTTAATCATGAAATCAAAACTGCATTACAAAATTTCTGCATTCAATCCTATAATTTGAGTAACAATTTTAAATTTCGAATTGAAAATCTAAAGCTATGCTGATTATTTTATTTTTAAGCGAAGGTAAGTTCTGATTTTAAATTCAAGCTTTGACTTAGGAAGTTTAACTCTGTGTTTAAATTGTAAAATTGTAAAATTATAAAAATCGTTGAAATAGAAACTATTGAATTATAAGGGTATTTTTGTCCTAAATTTTAATAACAAAGTTAATGGTGTATGAAAAGTAATTTTGGGTGTGTGAACAGAATTGACCTATTAGATATTTATCTTATCCATCGACAAATGATAAATCTAAAAACTGCTTAATGTTTGCATTTTAGTAGAATGAATTTTCATTCAATTTTGCATTCGTAGATTTGATTTTACATTTTCAAAGTTAATTTTTTGAAGTGCATACTATTTTCATGTTTAATTTGTAAAGTGTGTAGTATTTTCAGATTTACTTTATTAAGTGCATAATACCTACATTTTAATAAGAGGTTTTATTTTTCACATTTTTATGGTTAATATATAGATTTACATTTTGGAGTTAATTCTGAACATCGTTATTGCTAAATATGTTGATTTACGCTTTTTAATATATTTTGCAAAAGAAATCGTCTATTTTGTACAGTCTTATTGCTAAATTTATATAATTTCATTTTTAAAGTGTAATTGTATTGTGTCTAGTATGCACTTTTATTCGATATTTTACAAATTGTATGTATTGTATTTTTATAAAATGTGTTTATTTGTAGTATATGCATGCCTAGATTTTTTTTTTTTGGTTTGATACCGTGGCTTGAGAATGAGTTTTATGTATTGCATTATATATATATATATATATATATATATGTGTGTGTGTGTGTGTGTGTGTGTGTGTGTGTGTATGTAGGAAAACTCTATTTGAACACAAAATTAGACACAAAATTGCACACAATAAATTTCAACCATTGGATCCTCCCATGAATTCCACTCTCCACATAAAGACAAACAAATCCAACGGTTGACGATTTGTGTGTCTTATTTTGTGTTTAATTTTGTGTCCCAATAGCCGCTCCCATATGTGTGTGTATATACACACACACACACACATATATACATATACATATAACAAATGTAATGGGAGGGAACGAGGAGTTGGAAGATCTAACCAATTCTAACAAAGAGGAGGGGGGGGGGGGGGGGTGGGAGGAGATAGTAATTTCCCAGAAGGTTGGAAACAAGAAAATTCAGTTTCATATGTAAAACCAATTTTCAAATTGACTTTTTTCGCCTGCTTCTTCTCTTCCATGAATTTTTAACTTTAAAAGCACAAAGTTCATTTTCAAATCAAGCGTTACCTTAGATTTAACATTTTTTGGTTTACTTTATGGAGTGGATACAACTAGCATATTATGTTTTATCTAAAAACTGTATAATGTTAATACTTGCGGTTTCAGAAAGAGCGTAATATTTACGGTTTGTTAGTACTGTGGTATAATGTGCACAAGCATGCTCCTAATGTAGACATGCAACAGAATACTAAAATTGGAAAGGTACTTACATAACTTTGTAGAAGATTGAATCAACTAATATTTTCCGTGTCAATTGTATTAATTATTGATGTGAGATTATTATTAACATGCTCCTGTATGGTGTAACTTGACCAAGAACACGTGTTGGTTTGGGTTACGTGGAGCATGTGTGATTCTCTAATAACTCCATCACTTGACGAAGTAAGTCAAGCATGGTGAAAACATGGTCTTTATGTATATGTTCTTTGAGAATACGAGGGTCATCAAAAATCACCTGGTTGTGTATAATCAAGGTTTTAAAATGCGAAAAGCGTGCATGAGACATTTTCAAGTCTATGAGGCTGGGCGTAAGCCTCGAAACGTTGAGGCGTAAGCTTTTCGAGTATGAATAAAACACAAAACATATTAAGAAATTTTGACATTTTAAATTAGTTGATGCAAAAAATGAAAAACAAATCATTTTAGATCTGATTTTGAACAAGTATATGTTCTTATAACAGATTATGATTCAAATTTTGAATTCTCAAAATTATTTGAAGAGAACTCCAATTTTGATTCCTTCTGTCAATTCAAATCGATCCACAAAAGTTATTCCGAGATTTGAAGAAATTTTTTGAAAATCATTTTTTAAATAACAATGAGAAAATTCAATGCATAGCTCTTGATCGTTGTTTCATAAACAATTTTACTTGACCATATGTTGATATTGAAATTGGAAAGTAAAAAATGCTATTTTTTATCATCTTAAATTTTTTTTATTCATTAAACAATTAAGTTTAATTATTTTTATTGGTGTCAGTATCTGCAACTGAAGGTAAAAAAATTAACCATATATCTCAATAGTTTGAGGCGTGCGAGGCGTAAGCTTCGAATGCCTCAAGCCGTCAAGGCGTAAGTTTTACAGGTAAAAAGCTTTTTGGAATAAGCCTCAAGGCGTTCTATCTCTTATTTCCTTGAGGTGCTCCTCAAGGCGAGCCGCGAGCGTTGAGGCGGGTTTTTTAATTCAATGCGTATAATCAATCAACAATTCATAATTTTCTTCCCAGTGCTTGTCCTGCTAAAGGATTAAATATGATGAAAATTTTAAGTTTAGACAATTATAATACTCTTATCACTGTTCGTTTTAAATAATTCAAAGTTACATGTCAAAACAAAACAATTTTGAATTAGTTTTAGAGTTCCGAAGGGTTTTGAGATTTGTTGCTAATGAAAGAGGGAAGGAACGAGACATCAAGTTATCGCAATATTTTTACAGATTAAAGGCGATTTCTCCATGAATGATACAGGAATTAGTTGAGCCAAGCCAATGGTACATTAGGAATTTCTGTATGCAGAACTTCCTAGTGCCAGATTATGGTATTAAGAAATGCAAACTTGAGTGCTTTTAGCAGTAAACTAAATGTGAATGGATATTTCATGTTGTTATCTTTTTGTTTGTTGAGAATCCTTTTTGTTCTCTATGCGACATTCTTTTTATTTTTCGTCACTTGAACAGTGAATTGCTTTTGTATCAATAGTTATCCTCATATGAATTGGAATACAAATTCCATGATTTATGTCTATTTATTATAATTGTTACAATTGCCGACTGGGAAGTGGAACGACAATATGGACATGATTGATTTTATTGTATAGATGCTTACTAATTACCTTGTTAAATACACTTTTATATACAATAGTTATGGTTATGGTTACATTTACCATTTGGGTAGGTATCATTATCTTATTGGTTTATTGATAACCTAGAATTGCTTACGGTGATCGGTTTAGTGGTTTGTCTAAGACAAGTATACCAAGAAACGGGTAATCATTACATTTGTAATGTAGATTGCCATTTGTCCAAAAGAAACAAGAACTTAGCTTTTACTTTTATGCCGTAATGACTGTTCATACACTTCATTATGCATTTAGCAAAAGACATCAATGAGAAATAAAAGAAAGATGCAGTTTGGCTAAGGTCTCTGTTAATTTTCAAAATACACAAAACTCCATATCTTTAAAACTATGGTTTCTAAACATAAAAAACATCAATGCAATAAAAGGAACTGTTTGGTTAAGGTTTCCAAACTTTGTAAATTAGGTTCCTGTTTTTCGAAAATCATAAAAAAATAAACAAAAATCAACGTAAAAAACTATCAAGCTTCAAAACTTAATTCAGTATATGATTATCTTCATATTTATGTAAGAAATGTACAAAAAATGATTCTATATACCCCGCTCCTCCTCTCAAAAAAGATAAAAATAAAAAATAAAAATCACGCTTCAGCAAACATGAAGGAAAACCTGTAATTTTCCAAAAAAATTGCAGACATCACTGCAATTATATTAAAAAATTACATGCTTTTATGCAATTTTGCTAATTGCTTCAAACTTTCAAATTTAATGCCTAAACCTATTCAAACATCAATTATTACAGGATAATCATCAAAAAAATAATGTACATTGCATACAAATGAAAATCGTGCTACTTCCAGTAAAATTGCAAAAATAGAGGAATTTATACAGTTAAATTGCAGACATATGCACTGAGGCAAGTCTGCAATACACCGAGGGATTGTTGCAAATATGTTAGCACTTGTTCACAATAATTGCTGACATTTCAACAATTTATTTTTCTTTTCGTAATACACTATAGAATAATTGCTGATATGTCTATATTTTTTCACAATAAGTGTAGACATTTCAACAATTTACTATCATTTTCCAATATTAGCGACACTATGCAATAATTGTTGATATGTCTGTACTTTTTCACAGTAAAAGCATATATTTCGGCAATTTTTTTTAATAAATTTTAGAAATTTTCCATTAATATATACAATTTTTTTAGGCAGTATCGCAAAAATTCACGGGAATACGTTGCTACATTAAAATAGGAATCCGCTTTATATTAAAATCTGGAGGAGAAGCCGCTTTGAATTCATTTTCATTTTAGGGGACCGTCCTTTATATTCACTAAAAGAAATATATTTAACAAATTTGAATTGAATATCTAAACTATATATAGTCTTTTCCTTGCTTCTAAATGCTTCTAATACAATATATTAGATGAATATTTATAAGTGGATTGGTAAATTAGTGCTATCGTTGGTTTTGAGAAAATGTTACCGGTATTCTACCACAAAAACCGGTAACCGTTATCATGCCCACTACACATGTTTACCAATTTTTATCAAAAAAGGGTAGCTGCATAGTAAGGGGAAATCTTCCATTATGGTAACTGTTGAGACAAGCCCCACATCGGAGAATTTATAAAATAAATTTTGTGTGAAATATTATGAATCCACCATTTACGTTGTCAATTGATTTGTGATAATTTTGGGTTCTCTAACATGGTATCAGAGCAGGCTTAATTCGTGTGTACATAATTGTCATATTTGTCCACATCACCCGATAAAATCCACATGTTAGGTTCAGGATATGCCACACGTGCGGGGGTGTGTTGAGACAAGTCCCACATCGGAGAATTTATAAAATAATTTATGTATAAAATATTATATGTCCACCTTCACATTGCTAATTGGTTTTGTGATAATTTGAGGTTCTCTAAAAGTAACCCTACTTTTGTATTATAATTATACATAATAGTGTATAATTACAGTCTTGCATTTGTATAATATCTCAGAAGCTGCTGACAGCAGAATCACTATATAGACTTCCAGAGAATTTACTTCTAGAAGCACGATAAACTACGTTGTTACAATATTGAGATCACATTTTTTTTTAGGCAGTAGCGCAAAAATTCACGAAAATATGTTGCTATAATAAAATAGGGATCCATTTTATATTTAAACTTAGAGGAGAAGCCGCTTTGAATTATGTTTCATTTTAGCGCCTGTCACTAAAGAAATATATTTAACATTGTTGAATTGAATATCTAAACTATATATAGTCATTTTCTCGCTTCTAAATGCTTCTGATACAATATATTAGATGAATATTTATAAGTGGATTGGTAAATTACTGCTATCGTTGGTTTTGAGAAAATGTTATCGGTATTCTACCACTAAAACTGGTAACCTTTATCGTACCCATTACGCCTGTATACCGATTTTTATTAAAGAAGGGTAACTGCATAGTAAGGGGAAATCTTCCATTATCATAACAACCCTACTTTTGTATTATAATTATGCATAATAGTATATAATTACAGTGTTGCATTTGTTTATCTCAGAAGCTGCTGACAGCAGAATCACTTAAGGAATCACCGTGTTGACTTCCAGAAAGAATTTACTTTTAGAAGCGTAAAATGTCTGATGAGGTGTCGTTAAGCCGTAGCAACACAGAAGTTATTTTATTCAACACGGGTGCTAGGGAACTTATGAATCCGTATCAACTGAATTGGATGGCACATTGGTCTCAAGCCAGCGGTTCGTCATTACCAATACCGCAGAGTTCTCCAATTTCTTATCATATGCTCAGTTCATCAGATGTTCGAGGTGGAAATATTGGAAAATTCGGTAACAATTTGCAGTCAGTCCCTCCAGTAAATCGCGAAATTTTCACCTCCAACTATTTGCAAAACTCAAATGGATCCAGTTTTGCTTTGACTCATTTTCCAATGTTTGAAATTAACAGGAAGATTGAGTCTATAATGTCCACAAAGAGAGAGACCAGTTTAACTCATATCAAAGCTAAAATTGATGAACAAATTTCATCTTTGAGCAAAAAATCTTCATTAGCTCTGAATTTAACCCAGTCTGCATATGAAGGTCATCTTCTGCATCAAAATTTTACCAATTCTCATAAAACTGTGGCAAGCAAGCCAAATTGTATGAACCCTTGTTCAGAGAATAAGCTACATTCTAGCTCCAAACAAATAGGCAATTCGGAGAATTTGAATAAAAGCTTAATTTCTTGTCCTGAAGAAACTGATAGAGAATGCAGTAATGAACAAGGGTTTCTTTTTGGTAAGAACGAACAATGTTTGTTAATCACGAATGGAACAAATCAAGGAGAAAGCTCTAGAGTCCGTACATGCGCTAAAGATAAAAGACGTTCCTTCTTTGAAAAGCTTACCGTACCGAAAGTATTGAACATGAAATGCAGCACTGATAATCAGTTAACGAAGAAATATACTGAGCCCTTAGTTCTATCACATGATATGAATTCTGATGTCCCTGGGACGTTAGAATCTCAGCAAGGTACATGTTTGTTATTCTTTAACATGTTTAACTGATGGTGACAAAATGTTTATCTAACACTTCAGTTTTTATTTTGCAGCTGAGAGTTCTGGTTCTCAAAAGGTACGTTTTTTTGCAACAAAATTTTTTCACTGTAATTTAGGGGGTTTGCGTTTTATAGGGCCTGTATCTATGTTTTTTCATAGCTCCTACTGCTAAAATATTTAGCCCAACAGTTAAGAAATATCCGTTGCTTAAAAATATTTAGAGATTTCCTAAATTAATGATGATTCAAGAATATTATTAAATAGGGAAGTAGAAAAACTAGAAAAGAAATATATGATGCATATTTAATAATTAATATACATGATATTTTAACAATAGTTTTTTGACTTCTTTTTTAATTATCATAAACAATAATTTGTTGATCCTTCCATCTATCATATAAAACATAAGGACTTATATGCTACCTCTAATCATCTTTGAATCAGATGAAAAAACGACTTAATTCAAAAAACACATAAACCACCAGGGTCAAGAACATTTTTCATTTGTTGGATTGTTGCCAGTTGGTACCTGCCTGGCCATTTGGTCTACTGCTGTCTTTGGATTGTTGCCACTCATATTTGCGTACCAAACAGATTTGACATGTTACTCTCTTGTAAAAGTTGGTATTTGCATCTCTATTTTTTATTTGTTTGGTTTGTTTGAAGAAGGCAACCGTTTGTTTGTTTGGTATTTGGGAAGTATGTACATGTTCATTTATGGATCTATTGCATGGATTTGAAGTTCGTTCTCCCTGACCTCTCCCCTCTTCTGTGCTCATTTCTGTTTGGCAAACTCTGCACTGTGAGTTTGAGGGTGGAAATTAAGAATATTTTGTGTTTTAGTACATTCATTTTATAAGTTTTGGTTTAGTCCATAAATAATAGTTATGTATTAGTATTTATTCAACAAATTGAATAACCATGTAGTCTTTATTTGCTCGTCATTTATTTTCTTCTTCCCGTTTGCATCTTTTCTTTATTTTTGTTTTGATTATTAAATTTTCTCATCGTATCACGGGTTAGGACATGAAAGTGTATTGTATCACTGATATTGATGCTTATGCTTTTAGCGACAATTGCAGGTTCCTCAAAATAACAACCTGAAAATCTTGGAGATAGAAGAAGATTCTGATGCATCTAGAACCCAAACCATGAGTACAAACTCAAAAAGGCCAACAAATTCTTCTAAAGAAATCGTACATTCAGATCTAAACTCAAGATGGCTGAAACGTCTCAGGGCTTGCCCATTGGATCTTATCCCTTTAAACACCAAGAGATTTAGAAAGGGCGACGTGTCTTCTTCCAGCGAAATGCAAAATCTGCTAGCAAGAGTAGTTACGTACAACAAGTCCATGTCTAAGAATGTAGAGTGCTCTCAAGTAGTAGACCCCTACAACGAAAATATTTGGATAAAGAGATGGTGCAAAAGCAGTAATAGCAAGAAAGATGCATTAGTTTTATGCGAACCTGAAAACACAAGATTGACAAACGAGAAGCATGAAGCGAAGCAATTTCCGAGTTTGGCTGCCATGGCACTGATGGGCAAGCAAGTGAATAATTTTCGACCATGTGAATTTCAGAAAAAAGGGTCTGCAACAGTGTGGAAAATTGACAGAATATAGCATTGGAGCATTTTATAATGTATGTATGTAAATTTCTTTTTCGGTGATTTAGGTTAATCTAGTGTGTTACTCAAGTCGCTTATGCTTGTATTTCTTGATTTTCAGGGTCATGTACGTGGGAAATTCTTCAGCATTTTTGGTGGATCCATGCTAGTGGTATATTACTGTATTGCACATCATGTATTATCAATATTCATCTGCATCTGTAGGAAAACTGAATTTGTGATTCTATCCAACTTATTTGTACATTGCAATATAATATCGATTTCTGTACAGTTTCCATTAATTTTGACGTTTCTTGTCAGTAACAACATTGCTAAAAGCGTTCTTAACAGCGTGGGGAATCGCTCTAAACGGTGAGAAAATATCAAGTTTGCGCTCCAGCAGTTGTGGGAAGAGCGTGGAGAGTGATTGCAAAAGGGAGTTATCAACGTTTGCACATTTGAGCGGCGTAAGCTAAACAGTTTATTGAATACCGTATAAAGTCTAAGCGGTTTTCATTAAACCGTTTAAAGACTAAGCGGTTTTTTGAATACCGTTTAGCTTGTATACGGTATTCAGAAACCTCTTTTGTTTTGGGCGGTTTTCATTAAACCGTAACATGTGGTGCTGTAGTTTTTTTGTTTGAGGTTCAATGTTTTCTTGTGTTATTTGGTTTTTCCCTTATATATGAAAGCTATTTGATTTTTATTTATACTTTTAAAGTTTTTGTTACACCAAGGAATTATTTTCCTCTTTCAGCATTGTACATAATTAATGTTTTATTTATAGTTTAATTTAGTTTGACATTTGTTATGGTTTTTTTTTTTTTTTTTTGTATAATTAATGTTTTATTGTATAATTAATGTTATTTTTTGTATAATTAATGTTTTATTTGTTGTTATGTATAATTAATGTTACTCTTGTTTTTTTGTTGTATAATTAATGTTTTATTTATTGTTATGTATAATTAATGTTACTTTTGTTTTTTTGTTGTATAATTAATGTTTTATTTATTGTTATGTATAATTAATGTTACTGTTTATTGGTTTTTTTCGTTGCGTGTTAAAGTTATATACACTTGTCGAATGGTTTTAATTTTTTAGTTTTACTTTTAGATTTTAAAATGGAAACGCACCCAAATATAATATTTAAATTTCATAATACTAGATAATTTTTTTGATTATACACAAAATATTACAACCAACACCGGAAAATAAATTTAGCAAACAAGAAGCTTGAAATAGCAACATATAATTCAACTACATCGCAGAACTACCTTCTTCTTCTTGGTATCGCAGCTGCTGAGCCTTTAGAATACTACTTTTTTGGCTAAAGCGTACTCCAGAGCCTCTCCAGTTAAGTGAGATACATCTTTTGCTAGATATGCCGCCTTCTTTTCTTCCATTACGTCTTTCACGTTTGTTATTATAATCAGTTCTTCTATTGAGTGCTCTAGTTCTCTCTGCAGCTGGCTGAAGCTGCATCTCCATGATCTTTAGCTGCTTATTTTTCTGAATTTTACGTTCGTCTTTTTTTGAGATCGATGCAATTGAGATATCACTCAACAACGAAGTTAGCCTATCACTAGACGCTGCCAGGTCGTTTGCTTCCTTGTTTCTCAACAATGCTCTCTTGCTTGATTTTATCCCTTCGGGCCTTGTACCAACTCCATCATACAACATTCCCAAAGTAGGAGTCAACGAACTGTTGTTGTTTCCATCTCCGTCAGTAGGCATAGGAGATTCATTTGCATTTTCTGGGGATGAATCCATTGAAAATCTTGAAGCTATATTTCTCACATCAGAACCTTCGGCATCTTCAAATTCTACAGCAACTGGTTCGCCAAGAGTGGCCCAACGTGGTTCCAATTTTAGAATTTCAAACGTTTCATGAGCAATGAATTCACAGTTAAAGGTTGCACGATAGATGGTTTCGTAATCTTCTTTCAAGTCCCTGAAAGTTTGACCATTACTTAGTCTATCCCCCCCCCCCCTTTGTGTTATTATCCCTTTGTACTTTGTACACATGGTATTCAGGTTGTACCATGCGGTCTTTGTGCTTTCAAATGGTCTTCTTGTCAGGCATTCAGGATCTTCATTGTATAGCTCATTAACACGGCTGTAGAAAAACTTTCCGCCGGAGTGGCCTGCTGGAACGACGAATGTTCTTACCCATGCACTGGCTAGCACTTTATAGTCATTTGCTTTCCACATCTTACCAGCACCCGTAATTGGTCCCTATTACTTTGACCTTGCGATTCCTTCGGTTTTCGCTTGTTGTACGCGCGCTTTACCTTGTTTTTTCCTTTGTCGGGTATAGGGGTCGGTGAAGCCATCGCGTGGTTTGGAACCGGACCAGGAAACATGGGTTGTGAACCAAAGTAGGTGTTGTGTTGAAGAACTTGGACTATACATGGTACCATATTTCTATGCGAGGTTCATTTGTTGGAGATATTGACCTTGTTGCGGAGTTAGAAAAAGAGATGGAATCATTGATGGGGATTCAGCATGTGATAATAAATTAGTAAAATTTGCGAGGTTATCGTCGTTGAAGCTAGAGAAATTGTTGTTATATGAATCGACCATTGCT
This sequence comes from Allium sativum, assembly GCA_030737875.1. Taxonomy (NCBI): domain Eukaryota; kingdom Viridiplantae; phylum Streptophyta; class Magnoliopsida; order Asparagales; family Amaryllidaceae; genus Allium; species Allium sativum. The sequence continues at coordinate 387,144,410 of CM060921.1, forward strand.
GTTTCTTTTTTTCTCTGTATAGGATTGAATTTGGTGGAAGTGAGTGGCAATTGACAAACAATAACCCAAATTTATTGAGACAAAGAAGGCAATGTGTCTTGGTCAAAAGAAGTCTACTTGTCTTCTATAATGTATAGGCACAGACTTTATCGTGACCTATGCTTACTTTATCGATAGTTGTGACAAACTTTATTGGTAAATGTGAGATACTTTATCGGTAGCTGTGACTAACTTCATTGGGAGCTGTGACATACTTTATCGGTATATGTGACATAGTAAAAAACAGAGCTGCAGCATACTTTATTGGTTAGTGTGCCTTATTTGTCTGTGTTCCTTTATTGGTAGATGTGTGTATAGTCGTTGGCAGTGTGTAGTCAAATCGTATGGGAAAGGAAAATATGGACTACATCTGATTATATGACAAACTTTATCGGTTTATGCGACATAATTTATCGAGAGATGTGACATACTTTTTTTAGCTATATATAATGTACACAACTTATATTTTCCATAATCACATCAACATGACATCCGAAATGTGGACTGCATCGGATTACGTAGTTTTGATACAGACTTACATTCAAGCAGATATTCTACATATGGAAGAAGAAGTGGAGCAAGATATTTGGGTAACCCTCAATGAAAAGCACAATAGTCCTCCTGGTTGTAGAATGATGAGAACAAATTTAGCCACAAGAAGTGCATTCTGCTTGTTTAGTAGATATTGTGCAAATTACCGCAAAGTAATAGATGAGGTGATCAAGGAGGATGTTTTCAAACTGGCACGCGCGACGTACGACTCACTCTACCTTTTCAAATACCATTCAAACTTCGTCGGTCACGAAGCTTACGAGTTATGGTACAACCATATTATACAGTTTGAGTAACATCATTATGTTGTGTGCTTACAGTATTATATATCTCATGTTTTTTTTTTCCGAAATGTTGGAATGTATCCTCAGAGTAATATTTTAGAGTCATCGCTACCCATAGAATAATTTATCAAATATAAATAGTTTCTTCTGAAATAACAAACTGAATTACTGAAAATAAAATACAGTTGAACAAAGACGAAACAGTACATTAATTTTGCCTCTTATTGTTAAGCCCATGAAGCTAGTTTTGAAGTCTACTAATTTCATTTTGCCATCCAACAGATTGAGTTTGCAACGTTGTTAGTTGATACTGTAATTCATTTGCATAGTCAGCGACACGACTAGGAAACAGCTCGTCAATCTACTGCCAAAAAGTACATCCAGTTGGATAAACATGACATCGGTGATACCGATGACCAAGGTTAGCCCTCACCGAAATTACATCTTCAATAGCGGCATACCCACATTCACAAATTACAAGTGGTGAGTCAACTTCTTGTGAGTTTCCCACTTGATTGTCTTGTTGCTGCCGACGCAAGGTAGCACGTCTTTGTTGTCTTTGCATCCTTTCTGCACGTCGTCTTTCCGCTTGGTTTTGTCTTTGGAGTTCTTCTTGTTCTCCTTCGTGCTCACGCAAATCTTCGTAGTGTCTATCTTGTAGTTCAATTAAGAAGTCTATATCAGTTTGTGGTGACGATGGGTTTAGTGGTTGTGGATAATCCATGGTACCTTCGTAGGAGTATGATGTAGGAAGAGAAATCGACATTGTTTTAATACTGTGAAACCTAAGTTACCCAAGCTTCTATAAATAGTTGGAAATCCGTAGATTCAATGAATAGCATAATTAATATTTATATGACTATTCATGGTGAGTATTAAAAGATGTGATGACTTGTATAGTAGGTGTCATGCAGACAAATATTAGTTTCATCTGCCAACTATTAAAAGATGCACTGACATGACTAGTCAATGTGATACTGGCAACAATTAAAGATGTATACAAGTTTCAGAAGAAGCGCTGACATGAGTGGTCAATTCTATCAGTACTTGGATTGTTTTAAACCTGGGTCATCCCCTAGTGTGACACATTTACTACATTTTTTTTTCTTGAATGAGTTATTAAAGTAGGGTTGTCCCCTAGTGGGACATATTTACTACATTTATTTTTCTTGAATGAGTTATTAAACTAGGGTTGTCCCCTAGTAGGACACGTTCACTACATTTGTTTTTCTTGAATGAGTTATTAAAGTAGGGTCGTCCTCTTTTAAATTGTAAATATGGACTAAAACAAAAAATGGTAGTACGAAACAACAATCAAGTAACATAGAAAACAAATTATAATTCAACTTAAACATAAACTTAGCATACATAAACATTAGGCAACAATAAGCAAGTACTCCAACAAAATATAAATCAACTAAAATATAAATTACATCTGAGCATTCCCTTTAAGATGCCATAAATGTTCAACCAGGTCATCTTGAAGATTTTGATGTATCTCTCTACATTTTATTTTATGCAGCCGATTAAGGAAGACCTCAATAGTAGCTGAATTTCTATCAGCGACAATTGTTGCGGTGTTATCTGGATCGTAGCCCAAATAAGATGGGAATTTGCGTCGTTCTTCTTCAGTTGTCATGTTATGCATTATAATACATGCTCGCATTATGTTGCTCAAAACCTTAGGCTTAAACAGTTTGATAGGGTTTTTAACAATAGCAAACCGAGCTTGCAAAACACCAAAAGCACGTTCAACATCTTTTCGCGCTGCCTCCTGCCTTTTAGCGTAATATTTTTCTTTTTCTGTTTCTGGTGAGGAAATAGTTTGGACGAGGGTACCCCACGAACGATATATGCCATCTACTAAATAATAACCCATGTCATATGTATTTCCCGCAATATTAAAATCTCATCCTGGTGCTTTTCCATGTGTAATATTTTTAAACAAATGGGATTGGTGTAGCACGTTAATATCGTTCATGGAACCGGGACATCCAAAAAATGCATGCCAAAACCATAAATAAAAAACATATACATCTCGTTTCTGTTCTGAAATAAAATTAAAAAACATGTACTTCTCATTTTTGTTCTGTAAATTATAAAAGTATATATAAAATTTAAAGGGTATATATTTTATTTAAAAAATAACATGATAATCGGATTTAAAAAAAATGATAAATGGATTTTAAAAATCCCTTTATGCTCTAAATGGATTTTAGAAAACCGTTTGACTCTAAATTGTTTTCTAAAAACCGTTTAGAGTATAAAGGGATTTTATATCCCATTTCTGTTCTGAAATATCAGTACAATATCCATTAAACTGGTTTCTAAACAAATATGATTAATGATAAAAAACAATTACGTTAAAGTACATATGATTATGGAATATAATGTAATTACAATGAAATTATAGTTCGAATTCAGATTGAAATACCACTTTGAAATAACAGTTCGAGTACAATTACATTACATTATGAAATATTGTTCCCTTTGCACTCAATCCCGACATACGAAACAATAACATTACATTAAAAACACATAAAACAATAACAATACATTAAAAATAGTACATTACACTATAAACATTACATTACATAACATATGGAACATTAACATTACATCACAAAAACATCACATTACATAACAATACATAAATATCAGTAACATTACATTAACAATCAAAGTCCTCAATGCCTCAAATGGTAATCGCACTTCCTTTCTTCTTACCTTTTCCCGTTAATATTGATTTCGTCTTGCTTACTAATCCACTACTCTTCTTCTTGCCTTTATCCAAGCTCTTACCTGAATAAACATAATAGATATGGTTATTATATTATACATGTAATCAAATTATTGAAGTTTGAATTTGTTATCCAAGCTTTTGAAGTGCTGTTATGCATTGATGCATTACATAAATATCCATGAGGATGAAGTTAAAGTCTTAAAATCAAAAACAAAAATAGGAAGTACCAAGCATATATAATGACGTGTTTTCACCTTAAATCTAACACCATATCTATTAGTACATACACCACTTGCTTCGCCTCCATAATCTTCATCGTTATCATCGTTTTCATCGTCCTTCTCCTCAGTCTCTTCCTCATCACTGTCATCGTCTTCCTCATCACCCTCGTCTTCTTCTTTGTCTTCCTCATTTTCCTTATCATCACCTTCTTCTTCTTCTTCTTCTTCGGCTTCCATCTGCACAACAGTCTTTCTTTGTTTTCAGTATTTCATTCGTCTGCTCTTCTTAGTGGACATACTCAACACAGGTTCCCTAATAACCTCCATGCTCTGTGCAAATGTCATGAACAAACACAATATCTACATATAAAGTACCATTCATACATATAATACATATGTATTAAAAACCTAAATTAAGAACTTACCCATGTATCTACAACTGTGTTAATTCTTTTCAGGGCTTCTTCATAATACTTCGACTGTTGCAGAGCTAGTTGTCGCATACCCATATTCAATTCCCATAGACTATCAACGGTGTAATGGGACGGAACCGGCGGTTTATCCATCAAATGTGGAATGGGTAATGGATCTTGTCCTATCCAATGCATATTCCATCCAAGATCCTCTGCCCAATCACTTTGTTGTGGTTGTCGATAAAACTGAGATGCATAATTAACCTCTGAAGACGTTACGATAGGGGCTTCGACACCTGCCTTTAAAGCAGAAGGCCCAAAATAATCCATGTTACCGATGCGCATTGAAGCATCTAGTATGTGTTGTAATCCATGTCTGACTCTTTATATACATATTGTTGACAATCATCTTGGTAGAGGGCTTGCTGCATCTCCGCATAAGTTGAAAATGTCATCTTGCGAGTCATGTGCACTGGTGGACCCATAGGAATAGTCGCCCATCCTGTAAACTGACACATGCACCTCTCGGCTAAAAACATCTCAAAAAATTTACATGGTGGAACAATCAGTGGCAACTGTTTCATCGATAAGTTCCAGGCATGAACAACCTCAACAAAAGCGAACGCAATTGAATTATGCCATGGATTCCAGTTCATATGGCTTGCATGTCGATGGTCAATATGGTACCGTGTGCTAGAAAAAAAATGAGCTAAGGTATCATGAGTGATGAGTCTATTTTTTTCTCCCACACTCTTAATCTGGGATAAGAAGATTGCTTCACCTCTTCTTTGAAAATATATTCACACACCGACATATATTCAAAGAACCAATACTGCAAATCACAAAAAAGAGGTAGTAAGAAATAGAAAAAAAAATAGAAATTGAAGAATAAATATATATTTTGTGTTTACTACATCTTCATATACCTATAATAGTTCGATGAAACCGGTAAGGTGCTCTCCCTTAGTTACAGCTAGGCCCAAACTCTGATATACATAACCCATAATAGCTGAACCCCAAACAAACTGTGCTGCTAGGTCCAAACCAAATATGACTTCCAAATATCCAAGACTAATGGTATCATTTGTAGCCATAAAAAAAAAAAGAGTTCCCATCGTATATAAAACAAATATTCGGGCAATACGTGATTTATTAATATTGGCCGTAGGGTAATCATCATTAAAATACCTAACGAGATGCAATAGGCAACGTTTCCAAACCTTATATCTTTCTGAACAAGAAGTGGCAATAGTTCACTTGCATTTTCAAATTGACCCCAACTCTCATTATATAATATCATTTCATTATTCATTCCTACGGGTATGGATGTCAACATGGTAAAATTTAAAGGTGTAAATCCAATCTCCATACTAGGAAATAAAAAAGTATGCGTAGTTGGCCACCAACGCTCAATTATAGCATGTATGCATCTATTGTCGGAGTTTTTCAATTCAATTTCCATAAATCTTCCAAATATTTTCACAATCGGATCTCTTATTTCGGGATAAACATTTAATTTCCTCCAAAATTTCAACATTGTCATGAATGCTCCATGGCATCTCATGTTATCACGATGTTGTTTATAAAATTAAATCATGTAAATAATCTTTTCGTATACCATAATTTATGTTATACCACTTAGAAACAAAATAAAAATACCGTAAGCTCTTTTCCTTTGTTGAAAATATGTTCAGTTTCATCTTCTAGACTTATGATCAACCTAAAGGGAAATGTCGGCTCGATCATTGTGTCCTTCGTTACTCCATAGCCACTTTCTTTGCGTTCTATCATTTTCTGATTCCTTGGTGATGATATTCTTCTACGGATGCCAGGCGCAGCGCTAGACCCTTCTATATTTTCCTCTTCCATCTTCAAAAATAACACCAATTCCCTAGCCCTTAAAATTAGCAAATTGAGGATTTTTTTTTTTCATGTGGATTGTATAAATGATTATACCAAAGTAGTGAGAAAGATAGGAAACTGGTGGGTTTGGAATATAACACTAAATTTGTGGGTTTTGAATGAAGTGATATATTAGGGTTTTGGAATATATTGGGTTTTTGTTTTTTGACTGTAGCCATTTTCGAGTTGTTTTTTTTTACAGAGCAAGACTACGTCTGTAATAAAATGGCTCGTGACCTATATATATACTAAACGGTTTTCTGAAAACCGTTTAGCCAATAAGCGGTTTTAGAAAACCGTTTAGTGCATGCATTTTAAAAAAATCCGTCCGAGTGCTCCTACTTACTGCTAGGAAGGTAGGAGCGGTAATTCTTAAACATTGCTCTTCCTAATTCAAACTCATGCTTTGTGCTGGGAATGCTCTAAGGGCTAAGAATGCAAAGCTGTTTTACATGCATTTTCTGGATGCCCACCCCGAGGGCTTTGTTTCTTGCCACCAGAGCGCTGAATGCTGAGTCCTGATATTAGTTAAGCTAGAAGTTTAGGTAAGCGGTTTACGTATATCTTATCATCTTCATTTGAGCATTTGTGAATTTTAAGCCCCGGATGGTTTGTTATTTTTAGTTTGATTAGTTATTTTTTGGTTTTTGTTCATAAAAATTGACGTGGTAACAAGTATATTGTTGAAATCAAACATTTTAGAACGAAGTCGAGTTATATGGTAAAAAACATTTTTTATTTTTGTTTTTTGTGTTGAGAAAAATAGCACAAGCACTAGAAATAATACATTTGTCTGTTTTTCCATCTAATTTGTTGTTCCTTTCATTTTCTTTCATAACTTTCCTCCAATCTTCACATATATTGTAACTAATGTTGAATTTGAGCAAAAATACGAATGCCATATGTATTACTGAAAACAAGTAAGTTTGAACAATTAAATTGAGCTTTACATCTCATTGGATTTGTCGTTTTTAGTTTTGAATGTTCGTTCAAAGAAAAATACAAACACCATATGTATTAGAGGTGGACATAAATCGCACCACAATGCGAAAGTCGCCCGGATCGAACTGTAAAAATGGTGTAGAAAACTAAACCGAACTCTCTTTCGAAAGCAAATTCCCCAAATCGAACTGATTCGCAACGATATAGTTCGGTTGCAATTTGAACTATTGACCCACCGGTATTAAACCAACCAAACCACATGCCTATTATACTAGTATTGTTATGCTCAAAATATAACTAATTCCTATCTAATTTTTTATTTTAAATATATATTCTATTTTAATCGTATGTTGTTGTTATATTAATAATATTCGTTATCACAAAGGAAAAAAATTATAGTTTCAGTATATTAGTTTCCATATCATATAGTTTGAAACTAATCTTCACTTCAGGATAACACTGTATGTTTTAACCGTTAAGCGACACAACATCACATGATCGTAAATTGATTATATGAGTTTGTATACTCTGACTATATGAACCTTTAAGTGTCACCTAATGGAAGTAATTCTCTTAATCATATTTAGTACGAGCTCAAACTGGATTGAACCAAAACCAGATTGTATAACATTAAAATCGAACCGAAACCGTACCGTTTGAATAGTTAGTATAATGGTTTGTATTTTTGATGCGATGTAGAAGCAGTTTGTGTTAGGGATTTGAGAAAGTGGTGATGATAGTTTTGATGACAACAACCTTGTTTTAACTATTATTATTATTATAAAATATACAATAACACTATTCTCTAGAATATATATTTATGTGTGTGTGTGTATATATAGGGAAAGTTTATATAGACACAAAATTTTGGCACAAATGGTGACATAATTGATTTGCACCGCTGGAACACCCCATGAACTCCACCACTCCATATAAAGACAAAATGATCTAACGGTTAAACCTTTGAGCCTCACTGTTTATGTCTAATTTTGGGTCCAAATAACTGCCCCTATATATATATATGAAAATTGAAAATGGGTAGTTATTACTGCAAATACCAATCATATACTTTGTTTATATGCCTCATCGAAACCTTATGCCACCTAGCATGAATGGGTACCACATAAGGGAAAAGAGTACATATAAACTTCATATATTAACAATACATCAAATCTCTCATCATATAACTCTCTCCTTATGCTCTCATACATGATTAAAAGACATAAGAAAAATCCAAAAGAAAACCAATAATATAGATCAGCCATTATCTAACAAATCAACTCCCCACTTCTTTAAAAATTCTTCATTCTCATGAGTTCTTTGCGACTTGCTACATTCTTATTCACCAACCATCGAATCTCCTTCTCAATCATTCTCAAACGAACTTCCTTTGGCATACATCTACCATTAAATATTCTTACATTTCTCTATTGTCGTACTTGGTACATAGTCACCGTATATGCAACACACGCAATATCAAACAACTGATCCTTTCTTGTAAAAAAATCTCTGAGCTTCCTCCTCCAATAAACCCATGTCAAAATCAACAAATCCAAGCTTCATTGTAATAGCACACCATATAAACCATGAGTATTCACATTCAATAAAGAGATTACTAACCGTTTCTTCCCCATTTCTGCATAATACACAACAAGCTTTCCTCCAAATTCCAAATCTTCTCAACCTCTCTGTTGTATTTAACCTGTCATTTACTACCAAAAAAGAGATCAATGACATCCTCTTCGCATTTTATTATGCCACACTACTCTGAAAACATCTCTAACAGGATGTCTGTTTCGAATCTTGTTCCATGCTTTACGAAAAGAGAAGGATCCACCTTCACACCATTCATAAACATCCTCATGTACATCATTATTCAACATTATTGCATTAACCTCTTGCTGAACCTAGAGTGTAACTGGATGTAACCAAGCTTATATCCTGCCCTAATGTATAATAGATGAAACAAACTCATCATTTCTACCAAGCATATGAAATCTTGATAAACCAATCATATCACCTAAACACTTGGTATTAATCCAAGGTTCAAACCAGAGTAGAGTAGACGTAATCACCTTATTAAATAATTGTCTACCTATTGTTCGAAGCCTCAACATTGTTTTCCATGTACTTGATGCATTATTATCGATGTTCATATGCCAAAACATTTTGCCCTAACAGTATTTCCTTTTCATTTAAAGGCTCCATAGAGAAGTACTAGATAGAAAGTTCCGCATCATCTTAATTTCAGCAGTCTTATTCAAATCTGAAAATGATTTAAGCCCTATACCGCCTTCAAGCTTAGTCATACGTCCGAAGCTTCCTTCGTAACTTCCGAAACTTCTTCGTAGTGGCTCCGTTCCATGCCTCATTTCATAGGGAACCTCAAAGTAGCTCTATTTCATTATATTCCATCTATATCCCAATTCCATTCATTTAATATTTCTTTGGTGTGACTGACATAGGAGATGTCATTCAATCGAAGAAGATGGTATCGTTGACATAAGAGATGTCATTTCTAGTCTATCTCTTTCTATATATGGAAAGTTAAGAAATCATCATATAATAATCGAGAAATTGAAATAGAAAATAAAAAAGGGAGGTTTGTGATGATTTTAAAATCTTTTCTACTAGATAATCTATTATCCTTATGCATGAAGATAATAAATTCGGTCGTTGTGGTCGGACTCTATTATGGATTTCTGACCACATTTTCCATAGGGCCCTCTTATCTCTTCCTTCTCCGAGCTCGGGTTATGGAAGAAGGAACGGAGAAGGAGATATCAACAACAACGGGTTTTATTACGGGGCAGCTCATGATGTTCATATCGATCTATTATACGCCTCTGCATCTAGCATTAGGTAGACCTCATACAATAACTGTCCTAGTTCTACCGTATCTTTTGTTTCATTTCTTCTGGAACAATCACAAAAACTTTTTTGATTATGGATCTACTACCAGAAATTCCATGCGTAATCTCAGCATTCAATGTGTATTTCTGAATAATCTTATTTTTCAATTATTCAATCATTTCATTTTACCAAGTTTAACGTTAGCCAAATTAGTCAACATTTATATGTTTCGATGCAACAACAAGATGTTATTTGTAACAAGTAGTTTTGTTGGTTGGTTAATTGGTCACATTTTATTCATGAAATGGGTTGGATTGGTATTATTCTGGGTACGACAAAATCATTTGATTCGATCTAATAAGTACCTTGTGTCAGAATTGATAAATTCTATGGCTAGAATCTTTAGTATTCTCTTATTTATCACCTGTGTCTACTATTTAGGCAGAATGCCATCGCCTATTGGTACTAAGAAACTGAAAGAAACCTCAGAAACGGAAGAAAGCGATGTAGAAACAACTTACGAAACGAAGAAGACGAAACAGGAACAAGAGGGATCCACTAAAGAAGACAAAGATAGCTCGGTTTACGAAGATTCTTATCTTGATATCCATCAAGATAATTGGGAATTGGGAAAACTTAAAGAAGAGAAAACGTCTTTTTGGTTTGAAAAACCTATTGTAACTTTTCTTTTCGATTATAAACGATGGAACCGCCCATTGAGATATTTAAAAAATGATAGGTTTGAAAATGCTATACGAAATGAAATGGCACAATATTTTTTTCATATATGCCCAAATAAAGGAAAAAATCTAATCTCTTTTACATATCCGCCAAGTTTATCAACCTTTTCAGAAATGATAGAGCAAAAAATTTCTTTCTGCACAACAAAAAAACTATACCACGAAGACTTATTGGATTTATAATAATGAACAAAAAAATACAACTTAAGGAACGAATTTTTAAGTAGAATACAAAATTTAGAAAAAGAGAAAGGATCCTTTTCTTTAAATATAATAGAAAAAAGAACCAGATTATGTGGTGATGAGCATGAACAAGAATATTTACCCAAAATGTATGATCCCTTTTTGAATGGGCCTTATTGCGGAACAATAAAAAATGTAGATTCAGATGAAATCATGACTGATTTAATAACTTCAAGAGTGGATTCATTAGAAATATTATGGATAAATAAAATTCATGGTCTATTTCCTAAAAATTCTCAAACATTTGAACATAATGTATTTTATTCTGATGAGAAATTTTTATCGAATCCTATTGAGAATTCCTTAACCTCAATTGAAATTTTTGATTTTGAACGTGTGCAAGGAATAGATTCAAAAAGTCAAATAAAATCTTTGAAATTTTTATTCAGTGTAATTACAACTGATCCAAATGATCTACTAAAAATTAGAAAAAATTCTATTGGAATGGAAGAAATTAGTAAAAAGGTCTCTAGATGGTCATACAAATTAACAGATGATTTGGAAGAAGAAGATGAAGAAGAATCGACGGAATATCCTGAAATTCGGTCAAGAAAAGGGAAACGCATAATAATTTATACTGATAACGATCAGAGTACTAATTCGAGTACTACGAATAATACTACTAGTAATACTAGTGATGAAGAAGACGAACTGGCTTTGATACATTACTCACAACAATTGGATTTTCGCCGTGGTATAATCAAAGGATCTATGCGTGCTCAAAGACGTAAAACAATTATCTTGAAAATATTTCAAGCAAATGCGCATTCCCCACTTTTTTTGGATCGAATAGACAAAACATTTTTTTTCGTTTTTTTAATATATTTAAAATTAGGAATTGGTTAGGAAGAACCTCAAGATCTCAAATTTATTATTTTGAGCAAGAACATACAAAAGAAAATGAGAAAACGAATAAAGAGAAAAAAGAGGAAAATGAACGAACAGCAATATCAGAGACTTGGGATAGCTTTCTATTTACTCAAGCAATAAGAGGTTTAATATTAATAACCCAATATTTTCTTAGAAAATATGTTATATTTCCCGTATTAATAATAGCTAAAAATATTAGTCGTATGCTATTGTTTCAATTCCCCGAATGGTATGAGGATTGGAAGGAATGGAATGAAGAAATGCATGTTAAATGTACTTATAATGGTGTTCAATTATCAGAAACTGAATTTCCCCAAAATTGGTTAAGAGATGGTATTCAAATAAAGATCATATTTCCTTTTTGTCTGAAACCTTGGCAAAGATCTAAGGTACGATTTAATCATGGAGATCAGCAAAGGCAAAAAAAAAAAGAGAAAAAAGATAACGTTTGTTTTTTAACAGTTTGGGGAAGAGAAGCAGAGCTACCTTTTGGGTCTCCCCGAAAACGACCTTCTTTCTTTGAACCCATTTTTAAAGAACTCGAAAAAAAAAAACGATAAAAGCGAAAAAGAAAATTTCACAAGTTATAAGAGTTTTCAAAGAAAGAGGAAATGGGGTTCTAAAAGTTTCAAAAAAAAAACAAGATGGGTCATCAAAATAATTCTATTTCTGGACCTAATAATGAAAGAACTTGAAAAAGTAAAACCTATGTTAAAATCTAGTAGGGCTAAAATATATGAATTGACTAAAAAAAAGGAAGAAATTCTAATATAAATAATAAAATTCTTCGCGAATCAACGATTGCAATTCAATTCCCGAATTGCGGAAATGCAAATTATTCACTCATCGAAACAAAAATAAAAGATCTTGCTAATAAGACAATCACTATTAGGAATCAAATAAAAGGAATCACAAAAGACAAGAAAAAAATGGTTCTAACTTATTATAGTAAAAGATCGGAATTACAGAAGGATATTTGGAAAATATTTAAAAGAAAAAATATCCGATTAATAAGTAAATCGCATTATTTTATAAAATCCTTCATTGAAAAAATATACATGAATCTATTACTATGTATCATTAAGATTCCAAGTTTTAAATCAACAAACAAAATTTTAACTAAATACATTTATAATGATAAACAAATTAAGAAAGAATTGAAAAGACAGATCAAAAAATAATGAATTTTATTTCGAAAATAAAAAAGTCGTTTTATAATATTTTTTTATAATACTAATTTTAGTATTAGCAACAAAAATTATAATATTTATTGGGACTTATCTTCTTTGTCTCAAGCATATATATTTTACAAATTCTCGCAAAATCAGTTACTTAACAAATATGCTTTGAAATCTGTACTTCAATATCATAACACCTATCCTTTTCTTATAGATATAATAAAGAATTATTGTACAACACAAGGAATATTTGGTTCCAAACCAAAGCATAAGAAAATACATAAGTATAGAATGAATAAATGGAAAACGTGGTTAAGGAATCATTATCAATATAATTTATCTCAGACTAAGTGGTCTTATTTAGTACCAAAAAAATGGCAAAATAGGGCTAACCAATGTCGTGTAATTCAAAAAAAAGACTCAACGAAATCGAATTTATATAAAAAAGAAAAAGATCAATTAATTCATTACATGAAAGAAAATTACTATGCAGTAAATTCATTGATGAGTCAAAAAGTCAAATTGAAAAAACATTTAGAATATGATATTTTATCATATAAATATATAAATTTTGAGGATAATAAAAACTCATATATTTATGAATCAACGTTACAATTACAAGAAGTGGAAAACAAAAAAAAAAATTCATCTAATTTCAATACACTAAAACCCGAACCATTTTATGGATTGATAAGGATAGTTATTAATAATTATCTAGAAAAATGATTTCTCATTGATACAGACAAAAAAATGGATAGGCTATTTTTAAATTATAAAATTCCCCATTTCTGTATTAGAAATAATATTGATATTGAGACCCGGGCCAATATGTCTATCAATACCAAGATTCATAAAAATACTAAAAATCTAAATTATCAAAAATTAGAAAAAAAAATCCTTTTTTGATTGGATGGGAATGAACCAAGAAATTTTTTATCGTATCATATCAAATCTAGAACCTTGGTTTTTCCCAGAATTTTTACTACTTTTTAATGCGTATAAAATAAAACCGTGGATCATACCTACCAAATTACTTATTTTTTATTTTCATTTTTATGAAAATATTAAAAGTAAAAAGATTAATGTAAAAAAAATGAACAACAAGATCAGGAAAATCTTGTATTAGATTTACGAAAACAAAATGAAAAAGATGTTGAGACAGATTATACAGGAGAAAAAGATGCTGAGACAGATTATACAGGAGCAGACATTAATAAGGGTAGAAAAAAATAATAATCTAAGAGCAAGAAAGAAGCAGAACTCAATTTCTTCTTGAAAAAATATTTTCTTTTTCAATTAAGATGGGATGATCCCTTGAATCAAAGAATGATCAATAATATAAAGGTATATTGTCTTCTACTTAGACTGATAGATCCAAAGGAAATAGCTATATCTTTAATTAAAAGAGGAGAGATGCTTCTAGATGTAATGTTGATTCAGAAAGATCTAACTCTTACAGAATTGGTAAAAAGAGGCATATTTATTGTTCAACCAATTCGTCTATCTAGGAAAAGGGATGGAAAAGATATTATATATCAAACTATAGGTATTCCACTATACCCTTTTCACTCGGGAAAGCAACTCTAGCCTATATTCTTTGGCTTGAATCACAGAGGAAAGTGACAACAACTATCATAACTGGAAATGCTATAACAACTTACTTGCTATCTGACCGAAGATATACTAAATAGGAGATATGTGAAAGAGGGAGAATGCGCTACATCGGATATGGCTATAGTAGCATCGGTTATTGCTCTGGTTACGAATGACCCAATCCAATCTTTCTATGGCCCTAGAAAGATACGCCTTCCTTCGGTGGTGAGAGCTGTAGAGGATGTTAGTGTGCTGGGGAAAGTGGGCTAACCCAAACTCCCGGGGCTTTTCCTTGAATAGGCGTTTAGAAGTCTGAACGAAAAGCACAATAGCTTTTCTTTGTTTTCTCGGGGACAACAAAATAGCACAGCAAGCACACAACACAGCTGAAGAGGCTAAGCTGATGTTCTCATGCGTAAATTAGGGGTCTGAGGGGCCGTAAATTCTAGGGCAAGGACCTGAGGAGTATGACAGGGAGGATGGACCGATGGCAGCAACGAGGAGCGAGCAGAGCGAGTTGAACGACTACCGGAGGAGCGAGCAGAGCGACTACCGGGAGTGGGGAATACTCCTTCCATTACAGTCGTTATTCATCTCTTGCTATGAGACTTTGCACCGATGGAATAATACATACCTTCTCCCGGAGCTACGCTTCCTCCAACTACTTGAACGTGAAAATAATATCCTCAAGATCAAATTCTTTGCTGTTTTCTAGGATTTTAGGCATGAGCCGATTGACTTCCATTTTTCGGTATGCCGTAATATAAGAGAATACTCAAATTGATGTAAATTCATTCAAATTCTTGTTGACATGATTTAAGCGGGTGGGAAAATCATGTTTTTCTATTTTTGTACCCCTATTATTAAATAACCCACTCGACCAGGGTTTATTAGGGGAGGTAGTTTGCCCTTATGAAACAAACGAATGGACGACAAGCATAGTTATGCTCCGGAACTGTCAAAGCTGATTATAACCTAGGCGTTGTTGTATCGCAAGCACCTCTCTCTCTTACACTTGACCGCCCCGGGCAGAGAAACATCGGGAAAGGGAACACCTTAGTTATTACTAGGAGGTACGCGGGAGGGGGGACGCTAGAACGAATAATGAGCCTGAACAAACGAATAAGCATAAGCCGTAGTGAAAAGTGTTCTCATTTCCCAGAGATGAGCAGACTACGTGTGCATTGTGGCAAAAGGAAAAGGTAATCACACTTATATCCATTGACGTCTAGGCGGCATGCTTAGCAACGTCCACTCCCGCTGGTCGTGCTCATAGACCGTCGTGCCTTTACAGAAGATATGGCATATTAAGCTGAGTACGGGTAATTCTGGCTAGACAGCATCAATTGTCTCAGTCAAAGTGTTTATCAGTCTATTCAAAATGTTGAAGTCTAGTTATACGGGAATCTCATATCCCATTTAGCTAGGAGTTCTCCTTGACTCCACATGGCGGGATAGGTGATTAAAGAAGAGCATCCACGACTTAGGATTACCTTTTGCTCGGAAGCGAAGTACCCTGGAGATTGACTCACGAAACCTATCTATCTTGGTTCTCTTTGCGAGAAATCCAATCAAATCAGCCTGGCAAGCAAATGCCGTGTGTTGGGTATTAGTATATGGTTACGGTTTCCAGTCTAGTGACTTGCTTTTCTAAATGTTCATGAAATAGTCTAAACAAACGAATAAGCTATTACCCGAGTTTGGCCTGGGTTAACGGAAATAGCCATAGGGTTGGTTAGAACTGTCTGCTAGTTCTATGTCCTAATAATATGGAGTAGATTCAAACCTTTCTTTCTCGTAAAGGCGTACGCGCCAGGAGCAATTGTGCAGGAGACGAGTGAGACATCAGAGCAAGGAAGCTAAGCTGCTTATGCGGTGCGTAGAAATACAGGGATTGTTGAACAAGTATATTAATTGCGAGTGAAACATAAGAGAACTGTTTCGCCCAGTATAAACATTGGCATTCGAGTAAATTCGTCTCACGATCTTGTATAAATAACAAGAAATTGTTCGGGAGAGAAATCTTAATATTAAGGTTTTGCTACTAGAATAGTGAAATAGCGAACATACTCTACTGAAAATGGAATCCGAATTCTCTAAGCGTGTGTAGCAAGCTAGGTTTGAAGATTTTATTATCGCTATGGCGGATGCATACAAAAATTACGAGTTTTATCTTCCCGCTTTCTTGGACTTCCGTGGTCGAATTTCTAGTAATCATCAAGCTCTGGTCTCTTACATTTTCACGAGTGTGATATCTCTAAATCATTGATTATGTTTTCGAAGACCGAGGAGGAATATTATTCAGGTAGTAACTCATCCCAGAAGAATCCGCTTTTATTACAATTATATGCTACAGCTGCTTTTAAGCATCAGAAATTTACTTCGTATAAGGCTGCTTGTGAGTGGTATAATCAGCATAAAGATAGATTTCAGGATGATTCTACGTTGATATCATTTGCATCGAATCCTTTTCAGTTCATGTGTATCCTTTAGAAAAGCGGATTTCTCCACTCTCATGTATTCTTTACCGGTAAGTCAAGAAGCATCTGCTCATGAGTTATTTTCTGCTTAACCAAGAAATAGCTCGGCTAACGAATCAGAGCTTACAGTTGTTTGTTCATCAATCTCCAATCAAGACAAACCGGGCACTACGGTGAGACGTGAAAAGACCTGATCCCATTCCGACCTCGATATGTGGAATCGTCTCACGCCATATGTACTGAAATTGTTCGGGAGACGTGGTCAAAGCCTGGTGATCACACTTCTTTTTCGGTATGCCGCTCCGCGAGCAAGGAGCGCCGCGAGCAGAGCGAGAGAATGCAGTGAGCTTTGGTGATGTCGGAATTTTCACCTATTTTGATCTATTTAGTGATGTGTCTGCTAGTTTCTTTGATCCCACTCGGTCTTCCTTTTCCATTTGCTTCCAATAGTTCGACCATCGAGAAAAATTGTCGGCCCACGAATGTGGTTCCGATCCCTCCGGTGATGCCAGGAGTCGTTTCGATATACGATTTTATCTGGTTCCTATTTTATTTATTATCCTTGATCCGGAAGTCACCTTTTCTTCTCCTTGGGCAGTACCTCCCAACAAGATTGATCCGTTTGGATCTTGGTCCATGATGGCCTTTTTATTGATTTTGACGATTGGATCTCTCTATGAATGGAAAAGGGGTGCTTCGGATTGGGAGTAACCACTAGTGATAGGGCAAAGGGGGGAAGGACATACAAAAGATCAGATGCCTACATTCAATCAATTGATTCGTCGTGGTAGAGAAGAAAAACGGCGCACGGACCGTACTCGAGCTTCTGATCAATGTCCCCAGAAGCAAGGAGTATGCCCGCATGTTCTGACTATCACACCGAAAAAACCTAATTCAACTCTACGTAAGATAGACAAAGTACGGTTGACCAATCGACATGATATATTTGCTCACATTCCGGGTGAAGGTCATAATTCGCAGGAACATCCTATAGTCTTAGTCAGAGGAGGTAGAGTGAAAGATTCGCCAGGTGTGAAATCCCATTGTATTCGAGGAGTCAAGGATTTGCTGGGAATTCCAGATCGAAGAAGAGGCAGATCTAAATATGGTGCCGAAAAACCAAAATCCAAATGAATGGAAGATGCCTCTGGCCAGTATATTAATTAGCGCTCGGCCCTCGTATTTCAGGGCGAGGCCTAGTATATTAATTGGGCCTACAACGTTATGCCCTAAAAACTCCCAGTATATTAATTGGCCCTTCCGAATGACCAGCTACGCTACCTCGCTTTTCAGGTTGTACCCCTTCTCTACTGCAAATAGCGTAAGTTGTTCACGAATCGGATTCATGTCGCTAGTATATTAATTGGGGGCTTGGCTTACACGAGACCGAGCATCAATTTCCTTGGGCAGTCAAAAAACGAGTGGAAGGGGGCTTTTTAACGTAATGAAAGAGTCATCTTAGAGAAATAGGTAATGCTAGAGTACGGTTTCTAATTGTCTTGAGAGGGAGGGTGGATATTAGTTGGTATCTAGTTCAATTGAGCTATTTTTTCCCAACTTATTTTATGTGATGAACTCCCCCAAAAGGGATCAGCACACATCATATAAAGTTTGTCAATAATATGCTCAGGAAATTGATACACAGAAATCCAATATAACACTGTAGGTGTAATTACAGATTGAATCAATTCACCACTTCCCGTAAAACTCAAAAAAATTACATTCCATCCTTAAATTTTAGCTTGTACTCTATCCAATAATGCTTGGTGATCATTATAGTGAACATAATTATAGGACAGAGGAACCCCAAGATATCTTACCGGAAATTGACCCAGTTGAACCCCCAAAATAAAAGTAGCTTCATTGATGTTGCGAGCATGTGAACTGCAATACACCTTAGTTTTAAGTTCACTCATAGTAAGTCCAAAAAACTGCTTTAATTTATCAAATATGTTTCTTAAAGAGGAGGCACAATTGGGCAGACATTTTCCAAATATCATTAGATCATCAGCATAAAAAAGATGGGTCACCACAGGCTCAAACTTATACACATAGAAAAGTCTCTTTTGTAACATCATTTGATTCACACTGTATGCGAAAAACTCCATGGCTATTGA
Source organism: Allium sativum (assembly GCA_030737875.1). Lineage (NCBI taxonomy): Eukaryota > Viridiplantae > Streptophyta > Magnoliopsida > Asparagales > Amaryllidaceae > Allium > Allium sativum. The sequence continues at coordinate 387,163,580 of CM060921.1, forward strand.
AAAAAGATATGGTGATAAGGGGTCTCCTTTTCTTATGCCTCTATTTGATGATATAAATCCGTTTGGCACTCTATGAATCAAAATTGAAAATGTAGGAGTAGATATGCATTCATAAATGACATTAATAAAATGAATGGGAAACCCCATTTTCATCATTAGATGACATATGAACTCTCTATTTATCATATCTTATGCTTTAGGTAAATCAACTTTTACACAAAACTTATTTACATTTGGCTTCTTAAAATCTCTCAATATTTCATGGGCAAGAAGAATGTTGTCCCCTATGTATCTAGTAGGAATGAAGGCACGTTGATTTGGTGAAATTAAATGAGGCAAGTACCATTTAATTCAATTACAAAGGATTTTGCTAAAAAAATTATAGTACATGTTGGAACAAGCTATTCGTCTGTAATGGGTAATTTCAGTTGGTCTTTCTACCTTTGGTATAAGAGTTAAGAATGTGTGATTATATCCCTTAGGTAATTTGGTTGATAGAAACATATCATGTAAAGTTGCTAATAATTCCCATTTTATCTCTTCCCAATGAATGTTAAAAAATTTAGAATTCATACCATCAGGACCAGGGTCCAGGGTTCGAATCTTCGTGTACTGAAAATACTGCAGCTTTTCCTTCATCTAGAGTAATAGGTTTAAGTAAAGCATGCTGCCCTTGTGCATTAATCACATAAGGTGATTGGAATGAAGGGAACTCTTTACTAACTATTCCATTATACAATAAAGTAAAGTATTCAATTGCTTCTTTTTTTACCTCATCTTGCTTAAACATAAAATCACCATTAACAATGATAAGAGCTTTAAGAATATTAGAGTACTTTCTGATTGACATTTTAGAGTGAAAGAACTTTGAATTTGTGTCACCGTCTTGCAGCCATGACACCTTAGATTTTTTTTCTTATAGCTCCAAAATTTAATATGCTTTTGAACTGATAAATCTTGTTTAGCCTCTAACATTCTTTCATAAAGCACCAAATTTTGTGGGTCCTTATCTGCTGCAATTTCTTTCTCATGAAAATTAGCTTCTGCTCTAATAAAATTTCATCATCTTTCACTCTAGTTTTATTGCATCTTTTCATTTCATTTTTACAAGCCCGCAACTTTGATTGGAAAGCATAACTTGGATATCCACAAACATTTAAATTAAAACCTCTCAGAAAACACTCTCCATATCCTTCTTTTACATGCCAATCATTTGAGTATCTAAATGGAAACCCTTTTGTAGAAGAAGAGATGATTAAATCTAAGAGTAATGGATTGTGACCACTAGGCATTTGAGATAATGATAAAGCTTTCATATCCGTAAATTTATGTAAACATTGATGATTTACAAAAAACTTATCTATATTATTTGTCATACCTCTTCTCCTCCAAATGTAGTTGAACCCTACAACTTTAATTTCAATTAGGCCTATTTGCGACAAACAATTATTAAATGCTCTTATCTATTAAAATGGTACCAGTAATCCCTCCTTTTTGTCCAAGTGAGATGTGGAGTTATTAAAATAACCTATAAGAATCCATTCTCCACTCATGTTTCCTGCTTCTTAAATGATTTATTGCCATAAATTCTGTCTTTCAGAAAAGGCGTTGCTTGCATATACAATTGTCACAAATATAACTAAACCACCTCGATTATTAGCTTGCACAGTGACATGTTGACTAGATGAAGAAATAATAATGATAGACCATATATCAGTGTTCCAAAGACTTAAAATTCTATTTGAAAAAGGAGCAACATCAAAAGGAAAGAAATCCCATGACCTTGGTACTATATATCAAACAAACCCAAATTAACTGTATTAATTTTGTTTTCAACCAAGCCAACAATAGATGGCTTGAATTTAGTTAGAAGAGGTAATACATCACGCATACGTTGCGGAGTATTAATCCCCCTAACATTCCATGTCACAATTGTCATTTGATAGATGAATTACTCCTTAATGGTCTTTTAGGAGGAGCAACAGAAATGTTTACATTCTTCCCTTTAATATGAGATAAATATTTAGTGTTCTTTGAAATTCCTTCTGAAACATCTTTGTTCTCTTCGATGACTAGATTTTCATTTAATTGATCAGCTACATGGTTAATGTCATCATGAACAATTTCCTTCGGTAGCTCATTATCTAAGAACCCCAAATCAACATTCTCAAAGTGGTTAGCTGTCTCAGTGTTAACGGGATTACTCTAATCATTAGAACTTTCTGTATTAATATTTATATGTGGAGATTCACTCTGAGCACTGGATGCTGCATTTCTATTACCACTAGTAGAAGAACTAGGTATATCAACATTCTGCTTATTATCCCATATTGGTTCATTAGACAAAACATGTATTATAGACTTATGCCCAAATCTTTTACACTTATCACATTTATGAGAGATAAATTTGTATTCAACTAGAATATCCTTTTTCTGACCATTTTGTAAAACCAGAGGAATTTTAGAAACCAATTTTGAGTTAATATCAATAGCCACAAGTATTCTAGCAAACCTAGTGTTAGATCCAAAAATGGTTCTAACACCCAAATTAACGATAATATAAAGAAATTGAAGTAGAAAAACAAAGAGAAACACGTGATTTATTGTGGTTTGGCGTTGAATAGGCTACGTCCACTTTATACTTTGTTGATTGATGGTTGGAGTACAAATACAATGATTGTTTTCACTCAAACTCACTTATAAAGTGAATAATTTCACCCAATGCTTATAGAAATAGTCCTCAAAGGTTAATGACGATCTAAATAAATTGATGAAATTCGGATGTAATGAGAGTTAAAGCTAAGAATTTGCCAAAAATCCCTTTAAATGAGGCTTGGTGGTGTATTTATAGGCCGAAAATTCCTCTGTAGGGCCTTCGGTTCGGGTACACATGGCAACCATCCCGTTCGGTTCGGAATGAGGATCCCTGGGATGTTGCCAGCGCATATCCTTTGTTGGTGAACATGGGGGAATGGGTTCCTAACCGCTTCGAATTTTCAGGGAATCGTGCATTGTTGGTGTAGCGTTGTGGTTCGGATCGGATAATTGATGAGGGTTCGTATCGGAAGGAGCCGATCCGATCCGGGCATTCTTTTTATCCATCATTTCTAGAGCTGCTTGCTTTAAAGTAAACGGGATCGGTTGGGGGTCTCCGAACCGAACCGACTTCCTGGTGCTCATCCCTCCTTTTGAACCTATTTGTAAAGTAATCTCTTATCTTTGTGTAGCCTAATCACAAAGTAGGCTAGCATTTTTTCCCTCCCGAAGTACGCGTTTATTAACAATGATGCGTGCTTCGAAATGCTTGGTCTGTTTGCTTCTCAGTCATTGTCATTGAATAGTTGTCTCCACTCGTTCATTGAGTCGTGATATTTCAGGAAGTCTCACCTTTTGATATCCGTAGGGCCTAAAAATACATCATAGAATGCGGAGGTTAACCCTATCGTTCTTAATAACTTCGAGGTTTCATTCAAAGCTGGGACAACTTCACACGTAATTTCTTCGATATTCCTGTATACTTGTGCCTTGATGTTTTCTTTCTAATCGCTTTATTTCTCATCCATGAGCCAAACAAACGAATGGAACAAGGATTGCTTTCTCGGTTCAGATTGAATGGGCCTACCCATTGTACACTTGATCCGTTACTTTATTTCTGGACAAGAGAGGGCCTTTAAGCTATCCAGCCCTTCTTTTGTTCTGGATCGAGCTGAGCTTTCAATTTTGGGGGAGACAAATAGTCCTTTTATTTTCATATAAATTCTTCAATAATTTCCTCCCCATCTTCATTATCATCTTTCTCAAATAACTGAAAACCCTAATTTCCGATCTTCTAGGGACTTCTTCGATTTTCAAATTAAATCTATAGGTAGACTTTCGATACCTATTTTCCTGCTTTCGATCAAAATGAACTTGAAACTGGAATCAATTTAAGTGTCTTTCCCTAATTCAATGTCTGTTTCGATGCTGGTGCTTCTGATTTCATTGCTGTCGTCATTGGTGGATCTGTCGCCGCCTCGAAGCAGTGGAAGGAATAGCCTGGGTGGATGGGATCAGATGTAGGCGGAGCAAATAAGTCCAAAGAAATTGGGATGAATCATATCCTCCCGGTCCGGATCGGAGAAGCTAGAGTCGAATGGAGCTCCACAAAAACATAATTAAAGGAAGCTAGGTTTTAAAATATTAGTATGGTTTGGTTCGGTGCTGACCGATCCGAATAAAACCACTTCTCTATAGCTCTATCCGAACCGGTCTCTTCTATTCATAAACTCTGATCCGATCTGCTCGTGACGAAGATACTCGAACCTATCCGCTTGTTGCAAAGGTACTCGAACTGATCTGCTTGTAATAAAGGCACCCGAACCAATCCGCTTGTACCATAAGTATCTGAATCGAACCGCTGTCATTCAATATGAAATGTTAGAATGTTTTAACCGACTTAACCAAAACTAAATATGGCTTCTGACTTCCTGAACAGTTAGGATAGAGCCCTCCGAACTGAACTATCTAAATTTTATGAACATGCGGATACTTTCTTTTCTGTTTTCTTTATATTCTCTGATTTCAGCATTGCACACACCAGCACAGTTTAATACACATACACACACGGGGGGGGGGGGGGGGCACGGGCAACTTTACTCTAATTTATGCTATTTTTTCTTCGATAGTACAACAGTTATGGCTAAAATATGCTCGTCTAGATTAGTAGAACGGAAAGAAGCTGCTAGGTCATCTGAGAATCCACCCGTTGAAGATGTATCTTCCACTTCAGATTCGGGTCGGAATAGCACAGGTTCAGACTATGAAATGGGAACTCATGAAAGTGACGTATCACCCGGGTATGATGTCTCTCTAAGCGAGGAACAAGAAGGAGAGGTAGGAGATAGTCGTTCCGCATATGAGTTTGGGAATGTTAATATATTGGAACTACCTAAGGATTCAGTCGAATCAACGATCGACAATGATAGACTTGCACGGATATGCCTAAAGCATGGGATTCTTCGAAGAGATACTGAGTTGCCCTTGAAAACAGATCGTCCTCACAATCCACCAGAAGGGTATGTGGCTATTACCAGATTAATGTGCCTTGTTGGGGGCAATACCTCCATTTCCTCCATTCGTCATCAATTTTCTGAGACAATTGCGGATTTCCCCCATGCAACTTCATCCCAACTCCTACGCTTATCTTTATACTCTGTACATAGCATATAAAGAAATTCTAGGTGTAGAGCTTACTTTTGAGGACGTTCATTTCTTTTATAATTTCAAGCATCAGACCAATGATACCCCATCTTTTGTATACTTTGAATCGGTGCCAAAAAGGAAAATCATCACTGTTCCATTTAGCAGCAAAGCTGGGGACCCGAAACTTGAATGGTTTTATATTAAGCAGCAACCGGGGTGTGCCAGAAGATGGCCTAAGTCAAGTAAGGACATCGGTTTTTGAGTTCCAGTTCCGATCTTTATCATAAATACATTAAGCATTGCCTGTTTTCACTTGCAGTTCCTAACCCACCGCAAGAGAAGCATCCGGTGCAATTTGATAGCTTGAATCGGTAACTCAATGGTGATAAAAAATTCTTGACCATCAAGGACTGCTTAGTGGATGGATATCTTCATCGGCATCGTCTAATTGCTATAACTCATAGCATATGTCATGGGGAAGGCCCTTTTATGTACATACCCACAATCAAAGGGCCAATTGACACTCCACTCGAGAGGAGAGAAAGTTCAAAAGATCCAATATTGCCCCTTAGGGATCCTCCTTCTCCCTCTTGGACTCAAGATGATATATTAGAAAATATAGCAGAAAAATATAGAAATAAATGCATCACTCCCGAGGATGCTGCCACTCTTGAAAAACTAGTTTTTCCAAAAGAGTTGCCGTAAGACGCTCCTCAAGGAGATGCCCTCATTGTGGATGACTCTATATTTCGGAGTTTGGGAAATCTTCCCTTGCCTGAGACCCTTTAAGCTTCAGAATATTTCGGAACGAATCCTCTTACCTTTACTTCCTCAGAAGAAGTTACTCCTGTGAAGACTAAGGAAACTGCACATACCAGCCTAACCTCGGGCTCTGGTCGGTTGGGGAGGGATATCACTTTGGATATGTACAACACGCAAATAATGAAGTCACAGTACTTGTGCTTTACATAAACATTGGTTCTGGAATTTACATACCTTATTTTGCAGGAACGATGACACGCCCCCGCTATGATGTCAGGAAAGTCTGCACCAGCATGCCTAGATTTGATTACGACGCTGAACATGAACGCCACGAGAGCCGTGGAAGGGATGACATGAGGCATTATGATTCCAATCGTCCTCATTCTTTGTGCTCTCGTTCTCCCTGTTGGTCAGACCCAGACAAGTACAAGAGCTACCAAGATCGTTGCGAAGGGGACAAACCATATTCCAAAGATCCGATTCCTCCTAAAGAAAAGCATTCTCAAGAGAAACCTCCGTTGAAGCGTATTGATTTCCAGGATAAACATAAAATTCCTGAGAAAAGGTCGGGCAAAGTTGAAATATCCATTGCACCTGCCAAGCGAAGAAATGTCGAGTTGTCGATATCAAAATCCATGCCGCTTGATTCTGATGCTAAAGCAAAACTGGCATATTTGAGGAAACTATTTCCGGATCATTATTTTGATCATCTATAGTTTGTTCCCGCACTTGAGCATATTCCTACGAAGTGGGCAGATGATGCTAAAGCAAAGATAGACTTAGTGGACAAGCAATACACGGAGATGTATAGATATTCGCGCAACCTTTCTAAAATTATTCGTGATTTAATCACTGATATTGATCACATGAAGGAAGTGGCCGATTACGACGAAACCATCTTGAAAAATTTAGAGAAAGACTTGGAAGATGCACAGGCTCAGCTTGCTCTTGTTCAACGAGACACTGACAACTACAAAAACAAAACGAGGAGCTACAAAAGCGTTATCACACTTGTTTGGAATCCCATATCCAAGAGCGCTTAGACCTAAAGAAGCAAGCTGAGGATGCTAAATCTAAGAGTGTTAAAGCACAACTAGCTTGCACTACCCTTGAACAGGAGAAGGCTGAGTTAGAGAAGAAAAATATTGATTTGGAAAAACAGAATGCTGAATTGGAAGCCAAACTAATGGAGGCTGAATCTAAAGCAGTCTTGGCCGAAGGGAATACGAGCATCGCCATTAAATCTATCTAAGAGGTCTAAGCTTAGCATTTTTTGGCCCAGAAGGAATTGGACGGCTATGGTGAGCTAATGATAGAGTTCTTTGCTCAAGTGATCCGTCGTCGGGACATTGCTTGGATCGAAGATTACCCGACAACTTTGGTTTATGTGTGGGACCAAATAATTGAATGGGAGAAGAAAGAGCTCAAGGTGGACTCCATCGATGAAAACAAACTTATGGAGAAATTCCTGAGGGATGAAGAACCGGTGCGCTTGGCTGAAGGACGAAGACTCATTGTTGCAGCTATGGAAGAATAGACACGTCAAGCTAAGGGGGAAAATGTCCTTGAAACTGATTCTTCGTTTGTTGCCTTTGGGGATACCAGAATGGAGGGATATGAAGCAGAGAATCCGGGAGTCCCTAAGACATCTTTTTTATCCCCTATCCCTAAAGCGACACCAGAGACTCTAACTACCCCAATTGAGAAATCACCCGAAGGTATCTCTACCTTTTCACCCCAATTTGTTAGGGCTATTTCAACCTTTCGCTACATTATTGGATAGTCAACCAAAGACCCTATTGTTTCTCCTAAGCTAATACCAGTTAACTCTCATTCTACAGGTGCACAGCCAGTTGAAAAGGCCAATGAGTAACGAAAAGAAATCACTAATACAAGGTCTACTGAAGAGATCCAAGAGAAGCATGCTGAAGTCACTGGCTCGAAACCTGTGGAAGAGGTCAAGGATAAGGTTGCCAAGAAGACTCCTATGCCATCTACCACTGAAAACCCCCGAGACAAAGATGTGATATATGCCCTAAAAGGTGACGGTGGAAATGATGAGCATGAGGAAGAGGACGATGTTGTCGTGACTGGGGATTTGGTGAATGTCGACGACATGACTTTGGCTGATATGAAAGCCAAACAGGACAAGCTCTTAAAGGCTAATGCTGAGAAGGAAGATCTTAAGGCTGTTAAACCTCTCGTGGAAATCCCTCCTGGATCTAGGTTAAACTTTTAACCAGGTCGATCACTGAAGAGCTTGCTAAAAAATCTTCTACTGATCCCAGCGCTTAGGGAAGAAGAAACCAAAGCGAATCCTGACCGAGGCTGAAAAAGAGGAGAAGGAAAAACTTAAACCTGCCAAGAAAGCGAAGTCCACTCCGAAGTCCAACTGAGAGGCAATTATATTCTTCATTTTGCCTTTTCCTTGGTCCGTTGTTGTTGTAGCGAGTGCAGCCCTCGCCTTTTTTATTTGGTTCTTTTGTGTAAACCTGCACCTGTTTAAATAAAGTAGTTCTTTTCCCACTATGTCAAATGCTTGCGAGTTCGTCACTTGTTTCTGTTAATGTCGATAAATTAATAGGCATAAGTGGTAAGCAATAATTTACGTCACAATCACGTTCACCTGCAAATGTATAGACAGAGAAAATATCATTCACAGAAATTGCCGCTTAAATAAATAAAATAAATGATTGATAGCAAGGTGCATGATGTTATGCCCCCAATCAACCTTGAATACAGCACTTAGCTAAGGCTTGTTCAAGATTGATTAAAATGCCCCCAGCTCTTTCGGTGGGGCTAAAATTCTTCTTTATTGGTACTCATTCTTTGTACCTTTATACTCTCCTGATGTATGGTCAGGTTAGAGTAGATTAGAGGCGGTCTTTTGTCATGGTGCACCTTCACGCCTCAAGGACGTCGTCTTCCCGTCCTTTTTACTCTCTCTCGACTTGTGAGAGTTAGAGTTTGGGACGTTGGCTTCCCGTCCTTTTTATGTCGTTATGCAAATGGTTATTTCATTTGCTTTTGTACCGATTCAAATGTCTAATGTTTTCAACTTATGTTATGACAATCACAGAAAATTCATAAAACAAAATTCGAACAGGTAAAGTAAACCACACAGTGTATTTTATAGTGGTTCGGCCAAGTCGTGACCTACGTCCACTTTATAATCTTTTGTTTATATTAACCGTACTTTTCTAGGAAGGTCGTGCCTTTTTACATGGCCTATAAAACAAAATAAAATAGTACAATTTCAAGTCAAGTATCACCGCAAATGTTGGGCGTTCCAAGCTCTAGGAATTTCTTCACCATCAACGGTCGTTAACTTGAATGCTCCCTTGTCAAGTTTCCATTGGATGGTGTATGGTCATTCCCACTTTGGACCTAGATGAACCGGAGGTGGGAAGACTCGCTTCAGTACCAAGTCTCCTCGAAGGTCCTAAGGCGAACCTTTCTATCATAATAGCGTGCGACTTGGCGTCGGTGTCTTGAAGCACGCAAGTCCGCTTTGTCCCTCTTATCTTCAATCATGTCCAGGGACTCTAGGAGGAGCGCTCTATTCATCATTGGGTCATAATACGACATTTATGAGAGGGGACTTTAAGCTCCACTAGAATTACCGCTTCTGATCCAAAAGAGAGTGAAAAAGGGGTATGACCAGTAGTTGTCTTGAAGGTTGTTCGATAGTCCCACAAAGCTAGCGGTAATTCATTAACCCATATGGCTTTCGCTCGTTCCAACCATTTTTTAAGAATAGACTTAATAACTTTGTTTATTGCTTCAACTTGCCAGTTCGACTGTGGGTGAGCTCGGCAGTATACCTCTTGTCAATCTTATAATTCTGGTAGAAGTTTCTGAATTCCACGCTATCGAATTGGGTTCCATTATCGGTTATAATGGTTTTTGGTATCCCAAATCGACAAATGATATTACTGACCACAAAGCTTGTCACCTTTCTTGTGGTGATTATGGTTAAGGATTCGGCCTCCACCCATTTTGTGAAATAATCCACAGCCACAATTGCATATTTAGCTCCTCCTTTAGCGATTAGCAAGGTCCCGATGGTGTCTAATCCCCACATTGCGAACGGCCATCGACTGACCATTGATCTGAGCTATCTTGAGGATGCTCTTGGAACTTTAGCGAATCTCCGGCATTTGTCGCAGCGTCGTGAATGATCAGTTGCGTCTCTATTCACGGTAGGCCAAAAATAGCCATATCGTAATACTTTCTTTGCAAAAGTTTGACCTCCGATATGATCCCTACACTCACCTTCATGTACTTCTCTTAGTACACGCTTGATGTCCTCGTGTGCTATACACCGTAGCAGAGGCATGGAAAATCCTTGGCGATAATGGATGTCGTCCTGTACAACGTATCTTGCTGCTTTACGTGTTATAGCTCGTCTCTCTCTTTTCTTTGATGGGAGGATTCCGCTCTTAAGGAAGTTCTTAATCAGTGTCATCCATGACTCCCTTTCTGGCTCAGCTTCCAGGGCTAATTCGATTTCCATTTGGTCAAAGCTTGGTGATTCAAATATCTCTATTGGAACCATTACGGTTTCTTCTGGATTGTCAGAACTTTCTAGTTTAGCCAGTCGATCTGCCTTCTAGTTTTCTATTCTCGGAATGTGAGTTATATTGTAATGCTCCAGGTTACATAGTAACTCCTCTATGTTTTCAAGATAAGTAACAAGTCTAGGTCCCTGGTCACGAATTCCTTTCGAACTTGGTAGACAGCTATCTTAGAGTCACAGAATATGTCCAACGTTCCTACCCCTAATTCCTTAGCGAGTTTCAACCCGGCAATCAGGGCCTCGTACTCAAAATCATAATTGGAAGCAGAGAATTCCAACCGCAGGGCGTAGTAAATGGATCGTCCTTCAAAAGTAGTTAAAACAACTCCGGCGCCGGGTCTTCGATCATTCTTAGCCCCGCCCGTACATAATTTTCATGGACTAAGCTCTAACTTATGCTCTGAAGTGACAATCTTGTCATCCACTGTTTCTTCCTCGGGAATCGTGAATTCTACTATGAAGTCAGCTAGGGCCTTCCCCCTTATTAATCGCCTTGGTTGAAAATTTAAATCAAATTGGCTCAACTCGATATTCCACTTAAGTAATCGTCCCGATGCTTCGGGTTTTTCTAAGACTTGTCTTAGCGGTTGATCGATATATATGACTATCGGATGAGCTTGGAAGTAATGGCGGAGCTTCTAGGAGGCAATTAAGAGACTATAGGCAAGCTTTTCTATTTTCGGGTAATTGCGTTCTGCAGTTGCTAATTTCTTTCTTACATAATATGCTGACCTCTGGACCTTGTCCCTTTCAGGCACCAAGGATGTGCTGACAACATGAGATGATACCTCCAAATAGATGAACAAATCTTCATGATCCACCGATTTTGACAATATCGGGGGTTTCTTTAACAAGTCCAACAAATTTTGGAAGGCCTCTACACAGTCAGTGGTCCATTCGAAATGACATTTCCCTCGTTTGATTAAATCAATACGTGGCTTTGGAAATGAATTTTCTCAACGCTGTAACCTTCCCAGCCAGGCTTTGAACATCCCTAATCTTCCGTGGCTCTTCTATGTTCCTGATTGTTGCTATTTGGCTAGGATTAATCTCAATCCCTCGAGAACTTACGATGAAACCGAGAAATTTTCCTGATGCAACACCAAATGAGCACTTTAAGGGGTTCAAATTCATCCTGTACCTCCGTAGAATGTCAAACATCTCTGCTAAGTCTTGCGTATGACTAGAAGACTGCCTGGATTTCATGAGCATGTCATCTACATAAACTTCCATAGTTTTTCCAATCTGATTATAGAACATCCTATTTATCAAACGCTGGTAAGTGGCTCCGGCATTCTTTATCCCGAATGGCATCACTACATAACAGTATAATCCCAACTTCGTGATAAAGCTCATATGTTCTTGATTCTGAACATGCATGGGGATCTGGTTGTATCCTGAGTACGCATCCATGAAGGAGAGAAGTTCGTGTCCATCTGTTGAGTCCACCAGTTGGTTGATCCTAGGAAGTGGAAAGCTATCTTTTGGACCAGCCTTGTTTAAATCCGAAAAATCAATGCACGTTCGCCATGTCCCATTTGATTTCTTAATCAAGATAGGATTCGATACCCAGTCAGGATAGGTCGAATCTCTAATGAACCCGTTATCTTTCAACTTATCCACTTCATCCTTTAAGGCAGCTGACCTCTCCAGGCCCAACATACGTATCTTCTGTTTAACGGGTGGATGTTTGAGTTGATACTCAATGAGTGGCTTATAACGGAGTGGGATATCCCACACATATCAGCATGGGTCCAGGCAAACACATCCAAATTTTCCTTCAAAAAGTCAGTCAATTCCTTTGCTCGGAACGGATCCAGCTGGGATCCAATCTTTAAAACCTTCGTCGAATCAAAATCGTCAATAGAGATATCCACAGTTGTTTCATTGGGGATCGCCTTCCTATCCCCATGCTCTTCATCCTCTCTGGGATATATGTCCTCAGGCAGTTCTCTGGGCGATTCCCTTAGGGTCGGTCCCTTTAATTGCTATGCTGAACCCTCCCTTGCAAGGGAGGAGGCGCCTTTAGTTTCGATGCTTAATCCTTTTGGCAACATCTTCAGTTCTGCCATGTAACAGGCTCATCCGGTGGCTTGATCACCTCTCATTACTTCCACTACTGCTTCAGTTAGGAATTTCAACAACAGCCACTAGAGCGCGATGCTACCCCTGAATTCTGCGAGGGTTGGTCGGCCCAAGAAGGCGTTATAGGGTGATTCGATATCCATAACTACAAACAGGAGAATTCTCACTCTTCGGTGGTCTCCTTGTCCCAATGTCATTGACAATTCTACATATCCCATTGGAGCTGTCGATTCCCATTGAAGCCGCGTATCAATCCCTCGCAAGGCTTCAAGTCTTTCGCTTCGAGTTTCATCCGATCGAATGCTTTTTTAAAGAGAATATTAACCGAACTCCCATTATCCACTAATACCTTATGAACTAGAGTTGGACCGATAGTGTGAGTGATAACCAATGGGTCTTCGATGGGCGATTGAACTCCAGCATTGTCTCTATCACAAAATATGACATCATCTGACATCGTTTTCTGTTGCTTTACTGGAGCAGTGTCCTCGAAGTTACTACATTCCCCTACTTCAAGATGTTTGGCTGCATTCACATACTGGTCCATTGCCATGTAGCTATGGCCAGCTGGATGGGTCCCCCTACGATAGTGTTGATGATAATTCCTTTGCCTTTTTGTTGAGTTGTGGGTTCAGGAGCAGACTGATTTTGATTCGGGGCCTTCCCTCTTTGCCCCCATCTCTTGGGGCGACCTTGTATTCATCTAACTTTCCTTCTCATAGTTGGCTTTCAACAACGTCCCTCAAATGCCGATACTCATTACTAGAATGATCTTGGGTTCCATGGAGCAGACAAAATTTTCCAGTTGCCGTCTCCTTCTCCGTGGAGTCTTGGGGCCGAGGCTTCTTATATTGCAAGACATTGTAAGTATCTAGGTAGATGTTTTCCAACGTATCATTCAACAGTGTGTGGTTATCAAAAGTTTGGAATCGAGGTCTTTTTCCAGAGCTATTTCCTCAGTTCCTGATTCTTTTATTTCCATTTCCGTTCCTGTTACCATTTCCTCCATTCTTGTTGCCAACGTTCACTTCGACCTTCCCTGAATTATCGTCGGATTGTTTCACAGCAACATTACTTTGGATATCTTCTCTCGAAGCTCCATCAGAATTTATCTTTCGATTAGCATGTATCTCTTCTCGCCGTAGACGAATATTTGCCTTTTCGTAGAACGCCTCCCTAGTCAATGGTGGCTTTCTAGCTAAATAACCTCCGAATTCAGTATCTGGATCAACCCCATCTATCAAGGCCACCAAAATGTTTGGTTCATGGGGATTGCTTACTTTGGTAACTTCCAAGTTGAAGCAGTCTAAATACGACTTCAGAGATTCTCCAGGGGCCTATCTGATTCTGTATAGTTCAATAACACTTTTAGCTTTTCAGGCGTGGAGTAGGAACTGATTCATAAAACGCTAGCTTGGTTCTTGAAAGATCGTCATCGATCATGGGGGAAGTCGAGTGATCCACATTAATGCAACAACTTCTAGATATATCGGGAAGGCTTTACATTTTATAGCGTCAGGCTCGGCTGCGGCGTTCATATACCGTACATACCTCATTAGGTGTTGTTTCGGATTTGTTCTCCTGGCATATCGATCCATTTGTGGGAGACTGAACAGTCGAGGGAATTGGAAATTCAAGATGTCATCAGTGAATGAAGTGTGACTGCGTTCATTGCCCCAATGTTTATTGGTATATCGACGACTATCAGCCATGAGTTGACGCACCATCGCTTCTACTTCCACGTTGGTTAGAGCCAGTTCAGGATCCATGCTTCTGTCTCTTCTAACACGTCTAACATCTACTACAAGCGACGCTCTTTGGTTCCGATTGGTAGCTGAACCTCCTTGCCTCTTGTGGTCCTGATCATTCATGGAACGAACAGGCTGAAGGAGTTGCCCCTGAGTGGGATTGGTGATATTTGGATCTATAGGAAGAACATGTGATCCGCGCATCGGTAACAACATCAGTTCTCTCAAACTCGGATTGTCAGGTCCCAGAATGCGGGCCGCTTCTTCACGAGATCCCATTGATCCGAATGTCAACTGGTCCAGATTCTCAGGCCTTTTCTATATTGTAGGACGACGTATCAGAGAGGACACTCTTTGTCTATGAAGTTCGCTTATTTCTTCGTTCATTACTCTCGTGTTCTCCGTCATGAGAACATTATCGCGTTTGTGATCGTCCAAAGCATCCATAGTGCTCTCAAGCATATCAAGTAAGCGTAAAAATTCTCCGTGTGTGATGAGCACAGAAGGCGTAGGCTGATCATCAGTTGCCACGGCTGGTATTGGAGCATTTGTATGGGCTTAAGTAGAGTTTTCAGCCTCACCAGCATTCGGTTCGGATCGGCCCGAAGTCGTTCCTGTGGTTCGGATCGGAGGGGAGCGGGCAGTAGCATTCAGGGAACTGGATCAGATCGGGGTGGCATTACTGAATTGGTTCGGGGCTTGGTGATCTGATCGGTTCAGAGATGTCCTGCTAGATCGGTTAGCTCTTGAACTTTGTCCCCTTGATCTTGTAAAGATAATAGCTTGCTGATCCTCACCCATTTCACTTTCCTGCGCATTCTGCACTTCTTTTCCTTTTCCTTTGGTCATAGTATCCAATTTTTTGGGACCTTTTTTGAAGAGAATTTTATAGATATTGATTGTACGGACTATCTTCTTCAGATATACACACCCAAATAGTAGAATGGTAGCTTAAGATGTAGAGAATTCGAAGCGTTCTCAGTAAAAGCACCAAAATGTTAGATCCAAAAATGGTTCTAACACCCAAATTAACGATAATCTAAAGAAATTGAAATAGGAAAACAAAGAGAAAGACACGATTTATAGTGGTTCGGTGTTGAAGAGCCTACTCCACTTTATACTTTGCTGATTGATGATTGGAGTACAAATACAATGATTGTTTTCACTCAAACTCACTTATACAATGAATAATTAAACTCAATGCTTATAGAAATATTCCTCAAAGGTTGATGATGATTTGAATAAATTGATGAAATTAGGATGTAATGAGAGTTAGAGCCCAGAATTTGCCAAAAGATCCCTTCAAATGAGGCTAGGTGGTGTATTTATAGGTAGAAAATTCCTCTGGAGGGCCTTCGGTTCGGGTACACATGGCAGGCATCCCGTTCGGTTTGGAATGAGGAGCCCTGAGATGTTGCCAACGCATATCCTTCATGGGTGAACATGGGGAAATGGGTTCCTAACCGCTCTGAATTTTCAGGGAATCATGCATTTTTGGTGTGGCGTTGTGGTTCAGATCGGATAATTGATGAGGCTTAAGATCGGAAGGAGCCAATCCGATCCGGGCGTGCTCTCTGTCCATCATTTCCTGAGCTACTTGCTTTAAAGTAAAAGGGAATGGTTCGGGGGTCTCCGAACCGAACCGACTTCCTGGTGCTCATCCCTCCTTTTGAATCTATTTGTAAAGTAATCTCTTGTCTTTTTGTGTCCTAATCACAAAGTAGAATAATACATAAAACATAAATATCAAGTATACGCTAATTACATCATACATCTCAGGGAAAAAAAATCACGTGACCATTACCAATTCATACACATCATAAATACCACATCCACACTAGCATATTATTACAACACCATAAGCCATCAAATATCGCAAAACCAACACAATTCATTGACATATCAAAAGAAAATGTGTACTTAACACAATAACATTCAAAACTCCTTGTTAAAATTGTTTTTACTGGACCAATCTCCTTGAGAATCCCCCCCCTAAATTTCTAAATGTAGAGTCTAAAAGCATAATTGTAACTCACATCCGCGGAGAAGTAGTTAACTGCTGCAATATGTGAAGACTAGTTATTGATGAAATTCAAGGAGAAGGAAAGCACTTTGAAAGCGAAAGCTATAACTACGTGACATCAACAACGGGCCGATCAGGAGTCCCTTTCTTCTCGGAATCTAAAGAACCTCCTTCTTTAGAAGGAAACTCCTTTGATGCGAGAGAGGATGTTCCATCTCCCTTTCCGGACCCATCTGGCTGACCCATATAACCTTCCATCTCTCATTCTGCTATGTTTTCCTTCTCCACTTCTTCCCCATAATCTTCAGAAAATTCATCAATAAACAAAAGCGACGCGGGATCTAACTTGTTCATTGGAGGAACCTTATGCTCCCATCTCACTTATTCGATCTTCTCTAGAATTCTGTCTCGGACAGAGGGATCAATTGAAGAAAAGCTAAATTCTGAAAGCCTTTCGTAATTTCCTGAGAAAGAAAGAATGAGGGCATCTTCGTAATACTCCATGGCTATGTTGTTAAGGTGGACGTTCAAAAAATTAGAAATTTTATCACCGACCTCGTCAATGATTCTTTTTGTGATGGAGAGCAGAGTGTTCATCTTGTCCACCTTGGCAACATAATCAATCTATAGCTCTGAATTCTCTGCCTTAAGGTTCTTAACCTGATTTGTCAACTCCTTGTTAGCCTTCCACTCCTCCTCTAACGAGGCCGCCAACTCCTTACGTTCGTTATCTCCCCCCGTCTTCTCCCGTAATAAAGCATTCACCCTATCCAACAACACCCTATTCTCCTCCCTTAGAGTGTTGATCTCAGCCGTTGAGGTGGAAGCTAACCCCCGGGAGACATACCAATTTTCCATCATCTAAAGAAGGGAAGTAGGCTAAATCACTCAAAAAAATGACATATTTGTATAATACCAAAGGGTGATCCTTGATTTGTTGTTTGTGGAAATTTTACGAGTCAAAAGAGGCAGAAGCCGAGTGTTTTCACAAAAAAAATGGATCAAATATCTGGGTTACAAGAATCGTACTTCATAAATATGTTCAAAAAGTAAATGGACCCGTACTCAAAAAAAGTTTAAAGTAAAAATGCGTGGAATGTAAAATAAAGACAAGGTTTTAGAGTGGTTCAGCCATAAGCTAGGCATACATCCACTATGAAGGTAGTTAGCATTATCACGATGACTACAAAACATGTAAACTCTCTTTGTACATACATTTTCTCATCCTCTCAACTCTCAACATATTATCACTTTTACATAAAAACCTCGCTTAGATTCACATAATTCAATGGAGGAATGGTGGAATTCGTGGAGGAGAAGGACAGATAAGCGACGGAGAAGGAGGATGTCATTGGCGTCTTTC